>JAHEWK010000014.1:0-1200000 GCA_020740775.1 Ilyonectria destructans
GCGAACGAAACTGTTTCCCGTCTTGGTATGGGGCCCTTCCACGGACTTCATGTTCGAATCAACATCTCGCTTGGACGCTACGTCGAACCAGACCTGAATTTGCGCTTCTTCGTCCGACACGCCTCCGATATGGTCAAGTTCCATGAACTCAGCCTTTCCTTGCGCCGTATCGTGGACAGGGTCCAACTGGACGATGTTGACACTCATGATCAAAATGCTCTTGCTGCTTTATACAAGCATCATGAGCTCAGCATGGATGGTCTCCATTCCTCGTCGACTGTTCCCGATTTCTTTGCCGACTCTCTGGTCACATCTGAAGCAGAGGAAAATAACAATGGACATCCTGCTGATTTGATTCAAAAAATTGCCTCCACAGTTCAAAGGCTCCGCTTCGATTTCGACTGGGTCGACATCTTGTCAATTCCCTCTACAGCTGGCATGGAACCAGAGCAGCCAGAGGACCTGCGTACCGTTGTCGATGCAGTCAAAGGAGCCCTTGAACTCCAGAACCTGACTACTTTCACTCTTTGGCTGTTTCCCGACGATTCCTCTCACGACGTCTGGTGGGATGCCTTATCCAATTTGTTCAGCTACACTCAGCCTTGCACCGACCTTCTTCGCAATGTTCGCGACAATTCTGATGACTTGGCATTTGGCAGCATTCGCCCTGAGGATATTGTCTGTTGAAGGAAGTCCACGGCCTCATGCAATGGCTATGGTCTCAGGTCACACAGATCGAGAAACTCAAGCAGATAATTAATAAGACTAAACATAAAGACATAAAAATATTGTCCTTAGGTCTTATAAATAAGCTACTTTATGTAAAGCCCCTTAGGGTTTATTAGGAAAATATTGATTTGTCGCACTCGAACAATTTGGAGACATGGATAGGTCACATACAAATGCATCAAAACACCGTCCACGTTGAATCTATTCATGGGTATGTAAAAACTCCAGACACACTGCCGTGTCGTCCCATCCCCCCTCAACAAGTTCAATCTTATAAAGCCAAATAATTTATTCCGACTTCAATCTCGTGAAATATAACTCCTACAGCAAACCATCTGTCTCTAACGATTCGCTATAGCCGCCCTGCATCCTATGCAGGAAGAGCTGCTGCAAATCAAGCCACTTCATTTGTTGTTTGCATCTATCCACAGGGGCTGCAAGCACTCTGGCTATTGCCTGGCGGGAGCGGCCGCTCCGGGCAGGTGGGCTGCGAGCTTCGCGCTGCAGGTGTCGTACAGAGCCTCATTCGTCATGCAATCCAATACCCGTTCGCCTCCGTCGAAGTGGTGGGCGAGGACCAGCCGTCAAGCTGTGCTGGGTGAAGGCGTAGACGGGATGCTTGGGTCGCCTACAGATGAGCACGGTGTCTGCAATCTCGCCGTCGAGGTTCCGACCGGCGCGGCCAAACTGGTGGACGAGATGATGCTCGGAACAATCTCCCAATTCCTCAAAGTAGGTATCGGAGGCGACCACAAGAGAAGTGTCGCTGCGGCGAGGGCGGGTGAGTGCCAACGAGATACAGCCTCGTAGGGCAGCATGAGAAACAGCATCGAGAAGGCTTGAGTCTCGTAGGAGAGTAGCAGCATTCCAGTGCTGATGGGCTCTCTGCGCAGGCTTGCGATTGTCCGTATTGTTGGCGGGAGGAACTTCATGTTCGGGTGTGGTGGAATCGTCAGGGGCGGGAGGATTGGAATCCTTGAGTGTACTTCCAGCCTTGTCGACTGCGCGACTCACAGACCTCTGATACTCATGAAGCTATGCATAGGTTAGCAATAAACTCGAGATGCAGCGGTAGGAAACACATACCCATTCAGGCGTAAGACGCACGACGGCAACAAACTTCGTCGACTCGCTGATATCCTGCTTTCCGACCTTCTAGATCTGAGCTGGATGCAGGCCCTTCGCTATTTCTTTGAGGTTCAGGTGGAAATCGATAACGTCCTGAGCATGAAGATGTACAAGGCGATCTTTGAGCTGGGCGTACTCTTCATCTGTGAGGGATCGGTGTTTCCACTCAAGACCATCGATTGGGAACTTGATAAGAAGGGAGTGCTTAGATGTAGGCAGCAGAGCACCCTGAGGCGAGTCATACCACATCGCGTAGCTTTTGTCGGAGGAGCGAGGGAATGTGATCCGAAGTCCAATGAATGCCTAACTCCAACAAAGGCCAACTGGACAGGGGACTCGGGGGAAATGTCTATGCCGATTCGAGTCTTTTCCAAGTCATCTGGGGGAAAGAGAGCGCAGTTCCGATTGGCATTTTTGACGGGGTTTCGAGGGGCAACTGCAAGGAAGAAATCTTCCTGTTCCCCATAATTAGCGCCAGGCCAAGTCGTAAACGGATTGTAGGGTGGAGTGTCAGAGAGATATTCGGAATCAGATTCAGAACCAGGCTCAGAAACAGGCCCAGATGCAGGCTTGGGACCAGGCGCGGGCACAACTTCTTCGGCGACCTTGAGTGCAGCCTTGAGTAAAGCAACCAAAGCTTCTGGAGACATGGCGTCAGAGCCGTTGGCGGCGCGAGTCTGGCGCAGCAAATCTGCGGGATCCATGACTCTGAACGTGCTCAATGACAGTAGGGGGTGTCAGGAGGAGTGGGTGTGTGGGGATGACTGATAGAACGGGCTGGCGAAAGCCGGCTTCCTGGACTGCTCGTAGGGCTTGGTGGCAGCCAGCGCGTTGACTGGGTTGGCAAAGGATGTGCCCACCCATATCTCAGTTGACTCCTGCACGTCAAAGACGTAAACCGCCGACGTTGGTTTCCGAACACCAGAGACGGCTGCCAACTACTTCCTCGTCGACACGGCGAGAGAGCTTGGGGCTTCGTTGAAGATCTTCATTTCGCCGAGGACCGAAGAAGTCGTGCTCCTCACGGTCGTCTCTCATCAGGTTAACCGGGGCGAACTGAGTGTTGTCACCCACAAAGATGTGTGGCGTACGAGGGCATTTGGTCAAGGAGATGAATGACTGAGCTTCCGTAAATCGACCGGCCTCGCCCACGATTAGCAATGTGAAATCCAGATCGTGAACGTGATTCATCAGCTGCGCGAAGGCAACTGGAGTCGCACAGATAGCGTCGCAGGACTTTGCTGCGGTGCTGAGGAGCTTACGAGCTGCATCCATGTTCTTTGCCCTGTTTACCTCATACTCATCAGGAGCACGCTTCAGCTCATCTTGCCCTCGGAGATAATCAGTCCATGTCTCGCGATCACCCTCAGCCAGAGCCTTTGCAAGGTTATTCAAAGTCGAGGGGATAAGCGAGGCAGCATGCAGTTAGTGCTGGCCGACATTGAAGGTGTTGATGTGTGCGATCAACTGCTTCTCTGCCTCATTTGCTCGGCCAATGTCAGGGTCAAATGACGCGAGGTCTCTTGGCAAGGTAGTGAGAGCGCGAAGTTCCGCTTCCCAAGGCATCACGATCATGTTGACCGAACTGTCGATAAAGCTGAGGATAGTCAGTCCAAGTTTCGTATCGGGGATGGAGGTAACATACAGTTGGCCGACAGGGGACAGATTCCTTCATTTTGGAGTGCCAAGAGTGTTTGTTCAAGTCCAGAGAGCTCTTTTATATAATACTGTTCGGCGGCCTGGTTTTGAACAATGTCTGCTTCATGTTACCCAACAAGGTCTGCCGTGTGTGTGTTGTCGTGGTCGATGGGCGAGTCGCTCGCCTGATTTCCTTGAGTGCGTCTGGTTGTACGTACTTATGGGGTTTTCCAAATCATCTTCTTGCCTTGTCCGTTTTGCGCTGTTGGATAAAGGCTGCGGAGTCGGTGGCTGGTTTGTCGACGACGATTGGATCGCCATCATCCGTTGCATCATATTGATGGCGCAGTTGTCGCACCTGGCCTCGTTGGGCAAGCAGTCGGTTCTTTGTTCGCCGTCGAGGTAGCTGGCGAGGGCGCGTCGGCGGCGCCCCTTGTCCGTGAACTTGTTGATTGGAAAACCGGGTTGCCTTCAAATGAGAATGGCATCGACTGCCTCACCATTGAAATTGCGGCCTGCAGGGCCAGAGAGGAGAAAGAGAGAGTGTGAGGTCTTGTCGAGTGATATATATACCAACGACTCTGTCGCCAGCTTTAAACCTGAGACTGTGTCGAGAGAGACTTTGTCGGGTTATAATGCAAAGTGTGAGAGGAATAAAATGGGAAAAGTGTGAGGGGAAGGAAACGGGAGAAGTCTGAGACGAACGAAACGGGAAAAGTGCGAAAAGAGCAAACGAAACACAACGAGCAAACAGAAATCCCCGCGTCTAAGGTAGCAAACAGTCACAATTGTTGCAGAAGAGGGACTTAACTGAAGCGTATTCTTTGACGCAAATAAGAATGATTCTATCCACGGTCGTCAGTAGTTTAGAAAACAACGTTTTTACAATCCTTAGTTTTAGGATTTATCCCCTCATAATAAAAAAGTTTTTATTTATTAGATAAAGTCTGGTAAGAAATGTAGGCTTAGGGTCTAAGAATGTACTCTTCAATAGTCTGCCTGCGGTTGACATGAGGGGACTTTGCGCATAGCAATACTCTTCTACTTTTCTGATGATGTTACCTGAAGAACACAGGCAACAAACGAAGAAGTGATTCCATAGCGCATGTGCTGCCACCTGTTGACAGCTGGCACATGGCGCCTCCGTCTTCGCCCCCGGTGGCGACCTCAACACCAATAACAAACCACCTCATCATGAGCATCGCACAGCTCTCCCCAAACTCGCCACAAACGCACTTCTTCATACTCCCTTCTCTCTCGACAACACCTTCTACGCTCCCCCAGATATCCAAACTCCATGACTCAACCGGTACCACAACTACCCGCCACTACTCCCTACCCTCCCTACCTCTACCAACCAATCTTATGACGTACTATACCAAACAACCCACCGAGCCAGTTAAAGCTCCAGACGACCACAGACTCAAGCGTCGCTCGCGTCCTGGGTCTGGATGGCTTGCCGGCCTCACTGCTGATGATGTGAAGCGCCTAAATTTTGACAATTTCACATTTGACAACGCCGTCGCGCCCGAATACCCGACCCCAGCAGCCATCTCCTTTGTGTCGGATGCTCATCGCACAGTATCCCTCCTGAGCGGCATAGTCGAGGAAGTCGAGATGCTCCGCAAACACACCGACGAGCTTTTTGAAACGACCTTGCCTGCAGTCGTTGTTGACAACCCTGCTACAATCTGGAAAGAGACCGACAGGGATGAAACAATCTATGGCATCAAGGCAGACATACATCGCCATCGCGGGTGATGTTCCCAGACTCTCCTGGTACACCCCAACACCAATTCTTCCTAGTCTCGTGCAAAGACATCGCCCGATAAGTTATATCCCTGGGATCGGCGACAAGTGCAGCTTCTACGTCACGTCACCCGTTGAGAGACGCGAACCCCCAGCCGGCCCGATTACAGACGTTGACGCGTTGACGTGTTGGAGTCCATCACAAACAAACGCTTGGTGGATATCGCTATAGCTCCCGATCGTACATTAGGTACTGTTGAGAACCCCCTCGACAAGATGCAATTTGACGAGGCCTTTAAGATATTTTGCCGCTATCTTCCCCTATATTCACACTCCACTTGATTCCGTCAAGGCCGACAACACGGACAGCCCGCTTCCGGTGCTGCGCTCGCTCTCGTGCATAACACTTGCCCATAACCTTGCAATATCCGCTGGGTAGGATCTGACCTTAAGGGTCACCTTTTAGAATGAGCTCTGACATCCGCGGTGTCAAAGCCCTGACAGAGGATGATCTTGATGAAGCCAGGTCAGCCCGACGTGTCTACCTACCTCCAGGCACCACATCCGATGTCGCGCTCTTCTCAGTGTGGACCTCATCCAAGAGAGTCTGGCCTTCAGAGTTCCACCTTTGGCCCCCGGGTTCGAGACCACACCGGCGAAAGGAACTCTGAATACCTTCCTCCACAGGCGCAACTCCTGATGACGCAAGAAGTTCAACATTGTCCTTGAACTGCATTCTGCTCTCGCCACATCCATCACAGCCACGAGACTGATTCATGCGGAGTCACGCCCAATGCACCTTGTGCACTAGCTGCGAGGCCTCCGCTGCCCATGCTACCAGAAACTGCCCCCTTGCAGACGAATATCCCTTCCTGGATGTCTACTCTGATGAGAATAGGCCCGACGATGGTATCGAACGTGACCCCTTGGGCTATAGCAACCGACGTAGCGGCTAGCACCGCCGGTAAAAGAGCCAGGTTTTGCCGGTCGCAGTAGAAGAGAGGCCATTAGAGCTAGGCATGGCGGATGGCAATGAAGCCACAGGAGTTTGGGGGGCTTTTAGGGACTGGTTTATGCCTTGGTTTTGACGGATATCCGTGGCCTATCACTTCTTGTTAGATTTTGTTTCAAAATGAAAACCCATTTACACACACGCTTCTTTGCATGCTACGGTGAGGACGTAGGGGTTCACGGATAGATAGACTAACAAGTACCAGAGTAAGTCGAAGGCTTTAAAGACTGCATGAGATCAACCGCACCATAAACAGCCTCTCTCTTTTTGACGACACCCACACTAAGGCTGAGAAGCAAGGTATTCTCCCGGATTTCAGTGGACATCTCGGTGGACCCGGTCGGTAGCCACCACCCACCTCGACCCGATGGGGCGCGGTCTGGTTCCATTGGGAAGGTGTCCTTGGGGCAATAACATATATGAATCGATTTCTGGTCCTTGCGACTACTGCACTCCAGTGCCAAGCACATCGGGGCTACGGTGCAGAGTGAGCACCCGCGAGAGTAACCTCAACTACCACAGCAGCTACAGCCTAGAAACCTTAGTCTGTCTGCGTAAACTGTTAACCTTTAAATGGACTGAGTATATAGTCTGTATTATTAATCCCATTTGTTATGGGCTCGAGGCCACGGAAATATAAATATAAATATAAATATAATATAAATATAAATATAAATATAAATATAAATATAAATATAAATATAAATATAAATATAAATATAAATATAAATATAAATATAAATATAAATATAAATATAAATATAAATATAAATATAAATATAAATATAAATATAAATATAAATATAAATATAAATATAAATATAAATATAATATAAATATAAATATAAATATAAATATAAATATAATATTTTTTACAATTCTTTTTAAAAAAAATTAAAACTTTCTAATAAATAACTAACTAGCTACCTTAAAAGTCTCCAAATACCTCAATATTATAATATTTAAGCCTGCATCGAGTTACAAGCTAGTCCTGCCTAGGCTGGGTAAAATTCATTCACTTCCGGGTTGCACATCCAACTTGCGGCTCCGAACCGTGCCAAGGCTGACCTGTTGCCGCTGCTGAGGCACGCAAATCTCCAAGTATATGGCTTCCAAGTCGCGACTAAAGACCCATTCAGCCTACCCCAATATAGTCACTGTAGCCGGATCGCCGCTTAGTGCTCCAGTCTCCAAACGGTCGGGCGAGAGGGAGCTGAGGCACCGGCTGGCGATCTCTCTTATTAGCACACTTGTTGATCCGGGAATGCGGGTGGCTTCTCACGCTAACCTCTTGGTCGCTGAAGAAAAGCTAGAAACAGGCGATTTGTTCAAATAGAAGCATGGAAGGCCTTGCTACCTAACGCTCGAGAGCCGTTTCAGGTCTTTTGCATCGCTGTGGGTCCACGATCGGTGCTTGTTGATAGCGCCCGATTCGAGACGACAATTAACGCTTGTTAATTTCTCCAAGGCGTTCCATGTCCTGTTTCGCAGAACTGCCGAATCCCTCCACTTCTGGGGTCCCGGATTTTCTGTGCTTCGGGCGGTTCGCAATATGGGATGCATGGAGAAAAAGAACCGAAATAGATATGGAGTCTCTGTTGACGCCCCTGTCTTCTCATGGCTGACCTTGTTAACGGATCGTCCGGTCTGAGTCAACCAGCGATCAATGCAATCTCCCTTCTCGTGGTTGATGAAGGGGTCATCTCCCATCTCTCGAGCCCGGCCCCAAGGACTTCCGTGGACGAAGGGTAAGTAATGCATCTACCGGGCGGTATTTTCAGCTCTGGTGCTCCGTTGGAGCGTAGACAACAAACGCTTTGGTTTCCAGCTGAACCGTGCGAGGCGACAATGCTGGTACCTCCAGCTGAGGCTGTTGCAGGAACCGCGGTTTCATCTTAATCATTTCCATGCATGGGTGCCTTTGTGGTGGCACATATACCCCATTTGAATGTGGTGATCTCCCGACTAGCGGCCGTTTTTGTCGCACGATACATGGCAAGATGCGGTCTGCCCAGTGTTCCAATCCCATGCTCCCTCCTCAACTCGCTTCGCCAAAGCCGCTCTAATCGAGATGGACCTTTAGCTGTCTCCGGTTTACTTCCCAAGGCGGACGTTGAAGCTCCGCGATTGGGCCGAACCCCACGATCTTACCGCGCGAAGAACGCATGGGGTGTGACATTGTTTCATCCTTCGCAATGCATCCAGAGATGCACGAACTACCTCGGCTTAGTTCCTGCCCCATGCTCAAAGATGCCCCGTCGTTTAATTTCCATCGTACAGATGTTCAAGCCGTACCCGCGCTGTGAAAGTCGGTGACCAAAGACATCTACGGCGCGGTGGCCAGGATTCCACCAGGATCTACGGCATCCACCACGCTCCACTCTTCAACATTACGGAGGCTCTGTGTGCCAAGCTGTGGCACGCTGCTTCCGGTGCTGGCAGGCCAGGTCGTCTCTTGCATGGGTCTCACCCTTCGGAGCCTGGCCGACTCGATTAAACTGCCGACGGTAGAAGCAAGGGTATGCGCTGTTCAACCGTTGCAGTCGCTGCCAGAACTAGCACTAGCACCGTCTTGAGATCTCACACAAACGTCCATGCTCATTCTGGAACACCCCTTATGCTTTCATGCCCAACATCCTCTTTAGAAATATTCCCCGTGGCCCCATCTTTACAACTGCATCGCGACGATCTGCTGGCACTGAGTCCGAATGTCCAACGAGCCAAGAACTGTGTTCTTCCACCTCCTCGGGGCGTATCCTTCCATTTACTCGTAATCCATAATATTTTCGGATGGTACGGAGAGATGTGGCTACCATTTTGGGCAGTTTTTCTGTCAATAACCATTGCGGGGGCAACTGACACCAAGATCACCGACATCACACAAGTTCTTGACGAACTACCGACTTGTCTGGTATGGTTTTTGCTTGCGGTATCTGGCTCGTATGATTGCGCACCGTTACTCACTCTTTCAGGTACAATGTTATGCTTCAGCGGTTGGGGGGGACTCGGCCGATGGCTCGACTCTTGCGGACTTTTGCAATGAAGAGGGATCCTGGGGCAAATCCCAGGACTGCATCTTGCAAAACTGCTCCGTGCTAGATCGGTTATGTGCGTCTTTTCTGTGACCGGAGCGTCGATTCTGGAGACTAACGAGTGTAGGGGTCAACGAACTCCAATACCAGGCCTGCACCAAACCAATCCAGACACGGGAAAAGCGGTTCTACTATCTACTTGCGGCCGAGATTCCAGCCTGGATCTGCCCTTGGCTACAACTCTTTTCCAGCTGGAGGTCATCGGAGGGGATCCGGGGAGACGACTACGTAATGTCCGCTTGCTGGGTATGTCAAGAGTAACTGCGTGTACTTTGTGGAATGCTAACTTGACCAGGTGTTTTATACGATATATCATTTGTGTCCACATAGGTGAGCTTCTCAGCCCCTCCTTGCCTACAAGCGTCGCTAAATTTCCTTCACAGTGCACCACAATGTTTTCGACGTCGACGCGTCGCAGGTGGGCGAACAGGGCGTGATCAACGGGTTGAAGGTTCGTTTGAGAAGGATTATGGTACTCATATGAATCGCTAACGCCTAGGATAGATCCTCTTCATTGTGGACAAGCTCGCGTTGTTTTGCATCGGTCTCGCCAAAGCCTCCATCGTTTACTTCTACTTGAAGACATTTTCCGGCACCCGATTTAAGATTGTCGCCTATTCCACCCTGGCGCTCATCCTGGTTCCAACTCTTGTCATGGTCTTCGTCCTTACCTTCCAGTGCTCGCCAGTCAGTTTCTCGTGGCTTGGATGGTCGCTCAACTCCGAAGATAAACGATGTCTCGACCTCCACCTACTCTACTATATCAAACTGGGTTTCGATATTGGTCAGACCGCCATTCTCTTGGTTCTCCCCCTGCCGCTCCTACGACAACTCAATATGCGGATACAAGTCATGGTGGGAGCTGGGGTAATGTTCGCTCTTGGCGTCCTGGCGGTAGCAATGGCGGGTCTGCGGTTACGATGTGTCGTCACACAGACGTCCACGACGGAACAACCTTGGGAGTACGACGACCGGCTCATCTGGACTGGCATCGAGGTCTCTACGTTGATCATCCTAGCGTGTGCGCCCAGCATCTGGAAGCTCCTCGTTCCCGCGGCTCCGAGCACCATCCCGACATTCACAAGCCGCCGCAGCCTAAGCCGTTCCTCCAAACACAAGGTGCTGCCCCCGATCAAGACCAATTCGAAAGGAGGGGCGTCTGTTTTACAAAAGCCTTCCAAAGGACCCTACTCTTCGACGAAGGGCAAGATGACGGAAAGCGAGCTCGAGCTGGACCTGCAACTTGGCGACAAAGCGCGAGGCGATGTGTGGACGCAGATCAAGGCAGGCCACAGGTTCTCTGGGTTCTCCATGATTTCGCACATGGGAGACAGACTTGGTATCCGAGTCAAGACTACAACGACAACTCGAGTGGAGGTAGAAGACTCCGACGGCGACGAGGGCAGTCTTGTCACGCCAAAACCAGGGCCGCTCAGCCCCTGATGGCCCTGACGGGTCCCTATTTGATTTCCGATGCGTGGGAGGATTAGCGCTGGCTTGGTGAAAAGAAAATCAACTGTTCAACGTAATTCTCGGTCTTTACCGTACCGGACTAGCTGGTAATGTTTTCATTTGTCATGGGGTTGCGGTTGCAATGCCTGCGGGTAACGGCACACGGAGCTCAGGAACTGGGAGGGATGGATGGTTGGGTTGAGTTGCAATATACCCTAGGACGTTCTCTAGTATTTCAAATATGTCGACAGGCCTATTCGGTCTTCAAGCATCATCCTTGCCCGGCTCAATGCGAAGGCACATGTGAAGCGACCGCTTCTTTGCCGGAATCCCTCGGGATTGTGTGTCTCCCGAAACTGCTCGGAGGCCGGGGTCGGCGATTAGCTCCACTTTCAACGTCCCTTGCGTCAAACTCCGCCTCTTGAATATTATCCGCAACATCATCCACAACACCTTCAACCTCGGGATATTCGCCAATTCCCCCTCAATTCCACACATCTCGAGTCTCGTCACAGGCCCCCTTTGCGCCACAATGGACGCCGCCAGCTCCCCCCACAAAACCCGCATCATCGCGCACATGAACAAGGATCACACGCGCGAGATGACCTACTACCTGCGACACTATGCGCGCGCCTCGGCTCGAGCCGCCTCATCGCCTGAGATGCGCGACCTGGATTTCCAGGGCATGAAAATCACTGCCCGCGGAGGCGACTTCACCGTTCCCTTCGAGCCTCCGCTGGCCGGGTGGGCTGAGGCCAAGGGCCGCATCATCGAGATGGCGCACACCGCGCGGGAGGCGCTCGGCCTGAGCGACATCATCATCACATCCTTCAAGTGGCCCGAGGGCTTCGGCATGTTCGTCTTCGGCGCCGTAATCTTCTACTTCTGCTGCGCCGCGTCGCTGCCCTGGGTCGTCCCGGGGAGCCCTGCGTGGCCGCTCCTGGAGGCGGCCTTCCCTGGCGGCGCGGAGGGGTTCTGCTGGACCGTCAAGACCATCTTCTGGCCGGTCATTGGCATCCATGTCATCGAGTGCTCCATCTTCGACGGGCGCCTGAAGAAGCACGGTGTGGAGAGGTTCAGTGGCGTGTGGTGGGCGTGGGAGTTGGGTTGCTTCTTGGAGGGTTATCCATCATTTCAGCGGATTGACGGCATCATCGCCCAGAAGACAGCCGAGAAGAATGCCAAAAAGCAATGAGCAACTGCCTAGCAGTCCGAGGTCTAAAAAGATGCTACTGCAGGCGACCTTGGGATCTCAAGTTGAGCTGTCTTGGAGTTAGATATCCAT
This sequence comes from Ilyonectria destructans, assembly GCA_020740775.1. NCBI lineage: Eukaryota > Fungi > Ascomycota > Sordariomycetes > Hypocreales > Nectriaceae > Ilyonectria > Ilyonectria destructans. Next base: position 12,086 of record JAHEWK010000014.1, read on the forward strand.
CGTGAGCAAAACACTACACTAGAAGTCCGTAGAGTTTGTCGCAAGTCCTCAATTGAAAATTGCATCACGAAAGCGAATTGATAGAATACAAGCACATTTGAATCAAGTCATACTTTCTCTAAATCGTCTTCTTAGTGGTATCACGAAACAACGCTCCCTGCTAACGGCTTCTTACCTACATGCTTTATCCTTTCCCCATTCCTGTCCATCGAGGGTATCGCATGCAAATAGATCCCAAACTCCGTACCAAAGACATGCTCTTATGTCTATGCTCACCAACACAAAACAATGCTCATTGTCATCGGCTTCTAGCCTACACGCTTAATCCTTCCCCCACTCTTCCACCCAGGGTATCGTATGCAAATAGTTCTCAAACTCGTACCAAATACCCATAACCTTCTGTCTATGCTGCGATAATCAACTTTCCTAGCTGCTCTTCGCCTCCCATTGCTCCACCAGCTGCTGTGCCCAATCGCTCGAGGCACCCCACTCGATAATCTTGTCAAAGTTGAACGAGTATACCCAGGTACACAGGTCGATGCGTTCTGAGGCCTGTGCATCTGGCCACTCATTAATTGGCGTCATCATGGCGACAATGGCCTTGCGGAAGTGGTTGATCATATCTCCCGAAGCCCGCTCGTAAGCGTCAAGATACTTCTTGAGCTCTGGCTTGGTGAGCTCGCTTTGGTTGACAAACGGGATTGGTGCACTCTGGGCAGGGTCGATTGTGATGACCAGTCCCATGCCAGCCACGCAACGGGCGATGGTTGGCATGGCCTGGATCAGTGCGTCTGAGTTGACATTCCGCTTCTCTGTCAGTGAGGCAATGACTCCGTGGAAAACATTGGCGTGGCAGGCCGGTTCGAGGACAAAGCCATAAACCTTAGCGACAAGGTCCGCTGCGGCGATATACGCCTTGTGGTGGGCGGTCCTCTTTGTTTCCAGGGCCTCACTGACGGCCGACTTCTCTCGGAGGTCAACGTTCTCCCGGATACAGGGCAGACCCGCCTTGGCACAGGACGTGCAATCCCCATTGCCGTCCCTGATGCACTTGGCCTTGCGTCGCCTACAGCGATCGCATGACTTGGGCACACACTTCTTGCCCGCGCGGTTGGCCTTGGGTTTGTTGGCCAATTCAAGGTCAACTGGGGACTCCTTTCGCTTGGTTCCCCTGGCTGTAGGAGTGAGAGCCTGTGCCTGAGTCTGCAACAGCGGCTGTGGTCGGGGCAGGGGAATTGGTAGGGCCAGAGGCTGGGGAAGGGCCAAATGCTGGCGAATAGGCAAAACTTGGGGGTTCTGCAGAGCCAGGGCAGGTTGGTCTTCAACGTGGAAAGTATTCACGTTGTGGACAGGATACTGGAGGTCGGGACAGGAGTCCCCCGTCAATGGGGCATCGTTATTGTTGATCATTTGACTCTGGGGCTGATGCTGGGCCCGAGGCTGGGGCTGAGGCTCAGTCTGGGACGTCTGAGTATCAATGGAAGTCATAGAACTCGGAGAGTTTTCCGTAGTTGTTGAGCCCTCCCTGCTGCTGTCACTTGAAGTGAACCCATGCTCGGTGGAAGAAATGGGCTCGTTGCAAGACGGGATCTCGAGCTCGGAGAACATGGAGTCCTCTAGATACTGGGAAAAGTCGAGTTCGGAGTTGTTTTTTTGGACAAACTCCGTGGTTTCCAGCAATGGATGGCCAGGAGAAAAGATGTCGAATACATCCCCATGCTCATGCGACATGGGACCGAAACGGGCATTAAATTCAGCCTCTGCCAGCGCCGTCCACTTATGCAGGTCATTTTCGTTAGGCGTCGTCATATTAGCGGCCATTGTTAGGGGTGTTTTCGTGGGGCGTTTAGTGAGATTGAAGGCGGCTTGAGGAAGTACTGCAAGCAGAAGCTGCCAAATATGAGGGGTTGTTGGCGAGAGTGTGTAGTTGTGTTATCAAAGATGATAGAATCAGTTGAGATGAATGAAAGAGATGAATCTTGATGACTCTTTAGAATTATTTGATGACAGTCAGGACAGTGATGTTTTGCTACCTGTCTGTATGGATAGGAAGGAAGGAAGGAAGGGCGGGCAGAAACAGAATCAGAGGAAAGGATTATGTAGGTGCTGGAGACACTTCAAAAGGGTTGCTCGTTTCGATAGGGTGCAATCCATTTCTGAATGATGCTTTCAACCTATTTGGCATACTATTGACTCATGGTCCTGTCCCCGTCGTGTGTGGAGTTTGATTCCCTTGGTGTGGTGAATTTACTATGAGACTGGCAGCGACCAATTCCTCCATTAACCTTGAATTCAGTGACAACATGGACCTCCAAGGTATTTTGACTTCTTACAGAAGCATTGAGTTAGTAGGGCGCGGTTTCGACATGGTACGTAGTGATGTAGCTAGCCATGGAGGTGCTGGTGTTGAGTCATGATCCAACCATACCGAGGTTTGGGGTGTGAGGAACGGCCGAAGTTTAGGAACTCAACTTCGGTCATGATTATATAACCAGGGGACCCGCCAACATTGAGTTCGGTGCCCATTTGGCTTGGAGGGGAATGGAATTCGATAGATAGAATCGAAGAATAGATGGCACTTTCCGTGGCGAGCAAGTGAGGGGCGAGTGGCCCAGCAACGTCGTTGGGGGGTGAAGCTGCCTGTAGCAAACAGAACATAGTTGAGGCATGAGAGTTTCTCAGGAGCAAACTACACCCCAGTACGGTTCAATCTTGGAAATTTTATCTGGTAGAGAGCTTGTCTTGTTTCTGGGGCATGTTCTTTCATACTCGCCGTATCTTATGTTGAAGCACTCGGTCCTCCTCGTGGGTGGCAGTCACCCCACGTACCATGCCCGTGCCGTCACCAATTCCTCAAGGTAGTTCACTCATCAACATGGATAGCTATGGCAGAGACTGGCCTTTTACTCTCGCAAGGTGTTATCCAAGGGCATGTCTCGTAGTACGACTCCTGACCTCACAGAATGTCGATATGCGGGGGTTGCATATAAACTGAAATCGGGGGGTATAAAAAGTCAAACCGGACGGCCCGACCCTCCTGGGGTAGCGAAGAAGTGAAGGACAGCTGCGACGGGTGTGAGCAAGAAGGGGTGGGGTGTGAGAGCGCTTTGTTAACTTTATCAGGGTTGTTTTTGCCATCGAATTAGGCCATGTCCATCTATCTACCATCTGGCCAACCCTGTTGGAATGGCCACTACGGATACCTGAGGAAGAGTTGCGAACCTGCTCACCCGTTGGCTCTCTTCAACCTTGCACCCCCCATCAACATCCCGCGATACCCAGTGCTTAACCACGTAGTCTCCTCCTAATTTTGTCCTACAACATTGCTCAGAGAAAACAAAGGCAATGGGATTTTTTTTTTTTTAAACCAAAGCAGCTATCCCTGTCAATAACCAAAAAAAGCATATGGGGGACAGGGTCCGATCAGGGGGCTACAGAGCTAGAGGCCTAGACTTCCATCATATTGTGAGACATTCTCAGGCTCCCAAAGCACAACAGGTCGCGTCTTTGTCCAACCTTGATCGTCAAACTTAATTGGCTCGAATCTTCTCCACAAAACTAAAACTAGAGCATCCAGTTCCCCGCGGTTCACAATTGGTCCCATGGCGTTGTCCCTGGCTAGCATGGTCACGACCGCCACATTGACTACGTAGCAAGCCATGGCCGTGGCATGGGTAAACCAGAAGCCCATCACAATGGCTAGGCCACTACCACAATGCCACGCTGGATGGCGTCCAGAAAAGAAGCCTTGATCAATGCTCTCCAGGGCGCCGTAATACCCCGCTACGCCATGCTGGGCAAACAGGGCGAGGTTGGGTATTCAATTGGGTGGAAAGCTCCGCCAGTAGACGGAGCCGACGGAGCCGTTGCTGCTAGGATAGCAATCGGGTCGACGGAGCTGAAAGAGCTGTCTGAGCTTAAAGTTAGCCCTAGATCTAGCCTCTAGCCTCTAGCCTCTAGACGCCGTTTGTGGCGAAGCCAAAATATGACCCAAAATGTGACTGTATCCAGTGGGATTGTGGCCAAGACTTTCCCCAGAAGCATCACCGGATCAAATCTCACAAAGTGAAGGCAGGCTTTCAGATTCTTGAACGAGTTCGGTTACAATTCGTGATTGATTTCAAATACAACATCCCGAGACGTCGCCTAAATAACTACCAAAATGAATAAAGTCGAAGAGAAACTTTGTTTTCACAAAGGAGTGTCTTGATCATCCATCTCCATCGCATTCTCATATCCACATGATGCCAGCGCCATCAACGGCCGCTCACTAATGCTGTTTTTCGTATAGTCCTGTGCTTAGTAGTCGGTCTTGCAGCACCAAGACTGGCACGTCTTCTTGCCGATGCAGTCGATCTCAAGCTCGACGAAGGAGATCTTGTCGGCGGACTTCCGAGCATAGGGCTCGGACGGGCAGCGGCCGGTGTCGATGGCAATGTAGTACTTGTCGCCGCAGAGGTCACCGTAGCCGCCAAGCTTGGAGACGGGGACGGTGCACTTGTCGCCGTAGCAGTAGGTGTTGGCGTTGAGCTTCTTCAGGGACTTGGGGCACGAAGGCGAGTCGTAGATGCCCAGGTACGAGATCTTCTTGTCCGAAGGCCAGTATCCGCCCTTGTAGGTGACGGTGAGGCAGTCGTCCTTGCTGCCGGGCTTGCAAGGGCCGACAGTGCCAGTGACCTCGTAGTCGCTGCCCTTCTTGCAATCGACGGAGACGATGAACGAGCCTTCGTATCGAGCGTAGCCAGCGTCCCAGCCGTACTTGGTGCACTTGGCCTTCTTGTCGGGGCACTTCATGTGGCAAACCTTGGACGGGTAGGAGTAGTCGCCAAAATCGGCCTCGGCCTCGGCCTCACGCTCCTCCACGTCGCGCTTGTCACCGTAGGGGATGGGCTTGCATTGCGCGGGCTCCCAGATGATCTTGGAGCACTTGTTGGACTTTTTGTAGTCGTCACCACCGGCGATGGCACCGGCGGCGAGGAAGCCGAAGACAGTAATGGCAGAGAACTTCATTTTGAAGAGTGTTTGGGGTTCTTGAGGAGGAGAGGTTGTTTTGAAGTGAATGGTTTGTAAGGTGATCTGATGCCTTGTGTTGGAGCGATGGTGATGAGGGTGATGATTTCGAAAACTTGACACCGGATCCCAAGGCTCTCTTTATACTTGGTTGAGATGTTTTTGTGCCAGGCCGTGAGTGAGGGAGTCTTTTCCTGTCCATCAGCTGGTCTCACTCGGTGTCTCCTCTCAATCTCGATCCTCTCTCAGTCTTCTCTCGGCCTCCTCGACAGAAACAACAATAACCGCCACTTTCAGCTTTGACAAGCCATAAACAGCCATAGGCAGTCCTAGCAGCCAACGAGGGAGTAGAATACATGGGCCGTCGCGTCCATCGCCAAAAAGCGTCTTTGTTCTTTGTTGCCAGCTCCTCGTTTTGGTATACCCCATGTCTTGTGCTACCCCTGTGTCTCTCTTTGACTTCCGCCCGGCTCGTATAGCCACAAGCCTCTCGGAAGGCACTCGGATTTCTCTGATGGTGCCTTAATGCAGCCTCTTCGCACTCATTTGGATACTTGTTACCTCTCGAAGACCTCTTAGCGCAGGGCTGGTGCCCAGTGTAACATACTGAGCACGCGTAGTGCATATACCGGGCCGTGACCCTGGTGATGTAAGACAGACAGCACAACCTGCATGTTAGGCTGGCGAATCCCGACTACGGAAACATGCTGGCTAATAAAAGCAGGGACGGCTGGCTGGATCAAACTCGGCCAAACAAGCCATTCAGCCCGGCTGGGCGCTAATTGCAGGGCTGAATACAGGCCTAGGTGGACACAGAAAAAGCATCGTCGCCGTTGGGCGAGACGGATGAAGGCTCAGCTGCCGATCTATCCAAACACTGTGGCATATGCAGGCGGCTCGGTGCAATCACGCCAAGCCGCCGGCTCTCTGATTTGAGAACAGTGTTTTACTCAAAGTCGCGATGCAGGTCTTGTCCGTGGACTGTACTATTAGGTAAAAAAAAATACCATCAGTATCGTATGCGTACTCCGGCCCGGGATACCAGCCGAGACGAACACCAATGCCCCGATATCTCGGAAGCCAATCGAACGGCGCGAACGTGATGCCGCCGTTTCTTCTACCTGCTCCTAAGATGAGCCACGGTTCGTATATGCAATCAACCTGCTTTTTTCCCCTGAATGATTCCCTTTTGGGTCTTCGAGGAGTTATTTTTGTGTGTAACTCGCACAGGGCTGGAGTTTCCTTCTGCCACCTCCCGCCACCCGCCGGCGCCTTGGCGCGAGATTCTCAGCTCGCAATGCAGGTTTCAGGTATGGAAGGCTGGGCTTGAGAGGCGGCCTCAATATTGTTCTCCGGCCATCACATATTCGCATTGGCAAGACCATCACTACGTCTTAGTCTGCATTAGCCAGGTCGATAATCATTAATCGCCGTTATTACAGATCGGGTGCGATCCGCTGGGCCATCGCAGCCACATCACCGCCGAGATCCGATACTTCACCTGAGCCCCCAAGCGAACTCCCCAACAGGAGAAGAGAGGAAAATGGCCCAAAAGGTGTCGATTCACATCCGATGTTCTGAAAACTACGGACTGGTTCCTCCCTCCTCGTTCCCGCCTCCTGTTTTGTGGCTCAGACTCTCGGACTCGTCTTAGAATTACTGACGTACGTGTTAGCCGCCTCCAATATGCATCTCCTTTTGCGGAAAAGTCTGCAGGTCTAACCAGGCTAACATCATTTTGGCGGAATGCGTCTTTCAGCATTCAAATAATTTCTTTTCTTTTCTAAACAAGAGGGGTGACTTGGTATTCCATTCGCTCAGCTGTTTCGCTGCATCCTCTCAGCGCTATTCTTGTCGCCGCCACAACAACTCATCATAAATGCATAGTGTATAGCGCCGTCTAGATCTTTACATTTATTTTCCACCCCTCCAGTCTCACGCGTAGCAGCCCAATCCCAAGGCCTGCGATGAGCAAGTTCACGCCGGCGAACACCGCGGCGTACCTGTAGCTACCTCCGTCATCTGTCACAATTTCTCCCGCGATTGGAGGGCTGGTCAGTGTGCCAATCGCTGCAATAGACAGGATGGTACCCATTCGGAAACCAAGCTCCTTAGGAGGCGAGATGTTGGTTATGAGTACTGGGCCCAGGCCAATGCCAGCGCCGGAAGTGATGCCAAAGAGAACGGCAAAGGCGATTAGCGCGCCGTCACCTCGGCCGGGTAGCCATAGGCCTAGAACCACGGCAGCTGAGAGAAACACCATCACAATCATGACGTTGAAACGGCCAACTTTGTCAGCCACGTAGTTAGGTACCGTCCGCCCAAAGAAGCTTATCGTGTTAGCCAACGCGGCACCATAATGGTCAAGGGCGGGAGAGCTTACCTTGCCCCGTTCAAGATGGGGACGAGAGAAATTGCCAAGGACTGCTTCATCCCGTAGTGGATCGCCTCGGTCACAATGTAGTTGAACGGCACAAACATGCCCCCTGCATCAGAGTTAGCTCGGAGGATCCCGTTGTGCTCAGGCATGCCTACTTACAGTAGAGGAAGAAGCAAGAAGCGGCCATGATACAGAAATTCGCCTCGCCAACGGGCCGCACATAGGACATAATGTCAAAGGTCTGCGGCTTGTGCTCCCAGTTGGACGTGATGGTCAAGTTGGCAAAGATCAGCATCCCCATGATCAAGAATGCACACGTGCGAACTGCCCAACCGAACCCAACGCTGGGCATCAGGTGTTGGACCATTTGCGGAAAGACAACACCTCCGATGGAGGAACCTGCGACTACGAGACCTAGGGCGATCCCTCGCTTCTTTTGGAAGTAGGTTTGGGCCTGTCCGGCGGTCAACGGCCTGTCTTGACTGGCGGTGAGATTGTTTTGGAATTACTTACAGCAGTGAGGGCTGGAGAGAAGACTAGGGAGGATCCGATTCCGGAGCAGATGGACTGGCTCAGCATGATTTGGTAGTACTCGCTCGAGATGCTGAGCATCATCAAGCCAAAGACGTGCATGAAAGACCCGATGAGGATTGGAACTCGGGGGCCATAGTTGTCGAATAGTCTTCCACCGACGGGCGAGAAGAAAAGCATGCAAAAAACTGTGAAATACTTAGCATAGTTTTGAACCTGTGTCTCAAAGTTGACTTACACTCCACCGAGGTGATCCATGAGATGACTGAGCTCGAGTAATCTTTCAACTGATCCATCTCGTATTGCGCTTGAAACAACCCGATACAATTGACCCATCCAAATGTGACAAACAGAGCAGCTGAAGAGCCGGCCACCGTCAGCCAAGCCCGCGCGCCGCCTTCCCGTAGTTCTGGAGTCTTGTCACTGATTTCCGAAGGGCTGTTCTTCCCGCTCTCTAGGGTAGCGGCATCAAGTGTGGTTGTGGACATGGTGAACTCGGTATTCTCGACAGTAATCTTGAGAGAGGCAGAGGAGTCGAATGAATTGATCTGTACTGTTTCCAATATGAGTATTCATGATTGTGCAGTCTCTTTTAAATACCCCCTTCATCACGTTGTAAAGGAATTCGGCACTTAAGACCGGCCCCGGAATCTCGGCCACGGTGCTAAAGTTCGGCACTTAGATCGTGACGACAATAATATTGGGGCTTTTTCTCCCCATAACATGTCCACTAAGTGCACCATGATTTTGTCAGTAATAGTTCGGTCATAAAGTTCGGTGCTACCACAGCTTATATCCACCACCACCCCATCCGTCATCACCGACGGACTTGCATCCTCAAGTCCGTCTTCAAACTGAGAGATTCACCGATTATGTCGCCTGCAGCCAGTACATTACCCAAACGGCGTCGCCGCCGCCCCGCGCGGTCGTGCGAGCAATGCCGGCGCCGCAAGATCCGCTGCGATCAGGACCAGCCCTGCGCCGGTTGTGTCCGGGCTCGGGAGCCAATGCAATGCACGTATCGCGATGGGACCCCCGTGGACCCGTCGGCGTTGTCGAGAAATACCAATGAATTGGTGCCTACTGCTTCCAGGTCTAGGACCCAGAGCGAGGCCTCGCAGTCCAGTGGCCCTGCGTTGAGCCGAGGACTCGTGGTGGGTTATCCCCGAGATCAACAAGCCCATCAACAACCGCCGGCGCAACAGAACAAAGACAAATCACCAGCATCGGAACGCGAGAATCATTCCTCAAATCAATCAAATCAATCAAATCACCCTGCGCCATTGGTTCTTTCCTCATCGTCATCCATAACCCCCGTCACGCCTCGCCTTCGCAATGTTCCCGAGAAAACAAAGCTCTTCGGCCAAACCCACTGGCTTCACACCGCAGAGAAGGTACGCTTCCGTCTTGAACAATGTGATGGCTCTGAAAATCCCACTAAATAAAACCTCGCAATTCTAACACGCCTCCAGTTTCCGGTGTCGGGCAAGTTCCATCCGATTGAAGTTGAGCCATCATTCAATGACGCCAAAGCTGAGCTGCTTGAGGCCCTCAACGAGGCTCGCAATCTCAGGTTCGCCATGAAGAACCTGCACGATGTCCAGCTCGATGAGCCCATCCGCAATATACCGGGGACACTGCCTTCCAAGGAGAAATGCGACGAACTAATTCGGTGTTACTTTCGCACCCTCGAGCCGTTGTATCGCATCGTGCATATCCCATCCTTCTGGAGGGAATATGATCGGGTGTGGGAGCTCCAACCGACAACACCGGTTCCCTCCGTTTTCTTAATGAAACTAACACTAATTCTTGCCATTGGAACCACATTTTATGCCCATTTGAACGACGACGACATGAATCAGTCTCGCACCCTTGCACAGACTTGGATTCAGAATGCGCAGTGGTGGCTTACAGGTCCATCGGAGAAGTCCACATATAACCTCGATGGGCTGCAGGTCTTTTGTCTCCTTCTTATAGCACGCCAAACTACCTTCAACTGCTCTGGAGGAACCTCGTGGCTCTCTGCGGGATCTCTTTTGCGAATGGCCATCACCATGGGACTCCACCGAAACCCGAAACTGTTTCCGTCCCTGACTTCCTTTCAACGGGAGTTCCGCGCGAGGTTGTGGACAACCGTCTTGGAGCTTTCTGTCCAGTCTTGCCTCGACCTAGCGTTGCCTCTCAACTTCTCGGCGGACGGCTATGATGCCTGTCTGCCCTCTAACTGCAACGACGCCGATCTCGAGTCCAACTCACAAATCGTGTCCGCTCCGATGAGTACATTCACAGACTCGTCGCTCCAAATCCTTTTGGCCAAGTCCCTACCGTCGCGGATTGAGATTGTGCGCCTCCTGAATGATTTTCGGAAAGAGCAATCTTACGAGAGGGCCTTGACGTTGGGTGCTGAGATTCGAGTGGCCTGTCGCGAGGTGGCGGCATTCTTCCACTCCTACAGGGACGTCGACAATGGCCTTAGTAGTGGACCGAAACTCAGACCGACAGAGTTCCATCGCAAATTCATGGATATCCACATTCGGCGGTTCACCATGTTTCTCCATCGCGACTTCATGCTCCAGGCTAGGACGGACCCGCGATTCTACCTCTCTCGCAAGAGCTGTGTCGAGGCAGCCATGGTCATTGCATCCAGCAGCAAAGGTGCAGATCTCAGTCTGCCGATAGCGGACTGGGATGAGGTGTCCCGGCTCGCGCTCGTCGGCAGAGGTGTGTTCAAGTGCTCGTTGAGCTTTGACGCCACTCTGGTGCTCGCCCTAGAGGTCATCACGCAGCTCGACGACGAATCCGCGCCACAGTCTGAAGCCGATGCCCTCGACGAGATGGCCAAGGCCACACGAGAACCCCTGATACAGGCACTGGAGTTCATCCGCGAACAACTAGCTCACTTGATTGAACGAGGCAACACCAGTCTCAAGAGGCTGCTCTTTGTGGAAGCTCATCTTACCCAGATACGGGCCATGGAGGCTGGTCAGCCCATCAAGCCTGCCGTCTACGACACTGTGAACAAAACGTTGCGCTCCTGCGTCTCGGTGCTGCGCGAAAGCTGGGACGCAGCCACGCCACGCGAAACCGGGGGCACTATGGATGCCATGATGGCCGACTTTTTTCCTCCTGATATGCTTCCAGCGGTTAGTATACAATATGTCTGGCCAAACATGGATGACGTTGCTGACAGTTGTTTCTATAGGACACTGATATGAACTGGGACATATCGAACCTCCTCTGCTTCTCCACTCTGAATGAGGTCAGCCAGATTCAATGGCCAGCCTAAGAAACCTTGAGTTCTCGGAAGATGAATAATGATGATTGTTTTGATGCCGAGGTAATTCAAATGATAGGCATCAGCTAGGCCTGGACACAGCATGCTGCGCCTCACGGGAGCACTAGCACATCCGACATGTTAACAAGTGGATGTCACCAAGTGTGACCAAAATAAAGAAGGCATCATTGGTTCGTCTCTTATTAATCATCGTAATAACCATCATATGTACCCTGCATTGCTTGAGTGCTTACAAACTCCTCGCTGGCCAAGCCTCGCATGCATCTCGTTTCCAATTCTTGCGGGTCTTTATGCCAGTCACATGCAAAATCGCATTTGGGTGTAGTCGTTTCGCCAAAATACTTGCAGATAATGGCATGCCGACATGCGTCTGTATTCTCGCAATACAATGCGAGAGCTTGAAGACTCTTCAGCCGGGCAATTTGGTTAGACTCTTCTTTAGAATCGGATCGTATCAAGCGCATCACCCGCTCGAGATCTTCTCGGCTGTAATAAAGAAAGCAATAACTTGCGTTTCCATCCCGGCCTGCTCGCCCGGCTTCTTGGTAGTAACCCTCGAACGACTTCGGAATGCGCCAGTGTACGACGAATCGCACATTATTTTTGTCGATCCCCATACCGAACGCGGTCGTGGCCACGATTATATCATACCCAGGTTCGTTATTAATCCAACGGTTTAGAGTTTCTTCTTTCACCTCCTTCGGCAACTTGGCATGGAACGGCCGGGCTCCAATTCCTTCATCCCGAAGGGCTGCCGACAGGGACTCGCACTCATCTCGAGACAGAGTGTATATAATACCAGGGACGCTCTCTATTCTCTCACCGGCATGTGCAAGCTCGGCCTTTCGTGCATCAGCCCTCCGACGGTCATAGACACCGCGGATCCACCGTAAAAAGTTAGATAGGCGGCTGTCGTCCTCATCTTTGGTATAGCGAATTTCCAAGTGCAGGTTAGCTCGCTGGGGGCTCATGAGGAACATCTTTGTCTTCTCCGGGGTGGCATCTAAACGCAAGATGGACAAAACATCTTGTCGAACCTGTGGGTTCGCTGTCGCAGTCAGGCACATGATCGGGACATCCGGAAACGTCTCCCTAAACCAGGAGAGGCGCTTGAAGTCCTTCCGGAAGTCATGGCCCCACTCGGAGATGCAATGAGCCTCGTCAATTGCGACCCGGGCCAGCTCCTTTTGTTCGTGGACTAGTTGTAAGCGTTCCCGAAAACGTGGGCCCGAACACAACTCGGGTGTAACATAGAGGAGTCTTGTGATCGGATGACCACTTTCCAGATCCTTTTCGAGGCGAACTCGTTCAGCGAAGGGTGTGTTGCTATTGAGAGAGCTGGCCTTAATCCCAGCCGCCTTGAGGGAATCCACTTGGTTGATCTAGCAGTATATCAGACCTGGATAAAAGCCATAATATCAATGCATCTTACCATAAGACTTAACAACGGGGATACCACTATGGTGACTAAGAGCAGGGTTAGATCGGAGGAACGGAGCATGGGCGCCACGATGTAACCGGGATGATTACTCACTGCCCTGGTCGATAACGGCCGGCAGCTGAAAGCAGAGGCTTTTGCCAAATGACGTGGCAGCTTGAACGTAGACATCGTAGCCGTCAAGAGCAGCCTCAATTATCTCGCGCTGATGGGGTCTAGGGACGAGACAGAACGGTTAGAGGAACGCGGGGCACCACCGACAGCATAGGCAGGACGCGTGCTAACCTGAAATCATCCTTGTTGAACTGACGCCTGAGCGTAAAGCCAATGTCTGTGCATGAGTTGGTTCTCTGCAGGGCGGGCATGGTGCTTGCATCGGACGGCGGGCGGACCAGGGAATGCTAGAACTCGCTGTGGATGCTAAGCAACCTCGGTGTGATATAAGTTGCAGCGGCTGGCTAGGCAGTGTCTATCTTTGGCTGGCGGGTGTCAGGGTCGGGAGAAGGCGAATCGAGAGCGAATCATGGCAGGTTGACTCATCACAGAGCACGCAGGACTTTGGGTGAAATAGAATCCACAGTCGCAGCGTGGCTTTGTCTGGCCCTTTCCGTTGGCAGCAGATACTTGCAATTAGCTGGTAGTGGCGAGTAGAACTTGTTGGTGAGGCAAGGAAGTAGTATATAGACACGAGGGAGTGTGACGGCAGGCAGCTAGCGCGAGTACCTGCGGAGTGCGTGTCGATTGGCAGCTATCGATGCAGTGGACGCCGGCTCACCGTAACGGGGTACGTAAGATGATCGGAAACGGCTTCTTTTGGCATCCGAGGCGATCTCGCTCGTATGGGTGCGTTTGGCTTGGCCCAACTGCGTGTCGTGGAGAAAACGGACCGCCCACCGGGATGGTCGATGGTCGAATATTAGCCCCAGTGTAGTGGGTTTCACAAATGGTGGTTTCACAAGTGGTGGTGACGGTGATGAGTTGAAGTGGTAATAAGCCGGGGTTCGGGGTTGGAGAATGACCCGGGAACGATTCTTCTGGTAGCTCGCCCCAACGGATCAAACATTGAAGCAAGCTTGTTAGGTACCTACCTGTCTGGGAAACTTCCATCACGTGCCGCCGTTGACGGTTGCAAACGGTCTCTATTTCGAGTCAGTTCATCGTACGTCAGTTTTGCGCTATCTGAACGCAAAGCCAGGGTTATGGTTCTAGAGTATCTCAGGCCATCTCACCAACCTTGCGTTCCCGGGATTACTTGGTCGAGGTTGGTTGGGACTCGAGACGGGACGCAATCCGATCGAGGATGGGTTGCGTAGACTGGAATTCGCAATACGGGAAACTAAGGGATTCCGTCTCACCTGCAGAAGCACGAAGCGCGGCTGAATTGCACCACCCCGTCGCAGCGCATCGTATCGCATCCAGCAATAGACGCAGCATCTTGGCTACGCTGCAGCACTTACGAAGTCGGGGCACGGGATGAGGTGATTGTGGGTGTCGGCACGCTTGGCCAGCCGTCTAAGTGGCCAACAGCCGGCGCCTGAAGCAGCCAAAAACGAAGGCCGGGTGCCTTGCATCTCTCGCGGCAGAGTCAGACAGGGGGAGGGAGGGCTGTGTGGGCTCCGTCGCCACCGGCCAGAAGCAACCACAACACGGAGCCGGCAAGCAGCTAGAAGCCAGACACGCAGGGGGCAGAGCCTTTTAGCGGGTTGGCGGGCACCGAAGGGTGCTTCCCATTGCTCCCATCGGCTCCCATCTGCCCCCAATCGCCCCCATAGCGCTGATGCACTCGCTGATGGAGACGTGCTGGAGCACTTCATAGGCCAGCTCCCCTCCCTACCAGCCAGGAACCGATGGAGCCATGACAGCTGTCCACCACCCACCAGCCAAGAGTGAGCGCGCGGCAGCCAGTGTGCAACCCACCCATGCACCCCTCAACTCAAGTCTGCCGTCAACATTTCTAAACTTGGGTCCGAGATTCCCAGGCGGGCGGGCGCAAGATGCCAACGCAAGGCTCGTAGTCTCATACTGTGTGCCAGTCGGTGGCGGGCGCGTGCGCATTGGCAGCGCTGTGCTGGTCGGGCGCCAGTCTCTGGCGTGTCGTTCCGTTCCTGGCAGCGGCTGTTGCGACACCCTTCGGTCCAGGTCGAATCCAGGGCTTTCCAGTGGCCTTCCGCGCTGCCGGGCGGCGACGACGGCCCCGCACTGTACAGTAGGGTGTCTCAGTCACTGAGGCCCCTAAGGCGTCGCAGGGTTCTGGTTTGAGACCGCTACCCAAGTCCCTAGGTACGCAAGGTGGGTGCAAGGCGTGCCTAAGTGCGTCCCTGAAAGCGCCTGAAGCCCCACGCTTGCTGGCTACATTGCTGGCTACGATGGACGTGAGGTGCGCCGCGCCAGCCCCCCAGTCCAGCGCCCCGGTGGCCCAGGACCACTGGGCCCGAGGGTACCTTTACCCCTATCCCACCCCTATCTTGGGACCTGGTGCTGGATGGCGTCAGGGGTGGTTGGCACCTGTTACCGGGGCAAGGAAAAAAAAACAGTGAGAAAGTGAGAGAGTGGCAGCGTAAGGACCAGCGGCCACCTCAGGGCGGAGGAAGCTTGCTGGGATCTCTTGTCTCGTCTCGGCTCGTCTGTCACCTCCGGCCTCTCGTCTCGTCGCTAGAACGACCTAAACTTTGTTAGCCCGGGCTGTAAGGTACCCTTGGGGAATGGGGCAGCCAAGACCACATGGATGGATAAGCAGTCCTTGGGTCCTTGGGTCCTTTGGTGGCTTGAGTTTCCGTGCTTGAATTCGTACTCTTCACTGCTGCCAGGTCTTCGATTTCCAACCTGATTCCTTTGACTCTTTGACATCCAAAGCCAGATCAGCCAAAAAAGGTTCGAGACGGGGGATATCCCAGCGGACCCAACCCGACAACATCGCCTCCACGCTGCATCAGCTCATCGCGGCCGTTCCCGCACCGTCCCGTCCTCCTCTTCCTCCGTCCTCGCCTCCGTCCTCCCCATCCATCTCACTGTCCATCGACCTTCGCTCCGCCATCTGTCGTCTCCTCTCAGACTCCCAAGGCACGTCCGCCGTCCTCTCCCAGACGGCTCCGAACCCCGGGAGGTCTGACTTGCGCCGCCGGCTGGCCTTTCCCATCGACAACCATGACCTTGTTGCACTCGTCTCAGTCGCCGCCTTCATTGGCCTGAACGCAGAAAAAAAAAGTCCCGATTACGGCCCCGGCTTTGTTTGAGACTCCAGGGCCTGCCTCCTCGTTTGCGCGTCAACTCGGAGACATACGAGAGACAAGAGAGGGGGAAGTCTGAGACGGTTTGAGCCGGAGCTTCGTCGTTCGGAAATCCAACCCACGCTCACGTCCACGCCTACGCCGCCTCCTCGATCTACGATTCACGACCCACGACCCAACCCTCCTCCACCGACCCGCACGCCCCCCGAGCCTTCTTCAACTCCGCTCTCCTCCACCCTCCTCCGCCCTCATGGACCGGCCAGACAGACTCCCTGGCCCGCCCCTCGGCGCCGTTTCTCACCAGTCTACGGCCTCGCGCGGCTTGCCCGATAATCCTGCTCCTGCATCAGCTTCAGCTTCAGCGTCAGCTCCTGCTCCCGGCCGACGTCCTGTCCCCAACTCGGCCGCCACGTCCAACGGCCCGCCACTGCTACCGCCGCCCATCCCTGGCCTGCGAAGCGTTCCCTCGAATGCGTCCCTCTCGGCCGCCGCCGCCATGACGTCCGCCCAGATCATCAACCTCGCACGCGAGGCCATGCGAAATGCGCTCGAGAGCGAGAACAAGGCTGCCGAGGCGAGTGCTGTTGGCACAGGAATCAAGACCGGCGTCACCATCGACCTCAGTCGCAAGAACATCCAGAAGCTACCCGAAGAGGTGGTCGACATCGTCAAGAACGAGTTGGAACGGTTCGTCTCTCTTCAACACTACCAACTTCTACGTTGACACGCCCATGCTGATGCTGTTTCCCATGCTAGACTAGCTCTCTCGCACAACCAGCTTTCCACGCTCCCAAGCCGATTTTCAGAATGCACTTCCCTGCGGTACCTCAACATCCGGGGCAACCAGATCAAAGAATTCCCCCAGGCTGTAATTCTAGTCCTTCCCTAACATCCGCGACACCGCGCTGATATTGTTGATTAGCTCTGCGATCTGAAGTCTCTCGAGATCCTCGATCTAGGCCGCAACCAACTCCGAGTGTTACCCCCCGATATTGCACGACTCTCCTCCTTGAAGGTTTTGTCTGTCCCGAAAAATCAAATCCGCGAGCTCCCACTCTGCCTTGCCGATATGGGCTCCCTGCAGGTTTTGAAGTTTGAAGGAAACCCAATCAGCTTCCCACCCCGAGACGCAATACAGGTACAAGCAGCGAGCCCGCCGAACGAGGGCATCTTGCGCGACAGCGAAGTAACCGAAGTGGCCGTCACCTCGCATATCAAGAAGTTCCTCAAGCAACATGCGCTCAATGGTCGACTTGAAGCTGAGAATACGGGGGATGAATCCAGCGAGGGTACTGACACACCCCGCTTCCCGCTGAAACGAGTTGCCAGCGGCCGATTCCCCATCAAAGTCAACGGCGCAGATCCCGATGTTCGATCTCCTAACAATGGGATCCGCCCACCCCCGATTCCTTCCAGGTCGCACTACAGGGGTCTGTCACAACAGAGCACCACCGTTCGACGACCCGGTGTCATGCCTCTGACGATTGGGAATGTCAACGAGCGTTCCCGCAGCAACTCGGAGACGCTACTGCGAGCAGATCGATCGGAGAGCCGTAACCGTCGGATGGGAATTGTGTCAAGAAAGCCATCAGACCTGGGCACCCTCGACGAAACACAAGCAAACAACCGTTTCAGCCATTATCGCGGACTGAGCCACGGCTCTGCTATGCAAGGACACCCTGTTGGGAGCAAGAGTCCAGCCACACCCACCGAGCCTTATCTTCAACGACCGATCTACGTCCGGCGGCTTTCCGTCCTACCTGAGCGACGCCGAGAATCAAAGATCTTCGACCCTGTCATCGAAGCTGCCAAAGGAATCCTGTACTCGGTCTTCCAAATCCACCCCATGATCCAGATGCTCATGAGCCTGACGAGCGACGATTCGGCAAAGCGGTCCAGCCTGGAAATTGTATTTTACAACACAAACTCGCACGTGGAGGAACTAGAACAGGAGATCCAAAAGCATGACATGGCCTTGGTTGAGGATCAGGACTACTCGTACCGAGAAAACGAGAACGTTCATCGGGCATGTCAGACCTTGGTGAGTGCCTACGGCCACGTTTGCACTCTCTTGGCCAACAATATCGATATTTTTGTCAACAACGGAGACGCTCGATATATTCGAACTCTCCTGATGTTGCTGTACAACAGTATTATGGAGCTTCGCGTGACGCTTGCGTGCGTTAGTGCGGAAGATGGACGACAAAACTCGACCGAGAGCGATTCCGTTGGCGGCCATACGTTACGGCCCCATACTCGGGAACCCTCGGTTACACCCACCGTCGAGCGGTCGACTATTTCGCGTAGTCGCAATGGGACATTGATTCCTCACCCATCGGTCAACCTACGCGTTGCCACCGATGTTCCCGTCCCAGGGCTTCCTTCATACCTCAATGGAAACGGACGGGGGGCAGCCCCCCTGAGCTCGGCTACTCCGCGATCAGGAGAGTCGTTTTCTTCTCTGGGAAGTCGAAGTGTCCCATCCGAATTCAGCGAGGAGGATCGCCAGTTTGAGAAAGTCTTCCTGTCTTTGCAAAAGTCGGCCGACGTTGTCATGCGCACCCTTCCGAGCTTCAACGTGCAGTTAATGGGTGGACTGAGAAACGCCACACACCGTCGCACTCCTGAGGGGCTCCTCCAACAATGGAAAGGCCTCATCGCGATGTGCGGCACAGTTATTCAGCAGACTGAAATGCTGAAGAACAGGTTATCCCTTATCAAGCTCAAGGAACCTGGCGTTAGGACGCAGGCCAACTTCTGGGGCCTGTGCAGGAATTTCATAGGCTCTTGGGCCGACTTGGTGGAGAAGGTAAAGACGGATATCAACCACGTATCGCTGCCGCCGGACACGAGAGACCAATTGCGACCAATTCAGCGCAGCATGAAGGAGACGAGTAGCATCATCTACCAATCTCCCTGGCACTACTTCTTCCCTCGACCTTCTGGTAGAAGCGGCAACGGTTCGGGGTCGTACCCGCTTCATGCCATGTCGCCGACACAAATGCCAATCACCCCCCAAAGCGCTGCCCTGGGCCCTGCAATGCAGGCCACGGTCCCCACGACGCCACAGAGCAGTTCCTTCGCATCTGCTTTCCATGGGAACGTGTTCGACCGCGCAGACGCCCTCATGGCGAACCCAGGCATCTCTATGGGCCGGAACGGCATGATCAAGGGACATATGGGCTTCAGCTCCCTTTCGTCACTCTCATCCATGTCCTCGGACGAGGGAATACATACACCATCAATCATGGGTTCCCATGGACCTCTCGGGCCAGCCCCACTGCGCCTCAACGGAGGTAAAGTTGCCTTCTGAACAAGGGAGCCAGCTCCCTACTTGGATTCTGAATTTTGTTTGATTTCTGCGGCCAAGAGCCGCTGTTTGTGTTTTTCTTGCATAGCACTTGAAGGGAGGCGCCAGGATTTTGACTTAACATTTTTTCCGTCTTTCTCTTTTTGAACAACCGCCGAAGGCATACTCATTTCCTTCTCCGGCATAGCCTTGGCGTTCGGGTTGACGCTGTTTTTATTTATTTTTCCTGCGCCAGTGACGGGGAACTCGGAGGATATCTGCATTTAATTCATTGGCCAGGCGGATCAAGTGTGCGCGTGCGTGTACGGTGTAATGCAAATGCTTCTGACGGATTCAAAAAACGGGGAAGGCATCGGACCCGGTGTTCGAGAACGGACCAAGAGAGGCTTGGCCGGGCACACAGATCACGGACTGGACTGTTGCGAACGAGACGAGACGGATTAGAAATATCTCAGGTGTACATTAGCGATAGAAGCAATGTAATGTCGTATGGTTAAACGATGGTCAAAACAGTATATCTACAGCACCTCTACATGATCCCGAGAGTGGATGTATGAAGAGTGAGCGTAACCGTCAAGTCTAAACATATCCATCCAATCCAAAGCCGAATAATAGCAGCCAGTCTTTGGCCGCATGATGCACCCCCACCACCATGCAGCATCAGCTGCACAAGACGTATCTGGTCATCGGCAGTCCTTCTACGCTTCTTTGACTCTTGGTTTCTCTACCTGAAACTTCTCATCTCACAAAAAGTCACACAGCGAGAGAAATAGAAAAAGGCCACTACCGCAATCATGTCGACCGCCGCCGCAGCCTCGTCCTCGTCGTCGGCCTCCCGCTCCCTCTCCCCGCGCCAGCCCACCTCCCCGCCGCCATCCATCGCATCGCCGTCAACCACTCCGGCGCTCGCCCACGCTCCGGCGCCGGCACCGCCCCCGCCGTTCGCGCCCCTCCAGCCGACGCTCCCCTCGGCGGAGACGCAGCGGCATGTGGCCGAGGCGCGGTCGGCCGTCGTGGCGACGCTGGAGAACATGATGGACTCGGAGCTGCAGTGGCGCGCGTCGACGCTGCACGCCAACTCGGCCGTGCTGGGTCGTCAGGCCGCCGACGTCCAGCGCGCCACCGACGGCCTGCGCCGCGAGCGTGAGAAGCTCGCCCGCGAGGCCGCCGCCGCCGCCCGCCGCGTCAAGGAGCTCGGCAACGTGCAGAACTGGGCCGAGGTGCTGGAGCGCGACTTTCTCGTCCTCGAGGAGACGGTGCGCCTGGCCAACGGCGGGGGCAGCAGCTGCAGCTGTAGCGACTGTGGCAGCGGGAGCGAGACTGGGAGCGTCATGAGCGACGACGACCACGGCGATGACAGGATGGACGTGGATGAGGGTAAGAAGCTAGAGGGCGCACATGGCGTCCCGTCCAAGACGAGGGCTGACGAGGCCGAGATGGCCATCGACTCGGACGGCGCCACGGGGACGTGGTCCGAGGCGAGTCGCAGCTTGACGGGGCCGGCGTCCAGCACCGGCACGGGAAGAGGGGCCAAAGGCTCGGATACCGCATCGGTGTCGACGGCGTCATGAGGACGGACAGTGGACCGACGAGTTCAACTGACGAACACGAGTGACTTGTAAATGACGTGAGAATGTGACGATTATGGCCTTTGGATTGGTGTTGGGGAGTTACGGGTATTAGCTTAGGGTGATGGTGCATTCATTTCCTGGGGGAACGACTCAGACCGTTGATCAGAATGCCAATGAACGAATCGATTTGTTTCATTGATCGTGGAGCCAACAAGCAGCTCCGTTCTATTGTCCACCTTTCCCCCTCGTGTAGCCCAGCGCAAACCAAGCTTCCAAGCCTAGCTTTTCTCCTTTTGTTTTTCCTCTCGCAGGTTTCTCCACTCATAAATGTGGTCAGAAAGAGACCTACAGAAGGCCAGGCAGCATGACGAATCGCTTCTTCTTGTAGCTATCACCAAACTCCTTGCGGTAGGCGCGCTCCTTGCCCTTGGCCCAGTCGAACATCTGCGCAGCCCCAATGGCGATGAAGAGAGCAACGGTCCAGTCACGGCTGACGAGGATGATACCCACCCACGACAGCACCTCGAACATGTAGTTGGGGCAGGTGACCAGGCCGAAGCCGTAGCCCACGGGGATCTTGCGCTCGGTGCCGCCAGTGGAGCGGAGCGAAGACAGATATCGGTGAACGAGGGCGTTGCCAGTCTCACTAAACAGGTACAGCGCGGCGCCGAGAGCATCAATGATGGGGATGTCGGCCTGGGCGGCAAGGGACGTGGGGCTGTAGATGAAGTACGCGCACAGTGCGCCGGAGATGGCCCAGTAGAAGAAGCTGTTCTTGAAGACGTTGAAGAAGGGCATGGTGTTGGCGGAGAACTTGTGGACAAAGAGCGTCTCGTACTCGCGCTTGACAAAGTGCAACACGATCATGCCGAACGTGAGCCACTGGGTCTGCGACATGTCTCCATCGGCGTTCTTGTACAGGTAGGGGCGAGCGGCGACGACGGCGGCGTGGATGAGAATGGGGCCGAGGTACTCGATGACGAAGACAGTCTGCCAGCTAATCTGGGGGCCTTTGAGAGCAGTTAGAACCTGACAATATTCGCCTCTGGGAAGGGAGGTGGGGGGATTCCCATGAGGGGAGACGAGGTGGCGTACCAAGATCCTTGACGAGGACTTCACCAGCAGAAGCAACGCCCTCCTCGTCGACAACACGGGCCCGACGGTTCTTGAGCGTCTTCTTGGTGGAAGGATCGTAGAGGCCGACTCGGTTGTAGTCGCCGATCCTGGCCTCCTTGGCAATCATCTTCTTGACATCCTCGATGGTGGCATCGGGGCCAAGCTCGATCGACTCGGGCAGCTTCTTGATGGGCTGCTTCGGAGCTGCGGGAGGTCAGTTTCTCGAGCTTTCACAGGGGAATTGGCAGCGGGAGCGTACAGCGGTTGGTCAGCTTGAGGGTCGTCGGGGCCATCTTGGGCAGTGGCTGCGGGCAGACGATGTGGTGAGAAAGGGGTGCTAACGCGGTGTTGAGGATACATTTTGGAGTAGAGCAGAGGAGGGACGAATAATCTAAAATGGAGAGCGCCAAGACCTCGGCGGATTGTGGGGCAGCGGCCGTGGGGGACCGGCGATATACGCTTTGTTGGGACAATGCAGGTCCGGATTGGTGCAAAGTCCATTGCTGGCATTATTTTGACAGGGCTGAAGAAACATTTTATCTGAATTGAATATCATCTCTCTCTGCGATTGACTTTGGGTCCCTCGCTTGCTTGATACAGGTTGATTTTTCGACATTAAAGCCCCCTGCAGTCGCCTCGGCGCATGTGGTTCTCACGGTCATCAATGCTCATTCATCCTGGATCGCGAGTCTATTCGCCAAGCACAATACTTAATTCAGTCGATGGAGCAGGAGAAAATACAAATGTACCCACTGCTATCACTTGTGTTCTCCGTTTTAAATCATCCTACGGACCATTGTTGGCAGTTGGGGAAAGATATTTATGTCTCTGGACTTGCATGTGATCCATTGCTACTCTTTGTAACAACAATCATTTCGCCCTGGCGCAGACCAGCAGCCCCTTCTTCTCACAATATCAATTGGCAAACTCCACCGTATTGTCATGATATGTGCATGGAAGGGTGGAGAGAATACTGCATGGAGATGATTGATTCACGGTGGTAGCCCACGCGAGAGAGGCCAATGCAGCCTGTCAAGAGCTATTCACGCACCTATTCACACTGCGTTACTCTTTTCAAGAGAGGAAACAATTACAGAGTCAACCCATGCACAATATGGCGCAGCATGCATCCTCCCTAGCACAATGCCTTGACCGCCTGCCGTCGAGAACCAAATCCAAGAGATCAAATGCTCGGCTTTATATACACCATCCACCCATTACCAGAAGGCCCATAAACTTCTCCTCTTACACATTCACATGGTTGCTTCAAATAGTTTGCCACTGGAAGTTATCGAGTCTCAGCTTCATTTCACCTACAAGCCTGCCAGCTGATGGCCAGCTGCCAGCCCCGATTCACTGCCATTTCCCCAGCTTTCTGCCTAAGTCATCTGCTCACTCTATTTTTCACGTTCAGAATTTGAAGTTTTCTTACATCGCCTACCTATCCCTTTCCGCACGAAGCCTACGTTTTGGTCTCCCTTCTTGGCCGACGACGTCACCATCATCAACATCCTCCTCACGACTAGATGAGCGCCCTTTGCTCAGCCTGACTTGACCCATCGAGTTGAGCTTGAGTTTTTGTGCAATAGTCAGTTGTCCAAACTCGTTATAAGACCATTGCTGACCACATCTCAGCCTCGACGTGCTTGGTGTTGCTGATGCTAGGCACCGACCCGCCATCCTTTGACAATCACCGTTCGCGTGAACAACTCGGAGGAGCCTACAGAACTGATACCTAAAAGGCACGAACACCCATTCCAGTAACAAACACCTTGCCGGACCGAGTCGCGCCGTTTCTCGCTCTTTTGCTCAGCTGCACATTCGACTGTGCGTTTTTCTTTCTTCACGCTGACAACAGCTCGCCCTCTTCTCTTCCTCGACTCTTTCGTACTCACATGGCCTTGTCAACTCTTCATCAGCATGATGAACCCTTGCGCAGCCACTTTCACGCCGGGTCCATCCTCGCCCGAGCCTAGTCTCGAAGACGACAACCACCACGCAGAGAAACCCGGGCAAATTCCCACCTGTCCTAGGTCATGGCGAAGGAAAGAGGACGCTCGACCTTTGAGGCCTGATGCTCTAGACCCAGAAAACTACGATGCCATGTTCCCTTCTCTATCAACCGCGAATTCAAATACCATTCCTTCATCTGGCCATTCCAGACAACCATCTTGCAAGAGGAATCGCAGGAAAAGAAAAGCCCAGAAACTCAGTACGGAAAATGAGGATGCCAACAACGCGACCCCAGCGGCAAGCCCCGAGGTCCCGGGATCACCAGCATCCAGTAAGGCTGAACAGAGAACGGATGACCATCCTACAATCGAGAAGAAGGGTTCGGAAATACCAAAACCGGAACGATCCAGCCCTATACTTCATACGCCGCCGAGATCCTCTTCCCCTGAACAAGACCAGGGCAATGTTTCCAAGCCTCCATCCCCACCGCCTCCCTTTGTACCAAGGCCCGGGAGTATGGAGATGGTTCGAATAACTCCTCACATGCCGCCCACGCCAAAACCGGACTATGAGATGCCAATTCAAAACGACTCGGCGCTGGTGACTTACTCAGCTGGGCCAATCCCCCCTCAAAACGTCGTCTTCCCACAGCCCCTACCGCTACCCGAACCGCAATTCTACTCCAACGCGATAGCACCTACTGTCATGACCCCAGCACTAGGAGCACCCGTCCCGGTCTACTACTACCCGCCACCGTATTTGCCGTATCCCACTGTCTATGTGACAATGCCGCCCGTTACGTGGCAACCGGCGTTTGCTCAACCAAGCCCGGTCTGGCCGGTGCCTCCTACCCAGCACCCAGTCTCTTGGCCCCAGCCTTTTCAAAGTACAAGTGTCCCAGGACTTCAAGTCCAATCAAGGTCAAGCTCACGCGAGACATCTCGCCGCCTCAGAGGATCCCGAGGATCGTCTCAGGTCAAGCGTCAGTCGATGGACTACAAACGAACTCAGCTGGTCAACCTGCTTGGGATTCCACGACCAGCATCGACCGCTGGCCACAAGACCCAAGTGGAAGTCTTGAAGTCAAAATATCGAGCGAAATCTTCTAGTCCAAGAAGACTCGCATCGAAATATCAAGTGATTGACAACCTGGGAGACCAGAGTCTAGAGTACTCCCGTCTACATCCAACAACAGCAAGACCCAAAGTCACCGGCGAGCACAACGGGCCAAATGGTACGAATGTCAATGAGCAAGTGTTTCGGGAACATCTCCAACAAAAATTTGTGGGCGAGGAAGTCTTCAAAGGGACCCCCGGGTTGGATGTTGGTCGGGCAAACCGACGCGGCCGAACGAGGTCGGTAGTTGATGTCGAGGATCACAAGGCCGGCCAACCGGAGTTTGGTATCTCAAAAGATCAGCATTCGCATAATACTCCACCTTCTACCGAAAAGTCGCCTCCCATTCCCCTCGGTGGCCCACCAACAAATGCTCCCAAGGCGCCAGCATCTCAGCGGCGAGTTACCCAAGGGTCAATCACACTTCCTCAACAGCCGTCAGGTAGTAGTCCAGCTGAGAACGGGGGTTGGTCCCAATCAAAGAGATGGATGAGCCAAGAAACCAAGGAAAGAGTAGCGTTTCAGAAGATGCTAATCAATCTACATTACATGGGTGCCGACAAGTCACCATTTGTTCCGCAAAGTCCGGCAGAATTGACGGCTTTCAAACTTGAAGCAGCCGAGTCTGAGAAGCTCAAGCTCATCCAGGAAGTGGACAAGCGACTCGCCAAGGCTGATTGCAAAAGCCTCGGGGATCAGAAGGGGAAGAAGGCCCGATTGCCTGCTCAGCTCCTGGGAGGAAAGATGCTCCGAGACAAGTTGTCGCCAGTCTTTTCCGCAGTACATTGCTTTAACAAGGAATTTCCAACTGAAGACGAGTTTCGGGTCGATTGGCCGTCCCTGGCTGAACTGAAGGAAGAGGGCGACAAGCGCGCCAGTCGCTATGGCCGCTACTTTCCTCTACCGCGACTCAACGTGATTGCAACAAGGTTTTCTGGGGAAGAGCGTGAAAAGGCGTATAATCCGGATGGGTCAATTCGCTGGGAGAAAAAGGCAGTGAAATTGGGAGCACGCGAGATCATACCCGTGAATGCTGACTCTGAGGCATACACCATCACACCGGTAGTAGAACTACGGGCAGAGGAGCTCCCGGTTCCACTTCAACTGATCATCAAACACATCGACGGTTCCCAAGAGGATCATAATAGGCCCCAGGAGGAGGATAAAGATCAGGAGGGAAAGTAAGATGCGCAAGATTTTAGCTTGGAGGGTAGGCAAGTGACGCGAGTTCAGGAAATGCTTTGGTTGACTATTTTGAGGGATTGCATGGAATCGGATCTGGGCAGCAGAAAGAGGCGCTTTTAGGAGCGCTTTGGGCTGCCATCGAGACATTGAGCAATGGGTTACTGATTTGGGGGGAAGAGGCATAGCTTAGTGAGTTCGTGACCTAGTACCTCGATACCAAGGAAGTTCAGCAGAGTTGCCAGATGCACCTGCGTGTAGGAAAGTTAGAAAAAGATTCACAATAATTTTCTCATCAATTTACACAATAGGACAGCATAATCAAGATGAGTCTCAAACGAGGCAGTATCAATAGACAGACAGGGCCCAAGACTGGGTCACAATCTGATGGGCATGATCTGCGGCTTGTTAGTGCACGGGTGTCTTGTGGGGACACGGCACCGAGGCTTTCGGAGGCGGGCACGTGAGGTGGAGTCAAACTCTCCGAAGGCTAAAGTCTTGGCGGAAGACCCAAACCCTTTCACGTGACAAGGAGGGCTATTCGGAATATTCACCTTCCGTGGTGCCGCGGAGGTACGTACCATGGGCTAGCGAAACCCGCACGCAGCCCACAACCACAATTTTGTATGCAACTCAGATCCTCACGCTCGCTCCGCCAAAAAGTTCACTCCTCCCACATCCGCCAATTCGATTGCCTGGTGACCGCCAACATCATCAGGTTAGTACCAGCCCGCGAGAGGACGACTCAATACTCTGATCAACGGCATCGACTACTGCCGGTCTTGATATTCAGCTGATTGGGTTGCTTCCTCTCTCGTCTCCCCTTCTCCTCCCGTCGTCGCCCTGAAAGAAGCATCCGCTAACCACTTGGACATTTTTCCTTCTCACAGAAACCGCAATCATGGGTATCTCTCGTGACTCCCGCCACAAGCGATCCGCTACCGGTGCCAAGCGCGCCTACTACCGTGCGTAATAATTCCGAAAGCCCGTATAGTCCTTTGGACATACGTTCTGACCTTTCACAACAGGGAAGAAGCGCGCTTTCGAGGCTGGCCGCCAGGGTGCCAACACCCGTATTGGTGCCAAGCGTGTCCACACCGTCCGAACCCGTGGCGGTAACCACAAGTACCGTGCTCTCCGTCTCGACTCTGGTAACTTCGCCTGGGGCTCCGAGGGTTGCACCCGCAAGACCCGTGTCATCGGTGTCGCTTACCACCCCTCCAACAACGAGCTGGTCCGAACCAACACCCTCACCAAGAGCGCCGTCATCCAGATCGATGCCGCTCCCTTCCGACAGTGGTACGAGGCCCACTACGGCCAGTCCCTCGGCCGAAGACGCCAGAAGGCCCAGGCTGCCAAGGAGGGCAAGGTCGAGGAGGAGGTGAAGAAGAGCAACGCCGTCGAGAAGAAGCAGGCCGCCCGCTTCTCCGCCAACGGCAAGGTCGAGAATGCTCTCGAGAAGCAGTTCGAGGCTGGTCGTCTTTTCGCCGTTGTCTCCAGCCGACCCGGCCAGTCCGGTCGCTGTGACGGCTACATCCTCGAGGGTGAGGAGCTGGCTTTCTACCAGCGCAAGATTGCCCACAAGTAGAGTGGTTCTACTTAGGTGAAAGAGTGTCCACCCTTGGTATGGTGTTAAGGATTTCTCGCTGTCTTGGTATTTCAGGGCATGAAGAGCTTCACATGAGCATCGGATCGGGTCCATAGGGAATGAAAAAATTTCTTGCGATGAATTGAACTCATAATCAAGGTCTTTTCTCTTTAATCGTGATAATTGGGTCTAGCCACATCTATTGGGGTGCTTTTTTCACCATTTCCTATTGCCCGCCTGGATAGCACTAAACAATACAAAAGTTCTGCTTTCAACCACTAGAAGAAGTAAAAAAAGCCAGGAACGCCTACATGCGGCATCACTCTATGCCGGAGTCAATGGGAACTCGTGTGCTTTGTGGGATATGGAAAACATGCCGCCATAGTCTTCCCCGGTTCCCATCAGTACCACCTCGTGAGCGGCTCACCTCAACCAGCGAATGCTGCGCCGCCCAAGCAGGCAAAACTCCGTCTGAAGAAGAAGGCGGGATGGCGGAATCGGAGAAGAGACGTAATTTGTACATGAAGAATGGTCCGCCGAGAAGGAACGAGGACCACGTCACCAAGACCTCGTGGAGGTGCTCAAACGAACTGGCGCTTGAGGTCGGTCCATTTGCGGTTGAGCGTCTCATGCTGAGAATTAATCTGCAAGGGGATGTTAGTATATTGTGACATGATTGAGCGTGTGGGGTCATTCACCTCTGCATAGCGCATCTTGGTCGACACCAGCTCTTCCTCTAGTTCGGACAGTTCCTTCTCCAGTTTTTGGTTCTCTTCATGGACATGAAGATTACGCTTCATCAGGTCGTCTCGTTCAAGCTTCCAGCTCTCTTCGATCTTCTCTGGCTGCTGCTCAATGACGATTCGCAACTCCCGGACCTGACCCTTCATGCTCTCATTCTCATCCTTGAGCTCCTCGTTCTCAACCTTGGTGCGAACCAGCTCCGTGGCGAAATCAGCTTGCTCACGATCGCTGACCTCAACCCTCTCTTCCAGCCTCCGGACTCTGATGGCAAAATTGTGATTCGCGGCTCGGAGCTCCTGGACCTCGTTTTCTCGGTCCTTCTCCGCTCTAGTCTTCTCTTCCCACTCCACAGTGTACGCCTTCAACATTTCGGGCGTCATTTTGACCTCACAGGCATCCTTAACAAGCTGGTCTGCCCGATAGACCTCCTTGTCCATATTAGAGCTCGAGCTCCCAAAGAAGCCATTATCAAGAAGACTACCGTGGCTTGGGTCCTTGTCGATGTAGACGTCGAACAACTTATCTTTCAGGTAGTTGGTGAGTTGCTGCATGTCGGAGAGCCCAAGGAGGGTGGACGCGTTCTTTTGCATAAGAACAATTCCAAATCTCAGGATGGCTGATAGACCTTCGGAGAGAATCAGGTCATAGATGCGGAGTACTAGTTGAAGGGGGAAACGGTAGGCGAAGAGTGTCAGGAACCACTGGGTGGCATAGAGATGAGGGGAAATTCCTCGTCGGTGGAGGTGACAGTACAAGGCTGGCTCGAAGTCCTCCAACAACCGCTCAAATTGGTAGAGGTGCATATGTAATCCGGGCATGTCCTGAATGAACAGGTCTCGCAGCTTGTAGTGGTTCATTAATCGTACAAGGAGACAGAAAGCCTCTTGTTCGGGCATCTATAAAATGGTTAGCACGAAAGAGCTGTTGGCATTGCTTGCGTGACACTTACATTGAATAGCAACGGCATGATTAGGAAGTTCATGCCTTGGGCATATCCAACGCCTTCATCAAAGAGGGCATAAGCCTTGCACACTCCAAACAACCCTTCCTGGAGCCCCGACGCAGCTGCATACTTAGAGTAGCTAGTACGAGCACCAAGGTCGCGGCGGATGACCTTTTCAAGCTTCTGCAGGTTGGCGGCGTCCTCCTTCTCCTTTCGCTTTCGGTCCGCTGCGGCCGCAGCCTGAGCTTTCAAGATGGCCTCCGAATTCTTTTCAGTGTTTGGCGACGGCACACTGTTGGGTCCAGAGTTGTCCGAGTTGACTGAGGAGGCTGAGGATGCAATGGCATCGCCGCTCTGGACGCTGAGGTTCCCATTGCTCAGGGCGCTGTTGGTGGTGCTGTTGCTATGGCGGTCCTTGCTCTTATCTGTTCCTCGGGAAATCAAATCTTTGTAGACCACTTCCAGGTCCTCGTTCTTGCTGTTCGTCAAAACTTGCCAGATCACTCCTCTAATCGCACTAGGGATACCAGTTGCGATAGCCCTGTTCAACTCCTCTGCGCTTGTCCGGGCAACAGCAGCCGGGCCTTCGTAGACTACCGACTGCCAGAGATCCCAATCGACCTGACTTTCCGAGATGGCGGAGGGACCTGCATTCACGCCTGACATGGTTCCTGGCGCCAGGCCAGAAGTAGGATTTGGGACTGGGGATGGCAGGGGCTTCTCGCCTGCGGAAAGCTCCTCTCCAGTTGTAATAAGGCCAAGGCCGGTCACATTAGTAGCTCCTTCGGTATCCTGGTTCTCTCCATTCGCAGCAAGGGCGGCCTCTTGTTGCAATCTAAGTTGTTTGAACCTGTCGCGAAGACTCATTCGGCGTGGGCCATCCATGGAAGGCGAGATGCCGTCTTTCTCTTCCTCCAGCTTGCTCAGCATCATCTCGGGGTTGCTCATAAGTGTGGCAATCGAGCTAGCCGTGTTTCGTCGTGTCGTCTGCGTGGGTGGAGGAGGGAGAGGCTCCTTCTCCTTGCTTGTGGAGTTTCTCGAGAGCCAGGAGAAGGGGCTGGTGAGCTTTCGAGCTGGGGGCGCGGGTTGAGATGGAGGAGGCGGTGGAGGCGCGATGGCGGCAGATGGCGGGGCAGGGCTTTTAGAGGGCGACTCTGGGTGTGGGGACCATGGCATAGCAGGAAGGGAATTTGTGATGCTGTGTAGCGATATCGTCTTAGGGAGCGGTGGTCTTTCTTCGGAACTCTTCGTATCTGTATCACTGTCAGTTGGCTGGTATGTCTAGAGAAATTGTTTTGGTGGTGCAACCTACCGTTGGGAGGCGGCGGAGGCGGAGCTTCGTCGTCAAGGCTAACGTTGTCGAGGTTGGATGTGTTGGAGATGCGGTGGGAAACGGACGACTTTCGTGGGACAGGCGGTCTCTCGTCCATGCTCTCGTCGTCACTCGAGTCTTCTGAGTCCTCGTCGTCGGTTTTGCTATCTTTGCGGTCCTTGAGATCTTCCGAGCCATGTGTCTTACTCGAGGCTGACTCAAGGGGCGAGTCTAGGGATCGATCGGAGGATGGCGGTTCCGGCTTGGGGACCGAGACAGAGACAGATCTCTTGGTGAGAGAGCGTGCGGGGGACGCATCAACGGGGGACCTATCGACGGCGTCTTCAAAGGAATCGTGCTCGGTGGTCTGCTCTGTTAGCATGGATGTGACTCCAGATCGAGATGCAGTCTGTCGTGTGACTGCAGTAGTGAGGCAAGGGGGGGCGGGCTGGACCTACCACATCGTCATCGTCGTCCTCCTCAGAGTCCTCGGAGTCTGTGCCAGACTCTGTGCCAGACGAGAGTCTCTTTTCTTCTTCCATGTCTCTCTGCGTCTGCTGCGTCTGCTGTTTTTGCTTTTGGGTGTCAGCCTGGGGCGGCAGCGAGGTGGCTTCCTCCTGGGGCGGCATGGCTTCGACCATAGTGGCTCTGTGGCCGTCTCTTTGTGGCTCGGTGCGCAGGAGAGGTGGTCTGGAGTCAAGTATACGAGGCGTAGGAAGGAGTTGATGTGGCCCCTCGATTGCCGTCCATGCACGGGGTTTTGCTGCAGATAGAGGACAATCCGGCGTAGAACGAGGAGTAGTTGGATGCAGGAGAAGTGCTGGGGCCAAGCGGCGAGGCGAGGAATGCTGATGGTTACCAGAAATCCCGGGGGTTGTGGCGTTGAAGATGGCACCTGGACCGCTCCCTCTCTGGCGACTCGGGACACGGGACAGACGAGATACTTGGGGTTTTGAGGCGCTGGACCCTCCCAAAAAAACGGGGAATGGAATATGCTAGCGGGGTGGTGTTCTCAGGTAGCGGCCACCTGCCTGCGCAGCACCAGCCCCAGGGACACCCAGCAGGCGCGCAGTTAGCGGCTAGGGGTGGCGGACGGAGCCTGGAACCAGCCTATAACTTGGCCCGCACGCCCTGGAATGGAACCAGAAAGCCTCCAATAGTTTCGCCTCTTGTGCTCCGTACTCTCACGGATGGCGCAGTTTGCCGTGATGAGAGGAAGCGACTCGTCAATCAACCCCTTATCGGTTCCTTGGGAGGACGTGGTTCACCCCCGTCCCTTATTTCCAGCGGATCGATCGGGTGCAAAATACCCTTCAGCTGCTCGGTGGATACTACCTACATAGAACGAGCGAGAGTGGAGGACCTGGACCAGACTTGGGCGTCACCTCCCTGAATGTCCGATAAGCAACTGGAGGTCAGGGCCGCCAGGGACGGACGCTGTCTAAGATACGGTAACTGGTTAGATGGCGGCATAAGTATGTAATAATAACGTGCTGCAGCAACTTATGCAGAGCCTCTCCTTGCATCACTGTGGTCGCATCGACTTCCACCGAACTGCCTATGTCTTGATGCGAATATCACTGTCTGTCGACCGCCTTCTCAAACTACCTCGCTAGCTCGGTCCCTGCCCCCAAAGGAAGACGGAATCTGGCGGTGTGTGTCGGTGTGCAGGTACATGACTGCGTTCCAGCAGATGCCGAAAGTGGCCTGGAGGTTGGAACAATGCCTGTCCAAATCCCCTAGTCAGCTATGCGGATGCGATCATGACAGCCACCACAGCGCACGCACACATGCACTCACTCACACACTCACACACACACACGTTGTGTTCAACCTCTCGCCCTCGCTCTCGCTCCTGTCACCCAACAACAGCTGGGGCAGGCCTGCCGGCAAGAAAAGACGCAGTGACGCACCAGGACAGGCAGATGAAGGCTCTCAACTGGGGGTCTGGCACCTTCCAAGCCCTGTTTCAGAGTCCGCCCAGGCCTGCATCGGCATGGAGCCATGGTTGTTCATTTGATGCCCGCTGTCAGCCAATGACACGCCCCCGAGTCCGTGTTTCACAGAGGTGGCCGCTGGTACGACACCACCCGGACGTAAATAGTGGCGATACGTCCAAAAACACTGGCTTACGCGCACAGGGTACTCGGGTGATCTGTTTGTTGTTCTAGTCGGTCTTCTGCACAACGGTCCAAGGCATTTGTGCTGACCCTCCTCCCTGCTCTGCCCTCCCTTGCCTCTCTCTCCCTTGTCCGGACAAGGACTGAATTAGCGGACCTCCCACAAACGTCTTGTCCAGTTTCGTGCTGTCTTATTGACCTAGTCCGCGCGGCTCTGGTTATGGCTCTCCGCCGACAAACTCCGTGACCGCACTAACGCAGGGGCGGCTTTGGCGGCGCCGCGTACCATATGCTAGGCGGATTGCAAAGTTGCCCTTGGTCCAAGAAAAGAACATCGAGCTAGATCAAAACTTGGTGGTAAATTGTGTCGATTCGTACGCAGCCGGAGGACGGCGATATCGGTGGTGGAATGATCATCTTCACAATGGATCTGCCCTGCTTTCGGATACCCACCAATGCATCCCTATTTACACTGACAAGATGGGTATGGCCCTGCATCATCTCATCTCGTAATTACTCGTTGGTATGGGGACCATGTGTGGCACATTGACTTGACTTACTATTAAAGATGTCAAGCCCGAAAACGCCACTCAATAGACCAGCGGGATGAGGGGGCCTGATTCTAATGCCAGTGTTTGATCACGGTGAGTAGAAAATCAAGTCTAGCCTACGACGAGTCTAGCGTCTGCATTGGTACGCAATTATAGGTAATTCACAAAGGCAGGCATCAAATTCCACGAGGACAACGCGAGACATCTAAGTATGCATATCCATTGTCCAAATTTGTTCCTGGATTCCTACCCTAGACCAGTTCGAACAACAGGTCGATTTGTTTGCCACTTCAATCACATTTACCAATCCTATTGCATCTAAGCCGCGATCCGCGATCTAGTTGTATTTATTAAATGGACTTCACTTGTTTGTCGCGCTGTTGGTTGGAATCGCTGGCTTCCATTGCCACCCGTAATCAGAAGCTCCAAGTGGAGATCCAACTCGCGTTGCCCATCATATTTCGATACGTCATTGAATTTTGAGAATCATGTAGTAATCCACATCGTCGAGGACAACCATGGTTTCTTCCAAGCTACTTGGGTTGAACTAGATCCGATGCGCGGGGGGAATTGGGAGACTTTTCAACACGATGGTTGGGGAATATTTACTATACAGAGACAAAAGTACATCGCAGAAGAATGAACTTTGATGGGAGAACGCGAAGTTTGGCATGTGTGTCGGATGGTGGAGACTGCAAACAACGCCTCTCTGAAATATTACTGGGTTGGATCTCATCATTGATGGGATAAAAAGATCCTTGACCGAAGATGACATGCAGAGGCAAGGTGTGACAGGGAGACACATGGACATCTTTGGCTTCCATGATAAGTGGCGGTCGCGGAATCAATGCAACCAAACTTGTGGTTTGCATGCTTTTGTCATGCAGCCCGCCGGTTACACTCGCGGACAATGGCGAGTAAACAAACAACCTTGGGCGAGATGCGAGAACAAACGTAGCCTCACCGAAGACGCTAGAACCTAAGGTAGGCACCTGGTGTCACAATAGACCCACGACTGCCTGGTGCGCCCGAGAAAAACCTGGAAATCAGTGACGAAATGCTCATTCGTACCTGATAATCAAGGCCAGGATACAGGGCTTGTCCGGGGAATCTGACGCTCGCTCGGACCCGGCTGTACGTTAGTTAATCGCAGGCAGAGAGCCGATAAAAGGTGGAGGGCCAGCAGCCGAAAAGATAATCCGGTCCACCCCGACCTGGCCGTACCTCTAGGTTGTACCTTGCAGCCCAAGCCTGGCCCCAGAGGTACCTCGCCTTCACCCTGGCAGCTTCCACCTACACTGGTGCACCCATTACGCAAAGGCCCACCTGCACTTCTCAACCTGACGATTTGGCATACGCCTTTTCTCACTGAACACATTCTCTCCACATCCTCACCAACCGCTTTTCTCTTCGTCTGAGAGATACCCTCATTTCCCCGCAAGAGCTGGCTACCTGCGAGGTGGGCCAAGCTGATTTTTGTCGACCCGGTCCGATTTGACCCTTGGCAAAGCTATCCCAGAGGCCGACTGCACTCGACCTTGGACTGCTAATCCAAGCTTTATCGGTCGCTCACGACTCTCTTCCGGCGACCGCGACTGCACCTTCTCCATCACCCCGCGTCTAGACCAACGTGCCCAGCCATAGGCACCGACGGTTTTCTCTATACCCTGGTCCTGGCTACTAGCGACACGCGTTGACGACCCGCGAGCCTCCGAAACTTCCATCTGCAACCCCGCCAGCCTGATATACCGATATTCGGCAACAGTCCAGGCATATCATCCCGGCACAAGCCCAAGACCCCTCCCGATACCAGGAGCTGTCCACGACTGGGCACTCCGCCTCCCAGAGCAAACTGCCGCTGTGGCGGGTCAGGTAACCCGGTTGTAGTGGAGGGGGAGCTTCCTTGTTTTTTGCGGCTCCGCCGCTTCCACCTTCACGATGGGGAAGATTACCAAGCCGATGCAGCAGAAGCACAAGGAGACTTTGGTAAGCCCTTGAATCTCCTAGATCACAATCCTGACGTTGCTAACAACCTCCGCTAGTCTCCTTGGCTGAAGAGCTACGTCGAGTCGGCATCTTCAACCCCTCTACCCCTCTTACCACAGCACCTCGCCAGCTTTCCATCGCGATGGCCGTTTGGACGAGGCGATCTTTACCACTGGATACCGCTGCTGAACCGGTTCGACAGACTCCTCGAGCACTTTTGTGCAACTTACAAACTGAACGAAGGCCCTCAACCCCGGGAGTTTGGATGCGATGTGCTCCTCAACGAGACCAAGGACTCGGTGTTTAGCGACGAGAAACAGTGGTCCATGGAGGAGCTGGTGGACCTAGGATTTCCGGTTGATGGCGACAGACAGCTCATCGAACTGGTTCTCAGATTCACCCGCATGCTGCTTGAGCACTGCGGTAACAGAAGCATCTATGCCAGCAGCGCTCACCTTAACGATCTCCTTCACACCACTTCCTTGACCGTACTCATCGCCACCCTCGAGGTCGGTTCTGAGCTGGCCCAAAGATACCAAGCATCCGTCAAGCGTATTGGAAACGCCTCCAGGCAGATTAGTACCGCGCTGCTCGCGAACCACTACAATATCGACCTTGACCGCGTCCAGCAACTGGCTTTGCCTTTCGTCAAAACTCCCATCATCAGTTTGTCGGATCCTGTGCCTTCCCACACTCCCGGTTCTGCCAAAGGAAAGGATAAAGCGCAGGGAAGCAATTCCAAGACAGTCACATCGATGCATGCGAATGACCTAGTCGCCCTCGCTTCATCCGAAGACAAGCGATGGAACAGCTGGGGTGACGTCAAGGTCACTTACTATCCTCAGAATGCAACCCAGGACTCCACCATTCCTCTAGACCTGGGCCGATCATCAGCACCATCCACCCCGACGCCTCTCAGGCGCAGCTCTACCATGACTTCACACCAACATCAGACTCCCAAATCGCGGAACCACTTTGGAGAGGATTCGTCTCCTCTTGGCCCTCGCACACCTGCTGTTGCCGACGAATCTGCAGCCCCGGGACCGAAGACGTTTGAGCTATCTCAGTCAGTGGTTGCCTCCACGCCAGTGTATGGCCTGGTTTCCAGATGCCCCGCGGATCTACCACCCTCATCCAAATACGAGGCTTTTCATCGACTCAGGGCTGCCAAGGTTCTCATGGGCTCGCGAGAGGAGCGACAACAACTACTAGCTGTCCGCTTATTGGCAATCACCAATCTGGCCTACATCCACACCGAGTCGAACTTCATTGAAAAAGTTCTTCGTCAGGATGTAGACGAGACCCGCAGATTCCAGCTGGTGTATCAACTCGCAGAACTGATCCACCCCTCAGCTGATGGCAAGGTTGACGTTCCCATGTGGCTGCAAGCAGTTGCCTTAGCTTTACTGGAGGCAATCTCCAACTTTCATGCCAGATGCCAGGATGTTTTATCTGCTCTCAACGCAAATGTCAACCACGGAATCTTGCTCTACGTCATTCGCAAAGCAGTTGCTGGTATGAAGGAGGACAATGAGAGCGACAAGGGTGACCAAGTCACTGAGACTGATGAATGGCGGAATAACTTGTTCTCACTCACCCTCCACTTATCGATGGCTACTCGCGTCGGCAGCGAGATGGTTTCCGCGGGACTCATGGAGATTCTTGTCGAGATCCTCAACATTCGCTCAGCTGTCGCACAACGGAACCATTCCATGGTTCTTGCTTTCCTAGACGGTCTCATCTGGACCTATCAGAATGCATTTACTGCCTTTTTCAATGCTAAGGGTTTGGAGGCTGTAGCTCAGTTGGTTGTGGACACCGTCAACGAGGCCCAAACCCTCCAGAAATCAGGCCAGGGGATAACGCAAGTGCAGCAATCTGGTGCAGTCGATTATGAGATACCATACTACCAACAGCAGACGCTGAAGTGGCTTCTCAAGTTTGTCCATCACATCATGTCCAACTCCTATAGCTACGGCGGCAATACAGACCGCCTCCTTCGCAATCTGGCTGATAAGTCCGATCTGCTGGGAAGCTTGCGGGATATCATTGAGGACAAGAAGAGCTTTGGCTCTGTCGTCTGGACGAACTCCGTCACCATTCTCAGTGATTTCATCAACAACGACCCTACTAGCTTCGCTGCCATTTCCGAATCTGGCATGATTCGGACTTATCTGGAGGCCATCACTGGTCGCCCTCTTCCTAAAGAGGTCGTCGAGGAGCAGAAAGCGACCAACCGAGATGGTGATGATCCCGACTCCCCGGATAGCACCACAGCCTCAGTTCTCGACCAGGACACGCGCCCACACCCCCCGACCGAGCAGTCTCTCCAACAGAGATCTCGAGAGTCCTTGGCCTCTGGAATTCTCCCTTCAACTGACGCCATTACTGTGGTGCCTCAAGTACTGAACTCAATTTCCCTGAACAGTGTGGGAATGAGGATGGTCGTTGCCTCGAGAGCTTTCGATAGCTTCCTGGAGATTTTCGAGAGCCCTACCCATGTTCGCTGCATGGAGGTGGATGCCGAGCTAGCCAACAACGTCGGAGCTAGCTTCGATGAGCTTGCTCGCCACCATCCATCCTTGCGAATGTCCATCTCCAACGCCGTGATCGACCTGGTTGCCCGAGTCCGCTTCCTTGGTATCGAAAAGGCAAGAACTGTAGGCTGGGGTGCCAGGCTGCTGCTCGTCGACTCAGATGGGAAGACAATGTCTGTTGATGAGAATGCCGTTGTTACCCCCGTCAGCAAGCCATCCGACAAGAGTAAGGAGTCTACTGTCCCTGGAGATACAGACGTCGACATGTCCGATGCTCTGGCTTCTGCGCCAACTGAGAGCCAGGACGACAACCGAGCAGATTCACCCAAGCACTCGATAGTTCCATACATTTTCGCTCTGGGAAGTTTCCTCAGTTCTTACGTCTCGAACTCGACCTTGAAGGGAAACTTTGTGCAGTTCGGAGGCCTCGATCTGTTGCTTGATATTTGTGAATCCCCCAGCCTTCCGACTGGGTTTGGTGACTCGCATGCCTCGAGAATCATCAGCCAGGTAGTTTCGCAGCTTATCGAACACTCACCAATCCGCGGATTGCCCTCTCTCCTTCAACGTGCTCAGTCGGCCATCGACACACTGCACCCTTTGGCAACGAAAACGGATGCCGTGCCACCCTACTTTGCGCCTATTCTAGCTGCAGACCCGAGCCTGATCTCTAACGATCAAGATCTCTCTGAAGTCACTAGGAATGGCACAAAGATCATCAAGGCCCTTCTGAATGCCCAGACATTTATCAAGATCATCTCCGACTGCTTCCCTACTTCCAGGTCAAACTCTCTGCAGTTTTATCCGATCAACGTCTACGACTACTACCTACGACTGGTCAAGTCGATCGGCCCGTTGCTGCGTGGCGTCCTTGCAGAAGAGGCCGGAGAACTGACTGTCGTTCCTCAACATTGGTCATTTAGGCGCCATGCTCCATTGGGCGAAGGGACTACAAGCAGCAGCAACCCCGAGCCGGAGGCTGATGACAGTGCTTCACTACCCGATATGCTCAACAACTCCGGGAATTGGCAGACCAAGAGTGGAGCAGATGAACCGGGACCTAGCCGCCCGACGGAAGAAGAACAGGCTAGCCCTCGGTTCCAGAACTATGAGACGCTTCGAGTTCTCCTCCACCCAATGATTCCAACCACGTTCCCTCTGTTCCAGACACTGGGAAAGGCATTACTGCCTCGCCGCGAGCGAGATCCCCGAGACCATTATCCTAGGCCTCGCCACTT
Organism: Ilyonectria destructans; assembly: GCA_020740775.1. Taxonomy (NCBI): domain Eukaryota; kingdom Fungi; phylum Ascomycota; class Sordariomycetes; order Hypocreales; family Nectriaceae; genus Ilyonectria; species Ilyonectria destructans. The sequence continues at coordinate 51,234 of JAHEWK010000014.1, forward strand.
GGAAATCGCTCGGGCTCTTGCCGACACCGTTTTGAGCCAACTTGGGCCATCTGTGGCAAGCCCCGAGCCAACTTCCAAAGACATACATTTCTGGATCATCATGCTCCATACCATCACAGAGATGCTGATTGATCATCCGGCTGCCCGCTCGAGTGACCGCTCGAATGTCCAGATTATCATGCCTGTGCTCCTTGCGTTCAAGGAGGAGGGTGGTATGGATGTTCTGAATTCGATGCTCAAGGTCTTCTCTCAGGCAGTTACCCAGAGTTCAGACACCACCTCTGAGGAGTCTTCCAAGTCCAAGGTGGCTGCATTCGGCCTCAAAAAGATCCTGGATTTGTATCTGACCCTCGTCAATGGCAAATATCTCTCCGACACCAGCAACCACTTTACCTTGCAACCTCGTACTGCAGACAGGTCGCAGACACCTCAACTTTACCAACAATTAGTTGTTGAGTTTCGAGCGGCGGTCCTACCTGAAATCACTCAGTTGTGGGATTCTAATTTTGTGGAAAAGGTCCCCCATCAGACTGTGATTCGATTACTCGACATTCTGAAAGTAATTGCCGCGGGCGACCATGAAACTCAATCATCTCCTAGAGATAAAAAGCCCTTCCAGCTCTTCAAATACACCGACGTGCGCTTCGACTGGCGCGCCCATCGGGGTGTTGTCGAGGATCTCCTAAGCAAGGAGTTTGAAGCAGATTTGGTCCACGAAGCCGTATACCGAGCTAATGGAAACCTCGCAGTCGCTAGAGACTATTGCATGTCCCATAAGGCTGGGGTTGCTGGTCCCCGGAACCCTATTCCATCGGAAGATTCTGATACGTCTGCCTTGAACGAGACTGGCAATGCCGCGAACGATGCGGAAAACTCAAACCGACCAAGCACGGCTGAGGCAGATCGAATGTCTCTGGATGGGCCCCCGGAACTCGCGCCACCTGATCTTGCAGACAGGTTTCTGGGAGACGCCCTGGGTGAGATCATCGATCGTTCATCTCAGGCTACTGACGAGACTCGCGAGACTCCTGGCACAACCGGAGAGTCTCAGCCTATCGACGCTTCTGTTGCGAACACCTCGGAACCAACTTCTGAACAGACCCCAGACAACCACCTCGTGGCTAAGAAGGAAGATGTCGACAAGTACCGTGACCAACTACGGGAGAACATGATTGACAGGTGTTTGGACGTTATTCGGGCACACCCGGAATCTGCCATTGAGATTTCTGAGCTCATCCAGGTCATGATCCTCAGACAACAGAACAGTGATGCCCATGAGGAGGTTGGGTCGACTCTGACATTTGCGCTTTCCTCGCTGGCACTGGACGAGGAGGAGAAGAAGCGGAACGGCAAGTGTATTGCTGCATACGCTCACCTTCTCGCGCTGCTCCTCCAGGATGAGAGCTTTTTCGAAAACAACATGGAAACGCTGAGGGAGAGAATTGACGAGTATGTTGGTTTCCTGAAGACATCACCGACTACGCCCGCCGAAGAGATGCCCCCCTGGATTCCATACATTTTCCTTGTTGTCGAGACTCTTCTTTGCCATGATGAGCGACCCGTTGCTGCAGAATGGACGGCACCCAAGTCCTTGGATGAGCCTGTCGAGGCGCCTGTAGTCGAGATGCGCACACCCTTGGTCGATGACGCGCGACGTACTGACATTCTTGATTCCCTTCTGGAATTGCTCCCGCGAGTAGGAAAGGAAGAGACACTGGCCGTCTCAGCGCTGAGAGTGTTGGTGATTTTGACACGAAACCGGCGGTTGGCCAAGTTGGTTGGCGACAAAAAGAACCTGCAACGATTGTTTCTTATGGCAAAACAACTTTCTGGTTCAGGTTCAGAGCGCTTTAAGCACACCAAGCTCTTGGCACACATCATGACTATCCTCCGCCACATTGTGGAGGACGAGGAAACCATCAAGCAAATTATGCGTGCCGAGATCAAGGCTAGCTTCCCAGGCCTCCAGCGCAACCAGCGCGGTCATTCCGATGTCTCCAACTATCTACGAGCGATGGCGTCGGTCGCTCTTCGAGCCCCTGACTTGTTTGTGGATGTCACCAATGAAATGCTTAGATTCGCAAGATGGTCCTCCCAATCAAGCGGCGACGGCTCTCGCTCTCAGCCTTTGGTTTTGAAGGAGCAGAGCAGCGATCAGGACACCGAAAAAGTTGATGAGTCAGGACAAGACGCCCATGACACTTCTGCCGAAGACATTAAGCCATCAACCGAGCCCGTGGACAAGGAAATGACCGACGCGCCCAAGCCACACCACGAGAGTAAGCGACCTGTGGTTGAGAACCCAGACGGTGTCATACACTTTCTTCTTTGCGAACTGGTCAACTATCGCGAAGTCGACGATAAGGAAGTGCCAGTGGTGGATAAGGACTCGAAGACAGAGACGGCGTCAACTTCCGAGAACCAGCCTTCAGCTTCGAAAGATAGCACCGGGGTGGACTCGAAGGACAAGAAACCCTCAAAGCCTGTCTTCAAAGCCGATGAACACCCCATATTTGTCTATCGGTGCTTCCTGCTGAACTGCTTGGCTGAGCTCCTCCAGAGCTACAACAGAACGAAGATGGAGTTTATCAACTTCAAGCGTAGTGCTCCCCTGACAACAAGCACCCCGATCAAGCCTCGATCTAGTGTTTTGAACTACTTGATTTACGACTTGCTATGCCAGGGCAACCTCAGTGGAACAGTCGATGGAATTGCGTCAAAGAAGAAGGCTGCAACATCTGCTCAAGCGCAAAAGGTTTTGGTTGCTTTAGTTGCAAAGACCAGCGAGAAAGCCCTTGACCGCGGAAAAGACAAGTTTGCATACGATGATGAACCAGACCTACTGTTTGTACGCAAATTTGTCCTCGACACAATGCTCAAGGCCTACGAGAGGGCACCGATCTCAGACGAGCCACTTGAGATTCGATACTCTCGGATGCAATGTCTCGCCGAGTTAATGAACTACATGGTCGGCGAGAGAGACAAGGACCAGAACTCCAACGGCAGAAGCTCCGATGGAATCCAAGCCCGATCGCACGCACAATTGCGCAGATTGATGTACGAGAAAGGTTATCTCGACAAACTAACGACCTCGATTGCAGAGATCAACCTCAACTACCCCGGAGTGAAGCGCGCTATTAAGTACATTCTGCGTGTCCTCCGGGTTCTGACCGAGACCGCCAAAGAGCTGAGCCACTCGAACATCTTGCCCTCAGACGGCCTCTCTGACAACGGGGATGATGATATTGCCTCTACGTCCTCCCTGTCTGACCTGGATGACGATCGGGAAGAAACCCCTGACTTGTACCGGAACTCCGCCCTCGGCATGCTCGAACCACGAGGCGAAGATGATGATTCTGACGAGGATGAGGATGATGACGACGAAGACATGTATGGAGATGAATACGACGACGACGAGATGGATTATGGAGAAGACGACATGTCAGAGGACGCCGAAGATAACATCAGCGACGAAGACGAGGAACTTAGCCAAATGGGAGAGATCGAGGGCCTCCATGGCGATCCTGGCGTCGTTGATGTCATCATGGACGATGACGATGATGAAGAAGACAGCGAGGACGAAGATGATGACGACGAGGTCGACTCCGAGGACATGGAGGATGTGGAAGACCAGGTTGAGATAATTGACGAAGATGGCAACCCGATCGATGATGATGGGAATTCGGGCTGGGAAAGTGCAAGCCACGACGGAAATGACGAGGAGGTCGATGAAGATGACCTTGACTACGACGCAGACGTCCACCAGCAACATATTGAGATCGGCCCCGGTGATCTCATTGGTGGTATGGCTCGGGCTATCATGGGAGGTGAGGGTTACGACCCAGATTTGATGGATGGGTTGGATGACCACTATCTGGACGAAGGGCATGATGAGGATGGTAAGTTTTGGCTCTGCATGTGATACATTGAGGGATAAGTCCTAACAGTGACCAGATGACGAGGATGATGAGGATGACATTGAGGATGAAGAATACGTCTACGACGACGATTACCCTCGTAAGAGCATGTTTCGCCCAGATTCGGAAAAGCTTGCTAACCTCGCAATAGTTGACGAGCAGCCCCCACCAATGCCAGCACTTGGATGGGACGGACTCAACCCTGAGGGTGATGAGCACCGTCGCCAATTGTTCATGCTGGAGAACCAAAACAGGAGACGGCTGCTTACTAGAGTTGACAACCGTAGTCCTTTCCCACCAGGTTTCATGGTCGGGACTAACCGAGACACCATCGGCGGTGAGTCTTGTTCGCTACGCACGTGTTTGCTCTTGCTGATCCTTCTTTTCCAGACTTCCGCAGCTACTTCTCCCGCACACACCGTACTGGTGGACCGCAGTCCAACTCGGACGATGGCGCGAACCCGCTTCTTCGACGCACCGATCAAGGTCGTGACGGCTCTCAACGTATTAGTGCCAATCCTCCGATTGGATTGAGGATACCTGATGGTCTATTTGGTTCAAGCACAGGTGGCCGACATGTCATCGACGGGCCTATGGGGTTCCTCGGAGAGCTAATGGAGTTTCTTCCGATTATGGGTCGAAATGGTCAGCAAGCCTTCCACTTGCAGATCACTGGTCCTGGAGGCAGTCGTGATGCCAGAGAGTTCGGCACTATTCGAGGAACCAGGAATGATCAAAGACGAGACGGCCCAGCACAAGAGCCCCAGCACGCAGTTTCATTCTCCATCGAGTCTACCTTGGATCGTTACCAAGAGGAAGCCCGAATGATCTTCGGCCCCAGCCATGTTGCTGAGGCCTCTAAGCTCAATAACGCTATCATGGCCAAGCTCACCCCAGCCGCCATTGAGCTCGAAAAGAAGGTCAAGGTAGAGGAGGCCGAAACTCAGAAGCGTCTCGAGGAAGAGAGGAAGAAAATCGAGGAAGAGAGGCGATTGGCCCGAGAGGCTAAAGAGGCCGAAGAAAAGGCTCAGAGAGAGAAGAAGGAAGCCGAAGAGCGCGAGGTTGCGGAGAGAGTTGCTTCCGAGGCTGCCGCCAACAACGCCCAAATTGAATCCGCTGTGGTACAAGAGGACAGCACCGCCATGGAAGGTGTTGAACCAACCGAACCAGCTCGGCCAGAACGTTCAGAAGCCGAGACAGTACTGACATCTGACGAACCCCGGGTCATGACCACAATCAGAGGCGAGGAAGTCGACGTTACTGAGTTGGGTATTGACCCTGACTACCTCGCTGCGTTGCCCGAAGAGTTCAGGGAAGAGGTCATCGCCCAAACCATCAGCACAAGGAGATCACAGGCACGCGAAGAAGCCACGACTGGTGAATCAACCGAAGTTTTCCAAGAATTCCTTGATGCTCTTCCAGAGGAACTGCGTCTAGAAATTGCCCAGCAGGAGCGTCAAGAGCAGCGCCGCCGGGCTCGCGAAGACCAAAACCGGCAGGTTGTCCCCACGGGTGGTCTGAATCCAATTGAACCAGACATGGATACAGCAAGCATTCTCCTGACCTTCCCGCCGGCACTTCGGGAACAAGTCCTCATGGACCAAGGCGAAGATATTATGGACCAACTCCCACCCGAGATGGCAGCTCAGGCTCGAGCTCTGACACAACACAACCATTCTGTGATTACAGGGCGAAGCCCACCAGGAGGTGTCACCCGAGTGCCTCCACCAGGACCACCAGGCCAGCCAGCTGGAAACAAGGTTCAGCGTCGAACTGTCGTCCAAATGCTCGACAAGGCTGGGGTTGCCACATTGTTGCGCTTGATGTTCATTGCTCAGCAAGGGTCCATCCGCAACTACTTGTTTAGCGTCTTTGCCGACGTGTGCGAGAATCGTCAAAACCGCCTTGAGGTCATCAGCACACTACTCCAAATCCTACAGGATGGTAGTACTGACATGAGTGCGGTTGAGCGAAGCTTCGGCCAGCTCTCGCTGAAGGCCAGAAGACCAAAGGACAAGGACAGGGATGCAGATCAGAAGACGCCGCAGACTCTCAAGAGGAGCATGACGACTTTGGCGACCACTAGCAGCACGACACAGACAAACTCGGAAACGTCGCCACTCTTGATCGTACAACAGTGCCTGGACCTTCTCGTCGACCTGAGCACGAAGAACCCGCACATTCCCTGGCTATTCTTGACTGAACACGAGATTGTTGGCTCAACTCTTAAGCGGTCACTTGGCCGCAAAGGAAAGGGCAAGGACTCCAAGGCCCACAAGTACGCAATCAACTCACTACTGTCTCTTCTTGACCGTGACTTGGTTATGGAAAGCTCAGTGGTCATGACCCATCTTGCGGACTTGTTGAACCGTGTGACTCTGCCTCTTCAAAATCTCGAGCGACGCCGCAAGGATGCGGATGGAGCAGAGGAGGAGGAGAACAAGCCAGCTGAAGCCCCTGTGGACCAGTCAGTCGGCACCAACCCGACATCGGCTGGCGCCAACAACGAATCGACCACTGTCGAAGCCGAGCAATCGGAGAACGCAGCAGGGGATGAGAACGCTAAAGAGGAAGAGAAGAAGGAATCTTCCCCGAAAAAGGTTCGCCAATTGCAACCGCCGGTCATTCCGGCTCAGAATCTTACTCTGGCGGTGAGGATCTTCGTGGCTCGGGAATGTAGCTCCAAGACGTTCCAGAACACCATCTCAACCATCAAGAACCTTTCCGCTATCCCTGGGGCCAAGGCTACATTCGGCCAAGAGCTTGTTCATCAAGCTCGCCTTCTCAGCGAAAACATTGTATCAGACTTGGACGAACTCCTGCCGCACATTGAGAAGGCCTCATCGGGCACCGAGATTCAAGGCGTTGCTCTGGCGAAATTCTCGCCTGGAGCATCTGAGCAGAACAAACTCCTCCGCGTCTTGACAGCTCTGGACCATCTGTTCGACAACAAGAAGAAGACCGAGGAGTCCGAGTCTGATAAGAGCAAGGATGAGAGAGCAGATCTGGTTACATCGTTGTATCACAACTCGACCTTCTCAGCCATGTGGGAGAAGTTGAGCGCTTGCCTGAGCGCTATCCGAAAGCGAGAAAACATGCTCAACGTGGCAACCATTCTTCTCCCCCTTATCGAGTCGATGATGGTGGTTTGCAAGAACACGACAACCGGCGACAATCCTTCACAGAGCAAGGAGATGGTTCTCTCTAGCCCTGCGCCCGAGTCGCGTACCGCTAGCCTCTTCTTCAACTTCACTGAGGACCATCGGCGCATCCTCAACGAGCTGGTGCGAAACAACCCCAAGCTTATGTCGGGTACCTTTGCTTTGTTGGTCAAGAACCCCAAGGTCCTAGAGTTTGACAACAAGCGCAATTACTTCAACCGGAGCGTCCACTCGCGATCAGGCAACAGCCAGAACCGGCCGTCGTACGCACCACTTCAGCTCTCTGTTCGTCGCGAGCACGTCTTCCATGACTCTTTCAAGTCCCTCTACTTCAAGTCGGGCGATGAGATGAAGTTCGGAAAGCTCAACATTCGATTCCACGGCGAGGAAGGTGTTGACGCTGGCGGTGTTACTCGAGAGTGGTTCCAGGTCCTCTCCCGACAGATGTTTGATGCCAACTACGTCTTATTCACACCAGTTTCCTCGGATCGTACCACCTTTCACCCGAACAAGCTCAGCGGTATCAACGATGAGCATTTGATGTTCTTCAAGTTCATTGGGCGCATCATTGGCAAGGCCCTGTACGAGGGCCGAGTACTCGACTGCTACTTCAGCCGTGCTGTCTACAAGCGTATCCTCGGAAAGTCAGTCTCCGTCAAAGACATGGAATCGTTTGACCCCGACTACTACAAGTCCCTTTGCTGGATGCTCGAGAACGACATCACGGACATTATTACGGAGACTTTCTCTGTCGAGGATGATGAATTCGGCGTGACCAATGTCGTCGACCTGATTCCTAATGGACGAGAGGTTGCCGTGACTGAAGAGAACAAGCACGACTATGTCCGCCTTGTGGTCGAGCACAAGTTGCTGTCTTCTGTTAAGGAGCAGATGGAGAGCTTCCTGCGAGGTAAGCTATTACGCAAACATTACTTGGGCTAAGGATTGTCGCTAACTTGACCAGGCTTCCATGAGATCATCCCCGCAGAATTGATTGCTATCTTTAACGAGCAGGAATTGGAGCTGCTCATCTCGGGTCTTCCTGATATTGACGTTGACGATTGGAAGAGCAATACGGAGTACCACAACTATAACCCATCGTCTCAGCAGATTCAATGGTTCTGGCGGGCACTCCGATCGTTTGACAAGGAGGAACGCGCCAAGCTGCTGCAGTTCGTCACTGGAACCAGCAAGGTTCCCCTTAACGGCTTCAAGGAGCTAGAGGGTATGAACGGTGTTAATCGATTCAACATCCACCGCGACTATGGAAACAAGGACCGACTACCCTCTTCACACACCTGCTTCAACCGTAAGTCGCTCCCACCACTGGACTTTCTTCCTATTAGGTTACTAACATGCTGTAGAACTTGACCTTCCTGAGTATGAGAGCTACGATGCCCTTCGCTCTCAAATCATGAAAGCCATCACTGCAGGAAGCGAGTATTTTGGCTTTGCTTAATTTCGATGACCATTGCATGGCTGGCGCGAATTGGAGATAGAAAGGACGGACGGAACGACGACTATCATGAGTTGCGTATACAAGGCAAATGAGACAGAATTCTCATCGCAGCCTCGTTTCTTGTTGCATTGGTGGTACTGGCAGGCCTGCATTCTGGGTTGCTTTTGGACGCCTCCTTGCCGACTCTTTTCGTTTTTACTAGGCTACGCTTGAGAGAAGTGCAGGTCTCTCTTGCTACAGGGTCTGGAAGATGGGAGGGTTCGGAGGAGGTAAAGGACAATTGGCATTGCATGTACATCACAGTTTACGTCGCTTATTAGAAGGAAATAAAGGCGGTATACATACGTATTTGCTCGTGAGGTCGGATACTGAGGCACTGTCTACTGAAACTTGACGGAGGTGAGGCTGGCTCGACCTGGAGCCATGTAAAGGAGCAAGACTCTCCCTTGTAAGTTAGAGGTCGGCGGGATTTTCATCTTAGGAACATCACGTCATGATATATTCACGGCTGAGGCAGGTGCATAGAAGTACGAGAGGTTAGGCTGGCGTATAGCACAAGTGCATCAATGCATCTTCATTTTCCGAAATGCCTCTAAGACATTCGTGGTGGACTAAAACCAAGCCCGAGAGAATCCCCCACTCCTAATGCATGCAAACCACAAGACCAAGGTATGATTCCCCTTTTTTCATTACACGCTAGAAAACTTACTTGCGCATGGAGCTTGCTCGTCGCTTGCGGGCATCGGCCTTCTGGGTCTTGGCCTCGGCCACACGCTTGGCAAGAACCTGGGCGTACTCGTTCTATAAGGCAGAATGATTAGAACACTGTCGCGGGAGGCGAGGGAGCAGCATCTTGGCAAACTTACGGCCTCGTCCTTGACCTTCTCGGCCTGGCGGCGCTTGAGGGCGGCACGGTGGCGCTTGTGCTGGAGACGCTGGGGAGTGACCAGGCGCTGGATCTTGGGAGCCTTGGTGTAAGGGGACTTGCCCTCACCCTTAGGCTGGACCTCTCGTCGGATAACGTACTTGCGGACCTAGGTTTCCAGCCAGATTAGCATTTAAATACAACGTTGGTTGATACTCGTACCGCTGTCCGGAAGGACAGGGTCCTCTCACACTCTACCCAGACTGGCAGGACTGCCAGTCTGGGTAGGCGATGATCGAGTATGGGCGCAGGAAGAAACATACATCGTCATCCTTGGTGAGGCCGAAGAACTTGCGGATCTTGGTGGCACGCTTGGGTCCGAGGCGCTTGGGGTGGACGACGTCGGTCAGACCGGGGATGTCGCTCTCGCCCTGCTTGACGACGGAGAGGGCGAGGACGGACAGATCCATGCCGACGATGCAGCCACGGACGGACTTGCGCTTGCGCTCACCAGTGCGGCGGGGGCGGTAGCAGGAGTGGCCCTCAGCGAGAAGGAGACGGACACGGGTAGGGTGCATGACACCCTGCTTCATGGGGAAACCCTGCTTGTCGTTACCGCCGGTGATGCGGAAGACGTAGCCCTTGAACTCATCGCCGATGGAGTCACCGGGGACCTCAGCACCCATCTGAAAAACACACATGTTAGCTCGCTCGAACGATTCGGATTTCGGCGCCGGGTGGCAGTTCGGGGTCGACGTACGCGCTTCTCCATGAAGACACGGAGCTTGCGCTCATCCTCAATGTCGATGAGCTTCTGGCTGCCATTGGCAGGGTAGGAGATGTTCAACTGTTGGCGGACAGATCAGCAAAAGTTCACGCGAGCTGGGCAACACGAAATCCGGCCGGCGGGACTGCGCAGGAAGTTGCGTTGAGTGCCCGCGAGCCGTTGCGCGTTGCGAGGATCGATTGGGTTTGTTGGCGTACCTTCATCTTGCCAGTTGTGGTGGTGCAAGTTACTTGACCTGGCCTGCTTGAAGTTGGTGATGATGAATGGAGAGGTTGCAAATTTCAGGCGAAATAGAGAAAGTGTGTGTCGCTAGGGTTGCTCCACGAGATGAAATTCAGACTGGCCAATCGCAGGGAAGGGGGTTCTTGAACTCTCGGTGAAAGTATTTCCCGCTTAAAAGTGGTGGCCCCACAACAAAAATATATCTGAGCGCCCCACACGGTGCGATGCGCCAAACTTGCATGACTTTCGCACAGGCCGCGTCTCAGAGTACGTACCTTGAGCTGGACTGTTGCACGGATGCGGGACTGCCCCAGCATCGTCACTCATACATACCCAAACTCAGCAACATCAAGACCACGCCCTTCTCACTAAATCCGTTATTGAAGTAGCTCGCAATTGACATTGCATATTTTCTATTTTGGATTGCAAACATGTCGACTGCCAAGCTGTATCCTCCGTCTAGAAACGGCCCTAAATCAGCAAACCCTCTTCCGCAGCTCGTCCAAACACCCTCTGGGTTGGCCCTCCTGGAGCTCCAAGGCACAGTTAATCTGCCCGAAGATGCCGAAGGCCAAGCAATGGGCAACATCGAGATCGGCAGGATTGACTTCCCGGATTACGTCCCGGATGCGGTGGGTTCGGCATGGATGAGTCGAGTCCATCTTTTTGTCGGGCAACATCAGCGCTTGAACGGCGAAGTCAAGAAGCTGCCGAAAGCTGTTGCTGTGGTGCAACGCAGGCAGAACAAGGTGACGACAGGGTCGGGCGGGGAGGTGCAGGAGCAGGGTGAAAACCTCGAGGTGGTTGAGATCGTCAAGTACAAGCTGATTTTCTCGAACCGACCAGAGCCAGTGGGAACTGCCAACGCACCTTGAAGATTTTCGAGATCTTAACATGGCAACAAAACCGCCAACTGTCTGAATCGCTCAGTCGGTTAACCCGGGCTCTCACGATCAGGAGATTACGGGCGAACATGAACACATCATGATAGCAGTGTCCAGGCTCAGGACGTTACCTCTTGGCGAAAGAGCCGACAGAGGCGTGTATCTCGGCGTACTCTTCGAGAAACTCGTTTCTCAGTTGTAAAAATTCCAGGACGAGGAAGACGGTACTCACGTTTGATACGATAAGGGCGTCGGACGAGTCTGTTACTGCAGCCATTTGCTGCTGGCGTGATGGGAGGTTTACGTCTTGGCGGTCAATGCGGGTAGGCCATTGGCAAGCGCATGTGAGATGAATGGCGACCATCGACGACGCAACGACGACCCATCGTCTCTTCTATACAACTATCCCGTCTTGAAGCGTGAGGTCTGGCCAATCGATGCACTCGCGTGGTAGCTACTATTGGTTTCTATTTATGCTTAAGCTGCCGCTTAATCATCTTTGCAACGTCAACCTTCCTCTTTCACTACTGACGATAGTAAGCGGGCATGGGAAGTTCAGGTTTCTAGATGCGAGCAACTGGCCTTGTAGCACAGCCCTGGCTATCTTAAGTGTGTCCTAGGTACCCTTTCCACCAAGAAATGTATGTAGTATAAAGATGGAGGCAACTTCTGGTCAAAAATATATTAAGATGCCTTTAGGCCTTACATCACGCGTAGTCTGAGACACCCACTAGCCCAGCATGATAGCATATTTTTATTCTGCTTGTGTTGTGTCTCTTTTATAGAGTCTTGGCCCTTCGCATTCGCAATGAAAGCAGGAGCAATGATAGTTTCATCAATCCCAGCCTAGCCAAATGTAATGACTTCTGGCTGGCCGACGCATCCTTTGCACCCATCATTCGATGGACAGCAGCCGAGGCCAAGACAGCCTGGGCGTAGGTCTTAGCTGAATGGGAGCCTGAAAAGGGCAAATAATCCCAGATCTTCCCTTCTGTCGATTTATTGCCGACCGCTTTAATGCCAAGGACTTGATGAGGTGCCAGAACATGTGTGATGAACTATGCTGGACACAACAAGTTGCAATAACGTGAGCCAACCAGCCGGGTAAGCCTAGAGTAGAAGCACAAGATCCGACATCTAAGCCAACTCAACACTGCTGATAGCTAATCCTCAATTCATTTGTTTCCATACACGTATCAAGTTTGATAAATTATTCACAATCTATCTAGAGCACTAAGCCAATGCCTCAATAGCTTCGAAAAAATGTCCATGATCCCCTCCCTGCATTCTCCTTTGAATTTGATGCAACTCGCGAGTGCTTCTTTAGAGCTTCCGAAGCCTAACACCTCTCCAACATACCGGGTTATTCATCGTGATATTCATTTTCTCACTTCATTTGTACTTTTTCTATTTCCCTGTTGATATCCTCCCTATCCCGATGCGCCCACGTCCACCGGCTTCGTCCTCCCCAAGCCATCCTTGCCATAGTAATCCATCGGATACACATCCTTGCCCCAGTCCTCCCTGACCTCGAGCGCGACCAACGCCTCGTACGGCGTCAGCAGCGGCCGCGAGAAGGCGTAGCCCCAGTCGATGCTCAGCCGCGGGCACGCCACCTGCACCCAGCACTCAACATCGGCCATGAGCGCCAGCTTGCCCGGGAAGATCTCACTCAACAGCAGGTTGACGAACGGGATGCCGCGCTCCTTCAGGCGCTTCTCGATCAGCGCCATCGTGTGCGGGTTGCCCTGGCGGCCCAGCGCGCCCAGGATCAACCCCCACTTTCGCGCCGTCTTGGCCGTGCGGATGGCGCTGCGCCGGAGCGACTGCATCTCGTCGTGGCCGTACGTCTCGCGCGTGAGCTTGCGCGAGTACGGGTCGTAGCGGTACGCCGGGATGGATGGGTTGTGGATCATGATGCTCTCGAGGTGGAAGCGGCCGTCGCCGAGGTACAGGATCAGGTCGACTTGGTCGTCGTCCTTGAGGCGCGGCGACGTGCAGCCCAGAATTTCGCCCTTGCTGAGCGGAGCAATCTGAGGCGAGAGAACTCGGAAGCCGGCTCGCTCGAGGCTGCTCCGGACACCGTGGATGGTGGCGTTGAACTGGATGGTGCCCACGACGGCGATGATCTTGCCGCTGGCAAAGTTGCGCTCCAGCGAAGCGAGTAGGTGCGAGGCGTCAATGCTGATATCGACAAAAACATAAAGCGTCTTGATCTTGGTCACGTCAACGGGAATCAGACAACTATGGGCGTAGTGTACGAGCAGGTCGCAGCCGAGAGCCCGCGCCGTGTAATCGTCGATGCAGCAGGCGCCATATGTGACGTCGCCCATGATGAGCGTCTCGATGCCCGGGCAGAACTGAGTGAGTATGTCAGAGACCGTCGTAGCAAAGAGCAGTAGGCCCTCGGGCATCTGAAGGGCGACCCTCTTGGCCCCTGAGGTGCGGATGCGGTGGATCGTCTTGGGGATCTCGAAGCTGTAGTTTGCGGGCAGCAGTCCGATGGCTGCCTTGAGGTTGGGATCATCGAGGATCTCCTTTGGGACCTGATTCAGTAGCCGGGGTGCTCGTCGTGGCTTGGCCGCTGCGTATATATGAGCTTGATGCTTCTCACTCTCACACATTCACACTCGCACTCCCACTTCGTGAACAGGTGAATCTCCCGGGAAACGTACTCTGAACCGCGCCGCTCTCGCCCGTGCCTCCATTCTTCGCCGCCGCCTCCGTAGCTGCCCGTCTTCCCACAAATCGCTTCTTAGGCTGCTTCATCGGCGTCTCTCCATTTTGCGTAGCCTGAGTCTCAGTTGCCGCGGGGTGACTCGCCTGAGCCATCAGCTGAGCCTCCTCGATGTCGGCTGCGATGCCAATATCGGTCTGCAGTCTGTCCTCCTCCATGGTGTAATTCGAGTCCTATAGCCGTACAAGTCAAGATATCAGGGCTGTATGCTTTCCGCGTATCCCGTCTTAGACTTTTTTCTTCGCCTTCAAGCCGGAGCTTCTTCTGATTGTCAAAAAGTTGGCCATGTGTGAGTCGGGGGTGCCCCACTGTGCGGCCCGCTTTGCATAACGTCAGCGCCGTCATTGGTCCTGAGCGAGCCCATTTCCATCGAGCCTCTAATACCCAAGTTCTGCTTGTAAGTGCTTCGGTTGCATGCATCATAATTCATGGTGACCTGTTGTGACGGGAATTGAATGGCATTAACTCGGCTTCCTATGTGCACGCCAAGGCCTTGCTCTTGTGCTGCAGCTGGTCCCTACCCCTTCCTCCCCATCACCAACGAGCCCTCCAACATGTAAACAATCATCGCAAACAGTGCTTTCTTGACGAATCCTCCTTCTGCGCGCGCTCATATTATACTGTCTCTATCGCAACGCCGACAACTTGTCCATTTAGGCGTCAATCAAGTTCTCCTCTTGCTGCTGCTCCGCGCGAGCCTTGCCCTTGGCCTTAGCCTCCTTGGCAGCACGCTGGTAGAACTCGTTGAGAATCTTGGCGGGGATACGGTTGAGCAGGTCCTTGGGGTAGATTCGGAGCAGGCTCCAGGCGAGGTCCAGGGACTCGTAGATGGTTCGCGACTCGTAGTGACCCTGGGCAATGAACTGGCGCTCAAACTTCTCCAAGAACTCCAGCGACAGCTTGTCCTCAGCTGACAGAGCCTCCTCACCGACGACAGCTTTCATGGCAGCGGCATCACGACCGATGGCATACTTGGCGTACAGCTGGTTGGACACATCACCATGATCCTTACGCGTCATGCCCTCACCAATGGCAGACTTCATCAGACGGGACAGCGACGGCAGGACGTTGATGGGCGGGTAGATACCGCGGTTGTGCAGGGCACGGTCGATGAACACCTGACCCTCGGTAATGTAACCAGTCAGATCGGGAATGGGGTGGGTGATGTCATCGTTGGGCATGGTCAGAATGGGGATCTGGGTGATGGATCCGTTGCGACCCTCGACACGACCGGCTCGTTCGTAGATGGTGGACAAGTCAGTGTACATGTAACCGGGGAAACCACGTCGACCGGGAACCTCCTCTCGGGCGGCGGAAACCTCTCGAAGGGCATCGCAGTAAGCCGAAAGATCGGTAAGAATAACCAAGACGTGCTTCTCGAGCTGGTAGGCGTAGTATTCGGCGGTGGTGAGGGCGAGACGAGGAGTAATGATACGCTCGATACTAAGAAACGGTCAGTCTTTTTGAAACACAGAGATCTGGGTTGGATGCACGCACGTAGGGTCGTTGGCAAGGTTGAGGAAGAGGGTGACACGCTCCAAGCTGCCGTTCTCCTCGAAGTCGCGGGTGAAGAAACGAGCGGTTTCCAAGTTGACACCCATAGCACCGAAGACGATGGAGAAGTTCTCCTCGTGGCCATCGTGAACGCCTTTGTTGGTGATGCCCTGCTTCTGGACCAGGCCTGCCTGTCGGCAAATCTGGGCGGCGATTTCGTTGTGGGGCAGACCGGCGGCGGAGAAGATAGGGATCTTCTGTCCTCGGGCAATCGAGTTCATGGTGTCGATGGCGGAGATACCGGTGGAGATCATCTCCTCGGGGTATTCCTGTGGTCGTTAGAGGGAATTGGCAAACTAGGCACCGAGGCGGGAGCTTACACGAGAGTAAGGGTTGATGGGGCTACCGTTGATGTCGAGGTAGTCCTCCGCCAATACCTTGGGGCCCTTGTCGATAGCTCGTCCGGAGCCATCGAAGATACGACCAAGCATGTCCTCAGACACACCGAGCTTCAAGCTCTGGCCGGTGAACTCGACTCGGGTCTATCGCTGTCTCAGCCGGATGTTCTCCATTCCATACGCCGCACTGGGTGCCTACCTTCTTGACATCGATACCGGGGGTGCCTTCGAAAACCTATTGGGGCTCGTCAATCGCTGTCGATAACGCGGTTCATCGTGAGGAAGTACCTGGACAACGGCTCGATCACCTGCGGCTCGTGGTCAGCATGCCTCAAGAACTGGAACAAAGGGGATCCGGGAACGGCGCTAACCTCGAGCTTCGAGGACCTGACCAGATCGCTGCGTGCCATCGGCGAGGGTGAGGGTGACGATCTCGTTGTATCGGGGGTATTTGACCTGTCATTGTTAGACCGCGGATGGCACAGTCGCCGGTGGATGGCTGGCAGAGACGCTCTCACATTCTCGACGATGACGAGCGGGCCGTTGACGCCGCCAACGGTGTTGTAGCGAATCCTCGGGGTGACGGAGTACGACGACGACTCGCGCGGGTCGGCCATGGTGGCGGTAGAGGAGCAGAAGGGGAGGGCGAAAAGGGAGGCGGTCGAGATGGGGAGGCGGCGAGAATGGCGCGTTGAAGGAGGAAGCTGTGGTGATGGGGAAACGGGAGGGCGCCTCAAGCTGGGATGAGGTTGGAGGAGGTTGAGCTTGCCTCACCAAGGTGGGGCCCTGCACCAGCCCAAGGACGCACGGCCGATAAACTTGCGCTGCGGAATACGTTACCTTACGCAACACCAGTTCTTCCGTCATTTTGCTACCTAGAGGTACCTAGAGTGACATCACATGACTAAATATACCCCTCTATCCATTCTCCAGAGGTTGTACGCCAGAGCTCTCTTCCCAGCAGCAAGTATAACATAATACTATTTTGCAGCTGCTTAAAGGATTGGACATGTTTTCATGTTTGTTTTGTTCTTACAGCAGTTACTACGGATGTTGCATCAAGTTTCAATGCGCAATGAGATGCTTGAGCTCCTCCCTCCCCTAAGCTTGAGCTGCCTCAGCTGTAACTCGAGCTCGAGCTCCCAGTACCGCCTTGCCCACTGAGCTCTCATTGCCCTTGCCCAGCTCCTTCGTAATCCACGCTCCAATATCCGTCATGGCATCCAAGTTGATGCCTGTATCCATCCCCAGCGTCTCCATGAAGTAGACCATGTTCTCCGTCGCTACGTTACCTGTCGCCCCGGGGCTATAAGGACACCCTCCAAGTCCACCCACACTGCTATCAAAGGTACGGATTCCGTGCTCCAGCGAAACGGCCGTGTTCACCAGAGCTTGTCCATACGTATCGTGGAAGTGCATCGCAATATCCTCCGACCTGATGCCCGCGGACGCCATGCATTTGAGTAACGCGCTGGTTCGAGGCGCCGTGCCCATGCCCGTCGTATCACCCAGGGATATCTCGTCCGCACCAGACTCCAACAAGTCCGCCGCAATCTCAGCTACTTTGTGCGGGTCTACCTCGAATCCCTCAAAGGGACATCCGAGAACGACCGAGATGTAGGCGCGAACCCGGAGACCCAGGGCCTTGGAGTCCTGGATCACCTCCTTGAACCGCTCCAGTGATGTCTGAATGTCACAGTTGAGATTCTTCTGCGAGAAGCTCTCAGTAGCAGCTGCAAACACGGCGACCTCGACGGATGGCTTCGATACAGCCTCGGCTTCGCTCGCGGGAGTCAGCTGTGTCGCAAAAGCCTTGGGGTTCTCGCTCAAGAGCTTCGCAGCGTTCTGTAGACCCTTGATGTTGGGGGCCAGGAAAGAGTATGAGATCGGGACCGGAGAGGAAACTTTTTGTTGAAGGATATGCTCGAGAATCTCGCTGGAATTGGCCATCTAGTCGGGAATGTGTTAGACACGCGGCCGAGCAGAAGGTTGGCATCCTGGTAAACGTACCTGAGGGACCCATTTCGGAGACACAAAAGACCCCGCCTCAATCGTCGAAACTCCCGTCCGGGCCAATCGCTCAATCAGCTCAATCTTGGTCGCCAGCGGGATCGTCTTCTTTTCGTTCTGGAGGCCATCTCGGGGTCCAACTTCGACCAACTTGACGCGGTTGTCATACGACGCGCCACCGGCCGTCGCAAAGCCTCGCTGCCAGCGGAGCTGCGAGCGCCGACAAGCTCTACAGATTCCAGATCGAAGAAGACTCATGATTGATGTAGTTGTCAGCCTCGGTTGAGTTGAGTTTGTCGTGGGAAGAGAGTTGGAGGGGCGGGAGTGGCTTGGGGAGGCCGACGTCAACCGCGGACTTTCGGCAGCTTCAACAATTGGGCCGAGCTCGAATCGGTCAGGGCCACCGACTGGCCAGCCAATGGTTACCTCAGCACCCTTCCCCCGCAACCTGGCTTGCACAAGGTTCAGATGTGTGGGTTTGTGACATCGTCTGGGTACCTGGTTGTAATCAAAATATCCAAAGAAATATGTATTACTACTGCCACTATTGTCTATAGAGTACCTCCAACTATTGTTGCGGTCGAAAACAGCTGCCTTGACGATTGTGCCAACTGCCAGAACGAAGGGGAAAGGGGGTAAGGGACCCCGCCAAGAACCGCACATTTAATCCTTGTGGCCTGTACTGTTACATTATGTATAAATTACGCACGAGCAAAGCTCACTCAACTAAAATATTAGATACGTCACTGTAAACAAGCATGTACCTAGACAGAGACGGTGTTGCCATCTACAGATTGGGTCTCTTTTGACATTAAAACTCGTTTTGGCTGGGGACCTTTAAAAAAGAAAATACACCTTCTCTATAGGTGAGAGTAGGCTAAAACCGGTAGCAGAACGGTAATCCAGTCTTTCCATCCTCAAACCGTCTAGTACTCGGCCTCAAGCTCCTCCTCGCCCATGGAGTCGGTAGCAACCTCCTCGTAATCGCGCTCAAGAGCAGCGAGATCCTCACGAGCCTCCGAGAACTCACCCTCCTCCATACCCTCACCGACATACCAGTGGACGAAGGCACGCTTGGAGTGCATGAGATCGAACTTGGCAGACAGGGAAGACCAGGCCTCGGCAATGGCGGTAGTGTTGGAGAGCATGCAGCTATACAAATGTTAGACAGGTAATTGGCTTCAAAACGGGGTACTTCAACTTACACAGCGCGGTTGACCTTGGCCAGATCACCGTTAGGAACGTTCTCAGGAGCCTGGTAGCAGATACCGAGCTTGAAGCCAGTGGGGCACCAGTCGACGAACTGGATGGTGCGCTTGGTCTTGAGGGTAGCGACGGCAGCGTGGGCGTCGTTGGGGACGACGTCACCACGGTACAGGAGGCAGGTGGCCATGTACTTGCCCTGGCGGGGATCACACTTAACCATCTGGTTGTGGGGCTCGAAGCAAGACATGGTCATCTCCTGGACGGAGTTGGCCTCGTGAGCAGCCTTGGCAGCCGAGATGACGGGGGCGTAGGCGACCAGAGGGAAGTGGATTCGGGGGTAGGGGACCAGGTTGGTCTGGAACTCGTTCAGGTCGACGTTGAGGGAGCCATCGAAGCGGAGAGAGGCGGTGATGGAAGAGACGACTGTACGATATGTTAGCTGACTGATCCCTCTGCGGCTAGACATCAACTCATACCCTGGGCAATCAGGCGGTTCAGGTTCTCGTAGTTGGGGCGCTCGAGGCCGAGGTTGCGACGGCAGATGTCGTAGATGGCCTCGTTGTCGACCATGAAGGAGCAGTCGGAGTGCTCGAGGGTGGTGTGGGTGGTGAGGATAGAGTTGTAGGGCTCAACAACGGCGGTGGCAGTCTGGGGAGCAGGGTAGACACAGAACTCCAGCTTGCTCTTCTTGCCGTAGTCGACGGACAGACGCTCCATCAGGAGAGCACCGAAACCAGAGCCGGTACCACCACCGAAGGAGTGGAAGACGAGGAAACCCTGGAGACCAACACAGTTGTCGGCAACACGGCGAATCTTGTCGAGGACGCCATCGATGAGCTCCTTGCCGATGGTGTAGTGACCACGAGCGTAGTTGTTGGAAGCATCCTCCTTGCCGGAGATCATCATCTCGGGGTGGAAGAGGTTTCGGTAAGCACCAGTTCGGACCTCATCGATAACGTTGGGCTCGAGATCGCAGTAGATGGTACGGGGGACGTACTTGCCCTGACCTGGAAATGGGTGCGGTTAGATGAGGGGTTCCGAGGCCATCAGGGACGAGGTCGAATCCATACCAGTCTCGGAGAAGAAAGTGCTGAAGCCCTGATCGGGGTCCTGCTGCTTGCGCTCCTCGGTGAGGTAGCCATCGGGCTGGAAGTTGAGAGGCGTCGGTCAGTATGGCACGAGGTGGTGTTGTCAACAAAGGAGTGCGTGTGTACCTGGATACCGTGCTCGAGGCAGTACAGCTGTAGAGGTAAGGTGTTAGCGATGCCGTCTCGCAGGAAGATCCGGGACAGGAAAAATACATACCTCCCAGCAGGAGTTGGCGATCTGGCAACCGGCCTGGCCGACTGGAGTGGTGAGTTAGCACGCCACGAGGGACTGAAGCACGATGCGGTGAAGACGCGTGTCGGTATCGGGGGAGCTCACCGTTGATGCTAATGACCTCACGCATGGTTGCGGGCGAGAAGATGTGATGGGGGATTAAGTGATGGGAGGTTTGAGAGGAAGGGAGTTCACGAGCAGCACAGCAAAGACGCAGGCGGCAAGACAGGCCAGACAAGGCTTTTACGAACGGAGACTCGGGAGCGGGAAGATGAAAGCGAAGACAAGGACGTGCAGTTTGGTTTGGCGATGGGGGGAAGAAAATAGGTGGGGGAAATTTGGCAGACAGGGGAGGCTTGCCCGTCCTGGGATTTGTTGATTTCGAGGCGTGTCTGCGTGGCTAGAAGTGGTAAGCGCGTTCTGGCTGGTGCCCTGCTGGCCGCTGCTGGCCACTGCTGGCCCGTGCCCAGTCTGCTGGCGACTGCTGAAGTGCTGCACTGCTGGCTCCCTGTGGACTCCCCTGCCGGCTCTAACGGGCTGCCACTGGCTCTCAGTGGCCCCAGTGGCTGCGGTGGCACCCAGCGCCCCCTGGCGGTCGCCCAAGCCAAAGTGGCTCCTGCCCGCTTCACCGCTCCAGCCAACAAGCAGCTTCCAGAGCAGCCCGTCCGCAAATTATGGCCGGGTCGGGCCCTTGGCCACGGCACAAGGCTCCATCCCTTTTGGTGACGATCCATGGATCCATGTTTATCAGACGACTCTCGGGCTTCCGTCGTCTGGGAGTGGTTGTCTCTGCCCTCAGCAGATGCTAGATACCTAAGTAGGTATGTACATTGTCCAGAGTATACTACGTACTGTAGATAAGTCTGTACTGTACAGATAGGTGCGGCTTGCTGTCTTCCGATAGCGTGCTGCCAAATTGCAGCGGAGATCCCTCTCAGAGTCCCCATGCCTGACACTTCCCTCTTGGAACTGCCCCTGTGCTCCCCACCACGGCGTAATCAACTGTATCTCCGGGCTACTCTCCATTTCGTATCAACGCAAAAAGGAAAGAAAACTGTAATACTCCGTAAATCAAAGCGACTCCCTCTCAGCCGGGATGGAGATCATCAAACCAAGCCATGGCTTTCCCGTCCGCTCCCCGAGACCCTTTTGCTGCCCACATGGCGACAAATGGGCCATTACTAAACCTCACCCTGGCTCGAGCTGCCCTCTCACAACCGCTTGTCGTCCAATCCATACCCACATTTCCACTGTCCGCCTCCACCCCCTGTTCTGCAATGTACGTACCCGTTCCCGTCGTTCCCTTTCGCCTCGCCGTCCTTGGCCGTCTAGAGAGTGGTTGTGGGTGGAGGCCAATAGCTCGGGTAGCTAAGAAGCTGGACCGGCCGGAGGTTGCTGGTCAAGCCCATGCCTAAGGCAAACTCACAGCGGTCCACCAGCCCGGCCTCCCGTACCGCCGTCGTCGTGACTTCTGGCTTGTGGTCTGTGGTCTGGTCCGTGGCCTGTCACCGAACTGTCACCGAACAGTGCGAAGTCCGTGTCCATTGGCAAGTGCCTAATCATACGCTGTTTGATCCTGGCATCCGGCCGTCGGATGTGCAGTTGCCCCAAGCTCTCTGAGCACACTCCTAATGTTTGGCTGCCCCTTGGCATAAGACATGAGCCTCATCCCCGAACATCAGCCGCCACACCCCGACCCCCACATCCGCCACATTGCTACATGTACCGAAGTACTTTGAGACTGCCAACTTCAACATCAGAGCATAACGCTCCAGGCAGCTAAATTGATACCTCTATCCCCTCATCAACCATGATAATCGACATGTCATCCCTTCTGCCCATTGTGGCTCTCCTCCTTGCCACGGTTAGGCCTGTAGCCGCCAACGCTGAAAAGGCCATCTTCATAGCCCCGGACACCGTCAACATCCCCCTGCGGAAGCCTTCCCTTGACGATCTCAACCTCCATGTCTTGACTCCCAGCACCTGGTCAATTCGAGCCAATCTGACCCGAGTCTTCCCCACAGAGTCTGGGGATGCTTCTGCTCGGGCGGTGACGTGGTTGCTGCTGGACGAGCTCACTCCCGGCCAGCGCTACGAGTTTCGAGTTTGTTGGGCTGCCATTGTAAGTCTACCAATTCATATATATGATGTGTTCGAAAGGCATAGCTAATTATCTTTAACCCTGAAGCAACCCACTGATTTCGCAATGGACGTCCACGAATTGGACACCGTCTGGGATACGCCGGAGCTCATCCAGTCACTCGCAGAGTACGCCAGCTCACGTCAACCTAACTCTGAAGGTGGTCAAGATCCGTCTCTGGAGGGCCAGGAGGAGCGGAAATCCTCTGTTCTGTTGCTCCAAGTACGAGCATTCGCCGACTACTTCACCGACGATGCAGCGCTCATGAAGGACCCCCCTCCAGTTTTGGTCGATCTCATCCTGGACCCGTACTTGTACAATGCTGTCCCCCGTTCTCTCCTACCCACCATTGGATACCTCGTGCTCGTAGGACTAGTTGCTTGGTTTGTGGCTCGTTCCGTCGCCTCCAAGCTACAGTCTATTGCTGTCACCGCCGAGACCTCAACAAAGAAGCGAAACTAGAGACAGGGTTTCTTCGTAAACTCGAGCCACCATGGCCGGATTCCCAAATACAAGCAGGTTCGGTAGATGCATTCTTCTATCTATGTCGATCGTCACCATCGTCATCTCCATCTTTATCTTCTTCTTCTTCTTCTTCTTCTTCTCCACAATTTGACTCGTCGTCACTCTCGTCCTCATCAGTCCTCGGGGTCATCACATATATTTACCCTCGGCTGAGTTCCGGTGGTCCAACCCTCCATCACTTTGTTCATCCAGCCCATTAGTTACCTTGCGATCTGAACAGGCTCCGAAGTTCTCGGCGAGCAATTTGCCAGCCGACATCTGGCTATCGGGTCGGGGGCGCAAACAAGAAGGAAAACGGTCCGCGGTGCGATTCTTGACTAGGTTCCGTTTACACACGCATCTCAGTAAGGTGCACCATATTGCTGGCCTTGTTGAGGGTAGCTTCCGTGTGGAATCTGGGGAGGGGCTCCCTCATGGTGCTGTTGAGAGCCGTACTGGGACGACTGGCCACCGGGAGGCGTGTTGTATGAGGGATTGTATCCGCCGGTTGGGGGAGGTGGGAACTGTTGATGACCACCCGAAGAAGGGGCGCCAAATGATTGCTGGTGTTGGCCGTACTGGTCATGACCTCCCTGGCTGCTGGCAGGAGGCGAGCTGTGAGGGTAAGACTGGCCATATGATTGCTGCTGAGGCGGCTGGCCTGGGGGAGGAGGTGGATACTGGACATGCTGCTGGGTTTGGCCGTGCTGCGACTGACCGTGCTGAGACTGGCCATGTTGGGCCTGTTGCTGAGGCGGTCCGCCGGAAGTAGGGGGCGGTGGGAATGAGTTGGTTTGGGATCCATACTGCTGATTCGAACCGTGCTGAGGCGGTCCGCCGGAAGTAGGGGGAGGCGGGAATGAGTTGGTTTGGGATCCATACTGCTGATTCGAACCGTAGGATGGATTCGAGCCATAGGAAGGGTTGGAGCCATGAGACTGGTGCGAAATGGGCTGCTGAGGGTGGGAGCCCTGGTGTTGCTGGCCTGGCTGGTTATGCTGGCTTGGCTGGTTATGCTGGCTTGGCTGGTTATGCTGGCTTGGCGAGGTATGCTGGCCTGGCTGGTTATACTGGCCTGGCTGGTTATACTGGCCTGGCTGGTTATGCTGGCTCGGCGAGGTGTGCTGGCCCTGTTGGTGCTGCTGACCCTGCTGCTGGAGCTTGTTCGGAGAGGGCGAGCCATATGACTGCGATCCGCTCGTGGGAGTTGAGGTGGGCTTGCCTGAGGAGCCCGGGGGATGGTATGTGGGAGCTTCGCCCGAGTAGCTTCCGCTCTGGCCCTGGCTCTGGCCCGAGTTAGAGTAGCCAAAGTTCTGGTTCTGAAATTGCAGCGCAGTCAGTCAATTTGATTCCATCTTCAACTTTGGGAACGTCGTTATACATACACCGCTGCTAGGCTTGCCGCCAAACATGTGGGCAACGCCGCCCATGACCGCGCCAGCCAGTCCGCCCTGTTGATTATGCGACCCACTGGAGGACTGGCCTCCGTGGTAGTTCTGCGGGGGAGGGGGCTTCTCCGAGGTAGCGGTCGCTGATCCCATGAAGCTCGATGCCAACTGTCCCACAAGCTTGCCCGCCGAGGAGTTCTTGCCTGCTCCACTGCTGCTGCCACCACCGCTCCCGTGGCTCCCACCTCCGAGGAATTGGCTGGCCAGGCCACCGAGGTTACCCAGTGGGTTGGAGCTGTTGTTACTGCTACTGCCGTGGCTGGAGTTCTTGCCGCCGCCGAGAAGTGCGTTCATGGCCATGGTCTAGATGTATACATCCGCAAGGGCATTGGTTAGCCAAAATCCAGTTTCGCAACATTGATGGCTCCCAAGACAAATCAAGGTACAACTTACACCAATACCGCGATCGCCCGTGGGACCACCCGCGCCCCTTGCGCCCTCGGGCAAGATGGGCTCCATGGTGCCGTCGGCGTGGCGGAACGTCTGAGAACCGTCGGGATGAGTGATGAGCTCAGGCTGGGGCGGGGTGCCGTAGGGATGTTCGACGTTCTGGGCCGGGGTGCTACCCGTGAAGGCGGGCTCGGTAGGTGTGTCCCACTGAGAGACGCCGGTGGACAACTGGACGAAGTAATACTTCTTGCTAGAGCCATCCCACTGCGCAATCCAGCCGGCGGGCAGTGGAGGCGGGGCAAACGTGGGACCCTCGGCGGCGGGGGACGTCGGTCCAGCCATGATGTTCGAGTGTCGACCGGGGGACGGGACGGGACGAGACGAGACGAGACGGGAGAGTGGGAGGACGGCAGGGCGAGGACGAGGGCGCGGTGAAGAGTGTCTGTTGCTGGAGCAAGGTGGGATGCACGCGACGATGCGGACGGAACCGTCGCAAAGAGGGGAGGTGTTTTAGGAGGGAGGGGAGGAGGGACCGAAACCGAGGGAGGAGGAGGGAGGAGGGAGGAGGGGTCGACGGGGGACGTTCCGTCAGAGAGCGAGAATCGCTGCAGTCATGAGGTGAGGTGGTTCGCGTTGCTGCTGGGCTGGTGGAGGTTATAAGGCTGGAGGGCTGGCACGGGAACCCCCTCCTACACACACACGCTCGACGGGCCCCATTGGAGGTCCCCTCTTTCCCCCACCCGCCGCCCAAACAAGGACGAGAGCAGCGACAGACCTCGCAGCGAATATTGGGTGGGCTTTTGGGCGCGCGGGAGGCCGGCGGTCAAATCGTCAAATGATGGATGGCGCTTGCGGCCCTCAGCGGGCTCTCCCAGGGCTTGTCAGGGAGCTACAGAGCGCTAGCTAGGCGGTTTCGGGAAGTGCGCGCCCCTCCTTCTTGGGCCTCTGCAACCTCCGCGACCTCCTCAGTGACCTTTCGTCCCTCGTCGTCTGGCTTCGGGCATGGTAGCACGGTACCCTTTTACAGCACTGCCCCGCGCCCGTTGCTGAAGAGTTGCGTGGACGCCGTGGCTCCCAGGGAGGGGTCCTCTGTGTAACGTGCACAGTACGCGCACTGTGTATCTCTTGGTGCCCAACCGCTCCACCTCTGCGCGGCCCGCCCGCGCGCCGCGCCGTATCCGCACTGTCGACCCTGTCCTCGCACCTGGAATGAGCCACACCAGCGCCCCCTCGGCCGGCTCGTTTCGTCCCAGCATCCGCAAACGCCTCACCAAGGTGGCCTCTCTCTTGATCCGGCACATCGGATGGGCTGCCTCTTTCTTACGTCTTCGATGCCCTGGTCCCCCTTGCCGCCCGTTTGTCGATCCGACATTGTTCCTGCCGTATCTTTCACCGTCAGCTTCTGCACGCAAGGGAGGGACCCTTTGTGTCACGCAACAGGCCAGATGACTCACGTGCCATGGCGACTTCAACCACGAGTCCGCCATGATAAAGGTCCGCCATTGGTGTACAGCAATACATCCATCCAGGCTCTGTAATGGACTCACTCAACCTAGAGTGTTTCATTTTCCCCACTCGTCACAGTCCGGTTTCGTATGTCACTTATCGACCACTTCAAACTTCATAAGCATGTTCAGTCACATCACGTTTGCGCAATCGAGGCGAGCGTCTCTCTCATAGGTCCCTGTTTTTGTGAAAATTCCTTTAAGTTTCATTTCTTGAGAGTCTTTGTGTGCCTCTTCATGTCTTCATTTACAATGCTAAAAGAACGAAAGAAAAGAACTCCTGATATCCCCCCCTGGTGTTTGCCCCAGACCGTCCTCGTCAAAAATACAATATGTACTCTTGAATGAAGGTCAATGACTCCCAATGGCCAGTGCCTCCATTCCAAATGCCCATCCTTTGTTCAGAAAGCCTTTCCCAAAGGTTTTGCACGTCCACACTCTAGACTCGAGCGCGGAAGCTGCGGAAAGTTCGTCGTCGTCGGGCGCTGGTGATGGCGAAAGCCTCAGCCGTGCTGCTCCCGCAGGTGGTGCCGTCGGCCACAGCCATGAGGACCGACCAGGTACCCGAGGCACAGCGCTGGAACTTGGTGCCACCAACGCAGTTCCACTCACCCTCGTTGCTGCAGGCAGTGCCGGCGGTGTGGCTACTGCCGCTGGAGCCGTCGCCGCTGCCCGAGGTGGCAGAGGCAGCGGGGGCAGAGGCGGAAGACACAGAGCCTCCAGCACTCTTGGTCAAGGTGACGAGCGTGGTCGTAGGAGCGCTGTCAACGACGGTTGTGGGAGCGCTGTCGGCGACGGATGTGGGAGCGCTGTTGGCGACGGTTGTGGGAGCGCTATCCGCAGGCTGAGATACGGTGATGAAGACGCCGCCAGGACTACAGTCAGGTGAGTTAGTTATTGCACTCGAAGCAGGGGCTGAGGGCGATACATACACAGTGGTGTCATCCGCAGGAGCAGCGGTGGTGGCCGCAGGAGCAGTGTAGGTGGCCACAGCGGTGGTTCCGGCAGCAGCAGAGGTGTTGCTATCACCAGAGCCAGAGCCAGAGCCGGATCCAGAGGAGCCGCAGTCGCCATCAGGAGCCACGGCGTTGGAGTCGGCCATGGAGACCTCCGTACCAGGGTCGGGGAACATGACATCAGCTTCCTGGGTGACAGCGCAGCCGTTACCGGCACTGCCAACGTTGGCAACAAACATGTCAGGGAGGCTGCTGAGGGCGGAGGCGCGCTTGGCGGAGGAGCCGGTGATATTAACGGCTGCGCAGTTCATGTACATCTCGCGGTTGCCGGTCTTGTTGAACCACGTCCAGGCGAAGATAGCCTCGCCGGCGGGAGTGTCGCTGGGGATTTTGAAGTCGAAGGATCCGCCAGACTGGAGGGGACAGTTGCCGATGTACGAGTGGATGACCTTCCAGGTCTTGCCCTTGTCGAAGGAGAGCGAGGCCTGACAGCTGCCACCATTGTGGAAAGCTCCGCCAGCGATGGTCATGTTGAACGTGCCGCCGGCCGCGAAGGTGGCGGTGGCCGCGCCCTCAGCAGTGCCAAAGAGGCTGTGGTAGCCTTTGCAGGGGAAGTTGCTGCCAGAGGCATCCAGGGGAGCGGTCATGCTGTAGTCGATGCTACCGGAGGCGGCGAAGGGGTTGTACTTGGAGTTGAAAGGAGCAGGGTAAGTCATCTCCATGTGCGCCTGGGCAAGGCCCGCGAACCCGAAGGCGAGGGCGAGGGACTGGAAAACCTTCATGTTGAGGGTGGTTGTTGATGTGTTGATTTGGTTGCTGAAAAGAAACGTCCGTCACGTCCGTCGAGGAGTGATGAGGGTATCCGGAAAGAAGAGAGGAAGTAACTTGCTGAAAGCTAGTGTTTTCTGGTTGTGTGTGCGGTGAATGTGAGAAGAGAGATGAGTTTCCTCGGGCGGCTCAGAAAGGCTTTTATGTCGAGCACAGCTCGAAGCGTTGAGTTATGGAGGCTGGTGTTCTGATGAACAGAATGTGAGTTGCAGGTGAATGAACGGGTATTCGCGAGTGGGTACGCTATTGTGCTCCGAAGAACAAAAAGGATTGTGGTGCTTTGTGCGGGTTTCCCAAAGGAATGCGACGACGCGAGACGAGGACGAAAAAAGGGTGGATGCCTGAGCAGCGAGCGAGGGAGCTGCAGAGCGAAAGACGAGTCAAGAGACCGGAGTCAAGAGAGCGTGAGTGCGTTTGTGTGCAAGGTCTCGTCTGGCGTGTTTCCCAGAAATGCGTTTCGTGCGAGCAGCTGGGCCGAAAGTGGGTAGCACGAAGCCAAAAGGAGGGTTGTCAAGAGTTTGGGGAGGGTTGGATGTTCAGTTTGGGTCGGTTGGTGATGAGTCGGGTTGCGTGGAGAAATGCGAGTGCAGGAAGCCCAGCCCCAAGGACAAACGAAGAAGAAGATGTCTGGCACGGAGGAGAAAGGGAGTGTAGCTGGCCACCGGGGCGGAAAAGGAAACAGAGCAAAAAAAAGGTGAAGAATTCCTGAGCGGTGCTGGGAGAGAGGAGGTCGGGGGGTGTGGTGTGGTGGAGGAGCAGGCCGGTCTTCTTTTGTACTTGGGCCATGCCACCACAGGAACCCACCACGACGACCGTTGCAATGCAGTGACCCGGCGGCCAACAACTTCGCTCAGCCGAGCCGGGATGATCGACAGGAGGGAGGCGGCATGCAAGCAAGATCGGCCTTGCCATGGCCCTTGGACCTTGGGCATCTCCACCGATGGACGGGGGCCGGGGGGGGGGCTAGAACGAGAGGCTGTAGAGCACCAACACACTACACCAGCCAGGACGAGACGGGATAGGGCAGGACAAAAAGCCCAGACTAGGTGGACAAGGCCAGACAGGAGGGCGCATAATCCATTCACCTCTGCATCGCACTCCATTCTTGGCCGCCCTGTGACCTTGACCTTGGGACCTTGTAAGTGCGTGTCGACAACACCCACGCTTGCACGCCCCTGTTGCACTCCCCTTATTCCGCCCTTTGTCGTACTACCCCCCTGGGGCCTGGTTTCTCTCTCATCCATTGTGTATGCCCTAGTTAGTCACTCCATTGTGCCTTGTGCCTGGATTCCTGTCCTGATTGATCTCTCTCGCCCAGGATGTCTTGTCTTGTCTTGTCTCGTCTGAGCTCCGGCCACTGGGCAGCCATAGCCACCCACACCCACAATGACCCGGGGGTGCGCCTTTGTCCCGTCCCCAGCGCCCAGACCTGTCTAGATCCCCTCTCCATCTCCGAAGCTGTAAAGCGCCTGTGCGTCACCGTCCGTCCATTTTTACTGTTCCTCTCGTGCTGCCCTGCCGCTTGCCCTGGCATGTATGTCTGAGAGTGTATGCGTCTGAACGGAGTGGCCCCCACTAAGCTGCATGCAAACTGGGCGCCTAGGCAAACCGCTGTCGACGAGCCAGGGCCCAACGGCCTCCTGTCCTAACCAGAGAGCGCAAAGCCTCCGCGGGAAGACAAAACAGCAGTTCCTCGTGCTATGGCTTTACCGCCGCGCTGCTAGGGCGCCAGCTGAGTCTCTATAGGGTCTTCGGGGGTCCAAGCCGAGGCGCAGGGTCAATCTCGAAACCGATCTTCGCGGCCCCGTCCCCACACACACGCGCACACGCAGAGACATACTGTCAACCCATCCATCCAGATGCTACCTATGTGCCTACTCTGTGCGGACTCGCCAGACATGCCCCCCTGAGGCTGTCATTTTGTCCCCTTTTTGGTCCTCGGCCCGCACGAATGATGCCCCATGTGCCTCGGCGGTTTTTTTTTTGAATTGAGTTCTTTTTTCAGTGTCCTCGGTTCATCTCTTTTCTTTTCCCGTTGAAAATGTTTGTCACGGGTATACAAGGGTGGCGTGGGAATGCGACCAGCCATCAGCAGCCAGCTTCCTTCTCCATTGTCAGGCCACTGGTATGTTTGCTTTCAGCTCCTTCGCCGGTGCCTGGGTGGCCTCCCAGTCTCAGGCGAGAAATAGCGCGTGTCGGCGTCAATTGCAACGAGCGAATGAATAGGAATGGACCTGGGCTAAAGGTGACGGCCCGGTGACTCTTGGTTGACCTTGACCTCTCGTCACGGGTGTAAGTGCTCGCGGCTCTTGGACTGGCTCGCTGGCGCTCTTTCCTGTGACTGGACGCATTGTACAACCGAAGGGAAGGAAAGAACTCTGGGACAAGGGCAGACAGGGGTAGCCAGTGACGGATCATGGCACTGATGGCCAATCAAGCGCCCCAAATGCCGTGGCAGTTGAAACGCCACCCGCGCTGGAGCTGCGCTGATTGGCCCCGTACCTGAGTGAAACGCGATCGGGGAGACATGTTGGCGCGCGAGAAGCAAGGGGCAGGTACGAGACAGGGGCCAGAAGGAAAGCGAGTGGCAAGCGCAGTCCACGCTCGGAGCCAGGAGCCAGGAGCGGAACGGTTACGCCACGTCCCGAAAACAAGGGACCAGCCATCCACCAGCGAGCGACAGTGACAGTGACAGTGACAGCGACAGCCCGGCTAGCGGCGGACAGAAGGCCCCAGAATGGCCTAACAAAGAGGCCTCAGGGGTGAGAGGAGGGGTTTGTGACAGGAAAGCCCAGGAGGGGAAGGAAGTTCTCCAGCATTGAGGACGCAAGCGAGAGAAGGATGCGGATCGGTGGTTTGAGAGTCATCGTGTTGGGTTCGTGTCTGCACGGATTTGCGGTTGGTTGTTGCGACTGCTGCCAACACGCATCCTTTGAGTTCGTGTTATGCACGAGAGTGCTATAGGTACTATGTTTGGCTACCAGCGAAGATGACTAGGTCAAGGCCGATTGTCTTCGGTTGGTGTGTGTTAGAGACGGGTGGAGAGGTCGGAGATGGGGTAGGGGAGCGGATT
Source organism: Ilyonectria destructans (assembly GCA_020740775.1). Classification (NCBI taxonomy): domain Eukaryota; kingdom Fungi; phylum Ascomycota; class Sordariomycetes; order Hypocreales; family Nectriaceae; genus Ilyonectria; species Ilyonectria destructans. Next base: position 82,538 of record JAHEWK010000014.1, read on the forward strand.
CCGCTGTGGAGAGAGAGAGAGTTGTCGTTCGCTGGCTGCATTAGTTGGTACTGACAGGGAGGCAGGAATTAGAGCAGGGAGGACGCCATTGCGCGGAATGGAGGCTCCCTGTCTGTGTCTTGGACCTCCAACCTCCAGCCTCGCATGCACTCGCTCATTAAGGGATCGTAGACAAGACCCAACGACAAGGAACAAGCCCGAGCTTGTCCATGTCACCTCTAGGTTAGGCAGGTGTTGAGGGTCCACGGGAGGATGCCGAGGACGACTTACAACAATTCATTTAGGGTAAATAAATTCAATGAGCATTGCTTGACTTACTTAGTTGCATACGATCATCTTTGACAACTTATTTTCTATTGTTATTTCTTAGTCTTGGATCAAACATCATAGAGAATCGATGCCATTGGCGTTCATGCAAGTCCTTCTCCCTGCATCGTTGGTCGTTATCGTTGTCATGGTCATGTTGGTCAGGTCATACTACGTAATAGGCCAAAAGTCCCCAAGACACTAGCGACAAGCGATGGATTCGCATCCAGCCCGACAGATCCGATTCAGAATCCTTCCGATACAAAAGCTCCCGAGTCGTTGGACTTCCTCCCCCACCGGAGCTGGCTAGGACGAGAAGGGCCGTAGCAGCAATGCCAATTGTCCGGCGTCTTGTGTCCCTGATCGCCGCCTACCCTAGGGCCGACGGGTCCCCTCACCATGGTCAATCCTCGTTCCTTAGCCTCACCGTCCACTATCCACCGTCCACGGCCAACCATCGGAATCCCTGACACCGGGTCTGTGTGCAGGCCCATAATTAGCAGGCTGGATCCAGCATAACTACTACGTAGCACGTATGGAGGACCCAGGCACAGTCGTTACGGGACGTAGTGTAGCATTAAGCATAGTAACCTGGGGTCCGAGTCGAGCTGGACCAGGGTCTCCCGCGATCTCCTTCAGCTCGGTCATGCCCGTTCCGCGACGACTGCGCCTCGGTGCTCTACCCGTACCTGACTGCAACACGGCCTGCGCCTCTGCCTTACATTGGCACTGCCGCCGTGCTGCCGCCATGCGTCGATCTACATACCTTAGTTCGCCGCCTCTATTCCTGTACACGTCCATGTATGTGCCTGTGCTCGTGACTGGCCCTGTGGCGCCAAAGAGGCCGCCATCCGCGCGTGTAAGCAACGCCTACAGTAGTGAGGATGCTCAGTGCAGCATCTTGTCGGCAAAGCTGCACCGTCGAATCCTCCCTAATCCTCATAGGGTAGCGTAGATGCATATCTCGCTCCCTCCCTCCTTGGCTGCATCCTTCGAAGAATGTTCCCCGTTGGCGTCTCGCTGACTCGCTGACTGGCTCATGGCAAACGATCCCCCAGTCCATCAGTCCACCACACCCCGCTTCAGCGGCAGTCAAGTGAAGGGCCTCCCCCAACAGGCGCCATCCTCCAACCACTAACATGGCTGGCCTTGGTCCCCTCTTCACCAACTTGACGCTCATGTGGCGCCGTCCGTTCCTGGGATGATCTCTGTGGGTGGTGCCGACCTTCCTATGGTGAAGCCGCCCCATGCGTCGCCCCTCACAGAAGAACTGGAGAAACTGGAGACCGGGAGACGGGCGAACCCCGCGGCGCCAAGAAGCACGACTCAAGGCTGGCCTCGCACTCAACCATCCGACAATCGACCCAGTATTTAAGGGTGAGAAGCGTGAGAAGCGTCAAAAACATGTACCTATACTGACGACATGGCCCATCACGATGACCCAAATTCTGCAACCGTCACGCTGTCCCACCCGTCTTGCCGTTTTGCCGGGTTTTCTTTTTTTGGATCTTCACTCTCTCAGCGCAATGACATGTCTGCCTGCTCGCGTTGGCTGGCCCTTTTACCCTTGCTCTTGGGGGTCGTTCGCCAAGGACAAGGCCCTGTCGTCCACCGTCCCACGTCCGACAGTTGGAGCTTCATATTCAGTCCACCCTTGCCCTTTTCTGCCCTTTTCTGCACACTGCTCGCACCCTCCTCTTCGCCTCTTCGCTCACTTCCGTTTACACATACACCCTTACTTACTACCTACAACATCGTCCCACCTATACCTCTGCATCTGCATCTGCATCTATACATACATCGATTCCCATGCCATCCCTAAAAGATCATTCTAAAACGGCCACGGCCAGCACATTCATCCTCACATCCATCCATCAATACCACCCGCGCGTTTCGCCTTGCTGCGCGCTCTGTACACCAATGCCTTCCCTGCTTTGCTCCTCCTCCCAGAAATCCTATCATCATGCACTTCACATCACAAACACTTGACTTGGACCCGCGCGTGAAACGAAACATGGAAATGCTTCTGCTGCCTTCTCCTTTCTGCTGCATAGTCGTAGACGGTGCGTTAGCTTGGTACTGTACAATACCATACCCGTCCACGGATACAACGTATGCTTCTGTTTGCTATTCGGCGCTTCTCCCGGCCACTACCGACATCCCCTGGCCGCATCGTCCCTCATTGTCCCTCCTTCCATCTCCCATCTCCCATCTGCTACACCCATTGCCCACTCTATCACATACAGCCAGTACCGACCACGCCTCATCCTGCTGAGGAAACAGGAGGATTCGTCTCGGCAAAAGCTGCCATGTGTCATCGGTTCCCGGCCCATCGAGTGCCACCATGCCCTGGTAGATGAGTGGCCTTTACGGCTCCCAATGATCCCCGTCTCCTTCCATTGACAATGGCTCGGGCCTTCATCTTCCACTGGGCCGACTTCGCCACTTACTCCGTTCCACTCCATACTCTCCAAGGATGCTCTCGACAACTCCCACCACTCCTCGGGCATCTTGGTCCGCTCCAGCCGTCCACCGTTGCTCCAGGTTGGCTGCCAACGCTCTCACGCACATCCTACTGGTGGATTCCCGTGATGGTCTCGATATGCCGCTGATGGTGCCCCTTTCGCCACCATCCCCCGACGACAAATGCCAACATCAACGACTGCCGAGGCCACCCACGACCCAGATGCTGCGGGCAGAGACAACTTCATCCACGCCACCGTAACAGATCATGCCCGGCACCCTCTCATAGCCCACCGTAAGCGACCCAACGGCTCACCTGCTAACCCAAATACCTACGGGCAACCCGAGCCCGAGGCCTCCCATGTCTAAGCCGTGCTGCTAGTTTGTGCGACTCTTTTACGAATGCTCCATATTGCAACATATATGCAATGATTCGCACTCATCGCTGTTGCATGTGTAACCCAGACTCTGAGATGGGAGGGCCAGAGAAAAGTCTACCTCGGCGAGACCGCCGCCGCCCAAAAATGTGCTAGAGATGCTGCGTTTGGTTTATAATTCAAGGAGGGCCGACGCTACGTCGCATCTCCCTTATTTGGCTTCATCTGAGCCTTCGGTCGTCCGACCCTGGCTCACCGCCGGTACGGCGTGATTGGTCTGTGGCGTCTGATGCTGCCCTTGTCCACCATAGCCCTTGTTGTAGCTATTGCTGCCGCTTCGGTGTTGCTGCTGGCCGTAATGGTGTCCCTGCTGGGGGCTGGTCCCAAAGTGCTGCGGCCCGGGACTGCCGTACCCTCGTACATTCGTCACTGCCCACGGTTAGCGACTTGTCTCTCTGCTGAAGCACATCATCCGTCACATACTTGGTCCTTGTCCCTGGGCGAACACCGGCTGGTTGTATTGCACGTTGGGGCTCATCCCGTATATCGGCTGGCCCTGCTGCGATCCCTGGTGGACCATCATTGGCGCAGATGGGCGCCCCGGGCTAGGATAGCCGTTGGCTCCAGGCACCGGCTGAGGTCCAGACGGCATGAACTGCGGGTGGCTGCCGGGATACATCATCTGCGGCCCGGGCACCATTCCCTGTGGTGGCATGAACTGCGGCTGCATCATCATTTGAGGACCCATCTGCCCTTGCTGAGGTGACATGTACTGCGGGTTGTTGGAAAAGCTGCGGAATTGTCCCATCTGAGGTGTCCCAGGTCCCATAAAGACCGGCTGGTTGTAGGGTCCTTGTGCCGGCGAGTTCACGGTGGGATATGCCGCCACGGGGACATTACCCAGTCGCGGCGAAGCGAACGACTGGGCTGAGTTCGAGTGCATCATGCGATGGTCATCGTTACCATAAGGCGGGTGAGGCACAGGTCCATGCTGCGGTGTGTGCATCTGCATTGGTGGCATATGCGGGGACTGTCTGGGTCCCATGCTGTGCGCACCGTGTTGGAGATGGAACGGCAACTGGTGTTGATGAGGCATCTGTGGAACGACATGCTGGGGGTTGGGCGTAGCCAAGGCAGGTCCGCCAAACGGCTGGCGCTCGAAATACTCCTTGTAGGTCAGGCGCATCGTGGAATCAGGCTTCTCATTGTCCTGGAGCTGTCGCCATGTAGGCAGAGTATCGTAGGAAGGGCGGAGACCGGCATTGTCATCCCAGTTGCGGCCTTGAGCAGGGACAAACGTCTGGATATGCGACAGGATGTAGCACTTCTTGACGTCAATCGCCTTGGTCTTGCGACGGATCAGCGGAGCCGTAGTGGCGGCAGCGGCAACGACAGCAGGAGCGGTCGCAGGAGTATCAGTAACATTGTTCACTGCCGATCGAGGACTTGAGCTAGCACTGGGGTGGCCGTTGGGGTTGAAGGTTGCGGCAAATGGACTTGGCCTGAACTCGTGGCTGTTGGGGTTCAACTTGGCACCCATATGACCAGAAACTCCGCCGATACGTCGATTATAGCTTGGCTCGACGCTGCTAGCTGGGCCAGTTGGAGGAGCACGCATTTCTTGGTTGGGGATGTGCGGCTGGTGAGCTGCTGGAGGAGGCTGAGAGTACTTCTGCTGCTCAACGTTGCGGAGTCGCTGTGCAAGTGTACCGGTCTGTGGCTGCGAGGGCACGTGTTGGGGTCCGCCTCGGTTGTTCCGGTATTGCTGTGCATGATACTGCTGCTGGGGGAATGGCTGGCGAGCTCCGGGATGGCGGTTTTGGCCTCCAGCCGAAGGGGTGGCCTGGGTGCCCGCAGAGGTCCGCGAAGGCCGAGAGTCACTTGGAGTGGCGGATGCACTGGCAGGCGCGGGCGCAGGCGTGCCCTGACCAGCAGCCTTGGGTTGGGTTTCCTTTGATGGTGTGGTCTTGTCCTTGGTTGTTGTCGTTGTCTCGACTTTAGCCTTGGCAACCTCTTCGGCATTCTTGATGGCCTTGGCCTGGATTTCCTTTTGCTTCAGCGGGTCCTTGGCAATGATGGAGACCAGGTCGGTTGGCACAGGCGTGGACAGCTTGAATGAGTTGGCAAACTTTTTTAACTCTGTCAACTTGACTTCCTTGTCAGCCTTGGCCTTGTTGCTACGGGCCTTCTCGGCATTTTGTCGTTGCTGATTGGCAAATGTCTTAAACTCCTTTAAAACATCATGCTCAACCGTCGATGTGGCATTGGGAGTACCCTCGTTGCGGGCTGTGGCGGTCGAGTTTCGCAGAGGAGTACTGGCCTTTTCGGCGGTCTTCGTCTCTGGAACCTTGGCGCTGGCAGGCTGAGCCACTGGCTTAGGTTCAGGTGACACAGTTCCTGCGGCTTTTTTATCGGTTGCCGGCTTTTGCTCATCGCTCTTGGGAGGAACACCATTCTTGTTGGAATCGGGAACTGGCGTCTTTGACTCCGCTGCAACTGGGACGGGAGCGGGGCTTGGTTGCTTCTTAGGTGGTGCCTTGATCTGGGAGGAAATGATGGCTGGATCGATGGGAGCTCCCTTGACAGTGGATTGGGCTGACGGTGCCCGTTTCGCCGGAGGGGTATACTTGTTCTCCCGACTAGACAATGGAGGGAAGTCCTGGCGTCGGACGCCGCTGTATCTGTAGCAAGGAGTCAGTCACACAACCCGCAAGATGAGATTGCTCTATCAGCAAGGCACATACTTATCCTCTTCATTCTCGCCTTGATCGTCTCCGCCAACAAAGTCCATGATTCGCTCCTCGGCAACATGGGCGGTAGTAGGCGCACTGCGCTCAATTTCTCTAGCCTTCCTCTCCGCGGCGGCTATCCGCTCCCGATACTGGGGGTGGCTCTTGTTGATCGCAGTTGTGTAGATGTTCTCGTCGTAGTCTGTCTTAAGACCAAAGAGCCTCTCGTTCTCAGCAAACTGGTCCCAAGCTCCACCGCCGGCTGGCTTTTCTAGAGCACCGTTGACAGCATCATTTGAGTCAGGGACCCATGGCTGAAGGACTCTTTCGTTGCCAAATCGACTGTTGGAAATGGCCGAGTCAGTTCGAAAAGAACTGCGGTTCCCTATTTCAAAGACGGTTAGGGTATGGAGAGTGCAGGTCAGTAGTTGCCAACTCACCATTTTGGCGGTTATCCAATTTCCCCCCAGCACCTCCTCCGGCTACTCCGTCTTTCTTTGGGAGGGGCATATCGGGAACGCTCTTATCGTTGTATGGCTTCTCAAATGAGTGTCGAAATTCGTCGCCTCGGCCACCATGCAGGTAGCCACCGGGAGTGCTTTGCGTGACGATACGGAACGATGGATGAGGCCTCGGTGGGTTCGCGAACGTAGCGCACTTATCAAACCTGTGGAAGCAAGTGTTAGATCTGACTGCAGGTATTGTGTGGGTGTGTCGTGGACAGCAAGTTCGGAGGGCAAGGTAGAGGCCACGTCCGATGCAAGCCCATGACGTGACGCTATAGTGGGAACTCGGAAGAGCTGGGACAGGCGTGACGTTGGGAAAGTAGTTATTGAGAGCCAAGGATGCAGAATGTGTGTTGTGATTGTTGTAGGTGATTTTGTTGGACTTACCTTGTAGGAGTGGTCGGCGTTGCTCGTGTGACAGAGGATGGTGACGGTGACGGATCGACGATGATCAGGAAGGCGGACGACGACGAGAGGGTTTCGGTGCCGGCAGATGGCTCTAGACTGGCGGGAATGTCAGTGCCTGCATCGACATGCAAAGACGCATCCAACGGTGGACGAGGTGAAGTTTTGGTTTGGCTTCGGGTTCAGGGGCGGGCAAGGCGCAGACGCAGCCAAAGACGCAGGACAAAGGGCCCAAAAGATGGGGCGGGTCAAAGAGCCCCCAGGTACGACTGGCGAGGAAACGGGGCGAGGGAGGAGGGACTGGGGGAGTGCGATTTACCTCTTTGGAGGGGACGGGGCGAGCGAGAGGAGGGCGAGAGGATGGTCTCGTGCGGTTCGTCCAGCTCGGCGCTGCTACGGTTGCCTCGCAATGGGCAACAAGGGCATGGAGCGGCGGGATTTGGGCCGGGTCGGAGGGGGAGAGGGAGGATCGGAAGTCGAGGTTTGGTTGACGAGGTGGTGGTGATGAGGCTTTGTTTTCTGAGGTACCCTGTCGCTTCTGCTTCTGCTTCTACTAACCTAGCGACAAAAAAAGGTGTGGAGGGTGCTTGCGGGTTGCCGCTGGCCGCCGCTGGTCCTTGGGGGGCTGTGTGGGGTGGTGCGTCCCTCACAGCGCCCGTCACAGCGAGCCTCAGGGAGCCTCTGTCACTAACACAGCGTCCCCCAGTGGATTCTGCAGCGGGTACGCCGCACGGCCAGGAAAGCACTTGCGCACACAGTGCATCACAGTGCATGCGGCTCCGCCCACCAACCCTGAAGTCGCCGTGTCTTTCACAACCCCAGCAAACGGACAGCGCTGTCGGCAGTTTTGCGCACCAGCGGCCTGTCACGTACCGTGCCCAACAACTTCCCCTCAGGAGTACACTGTGCGAAGATGTCTCGGCCCAGCACCATGTGCTTTTACCCGAGTACTCTTCAGGTACCCGTCGACCCCAGACCTTCAATGTTAGGAAAACCACCTGGAACCTGAGCCCTCAAGTCTCGGGTCAACGCGGTTAGATCCAGGGGGTTGGCTATTTTCGCAAGGGCGCGGCAGTGGGTAACACAGTGGCACTGGCCGCAAATACGAAGCGGACAACTGCGAAATTTAATTGTCGTTGCACGGGGAGAAGGGATTACCAGTGCCAGAGTGCGCAGCGGCCGGCTATTCAACCATTTCCACTAATCATCAGCCCTTGAACAACCTTGAAACAACGCAGCCGACAAGTAACTCTTCCGTTTCCCACAGTGAGTCGCTATCGAATGATGATGGCTCGAGCCATGCAAACAAATAATAGCCCCTGCTTGAGAAGCCCGTTGGTAAACACCCATGCAACAAACACTACAACACAACCAGCCTATTTGCACATCGTCACAATTCAATACATCGTCGAGTGGGTCAGAGGACGCATAACATAGACCAAAGGATTTCTACTACAAATATTCACAAAGAGGACATCCCTTCCACCTCGTCTAGACGACTCTGACTGTTGGTACAAGCTTTTACGCCTCTTGGACCCCCATCTATACCTGAAGACCAAGCTCCTCGGCATATGGGAGCACAAAGAGGTCACCAACGGTAGAGACAGTGGCCTTGCCAGCGAGAAGGGCCTTAGCAGCCTGTGGGAAGCGTTAGCATTGTGGTAATGAATGGGGAAGACAAGGATACTTACCGTGGTCAGCTTCTCAGCAGTGACAGCGTCGATAGCCTTGGCGAGACTAGCGGTCTCGTAGACCTTGCCGCTGTTGACGAGACCAGAGCCAGCCAGGAGGATGCTGGATTGGCGGGTCTGGGCCTCGTCCAGGGCGTTGAACTTGGCGTTGGCAATGGCCTTGGAAACATCCTCCTTGGCAATAGTGCCTGCGGCAATGCTCTTGAGAACCTTGACGGTCTCCTCGGCGCCCTTGCGGACGGAGGCGGCAGGGCCAGAGAGCTGAACAGCCAGGAGACCGGCGTCAGAGTAGGTGAGGTTGGAGGTAGAGACGGAGAGACCGGCAGTGCCGGCGGTGGCCTTGGAGAGGAGGCTGAAGCCAGGGGTCCATTTGATGCTGGACTCGCCGCCAAGAAGGGAGGCAAGAACGGCAATTTCGGCCTTGGCAGAGTTGTAGCTGGAGCCGGGGAAAGCAATGACGACGGAGTTGCCAGCAGTGTGGCTCGTTCGCTGCTCACCACCGAAGTACTTGCTGGCATCGGTCTTCAGGGTCTGGCCGCTTCGAGGGGTAGCGGGCACGTCCTTGAAGAACTGGCCGATCCACTTGGAGAGGGCATCGGGAGCGGCGCCATCGGCGACAACAGCGATGTTGGGCCTGGAGTAAACAACGTCGGCGAAGCTGGCGATGTAATCCTCGTTCAGGTACTTCTGGAAGGGAGTCGAGGAAGCAGGGTACAGGGAGGAACCCAGACCAGAGTGGAAGGCGACGGCGTGGGCGTTGTCGAGGGCGATAGCGGAGACATTGGCATTGAGAGCGATCTGCTTGAGGCGGAGAACGCGCTCAACCTCCTCGTGGAGCTCGTGGGCTGGCAATGATGTTAACGCGGATGCTGGAGATGTGCTGCCATGCTTGGTTCACTCACTGGTGTACTTGGTCTGAGAAACAACCTCGGCCAGCAGTTCGGCGAAGTAGGGCAGATCCTCGCGGAGGAAGCTGGCCTCAAGAACAACAGCCTCCCTGGTGTGCGAGGAGGCCAATTGACCACCGAGCAGCTCAGACTCGCGAGTGATGCGAAGAGCAGACCGTCGCTGGGTGTTCTGCATGGGACCCGGCAAATTAGCTCAAGTCCCGCCTTCGAATACCGGGTTTCCTCACCTTGAAAGCGAACTCCTCCAATCCAACCGTCAAGCCAGGGAGCGGCTGGAATCGAGTACCGGCCTTGGCAACGATGGCGAGCTTCGTGGTCGGTCCGTGGGCGTCTCGCGAGGCGATCTTGAGCCCAGTCACATCCGAGGTCTCGTACGATCCGGTCGACGCAGCAGCGGCAAAGGTTCGTCGCTGGACGCCGCAGGACCGGCGAGCGGCCTGCTGCGCAGTTCTCGCGAGGGACGATCTCGAGATCATTGTCGAGGTGATGGCGTAGGCAATTGGCAATCCTTCGGCCGTCGGGGGGAAGCAATTGATCTCCAAAAGAAGTGCCTCGTCGAAAAGCTCCCGTCTAATTTTCGGCAACAGGGAACGATCGGACATCTCACGTGACTTTCTCCGGTCAGCCAGATTTCCATCCCGGGCATTGGCCCAGCGCTGTTCGGGATTGGCCTGGCGCTGAGCGACCAGGCAGTGACTGCACAAAAGCCCACGTTCTGGGCACAAGTGCTCACGCTCACTAAGCCTGATATGGAGAAGCGTGGAAGAGAGCCAACTCTGAACCTCTATGATGAACCCGGCCTGAGGCAAAACTTGACTCTTTAGGGGAGCTTGCAGCGATTGCTAACTTGCTGGTGATACCTAATTCCCTTGCCAGTGTCCCATTGTTCTCAGTACCTGTATGTCATCACCGAGATCCCATGTAGAAGATTCGGACGTACGTGTGCCCGCAACGAGTCCGCGCCCGACGTCCTTCTCTACCATTGGCTTCACATTGATCGGATGGGGAATTCGGGCCCCAACTTGGCTTAGCGTTCTGGAACTTGCAGTGCATGTAAGGAAAAACCTCACCCCACCTAACAGCTTGACTTACACCAAGAAAAATATTGTCGATTTGCGCCTTGGCCCTCTGTCAACGTCAACGCGCTCCTCCACCACCCAGCCTTCCCGACTTCTCGCCTTCCCGCCCGCTCTCGTCCGGCCCGTCCCTGCACCTCCATCGCCCGCAGATCGCGCTTGTGAAATTAGCTGTCCTTTGGGACATCAATGACTCCACGGTAGCAATTGCGGCAGCTCTAGAGATAGTGAGAGGATCTCTAGGAGCAAAGCGATGCTCGTAGTGAGTCAAGGATCCCTCCCACGACCGCGCGCCGACGCCACTGACAATCTACCCCCAGACGAAACATGCCGCTGAGCTTTGTGCTCTCCTAGTCAACGACCTCTACGGCGAACTGCCCTCGGTATGACACTTTCCCCGTCTGACATCCGCCCTTGGAGGAGAACCTTGACTTGCGTGGGATCGCGGGGCTGACTCTGTTGTCACCAACCAGCGAATCTTGATTGCGCTGCTTACCAAGGGACGCTCGACGATTGCGCAACTTGTCCAACACACGTCGCTTACTCCGCGACACTTGCGAAATGGCCTTGCCGTTTTGATCCAGCAAAATTTGCTCTACCACCACACGAACCCCGACACGAACGTCATCAGCTACGAAGCCAACCCCGATGCTTGCTACAGTCTTGTGCGATCAGGAAAGATTCTCGAGATAGTCGACAGACAACATGGGACGGCAGAGCGCGAGTTGGTCCAGACCCTCATGCTTTTGGGTCATGCCAGAATTGCCGACCTTTCCCAAGCCTTTGGGTCGCGCGCACCCAAGGTGAATGGCCATACGAATGGCCACCATGACTCACACAACGGGTTGATTGAATCCGAAAACCACTTGAACTCTGTCCTGGGCCGTCTTCTCCAGGCAGAAATTATCCAGACGGTCCGACCAGACAGCTTTCGCAACCCCACCGATGTGCATCGAGAGATTGAGGATGACGTCTTGAAAACAGCCCCCGGCGAGAAGGCGGCGTCAAAGAATAAAGCGGAGTCGCAGCGCCAAATCATTGACCGCTTTCGAACTTTCCGAGACCAAGGCAAGATGTTGAAGCGGCAGCTCGACGCAACAGGAGGCTTGGTCTCCAAGAGAAGGAAACTTGAGAACGGCCGAGCTCAAAACGGGCATTCGTATGATGCAGCTGCGCCGCAGCTCAATGTAAGAGAACGCTTTCTCCGATACACTTTGCGACGCTAACATGCAGGCAGCCCAACGTCGTTGTTAGGCTGAACCACGAGAGATGCCTAGTTGAATTGCGCAACCAGCGGCTGGCGGGGTTCGCCGCAGACATGCTCGGGGAAGTTACCGGGGAAGTCTACCGTGCGGTTCTCGATCTCTTGACGACCCAGTTCTCAAGATGCCGACCAGATGCTCTGCTCGACGAGGAGACAATTAGCCAGCAGGTCGCGGTTACAACTGTGGACATTCTTGAACATCTTGACGAATCCATCAACGTGCAATCAGGGATTGGAAAGGCGTCCAAGGACAAGATCGACTCCGAAAGCGCCGAGAGAGTGAGGACAACGCCTCCAGACGAGGATTATGACTCGGATGATTCCGATGCCGCTCCTCCGGGGCGACGTCCTGTGGTGAGGACATTCGACATTGGCGACGATGATGATGACGACTTTGGCGACGATGACGAGAACAACGCAGGTGCAACCAACGGTGACCGAGAAACCAAGGTCAAGTTTGAGGGCTCTGCGACTCCTAAGGATAGCCGTCTTAGTCAGATGCGCCAACACCTTTTGCTCCTTGCTGAGAGCAAACACCAGTTCATCCGCCACTGCGGAACATTTGGACGCGGTCAATGGACGGTAGACTTTACTCAGCTCATGGAGCGGCTACGAGAAACGGAACTGGATGCCATGATTGAGCAGTGCCACGGTCGACATGGCCTGCGTCTAACACGGATCCTACGTGAGAAGGGCAAACTTGATGAGAAGATGCTACCTTCGGCTGCCCTAATGAAAAAGGGCGATGTCCAGGGAAAAATGCTTGCAATGCAGATGGCCGGTCTGGTGGACGTCCAGGAAGTCCCTAGGGATAACAGCCGGTTGGCTAATCGAACACTTTTCTTCTGGTTCTTTGACAAGGAACGCAGTCAGACGCAGGCCTTGGACGATATCTACAAAGCCATGGTTCGGTGCCTCCAAACTCTCCAGGTGGAACGCCACAAAGAGCGAAACATCTTGTCGTTTGTGGAGAGGAAGGACGTCCAGGGCAAAGAAGAGGAGGTAATGACGGCGGAACACTACAACAAGTACAATATGCATCTGGAAGTACAAAGCAAGCTCCTCGGCCAAGTCATGAAGCTGGACGAATTGGTTGCAGTGCTCAGGGATTACTGAGGAGCGTTGAACTGCGACCCAAGGTTGACAGGGAGGGAAGGAAAAGAAAGAAAGAAGGGGGGGGGGCGGACGTCATTGCTTTGCAACCAGTTGCGGGTCAAGGACGGCCGGGTTTGGAGAGGGTAAATCATTATCACCATTATCACCATTGTCATTAATGTCATGATTGTCGCTACCCATTTGGCACCACGGGCTGGATAGGTGATGAGGCTTTCGCGCTATGATATTTATAGGATACAAAAAAAAACGATGTCCAAAGAATTCTTGAGCTCGGTGTCTTGTTTAATCGTTGGGAACTTAAACTAATCTAAAGAAATGTGTTATGTCAGGATGCATATCGAGCCAACGATGGATCGTTAACGTGCACGGAATCTATGCTTGCGTGGTTTCAATTTCTTCAATTCTGAACTTGGTTGTATGTTTCGTATTGTTTTTGAGTGTCACGACTGCCCTCGAACAGGGTGGGTGGAGCTGGGTCATCATACGTATTGTTTGATTTTCTGGCGTCGAACCCCTTGGCGAGTGCTACCTAGACTGTCACCACGAATTGGCCAATGCTGAGCGACATCAAGTAAAAAATGACAGTATTTATTCGGCCAGCCTGAAGCTAGCATCTCCGAATTGAAGTCGGTTACTCACATGTTTATCACATGAGACGAGTTGAGAGCGAATGGTACAGGGTAACTGAGCATCGAAGGCAACTTGGGCAAGCTGTAAACATGGGACGATGGCGTCTCCACAGAATAAGGACGCTTGGCCAAATGGATGGAAAGGTACAGGCCGAAGCCACGCCCATGCTAGTAGCATATACTCTCTCTCCTGTACTGAAGTCTATGGCACTGGATGTATACACTACTTGTCCCTCGGTGGCCCATGTTCTTGGTTCACGGCCCAGAGGGTCCAAGCAGCGGGTCGAGGCGTTGAGGTCGATTCTGTGGTGCGCAAAGGGTGGGACACAGCCGCAAGCTTCCGAAGTCGGTAGGGGAGAGCACTTTTGAAAAATTTCCAGAAGACTTGCGACAAGGACTTTGCGACATTCATCCTCTTGCACTGTCCGACCTCTCGTTCCTGTCCTTCCAATCCCCTCTCAGCCGCCCAAAATGTCTCCTCCAGCGTCTTCCGGTCCTCAGAAGGAGTCGAACTTGGCTCGACTCCTCGGCTCAGGTACGTTTTACACTGGCCGCGCCCTTCTATTCGTCCCGCGTCCCGCTTGCCCTCGCCCACAAAGTGAGACCTGGGACTCAACCACATACTGACCGACTCAACAGGCTCTGCTGGTATCGCCGAGCTGGCCATCTTCCACCCCGTACGACCCCGATGACTCCTGACGTCTGCACGACACGCCTGCTGACCCTACATCCAAGGTGGACACCATCGCCAAGCGATTGATGAGCAACCAGACTCGCGTAAGAAGCTCCCCCTCTCGCCCCTCGTCTCCTCGTCCCCACGTCCCCTCGGCCCCTCACCAAGTCCGAACGAACTCGCCCATTGACACCGCGTGATTCTAGATTGCCAATGCCGGCCAATTGAACCAGGTCATCTTCAGGGATACGGCCGCCGCCTCTGCCGGAAAGAAGTTCGTCTCTTTGTTCCCCGGTCTGGGTTACGCCGCCGGCTACAAGGTGCTCCAGCGAATCTACAAGTACGGTGGACAGCCCGTTGCCCGAGACTTCCTGGGCAAGCACTATGGCAAGGATTTTGAGAATGCCTTCGGCAAGAAGACTGGCAAGGCCATCATGCACTCCACCGCTGGAAGGTAAATGGCACTTGGATAACCCGAAAACTTGCCGGAACTGTGACGCTGACCAGTGTAGTCTGATCGGCATTGGTGAGATTGTTCTCCTGCCTCTCGACGTCCTGAAGATCAAGCGACAGACCAACCCCGAGGCTTTCCGCGGCCGTGGTGTCTTCAAGATCGTCGCCGATGAGGGCTTCGGCCTGTACCGTGGCTGGGGATGGACAGCTGCCCGAAATGCTCCTGGTTCCTTTGCTGTATGAGCTGCCACTCCTCATGTAAGAGATAAAACGCTAACATCACTGTGTGATAGCTGTTCGGTGGTTCTGCCTTCGCCAAGGAGTACCTGTTCCACCTCGAGGACTACAACAAGGCCAGCTGGTTCGAGAACTTTATCGCCTCCATTGCCGGTGCCTCTGCCTCCCTGGTTGTTTCTGCTCCCCTCGATGTCATCAAGACCCGAATCCAGAACCGCAACTTCGACAACCCCGAGGGCGGCTTCCGAATTCTGACCAACATGGCCAAGAACGAGGGCTTCGGCAGCTTCTTCAAGGGACTCGTCCCCAAGGTACGTGGAAATCGCGCTCTATCCCTCCCCTTGTCTCGTTATTGCCATCCCTCCCCCACCCCCACCCCCCACCTTGCAAGCTGGACGCTAATGAATATTTGTGCTGCAGCTGCTCATGACTGGTCCCAAGCTGGTCTTCTCGTTCTGGCTCGCCCAGACCTTGATTCCCGCCTTTGACACTGCTTTCCGCAAGTAATAATGTTTATGGGATATTTCTGGCTATAAAAAATCTAGAGGGCTTTGGGAGACCCGCGGAGTGGGAGTTTAGACATGGACGAAATCTTATTGAGGCCCACGATAGAACTGCCGGCATGGGGAGCGGCGGCGCTTGGGTGGATGATATCACTCAACTCTGTAAATTAAGCGATTTGATTTGGCGTCCCCTTTGGTCCCCTTGGTCTCCTCCGTCCACAAGCATCCACGAGCATCTGCAGGGCGAGCTTTCCTTTTTGCTGGCGCGTGGTCGCTGGAGTCACAATGTTTAGTGGCGTGATTTGCTGTGTTGTGGCCTCGTCATTCGTGGGCCCGGGACCCGTCTGCAGCCGGGATCCCGATAAAGGTGCTCGTGCTATGCAATAGGCCAGTAGCGTCCTGTAGCGTAGTGACCTCCCGGCTACGTAGTGCCCCGTAGGAGCCACTACAGCGCATTGCCGTGGTTTTCGCTGCAGCTGGCCTCATACTGGGGCCGGGCGGCCGGTTGCCGGGCAACGCACCACGACGAAACAAAAATAAACCATGTCCACTGAGCGCGGCCTCCCGATGGAGCTACGACTATATCCAAGCACCTTTGTAAATTACCACCAAACAATGCATTTGATCTGTCGACTCCAGACTCAAAAGCCCTGATTCCCACTACTCACCTCGCGCCCTTGCTCTTTGTTTCCTAGTCCATCTATCATCACTTGCGCTCCTACTTAGCGTGGCTGCGGCGCCGACCGCATTCTTCTCTCCTCCGGTCTCCATTCCTCACATCCATACCCAAACATGCAGTCGTTGGAACGAGACACCCCTCGAGAGCTTCGAGAGGATGAATACTCTCTGAGACACCAACAGTCCGTCTCTTCTGACCTTGGCTTCCGGGCCCTGGTACCAATGTGCGTCCCTTCCCTTCATCACAATGCCCTTTTTGCGCCGGCTGACTGGAAACAGGTGGGACAGTTCTGATCCCGACCGTTGCCCGCCGCCTCTGCCTCTCAACCCGCAGTCGCCCAAGGGCTTCACCTCGCGAGCCGGCACCTCCAGTGCCATCCAGTCTGCGCACGCTGCGCTTAGCGAGCGCGCGCGCGAGAGCGCCCTTGTGCCGTCCCTCATGAAGGGTGGCTCGCATCGCCGCATGCAGTCGATGCAGCCCTCTTCAGTCAGGGATCTCAGCTTGATGATCGAGGGAAGCAACAGCCCCAATGTGTCGCCCACCAGATCACCCGAAAAATATGCCCGTCCGGAGACACCCGTCCGATCCAGGGACGAAGCCCGGTACAAGGACGAAGCCCGGTACAGGGACGAAGCCCGGTACATCGATAGAGAATCCTCCACGGGCACGCCAACCCCAGGACCGAGCCTGACTCCCATCTTGCGACCTACTGTTCGACGACCGCCTCCTCAGAGCATCCTGGGCGAGAACACCCCCCCACAATCATCAACTATGCTTGCCCTGCAAAGTATGGGCCAGCAGCAGCAGACGCCGACAGCCAAAGAGCCTGAGGCCCCCCTGTCTAACATTACCAACGGCTCCTCAGCTGTGGGTAAGCACCCGCAAAATCTTGATCTACTGTCGAACCAGATTCTCAGTCTCACAAGTATTGCGACATCTCTACAGAAGGAGATGTTGCAGCTCAGCCGAAGAAGCAGAGACAACGCCACTGATCTGCTCAGTCTCAAGGAGGCTACCACGACGAGAGATGAAGATATTCGAAAGAGCTTGAGAGAGCTCATCAGCACTGGCAGCGATGGGAGCTCCAGACTCTCCTCCCGGGATCCGTACCCAACATACTACCTGGACAACAAGCCGCACAATATATCTCCCAATACTGCCAGGTCTTCCGCTTTCCACCTGCCTAGAATCCCTTCTCCCAAGAGTTTCATTGATTCTATTGACCGAGGTTCCATGAGCACACCTTCTCTCGCTGGTTCCGAGGCACCCGCCTCTGTCGCCCTCCTGGAGAAGATTATCCGGGACATGGGCACCAAGGAGGGCCAGGACTCTCTACTTAGTCGTCTGATCGAGGTCTCCACCAAGCTCTCTGGAATGGCCACCGCGACCAAAGTGGATGAACTCGTCCAACAGGTCAGAGCCCAGAGCGAGCAAGCAGTTGTGTTGAACGCAAATGTGAGCAGAAGTCGAAACCTGAGCTTCGACGACGAATCCAGCCAAATATCCGCTCCCGAGCGTCCCAGGAGCGGCCCGGTGCTGCAAAGAGTCGAGCATCTCATGAAGAACGAGAGTCGAAGAAATTCCGAGCCGTCCTCTGGTCGAGGTGCTGGCCTTCTCAACGAAGACCTCATCAACATTATCCGCTCCGTCAAGGACAGTGTGGCCCAAGGAGGTGGCCTCACTGCGGAGGTCAAGGCTCTTGTCCGAGAGCTCCGTGGAGAGGTTCTGGGCATGGGCCGGGAAATCGGCCGAAGACTCGAGCAGGCGGCTTCCCGCAAGCCGGTCGAGGAACACGACAGCCCAAGCAAGGATGAAGTTGCTCGTGTGATTGATGAAGGTCTTGAGCAGATGAAGGATCAGCTCAACCACGTCCTCCGGGAGCACAGACGTCAATCTGCTGCATCAACCAACACGCAGAAGACCGCTGTCGACTACCAGGAGATTTACAACGCCATGCGCGCAGCGCTCCAAGACAACGAAACTGCCCGAGGCAACATGCCCGATTTCAGCAGAGAGGATGTTATCGAGGCTGTCAAGGATGCCTGGGAGAACTACAAGCCCGAGATTGAAGTCCAGCAGCTTGGCCTGGAACGGGAGGAGGTTCTGGCCTGCCTCAAGGAAGGTCTCCAAGAATACGCCCCTCGTGATGATCGTCCCCCTTCTGCGACAAGGGATGAAGTTTTCACAGCTGTTGTTGAAGGCTTGAGGCACTTCGTTCCTCCCCAGGTTGAGACCCCTGCCACCTTGTCTCGAGACGAGATTATTGAAGCGGTTCGGGATTGCCTAGAGGAGTTTGAGTTCCCAGTGGCTGCGTCTGCCGTCGGATCCAGCGAAATTACCCACGAAGATGTGGTCCACGCCGTTAGAGAGGGCCTCCATGATCTCGATATTTCATCAAGTCGGGCCTTGATGCCGGCACCGTCTAATAATGACGAAGTAACTGCACGTCTTCACGAAATTGCAGAGTTCCTTCAACGCGAGTTCAAGGCCGTCTCCGAAGAGGCCAAGGAGAACGTTGCGGCCAACGGTCGTGATACGGAGCAGGTTCTCGATGCTACGAAGGATGGTTTTGAAAGTCTTCGGGCAGCCATCGAGTCATACGTCGATCGCGCCACTGGAGTTGCTGGTCAGGAGGAGTTCATGGATGGCCTTCTGAAATCCCTGGAGGATTTCAAGGAGGAGATTGCTGGAATGGTTACCGAGTCCCACGAAGAGGCTCAGGAGAAGCTCCAGACTGAGCTCGAGGGTCTGCGTGACGTTGTCAACTCCTCCATGATTCCTGCTCCCCCTCCCGCTTCCCACTCCAACAACCAGGAAGTTCTTGAGGCGCTCAACACTGGATTCAACAACTTGCGGCAAGAGATCCTCCGACCGCGAGCCGAGACCAGCGAGATCCTTGACGCCCTTAACGATGGCCTCAACGATCTCCGCGCTGGTATGGACCGAGTCACCAACAAGCCTATGGACTTGACAGCAAACGACGAAATCCTTGATGCTCTCAAGGTCGGCCTTGATTCTGTTCGGACAGACATTGAATCCATTCGTGACAACAATGAGAAGGCTGTGGTCGCACTGGATGCACCAGCCGACACTGCCAACGAAGAGCTTCTCGATGCTCTCAGGTCAGGACTCGATTCCGTTCGCTCAGATATTGAGGCACTCCGGGAGAGCACTGCCGAGAGGGCGGTGGCAACAGTTGATCAGCCAGACAACAGCAATGAGATTCTTGATGCCCTGAAGCATGGGCTCGATTCCGTTCGCTCAGATATTGAAGCACTCCGAGAGAGCAGTCATGAGAGATCGGTGGCCCCAGATGACGAAATTGCCAACGATGAAATCCTGGATGCTCTCAAAACCGGCCTTGAGTCTCTCCGTTCAGACATTGAGACACTCCGGGAGACCAACAACGAGCGAGCAGTTGCCGCCGTGGATACGCGGTCTGAAACCTCTGAAGGCTCCGACGAGAGGATCCTGGAGGCTCTTAGGTCTGGACTCGAGTCTGTCCGCGCGGATATCGAGAATCTGCGAGACAGCAGCAATGAACGGGCGCTCGCCACAGTTTCTACTGAGTCTGAACCTGACCAGTCTGTGGTTCCCGCTGATATGCTGAGACAAGACGACATCAAGAACCTCGAGGTTCTGATTACTCAACTCGGCAACAAGGTCGAGGCCATGGAGCCAGACACTGAGAGCATCCAGAAAGATGATCTCGGTCGTGTGGAAGAGATGATTCGCAACGTCCAGGATGCTGTGGATGAGCTTAGTTCTCGAGAGCCTATCACGACTGCACGCGCTGTTGAAAATGATGAATCTGAAGCCAGCACCCAGAAAAGCGATTTCAGTCGCATGGAGGAGATGATTCGCAATGTCCAGGATGCCGTTGACGAACTTAGCTCCCGAGAGCCTGTCACTACCACGCGCGCCATTGGCAACGACGAGTCTGAAGACAACGCCCAGAAAGTTGATTTCAGTCGTATGGAGGAGATGATTCGCAATGTCCAGGATGCTGTTGACGAGCTTAGCTCCCGAGAGCCTGTCACTACTGCACGCGCTATTGGAAACGACGAGTCTGAAGACAACGCCCAGAAGGCTGATTTCGCTCGAATGGAAGAGATGATTCGCAATGTCCAGGATGCTGTCGATGAACTCAGCTCCCGAGAACCTGTCACGGCTGCTCGTTCGATTCCAAAAGACGACTCTGAGGTCAACGGCGAAGATGCTGCCTCTAAGGACGATGTCGTGGCCATTGAGACAATCTTGCGCAACACTAAAGCCCGCCTGGACGATCTTATTGATGGCGACCAGGCTGTTCGCAAGGAGCATGTTGATGCCATTGAGACCCTTCTTCTTGAGACTCGTGAGTCCTTGGGATCCCTCAGCACCCAGGTGGATTCTGCCGCGATCAAGGAGGAGATGTCGAACCTTGAAACTCTCATCACTCAAGTCACTGCTGGGCTTGACGAGATGAAGGAGCGTGCAGACAAGGAGAATGAGAACCCCGACAAGGTCACCAAGATGGATGTCGAAGCTGTTGAGGCTCTTGTCCTTGAAATCAAGACCACCCTGGATGGCGTCGCTAGTACCGATTTCGCCACCTTCGCCAA
Source organism: Ilyonectria destructans (assembly GCA_020740775.1). NCBI lineage: Eukaryota > Fungi > Ascomycota > Sordariomycetes > Hypocreales > Nectriaceae > Ilyonectria > Ilyonectria destructans. The sequence goes on from JAHEWK010000014.1 coordinate 103,157, forward strand.
CAAGGAGGATATTACAAGCCTTGAGACCATTGTCAAGGAGTTCCAGGAAAAGCTGGACACCACGGTTGACTCTCATACTAAGGCCGTCGCGGTCCGAGACGAGGAGATGACTGGCGTCGGTGAGCGTGTCACCGAAGTCAAGAGCTTCCTCGAAGAGTTCCAAGAGACTATCAAGTCTAGACTTGAGGAGGGTTCCACCGGCGTCGAGTCTCTCAGCAAGCTTCTCGAGACCATGGGTGAGAAGATCGACAAGAACGATAGCGTTGGTCAGGACCTCAAGGAGATGTTTGAGACGATGAAGACTGAGTTCGAGGACTCCAAGGCTGTCGTTTCTGGCGTCAAGGTTGAATCAAATGAGAAACTCGAGGAGGCGACCACCAACCTCGGTACCAAGATTGACGACAAGATTGGCGAGTTGGTTGCCAAGTACGATGAGCTCCAGACCATGCTCGATGATAGGAGCAAGGTCAGCGAAGCTCGGGACGTCACGACTGAGGCTGCCGTTGTGGGAACCAAGGCCATCGCCGATGAGCTCAAGCTTCTCATTGACACCCTGGGATCCACGGTTACCGACTCCCTGGAGAAGATGGAGGAGGCATCCAAGACTGTATTTACCAGTGTCGAGGATCTCGTGGCCAAGAATGAGGAGAACCACACCGAAGACAAGACCGAGCACCAGCAAACCCGCGACCAAGTCACCCAGGCTCTGTCCGTCGTCGAAGGCCTCAAGGGAGAAGTTGGCGACTACCAGCCGAAGATCCTCGAGGCTGTGAAAGACATTCTCCTCCTTGTCGGAGAACATTTTGAGCACTCCAGGTCTTCAGCCACCGATATCCAGGACAAGCTCATCGAGTCACAACCTTCAGAGGAGCTGAAGATGTTGCTCCCTCCGGAGAAGTACGACAACACCGAGGTTCACGAGAAGCTTAACAAGTTGGTGGAGGAGAAATACGATGACGCTGAGGTTCGCGAGAAGCTTGCATTGATCATCGATCAGAAGTACGACGATGCTGAGGTTCGCGATCGATTGGACCGCCTCATTGAGCAGAAGTACGATGATGCTGAAGTCCGTGAGAAACTCGACCTTATTGTCGCACAGAAGTACGATGATTCAGAGGTTCGCGAGAAGCTTGGCTTGATCATGGATCAGAAATACGACGATGCTGAACTGCGCGAGCGACTGGATCTCCTCATCGAGCAGAAGTACGATGATACGGATGTTCGTGAGAGGCTTGACGTCATTGTGGCACAGAAGTACGACGATACGGATGTTCGCGAGAGGCTCGACGTGCTTGTGGCACAGAAGTACGACGATGCCAATGTGCATGAGAAGCTCGACGTGCTTGTGTCCCAGAAGTATGACGATGCCATTGTGCATGAGAAGCTCGACAAGATTGTTGAGCACAACACCACTGCGGACCAGGCCTTCTCTCGCCTTGACACCCTTGACAAGGTCCACGCGTCCGTGGTCAAGACGGCCGCTGATATCTCCGAGTTCTTGTCCAACCAAACACAGCGCGTCACAGACGACCACGAGGACCGAGAGAAGTCTCTCCAGGATACCATCGTTGCGACCGAGCGCAAACTGGTTGAGAAGGACCATGTTGAGGCGTCGGTCCTGAGTCTCCGCATTGAAGAGGCCAGACTCCGAGACAGCATCATGAGCCTGCGAACGGACCAAGAGAGTCTGATCCGACAAAGGACCAGACTCACCGCCGATGTATCTTCTCTTGAGACGGCCATGCGTCTGCGCAAGGATGAGTTGTATGAGATGGAGGGCCGCGCAGAGACGCTGGAGCGCCGCATCTTGGAGGGAGTCATGGATCACTCCCGCGTACTCCTCATGTCCAAGGGCAACAAAAACGGCGACGCGATGAGCCGCAAGCGAGTCAAGAAGCCTGCTAATGACGACGAATCTGCTCAAACCCCTCGCAAGCCGATGGTGAACATGGCCTTGGCGGCGAGGCGAAGCATCGCGTCCTCCCCTGCCCAGGGCGGAGCCGGAAATGCCAGAAGAATCGTGTCGCTCAGCCAGATTAATAACAACGTGGCGTCGACTGGCTTCAAGAGGAGTCAGAGCGTGAGGACTCCTGCTGGCAGGGGCAAGGCCTACCGAAAGCGAAGCTGGGGTGGCGACCTCGACCAGGGTTCTGGTGACCAGGACAAGGAAAACGTGGGTGTTGACGAGACTGTCGAGGAGGTTGATGAGCAAGACGCTCGTCCGACGATGCCAGAGCCGGATCTTCCAGGCGACGACACGACGACGCTCAACTCAGGAGTCAACGATGATGGAGTCGACAGCGATAATGAGACGCTGCGTAGGAGCAGTAGAGGTACCGTGATCACCAACAGTACAGACATGTACACAGAGTCAGAGGGTGGATACACCGAGTACAGTGACACGGGGAGTGAGTGGACGGAGAGCGCGGTGGGAACCGAAGCCGGCGAGGGCAATGAGCTGGTGGTTTATGGACGGTAGCGACCGTGATGCGACGATATAGTGATGCGGTGATACCGGGGTCTGGTTAAACAACTTGGGTTCAAAGGGAACACGGAGTCTTTGATGAAAGCATGCGTATGAGTCTGAATCTGGATTGGGTGTTTTGATATCATTGACGGCAGAGACTGGAGCCAGACTGGGAAGTCTCTGGTTTCGTCTCTTCGCTTTGGTTGAGTTCTGTCTGGTCTGGTGCTTCTTCAATTATTATTTATATTTTCTTTATAGGTTCGCAATGAACATTTACAAAAGTGATTCGAAGAAGTCTTTTGCTCTAGGCTATTGACGTGAAATGGATGCCTTGAAGTGGAGATGAGGTTGTGATTTAGCTCGCTGATAGGTCGGGCGGTGAGAAGTCCCTGGCTCTTTGCAACTAAGCTCTGTTGGTGAGAAGACTAGTATCAACATCTTGGTGGTTTGTTTTGGACCGCTCTGTCGATATTATGGTGGTTGATGCCTATTTCACGATTTTCACGTTACCTACGCCCGCATATATAGAATTGCTACGTCACCATGCGACTAATCAATGTTGAGACACTCCAGATGGAGGAGTTCTTCGGCGATTCAATCCCCGAGTATGGCATCCTCTCGCACACATGGGCCGAGCAAGAGGTTTCGTTTGACGATTGGCAGCGGCTTGACACGGCGACGACGAAGAAGGGTTACGCCAAGATCCTGGGGGCTTGCAAATTCGTGTCCCAGATCGACGGCCTCCAGTACTTGTGGGTTGACACGGCCTGCATCGACAAGCGGAGCAGCGCCGACCTGTCCGAGGCCATCAACTCCATGTTCCGCTGGTACGGCGGCTCGCAGGTGTGTCTAATCCACCTCGCCGATGTCGATGCTCCGGCTCAGCGGGTTGCGGCCGGACCGCGAGATGTCATGACGGGCAGCGTTGAGCCGGCCATCTTGTGCGACGAACTGCGGCAGCAATTCCGCGAGAGCAGGTGGTTCACCCGCGGCTGGACCCTCCAGGAGCTGTTGGCGCCGCGCCATCTTCTGTTCCTCTCGCGGGACTGGAACTTGCTCGGGAACCTGCCGTGGCTGGTGGACGACGTCGACAAGGCCACGGGGATCCCCACGCGGTTTCTACTCAAGGAGCTCAAGCTGCATACGGCGAGCATCGCGCAGCGGATGGCGTGGGCGGCCGGCCGCAAGACCACGCGCGTCGAGGACATGGCGTATTGCCTGATGGGGTTGTTCAACATCAACATGCCGCTGCTGTACGGCGAAGGCTCCAGGGCGTTCCGGCGGCTGCAGGCCGAGATCATCAAGGAGTCGTACGACCACTCCATCTTTGCGTGGCAGGGCGACGCGGACCAGGAGGCGTTGGGAGACGTCAACTATCCCATCCTGGCGCCGTCGCCGCAGTGCTTCCGCTGGCACTCGCGCATCATCCAGGCGTGGGATCACAACGAGCGGAGCCATTACACGCTCACCAACAGCGGCCTACGCATTACGCTTCCCGTGCTCAAGACGGTGACGCCCGGGCTGATTCTGGCCGTGCTGAACTGCCGGTCGAGCCCAGTGTCGTCTAAGAACCGCATCTGCCTTGTCCTGTACAGCACCAGCGGCGACCGATACACGAGGCTCGCTAGCATCCCCGTCAAGCTGGCCTCCGTCGGCGGGGTGCTGCCCAAGGCGCGCCAGAAGATGTACATCACGTCCCCGGACAGCCTCGACATGGGAGATATGAGCAATTGGGCGGCCTTTGCGATGATGTGGTCTCCGGCGGCTACGCCCATGGAAGGCGGGGGCCCGTCGTTTGCGTTTCTTGCCTTCGAGGGCGGCCCGGACCAGCCGCCGCCGCGATACCTGGAGCCGAGGCTCGGCTGGAGGAGGCTGCTCTGTCCGTGGACGCGGCCGGGACTGATGGAACTCTGCGCGGCGGGAGCGTCGACGTACGCGGCGGTGCTCGAATTTACGTATCCGGGCACAAGCAAGAAGCTGTGCGTGGTCATCGGAAGCCGGCCGCGAGATGGCGACGACAGCAATGACGGCAGCGACGACAAGCCGCTGTGGTTCACGTACATGCTTGAGCGGAGCCCGCTGCCCGACGAGACATTCGGCGACGTGTTCAAGCGGGCAGGCACAGGCGAGATGGACCTGATGAAGGCTGGCCAGAAGCTCGGGCTGAAGCCATACGCTGAGATTCAGTTTCCGCAGTGGGGGACCAAGATGCAGTGGGTTCCGGCGGGATGCCCAATGATTATCATCCGGACGGATCAGATCCTCGCCAACGCCCGGATGTGGGCTGGAAATGGAGACCAGAGATAACTGAGCCAGTCTGTCCTGTGTGACGTCAACGAACGGCTGGAAAGAACAAAGAAGCCCGGACAAAGACCGGGCGGAACTTGGACGACCTCCGAAAGTGGGGCCGGCGACACTCCCGCAACCGCCCAATCAACTACAGCGCTACGGAGCACTGTGGCACCTAAACAACCCCTCCAACTCCAAGTCCCACGCCAGCCAACTTTGTGTGGGAAAGTTGGCGTGCAGCTGCTCCTCCATCCTCAAACCGCGTCGTCGCGGTCGCGCATTGCTGTATACCCTCACTGCAATACGCAACACAACACAGCCACGCGCCATGGACCAGACCTCGACAGGCGGTGGCCTGCTGTCTCAGCCGGAGCTTACCCCGCTCGAGCAGGAAGTCCTCGACGAGTACGAGCGCCTGGCCGAGAACATGAACAAGGTACGTCTGCTCTCCCGTTTGAACCGCAAGAATCAACTCGCCTCTTCCCTCAAACAACTCTTACTGACGCGACTGCCCAGCTGGCCACGATCCTCGACCACCTCGCCTCCAACCCCAGTACCGAGATCCTCGACGGCCTCCGCGAGCTCGAGCGCAAGACCAGCTTGGCCTTCACTCTCCTCAAGGCCAGCGTCTACAGCATCGTGCTGCAGCAGGAGATTGACTGGGGCGATGGATCGACGGCCTGATTAGGAACTGTACACCGGTTGCAATTGAGAGCTTGGGACGATTGGGCCTCGCGCACGGGTTGAATCCCCGCGCGGGCAGAGAGACTTGCCATGCGATGGAGAGGGAGGCGGACAACTAGACGGGAGGCTTTTTACGAGTTGGAAGCAAACCAACCGCCGAGGCACGGAAAAGATGATGTAGATATGAGACATGATACCCAGCAAAATCACGATCACCATGAACGACTTCGCTTTCAAGTGGACATACGTATACGCAAGCACACGCCCCTAGTCATAAATGGCTTTAAACATAATGTTGCTGCTTTGCAAAATGGCTCGACACGTACAACAACCCTACCACCGCGCCGGGGAGATGTGGAGAAGAAACCTCCATATAGGTACACGTGCTACACCATCCGGTGATACACTTTAATATACAGCTCCGCCATAGTACACCTTCCGCACGTCCACCAGCTTCTTGCCCCGGCCGATGGCGATCTGCTCCGGGTCAGGCTGGTTCGTCAGAGCCTGGTACGCCGCCTTGACAGAGTTCATGGGGTTCTTGGACCGCGGGATCCGCGCGGCAATATCGTGGATACCTGCCGCGCGGCACATCTCAAAGATACGGTGCGGGCAGCGCAGTCCGAAGCCTGCAGCAGTTTGTAGTTAGCATGTTGTTTTTATACGAGAAATACTATAGCAGGAGAAGGGGTTGGACGTACCAGGAGGACGAGCCATCAGCTCGACGACGGTGCCAGAAACCTTGGCGGAGATGTCACCGTAGATGGTGCGGTTCTCGTAGCGGCGGATGGGCTTCATGTTGCGGATGGCAAGCATCTGGGCCGTCTCCTCGGCGACACCAGGCTCCGTAGACTTTGCCATACCTAGGCCGAGGCGGCCGTTGCCGTTGCCGGCGATGGCCACAACTGAGGTGCTGCGGACCTTGCCCAGACGAGTCTGGTTGGCGACCCATCGGGTCACGAGGCCCTTGGTCAGGAGCGAGCGGATGTCCTTGAGGCTCATGCCCGTCAGGCGCTTGATCTCCTGGAACTTGCCCGCATCGTCCTGACCCATGTCCTCTGGGTCAGCGGCGTGCTTGTACAGGCCCTTGACACCGGGCACCTTGCCCAGGTCGGCGGCCTCGGCCGAGTGGAGGCGGTCAATGCCGGCCGGGCCGTCCTCGAGGAGCTCCAGGCTTGTGGGCTCCACCTCGCCTTGGTGGGAGAACTCGGTGATCTTGTTGAGCTCCTTCTTCCACTCCGCATCGATGGCGTCGTCCATCTCCATGGCCTGCGCGCGGGTCATGAATTCGGGTCCAGTAGCGGTGGCTTCCGGCTCAGCGACCTCTTCCTGGATGATGTAGCGCTTGATCAGCTCCGGGTCGGCTTCGATATCCTTGAGCTCGTCCTCGGTCAGGTCTATCAACTCCTGGCCGGTGCTCTCCTTGACCTTACGCATGGCGCGGACCATGGCCCGCGTCAGTTGGTCGCTCGTCTTCTTGTCGGTAATCTTCATCATCTTCTGTCCGTAGTTGTCGATCCACTCGCTCTGGTCTGGCCACTGGATTTCTCTCGGGGTGCTCTCAAGCTTGGGCTTGAGATCGTAGCGGGGGTCCAGGACGGTGTAGTCCTCGATGTAATTGGGTTTGTACGGGTCGTCTCGTAACCGTCCCTGGATGATCATGTCCTTGGTGTCGACCGCCTTCTCTCCCGCCTCCAAAGCCTCAAGCTGCTCTGGGGAGTACTTGGCCTTGAGGGTTTCCTTTTCCTCTGCCGTGAACTCAGGGAACTTGGCCTTCTGGTACTTGTCCATCTTCTCGGGCCTCAGCAGGCCAAGCTCCTCGGCCTTGACATTGCGGAAGCGGGACTTTCGACTCGAACGGGGCGCTGAGGTATGGAGCTGTTGGCAGGGGACGGCGGGAGTGGTTCGGGTGGAGGAGAGGCAGCGGCCGAGGAGGCTGCGCGCCGGACGTGCGACGCTCATAACCGGTAAGAGTCCGGTCGCTCGACGGACCGTATCCAGGTATCCGGGGTATCAATTCGTAGGGGCGGAGGAGACGGCGGGCACCCAAAGTCGACTGGTCTGGCGCGACCTTCTCATACAACGAGCTCGAGATTTTTTTGGACCCAGGAATGCTCAATTGAGAGGACCGGTAGGTGCGCTAGTCCACGACCAATCACAGCAACTGACAGCTGGATGTTCCAAAAGAGGGACGAGGCGGTCGTTGACGGCACGTGCCATATCACGTGTGCACATCCGTTGCATTTGAGCCTCCGTCACTGGCTCACCCCATCAGCTCATAAACCAGGGGGAGTTCGTTAGCTTGTCAGGCGAGCCAAGGACCGACGCAGGGAACAACTCACGACCATAACTTATTTGGATATCTCCGAAAGAGCTACTCCGCAATAAACCCAGCTCACCTGTCAAACCCATCTTATCCGGCGCTTGGCTCTCCGGTGCCTCTTCGTCTCGGCCTGCCCTACGGCATCTCCCTGGCATCTACGGAGTATCTCCCTGGCATCTCCCTGAGTCCCTCCTACGTAACAGAGGTGGCCCGTCCAACACCCCCGTGGCCAATCAGCCGCCGCCCCAGAATCAGTCGACTTTTGCTGCAATTGTGAAACGTCTCACTTCGCGGCGCGCCCCTTCCAACGTCCTGGCGCGGTCCAGTGGGCCGTCACCGTTGCCATCGCTGTCGCCGTCTGCCCAGTCATGATCCGTCGGAATTGTGACGCTTTTGGTTTCGACTCCACGATTTGACCTTTTCCTCTGCCCTTCCCATGCTATAGTCTTCTTTCTTTCTTCTCCTCATTATTCTTAGCGCCTGTTTTCGCCTTCTTGGCCTCATCCACTTCCCAGCTCTTCACTTTCCAAAGTACTCTCACCACCTCCGATCGCACGTACGTGACTGGCGCACATACACACCTCGTTTGCTCTCTGTACAATCATTTTATTCCCCTACCGCTACGTTTTGCCCTCGACTGTCCGGCACACTCGATACCGATAAATCGTCGACTCCTTAATCATCTCGCCTCGAGCCTACTCCGTTCCGCTTCGCGACGCTCCTAGACCTCCGCTCCAATGGGTCAATTCGACTGGTTCTCTTCCATCGGCGCCACCGATGAGGCCGTCGCCGTCCTCAACGACCAGCCCATCCTCTTCACTATCCTCCTTATCGTCCTTGTCACACTCATTCTGCAATTCGTGTTGCACTGGTACATCGGCTACGTCACCTTGAAGCCTGAGCAGCGCAAGGCTATGCAGGCTAAGAAGGACAAGAAAGCTGCCGCCAAAAATAACAAGGGCAAGAAATAAGGCAGGGCCAAGAGCCACTGCATTGTCCAGATGGGATTGCACCCTGAAATACCATCAGAACTCATTTCAAGGCCCATCGCACTCAATCCTCTTCACGAAAAGAGCACTCAACACACTAGCTTGACGAGGTCAGAGAAGATTGCCGGTCTTTCTTTCTTTTATCACTTCAGCGATTTAATTATTAGCCATGGATTTGGTGGAGCCTCAATCGAGCCACATTTGAGCCTTGCTTCCACCTTGCGTTGATGACTGCAGGCTGCATTTGGTGCTTGTAATCTACCTAACAGGATTTTGTCTTCACATGATGTAGTTTTACAATACAGTCAGCCTCTTCGTCTTATGTTATTTTATCTGTTGGAAATCCATTGCTTGACATCGCCCCATATTGAGCCATGCCGTTACATGCCTGGGCTCCTCCCCAAGAGCCAGTCGTCGAGTGATTGAAACCTTTCTGGATCGTATATTGTATCCCCCTCCATCCTTGACCCTGCAAACTGTACTGAAGATTCCACTTGGGTTGGTAACTCATAATTGACGTAACTGTTATCGCTCGTCATCCCGAAACCACTCCTAGGGTCCTGATTACCCATAAAGTCTTCATCTAGCCCTATCCAGGGGGTAGAGGTGTTGGCCTCACTAGCCTGGGTGAAGGGAGGGCCTGAATACGGGCTGAAATATTGGCTGCAGACCAGTGAATCTTTGTTACTCGCCAAGGTTGACCCATTGGCCGAGATGGATTCATCCACGTTTAATCCTCCTTGGCTCGAGTCGAGTTGTTCTTGTTTGACCTGGAAATAGTTTTCCTCCATTCGCGGAGAAAGGATAGAAACGGGTCCTTGGTCTGGGTGTAGCCCTTCAGACTCTGGTTGAACTAATTGACGCTGGCCCTTTCTCGCCCTTTCCTTCAAGGGAGGTAGTTTAAGATCCGTCACTAGAACATCCCACGCCCGTTTCTCGATGCCATGGACGATGTCATCCCACTCTGTAGAGGGTGTTTGTTCTCGAGTCTCTGGCAGACTGAGCTCTGTGGTCTTTTGCCTGAGTCCCGGAGACTCTGCATTCCTCATACGGGCCAAGGACGTGCCAATTACTTTGAGGAAATCGGTACGGTCAGATATAGTCTGTTCGGATCGTCAGCATTATCGTCAGAGGTAACCTCTTAACATACCTTGAGATACGGAATGTGAAAGACCCCTGGAGCCAATCTCGTGACACAACGTGTTGAAAGACCACGCAGAACCTGAATCCCCCTGTACTTCTTTGAAGGCGCAAGCATGAGTTGTTCGAGCATCACACCAACCAAGGTAGAATTGTTTACTATGTTCAAGGCCTCTTCAATGATCAACTTTTGGTCCGCCATGCCGGATTGCGATGCAAAGTTCAGACTCGTGATGAAGTTTTCAACGGCCAACCGGTCATCTAGGTCAAGGGCTAGGGACATCTCATCAAAACCGCTGGCTCCTGGCGGGGCCTCCTCCTCTTTCACTCGGTATGGCCTTTTTCGCTTGTTTGCTTGCCTCTGGCGACCAGTTCGTGGTGGTTGTGCTTTTGCTTTGAGTACATTGACTGAGAGGATGAGTGCCCGAAATCGTGCAGTGGCTGATCCCGTTGGTGGTGCAAGGGCTGAAGCCAAGTCTGGGTGCTGGATCGAAAAGCTCGTGAGGCCTGGCAACTGGGTCGGTGTGTTGCGTTCATACTCGAGACGGAGGCCAAGGCGATTCCACACCTAGTTGGCATTGTTAGTCTTAAGCATGATACACTTGGTAGGGCTGGCATACATCACAGTGTTTGATTGACCGAGAAAATGTGTCTAACTGCTCGTTTTCCAGGATTGGGTCGTCATTGACGGCAACTGAAATCTCGATGTGACAATTACCGGTACGAGCGATCCAAAGATGGGATTTTTTCACTTCGACGAGGAGCTGGTCGATGGTCTTGATGTTTGCAATGCGCGAGGGAAGATCGAGGCAGAACGACGACGTCACTACAATTTCGAGATTCTCTTGCTTCAAGAGTATTTGCAAAACTGGCAGTGGCAGCGCTGACGCCATGAAATCATCCGCGCGATGACTAGACGGGAGGTCCATCGGAGGCGAGGGGGATCAAGGAAACTAATGAGTATGAAATGCCCCTTCTGGATCAAATGAGGTTGATGCCAGAGAGGAGCTGCCTCGCAAAGTTGGCTGGTTCTGGAGAAATTGTTTTGCCAAACCAATGTCTGTGAGGCAGGTGGCACAGCTGCACGCCGCACAGGTGGCCGAGGAAGGAACTGGCAGCTGCGTTGCTTCCAGTCCAGGGCAGGAACGTGCCTTAGGGCGGGCGCCGACCAACCTAAGTAATGCCAATGGCCACATCACATACCGCGAGGAACCTCCAGTGAGAACATATTTCTTCTTGTTGAGTGCATCAGAATGCATGAAATCGAAATGGGTGACGTATTCAAGAACCCACAGAGGCAGTTCCAAATGTCCATTGCTCAACATGCCGGCCATTAGCTATATCGAACCACATGGCGCGCCACAAGTCTAAAAAATGCCCCTGCCAAATGCCCAGCACACAGCGCATGATACCAAAGGTAAATACATAGTCACCGTAACTCCTCCCGCTTTGTCCTATTTGGCAAACCAGGGAAACTTCTTCCTAGGCGGCTCGGCTGGTCCCCCCGACGTGCTCTCGACCTGGACACTTCGCTGATAGATATCCTAGTTGTCTGCGTTAGTAGGAGTTATAGTATATTCCAGTGGGGCCAACTTACCTCGTCATCTATTGGCATCCGGCAGTTTAGAATCAGCTCTCGCGCATTGTCATGCTTGTGCAGGTTGGGGTACGCGCTGCCCTGACTTTTCATGATTGGCAGCAACACTTCTCCCAAGACCTCGAACTTCTTCCAGTTGATACGATCACCATCAGGGCCGACAAACGTCTTGCTACCCTCCTCGGCAGACACAAGATCTCGCCGGTGAAGCGGGATGAAGGGAATACGCGGCAGAGGCGAGTTTTCCCAAGCCAGTCGGTAAGCAAAGTGACTCTTCTGAGTTCCCATCAATATCACCAATCGCGCGAACCGTTTCTGCGTCTCAGCCGGCACCAACGCTCGCGTCTGGGTCAATCGGTGAATTGCTGTCCCATTAACACCGGCCAGAACGGCAGCCAGTCCGTTATAATTATTCAGTTGTCGCAGCTTCAACGCAATGCTCATAAACTTGTCGAGCATTTGTGCTCGGTGCTTTGCCTTGTCTCGTAGGAGGATCATGTTTGCAACCCACTTCGCAACGTGATTGAAGTGATTGATCATCCGGTTGACATTATTCAAGCTCTTGCACTTCTCCTTCTGCGACGTAGACAGGCTGACGTGCCTGACAAAGTCGCGAATTCGAATGGACGAAAACATGATCCAGTCGATGCGCGTTAACTCGTCCGCCACGTCATCATCGGGGATTTCCATGAAGATGTGGTACCGGAACTTGTTCATAGGCAGGTTGTCTGCGGGTTCCAGGCTTGACGCCACTCTTTCGTACTCGTCAAATGAATGAAACTGTACTTGGCTCCCGACGCTGCTTCCTCTGTCCACAAATGACGCTTCCGAGCTGCCTGATGGTCTCCCATCTATATCTTCGTCGACCTGTAGCGCAGTAACGCCTAAAGACAACTCATGCATGTCTTTGGACAATATTTCGCTCGCAATGATATCGCCCGTGTCATCTGCGTTTGCCCACCCAGTGTCATCATCTTCCACAACATTAAACTGAAGATTTCGACGCATGTGCTGAGCTGCTATAGAGAAGATGGGTTCCGTGGAAAGATGTTTAATAAAGTCCTCGAGGTTTCGCCTGGTAGCGTGGCGTGCAAAGTCGCCGGGGTAAAGTGACACCCATTTGGCTACCATCTCGATGATTCGGAGCTGCGTGGCTGTTTTTGACAGATAATGGGCAGTCTTGTCCTCTCGTACATGATCCAATCGTGTGAGAATGGCCGAGAAGAGCTCGCCAGGAGCTGCAAACTTCCGATACAGACAGAGGAAGATGTCAGAGAAGTTGTTGTCTGCTCTTGACAGCCTGGGAGCAAGGAGACGATCCACCAATTCATCAAATGATACTCCCGCCATCTTAGCAGGCTTGTCAAGGACATTGTCGTCATTACGTTGTAGGATAGGGATATCATCCGAATGTCGATATGATTCAGCATCTGATTCTTCCACGTCCAAGTGAGGATCACTCCCTTGCCTGTCGAGTCGTATACCGGGTGTTCTGAGCATGCTGCTCACGGTTTGCGCTTGGCCATGGTCTCCCAAGTCGCGACCTGGATTTGGAGAGGTACCAGCACTCTGGTGCTTGCCGACTCGCGGACTGCGGGCGCGGTAGTTTTCGGTAACAGGAGGATTAGGGAATCCGCGCAGTAGGGAAAAGTCGGAGCTTGCTCTGCTATGCTTGCTATTTTGGCTCAGGGGTCGTCCGACACTTGGATCGAGAGCCTCGAGATGGGCGGCAGACTGTGCTCGGCGGCGTGAGATCGTCTCACCATTTTCTTCTAGTGATATTGTCAGAATCAATGTGCCTCGAGTGTCAGTCACTGGATTTAGAGATACCTCTTCTATGGGATATCGCGGCTCGTAGGATCGTGTTCAGACAAATTCTAGCAATCTCGGGCCTGTTTGTGGAGATTTTATAGGTAGCGACGCATGACCTAAAGAGGTGGTGGTTTGCCATTGCGTCTGCATCGACCTCCCAGTCCTCCTCTGGGTTCTCGCATTTGCAGGCCAACAAGCTGGACGGGAGATTGGAATTGGTGAGGGCGGCTATGTCGCGGTCAGTACGTTTGCGTCGCGAGTTGGTTAAGGAGCATAAGTACGTACCCAGTGTTTGAGGCAGTTCGCGAATAGATTCCTGATTCATGACATCGTAGAGGATGAGGGCGGCGTCAACGCGCGGTACAATATGGCCATTAATCTGCTTTGGCCATTGGATTGGCTGGGTTGGGTTCAATTCAAAATACTCCAGATCCAGTTCGAGGAGGGTGATGACATGGGAGACGTTGTCTACCAGCATGCGCACGCTGGAGGCGTTCGAGATTGGCGGCCGGGAGAGGCCGAGGACGCGCTGGACAAAGGAGGATTTGCCGACACCGGTGGACCCGATAACGGCGATGTTGAAGCCCTCCATGGTGGAGGATGAGGGTGACTAGGAGTCAGGTCACAGTCAGTCCCCGCATATTGGACGTGTCTCACACACACGAGACCCCTGCCCCGCGAAGACCAGGGAGGTGGGGGTCCGTGTGCTGGAACGATGGACATACCCAGTGTGATGAAGGGGGGGCGGTCAGAGACTCTCGACGGGGTGGTGGCCAGTCTTGGCTTGGGGTATTGTCATTGCTGTCGCGATCGTTGTAGTCGTGGTCGTTCGCGGTTCGGTCGTCGTAGTCGTCGTCGTTGTCTAGGGATTGGTAAATGGAGCTGCCGTCCGAGTCGTCGTCAGCAGCGTCCGGGGGGGCGGCGCTGTAGCGTTGGAAGAAGGGGTCGTTCACAATCGATCCGACCGAGTCCTGATTGTTACCGTGTCCTAGGTGTTGGGGACGCCCGGCTCTAAGGGACTGGCCGGGTTCGGTGTTGGCGACGTTCGTATCGCCCGAGGGCGAGTAGCGAGGGGTCGGATTGGCTCCGGCGAGCGAGCGGGAAGCCGGCGCAGTGCCTGGAAGCAGGTGAGCTTGCCGTGAACCAGCATGATCGGGATGCATGGTCGCAGTCTCAACGACTCGCAAAAGAGTTGAAGAGGAACATAGGATGTCGGAGAGAGTAAAGTTCGTGGTGGGGAAGAGCCGTGGAGACCCAGGGGTTCGAGAGGAAGGGAATAGGAGAAGCGGAGGGCGGAGAGTGTTGTGCACCGACGACGGACACCACTACGCAGTAGGCGGGCAGAAAGGCTAACGACGGGACAGATACAAAATAGAGACGAGACGAGTTACTAACAGACTTGCAGAGGGAGGACGAACACGGGGAGGAAAACGCCTCTTCGGCCGCGAGGCTTTTCCTACCGCCGAACAACCAACTCGAATCGGCGGCACCAACTAGCCAACAGAGACCTGTCGTCGACCTGTCAGTCGACATGTCATGTCAGCACGCAAGCCCGCAGGCGCATCGGCGACTCGGATTGTACTGTACAATTCTGAACCCTCAATAACAAGAGCCTCCGGGATCCAGCCAACGAACGTTAGAGCTCAGCGAGTGCGGGCGGGTTGGCGGTGTCCCTGGCCGTCTTGCTGGCGGTCTCGAAGCAGCTGCACGTCAGAGGGGCAGCATGGGCAGGCCTGGGTTGGCTGGGAGGCGACGCAGCGCTCCGGTTGGCGAGATTGGCAGGGTGACACGAATGGATAGCGGTTACTATGGGTTAAGACACACAGCCGAGAGAGGGACTCGCAGGCATCGAGGGGCCCAAGGCTGGGATAGAGACGGGCGAGGAACGAGGGGAATAGAGCCCCCGGTGGATGGACGTTGGACGTTGAACGTTGGACGTTTCGGGGTGGGATGTTGAGGGGGAACCGGCTGGTTATGTTGAAGAGGGAATCGGCATCCCGCTATGGGAACTACCTCAGATAGTGGCCCGGGGGTCGTGTTTGGGACGTGCTCAGTGCTCAATCAGTGATTGTTGGCTAGCCGGGCACGAGAATCGTTCGGCCTATTACATCGATAGTATCTGCATCGGTGTGCTTCCCCCATGTTGTACTGCTCCGAGCGCTGTGCTCGTGCCAGGGTCTTCCTGCGTTGGCGTTGGTGTTGGCGCACTGATGGACAGGGTCTGGCGGGGGGAGAGTCAGCGAGGCGGCATCCTTCAGTAGCGAATGGGTCCGTTGATTTGGATCCTTGAACCCGGCCCGAGAGATGGGAATGGGCTCTCTACTATGTATACTTGGTATGTAAAGTTCTATACGGAGTATATGTCCTCCATTAAATAATCGGGAACAATTAGTCGGCAGGCTAGACAGGAGGGTAGATAAACATCGACGCACGTGTTCGGGCAATTATTAAGACCCTCCTTCAGCGGGCGCTCAACCGCTTAATCGCTCTCTCGGGTCTACCCACCCCGCGCCGTTGAATCCTCATGTCCCGTCACGTTGGTTGCTGCGGTGCAGGCGTTCCACGCTGCTGTACCTCAATCACCAACATATATGTTGGGCTGGCTCGGTGTGAAATGGGGTAGGTCACAATAAGCCGCCTCGCCGGTTCGTGACTGGAGGCTGTGACATGTCTGCTTGGGGGAGGTGCGTGCCTCACCTGTTTGTATCTTCCTTTCAGCTCCTGTACTATAGCATGACACTGAGCAGGGAGCTTTGAACCTTAAAGGTTCCCTCTCCACCAAGGAGACGAAAAAAGCAAACCCTTTGTAGAAATCTACTCGATAGCTCCGAGCCGTTCATCGTGTGTCCTTCTTAACTATCATTCGCTACTATTCGCTATCATTCCACATATTCCTCTGTTTGCTCTCACCCTGACTAGTGCTGGGGGCGGGCATCTGGCAGCCCGGGCATCCCAGCCTTCCCAGCCTTGGGTCATCCTTGACTTGACGAGGTCATGGTTTTTGGAGCTGTCGATCACACCATGTTCCAGTGACGACAGTGCAACGCGTCGATCCCTGCCCACAAACTCAATGCAACCTTGTGGTTTGAGGGTCACTAACCCTCTACCACCTTGGAGTGCAACCTCACATTGATACTGAACCGGCGGTACAGTACGGGCAACGACTCGGACATGCGACATCTCCTGATGTCAACTATCGACCTCCCTAGCTATGCACCTAAGAGCCTCTCCTCCCAATGGGAATGCGCCGCGCCGTTGTCACACCTGTTGACCGTGTCCCACACACCCCGCAAGCACGTGGGAGTCTCCCACGGCCAATCGGCACCCTGTCGCTGCGAGAAACGATTGAAGAGCGTCCGATCGTGCAGGAGCAAGCACCTCGCATAACCCAGAAGGGACATGGTGACACAATCCACAAGCGGGCGCTGGCAGCTCATTGACCCAAGCCTTCACGGGAGGGACAAGACATATGCCCACACGGAGAACGCCCCTCCGCCGCACGGTTTGTCTCTCCGAGCGTATCGCCGCCCGTCGAGGCCCCCTCAATGCTACTGAGGGGGCGTGGCTTAGAAAAGGGAACCATGGCATCAACGTTTAGCGGATCGACGAAGTACACACGAGGTCTCAGCCTTCGTCCTGTCCTCGCTGCCGATCAGGATCGCTGTTTCGTTGGGAGCAAGATGCGAACTTCTCTCGTCACAATTATACTCCAAGGGATTTGAGATCGAAACTCTTGCCGCCGCTATGCTTGCTTGCTGGAAACCCCGCCAATTGTGTCAGGTAGGTCGGCTTGGCAATCCTCGGCTAAGGTTTTGGCAAAACCTTCGTAGAAGTCCGTCTCTGTTGACCGGCTTGTCTCCGGCATCGCTGCGTCGCTGCATCGCTCACGATGGTGCCACCACAACCGCATTCGGCATCTTGGCGGGGCGTACTTGAACGATCTCCACATGGACTTGTAAACTTAGCTAAGTCACCGCCGGTCTTGATTCCCGACTGGCCTAGATTACTCCTTCCGTGTACTTGCATTCCCATTAGGGCACTCGCGAGATCCATAGCGGAAGGCTGGCCTCTCTATCCCGAGCCCGACTGCTCAAACGAAGTTCGTAGGGCCAGACCCCCTTCAGCACGTCAAGACGGGAGACCATCCATGATCAACGGGAGCAACCCGCATGTTTCATTGCAGGCGACTGCGAATTGCGTAGACAGGGAGAACTCATTGTCTTGGGGGTAGATGTTGTTGGAAGAGCCCGCCAGCCTCATCACAAGAACTGCGCCAACACACCTTCACAAACGAATCCGGCATATCCTGATGTTACAACCCTTCCCTAGATCATGAAATTTCTCTTGCAAACTTCACGCCAAGCGAGTGGCAGGCCTTGCCACATTTCCTCAAACTTGCGACTGCTGCCAGATCCTCAGAAGCTCTCCCATTCCCCGACTCGAGAGGTTGATCGATGGTCTGTATCTTGTCGCATTCCCAACTCCAGAGGTTGACTATTACCGGATCGACGGCGCACGAGCCCTCCAACTACCTCATGGATCGATGAGCCCTAAGATGTGGCGCCGCTTAGGCTGAGGTTTCTCCACGAGCACTTGCGGCCGGCTTATGGGTGGCGGGAGCTTATGTCCTCATCGCCATAGTTCTTGCGCCAAGAAAAATAGTGCTGTTCGTCTCAGGCCTTGGCCTTCATCAACGTGCCTGGGGGCCGACAAGAGGTGCATGCTTGGGATCGCAATCTTGTCACATCTGAATAGGGGATACTGAACATTGGCTAATCGTGATGCCTTCCTAGATTGAGGAGCGCTCACAGCGCCCTTAAGGCCACAACTAGTAACCGTCAGTCTCAAGGTTCGCGGTACCAGCTCCCTTGAGGATCTCGCGCCAGCGACTGGATTCACATTCCAGACACCAATTGGCCATGCCCGATCTGTACGAGACAACACTTTCAGATCGAGAGCCAGTTGCGGTCCCCACCCTGACTTCCCTTGCAGGCTTGGTTAGGTTGACTCGGCCGATGGGACCAAAGAACGCAAACGTTCTTGTGGTTGTTGCCTCCCCGCCAGGCTTGACCCAACCCGTCTGAGACAGTACTCGACATCGATGCCTAGTTGCTATCAAATCACCCGGGTGTTGAGAATCCCGACGATTGCTTGACGCTGTAGCCGAACCTGGCTTCAGGCGGTACTTTGAACCACCCTTCTTCGAAATGATCCCCGGATCATTGTTAGCACATTTCATGAAAGCGGTTACTTTCCCCGGCCACCAAGCGGTAAACACTGATCGTGATGTGTCGAATAACCTCTGACCGGACATCTTACCATAGTACAAGCCAGGTGCGCCATGTCCGCGCAAGGTAGAGACAGCCACCGTCCAGAGACGAATTCAGACTTTTTGCTAAGTGGGCCATTCCCTTGGGACCTTCTTGGGCTTCATTAAGAAACAATATCGTATCCCGCACCCAACTTCCTATATCTTCCCTAGGCTCTCTCATGGGTGACTCCAACAAAACCCTAGTTCTGTTCCATCACTACAGCGAGAGAATCAGCATCGAGCCTCTCGAGAAGCACAGCGTGCAACAGAGTCCAGTCTCAAACTATTATTTCTGCCACTCTCCTCCTGCCAAACTTCCTCCCGAGCCTTCCTCGTCACCGGATCGCCTTTAATTCAAGCATAATGGCTGCCACGATGGTCCTCCCGGTGGGCGAGGATGAGAAGAAGACAATGGTTCAGGCCCAGGCCAACATGTCCAGCAATACCAGCAAGAACAGGCCGAATCCCTTGAACCTTTCACCATTTGATCCCAGCGAGTTGAGCTACAAATTGTCCGCGGTGGCAGTCGATAAAGAAGATGACTCGGCCTCATCAATTGTGTCCGGGTCCCAGGATTCACCCAAGGATGACCCATCCAAAAGTGCCACTCTCTCTCCAAAGACCGCTCTCAGGCAGTCGCCCGCCAAGTCTCCCAAGTCTCCCAAGTCCAGACAAAGCAGTACAAGTTCTCGTCGCAGCAGCATCTTCGGCCATTTCTCGATCAAGGGATCCAATTACGACCCCAAGAAGGATGATGATAAGATTTCAAAACCCGCTCCCTACCGGCATGTCCCTAAAACCGCAGCGGCTCAGTTTGCCAAGACGACAACTATCGAGCCCCTCACGGACAAGGCCATCGTCACTAAGCACATGAAGTCTCCCGGACCTGCCCCAGCTACTATGTCGCTCCAAGATTATAACAGACAATACCGAAGAACCCAGAGCCTCAGTCACGGCAGGCCGTATGACCGCAACGGCGCTCCCTTTACAGTTCTTGAGAGCACTGCCGAGGTCGATGAGGACTCGAACCAGCCCAGCAACAAACAATTCCTGCAGCCTCACTCGCAAACCTTCGATCCAGCCAACGAGATGGCGCGAAGAATGAGCACTGGCAACATGCGGGCTAGATCTGACGCACAACGGGGTATCGTTGATGTCCCGCTACACTCTGATCCCCGCAAGGATTCCACCAACCTGTCTGTGTATGGGGCAGGATCTGTGAGCTCTGTTGGTGGCAATCTGTCTCCTTGGTTCCAGGGTAGTGGCCTCAACTCTCCCTTTAACAGAGTAGACTTTGACTCTCGGAGAGGCTCTGAGGCTTCGGGTCCCTCACGCAGGAGCAGTGTTGGTCCTAGTGTGAATACCCAGCGCGCAAGCGTGGTGGACATGTACCGTGTGGACTGGACTGAGAGCGATCAGTCCGGACGTAGGCGAGATTCGAGGTGGAGCATCATGCGAGGGCGGATAGGCAACAAGGAGAGGAGAGAGTCCGGTTCAGTCTCTGGAGACTCGAATCCCCCGACGTCTCCCACATCACCAAAGACTGGGTTCTTGGGAAGATTTAAGCGGTAGGAAACGATTGGGCATTTCGAGGTAAATTGCAAAGAAAAGCGAAATTGAAACCTGGGGGGTGTAACAAGCATTAATAAACAAACCTACCTTCTGCCTAAAGCCAGTCATTATCATTAAACTACTCTTGAAGTAAATATCTCATTTTTTTTTATACAAGTGGTCATGTACGCAAATTTCGATTATGGAGCCAGCCATCATGCCGAAACTTGAGCTCATCGCTTCTCCTCAGCCATCAAGCGCTCGATGAGGTTGGTGTCGTCCTGCGCCAGCTGCTGGCGTAACAAGTTCGTGACATCCGGTCCAGAACTATCCGTGTTCATGAGGTGCAGAATGAGCTCGGAATACTCGCGGATCGCATCACCCTCCTCGCCATGGGCGCGTCGGGCCCTGCGCAGGGCCTCCTTGCCGTTTCGGATCCCAATGTCGTGGTTCCACGTCTCCTTCTTGGGCGGGAGGCCCTTGAGCAGCGAGGCCGGGATGGCATGTTTCTTGGATTCGGGGTCTTGGGGCGGGAGGGTGGCGGCATGGATCCGGAGGAGTTGGTCGGGGAGCGAGGGGTACTTTTGGAACAGAAGGCGAAGCTTGCCGGATGTTTCGAGCGCGCGGAAGGGGTTTGTCGGATCGGCGGGCAGTGAGGGCAGAGAAGGAGCGGATTTCACGTCGGGGACTTGCGGCTGTGAGGGCTCGGGGTTGTGTTGAGGCTCAGGATCGGGAGGGTGGTTTTCGCGATGGGTTCGATTGCATGCGACGGAGCAGCTTCAAGATGGTCAGCTCTGGGCGCACTGGAGATTGGGACTGGCAGACAGCACTTACTATGGGAGATAGCATCGCGGACACTTGTACTTGGGCGGGTTCACATTACACACGCCGCACAGCGAGGGCTTGGGCGCGGGCGCAGGCGCGTCGTCGATATCACCACCGGCATCAGCAGCATCTTTAGGCACCGCGTCGTCAGCCTGAGCAGCAACCTGTGATGACGACGATGACGGCTGCTCTGGTTCCCCCTTGTTGTCGATCGATGTCGACATGGCCCTCTAAGAAACGTGTGGTTGGCAACGATCGCAAAAGAAAAAAATAATAAAAAAGTGAATGGAGCTGGTGGATTTCGCTCGTTCGCTCACTCAAAAACTGCCCCGCGCGTCATTCTATGGCATGCATCTGTTTGGGTTGGAGATGCGTCGAAAAGGAAAAATTCCATGTGGGTCCGTTGGCTCGGCACTTGCCATTGCCTGCCCTTGCATCATAGCCCAGGTATTACTAATGCTCGGGCCTATCACGGCCGCCACGGCTCCCACGGCTACTGTGACCGAACTACTCGGAGGCGAAAAGTTGAGAGCCGAGCTACGCCAACGACTTCTCTCCTCCTCTTCAAGAGGCATTTTGCTGACCTGGTCTCCGTCCTGCGCTACCCTTCACCTTTCCACGCTCTCCCCATCCCTCGTGGATACAGAAAATCGTCGCAATGACTTCCTCAAGAGCTCCCCGATTCGTCTCCCGGGTCCTGGCCTCCGTCCCCCGGCCCGCCGCCGAGACGCCGCTTCGAGCAGCGCCGCGATGGACTCGCTCGTTGAGCACACGATCCCGCCTCCCAACCCTCGCTTTCGCCGCCGGCGCCCGACCACAAGTCTACGCATCGCGCCGGTCCGCAGCTCCTGGACTCGCCGGTGTCGGCAGCGGCGTCCGGACCATCTTCATCCAGACCGAGAACACACCGAACCCGGACGCCCTCAAGTTCCTGCCGAACCACCGGGTCGTCCCCGAAGCGATGTCTACGCCCTTCATCGAGTACCTCAACCCCCGGTCGACAATCGCGCCGCCGTACCCCTCGCCGCTGGCCGCAAAGCTCATGAATATTGACGGCATCACCTCCGTCTTCTACGGTGCTGACTTCATCACCGTCACCAAGGCCGCCGACGCCAACTGGGCCCACGTCCGCCCGGAGATCTTTGCCCTCATCACCGAGGCCATCACGTCAGGCGAGACTATCGTGAACGTCGCCGAGCGCAAGGAGGGCGAGGCTCCCCACGATATCGAGGAGGATAGTCTGGCGTACAACGAGGACGACAGCGAGGTGGTCGGCATGATCAAGGAGCTGCTCGAGACGCGCATCCGACCTGCGATTCAAGAGGACGGCGGCGACATCGACTTCAAAGGCTTCGACGATGAGGGATATGTACTCCTCAGGTTGCGCGGTGCCTGCCGCACCTGCGACTCGAGCACCGTCACCCTGAAGAACGGCATTGAGGGCATGCTAATGCACTACGTAAGTTCTTCCTACTCATAACTCTTGTTACGTCGTCTAGACTAATACTAACATTTCCGCCAGATCGAGGAGGTCAAGGGAGTCAAGCAAGTACTCGATCAAGAGGAGGAAATCTCACTGCAGGAGTTTGCCAAGTTTGAAGAGAAGCTGAAGCAGCAGAAGGCTGCCCAGGCTTCGACTGGTTAGAGGAAACGGCTTCCCTCTCTTGATGTCTGTATAATAACTGGCGGGAAACCTCATGATACCCACGAATGCTCATGCACTTATCGAGCCAACTCGTACATTTACCGATCTCGTCCCTCTACGTAATTGACCCACTTTGAGACTCAAGCTTTCAGTACAGCAAATACCATGTATACTGATCCTAGGTTGATGGATCTCTGGCCATGGATCTCCGGCCATGGATCTCCGGCCTGGCGACCCTGGTCCAATGCAAAGTCATCAAGGCCGGAGGATGCCACAAGAAGTCCGAGTGGCGTCTCCCCCTCTCCAGCCGGATTGGGAGTAGAGGGCGTGTGAACTTTAAAGCCCCGATTGAGTCTGGCCAGCTTCTGAACGAGTCGATTCTCCAATTCGACAATGGCAGCAGGGGTTTGTCAGCGAACCCTGGCATCGTGGATGCGTAGTGCTTCTCCCTGTTCCAGCGGACCATAGCTACCACCATGGCACTTTTGAGGTCTCGTGCTGCTCTGCCACTGCACGTGTGCGGGACCGGCGAACGGCGAACGTCTGACAGCGAGCTACATGATAGAGTCATGCGAATCTCGATGTTCAGATTTGTAAGACGTGGAGGGCGCCGCCCAGGAGATGGGGCGATGGAATTGGACCCGGGCGTTGCTTTGGACTCAGGCGTTGCTAGGTAGTCTCCATGAAGCCTCCCAGGAGCCGCGGTAATGATCGGCCTTTGACACGGACGATCCCCCGGTCCCTAAAATCAATGTCGCACGTATGCAAGCGGAGTCGCTGCCCGAGAAGCACCCGTCGCGAGGGCATGCATCGGGGGGCCGGGCGGATGCATGTGCTGCGGCGGCGGATGCTGTACACTCAGGTACATTTCTGTTCGGGGGGCCACGAATGAGGAGAAATCCGGGGTAAACCCCCGCCTCAACTGACACCCAATTGACGGGCCAATGGCGGGGTATCTCCACTTCCCTGCCATGGGCCTCTCCGATCACCAATAACTACAGATCCAACGAGTCCGCGGCGGTGGGCACGCTTGGGAAACGCAGCCGGCTGCTTTGGTGAACTCTCTCCGGCATGAAGCTCGAAGGCACCTGTAGCCGCTATCCCTACCCCAATCCACTGCGCTTGAATTGCGTTTTGCTAAGTGGCCCGCTACAACATAGCGAGCACGGGCTGGTGCAGATCGACGCTCCAGCTGACTGGGAACAACGGCAAATCCCTAGCGGCGTTCTTCCTGACAAACCAGCGCAGGTCAGACAGATTCTGGGGAGAAGTCTCGATATGCATGGCTTCACAGTGACATGCAGGCCTGATACCCCACGTTTGTCGAACTCGATCTGCCATGGACCTTGCACGCCGTGGCTCAATCACGGTAGCAGCCCTGAGCGATCGCACCAAATGTACCTCGGTAGACATGCAAGTCATCCCCCAGCTTTCCCGCCCGGCTATCCATCCGACAATGCGAGACCCTCCCAATTCCAGCCAAGCAAAAGCAGTTGGGTCCACGGCCCAGTCCGGCGAGCTAAATCCGGGGTCAATAAGGGGTTCGAGCTGCCAAGGGCACACGCCCGAAAGCACAGCGCGTGACGTGATGCATCCGTGGATCCGTATAGTCGCTTCGACCCTGCAACGTCTGCCCCTGCTCCTTCTTCATCGCCTCACCGCGAAGTCCGCTGTATGCTGCGGGCATGTGGCGCTGGCAAACAGAAATTGGAGGCTTGACATATGGTGAGCAGGTGGACCGCGGATGCTTGGCGCCACAATGCTCGAGACCCGGAATACCTTGCTCGTTTGGGGTAGTTTTTGTGCAGCAGGGCGTATACAGTTCCATGTACGATGAGACAAGTCAAGTGCGGATATCGTAGCCACATCCTTTACCGTCAATTCTTTGCGGTGGCCTGATATTGTCATTTCTCAAGTCTCAATGCTGGAGCGACGATGATTTCCCGGTAGACGTCACCCCAAGGCATCAGCAATTGCAAGTCCGTGTACGAAGCTTCGAGGTAATCCCTCCATCGTGAGAATCGCCTCCCGCATACGTCATGAAGCATAACCGTCTGCACCAAGCTGCAATGGCGAATGTTCAGTGGTCAACCGTCATTTGGGGGGGAGCAAGACGCAGTCGACAAGGTTACACAGACGACCAAACGTGCCTCCCGCAGGCCAGTGACGATCGCGGCCTTGTGTGGCGATCGATACTTTCGACAGGACAAAGCCGAGCCGCGTGCTAACCTCCAGCAAGTGGGTGCCAGATTGAACGGCCGTGGTTCATGGACAGGGTCGGTTTGGCAGTTGGAAACCCGACTGGGCAACTGGGCAAGCCACCCAAGCAAATGATGGTTTGCGCATCGCGCAACGTGCGCAGGGCACGGCTGTGGCCCCCGGACAAAGTGTCAAGGATTGGATGTAGGTGACGAGAGCCCTGTTCGTCCAGACTACCAATGGGGAGATCCATTTCCGGGTTCGCTTGCAGGGCCACAGGATGATCTACAGGGCTCGGCAGAAGGAGATGTGATACCGGTATTTAAACGAAAGGGCGATACTAGTAGCCTCGGCCAGTGCATGAAACTGAGCATGAGCATGGGTGCTCGCTGTGGTCCGAAAACTCGCACTGGAGATGGGGAGAGGGTTACAGGCGCTGCAAGGCATAACTGACAAACGAACACTTGGTTTCCACCACCACTACAATGTCAGTTGTCTGATGATGACGGAAGGGAACTGCCGCAGCTGGGGCTATGATGTCGATGATGATGAATATTTCCGGGATGACGATGCCTCGGGTGTGAGAAGGAAGAGTCGGGACCTCCCACCCATCCAGGACAGGTACATCAATTGAGCACCGTGTATAAGTTGAACCCGCCACTGTACGTCAGGGCACGAATGTCGATTTTACTACCTGATCTAGACACGGCACCTCAAGAGGGCCTTGCCCTCGGAAACCAGGCCCTGCTCCGGGATTGTCACTCGGGTGAAATGGCGGGGTGTTCCTCAGTCTGCCGGCATGATTCGAAGAGGGACGGGAGCGTGTTGAGCGGGAGGTACGCAGTAACGTGAGGAACGGCTCGCAGAGTCAAGGACGGCAGGAGAATCTGGAGTTGAGCTGCGGAAGTGAGGAGACTTTGCTTTGCTTTCTCACGCCACTGCAGACAGGAATGCCACTCCGATGAAGACTGCGGCCACAACAGCCTACAAGGAGCAGAAGATAATCCGGCCGCCGTCCAGTATCGAACCCAGTAGAACAGCGCCATCGCCATCTACCGGAACTTGGATCAGTGGCGGCGGGGCTAGCATCCGCTGCCCTCGTTCGTCGGCTCGTCCGCATCAATTCACCTGATGCTCTGCTACTTGGGTGGTCGGGCTAGGTGGGGTGGTCGATGAGCTTCTTCCGAGTAGCACGTCTGTGGAGCATCCAATCCGCTTTCACTGCAACGAGACAAGGCCTGCACGTACAGACATGGCGGCATCCAACCCACCATCCACCACCCTCCATGCGCCGCCGACCATCCGCCATCCATCACAACTTCCACGGCTCTCCACCACTTTCTTGAACATGGCCGACTCCCCTCCCGTTGCGTGTCCTTTGGGTCGAAGCAGGTCGGATAATGGGCGCGAGGGGCGTGAGTTGTGTGCATAGGCCCAGGGTCGCCGGTTGGTCGTTTCTGACGCGGTTGTGGCTGTCCAATGCAACGGAACTGATCCGTCTGCTTCCCCTGCCCGCCCAGGTGCATCAGTAGTTGCAAGTGCCAGCCTTTCCCGCACGACCTCCATTTGTCCAAGCCGTCGTAGCCATTGGTAGCTTTGTCCGTCCTCCGGAGGCCAGGGTACATGATGTGACCCCCGTCCTGGCCCGTTGTTGAAACTCCAAGTCCAGCCTCGGTCAGGGGGCGCTCGATTGGACCTTGCAATACCGTGCTGTACCTCTGTATGTCACTGGTTAGGAAGGTGGAGGAAATACCAAGCCAGTGTCCAACCCGCTGATTTCACTTGGGCGTCATCTGCATTGACTGCCGTTCCTTGCGCCCATGGGGATGAACTCAAGGTGGTCTGGGCTGTCGCTGCGTTGATGCATTGAAGAGAACTCCAGCTACTTAAAATACACTACCCCGGCACCTGAGAGGGTCATGGGAAGCTCCTCAGGTCTTTGTATCCAAACTTCCCACGACTGGCTACTGGGTACTGGCAACTGGCAACTGGCTCCTCTGCCTCTTTTCACTTTCTGACAACGTCCTTTGTCTCATTCCAACGTCTTCTGTATTCACTGCTGTGCGAAGCGGGAACCGTTTGGTCGATGCCCTCGCCAACCACATCGCATCCCCCCAGTACCGTGCCACCACCACCATTTCATCTCCTCCACCACACTCCTGCGACATCCTGCCCCTCCGACTCGAGACAGCCAAAAAAGCATATCAAGATCGGCTCCCCGCCCCCTCTCAACGCACCCACCCGTGCAACATCCAGCGTGTTGCGAAAAAGCGCCCACAGCCTAGCGTCGAACATCTACTTAGCAGTCGCCCGAAGCTCTCAGTTAGCTCTCCCCAGACCTCCGCACTGCGACCAAAACGGCACAGTACCAATCCGGCTACTCCAACCAAGGCTCCAGCCTAATTCCTGGGTTCGCTACCGCATTCTGGCCTGAGCTGAGCCGTCAGATCACCATCATCGTCGCAATTGCTGGTGGTCACGGACTAAACGGCCAGACCTTTTACTTGGGGGTGTGTATTAACGTCTGCCCGCCATCCCACCCCTCGTTATTGTTTTTCCCCTCTCTTTCATTTCTTTTTTTCTCATCGTCCCGAACATCGTGTGACGGAACAACTCGAGGAAGCGGTTCACCTTCATCCCATTCGCCGTCTTCACGCACGCCACACAAAGCATCCAAGCTCATGGCCCCTCTCCGAACGTCGCACTAACCTGCCTTTCTCTCCATCAGATCCTAGGCAACGGAGCGTCTCCTCTTCTGCTGCTAACTCTTTTGCATCCGTTCTGGAGCTCTTCTTCTCCACCCTCGGCCCCTCCACTCCCCGCTCCACTCGTCCTTCTCGTCCTTTTCGTCCCAAGAGGCGGACCCCAGCAGGCAAAGGTTGCTAGGTATTAGCCTCGCCTCCCCAGTCCACATCCGCCGTCCTAGAACTTCGCAGACTCCAGCCCCGGCCGCCTGTCACGCCGCGGCTGCGACCACCACAGTCCCCTAGACCCTAGCCCCCAGACCTACCTTAGGTACATCAGGTCCCCCAAGTTCCCTGCTGCGCCGCTTGTCGTCTGTGCAGCAGCACCCGCACCCGCACCCGCACCCACCACCAGCTCTCAGTCCCCCAGCAAGCTCCGGGCGGCAGTATTCCCCTCCCCCCCCAAAGAACCCAATAATCTATACCGCCCGGTGCCGCCAGCCCTTTCCAAAGACGCTCCAATTCGCAAAGCACCACAGGCACCCGCGGGCACCTGGTCTCGTGTCGCATCACACCTCAACACAACCTTACGCATCGCCGCCGCCGCATCAGCAGCAGCAGCAGCAACAGCGCCGCGCGACGCAACGCAACGCTACGCAACGCGACGCAACCTCTCTGCAGCCCTCCGCTGTCCTCCCCCCCGCCTTCCGTGTTCCGACCACAATCCATCCTCTCCCCATCTCCTTCATCCTCCTTCTCCTCGGCCTTCCGTCTGCCGTCTGCCGCCTCCCGCTGTCCTCGCTCCTGTCAAACACGCCCGTTTCGTCACTGTCGCTGTCAACCGTCAACCGTCAACTGTCGCCCCGTCACCGTCGTCATCGCCCGCACCGTCACTGACGCTGTCGCCGTCGCGCTCTGTCGCTGCTGGCCTGACATTTGACCATTGACATTGACTGACTAGCCTGCTCGCCACCGCCGCCAGGCTCTCTCGTCGCCGCCGCTCCACGACAGGTCAGCCCCGCGTCATTCTCTCGGTGTCCGTGGCGCCGGCCTTGCGCCCCTGCTTGCGAGCCTCTTCGCCAACAATGGGCCTCGACTAGTTCCCTTTGTCGCCGTAGCTCTCCCCAGCCAACCCTTACCTCCATCTATCACTTCCTTCTTCTACCTTCGGACTCCCGCTCACGAATGGGTGCTTGCGCCTGCCCCTCTTCTCTCCCCGCCTCACTGATTGCTTGAATCTTTTTTCCTTTTGGACCTTGGGTTAGACGCGCCGGTTTAGACAATCTTTATACCCTCATCCTTAACCTCTCCGACACTAATCGCCTTCCCTCCGTACCTTACCTTTCCGTCGACTCGCATATTGTCGCCACGACGAGTCGCCACTCACGAAGCCGCCTCGCCTCAGCCCAGCTGCAGTCTTCTCTGTTCTTCCACGTTTCATCTGTTTGTTACGACCTAGAAGTTTGGCCCGTTTGACGCCCTACCCATAGACATACCCTGAGATTTACGTCTCTGGTAAGTGAACGTCCCCTGCACCCCTCCCGTCGCGGTCATGCGCCACTTCCATTGAATGAAACTGCATCACGCTCTGGCGCGACAAAGTTGTTGCCCCATTGTCGCATTCATGAACACGGCTGTGCGGTCGTTTTCCAAACAACCGCGCCCGCTCCGTCTCTACGTTGAATGTGTCACGGGGTTTCGTTTCCCCTCACCGAAACAGACCCCGACGTGACCATTCATCTCATCGCGTTTGGTGCAGCAACAAGCACCCATCATGAGAACAGCCAACTGACCAGTCACAGATCTTTCCCCGTATATCCCCGGAATAAAATCAATTCTCCCACCTTCTCACTTCACCCCTCACTATCTCGTCACTTACGAACCTTCAACACCCAACTCACCCGAAGCCTGCCTGCTTTACACATTAGGCGGCCGCACCTCAACCTCAACCCAAGAATCGCCACCTGAAGCACCTACCGACCACACGTGTCTGTGGGCTCTTCTACCACCCTACCGTTATTTCAACTTGACCAGGAGGCGGTTGGAGGAAGTTGGATCGCCGACATTTCTTTGGCCAGGACAATGAGCTCTGGTCCCCTCAAAACCGGTCCGCCTTCGAGACTGGGCCAAGGGACATACCCTCCAGCTACGGCGAACACCCAGTCGCTTCTTCTTGAAAAATTGCACGCGAGAACCTCAACCCCTGATTCGGAGGCCCTCGTCAGCTCCGACGACGAAGGCGACCATCGTCAGGAATCCGCACAACAGGCCGCGCAACCCCCAAGACCCGTTCGACGACCTTCTTGGTTAAACGAGACGTCGCAGTCACTCGGTCGCCCTCGCAAGGGGTCATTTGCGAGCAGCTCCATGTCTCCAACCGCATCGCATCCTAGTACCCCATCGGCCGAGACCGGTGCCGGTACATGGGGTTCACATTCTACTTCGTCCGTCATGGGACGCGCCCCTCCTGGATCTACCTTCCCTTGGGGCACTGGCATATGGAACAACGAGCGCAAGGATCCGCCATCAAGACTCAGTGAGGTTTTGCCTTCTCCGACTTCGACCATGCCTCCCGGCACTGGAGGCAACTCCTTCTTCGGCGGCGAGACGCAAACATCTCCAGTGTCACGCGACCCCGCCTCAAACTCACAGATACCTTTTGCGATCCCACTCCACCCTACTCCCAAAACCTATCGCTCGCAGTCATACTCCGTTGGACAGCAAGATCCTGAGACGAATCCGGCGGCGCCATCCATGAGCTCCTCTGCCATCCTTGGGCGCGCGCGCCACCCTGGGCATCCTGCTCTGCAACATCGGCCATCCCGGCCTAGCATGCTGAGTGAAATGGCAAATGATGGATCGATGCTTGGAAAAGTCAAAGAAGTTGAAGACGATGACGATGAAAGCGCAAGCGAGTCGCTTCAAGGTTCTTTCCACCAAACTTCCGAGGCAAAGACCATCGAGATGCTTGCCAGGGAGAACGCAATGCTTCGCCAGCAGCAGCAGTACAATGCTCGCATCCGACCTCGCGCCGCGACAGGTGCAGCCTACATTGGTAACGGCTACGCCCTGAGAGAATCGGTGCCCGAAGAGTCAGACTTTGCCATTGACGAGCTCGATGAAGCCAACGAATCGGGTGAGGCATTGGCCAAGCGGGCCATGAACAGACGCATGAGCGAGTTTAGTCCAGGACCTATGCGCAGCCAGTTTGCCATGGAGAATCGCAAGAATGACAATGCCAACTTGAAGAAGGCCCTTTGGTCGAGCTCTCTGAACTTCCCGATCACAGATATCTCGCAGAGCAGGCGTCACTCATTCGCCAATATGCCTACCCGTCAAGGATCTATTAGCTCTATCCCGGATTCTGCCTCAGCACTGGAGCCTTCGGTCATGGAGGCGCAGCAAGCCCAGGAATATCCCCCAGGATATCCCGATCCTGCGAGCTTCGGGATCGGCAACAATGGTATGTGGATGATCTCTTTTCCCCGATGTTAATCGCAAAATCTAACTTTGCCCGCAGCTACTCCATACTTTGGTGGAGGCGCCAACCTTGGGGGTGCGTTCCAGCCCGGCTTCAACAACCAATATCCATCGCCATATGGGCTTCCTAACCCATACACGAACCGGGCCCCATCTCCACACCGTAACGTGTACAGCATCGCGCAGCCTCGACACAATCAGCTTCTCCATATCGTCCTTTTTAAATGCGCCCGAGCCGATGTATTTTACATCCAAGAGGGCACTGGCTTGACTGTGAAACCAGGAGACCTCGTCATTGTCGAAGCAGACCGTGGTACCGATCTCGGAACTGTCGCTAAGGACAACGTTGACTGGCAGAGTGCCAAGGATCTCAAGGAACACTATGCGGAGGAGCAATACAAGTGGCTCATGATGTACTCTCAAGGCGCAGCAGCTGCACAAGAAGGTGCTGGTGCTGGCCTTCTCGCCTCATCCACCGGTCTTCAAGGGAGCGCTGTTGGAGGTATGGGACCTCAGAATCAACATCACATGCAGGAGCCGAATGCAGGCGAGCTTCGACCTAAGCTCATCAAACGCCTTGCCCAGAGCCACGAAGTGCATTCCTTGCGGGACAAGGAAGGTCAAGAGGCAAAGGCGAAGAGAGTGTGTATGCAAAAGGTCAAGGAGCATGGTCTCAACATGGAGATTCTTGACGCTGAATTCCAGATGTAAGTCCTAACGCTTGGGTATGTGATGATATGTTCTGACCTAAAAACCAGGGATTGGAAGAAATTGACGTTCTACTACTTTGCCGACAGCTATATCAACTTCAACTCACTTGTCACGGACCTGTTCAAGATCTACAAGACTCGAATTTGGATGTCTGCTATTAACCCTGCGTCGTTTGCCAGCCCAACTCTTGGCATTCAAGCCCCGAGCGGTATCGGGCCTGGTGCCGTTGGTGTCACACGTGCCTCTGGTGGCAACGACCGTCGCCAGAATCAGCAGGCACAAGAGCAGCAGCACCAACCCCCTCCCGCCTTTACCACTGGATCTCGAGATGGTCGTGGGTTCCGGCCAAACTTCACTCAGCCTTTTGGAGGTGATCGGGGTCCCAGTCAGCCTTCTGGATACCCGCCATCCAATTACCCATACGGCCAATTTGGGGCCTTCGGAAACCCCAGAAGCAACGTTCCCTACGTCCCTGGCGGCAGCCCCAACATGGAGGGGTTCCCTGGAGGGCCTCTCCAGCAACCTGGCGACTTCCAGTCCATGCGACACCGCTTCCCGAACCCGCAGTCGGGACCAAGTCCGACACCACACTCACAGGGAGCATCACCCATTGCTCCTCAGAATGACTGGGTGGGATCGTTCCAGGGACTTTCCCTCAATACCCACTAATGTGCTGCCTTCCGCTTGGCTGGGTAGTTACGATTTCTGATTTGTGATGAAGTATGGCCATGCGATATTTCTGGCCTTGTTCGACAGATGATGGATCAGAGGAGGAAGTGAACACGGAAAGGTGCGGCACGCAAGAACAAGAATTTGGTTCAAGAAGGTTTTTGGTGTGGTCTTTTCAGTTCTGTTTTCCGGGGCGTTTACAAGCAACCTCCTTCCCACAAGGTTGCGATGCAAGATATGTGAGAGATTGTTGATTTCGTCGTTCTACCGATGTTTTGCTCAGGGTCACGGATCCACGACCGTTTTCACGACTGGAGATGAGGGGAAAGACAAACGACATCCAATGGCTTATTGCTTCAAAGGTTGAGATTATAGACAGAGAGAGAGAGAACCGAGGCTTTCGCATTCACGGTGTAACTAATATGCGATCAAAAAGGGACATGTTTGGGTATAGCCGGTATCATGTATGACAAAGATTTCCTTTTCAGTTTGCATCTTCTGTTTCTTTATTCTCTAGGTACTTCTAGGGGTTCTCTGGTTGCATTTATCCAGACTTTAACTTGCTTACGTCGATTATTAAGAGAAAAGGTGGCAAAGACTTGTGTTTGTATTCTTGCATCCAATCCCAGAGGTGCATGTCTCTTGGTGATGACCATGCCGGATCTCATGTCAGCTGTGGGGGTGGAGATCCTTATCATTCTCTAGATGCGCAAATAGAACTTCATTTTTCAGCGAATCCGTCTGTGAAGCAGTGTCCGTGGGTTTGTTTGAGGCCAGCGTTCGTGGTCAGATGTGGCTGAGTCCGCGAGGATGCGGAACAGCTGCCAGACACTGTCACGGTGGTTCCGCTTTGAGTCGGAGAGGAAGGCACCGAGGGCAACCACATGTGCTCCTGCCTCTTGATAATCCGGCCAGGTTTAACTAGGTTGATAGTACCTCAGGCACACTGCATCCCCTTACAGCTTACACTTTCATCTCCCTTCCTGCAACTTCAAACAAAAATACGCAAGTCCGTTGAAGCATTCTTTCTACCTCCAATCCGAGAATGCCGCGAACAACAGGGAAGAGAAAGGTGTCTATCAGTGGTGAGTGGCGAATTCTTTACACAACTACCTACGCAAGCATCCATCTAAGCCACAAGCAGACAGCAATGGCACAGATGATTTCGCTCCAAAGAAGGCAACGAAGCCCCCCCGAAAAGCGCCCGCCAAACGAGTTGAAGCACGATCAAGCAAGAACGCGAGCGGCTCGCAAGGAGCCAGAATGTAACGCACTCCCATGGTTTTTCAATAGGTGGACATTGCTAATGTTCATATTCAGACGTTCTGGGGAGAAAGCCAGTGCCCTGAAGAAACGCAAGACGGGCGTAAACGATGCGAAGAGGCAGGTTCAGAAACAGGGAGATGATCTGGTTGATTTCATCGATGGGCAGTTGATGTCGCGTCCGTGAGTGCTCTATAATTGCTGCACAAGGCTCAATGATTGCTAAATACGATACAGTCACGGTTTCAACAAGACGACGGTGGACGAAGAGCTGGCCCCCGACCTCGCACCAGTGTTACCGTGGGTGGCCTCCCCACATACCGGCTGGTCGTCTCAGGCTCCGCCTAACCCACCAGAGTTGATGACAAGAGCGCTTGACGACCTTCAGGGGATCATCGACACCTACGAGAAAATGAGTACGCAGGCAAACAATATCAAGAAGCCATCTTGGATGCGTTGGGAACAGGATGGAAAGGAATTGTCCGAGCTGAACGAACATGCAATGGGCTTTGCAGCACAGACGGTCAACTCGACCATCATGCCAGGACGCCATGGGTACACAACTCAACCACCTGCAAACGCCGGCGACATTGAGAGGGTGGCCTGGGAGTTGATTGAACCAGGAAGATCAAAGAAATCGGAGGAAACATGGGGAACGGCTGCTCAAGAGCAGGTGAAATCATTTACCGGGGTCTTGAGGCTGCTGCCCCCGAAGAACTAAGCCTGTGTCGTGGTGGTGAAGATGGATCTTGCAAAAGGCGGTTGCTAGGATGGAGTGTTTGCTGGTTTTTACAAGGGGATGATACAACAAGACGAGAATGACACCCGGGTTACCTGCAATGTTCAAGATAAATAGCTGATCTCGTCATCTGCATAGACAATCCTACCTCTGCCGGAACCTCGCTGCATCTGGGACTTGCAGGTGGATCTTGGCATCTGGAGAACCTGCATGCGTTCGGTGAAACATCGGGCTCATCTTGCTGACTCATCTTCAAAACACACGCACCAAAATACACCGCTCGGAGGGGGTTTTTGGAGGGGCAAGTCCTATACCCCTAGTCTGTAATAGGTCTAGCCCATCGCTTAACCCACAAACTGTGCCCTCAATTTTCATCACCTGTCCGGCGTTTGCAAGATTCGAAATTTCGACACACTCGCCTTCTACTAACCCTCGGCAGGAACTTCACCACACAAGCCGGTTTGTAACCCCTCTCCCTCTCCGAAGCCCTTCATCTCTACTCTACAGAGGAGCTTCATTGCAGCCGTTCTTTTTACTGACATCTGCCGCGTTTCTCGCCAACAGCAAAGATGGGTGCCCTCAAGTACGTCGAAGAGCTTCAGAAGAAGAAGCAGTCGGATGTCGTGCGCTTCCTCGCCCGAGTGCGCTGCTGGGAAGTACGTTGAACCAACACCAATCTGTGGACGGGCGCCGCCTCTCTCTCTCTCTCTTCTTGCTGCGATGCAAACGAATTCGAGCGTCACGTCGTTGGGAAGAAATTCTCAACAACGCACACAATCGTACACACAATTCGCCCGCACGCTCGAGATGAGAGAAGGAGAGAGGCATTGGCCCCGTCTCTGCTATACACTCGTTGAACATTATGCTGAGAGTGCATCAATATAGCTCCGTCAATTGACCGTCATCCACCGCGCCTCGCGCCCTACCCGCCTCGACAAGGCCCGCCGTCTCGGATACAAGGCCAAGCAGGGCTATGTCATCTACCGCGTTCGTGTCCGCCGTGGTGGCCGCAAGCGCCCGGTTCCCAAGGGTGCCACTTATGGTACGTTGTCCTCCGCATGAGAGTCCCGAAGATGGGCACACGGGAAGTGACAGATTGCTAACTCGCTCGCTCAACAGGCAAGCCCACCAACCAGGGTGTGAACCAGCTCAAGTACCAGCGATCCCTCAAGGCCACCGCTGAGGAGCGTGTCGGCCGCCGCTGCGCCAACCTCCGAGTCCTCAACTCCTACTGGATCAACCAGGACTCTACCTACAAGTACTACGAGGTTATCCTTGTCGACCCCCAGCACAAGGCCATCCGCATCGATCCTCGCATCAACTGGATCGTCAACCCCGTCCACAAGCACCGCGAGTCCCGTGGCCTCACCGCCACCGGCAAGAAGTCCCGTGGCCTCAACAAGGGTGGTCGCTACAACAAGACCCAGGCCGGTCGCAGAAAGACCTGGAAGCGTCACAACACCCTGTCCCTGTGGCGATACAGGTAAACGACCACTCTTTTCGGTCGTTGCTGGTGTGGTTGGGGGAATTCTTTCTTCCAGGTACTGGGTCTGCTTTCGGCATTGCATGCTTGGACTCTGGGGAGTCGGGAACCTTGTTTGGTAGCAAAAAAATATGGAATGGGAATAATTCCTTCAGAGTAAACAATGGTTCTCCGCCTGGAAATCTTGGTGACTGCGGTCATGACGTGCTGCGTTCCCTGTTCCGTGACATTCTCTACCTTGTACCACATGCCATCCTACCGTGACTCTAGCCTTGTCCTTTTTTTGTTCGTGGACGTTTTGAAAACAACACCTGCAAGCCTTGTTGAGGATTTAATGTTGGTAATTAGACAAACCACAACCAACCCTACCTCTGCCTCGCACTGCTTGAAACTCCATGTTCGGAGAAAACTTTTCTCTCATTTTTCTCACTAGTGTGCTAGATGATCGCAGAACTAGGTCCGCGGGATTGGTTTCGAGAGACCCAAGTACTGCTTAGGAAGGGAGGGGAATTCACACAAGAACGGCTACGAGAAATTTAGCACTTTCACATAAAGTTACAAACAGAATCAAGTAATGAGCAAGACCTGAATTTAAAGCCGAGTCTAACTACAGGTAGGGGCATCCTAGTTGTCCCTCAGTCAGGAAGCCCAGTCAGCTGTCCATCCTTTGGGACTCTTCCCACGCCCCACGCCCTTGTGAAAAGCAAAATCAACCGTCCCAGAACTCATACAAACTTAACGAAAAAAAAAGGGGTCTCCTGACTCTGCTTCCCTAAATCCCTCCAGCTAAGCTGACCACGTTGTCGCAATTGCGATTTGTGAGAGGTTTTGTGCGATAGGGAGCTGAGCAAATCCCCCAAAAGTACCAAAGCGAAAGTGACCTGCAGTGGCTCAGCTTTGGACAAGGGCGGCAGTGCCGTTTTGCCTCGCCCAAGCTGCAGTGCCGGCCACAGTTCGCAAAGACTGAATCCAGTGTCGTAACGCATGCAAATTGCATATGCCGTGACGATCATGCCAGAGAGCTTGTCGTATGCCATGATGCAGACTTCTTATCGTTGAATAGACGTGTCGAAATTCGTAGAGAAAAAAGCATCCAAATGAAACTCGCAAAAAATCAAGAAAGTTTGAAATAAAGCAATTCGTCTATGCCGATGTGTGATCTTGACGATCCAAGTACATGTACAAGTCCTGGCCGCACTGCACTGATCTCGAATGCTGCTTTGTGTCCCCTTCATAAGCAGCTTCCGAGAACCAATGGCGGCCAAGGCAGTCGACTGTAATTTTGGGGCTCCCTTCCTGGATAATGTACACACGAAGCAACCCCGGGGTTGCTGTGTAGGTCGGATTGAGAGGCCGAGACGGGCTCTAGCCCGCGATATGGTGCCGTTATGTGGCATATTGAAACAAAGAGCAAAGGAAAATCGTCAAGTCATGACGGTGTCGTTACCGCGCTGCATGAAACGGCATGCCACCCAAGAAACAACCGAAAGAAACCGTAGGTTGAGTGAGCATCATGATACAAGCGGGTTGTGTCATGGATGGCAGCTGCGCTCGAAGAGAACTAGTTTACACCCAGTGCGCCTCGCCATTCTCGACCGGGTTGCCATTGGAGTTACCATTGCCGTTGACACTGCCACTGCCGTTGGTAGAGCGCGAGGGAGAGAAGTTGCCAGGGGCTCTTTGCCCAAACTGAGGCGGCTGCACCGGACCACCGGCGGTGGCTGGAGCAGGAACAATCAGAGCAGAGCTGCCAGGGTACGCGGACATGTTCTGGCGGATGCCCTGGTTTCCCAAGCCAGGAAGTCCTCCGTTAGTGACGCCATTGGTTTGAGTCATAGGGGCGCTGCCAGACAAGCCTCGAGAGTGGCCCGGTCGCAGAGGAATCTGTCCCTGAGTGTTATCGGCTGGGGTGGCTTGACCACTGGAGGCAGCGCTGCCGCGGTTGTCAAAGGCAGAGATCTTGGCCTGGATGCGACGTCCATAGGGAGTGGTTCGAATCTGCGGGAGAATGGGGCGAATGGATTCAACCAGACGATACTTCTGGTGAGGTGTGGCATATTCGAGAGCAGTCTGAATGACATAGTTGGCGAAGGAGTCTCGAAGAAGACGCTCCATCTCCGCGGGCACCAGCAATTCTTCCACAATCATGTCTCTGGATACTGGCTGGGAGCAACGCAGGCACTTTTCGATGACGTTGGAACTGAACTTGTGGCGAGACAGCTGGCTGACACAGCCGCGGAACATGCCCACAACGGGTTCGGTAAAGGTTGATTCGTTGAGATCAATGATGTACTGGACAACGTAGTTTCCGAAGGGGTCCTGAACCAGGATTCGGGCGTGTTCAGTAATGCGTTGGATCAACCAA
The DNA here is from genome assembly GCA_020740775.1 of Ilyonectria destructans. NCBI lineage: Eukaryota > Fungi > Ascomycota > Sordariomycetes > Hypocreales > Nectriaceae > Ilyonectria > Ilyonectria destructans. Next base: position 141,383 of record JAHEWK010000014.1, read on the forward strand.
AGTTTCTGGTCGCCGGATGCATGATCAATGCATCGCTGGAGAACGCAGCAACCATGACGGTGGGTGCCGACCTCGACGCAGTTGTTGCCAACAGCATCAAAGATGAACTGAGCATCAATGGCGGTGAGCTTGTTGAGGCACTTCTGAATGACGTGGTTGCCATTCAGATCCTGGATCAACTCAACCACGCGGAAGCGGAGGGCCTCAATGATGAGGTGAACCTGCTGGGGTGTGCTGACATACTCGATCATCTTCTGAAGAGCGCGAGTGCCGTGTTGGTTCAGAGCAATGCGCACCATGTCCTGAGAGGCGTTCTGGATCAAAATAGTTCTCTCGTCGTCATTGCAGAACTCGAGGAGCTTTTGGCACAAATAATTACCAAATGGGTCCGTCATGAGCTCGATGACATGCTGGTTAGTCTCAAGCCAAATCATGTGAACCTGTTCGGGGTTGCGCTCCTCGAGCTTCTTCTGGAGGTAGCGGCAGCCGTGCTGGTCCTTGCACAGGTCATAGATCTGACCAGCGAACGACTCGAGGGGCATGTTCTGGTAGCGGGACATGGCTGTGACCTGTTAGCACTTCCTATTCTGTAACCCAATGTAGAGACTTTGTTGGCTTACCTTCGTTATCGAGCTGGCGGCGGTGCTGAATAACACGGGCTTGACTGTCACGGGGTTGGTTGCCCTGACCGTAAGAAAGTGACCCAAATCCGGCGTAGTTCTGGGGAGGATACATGTTTCCACCATTTGCCCCGTTCATGTTCATCTGCTGCATGCCAGCGGCCAACATAGGGACGTTAAAGGCACCAGGCGGGTGTGGGGCACCCTGAGGGGAAGAGTAGCCATTGGCCTGGTAGAAGCCGTTGTTGTAGGAGTTCATGGAGGGTGTGCCAGATGGGGACGAAACCATAGATGAGGCGGGGGGGCCAGCGGTCGTGGTGGTAGGACCGAAGGGTGCAGCGCTTGCCTGGAGAGCAGTTTGGATCGACTGAAAGGCGCCGGCCTGCTCACGGCTCGTGTTGACACTATCAGTCGACATCTCGCGCGTGTGTCCACGGGGAACAGCGCCAGCAGGGATGCGACCAAGGCTCGCGTTGTGGTTGTGGAAGTGCTGCTGAGCGTGGTTGTTGGCATGGTTGTTAGCATTCATCGACGAGCCCGTGGGGTTCTTAACAGTTGGGACATCGTTGGCGGAGAATGAGCTCTGAAGCTTGGGCGGGGTCGCCATGTTCTGGTTTCCTGGAGACGACATAGAGCCACCGGTCTCGATGGCGTTTTCGGAGATGTACTTCAGATCGAGGGAGTGGCGCACGGAGCTAGGTCGACTGCCTAGACCACCAATGTCGCCAATTTGGCTTGTGTTTCCGTTGATCGAGGACAGGCTCTGCTGGGGTCGATGACGGTTAACCACGCGGCTCCAGCCTCTCGAAGATGAAACCTCTGGGTTCGGCGACGGGGCCAAGGCAAGATCCAGAGCAGCCGAAGATGCAGATAACTGAGAAGGGCGTGATATGTTAGAAAGAAAGAAGCAGCAGCAAATCAGAAAGGAGAAGGGGGATTTAAGAAGGGGGAACCTGGTTAAGGTAAACCCCGATGCAAACAAATCAGATTCAAAAATTGTTGGCCAATTGTCACGTCCAAACAGGAATAAGAGAGGTGAAGGGTTTGCAGCTGGAGGGAGGAGGTGAGAGAACGAGAGAACGAGAGAACAGGCGAGGAGGGTTTTCACGAAGGGTGATTTGCTGCGACTGAGAACGAGGTGGTGCACCACAGAAAATGTGGAGCCCTTCGCCGCGCCTCGGAGAGGAACAGAACAACAGCAAATGCAACAACCAGGGCAGGCTGATCAACGGCTCTACAGACGTCGGGCGAGCATGAAAATAACTTACAATTTGGTCGTCCCGACGAACAAGGGTTGGGAAGTTCTCGTCCGGGGCACTAACGTGACCCAACGCACTTGGCTCTTCGTCACCAAACAGAAACCGAGTAGTGTTGGTCTGGTCAAGACCAACGTCGTACAATCCAGTTCTCGAGCGGGTAACTGGCATCGAGTATCGGTTGAGACTGTCGTTGGATGTCATTGTTAGCCTTTGAAAAGACGTGGTTGGAGGAACAAGGGAAAGGTTATGCGCTAGATCGCAGAGATGAAACGTGGGAATATCGCCAGAACTACCCATGCAATTGAACCCAGGTGTAGTCCCAACAAAACAGAGATCTGATCCAGATCAAGTGAGGATGCAGTTTGGAGATAAATCAAGACTTGATTTAAGAGGAGATGGAGTGAAATTAGGTTCAGGCAGTGCAAGGGTGAGGAATGAAGAAAAGAGATGTGTAAGGGTAAGGAAGCACGATGCAGCTAATGCAGAGGTCATCATAGGTCTAGAGTACCTATTTATGCCGTATGCAAGAGTGATTCACGAATGTCCTTACTAGTGTTGCTTAGTACGGAGCACTGCTAGCCTTTTGATAGAGCAAGACAATCAAAGGCACGAATCCACAATTTCGACTCGTACCTTGAGAGTCAAATCATCATTCAAAGCCTAGCAATGCTCGCGCGAGAACCAACCAGTCAGGAATTCGAGGTTAGTAGGTGGCGTGAATCGCCGTGAGTGTTATGAGACTTAACTCACAGCAACTCCAGGCCACGGCGAGCTCACAGGCACCACCACCCTCGAAAGGCCGGGCGAGCTCGTCACAAGCAGAGTGATAAGGTCCTGCAAGACATAGAGAAAAAGCGGGGACTTACGCATTGGTTGCGCGATGGCTGGTGGGGTCCTGGCGGACGGCCTCCTCTTTCTCATCGTCACTATTCCTGCGCGTGGTCGGAACAGAGCGCGAGGGCATCTGCTGGTCTTCGAACCCGAAGCGAGTCTGCATGATTCCAGACTGGGGAGATTGAAGTTGCGACCCGGATCGAGCGGGGCGGTTAAACAGACCCGGAGGGGAGGTCAAGCTTGACGTCGAATAGCGGTTCGGGCGGGAGAACATGGAGGGAAAGCCGGAGTTGTTGTCGCGGTACTCGGGGGGTGTGGTGGGCTCGGACTGGTGACCGCCCAATCTACCCACCTCCTCCTCCATCTGGGCCAGCTCGAGGGCTTCACGGCGCTGCTGCTGATCCAGTTTCTGCATCTCGAGCTCGAAGCGTCGTCTCTGTTCGCGGATTCGTTCATACTCGATCTTTTTCTTCTCTATCTGATACGAGAGTCAGTTCAAAATTCCGAGGTCGGGGGGATGACGATGTCCAAAGGCCCGCGGGTCATCTCGTTCGCGGGTGAGTGACCCAGGGCATCGAAATCGTGGCCATCGCCGTGGAGACCAGTAGGGGGGCGGATTCGTGGTCGACATACCAATTGGACTTTGTGCATAGTCTATTACAGGACATGTCAGCCAACTGAGCGTCGAAGGCGACTCCATCGCAAGGGCGCCACCGGTGGGAGATAGCAACAGAGGGACAGGTCGGACGGAGGATGGCGACTCACGTTGTAGTCCTGGGGCTGTTCGGGTCCCTGGGGAGGAGATGCCAGGGAGGCCATGGAGTTCAGGGTCGGGATACGGCCCGAGTCGGTGGTGAAGCGTCGAGGCAGGTTAGAGCGATGATCGTAGGCGACCTGGGGCCCAGGCAGTCTCGAGCCATTGCGAGGAGGTGAGGCAAGCGAGTTCATTGGCGAGTCGTTCCTGGGGGACGTCTGCGATCGGAAGCGGTGGTCGTCCATGGCGGGCTAAAAGAAACAAGGTGGTACACGCCGAATTGGCAAAGCGGGCTCGGTCTATATTACTGCAGACATGGGAAGAAACGGAAGCATCAGCAAGCGAAGCGCTCGACGGTAGAGAGAGGAACAGGAACAAGAACAAGCAAGAGATGATGGATGGGACGTTGTTGAGAGGCGGGGTGGGCGCGGCCAGTGTGGGTATGGCCCATGGCTAGGGGTGGACGATGGGCGATGGGCAATGGACTCTGGGCTATGTGCGATGGGGCTTGGGGCCACACGGGCCACTTGGGAAGGAGGGAAGGAGAGGAGGGCCCAGGACTTTAGGCTTGTTTTGGGCAGGGCAGGTAGGTACCTCACCTCAGGTATGGCAGGAGCGGCGGAGGAGGGGGCAAAAGGGCAAAAGGGCAAGAGCGGCAGAGAGCAAAGGGCAGGGGGAGAAGGGATGGAAGAAGCAGACCAAGGGGGACATGATGACAGTCATTCGCGCGCGCTCTCGTCGTCGTTGCTGGCTCCTCTCTCTCTATGTCTCTCTGTTTCTTTTCTGTATTTCTCGCCAAAGGCAACCAGGGCATGCCAGCGCAGCAGGCGGCGTAGGAATTACCGGTTACGTCGTCCTTACTCCTGGGGCTAGGCCTAGGCCTAGCCTCTCTGTGCCTGTGGGTGCGCCGGCGTGCGGTCTGTCGCAGTGGAGGGATGCGTATGCGTGGGTGTCCGTGTCCACCATGTGTGCACAACCACGACAGCGACAGCTCAACTGCCGCCACCATGATGCCAGCAAGAGAGATGGGAGACTTAGAGAGAGCGCGAAGAACCTATGTCATTGTCGCCCTCGCCGGATGGCAGCACCTAGGCCGGTCTTTCATCCCTCGGTAGGACAGAAAAGGGGGTCGGGACGAACAGTTCGGTGGTGCTGTACTGGGCTGACGAGACTGGACATACCTGAGATAATTACACGCGCTGAGTGGCGGACGCTGGGTGACAGATACAACTCGTACAGACCCTGCGCACATACAGAGCCGCTGTGCTTCTGTTCACTCGGTTTTCTCGCTCACGATCTATCTCGCTCTCTCTCATACAGCGCGCCCTGGAGAGCCAGGAGCGACAGGCTGAGTGGGAGGAAGTTTGAATGACGCGACGACAACGAGGACGAGGAAAAAAGGTTGGTAAGACTCCAATAAATGGGCCAAGGCAAAAGAAAAGATGGAAACGCGGGCGATTTGGCGTGGGCGTGGGGAGGTTTCGCGCGCTGTGGACACGGGTAGTGGGCAGCCTGGGACAAGGACGCAGGGTCTGGTCGCAGGACAGGACAAGGCACCAACAGGATCGACCAGGAACAGGAAAGGACTGGAGGAGACACAAAACCGGATAGGACAGCAATCGGACAAAATGGGGCCCGGGCCAGGGCAAGCCAGGACTGGACATCAGGGCAGTCAGGGCAAGGTTTGTTAGGGACGCTCAGCATGGGAGCTTCACTTCACCAGTCCCGGCAAATTAGTGGGAACTTCAAGCCCAGGGAACCCCGTACTTACCACTGCCAGCAGTAGCAAAGAGCAGCATGCGGCGACAGCTAACCCGGGGCTGTATGGAGTACGGGGACTCACTTGCGCACACGTTGGGTGCCAGCGACTCAGACAGAGACAGTGTGAGCCAGGAGACCCATATTGGCCATCGGCGCCTAAACCAAGCCACGAAATAGGGCCAGTCAGTCACAGTGGAACCCTGTTCAAGCGGGCCAGAAGAGCAAAATGGACATGCGAAGCCCCCAGGGTCACGGATGGGGTGGCAGACTTGTCGCGCATTACACTCTCCCGCAAAGCGTCAAAGTCAAATTGTCTTCCTCCATCTTCCAGGTGTAACAGTTCTAACTTACAAATAAACGTGTTTGATCTCGTCCTACCCTTCTTCCCTTCTCCAGCTGTACTGTTGATACTCTGGTCAGCTTGAGGATCCGGCCGGCGCAAAAGGCGCCGACCGATTTAATAGGTCCGAAGCCTCGGCTCTTTAAAGACCGGTTTTCTCGTGGGCTGTGGGCTCAGAACGTGGTTCGGCACACAGAGGGGCACGGCTTTGTTGAGACATTCACCATCCGCCATGCGGCCCGTCCTCCTCAACGCAGGCACAAAGTACGGGGTGTGTGACACTGACCCAGACACAGAGACATACTAATTAGATATGTGCGGCAAACCTTACTTGCGATGCACTTGCCAGCCAACTTGCGATGCCCGCGGTGGTTACCTATGTACACCGCGTAGCTACTACGTAGGTGCCGACCCTCCCTTGCTCTTCTAACACCTAGGATGAATGGCTTGTGATAAACCCCCGGAGGCATGACGGGCGTGGGTAGGCCGACGCAATCGGACGGCTCCAGGGATTAAGTACCCGATGGGGAATTGGAGGCATTTGGGCCATGCCGGGTCCCGGACAAAGCTACAGTAGTGCGCCTCAACTTGCGGGATGTCGAAGAGCGTCGCAGCGTGGCTTTTTCTTCTCTGCCAAGGGCCAGCCACTTGACGTGGTAACTTCGATACTGATGAAGGCAAGGGAGGAAAATGTCCAGTGGCATCCACATGAGAGTGGGAACTGCCGAAGATCCTTGCTCTCCTTATTGGGCGATACACCTGTCAGGGTCGCGTTGGTTCTCTGCTCTCTGGTTGCTGCCACTCCGGCTCGTGTCTCTGTGTCAGCGCGCGGATCTCCTCCATCTTCCAAGCCACCCGGCTTCTGGCTAAAGCCCCCTCGCCCCTGGCACCCATTTTTTTCGGCTGGACGAGCTGCTTTGGTACGATAGTACGCGAACCAGACGGAGCAGGCGCCGAGCCGTGCAGGGTCTTCGTCAGCAAGCGACTTCGAGGAAATCTCGAAGGCGTTTGACACACAATGGTTCCTCCGAGACTGAGACCCATGTGCTGCTGCGCTGGAAGCGGGTACCCAGATCTACTACGTGCTTTGTAGAAGGTAATTAAATATCGTGTGCCACATTGGCCTTGCCAGGACGCACGCAACCCTTGGACAGCACCGGCCGCGTCCCGATCGCATCACGCCAACCGTCCACGGCCACTCAATCCCCTGGCAAGATCACAGCCAACTTGCCCCGAGCGCCTCCTTCGTGGCCTTTGGACGTTGATTGGCGGTGTGTCTGCCGCTCCTATTTCCACCTGCACGTCACACAGAAACCAAATACAACTGCAGGGCTAATAAAGTCGCCGCGACCAGTCCCCAGATTCTTACCCATCCCAATGACCAGGAATGCCCAGTTCGCCGGCCTCACGTGTGGCCAAAACTACGTCGTAGCTACAGGCGCCATTGAATCCTTCTTTTCTCTGCTAGCTCGTTCTACCTCGGCGTGCTGAATTAATGCGCCCCCCTCTCCACTGGACGGTTGTCACCAAGGAGTCTTGCCTGATGTTGGAGTACACCACAGGGCTTCATTTCAGCCTCTTTCTCCCTTTATTGGCCACCACAACTCGTTGACAGTTGGCGATCCATGTCCTCTTTCGCTCACCGCTCCTGAGCGTCGGACCTACGTCCACGCGACGTTCCATAATGGCCTAAAACTCACCCGCCTCCTCATCCACGGACCTGTCGAGTCGGCCATCGCAGGATAGCCGTGGTGGTGGCTTGTCTTTGGATCCGACCCAAATCGGGCGATGATGCTTAGCGCAGTCGGCGACTCTTGCTCGGAGCAGGTGGGCCATCCCGGTGTGGTTCCTTAGGTTAGCGCTTCTTTGGCTGGCCTATACACTTGAGACACTGATTCGAGAGCTGAGCCTGTTTGATCATGGCTTTGTCATGTTCCGCCCCGTTCACCACGGTTTAGGCCTTCTGTGCTCGGCATGGTCGGGGTCTCGATCCACCCGTTCCGTCGTGCATGCCGCAGCACTGGGCTGGATGCATCCATTGTCCAGGAGGTTGGAAGGTTGGTGGGTTCGCTGCCACCAGGAATCCTTTTGGATGGACAAATACGCACATCATATCCTTCTTACATCACATTGCAGCAAAACCCCTCCTTCCCCCAAGCCTATGCCTGCAACAGAGCCTCGCATCGATTCCGGGTGGGGGCGATCTCGACTGAGGAGGTAATTATTACATAGTACATCGAGTTTGCTCCTCCTGAAACAGTCCTAACCAAAAAGCCTCACTGACGACGACTCTGCCAGTGGCTGGGCCATGGAAGCATGGAGCTCGAGCTGCCAACCCCGAGCGAGGCCATTTGAATTCCTCCACTCGCCTTCTCTGTCCTCTCTCCTGGCTGGTGCCCGCTCGCGTTCCCCCTCCCTTCGAGGGCCTCAACCCCTTCACCGACTTTTACACGACGCCGCTACCAGTGGACCGCCTGGTTCGCCCGCCTTGCCGTCCCACCCCAACTCAGGAGTCAGGGTCCGATCCAGCCACACTAAAGAGGCAGCTGGCCGTCGCCAAGCTAAAGGTTGGTTCGTTGCCGCTCTGCAGGACAGACACCAAAGATGCAACGCCGTGACGTGAGTCTCTGCCAACAACCCCGGCCAGAACTAGCCACGGGCCACAGAGCGATCCCTCCGGTACTATGTAGGTTGACCGTCGGTTGACCGTTGCTACCACGAGGCCAATCTCCCTAGAATAAAGTCCTAGCCTCGGCGACAACCGATTCACCGTGATAAGATGCCACTGCCGGCATTGTGTGACAGCTGTGCGGGTGCCGCACATGCGGGGGCTGGGCTTCTGCGCAAGGACGCAACACCCTTGTTCTTCTCCCCATGGGCCAGGGCGAACGAGGCCCCGTCGGACGTAGCTAATCTGGCCACCTCCGTCAGCGATGCCGGAGTCAATTTTACCCCGCGCAATCGAACACTGACATTAAGCAAAAGCCTCTTGGAGTTGCGGAGTTGTTGTCACTTTCCGGGCGCTAAACTACTGTATCCGAAACTCGTCATCAACTCTTGTATACAAAGTACACGACAGAGTTGACAAATTCAAATACGAGCCGCAATGCGACATGCTTGCGACACCTTGGAGTTACCGTCGAACCAATCCAATAAAATCCCGGTCTTCGGGAAATACAGACGCGAGGGGTTGCACGGCTGACTGTGAGTCGCCACCCTAGCAATGCTGTGGCATCTGCCAACTCAACCTGCAGCTGGTAGTAGGTACATGACTGGTCCTGCATCGTCCAGGGGCGGAGAAGTCCTAATACCGTCAAACGCTGTTCGGTCGAGACCCTCGTACAAACCGCCTACCCTATAACAGACGTCGATTGGCTCTCGGTTCGGCCACACTCCGTCCTCTCTTACACCCTCATGACGAAGACGCTATTGATTTGTTTCCAGTATACAGTTTGGGCGTGCATATTGTAGTACAGGCTTACCCCACCGTGACCTCCAAATTTGATGGTGGGGTACGCATTTCATACAAACCACAGTCAAGGGACAGAAGAGGTTCTCACCGACAGGAAGATTGACAGAAAAAGGCCAACTCAGGCGGCCCAAGTGATGGGATAGCCAGCCTGACATAGGGGAACAATTAAAATAAAACCAGCTAGCAAGAAGGAAACAGAGCTGCTGCAGTAGCTTGGGTTCGGGAAATAAAATCGAGTAATCTCTTAGGAAGCATTGGATCTAACCGCCTAAACTTTACAAACTCCAGCAACCAAGCTCCCGAAGTCTTAACCCATCCCTTCCAGCTATATCCGTTTATCACTCATCTACCAGCTATACCTCGCTCATGCTTCCCGGGGATACGCGTACCTCAATTGCATACCCGAGAACAACTTGACAACCTCGTCTAAAGCATTGGATCCCCCCCCCCGGTCGTTGTTGTTCTGGCCATCGTTACTCGCCGCGTGCTCGGCTGCGCATAGTAGTCCGTTTGGCTCTGCTCGACATATCCTTTGGCGGCGCAGGCCGGAAAGGCTCACAAGCGGCAGTCGTGATCTTAGGCAACTGACGGGTACCGACCAAAGCGTCCAGCAGGTTCGTCGCCTAGATCTTCGAGGTCTCTCATAGCGGGGTGGTTCTATGGGGGACAGGAGCTAGGTTCAGCTTGTCAAATACCACTCGCACCATACGCTCCGCTCCTGGTAACATCTTCCGCTCCCAGGCAGCACTTAATCAAGCACTTCTTTCGTCTCAGAGCAAGCATTATACAGGGGTGTTTGCAATTGACGGTGTTGAGTTCACGACAGTGTGACGTTTTGCAATGGGGGTCCTCTTTGAGGGTCTTGTTTTTGGTAGCTATGTCGTCCGTGTGTACAGCCTTCACGTTGCTATGTCTACTCTAGAGTTTAGATCTTACCCGTTCTCTCACTTGCAATATAGAGTCCAAGTCCAAAACACGGGTCCAGTAAAAATGCACCACGTACTAATAACAACATGAAGGTAAAGAACAAAAACGGATGCATGCTAGTGAAAGTCGCCTCCTTACCCTGGACATTGGCATGTTGACGCTAGTGACACGTGATCTCTTATCTTATCGGCATGCGGTCGTCCCCCACCGCGGCGCAACCAAGAAGCCGGCTCCACCTGTTACCTTGCCGCGGGGCAGAACTTTTTGCGAAGCTATCGCCAGCCGCTGGCAAAAAAAGTAATCCTCAACGACAATCCGACACTCCCGCCTTAGATGTCTGTTTCCCGGTGACCTTCAAGATGCCTTTGGTAGACGATGGCTTCGAGGCCCTTCTGGAGCCCTTCTATAATGGCAAGAAGCTTACTGATCCCATCTCCACCAAGGAGGATAAATTCCAACTCCTCCCAGCCTTCCTCAAGGTTAAAGGTAAGGGTGCCACACCCAGTAGTTCCAGCTCACATGCTAACATACCCAGGACTTGTGAAGCAGTATGTACCGACAGTCCTCTCGCACGCGCCGAAACCTCAAGACACCGCTGGCTGACACAAACAAGGCACATTGACTCATACAACTTCTTCGTCGAACAAGAAATCAAGGACATCGTGCGGGCCAACCGAACTATCCGAAGCGATGTGGACAGTAACTTCTGGCTTGAGTAGGTGTGCCTGGATGAAGAGTCCCGGATATTTGCTTACATGTACCCAGGTTTACCGATATTCGAGTCGATCGTCCCCGACGCCAAGACTGGAAAGATGCCAAGTCCCACACCGAGGTTACTCCCATGGAGTGCCGTCTCCGAGATATGACATATGCGGCGCCTATCCTAGTTGATATTGCGTACATCCGAGACAAGCAAAGGATTGTGAGGAAGGGAGTGCCTCTTGGTCGGATGCCTGTCATGTTGCGCAGCTCTAAGTGCCGACTGAGCGGCGCAACCAACACCAAGATGGAGCAGATGAACGAGTGCCCCCTGGACCCGGGTGGTTATTTCATCATCAACGGCACCGAGAAGGTCATTTTGATCCAGGAACAGCTCAGCAAGAACCGAGTCATTGTCGAGGCCGACGAGAAGAACAACATCATATCAGCATCCGTCACCAGTTCGACTCACGAGCGAAAGTCAAAGACCTATGTTACGTTAAAGAAGGACAGAATTCTCCTCACACACAACGTTCTGGTGGAGGGTATCCCGATCGTCATTATCCTCAAGGCCCTGGGTGGACTTTCAGATTACGAGATTATGCAGCTCGTAGCCGGATCCGACGGAAGATACCAGGACGAGTTTCTCATCAATTTTGACGAAGCAACAAAGGTTGGAATTCATACTCAGCACCAAGCACTGGAGTACATTGGTGCACGTGTCAAGATGGGCTCCCGCAAGGGACAATTCGGCCCACAAGTGCGACGCAACCATGTCGAGGAAGGCTTGGACGCTCTTGCAAACCTCGTCATTGCCCATGTTCCTATCGAAGGCCTTGACTTCTACCCCAAGGCCATCTACGTTGCTATGATGACTCGAAAGGTTCTCATGGCATCCCACAACTCCAAGTTGGTCGACGATCGAGATTTCGTGGGAAACAAGCGACTGGAACTTGCTGGCCAGCTTCTTTCCCTACTATTCGAAGATTTATTCAAGCGTTTCATGGTCGAGGTCAAGATGTCGATTGACAAGTTCCTCAAGAAGAACAATCGCGCAGTTCCTCTCGATGCTGTCCATATGATAAGCAACCATGCTAACAACATCGGAATTGGAATCAACCGAGCAATTCAGACTGGCAATTGGAGTGTGAAGCGATTCAACATGAACCGTGCTGGAGTCACGCACGTTCTGAGCCGCCTTAGTTACATCGCTGCGCTTGGTATGATGACTCGAATCAGCAGTCAGTTTGAAAAGACTCGAAAGGTGTCTGGTCCCCGAGCTCTTCAACCGTCGCAGTGGGGCATGCTTTGCACTTCTGATACACCTGAAGGAGAAGCCTGTGGTCTTGTCAAGAACTTGGCTCTGATGACACACATTACTACCAACGTTGATGAAGAACCAGTCAAACGGTGGATTTTTACACTTGATGCTGGCGTTGAGCCCATTCGCAACTTTTCCGGAGCCGAGATGCACCGAGAAGGAAGCTACATCATCCACGTTAACGGCACACCATTCGCACTGACGCGGTACCCAAAACGATTCGCGCACAAGTTTAGAACAATGCGCCGAAGGGGCTGGATCTCTCCATTTGTCGGCATCAATATCAACACTCACTTCAGTGCCGTTCACATTGCCACCGATGAAGGACGAATCTGTCGACCCTACATCATTGTCAAAAATGGCCAGCAGAAGTTGAAGCCAGAGCACCTCCGTCTGCTTCAACTTGGAAAAGTCAGTTTCGACGATTTCCTCAACCATGGTATCGTTGAGTATCTTGACGTGAACGAGGAGAATGATGCTCTTGTTACCCTCTACGAGCATCAAATGACAAAGACCACCACTCATCTGGAAATCGAACCTTTCACAATCTTGGGCGCAGTCGCTGGTCTGATTCCATTCCCTCATCACAACCAATCCCCCAGAAACACCTACCAATGCGCCATGGGTAAACAAGCTATTGGAGCAATCGCATACAACCAGTTCAACCGAATCGATACCCTGCTGTACACACTCGTATACCCTCAGCGGCCAATGGTCATCTCCAAAACTATTCAGCTCATCGGATACGACAAGCTTCCCGCAGGCCAAAACGCCACCGTTGTTGTCATGTCCTATTCTGGATACGATATTGAAGATGCGTTGGTTCTCAACAAAGCCTCGCTTGATAGAGGGTTTGGGCGATGTCAAGTCTTCAGAAAGTATACCACAGAGCTCCAGAAATACCCGAACGGACGGAGAGAGCGAATTGGCGACCCCCTCAACGAGGGAGAAGGAAAGGTCAAGCGCCGTATTGCTAAGCATGAGGCCCTCGATGATGATGGTCTGGCAATCGTGGGATATAAAATCCACTCTGGTGAAGCCATGGTCAAGAAGGAGACGCCCCTTGATCAGACGACCACTGGGATCGGAATGGATCGCGGGCCTAGTGAATACCGTGACTCGGCTGTTTCATACCGAATTCCAGACCCGGCATACATCGACAAGGTTATGATCTCACAGACCGAGAAGGACACCACCGTCATCAAGGTCCAGACCAGACAGACCCGTCGCCCTGAGCTCGGAGACAAGTTTTCATCTCGTCACGGTCAGAAGGGTGTGGTGGGCATCATTGTCGACCAGGAAGATATGCCTTTTGCCGATACTGGTCTGACCCCCGATATTATCATGAACCCTCACGGTTTCCCTTCTCGAATGACTGTCGGAAAGTTGCTCGAGTGTCTGACGGGTAAAGCGTCAATTATTCATGGCCGTCCGGACTACGGATTTGGCGATGCCTTCCGATCTCACCCAGTCGAAGAGATGAGTCAGGTGCTCCTTGATCACGGTTTCTCATGGGAGGGCAAAGACTACTTTACATCTGGTCTCACTGGCGAGCCGCTCGAAGCGTACATCTTTAACGGGCCTATCTATTACCAACGTCTGAAGCACATGGTGCAAGACAAGATGCACTCTCGATCTCGCGGGCCCCGAGCCATATTGACCCGACAGCCTACTGAGGGTCGTTCCCGAGATGGTGGTTTGAGACTGGGTGAAATGGAACGTGATTGTCTGATTGCCTATGGCGCCTCGCAGCTTCTCCTGGAGCGTCTGATGATTAGCTCTGACGGAACGGAGATTGACATCTGTCAGCAGTGCGGTCTGTTTGGATACAAGGGCTATTGTCACACGTGCAAGAGCACCCGAGAGGTGACGAAGATGACGATGCCGTATGCGGCAAAGTTGCTCGTGCAGGAGCTTATCAGCATGAACGTTGGCGTGCGGTTACAGATGGAGGATGAGTTCCCGCACCCGAGGTAGTGGTAGAATGATGGATTCATGTACATGTGGGATCAACGAAGATAGGGCGTTTAGAATATAGGTAGCTTCCCAGTTCAAGGCAAGGTTCTTTATCGATTAAATGTAATTGATTAAGCGTCATCTATATGGTCTTCGTCCAATGCCTCTCGTGACCTTGCCGACTCCATCCAGATCCCTTGCTTCCGGCAATGAGGATTAACACATATCTAAACTACAGTTCCCTTTCCCAAGCTCATGTTACCTTTTCCGCGACTTCCGCCGCTCTTTTACCACCATTTTCAAGCCCCCCATGGTGACCTCGAATTCCACGGCGTCCTCCAAGCCTTGGCTAGAGGCAGCTGTGTGTGGCGCGAAGACGACCTTCATCCACCTTCGCCAGTTTTTAAGTGTGGGCGTTGCCAAGTCGGCATCGTCGTCTGCATCTATCGGCGCGGCGTGTCGAGTACGGCCGTACACAGGACGTTTGAGGAGGGCGACCCGGCAGGCAATCTGGGTTGTCCAGACGAGGCCTAGACTGGGCGTCTTAAAAGAGTACGAAGCCCGAGGCTCGTCACCCCAGCCGGTGAACCAGCGTTGCTGATAGTCGAGCAGCAGAGCGGGCGGCGGCGGGGGCCCATCGGGGTCCTGGAGGGAGAAGGGGATGGACGACGAGGGCGTACTGGGGAAGTTTGTGGACGGGGGAGGCATACTCCTCGAGGCCAGGGGGCTTTCCTGGACAGCGCCACTACTTCTAGGAGGCGGGTTGCGCGAGATGGGAGCAGAGGAGGCAAAGCGGTCGGCGACTTGGTTGGCGACGACGACGGCGAGGTTGTGACGGCGTGCTAGGTCCCGGAGCAGGGCGCCTAGGCGGACGAGCTCAGCGCTCCGGGCGGCCATGTTAGAGCCGTGGGAGCCCTGACGCTCAAACTCGGCACGGTAGTTTGCGGCGACGGAGTCGAGGATAAGCAGGCCGATGTCGTGGCGCGATAGTAGCACGGGCACCTGGAACTCGAGGATGTGGTCCTGGGTCTCGAGGTCCGGGGTGACGGCGCTGTGGATGCGGTCGAGTGACGGCCGGTCCTCCGGGGCCGCGGCCTGAAGGATCGGGTTGGCGTCGAGCATCTGGGCGAGACGGCGGGTGGCGAGGGCGGCCTCGGTGGAGATGTAGAGGGCGTGGCGGCCGAGTCCGTGAGGAGGAGGCAGCTGGACGGCGAGACATAGGGCAAGGAGGGCCTGGGTCTTGCCGGCGCCGCTCTCGCCGGCGAACTCGGAGATGGTACCGACGGGGATGCCACCACCTAGGGCTGCATCGAGGCCATCGTCGAGGGTGCTGATGTAGCGGAGCTGGAGAGGCCCCGGTGCCGGGACGGGGTCCGGGGCCGGAAGTGGAGGCTCATCGGTGTCAGCGTCGGCGTCAGCGTCGGCGGAAGTGGAAGCAGGTTCAGTCTCCGGTTTGACGTCGGTTCCCTCGAGGAGGAGGAGCGGCTGCTGCGGCGCGGCGAGGTCGTCAGAGAGGGAGTTTTGGACAGCAGCGATGAAGCGCTTGAGGTCGAGCAGAGGGAGGCGAGTCTGCTTGGCGATGTCGGCGGGGTGGAGGGTGAGGAGGTCGGCGGTGGTGAGGCCGTGATGCTCGATGGCCGGGAGGAGGGCGGCGAAGGGAGGGATGGGGAAGGAGGGGAGGATGTGGAGGAGGTCGGTCATGGAGGGCGGTGGTGGAAGACGGGACGAGGGGGACACTCAGAGGAGGGCATGCCGCGTCAGGGTGAAGGTGAGGGTGAAAGTGAGCGAGCGAGTGAGTGCGTGAGTGTGTGTAAGTGAGGGCCTGTGAGACTGAGATGCCGTGCGCAAGTGACGTGAACCTGGGGTTAGGTTGGTGCGTTGTTCTAGGGCTCTGGCAAGGTGGACGCACACTGCGCCTTCAGCCTGGGAATGGGAGAGGCGTAGTTGTACGTTTACGGCATCATGCCTCTGTCAAAGGTGGGAGCTTTCACGGCTTCATCCTGTCGTGCACTCGATAGACGCGATGTGAAAGCGTGGTTCGCGGGCGTGGTTCATTAGACGCGGGATGTACCCCACATCAGATCAGAGCGCGGCACGCGGGGCGACCTATAACGCGGGCAATTAATCATGAAGGGAACAAATGGGGATTTTATTTTATTTTAAAATTGAACCACTTGTACAACCGTAAAGCGGATAATTCAGGAACCCACGCGGTCCTGGTAAGACATCTCCTTGCATCATGCATCGGCCGTGGGTTTCAAAGCCGGGACTGCTAGGTCTGACGTGTGCTGTGACAGTTCTGGGCGCAGCGAGTAATTACAGTGCGCGACTGGCCTATCAATAGCGCACAGACACGGAGACACGGCGGAAACTAGGTAGGAAGCGTCATCATCCAAGTCTTCGGAAAGAAGACATTCTCGTCAATTCATGCTGTCAGACAGAGATATAGTGCGGCAGGGCGACAATGGGCTTACACGTCCCTTCGTCATTTAGACTTCACCTCTCTTTATTTTATTTTTTAATTTTTTTGTCTTTCGACAATCCGACAATTGGAGCTCCGCCGCTGTGGCTGCAGTCGCCACGACGTCGGTCAGCCCCGTGCTCTCCGCTCGCTTCGGAAATGCTACGCTACCAGGCTTTCAACCTTACGAGTACCTTGCCAGTCGGTAACCTTACAAGGCTCATGACGAGCCCAACTCGCGAGTGACAGGGCTGATGAGCCTCCACCCACCAACCCGCAGCAAACCTTCATTCAATGTCTTTGCTTGATGGAGTCCCGCTGTAATCTCTCCGATTTAGGGGCCCCGAACGGCCAGCAGTGGGGGGCTATCCCAGGCCAGCTCGTCAACCAGGTCGACAGCGACAGCCAGTCAACAACTGGACAACCGGTCGATCCGTGTCGAGGCGGCCCTTGCTACTGCTGACGTTGGGTCGTATCGTGCCCCAGAGGTCATCTCCACCCAATTTTGCGCAAGGCGCCGCCTTTGATGGACAAGCACCAGTGGCTGGCGCCATCTCCACAACCCTCGGGCTTGGGCACGCTATCCCAGCAGGTCCAGAGACAAGACACCAACGGCTTCTGCAACGAGTCCCACGGGGCGTCGACGGCGTGCACTCTGCCGTCCCAATATGGCGTCCTGTGGTGACCCGTGTGGACGGATTCGTTGTCTCGGCATGCTGAGCCGGACGAGTGTGGATGTGGGTGTGCGGTGTGCTGTGATGCAGGCCATGATCAATCCGTACCATGTATGCCAGGGAGCGGAGAAGGATGAGGAGGATGAGGAGGTGGAGGCAAGCACTCAGCTGGACCCGATTATTCCATTTCAGAGGAGCACAAAAAGTCGAAAATCTTTAATTCCGCCTTGGAAGACGCATATCGCGGCGGGGAGGGGGGCGGGAAGCACCCGACACGCTCTCGCCCTACAAGTAACAATCTGACCATCTCCCAGCGACACCGTCCCCTTGGTAATCAAACTGGACGCCCCTAGGCTCGGAGCTGGGTCAACTCGGAGTCGATGCTGACGCCCAGCGAGGCGACGACCGGGGATATTTTGGGATGCAGATGAATCGACCAACCGCCAGCCGCCCTCGTGCAGCAGCCGCCCCGTCGACATGACCCGTTTCTCGCTAGTCCTTGGTTCTAGCCCTGGCTCTCCACTGTTGCCCTGGCGGCCGCTTGTTTCGAGTCTGGGATCCCGGCTTGGGGGCTGTGCGGACCTCAATCTCTCAGTCGTGCTCGTGGACGATTGGTGTTGGCGTCCGGACAGGCGATGGGAGGATTTCCCGGCGCTACTACGCATGTAGCACAGGCTGAGAACAGAGGCTGTCGACGCCCGTACTCCGTACTGTGCCGTTGTATGGCGATCCTGGGGCACAGCACAGTACTCGGGAGACGGGTCTGTTCCCAGTAATTTGCCAATTGCCTGGCTGACTCTCCGCAGGGCTTCCCAAGGATTCACACCCCAGCTACGATCGCCCAGGCTGTGTGCCTCCTAAGGGTTGCCCAAAGTAGACAGTCGTATTGCTTGCAGCCAGCGTCACAGGCGGCGCCGCACCCAATATCTGTACCTACCACCTCTCGACCAGCAGCTGTGACTCTGTGAGAGTCGAGTCTGGTCTGGTTCTGGCCCCCAAGTAGCCAAGTCTCGACTCGCTCTCCCAGCACCCTGCCCGCCAGAGCCACGAAGCTTGTTTGGAGGCGTCCAGATGCTCCAGGCTGATCCATGTCATGCCGGCGCACTGCCAGGGGCCGCCATGTCCAAGGCCGTTCAGCTTCTGCAAGCCACTATCGACTGCACAGCGTTGTAACTGGTTTCCACAGCCCCCAGCAACTCCAGCCGCCTACCCCGGCGTCCCGACGACCGACGACCCAATGGGCAAGGGGTGAATCGACGCAAATTCCACTAGAGAAACTCTTAGCTTAAGGCTGAGTGGACGATGGTGGAGTGCTCATTCACACACTAACCGCACTACCACACTCACACAACTCACTCACACGCTTGCGCCCAAGCTCAACACCCACGCCCAGAGGAACGATGCCCCCCCAGGCGAGCCCATGCTCCTTGCTCCGAGCCCGAGATGGCTGAAGGGACCCCGGCCATGCTCCGTCGGATGGCTGCTGCTCTACTGCTCTACTAGCTGCTTTCTCCGCTCCGCTGCCCGTCTTATAATCAATGTCGCCGCTGCCGCATCCTGGCCAAGCCCTTTTCCTTCTCCGTCTACTCCCCCTTCTGCCTCTCAAGCACATCGGTGGTGCCATCAATTCAAGCTATTTGTCGATTCGATTCGAGCAACCGTTCAAGATGAAGGTTTCTGGTTCATACGCCGCCATCACGGCTCTGGCTGCCACCGCCAATGCCAGGCACCTCCTGGTTCGCTCCGAGCCCACCGTTGCTGTCTCCCTCGCCGACAACGGTGTCAGCCCTCGCCCGACTGAGGCACCAGAGTACGACCTCTTGCGACGAGCCGACCAGGGCACTTTGCTCTATGCTCCCGACAACACCTGTGGCTTCATCTCCGGGCTCGAAGGCGCCGGCTATACCTGCTTTGGCACCTACACCTGCGCCTTCAGCATATCGAAAGATGAGGGCCATGTCGCTTGCTGTGCCGATAGTGTGTGCAACATGCGATTCGCCTGTATTGACTACGCTGGCTACTTCTCTTCGAGCCAGTGTACCGGCGGATGCGATGTTGATGCTTTGACCCTAAAGTGGTAGGTTTACCTCCGACAACCCTCAATCCCTGAAGTGTATGTGTAAAACTGACCAGACGAATAGTACCGAGACCTCTGCTCCTTACTGCAACACCATCTCCTTCTCCTCCGGAGGTGTGTCCGACTACTGGTGCAACAGCCAAAATATTTCCACCGCCCGTATGGCCACCACCACCTTCAGTGGCGGCGATGCCCGAGTGTACACCACCCAGGACGATACCTCTTCTAGTGCCAGCGTCATCACCTCTGGATCTGCTGATCTCCCTACCGTGACTGTCTCGTCTAAGCCTTCCAGCACCTCCGGAAGCGCCTCCGAAACGACCAGCTCCGGCTCCAGCAGCGGTGGTTCCTCAACCCCCGTTGGTCCCATCGTCGGCGGCGTTGTCGGCGGTGTTGGCGCCCTCGCCATCGCCGGTGCCGCCATCTGGTTCTGCCTCCGCAACAAGAAGAAGAAGGAGGCCGCGGCTGCCACCACGGCTCCCCCGACTTACCAGTCGCCCAACATGCAGCAGCCTGGTGTTGGTCCCAACGGTTACAACCCTGTGCCCCAGGGCCAGGCCGGCTACTACGACCCCAAGAACGCCTACTCAACTCCCACCCAGCAGTACAACCAGACTGCTGTCCCTGGGTTCTACCCCCAGAACCAGCCCGGATCTCCCGACTACAGCCAGACGAACCCTTCATCTCCTGGCACTTACGATCCTCGTATGGCCCACTCCACCACCAGCCCCTCGCCCTCGTACAACCAACAAATGCAGGGCCAACCCGGCTTCCAGCCTCAGCAGGCCGTCATCCACGAGGCCCCCGCCAACGCCGTTGGCAGCAACGGCCGCGGCGACACTCACGAGCTTGCCTAAAGAGAGATGCGGTACTGGCTGTGACTACCGCGGAAAGCGGCTCACTGTTGTGTTGGAGGCGTTTGCTGGGTTGTCATCTGGATTTTTTGTTTGCATCATGGCCTGGAGTTGGATAGAGATCTTGTCATTCTGAACGCCAAATAATGGGAGATGGATTTGTTCTTTTATTTCAAAGTGCAAAAATAAAAAAGAATTCGACACCCTCTTAATGGTTCCGGGGATGGAGGCGCGGAGGAACAGAGATGATGGCCCATGATGACTTGTTTTAACCTAATTTCATGTATACCCTTTTACTTAGGTATCTTTTGATCCACGCAGAACCTGAACATATTGTGCGTCTTCAATCATCGTCCCTTGGCTCTCGCGTGACTGTGGAAAGGAAACACTGAGATATTGGCCCCCTATTCTCTACGTGGGTGGTGCATGGAGACATGGTTTACTTTCTCAACTGCTAAATTGGCTCACATAAGCACAGTTTCATGACTTGGAGATAATTGCTTGTTGTTTGCGTTAATACGACAGTTAATTTCTCCTTCATGTTCCTCCTCATCTATCCTATACTCCACTTCCAATCACACCAAACAGCTTTCCAAGCAACATGACAACAAGCAATAGTGCTTGATACAAATTCTGAATTGCACCTACGCCAGGCCGATCAACCCGCAACTCTGTCGCTTTCCATGAAACATGAACTATGCATGAACCCCCTAGTTCCCCGAATCCCCTAAGACAACATGTGTGCGCCTGGTAAGACAAGACCGTAAAACTGAATCGCTAGCCAAGTACATAAAACAAAAGAGACAAGACAAACATGCAACAGCCGTTACATGGCGGCTAATTGGGATGCTTAGTAGTCAATCAGCCTCAGCTTCTTGCCCACATCTCGCCGGCGGGCTTGCACCGCGGCTCGCTCCGAGGCACGCGTTTCCGCTACATCGAATTGCACACTGCGGGCTTTGAGCGCCTGGAGAAGCATGCCTGCGTCGAAAAAGCCATCTGTGGGTAAGGTTAGTAACTGCAATCGTGTCTGATGATATGCGGGGGGCAACTTACATCCACCGATCTCATCGTCCTCGCTAAAGGCACTGCTCTCGTTGGTGGGAGACGTGGTGCCCGTGTTGGAGCGGATGTTGTCGACGGCCGTGATGGGGCGCCCGCGGGACTTGAGCCGGTTGGCGGGCTTGGTGTGGTGCATGGCGTTCTCGGCCTCGCGGGCGCGGCTGGCCTTCATTGTGGACATCTTGCGGTTGCTGATGCGCAAGATGCGGCGGATCTCGAGCAGGTAGCTCTCGAGCGTATCGACAAAACGAGCCGTCTGGCGGTGCTTGCTCGACACGCAGATGGATATGCCTTCTTCCTTGATGATGTATCCGATGCCGAACCCATCTCCCGACGTGGGTCCGAAGCCGAACTGTCGGAGAGCAGGGTTTCCACAGTTGGATGTGGAGAGGATGGTGTTGTTCAGCTTGTCCCAGCCGGGGTCGGCGAAGATGAGCGGGAGAGGATTCTGGTCTCGCGACCGCGAATTGGTGCTGTACCCTCGCTCACGGGAGGGCTTCAGCTCCACGCCATCAACAGAGCCAATCGAGTCGTTGGTAGGGCTGCCAATGCCAATGGGCGAGTTGACACCTCGCTCAGAGTACCCATCCATCGGGCTAGAGTAACCAGTGCTACTAAGGCCACTGTCCAACTCGTCGTCCATGCTCCTCTGCCAGACACAGAGCAGAGCGTAAAGGTGACGGTCGCAACCTTCGGCCTTCAGGCACTGCCTCGTGTTTGCGACATGTTTCTGGCAGGCCCTCTTCAGCGCCTCGATCTTGGCCTCGGCCGGGTTCTCTGACCAGAAAGCCTGCACAAAATCAACCGATTCCTTTGAGACAGTTCGGATAGCCTCAGTGCGGCCGTGCAGGTACACCTTGGTCATGGCAGGCTCGTAAGTGCTTTCAACACGGCCGTAGAGACCGTAGTAGGCGGCTTGGAAAGCCATCTGCACAAAAGCATCGGGCGAGAATCCCATGGATGTGATGAAGTTCTTGCCGTAGTGACCGAAATCCAAGCACTGAAACTCATTCTGTTGGATAAGGTCGGCCAGTCTGGTCTCGGCGAAGCGAACGGCGACACTCAACTCGGGAATCATGTCCCACTCCAGCTTGCGAGGGGTGGTGTTTACGTCGCCAAAGCTTTCGGGGTCTCGTTTGGACGGGTCAGGGCTTGTTGAGGCCCAGAGGCTGGGAGCTTGGCCATTGATGGTACGCGCGAATCGAAGAATGGTATCCGTGTAGACGTCACTAGCAAACCGAAGAACCGTATGTCCATCCACGCCAGTGTGTTCAAAGTTGATTCCAGCGCTTCCGTTCTTGCAGACAATAATCTGAAGCTTGTCGTACCACCGGTTGGTGCAGGTGCCGATCTGGACACCCTTCTCGACCTCGTTGGTTCCGCACAGCATATTTTGGCAGAGAGCTGCGGCATCGGCAGATTCAGTGTAGTCGAGGCAGAGGACAAAGAGAGCCGAGTCAACAATGCTGAGAGAGTCTGCATTGTTTGACGTGGGTTCGCGAGTCAGGACATCTCTCAGGCCTGACCACACCTTTCGGTTCTCGGTACTCAAGACACCCAAAGCCCCCTTTGCAGCCTCCTGGATGGGGGTTTGTGTGGCGTCATCGACGATGGTCTGAAGGTTGATCGAAATGTCCCTTTCCGTCATGATGAGGTCCGAGTTGTCGTCCAGAACATCAAACCAGTAAAACTGTCCGTGGCACATGATGACAATGTGCTTCGACTCCGGGTCTTGCTCAATTTGGCAGCCATCCTCGGTGGGAACTCGGGCTGTTCCAAAGAGTCTGGAAAACTGATACATGCAAAGGGGAGTTCCCTTGACCTTATCCGGGGGCAACTCCTCCTTGCGTACGGCTCGGACGAACTCAAGCGAAGACACAACCAAGGACGCGGCCCGGGTCACCTGGTTGTTGCGGGCGGGTGTCGGATCATCTTCCAGGAGGAAAAATGGGTTCAGGTTGAGAACAACGGGGTTATCGAAATTGAGGTAAGAATCATACCCTGTCTAATGTTAGATAGTAAGTCAAGAAAGGGGGCATGTGGGTTGTGCATACAGAACTGTTCGATGTAGCTGGTCTTTCCCTGAGCATACTGCTTCAGCTTTTCCTGCAAATCATGTCCATCGCCCTTTAGGAACTCGTCTATTGCGTACTGCGTCTCTGCTTGCTCTCGGGGTGACTGAAGGGGGCGAAGGGATTCGATGTAGCGGCGGCAAGTGGCTTCTAGGTCAGGGATGGGAAGTTTGGGTAGCTTGTCCTGGCCGGAAAATGTGATGCCGCCCTCCTTCTTGGTATCGTTGTACGTGGCCATTGGGACCCTCTTGTAGTCGCCGTTGACCTTGGGCACGGAGTCTCGGCTTTGAGGGAGCTCGGGAATATCTGGGAGGAAACGAGGGGTGGCGGAAGAGATGGTTGAGGTGATGGGGGCAGATGTAGGAGTTGGCTCAGCAAGTCTCTCCCCTAGAGGCTGGGGAAGAGCAAAGGTGCGAACTTGAGTCATGTTGTCAGCCTAGGTGAACCGGTTTTATGGTCGCCGTTATGTATAGAGAGGCGAGACGCTGGTGCTGACGTTGAGGCCGCGGAGAGCGGTGCGGTAGAAGTAATGACAATCTTGCAGAAAATAGGCCGGCATTACACGTGCATTCCGTGGTATGGAGGGGCAAGAGTGATTATGGACAAAGGTTGACGGGTTGGAGTAGAGCAGAGGAGGGGGATATGGGATCGATATAAAGCAACTTAAGCAAAGCATTGTGACCTCGCTGACTTAGACAAGAGTCAAGTGGACCCTCCGCACACCCTCCGCACACCCTCCGCATCGGCCGGGGGGTAGCCGAACACCAAGCAAGGGGCCGTCGAGGAGGCAGGACGGTAGTCAGGACGGTAGGCAGCAAAGGTCCTCCGCAGGCCCGACAACGAGACGTGGTGGGTGGATGGGGGTGGCACTTGTCACACTGCCGAAGATGGGCGCAGGGAACTATCTTGGGAACAGAGCCAGGTACAACGACTTACCGAGAACGGAACCAGAGAGCGCCTCTACCGTGGACAGCGAGAATTCCCCGAGTCAAAGCGGCAGGGAGTCGAGAATGCCGACAGACCGGAGAACTGGACAAAGCGTCTGAAGGCTGAAGGGAGTGGTGATGACCAGGGGAGGGGCGTGAGGGCAACACGAGGCTCCGGTAATGAGTGTACACTGCACGGCGTACCCCGAGGACAAATGGCTCACATGCAAAAAGGAACAAGGTACAGGAACAACACCGGAAGCGTGTGCGTTCGGCTGTTGGGGGCGCCACGGTAGACTTCCGAATGAGAGGCCTGCGCTGCGAGTATAGTGGCCGGCGACGCTGATCCTCGGACGACGGGATGTCGAGAAACGGTAGAGCCAGTGCCGTGACGGCGAACAAGGAACACGCCGGGTTTTGGGGCTAGGCCTGGACCGGGGGGGAAACTGGAGACGCTCCACTTGGGCGCGGCTCCGGAAAACGTTGGAGATGGATAGATGACGCGGGACTGGCTGGAGGCGCTGGCTGGTGTTGTTCTGCGTGGTGCAGCAGCTCGTGGTGCAGCAGCTCGTGGTGCAGCTCGCGGTGCAACTTCTGGTGACCGGGGAGGGGAAGAAGAGCGTCTCTCCTCTGGCGCAACCCCACGATGCCATGTGCGATGAGGGGAAATCAATCAGGTGCGCCAGCCCGTCTGATTTGGGGACTTGCACTTTGGGGTTGCGGCCATGGCGACAGGCTATTACATGCATGCCTCCCATGAGCATGGCCGTGGGGATGAATGCGCACAGGCAGTTGATCCCTTGGCGTGGTAGCACGAGATAGTCCTTTGTCTCCCATGTGCCATACCTAGGCTGGGGAGTTGCGAGTGCGCGTGCGCGTGTATGTTTCTGGTGGCTGACGGCGTGGCTGCGAGCCTGCATACTCCTGCTCAGTTCGAAGCCACTTGGCGATGCGCACTCTCAGCATCACAGGCCCCCCACGTCACGAGCGTAGTTGGAACTGATCTGGAGCTGAACTGGGCTTGAACTTGATGCTGACCCATTGCAAATGGCCTATTGGCATCCAGGCATGGCTGCCCATCCGAATCGTGTGGGTGGGTGTCTAGCACGCTTATTAGAGGGGCCTTGGGTTGGCACTCGCTCACGGCTCACAGGCCGGTCTCGCCGAAGCAGCATCGTATTCTGGATCCAAAGCGTGGAGTCCTGTTCCATTCGAGAAAGAACTGTGCCCCGTCCGTCTCGCTTGAGGATCGTGACGATACCGGAGCCCTCCGAGGGGAGTGGTCCTCAGATGGGGCACGGGAGTGTGGCGAAAGCACGGCTGAAGGAAACTCAACCTCAGAGCTTTCCCGAGGACCAACGGAGCGTCGAGGCCTGACCGGCGAGGAGCGTGCGGTTGCGAAGCCTTGGAATGGGTGGCACAATCAAGGCCCGTCTCGGTTCGGCCCAAAGGACGCCAGTGAGACAGACATTTCCCGTTCCTTTCGGACCCTTCTTTTGAATGCCAACCGCACGCCGCGACACCTATTTCGTCATTGCCCGCCGGGAACGTGGTTGGCTCCCGTGGTGGAGTGTGCCTGACTGCAGCTGTTACTGGGTGAATGCCTGAGTGGTGGGTTGTGCCTTGTGGCGGGATGAACTGTGATGCTCAAGCGAGAGTTGATGTGTAACATTGGGTAATGCTGGGTTTTGGATTTGGGGGGGTGCGTGCTGGTGATCGTAATTGGGGGAAGGGGCCTGAAGATTTCGTGGGGTCCTGGTAGGTAAAGCCGTGTCATCCACCACTTGCGCTCCAGTAGATTCTCTTTTGCATCAAGACATGGCAAACAAGTGATGAAAATAAAGGGAATTTTGAGGCACCATGTTAATATTTTAATGAAATACGTCTTTTTCGACGGATTGGTGGCAGTGTCCAGGGGGCGCATATTTGGTTGGTGAGTTACATCCCACCCTCACTTTGCCCGCCTCCGCCAAGGATCTACCAACACATGTTTTTGAACACGCCGACACAAAACCAGTACCAATACATGCAAATATAAATGCATGGAAGTGCAAAAATTTGTAGCTTCACTTTTAACCGCATGTTATCCTCAACCCAAGGGCCATGCTACTCCGCGGTTCTTAGTACCTGATTTCATTATTCAAACCCGGAGGCGAACTTACACCTTCTCTATCGCCCGGCGCACCTTGACACAGACCCACACCAGGGCCCGGATGGCCGGAGGTAACCCCCGGACCTCCGGCCCGGCACCTCAGGATGCTATCACTTTGCCACCATGAATCTAGACGCATCCGACCCGTGCCCGCGGATATTTCCATCGCTGCTCTGGTACTACCGGCATCTCCAAAGGGTGAAATATGTGCGTTGGTGGTGTCCTTTGTCACAGTTTTCTCTTTTCGTTCCGGTACCCACCGTATCACATCAGTCGTACGATGTAGTAGCTTTCCAGCACCCAATTTCCGCGAGACTGAAATAATGCGTAGACAATAATAGCTAGCGTACTGCCCAAATAGGTGAGTATAGTACTCATTATTTATTTGGATACAATTAAGCGTATCCCCGGACACTGGAACTTTTGGTGAGCATTTACCTCGGCCTTGAGTCTGTCTCTGCAATCCGTTCGAGTTCCTGTCTACAAACTTGCCCGTTCTGGAACACCTGATCCTGAACCAGGGGATGTTTAACGACTAGCGCTCGTAAAGTTGAGAAACTACTTTTGACCATATAAAACAGGGAGTCCTGTAGTGCACCGTCAGCATCAGGCGAAATTATTGTGCGTAAAAGGTCTCATGCCCATGGTGTTCAAATCACCTCGCAGCTGAGTAATATGCTGTGGTTTACAATACAAGGAGGTGCTAAACTAGTGATAGAACCGAATAGCAAGTAAACACACGAAGTATGGGCACCGCGAGGCGAGAGGTCGAATTCGTAGCGGCTGGTGGACCATTGCGATGCTTTTGGACATGGACACACAAGATAAGCATGCCGTTACTCAACCATTCAAACATATCCAGTATTCGTTTGATTGAACAACTCAGTGCCACCCGCAGCTCCTTGGGTGCTTCTTCTTTTCTCCAAAAGTTGGGTGCATAGAAAGACTGTGTCGTGCTGATTAGTGTCTCCCTAACGAGACCCGAGGGAAAAGTGTGATCGCGCGTAGGGGCCCATGAAAGGAAATGGAATTGTATCTGGAGAGCTAAATGATAAATGATCACCATTTAAGTTTTCTTCTGCTTGCGCTTGGATATCGTTCTATTATACTGCGACATTGTAGGCGCCGTCCTCCCGCCTCATCTTCTTTCTGGTTGTATTACATAAACACAGGTAGAACATGGCATGTAGCATTGGTTGATATGCAAGTGATGATGGTCATGCGGGATGGGGCATTAGAAATCGCGACGGTCGGTAGTGGTGATGAAGTAGAGAGAAAGGGGGGATAAAGCGAGATTAAATGCTTACCGGATCTGATCACTGGGTTTGTCGAGTAAGCGGTCGTTGACACGAATAAGATTCACCACCTACCTCTATCCAGCGAGCCCGTTTGTTGTGTGCGTGGTACTTTGGAACTTCCTTAAGAAATAGTACTTAGATCATACGTAATAGCTAAGGCGCCTAAAAATTAAAGGGGCTAGGAATTAGTACCTAATTCTTTATGTTTGCAGGTTGTCTAAGTTCCCGTCTTAGTTTGCTAATTCATTTGTTGCATAATTTATAAAAGCTTAGTATCTAAGCTTTAGTACGTATTGCGGTTATGCTAAAATGAATTTCCTTAACCCTTGAGGCCTGTGCGAGGTTGGTGTATTGGGAAATAAGATGTGATTTGGCATCGATCGCATACCCATACACATGCACATGTTTGACTCACAATGTAAAGACCACAAGCATTATATAAGTGCCTTCGTGGTAGATCCCTTGCGACTGACCAGGGCAGTTTCCCATCGCAGATATCAAGGGACTTGATTTCCCGAGACTGAAATCATGGTTAGGTAGGCATTAGTGGTTATTTCCTTATCTTTCGCTAAGAACATGAAACACTTAGACTCAAATGAACATATTTGATCCCTGTGATGTGATCAGGCAACAGGGAAACCGGGGTAGACAAGACTTTGTGGCGTCTGGCGTTCCCTTCCTGAATCCTGCCTCAAAACAACGTCGCTACTGCGCCCGCTTACAGCAGGGATAACTGTCCAGACGCGTGTTCTCCCTAGACACGATTCCGGCGCCAAGCAGTCAGGGAGCGAGTACAGCAGTTAAGAAATCGGCTCTTCCTTAATAATGAGTGGCTGCCTCAACTTGACATTGCGCAATCCCTAATTACCCTGGCGGCCTCTGAGTCGATGGTCTCTTGGCGGCCTCAGAGTGCCTTTTTGGCAGCAGCTGTCAGGTCAAAGCTAGTCTGTTTATGGGCACCCATTCGAGATCACGTGAACCGCCTTGCCACTTTAGGAGAGCTATTCGAGCGCCACTTCCGGGTTATTCACGGACTCAGCCTTCGCTAGGTTGAATCTGAATTATCTGGTGATGTGCCCCTGCTGTTGAACGTGGTCACGATTGGGCTTCGTGTCCTCTTGCTTCTCTGCAATGGGAAAATCATTCGAGACATGCGCTCTGCCCTCGTCTCAGCCTTTCCTCCCCACATTGTAGAAGACTCTGCCTAACGTCACCATTATGCTTATCACGTCGTATCTTTCATAGCCAGACTCAAAGATAAAACTTCCTTTGCTCCCTTTAGGGCACCATTCTCTCCTCAAGCCTCTCATCTCACCCTAAGCCTCGTTGTAATATTCTAACCTCTTATCGAGAATGTGCATCATTCTTTATAAACAAACTAAACAATGGTGGAACAAAGACACCACCCCAAATGCGACAACAGGGGATTCAACAGCACAACCAGCCGGAACTACAAACCAAGTGGCATGTGCTCATCGCGATGTTCCTTCAGATCTGCCTTGCTTAGAGTGTAAGACGGAAAAGAAGGCAGCAAGGAAATACCGATGGAGACTCATTCTTTGCTTGGCATGGCCATTCGCCCTCCAGTCTCTTGACTCGACAATGTGCGAATTCTTCCCCCTGTTTCTGATTACCTGGCCAACTGACTTATTGAAAAGCATCGCAACTGCCCTGCCATGGATTGCTGGCGACTTTGGAGAAGTTTCACAGCTGAACTGGATCGTTTCTGCTTTCAACCTGACCTCCGCCGCCTTCATTCCCTTCTGGTCCCAACTGGCAGATGTCTTTGGGAGGAACACGTCTCTCAATGCTGCCATCGTCTTGATGCTCATCGGCAGCACTCTTTGCACTGCTGCTCCAACCAGCGCGTTCCCAGTTCTCCTCCTTGGCCGGGGTTTCCAAGGTATCTCAGCAGCAGGTATCAATGTCGGGATCCGAACTGTTCTTGCCGATAAAGTATCACTTCAGGAAAACGCAAAGAATTGGGCCATCTTCTCGATGGTAGGAGGCGCATCATACGCACTTGGCCCCGTTATTGGTGGTTGGTATTCCCAATTTCGAAGTTTAGGATCAAGTATGGCTGACGAGCGAAATCAGGCTATCTTACCAGCGCGGATTGGAGATGGTGCTTTGCCATCAACCTCCCTGTTGCCGTAGTGGCCTTGGTCGTCATCTTCTTCTTTCTCCGCAAGGAACTACTTGGCCCTCAACCCATCCCCGAACTTGACGAAACTGTCGAGACCGGACGGAGGACAAAGTTCACTGCGAGGCTCAAGACGATCGATGTGGGCGGCCAGCTTCTGTTCATTATCGGGTTTGGTCTCATTATTCTGGCACTGACTTGGGGTGGTGCAACTTACCCATGGGCTTCCGCTGCCGTTATTACCCCTCTTGTGATCGGCTGCATCTTCGCAGGCGGTTTCGTTTACTGGGAGTTTCTCCTTGCGCCCGGAAACTACCTGTCAGAAAAAATGCCCTGGCAGAGGGCTATGCTACCGTGGGCGTTGCTTTCAAATAGAGACATTATCCTGCTTTTCTACTGCGAGTGTGCTACCGGCGTTGGCATGTACGCAGTAAGTCTCTCAAAGAAGCCTCTAGTCCAAACAGTTGCTGACTTGGTTAGGTGCTGTACTTTTGCAACATTTACTTCATTGCTGTTAGAGTATGTATGCCCGAAGTTCCTATTGGCGTTGGATCTAACATATAGTAGGGCTACGACTCCGATAAGGCTGGCGTTCAGCTTCTTTACTTTCTTCCTGGACTCGCAGCTGGCGTCTATATTTGCTCCTTCATGTGCAACAAGTGGCCCCGAATGACGTTCCCGTCTGTC
Organism: Ilyonectria destructans; assembly: GCA_020740775.1. Classification (NCBI taxonomy): domain Eukaryota; kingdom Fungi; phylum Ascomycota; class Sordariomycetes; order Hypocreales; family Nectriaceae; genus Ilyonectria; species Ilyonectria destructans. The sequence goes on from JAHEWK010000014.1 coordinate 171,732, forward strand.
TTTCTGGGAACCATCGTTGAAGCCATTGGTATTGGTCTCTTAGGTTGGTCCATATACGCGGAGCGTCTCGCACCTATCTACGGAATGATGGCATTGGTTGGATGTGGCACGGGCCTGCGATTCATGGCCTCACCGCTACACGGAATTGGTCTCTTTAAGAACATGCGAGCTTCAGTCATTGCGCTGATGGCGGTCGCTATTCCCTTTGGAGGTACCATCGGGTTGACTATAATGTCAACAGTTTTCAACAACACATCTGGCCTTGACTCGAACGAGAGCGACTTCTCTAAGATTCAGTCACTGCCGGAGGATATTAGGGACCAATCCATACACAATGCAAAGGTAAATTTTGGCCCAATTCGAGCCTTGGATGCAATGATATCTGACACCGATTTCAGATGGGTGTCGTCTGGGCATTTGTTTCCATCACGCCTCTTATCGTACTGGTAAGCTTGCACCTCCTCCCCGCAGATATATAGTATACTTACTTCATACCAGGCTGTTGTATGTGCCGCGTGCCTTGGGAATGTCAAGTTCGACCAGGGACCCATGGGAGAGGATGGAAAGCCGACCGATGCGATAGTCAGAGGTAGCTATCTACTCAGCCTGGTGAGGAGCGAGAAGAAGTATGTCGAAGAAGAGCAAGGAATAAGGCTGGAGAGCTCTAGTGGGCTGGGGTGGTTAGAAGGCACATCGCGTGAGAAGTCTGCCGGTCAAAACTAAGCGATGGGTGGGATTTGATACAATGGTAGATGAGCTATCGCTTACACTGATGGAGGAGCAAATGGCATTTACAAAGCTGTAGATGGCCGTTTCAACTGATAGATATACCCATTATTTGTCTTTAATTTGTTTAATTTAATCATTTATGGACTCCTCAGGAGCATTTAGAAGTCATTGATTTCCGGATATGTGTTATCGCCACTTGCTCCGGATAGAGTTCAATTCCGGGAGAATGCCGAGATCGGCGATTCCAGGACCAATTCATGCTGAATTCGCGGCTCGTGTAAGAGAGCAATCCCTTGCATTATCTGGCTATATAGGCCCCCGTGTTGGATCTATCAAACGCAGCAGTAGCAGCCCAAATTGCGATGCAATTCTACCGGGTTAGTTAGTCGACGTGGTAGCAGCTTGACTCGCCGGCATGATAATCGCCTGACCACAGACCGGCACGTCGCTCAGCCTCTGGACATGGATGCGTCTTATTTTGTCTCGCCCTCGGCCATACATGTCGTCTCTCAACAACTACTCCAACTCGGCCAATATACCTACTTTCTTCCTTTCGGGGCGCAATTGGTCGCCCTTTTTAATGAATTGTGACCATGAGTGACGCCGAGGAAGAGCAAAGCCCGAAGCCGCGGTTCTGGCTGGAGTTCCGCACGTTTGACGACGGGCTGTCGTCGCCCGCGGCCGGAATGACGGTGACGCCGACGCTCACCGCATTTCCCCGGTTCGCGATGCTTCCTCCAGAGCTGCGCTTAAGAGTCTGGGCGTGCCTGATCCAGCCGCGCACCATCGTCGCATGCTGCCTCCAGTGCGACGAGCGGTTGCCTGAGCGGCGGCGAGAGCTGGACGAGCGGACACACGGCGATGCGGTCCCAGTGCTGCTGCAGATTAACCGCGAGTCGCGGTACCTGGCGCTGCAGCACTACGAGCTGTCGTTTAGCTGGCGCATCTCGAAGCTATTGTCAGACACCCCCGTGTCGCGGCCGGCGCGTGTGTGGTTCAACTTTGCGCTGGATACCATCTATCTGAGGGGGGAGCTGGAGGCATACGACTCGTACGGCTTCAACTCACCGATGGTGTACTTTATGCGGCGAGAGGACACGCGGCGGGTGCGGCACGTCGCTTGCGCATTCGGGGAGTTGGGCTATCCGCAGCAGGAGAGTGACCAAATCTTTGGATGCCTCTGGCACGTCGTGGATGGGTTCGCCTCAGTGGAGCGGCTGCTGCTGACGGTGGACGACGGGGACGAGGAGGACTTGCGGGGGAGCAAGTTGATGAGCAGGGATAACGTGATGCAGAAGATCTGGAATGGTTGGCTGGGCGGGTCGATGAAGATGGCGGACAAGCAGATGGTGTTGATAAGGGAGGAGGATCTGGCCGGCTTCGTGGCGAGCCATTGAGGTGTGAACTATGAGGAGGGGGAGGTCAAGGTAGGTAGGCAATCGGGGAAAGGCGTCGTTTGTCCCTGTTGTTAGGTTGGTTACGCATTTTGGGCTCTGGAAGCCTGATGTTGGATTGTGTAGATAGGGCGTGCATCTTGTTCTCCGACGACACGATAGGCATGGCCGGCAACTGTCGGGATGTTTTTTTCCTACGATGACGAAGTAGTTCAGATCGATCTTGGGACATTGCTAAGTGCCATGATCCTGGTATCTAGGGCGGCATCTAGGCGGTATCTAGATGTGTGCTGGCGGCATCGTGCGATAGTTACGTCGACGACATGGGCGATTGCACTCGGATAGAGAAGGTAGATGCATTAGATATTACGTTGGGCAGCGAAACTGAAAATGAAGGCCTCTCGGATAGCCCCAGGCCCGATGTGCGTGAGATGTCCTTCGCGCCGAGCGATGCCTTGGCTGTCTCAGCCATCAGCCAGCTGTCTTAGTTCTCTGTGACATGTCGCCTCGGCTATGGCTGAAGTGTTGAGGCATGGAGTCGTGGCCGGCGGACGAGGCGCGTGGTGAAGCTGGGCTGGGTAGTTGTGGTTCTGCCAGCTGCATCTGGCTCCGGCGCGCCAAAGGGAATAAAGGAACGGGCCGATGGCCTCTAAAGAACCAGGGCGGGTGCATTACCAATTCATCATTGTGGACCCTCGCCTGCATCTTCTAACGCGGCCGTTCAGAAGGCAATGCGCAGGGCTGGGGAATGAAGCTGTCCTGAACATGGAACCGGATTTCATAGACGGCGATGATACCTGACCATGTCCACCCCACTTGGAATCCCACTCGCTCCCAGTTCTCCCGCCTCACACATCCGCGCAAGGCATCACATCGCCATTTATTACCCTGATGGTTGGTTGCCTGCAGAACGCGCGCACGGCAACGAGGCAGCACACAGGGCGATCGATTTGGCTACCTGCGTAGTGGGTGGCGGACAAGCCACAGAGGGAGAGAGGGGGGGGGGGGGGGTCTGCAGCAACTCAGCCGCAGCCTCCCAGCAGCGCCGGAGAGATTTCGTCAAGCCCTGACTTTGCTTGTCGCAAGTCGTGCAGCAGTAGCAGCATCAGCAGCAGTGAATTGGTGCCAGTCAAGACGTGTAACCCCACGAGTGAGAGATCCGGAAGCTCCCAACAACACGCAAACGGGGCTCTTCCCCCAATGACGTGCCCCCAATATCCCAAGAGACAAAGGTGCGAGCCAGAGATTCATCCAGATGGGTTGGTTGCCCCGCCACTCCATTGGGCAGCGAGGGTCGCCGAAAAGTTCCAGGTTGCCACGCCACCGACCCCAGTGGCAACCCCCGCCCCCCCAGTGGACCCCCAGTGGAACCCCCCTACCCACAGAGCGCTGTGGAAGCCCCGCGAAAGACCCATGAGGAAAAATGCCAGGCAACATGCATTTTTGACAGCTAGTTACTGGCTTGGTCATGGTATCCGGCCGGGCAGGCTTCCTTGTCTGGCGAGGCCGACAGGAGCAGGCCAGGCGCGTAGCAGGCAGGGAGAATATGCGCTACGAGAGAAGGGAGGGAACGGGGGGGTAAACCAGGGGCAGTGCAGCGCATCCAACCCTCCCAGGAGTGCATACAAAGTACAACCCGCGGTGCTACCATGTACGTACAGGTGTCTAAATTACAGCGCCAGCTGCAGTGCAGTGCCGCTCTCGAACAGGGCGGGAGGCTCAATGCAAATAGAGTGCGGCTAACTTGCACTGCGCATTATGTCCGTGACGTCGTTGCTGATGAATTGATGATTGATGGATGATGGATGGATTGCATTCCCCTTTGGTTACCTGGCCCGTCGCCACCCAAGAAATCATGACGCCCCAAACCCGAGAAGGTTGAGTGGAGGGGTAGCCCAGAGCCAGAGTCAGAGTCAGGTCAGCGAGGGAGGCAGACGCATGCAAGAGGCACCTACAGAGCGCGGAGCACAGAGCACAGGCACAGCACAGCACAGGGCAAAGAGAGGGATGGAATCAAGGAGGGGCAGCGAGGCAAGAATCAAAGGGAACCTGGAAAGCTACTAGCCTGGCGGAGGTGGGGCAATGTACCCGGTACAAAGCTGACGCTGGCTTCGTCAGGCTGTCCAGGCGGCCGCGCCCTTGAAATGCGGCGGTGCGACCGCTGTGACCGCTGTGTGTGCCTGAGCGCCAAGGTACTGGGCACCTCTGCGCTGCCCACGCCGCACACCCCGCCGCCGGCTGCCCCGCGATGGAATTTTTCACGGCATGACATCAACGAGGAGCACAGAGAAGACGAGCGACGAGCGACGAACAAACGGAGCGCGCCGAGGAGGAAATACAGGGGCCACTTTTCCAGCTCAGGAAGTTGCCAGAAGCCGCCGCAGGCAAACAATGTGTTTTTTTTTGGTACGCTTGGGGGCGGTTGCTTCGTTTCTGGGGCCTTCTAGTGGCCCGCCGGGTCTTCCAGGTGCTCGCAGCTGCTTCGCTGCCCTGCTAGAGGGTTCCCGGGCCCCTGCACGCAAGCTGGTGTGGGCTCCTTTGGAACAGCGCAGAACCGCATCGAACCTTGGCAGCCGCCTTTATTTAGAACCTTTCGCAACCACTGCACCGAAACTTCTCTCTTTCCAAATCATCACTCTCCCAATACCCCCCAGAGTCTTCAAACACCTCTCCTAGATTTGAAGTATCTCCTCTCCCGTTTTCCCCGTCACATCTTCTTTTTTCATTCACAATGGGTCCCGCCGTCGGTATCGATCTGGGTACCACGTACTCCTGCGTGGGTATCTTCCGCGAGGATCGGTAAGTGCTATTTTCCCACAACTCCCAAACTCAGCTATGTCGTGCAGCTGCTAACTTGCGCCCCAGATGTGATATCATTGCCAACGACCAGGGCAACCGAACCACCCCTTCCTTCGTCGGTTTCACCGACACCGAGCGTCTGATTGGTGATGCCGCCAAGAACCAGGTCGCCATGAACCCCCAGAACACCGTCTTCGACGCCAAGCGATTGATCGGCCGCAAGTTCGCCGATGCTGAGGTCCAGGCCGATATGAAGCACTTCCCCTTCAAGATTATCGACAAGGGCGGCAAGCCTATCGTCGAGGTCGAGTTCAAGGGCGAGCAGAAGACCTTCACCCCCGAGGAGATTTCTTCCATGATCCTCACCAAGATGCGCGAGACCGCCGAGGCCTACCTCGGTGAGACTGTCAACAACGCCGTTGTCACTGTCCCTGCCTACTTCAACGATAGCCAGCGTCAGGCTACCAAGGATGCTGGTCTCATTGCCGGCCTCAACGTCCTGCGAATCATCAACGAGCCCACCGCTGCCGCCATTGCCTACGGTCTTGACAAGAAGATCGAGGGTGAGCGCAACGTCCTGATCTTCGATCTTGGTGGTGGTACCTTCGATGTGTCTCTCCTCACCATTGAGGAGGGTATCTTCGAGGTCAAGTCCACCGCTGGTGACACCCACTTGGGTGGTGAGGATTTCGATAACCGTCTGGTTAACCACTTCGTCAATGAGTTCAAACGCAAGCACAAAAAAGGTCAGTGAATCACTTTCTTTTCCTCCCATGTTTTTTACCCGCAAGTTTTTGCTCCTCCGAGTCTTCTTCTTCCATGATCATCATCACCTCCACCATCATGGAGCATCACCTTGCTCCTTCCTCCTGGACAACGCGCCTTCCTCCTGGACATGGCTTCTCCTTCCTGGACACGCTCTTGCCATGGCATCTTTGGACAGCGTCCATGTCCTGGATCTCCCATGGCCCAGCTCTGGATTTTTTCTAAACTTGCCATCACCCATGGATGAAGCACCATGCCCCAACTCAGCGACTCAACTGGTGCCGCCAGAGTCCTGCTTCTCATCATCTGGGCCTCCATCAATGTCTCGACATATATCAACCCACGTTTTGTCCATGTTGTTTCTTCTCTTGCCAGGCTATCTACCCTCTTCGATCTTGCTGGCTTCACCTTCTGTCCTGGTCTCTACGACACTATTTGCGCTGCTGCTCCACCAAATCTTGTCTGGGTTGAGAGCCTACCTGTCACCGTCTCCAAGAATGTCTGGGGAGTCTACATCCTGGTACTCAAGAAACATGGCTGTCCACCACTTGTCTATATCGGCTCAGGCACTGCGGTCAATCGAGGGGTCAGAGCACGTCTTTCGGAGCATGAACGTGGCATTTTGTGTCCTCGTCTTGTGCATGATGCTCGAGACAAGGGATACGAGATCACCCATATGGCATTATTGGCCCACTGTCCCATCCCAGCACCAGCAGACACTCCAACCTTACGGACTATCATTGTCGCCATGGAGGCTGTCTTCAGTTGCGTGTTCTGGTCCATGCACTCTCGCGACGCGTCATATGGGTTCGCTCATCTTTGTCCTTGGCCTCGAAACTCCTTTGAATGGGCTGGACTATGCTCACACTGCCCGCTCGTGGAGAGCATTCGCCCTGGAGAGGCTGATTTGGACTTCACCCCTGAGCAACTCGAGGAGATGGATGCTGCGATCAAGGAGAAGAACCGTCTCTACCAAGTGCAGTATCAAAAGACTCTTCGCGCCAATCCCACGCCACAGTTCCGAGCCAGACAGAAGCGCAACAATATCAAGCAAGTTCCTGGGACAAGACTCCGGCAGCAAGCAGCAGTGTCCAGCAAGAAGTACCACTGTCCTGCTTGCAATGTTTCTTGTCGCGATCATGCCTCTCTTTTGCGGCATAACAAGACACCACGCCATGCCAAGAAGACGCAGATGGGAGATGATGACTTTCACTGTACACCTTGCAACCTTTCGTTTCGTTACTTGTCTGCTTTCAATCAACACAAGAAGTCCAAGGGGCATATTGCCAAGACCAGCTGCTAACTTTCAACCTCAAGATCTCTCTTCGAATGTCCGCGCTCTGCGACGTCTCCGCACTGCCTGTGAGCGTGCCAAGCGAACTCTGTCTTCCTCCGCGCAGACCTCCATTGAGATCGACTCTCTCTTCGAGGGAATTGACTTCTACACCTCTATCACCCGTGCTCGCTTTGAGGAGCTTTGTCAGGACCTCTTCCGGTCCACTATTCAGCCTGTGGACCGCGTCCTGGCTGACGCCAAGATCGACAAAAGCCTCGTCCACGAGATTGTCCTCGTCGGTGGATCTACCCGCATTCCCCGTGTCCAGAAGCTCATTACCGACTACTTCAACGGCAAGGAGCCCAACAAGTCCATCAACCCCGACGAGGCTGTTGCCTACGGTGCTGCTGTCCAGGCCGCCATTCTGTCTGGCGACACCACTTCCAAGTCCACCAGCGAGATTCTGCTTCTCGATGTCGCCCCTCTTTCTCTCGGAATCGAGACTGCTGGTGGAATGATGACCAAGCTCATCCCCCGCAACACCACCATTCCCACCAAGAAGTCTGAGGTGTTTTCCACCTTCTCCGACAACCAGCCTGGTGTTCTCATCCAGGTCTACGAGGGTGAGCGCCAGCGCACCAAGGACAACAACCTGCTCGGAAAGTTTGAGCTTACCGGCATTCCCCCTGCCCCCCGTGGCGTTCCCCAGATTGAGGTCACCTTCGATCTTGATGCCAACGGTATCATGAACGTCTCCGCCGTTGAGAAGGGCACTGGCAAGTCCAACAAGATCATCATCACCAACGACAAGGGCCGCCTGTCCAAGGAGGACATTGAACGCATGCTCAGCGATGCTGAGAAGTACAAGGAGGAGGACGAGGCCGAGGGCAAGCGCGTCGCTGCCAAGAACGGTCTTGAGTCCTACGCTTACTCTCTCCGCAACACTCTCAGCGACCCCAAGGTCGAGGAGAAGATCGAGGCCGCCGACAAAGAGACCCTCAAGACTGAGATCGACAAGGTTGTTGCTTGGCTCGACGAGAGCCAGCAGGCCACTCGCGAGGAGTACGAGGAGCACCAGAAGGAGCTCGAGGGCATTGCCAACCCCATCATGATGAAGTTCTACGGTGCTGGTGGCGAAGGTGGTCCTGGTATGCCCGGTGGTATGCCTGGTGGTCCCGGTGGCCCTGGCGGCTTCCCTGGTGCTGGCGGCCCTGGCGCTGCTCGCCCCGGTGATGACGGCCCTACCGTCGAGGAGGTCGACTAAATTCTTTGATACCCCAACATCAGTCTCGACTTCCAGATTGGTCATCTGTCTACGATACGGAGTCTAGGGGTCTCTCGACTTCCAGGTTGGTGATGTGTCTACGATACGGAGGCTAGGGGTCTCAAGGGATGATGAGTCTAGATTTTGCTTTTGCTTTTTAATGCATTTCACGGTCACGAACAGGGAAAAGCTCGGTGGTTTACCTGGGTTTGTACTTTAATGAATCAATGGAACAGTACACATGAACCAAAATCTCCACTCGCTTGCAATGTGAATGCCAATGTGAAGTCTTGTATAAAAGTATCACAACGTTTCCCTTCCTAGGAGAATATCATTGTGGTTGAGAAGCTACAGTAGGGTGATGAAAGTTGAGAGTGATGTTTTACTACTGTTGAGGGGATACACGGTGTATGCACATAGACCCTATAGATATATGGGGCAGCCCACCCTCTACAGGCGGCACCGCCGCTAGAGGTTAATCAAGCACAGACAACCCTGTTGGGAGCCATCTACTTTTCATGGTGATGAGACTGGGATCCATCACATTCCCTTTTGTGAGCCCGCGAGTTTGCGACAAGACGGTATATTTGTCCTGAATTTGTGGTCTTGGTGTTCTGCGAGAACCTCTGTTGGCGCTGCGGTGCTGTGTCGTGTGGAAGCTGATCTACGCTGCGGTGTGGAAAACAGTGGACGGCTATTCTGGTACTGCGGTACATCTCTTGTTATTATTGCTGAACCCCTGGACGCTGCGGTGTCAAACGGTTGATGGATGCTGCGGTATCAAACACATCTGTTGGAAAGAAGAAGGCTTGAAAAACCTCAACTCTATCAACTCTTCCTCCTCGAAACTCAACCCCTCCTCAAGAATACAACTTCTTCATGAAAACCGTCTTCCTGAGAATACAACACCTCCTCGAAAATATTCTCCTCGAAGAATGCAACCTCTCCTCGAGAAACATCTCCTCGAGAAACTTCTCCTCAAGAAACTTCTCCTCGAAAACATAACCTCCAAGAAACTTCTCCCCTCGAAACCTCCCCTCGAGAAACCTCTCCTCGAGAAACACAACCTTCGAGAGAATCTCCTCGAAAAACACAACCTCGAAACTTGACCACTCCTCGGAGAGAGGCGAACTGAACCACGACAACTCCGCGAGGACAGCAGGGGCGGACTGGTCCGCTGGCAGACTCCGATCTCAAGGGATACGTGAACGGGACCGCGACACTCGCGGGGTGTGGACGCAGGGAAGGTTTCATCAACAACAGCACCGAGAAGAAGACGCAAGACGACACCTCGGGACAGAAGAGATCCTGCGGACTTGGGCGAGGAGCAGTTTCGGACGTGCCTGGTGGCTGACGGGGAGTACCGCAAGACGCTCGCGAGCAAGCCGACCTGGACGGGCAGGATTGGAGAGGAGGACGACAGGACACAACCTGGACCTGTAGAATTGGAGAGGAGGACAACTGGACACGGCCTACCTTGAATCCGGGATCGACTGGGAGGACGGCTGGACACGGCCTACCTTAGATCCGGGATCGACTGGGAGGACGGCTGGATACTGGCACTCCGGACCGGGACATCAGAGGGACTCCGGTCAGTGTTGGACGCAGTGCTACTGGATACAATTAGGTCGGACTTCTATACTTGGGATTTCTTGGGACGGTTTCAACTCGATACAACTAGACAGGTTCAGATCAGCCTACCATACTTCTACCACCTCTCGGAGCAGTATAAATAGAATACCACTGGACACATTCAGTTTGAACTACTCAGGATCTAATTACCGGAACGAGGCTCCACAAAGACTCCTAGACACCGACGGGTTGAAACACTACGGTTGACTAACCCCGAGAACGACTGGATGAAATTGGACTGGACGCCATCTACTGAGACAGCTAGACGGAGAGAAGTTCAAACTCTGGCGGTCGCTGGCGGCCAGTGGATCACCCTGGCGGGGACTTAACTGGGCGTGGACAAGCTTCATCTGGTACCTACTACAGAGAGAGATACCACCCTAAGGATCCAGAGAAGTGATTTAAGGCCGGGGAGCATTAGAGAGTTTTGGGGCCAGGACACGCCCGAAAATCAATTCCACCCTTCGAGCTTTAGAAAAAATTTCAAACAGCACCCTGGGGCGGAGTGCACCCTGAAACCATCATTCTGGGTTGCACCACCCACCATTATCTCCAGCCACGACAATATCACGACACCGGTTGAACCACCCCTGGGTATCAGACGTGGAGCGATATATCTCCCAGCCGCTGGGACACTGGAGTTTTGAAGCAATCGATATTGCACTTTATCGCTGCACCTCCTACCGAATACGAGTGCACCGACGCGACGTCCATCACTGCGAGTGCACCGACGCGACTTCCATCACTCCGCTTACAAGACTCCTCAACCGATTACGAGTTGTTGCTCAACCGATCGAGTGCAATCGGGAGCCGTGCCCAATCGATTGTTGATACTAAGCTCGATCTCTGCAAGCGATGACGCAACACACTACCATCACGTCTTCGCGAGAAGGCTTCTGGAGAAGCTATAAAGGTTCCACCGGGAGCCGAAGGATGACAGTACCTGACGCAGTAAACTCCGCTGACGCAGAGAATTTGGTCACCAGACCCACCCGGCTGGAGAAGGAACCAAGGTCTGGCCGCTGGAAAAGAATCCAGGAATGTTCAACTGGAAAAAGAGACTCAATAAAACTGGGTGAGCCCGCCTCGTCTGGGAGAAGAGGAACTCTCCAGGGACAACTAAGCCAACTACATCACCGAAGCCATCTTGTGGGCATAGATACATTTGATCTCGAGAACTAAAGACCTTAAGAATATTCACTCCAGCTATCTTTTGATTTTATTTTACCCGAGCGTTCTCAGCAGCCCGCTTTTAGGACACAATATTACCGCTCTCATTCATTATCAGGAAGTTCGATATCTGCATCCCAGGTGTCTCTGCTGGGTGTTCCTCCCAACCTGCTTCTCCAGGCAGAGGGAATCCCGCTATTCGGTCATCTACAGCATCCAGTGTCCGGGAGAAGGCAATCAGAAGAACCTTCATCTTGGGGATCACCGATAAGAGTTCATCAGATTTCTCCGATCCATAACTCCGCGTCCATTGAGCCCAGACCCTCCCCCCCCAGATTATCACCTACATTATCTCCTCCTGCTGCCCGCCAACTTCCTACAGTTCCAGGAATGGCACGTTTCAGACCACTTGCCATTATGAACCCCCTCGGTGAAGTAAAATTTGTTTTCGACGGGCACCCATAAGAGGGCGACAGCCAGGAATACCTTGATGAGGTGGCGGTAATAGTCGCGATCAGTGCCGTCAGTGCAGACAACCGGGATATTATCACCAAGACATACTTTAGGGCTGGTCTGGTGGAGATTGCGAAATGATAGTACGACGACCTGCCCAGTGCGGACAAACAATAGCCACGACTACGCACTCAGTTTCTGGAAAAGTTCAAGGATGGGGATCCTTCTAGAGCTAGTCGACTCATTTCGGAAGTATTTGTTTTCTCCTGCAAATATGGCGAAAAACTGAACGACTACCTCAAGCGAGCAGAAACTCTTGCGAACCAGCTGCGCCCAGAATACCGCAAAGTTCTTCTTTTAAATGTGGTGAATCGACTGAATGCAGGTGAAGTGGATTAGAGGCTTCAAGAACATGTAAGCAATCTTCTCGAGGGAAAGAACTTATTTCAGAATGAAGAAGCCTAGGATTCCACCACCATCACCGATATTATCAACACTGTGTGGTATTGCTGTAGTTCCTCATCGGAGAAACTGACCCGCCTGGACGAAGAGGATCATTCCCAGAATGATCAGAACCCAATCCACCAACTCCTGCAACAACATAAGGAGCAGATACAGAGTCAAAACCACCAATTCGAGGCTCTAGTGAAAATAATGGGCTAGGCTTTTATGGCTGCTCCGGTGGAGAGATGTACCCCGGCATATCAATACAATAATCTGCCATCCTACAATAATCCCCCAGCGGGTTATCAGGGTAGATCTGCAGGCGGCTCAACTCCATAAGGCGATCCAGACTTTTTCTGGTATTTTAAGTGCGGCGATTAGGGACATATAGGTTTCAACTGTCCTGTGAAGAATTGGGATCGAGCGGCGTATACCTAACGCCAGACACAATGGAACGAGAATAAAGATGAGCTGAAGTGTATGAGGTCAGAACAGCTGAGACAGGGGAATGACGCCAGCGCACCGGTGCACACGATGAGACTGCAAGGCATGGACGGGATGAGACTACCCTCGGGGTATCGGGTGTTATCCGCCCCGCGACAGAGCGTGGAATGGGATCTAAACCTGGAGAGGGATCAGCCACTGGTGTCGAAGACAGCCCAGACTCAGTAGAAGAATTCTGGTGAGGACGATGAACTCACCCCGAAGGCAGCACCCGCAATGCGATCGGATCCAAAGGATCTTTCTCGAGACCAGCGACATTCGCTTGGACCCCGCAACTCTGGACGGGTGGAGAAACGCTAAGATCCTATGAGCGTTCTTAGAGATGAAGCACTTCGAGAATTGGAGTAGCGACAGGCTTGGGGGGAGTACCTATCGAGAACTTCGGAATATTAACCCCTACGAATTGAAGAAGTGTTTCCAGACGTGCCAGATGACGATGGGATATTCCGGGAAGAAATTATTAGACCTCCTCTATCACAAGACCCCCCTATTAATCACCCTGGGACGGACGATACTGACCAGGTTATAACAAACAATAAGTTTCAGAATCTGCTTCCCCAACTCCGACCTTATCTGGAGAGAATGTTAAACTGGCCCTCTACTGGAACCAAGCTGGTCACAGCTTCTGAGAAGAAACCTCGATATGTCCTGGAGAAGATCAGGGCGACTGAGGAATTTAATATTTTACAGTTTGAGATTGGGGAATAACTCCACAGGACCAATGTTTCAATGAGCATTCTCCAGCTCCTTTAGATCTCCCCCTCTATACGACAGCAATTAATATAACTGATCCAGTGTCGCAAGAAATCAAAATCCTCCCAGGTAAGAGATCTGGTGGCAGGCGTGCTACTCCCATACGAAGGTTCGGACATCGTGGAAGAGGGGCTCAGCGACAATGATCTGAACTCAGCGGAAGGACTCATCTCGGAGGAACACTCATGCTTACAGCTGGGATCGTCGAACGCAATAAGACAGGTTATATATCGGGATATTGCATCCAGTAAGAATAAGGTGGCGACGACTTTGGGCTTTGTCGAAGGATACATCGAGGGACACCGGTGTTGCTCCCTCATATTAGATGGAGGATCTGCTGTTTGCCTCATTAACGAAAGATACGTCGACAGATGCAGGCTCTCGATTATGTCCATGCCGAAGGCTGGGATGATCCGAATAGCCAATGATGAGATCCAACAAGTCACATGCTGTGTGATGATACGAGTTGTAGTTAGCGGGATTCTGGCTACAGTTCAAGCATATATGATGGGATATCATCGCGATTGGGACGTACTGTTAGGCCGACCCTAGATGAGGAGAATAAAGGCCATCGAGAATTACAACAAGGAGACTTTAACCATCACGGGAGTAAAGGGTCACTCCCAAACCATCTGCATTCTCCCACACCCCAATCTATTTGAGCCGGAGAACACCGGACTTAGTTGCCATAGACGCCTACCAAATCTCAAGCGCAGACAGAAGAGACTGCGCCCCAAACCCACGCGGCCCTTTCACGACACCAGGGATGATGCCGATGAGGAGATCATCCGGGTACAGGATGATCAGAAGATTCTGAAAGAGGTTGAAATGATAGTGGACGGGATGGGCGACTCAATCATCGAGGTCGCAAATAGGATATTGAAAACTGATGGCCATGGATGGCAAGGCTGGATGCCAGACATGGCGGGTTCAGGACAACCGGCAAGAGGACGTGGAGGACGAACGAGTGCAGACTACATTATCCTATCCCCTTTTGGACGATCGAGAGCGAGCGACGAACATGATGGTTTCGAAAATCAGAAATACCAACGAGAGCGGTAAACGTATCTTTAACCAGAGCGCAACTACTGAACGGGCAGCCCCGGAGGGGTCAACCCCGGTAGATGCGTTTCGAAACAACAATCCGGAATGGAGTCGGGTTGTGGTGAGAGTGAACGCCAGAGGGGGGTTGGCTTCGGCGATCACCATCAGACACCGCCATTCGAGACGCATACTTCACGCGTTCGGGGGATGCAATCTCGGAACATCCCAGAATTGTTTGGCTCACTGGGGCGCGGGGAGTCAAGACAACAAACTCTCAAGACGCCACTCTTGGGAACGCCTGCTTCACGCGCTCGAGGGACACACTTCGGGAACTCTCCCGAAATATTGTGCTCTCCAAGGCACGAGGAATCAAATCGGCAGACTCTCGGGACAGACGCGTCACGCGGTGACGACACGCCGATCATTCGAGCTCCCAAAACAAACCTCTCTTCCGAAATGAGACTCTTCCCTGAAACAAGACTCTCTCCCGAAACGCGTCTCTCTCCAGAAACACGTCTCTCTCCGGAAACACGCTTCTCTCCGGAAACCCTCCTCTCTCGGATTGGTGAGGAACGCAGTGAGCGCAAACTCGAAACGCGCTCCTTCAACGATCGCGACCCTCAACTTCATACACCGGAGAACCACAACCTTGGAACACACGCGTCGAAAACTATCCCCGTGAAGGAGAGCGACACGATCACTCCGTGGAGACAAAACAGCTGGACGACGCTGTCGGGTTTCCCTTGGCAGCTGGGTTCGGTGAACATGACTTGGACGCTGAACTGGGACACCACGACTCGGAGATTGGGGAACGCGGAGAAGAGGCGAACACCTCGGGCCTACCCGAATCGACACCAGAGGACACCACCAGACAGAGTTGAAGACAGTTCAGCTTGGCAGCCGATGAGCGAGGAGATGGACTGGACGCCGCTCGAGGGAACGGCCGGGTTGAAGGAGGGGAGCTCCAGGACACCGGAGGGCGGCCAGGAGGATGCGTGGACACGGTCGAGGATGGACCACGGGAACAACTGGACACGGTCGGATATGGAGCGAGGGGACGACTGGACGCGGTGGAGGGGACCAACCGAGGTCACGAAAGGGAACAACGGGACACGGGAGCTGTCGGATGGACACTCGGAGGTGTATGCCGGGGACAGCCGGACACGACCGGATGGGACATCCTGGACGTTCAGGGCTGGTGGAGAGTCGACCGAGACACGAGAGGTTGAACCCACCAAGTCCGCGACGTGGGCACGGGAGCCGACTGGGGTGGACGGAGAATCAAACGGGACACAGAGGGATGAATCCACTAGGCCACCAGAGGACGACGAGACACCAACACCCGTGCTCCCGTCCAACTTAGCGATAGCGAATGAGACGATAGTTGACGAGACAAACTCATTTACCTACTCTACCGAACCCAATGGCTCCACCGGAGAGAACACCGTACTGAAACCGACAGTATTACTGGGCCAGGGTGGCCTGGATTGTGTGGGATGGGACGGCATGGAACGGGCTGGCAGCCCAGCGGACACCGGTGAACTGGACGTTACCGAGGCCACAGGCGAGCCTTATTTACCCTTAGGGTCGCCCAGCAAATTGGGGGGCATTGTAGGGTTTCAGGGCCTGGACGCCGCTCAAAGTGATTTACGACCACTTTTGGTGCGAAATCCGGAAATCAAGGTTACCCCCTTACGAATCCGAAAAATGCACTAAAGCTGCCCGCTCTCAGAAGCACCACCAGAAACCATTATTTCGTGGTTCACTAACTCCGGGATCACCATCGGCGCCATGGCAGAGACACCCGACCAAATCATACTGGTCAAGAGACTCTGTTACACCTACCGGGACTGCTTCGTGTCGAGAGTTGAGGACATTTGCACCACCGACTTGATCATGCACTATATCCCGCTTATACCAGGATCGCTACCATGAAGACAGAAGGCCCGGAGATACGGAAGACGCGAGGTGGAGTTTGCATGAGAGATCTTTCCCAAGATGGAACGATCGACTCTAATCACACGCGGTATGTCTCCCTGGGGGGCCAATACGGTGTTTGTGCCAAAGCTGGAGGTGAAGGTGCTCAGGATAGTTCATGACTACCGCGATGTCAATGAGGTCACGATCAAACCTGCCTACCCATGTCACAATCTGGAAGCGGATCTGGACTCTGCCTATTGCGGAAGACCAAAGGTGTTCTCCCAGACTGATGCCTTAAATGGGTTTTGGGCAATCTCTATCTACGAACCGGATCGACACAAGACGGCTTTCAGAGCACCAAACGGGATGTATTGGTATAATAATATGGCATAAGGCTTATCTGGGTCCCTGAATACCTACGCTAGATTTGGAGACTTGGTGTTTGGCTATCTGTTCTTTGAGGACGATACCGAGCTACCCTCGATGCTTGGGTATATAGAGGAGTTGGCAACCTCTTTCTTTATCTACACTGACGATCACAATATAGCCTCCAAAACTTTCGAGTAGCAATTCGAGTATCTGTGGAAGTGTTACTTCCTACGAGCGGCTTGGGCGCCTATTTCATTATCCGGAAAGAAGATAAAGTTGTTTATAGAGGAAGTGGACTTACTGGGATTCACCTTCTCAGCTGGAGGAGTCCATCCAGCTGGAAAATATCGGGACAAATTTGCCAGGCTTGGCAAATACTTCGCCGAACACCCCCTAAAATCCTGGGAGGAGATCCAGGAGGTGTTGTACCTTATACTATTTGTGCGTAAGTTCATACCAGGCCGGGCAGGCTTGGTGGATATTATTAAGAATGTTTTCTTTACGCCGACCTAGAAAAAGATAAAGTCCGGGAAACCTTCCGTTCAGGTAGAGGAGCGAAGACTGGAATCACCTCAATAGACCGACGAGGCAGCAGGGGCGCTGCAAACTATCTGCAAATGTGTCCAGGAGAAGGCAATATTTGGTGCCGTGAGTGGGGTGCAGTTTCACTTGGCTACCGACTCATCTGGCTCGGGGACAGGCGGAGTGCTGTTTCAGATGGGCGACGCGAAACCAGGCACTGAAGTCTATGATTCCAACTTTGATCAGGTGCGGATCCTGATGTGGATCTCAGGCCGTTTCTCAGACTCGGAGAGGAGATACACTATGCCGGAGAAAGAGATGTTAGCTGTGGTACGAGGATTGGAAGAGTGCGCCTGGCTGGTGAACTATTCTCCACACTCGATCAAGGTTTATACCGACCACAAGGGGATTATCGACTTAATGGCCAACCGAGGCTGTGTTCACAGTAAGGTCAGCTGATGGATTGACATTCTGGGAGAATTTGATGTTGAGTATGTCTATCGCCCCAACTCTACCAAAATCATGAAGATCGCGGATGGAATGTCGCGACTCCCCGAAGCCCTCAGAGAAGAAGCAAGAGTGGTGGAACACAGGATCGGAATCGAAGTCTCGGTCAACACGATACAGAGAGACAACTCGAGGACTACCAGAGACGAACCGGCACCAGCAAGGGAAATCCTTCCGGGAGGCGGCCCCACTCAGGTGGCATCTGGGACGCGACACCAGTTGCAAAAATGGCTAAACTCGTCATGGTACGCAGAGATAGTGGCGTATCTCCTGGAGGGTCGACAATCACTGGAGGAATCACGTCGGAGATTGATCACTCGGCGGGCCTTGAGATACCGGATCGTGGGACACACTCTGTACTATATGGAGAACGACGAATCACTGGCGGAATGCTTGGTGAATGAGGATGTCCTAACGACACTCCAGACAAACTATAATGCATGTGGACATTTTGCAGCCTTAATCTCTATGAAGAAGTTGAGGGGGAAAAGCTTCTGGCCTACGCGATCGGGAGATGTCGAGAACTACTGTTGATTATGTTTAGTCTGCTAACAAACAGCACCAAGAATACCCAAGATAGCTTTGGGATACATCCTGAAGCTGACTCCCTGGGAAATGGTAGGTATGGACTACTTAGGACCGATTACACCAATATCAGCAGCGGGCAACTCTTATATTTTGCTGAGTGCTGACTATATGACTCGATTTGTTAGGGGAGCAGCTCACCAGAAAGCTACTGGACCTGAGGTGGTATAAACTTAGGATAAAAATTGGGGAGCAATTTTTGGGTGGCTAAGAATGATCTATTGTGATGATGGATCCTACTTCAGAAACATTACGGTTGAGGCCTTGGCGGAGAAACACGGAACTAGGATGGAGTTTGGGCCGGTTTCCTATCCACAGTCGACAGGACTCCTCGAGAGGACAGTACGCCTTGTCAAAAACCAGCTCATGAAGTGGGCAGTGGAGCGAGATGGAAAATCTTTGGAGTTCTGGGATGAAGTATTGCTATATATCCCGGTGACTCTGAACTCCCGACACATCGACAGTCTGGGGACATCACCAGCTATGGCGATGTATGGGTTCGAACTATTCTCCAAATATCCAGATATCTGCGAGGTGGAAGACTTCCACGAAAAGATCAAGGACCTGGGACGGACACCCCGAGATATGAATCTGTCTCGACTGGACGCTTTGAACGAGCTGAGAAGCCAGCTCCAGGATTCAAACACTGCTCGACATGCAGAAATATCCACCTCGCCTCGCCGGGTCTTGCGCCCGGGGACATGGGTCTGGGAGAAACAAGATAAGGCAAACAAGCTACATGGCAAGTTCCATAAGTCCTGGGGAAACTTGTCGGAGATCATCTCAGCGTTCTCGGCCACGATATACCTGATTCGAAGCTTGCATAGGACGGTGAAGAAAGAGTGAAAAGTCCATGTCGACGATTTGAAGGAGTACATCACCCGACTCCCGCGACTTAGCTCACCAAGACGAAACCACTGGGATCTAGCGACGTACGAACCAAGTGGGAAGAGCGGACATGAAGCATTGGAGGAGGATGAAACCAACATCCCAAGGACGAACTCTATGTCACTCCTGGCAGGCGAACGATCAGGGAACACCGCGATGGCGAACGATCGAGAGAGAGGGTATCGAGAGGATGATTGGGAGGTCAACCTGGAGGGTCTGATCAAGCTGGATGATGGCAATAGCTGGGGATGAGGGAGAAGGAGTATGGAAGGCATGGAGACACTGGCTGGTACCAGGACATGAGAGGAGGATTGGAGGAGAGCCGAGAAGAGGAACATAAGCACAAGTATCTGGTGTGTCGGGATTGGGACAAGCTTCATCTGATACCACCTATTTCTGGTGCTGAAGGTGTTGGGACAACGCCATTAATAGACCCGGGTGGTATGTTGAGGGGATACACGGTGTATGCATATAGACCCTATAGATATATGGGGCAGCCCACCCTCTAAAGGCGGCACCGCCGCTAGAGGAAGTTAAGTTAATCAAGCACAGACAACCCTGTTGGGAGCCATCTACTTTTCACTACCTAAACAAATACTCGGCAGTGAATTGCTGTTGGTGTTTTAGTGCCTAAATACTCGACAATGAATAGCTGTTGGTGTTTTAGTACCTAAATACTCGACAGTGAATAGCTGTTGGTGTTTTAGTACCTAAATACTCGACAATGAATAACTGTTGGTGTTTTAGTACCTAAATACTCGACAATGAATAACTGTTGGTGTTTTCCTGCCTAAATACTCGACAGTGAATAGCTGTTGGTGTTTTAGTACCTAAATACTCGACAATGAATAGCTGTTGGTTTAGGATCCTCGTTTTATTTACCAACACCTTAGTCCCATGAGAAGTTACGCAGTCACGATACTCGTCCGAACTTTGTGGTTCCCTCTCAAAACATGACTATCAACAGTTTGTAAATGAGCAAGTGCGGTTCTGGTCCACTTTCAACTAGAATTCATGTTGCATGGAAAATATAACTTTGTTCAAGAATCGAGGTGCGTGGAAGCGAGAATAAATATCGTTCATTATGAAAGGAGTATCTCTGTTCATGCATGCATGGGTGATGGTAGATGTGGTCTGGGCAGGTATCTTGCCAAGTGTGGACAAGAAAGACCATGTTATCCTAATGTACAAAAGCAAGCTGCTCCTCCTCCTATTCTCTTCTGATCACGAATCTGTTATTGTAATAAAAAATATGTTGCCAGATTACTCAATGGGTTCTTTAAAGACAGACCCTGGTTCCACCTTCTCCTCTCGGCCCTTCCAGACGTCTTCGCTACTTGGCTTGCCAGGCCCGTACTTTGCGTGGTTCTTGTTACGGTGGTGAGCACGGATGACGTTCTCGCGCATCTCTGCGCCGTAGCTCTTGATGCGCATGCAGAACCAGAAGTCGTCCCAGTGCTCGCTGCAAGAGCGCATCTCGCCGTAGCGGTAGATGGCGTTCCACTGGCCACCCATCGAGTTACATGCCCATGCCTGGTCAAAGGCTGTGCGACAGCTCAAGTCGGTGGGGAGGAGGGATTCAGAGAGGGCATCGCCGGGGGGTGCCTCGGTGAGCGTTTCAGCTCCGGCGCGGGAGGCCGAACCAGAAGGTGAAGAGCGGGCGGAGAGCCAGGATGATATTGAGGAGGAGGATTGGTCGGTGGGTTTTTGTGATGAAGCTTGGTTGGTGGGCTGGGACTTGGTGTCGAAGAGGTCGAGGAACTTTTGGATTTCGGGGTCGTCGGATAGGTTGGATGTCGTAGAGGACGAGGCCGAGGAGGATGGATTTGAGGTCGAGGCCGAGGTCGAGGCTGGGGATGGAGGGGCCGATTCCTTGTCGGCGGGCGCGGGTGCCTTTGCGGCAGGAGATTGTGAAGCCCAGAGCCAAGCCATTGCGGTTGTCTTTGGGTGTGTGTATGCGTAGTTGGATTGTACGGTCTCACTCAATTCGAGTCAATCGCGGGGCTGTTGGCGATTCTGTAAGCGAAGACGCAGAGATGGGCAGCCGTACCTGCACCGCTAGGGGTGCAAATAATATCACGTGCATCGCGCACCGCTAGAGGTGCAAATAATATTCCGTTATATAAGCACATCTGCACAGGCTGCAGCGCCCTAAGCTTCCAGCAGCTATAGCAGATAGAGGCTTAAGGCGCTGAGGAAGCTTAAAGTGCTGTAGGTATTGTAGTTGCTGGAAGCACAAGGCGCTGTAGGTTCTGTAGCTGCTGGAAGCTTAGGGCGCTATAGGTTGTGAGACCTGTAGGGAAAGGCACGTAGGGGTGCAAAAGGTGTGTGTATGAGTCTAAGGTCTAGCTAAGGTGGGCCCGGGGGCCGGGTCTAGGATGACCCTCGGGGGTTGTAGCCTAAGGCCACATCCCCAACACCGCCCCTCAGCCTAGACTAAGGCCTCGGGGCCAATACATCATATTAGGTGCCTCACAGTGAGGTCTTTCCAAGTCAATCGCAGCGGTCAAAATCAAGCCCAAGCGGTGTTTTCCTTCCAAATTCCGGTCCTCCGACAATCTGCCGGACAATTCCATTCCCCCGAGGATCTGCCGGACAATTCCGGTCCAATCAAATTAGCCGAGGTTCAGGCGGACAATTCGCAACTTGTCAGATCGAGCCTTTTTATCGCGTTTTTCATCACAAAGGATCAGCCCTTTCGAGGGCCCACAAGTCGGTCTTTTTCGCGTTAAAAATCGCAGTCTTGTGAGTCATCGTGTGAGTCATCGGTCGGTCGGTCGGTCGTAAGAGTCGGTCGCCGCTGTAGTCGGGGCTTTTGCTCCTGGTGGGCTGTTGCTCCTCGGTCTCGGTCGGGCTTTTGCTCCTCGTTGGGCTTTTGCTCCTTGGTCGGGTCGGTCGGGCTTTTACTCCTTGGAGTTGACAGCACCACTTCCGGAGCCGGTAGCCTCAAGAGCCTTAACAATGTCAAGGGAGTCCTGGTCAGCGACCTCGCCGAAGACGACGTGGCGGCCGTTGAGCCACGAGGTGACAACGGTGGTAACGAAGAACTAGGAGCCGTTGGTGTTAGGGCCAGCGTTGGCCATGGACAGCAGACCAGGTCGGTCGTGCTTCAGCTGGAAGTTCTCATCGGCGAACTTCTCGCCGTAGATGGACTTGCCACCAGTGCCGTTGCCACGGGTGAAGTCACCACCCTGGAGCATGAACTCGGGGATGATACGGTGGAAGGCGGAACCAGCATAGCCGAAGCCCTTCTCGCCGGTGCAGAGAGCGCGGAAGTTCTCAGCGGTCTTGGGGACAACATCGTTGTAGAGGTTGAAGTTGATACGACCGGACTGGCTCTTGACGGCGGAGGTAGGCTTGCCGTTCTGCATGACAGGGCCCTCCCAGGTGACGTCGAAGTAAACCTTGCTGTTACCCATTATTGCGGATGCTGAGAAGAATCGAGTGGCGTTTAAGATGGTGGAGGAGTTTGCTTAGCCGACCACACAAAATCGGTTGGTGTGTGGAATCCCTCAGGACGCGCACACAGGGTTGTTCGAGGTCTGTTTGACCCGAATTTGGGTGCCAATCTTAGGCAAAAAGGGCCGGCGCAGTCATTTCCTGTGATGCAACCGGTTCGAAGGTCAAATAGACCGTAAAAAGAAAACTTAAATAAAGTCGTAGAATAGCGCAATCAGCGCCCGGATGCTCATAACCTGTGAGACTTGCAGGGAAAGGCACGTAGGGGTGCAAAAGGTGTGTGTGTATGAGTCTAAGGTCTAGCTAAGGTGGGCCCGGGAGCCGGGTCTAGGATGACCCTCGGGGGTTGTAGCCTAAGGCCACACCCCCAACACAGGTGCTGTAGCTGCCGGAAGCTTACGGCGCTGTGGGTGCTGTAGTGCTGGAAGCTAAAGGCGCTATAAGCGCTGTAGCTGCTGGAAGCTGGTGCTTATACAACGGAATATTATTTGCACCTCTAGCGGTGCAGGTAGGGCTGCCCCGCAGAGATGAAAGAGGGAGAGAGACGACGGACGGACGGCGCGGGGAAGGTCGCAGTTGTCGTATGAGGAGGGGGACGATAAAGGATTCGTGTGCTTCATCTGGATTGCTTTCTAACAGAAGCCGTGGAATGACCCTCTGTTGAGTTTTCGGTTGGTTCTGCGCTCCCTTCCATTTCGGGTGGGGTCGCGGCTAGAGCCTGCCCTAGCTTGTGGTTGTCTGATCATGGATGACCTCATTATCATTGGTGAACCGAGGAAGCTCGCCTAGCCCTGCACATTCTCGAATCCAACCCTCCAGTCCAGGAACCTCCTCCTGCGCACTCTTTCACAGCAAAACATCCTGCTGCGGAGCCAAATCACATCTGCTCATACGCAGAATGCGTGCGGTTGGCCTCCTCTCGCCATGATTTCCAGACGAGGCCTGGCGCTCCTCGCAGCGCGCCGCCCATTATTCTCAGCGTCAGCGTCGCCATGCACATCGTCCGCTGCCTTGGGTCTGACAGCAGCCTCGCTCTTCCGCTACCGCAATGATAAGGCCGTCATCTCTCGAATTGGAGTCTCTGGTCGTGCCTGGGAGAGCACAACGTCACTCGACCCCTCGGCCGCTCCCCCGGCCACTCCCCCGCCTTCACCAGAGGCTGACGGCGACAAGAGCGGGCACATTGCAGTCTCTACCAACGAGTCCATCTTATTCTTCGATAGTCAGTTCCCCAAGTTAGACCGGTAGTTGTACATTGTTCACTGATTTCCTCCAGATATCTTCCCACTCAAGCTCAGCAGCGCTCTGTTTTGGCCATGGAGGACAGACCGTGACGTCTCCGACCTGCTGAAGCGCTTCGATAGCTCCTCCTTCGGCATTATGGACCCCATTCGTCTTGTCAAGACGGCAATCCCAGAAGATCTACCAATCAAAGTGACTGAAATCCTACCGCGTCTCAAAGACGGCGGCGCATATGTCAAGTTCAGTCACGACGCAAATATCGACCCTGCGGAAATCGAGGGTATGTACATGTGCTCATGGGTCATGCCCTTCTCCAGGAAAATATGCTAACATAATATCGCCCAGCGTCTTTGAAGAAAAGACTGGCAGATCGACCTATCAAACCATGGTTCAGCCTCTGGCGTGGTGTCACGGCCCGCCTCGTCCAAGGCACTCCATGGCTCGAGGATCTTTACCGTTACCCCACCAGCCTCCTCAAGGTCGAGTTCGTGCCCCCCAGCTCTGGAGTTAGTCCCGAGGAGCTCCCCGAAGAGGCTCTTTACACGCTGTTCCGCAAATACGGCAAGATCTCCGATATCGTGCCACAGCCCACCGACTCCAAGGTCATTCCGCGGTACGCCCAAGTTGGGTTCCCCTTGATAAGGGACTCGATCATGGCTCGCAACTGCATGCACGGGTTTGTTGTCAGTGAGGCCCTCGGGGGCGGCCAGAAAGGAACTAAGCTCAGGTTGTCTTACGAAAAGCGAGTCAAACCCCACAGCATCTGGAACTGGCTTACCAACCACTCTCGCATCGTCATACCCATCGTTGCTGCTCTGCTCGCCGGTCTCTCAGTGGTCATATTCGACCCTATTCGCGAGTTCTTCATCAAGCTCCATGTTCAGCACTCTCTTGACTTTAAGGATTCGAAGTTATATAAGTGGTTCAAGAAGCAGACCGGTCACTTCTCCCTTGGGAACAAGAAGGACCACAGCGATGGTCTCGGCACTGTATGGAAACACCGACGTGAGGTCATCGACCAGGTTCACTCTTGGCTCGACGAAACGTCCGATACCTTTATTGTCGTCACAGGTCCCAAGGGCTCCGGGAAAGTCGAAATGATCATGGACCAGTCTCTGGAGGGACGTAAGAATGTTCTCAAGATAGACTGCCGGCCCATTGTCGATGCCAGAGGGGAAGCCGGTACCATCAAAAGACTTGCCGCCGCTGTCGGATACCGCCCTATCTTCTCCTGGGCTAACAGCATGAGCAGCATGGTTGACCTCGCTGTCCAGAGTACCACGGGTGTCAAGGTTGGCTTCTCGGAAACACTCGAGTCGCAGCTCACCAAGATCCTGCACACCACCACATCTGCCCTCATGCGAGTCGCCGTCTCCGGGCGGACAAAGAAGGATAGCGATGTCAATCTGGCTGATGACGCCTATCTTGAGGCGCACCCCGAGCGCAGACCTGTCGTCGTGATTGACAACTTTCTCCATAAGCACGAAGAGAACAGCATCGTCTATGAGAAGATTGCTGAGTGGGCCGCATCCGCTGTCCAGAACAATGTCGCCCACGTCATCTTCCTCACCACAGACTCTGCCTACTCTAAACCTCTGGCCAAGGCCCTCCCCGACCGCCTCTTCCGCACTGTTTCTCTTGGTGACCTCGCGCCTGACGTAGCCAAGAACTTTGTTCTCGGCCGCCTCAAGGACCAGATCGCCGACGAGGAGAACAAGTCGGATGCTGATAAAACCAAGAAACAGCCAGTGCGACGCCCTGACATGGCGCAGCTGGATGCGTGCATAACCACTCTTGGCGGCCGGCTCACTGACCTCGAGTTCCTCGCCCGCCGCCTCCGGACTGGTCAGACGCCTAAGCAAGCCATTGATGAGATTGTCGACGAGACAGCCACCGATGTTGTTCGCATGTTTCTTCTTGGAAAGGGCACGGAAGTTGAGAACAAGAAGTGGTCCTCCCAGCAAGCTTGGCACCTCATCAAGTCGCTTGCTGAGACTCCATCCCTGCGGTACAACCAGGTCCTCCTGTCCGGGCCCTTCTCTGCCTCTACCTCCACGGTGGACGCTGAGGCCGCTCTTGACAGCCTCGCCAGTGCTGAACTCATCACCGTCCGCACCAAGCAAGGCCGACCCGAGCTCATCACCCCTGGCAAACCCCTACACCATGCCGCCTTCGCTGTGCTGTTGCGTGACCGGGTCCTCCGCGCCAGGATGGATCTCGACATCATCACCGACGTGTCCAAGGCTGAGGCTCGCTCTATTGACAAAATCGAGACTGAGCTCGCCCTGCTTGGAACCTTGCCGCGTCAGACGGGCGAGACGGCTGGTCGAATCAGTTATCTCCTAGGTAAACTCCAGGCTAGCCAGGTGAAGATTTCCAAGTGGGACCAGGAGACGGTCCAACTGAAGAAAATTTTGAACGAGGAGTACTAGAAAATAGATGAAGGAGAGGGCTAGTAACTGTCATGGTGTTGTGGTAGCGGGCTTGCAAACGAAGGACAGCGCTATACGAGATTTACATCGACACGAACAGGATGAAGAGATCTTGGATTAGATGTGTATTGATAGCAGCCATGTGAAAGGCTCCATGTATAACGAGGATGTGGGCAGATACCCTTCTCAACAAGACAACGAATTTCCCCTTTTTTCATTCCTCAGTATCCTCTCTGCCCAATATCATCTCGGTGCAAAGCAGCCGCTGGCAGAACCACGCTCAAGACTAAATCAGCAAAGCTGTCATATCATCTCTCTTCCTTGAATGGCATGCAACTTGAGGCCTCCCATACGTAACGTAAATCATAAACCCACTCTGTCAAACTGACCCATGCTCAGCCAGTTTTCAATCCTTCTTAAATCCCTGTCAATCTCGATTACCGAGAGCCAACTAGCACGAGGGCCAGCACAGAAACTCCATAATGAAACGAAACAAACAACAAAAGACCTCCCATCCAGCATCGCCACGAGAAATTAATGAAGGGGGTTCTGGATGGATATATACACGAGTGCGCCTTCATATGCAAACATCGAAAAGTCGGAACATTTGGCCCCTTGGGGACTATTAACTGAGGGCCATTGTGGAGTTTTGCGACTGATCGGGATCGAAGAATTGGCTGGAGACCTCGCATGCTTGGGAGAAGAAGATGCGTGAAGGGTTGTCGTAGTCGTTTGTGATGCTATAGTAGTTTCCTACGTTATTGTATGGTTAGTCACATTCGCTATGTTGATGTCAGGGGTAAGGGAATAGATAACATACCTCTGGGAACGAACCACATGCCTCCGGCGGTGATGCGGAACTGCGCCTCGTTGACGGTGACGAGAACCTTGCCGTAATGGACAAAGAAGACCATGTGCATCTTCCGCGAGTTCTTGGGCCTCTTCTCCGTGCCAGGGGGCAGGTCGACAACACCGGCGCCCATGAAGGGCGTGATCAGCGTCTTGGCGAAGCGGAACGTGGCATCGCGGATATCGCGTGTCTGGATGGCGTCGGCTGAAACGGCCACACGCTCTTCCGTCACTTCGACGGGTTCGTCGTCGGCCGGCGGTTGCAACTCGTGCTCTGGCTCCCATAGGATGACCTCGCCAGTGACGGTACCAGGGCTGATTTCCCAGTCCTCAAGTTCCTCCTCTTCGGCATGAATAGGTCGCTGTTTAGACTTGGCTTTGGAGCGTGCCTTGCTCCGGGGGGCGCGCTTTGACGGGGGAAGTTCCTCGGGTACGCGGATAACCTCCTTGATGGTAGGTAGGACAAAGCGATCCTTGGCAAACATGTTGTCGATCTCCTCTTCCTCATGGACGACTTGCTCACCTCTCCACCAGTCCAGTGGCTTGTACGAGTGTCTGCCAGATCTCGTCTGCCTCATGATGTCGGCGTCGTGACGCATAGATACAAGACCACGAGACTGGGGCATCGGCGGACCGCGTTGGAGGGCTGCAAATGACGTATCGCCAACATTGTCCTCTTCCACAACTGGGAGCTTGGGCTTTCGTCCAGGCTTGCCACGAGGTTTGGGCTCGGGTTTGGGAGCGGCTGCTTTTGCGGGAGCAGGCTTGGCTGGTTGTGGTTTGGAGGGCTTGGGCTGCACAGTCCGCTGCTTCTTGGGCGGTGGCGCACTCTCCTCTGGCTCCGACTCGTCCTCAGCTTGCTCGCTCTCCGTCGATTTCCGTGCAGCTGGCCGTTTCCTAGAGCTCTGAGCTGACGTGGGTTCTTTTGGCTTGGCGTCCTTCTTTGCTGGCCGTCCTCTTCGCTTCTGGGCTATCGAGCCCTCCCCAACCACTGACTGTTCCTCGGGGGGGTCCTCTGCGATTGGTTTAGGTGCAACCTTTGCTGGCCTTCCGCGACCCTTCTTCTTCGCAGCGCTCTGACGGATGACTGGTTCCTCCTCGACAGGTAGTGATTCCGGTTCGGGTGTAGGTGTGTTCCCGCCCATAGCGGCAACCATCTGTAGAGAGTCCTCCAAGAGAGCTGAATGATCTGGGTCCTCATCTTCGTCCTCTTCTTCATCCCCGGGTCGGTGTACAACAGTGTTATTTGTATTGTCGTCCATGTCCTCATCTTCGTCCTCATCCTCGTCTTCTTCGCTGACGGTACCATTAACACCATTCGGCTTAGTCCTGCCTTGTCCGCGGTTAGGGCCAAAGTTGAGCATTCGTGTTACCGTCGACTCGGGTTCCTCGACAACCGATCCACGTACGGGCGAAGAGACGCGCTCGAGGTGTGGATTCTTGCGTGCGGGTGACATTAGATTCGTCTTTATGGGCGATCGACTGCGAGGGATGCGGAGCTGTCGATCCTTAAGCAACGTCCGGGGACCAGGACCAGCGCCTACGATGGAGTTAGCCATGCTAGTTGGTAAATTGGATGGCCGAAGAGCTGCGTACTGTCTTCAATTTCCATGTCATCACTCCCCAAGTCGCTTTCGTCGTCGCTGGTGTCCCTGCCGTTGGCGACTGGAGACTTCTCGGGCGAGGAAAGATCGTCTAATGGCTGCATGCCATGCTCGTCACGCTTGCCGGTATCGCGCATAAAAACGCCGGTTTTTCTAAGAATATTGCATCAACAGTTTGCGGCAGAAGAGCAAGTGTCGCGCAACGTACCGACCGCGTTCACCAAGCTTGTGGAAGGCCTGTGGCTCCTCATCGTCTCCGCGCCTGCCGCGAGGGGCCATGGCTGTGTAGGGGTTTCGGGGTTGCGAATCCAAAGGGAACCTACGTCGCGGGGTGATCAGGCCAATGTGTCTGAGCCGTGAGATGCTGCGATGGTGGCGTGGAGGTACAAGTCGAGATGCAAGTCAAGATGCAAGTCGAGATGCGACGGCGGAAAATGGAACGCGCCGGCGGGTGTTGACGCGGTGGGTGTTGTTGGAGATGGGCGAGCTTTAGGCGACAGGTCGGGAAGCTGCAGCGCTGAGCGGCCCCACCTTTTTCTTTTTTACATTTTGGGGGGCCGTTCTAGGCGTGTTGCCGCCTGTAAGAAACCCCCCTCAGCGCCTCATTGCACTGGTCCAGGTACCCCTGTCCGCTGAATCTCCAGCACCTTTAACCCCACTGGGCGCCAAAGCTCAATTGGAGCTGCGACGCGTCTCCCATGACCAAACGCGTCGAGATCCGTCCATTTAATATTCTGCTCTCATGCCTCCATCTCAATATACAAGACATGACGCAAAGTAAACAACCACACATCACACACACACAAACAAACAATCACCAATCACGAATTACGAACTAGAACCCTCCGACTGTCTGGCTTTTTTTGGTTAATGGCATATCCCTATTGATACTTCGGTCCTTTCTGCCCCTCCTCCACTGCCAAAACCTCCAGTTCAGACATCACCAACATCACCACCACTACCATCATGACTGACTCACAATCCTCCACCTTCATCCCCCCCTCCATCCACCGCCCGGAGCTCCTCTCGGGTGCCTCCTTCACCCACTTCTCTCCCGTCCCTGCCGCTCTACTCCCCACCGACCCCTCCGATCCCGCGTCGGCGCCGCCCTGCTGCCTCGGCGTCGACGAGGCCGGCCGCGGACCCGTCCTCGGCCCCATGGTCTACGGCGTCTTCTACCTGCCCCTGCCGCTCTCCGACCCGCTCCTCCGTAATACTCACCACTTCGACGACTCCAAGGTCCTCACCGCGGCCGTCCGCTCCGACCTCATGCGCGCCCTCTGCGAGCCCGGCTCCGACCTCCACAACTCCTGCGGTTGGGCCACCGACTCGCTCTCCGCCCGCGATATCTCAGCCAACATGCTCCGGCCCGCTGCCTACAATCTCAACGCCCAGGCTATGGATTCCACCATCGACCTCATCAAGGCCGTTTATGCGAAAGGCGTCAACATCCAGGAGATCTACGTCGACACCATCGGCCAGCCAGCCCCCTACCAGGCCAAGCTGCAGCGCATCTTCCCCACAGCCAAGATCACCGTCGCCAAGAAGGCCGACAGCCTCTACCCGTGTGTCAGTGCCGCCTCCGTTTGCGCCAAGGTCACCCGTGACGCTGCCCTCGAGGTGCTATACGAGGCACGCGCCCTCGAGGACGGCGTCACTACCGAGGAGGACGGCATGGCTTGGGGCTCAGGATACCCTTCCGACGGCCGATGCGCGGGGTGGATGAAGGGCAATATCCACCCCGTGTTTGGCTGGGGTCCTGAGTGTCGGTTCAGCTGGGCTACCGCCAAAGACATGCTCGAGGCAAAGGGCAACGGCGTCAAAGTCGAGTGGCCAGCTGACGATGATGGGGAGACGAGCAGGTTAACTGATTTCTTTTCTGCCGAGAATGAGGACAAGGGGTCTGAGCTGGGTACCTGGTTTGGCACACCGGCAGGGCTGGAAGCATTTTAGGCATATTTCTTTTCTTTTTGATTATAAAAAGTCTGGGGGCACCCACTGGAAAGGGCTTCACAACTTGGGGCGCATTGGATGGTCATCTCTGGGTTCAGTAAACATTATATCCTGTTTGTTTCGCTAATCATACCCGGCAAGGTCTGAGACTAAATACATAAAAAGTCCATGCCATCAGATATCATCAATATCGTCACTCTCCGTAGAGTTGGCCTTCTTCCCGCGGCTGTCCAACGTGTCCATGCTGATGTTGTCGCTATCCCGGGCGGGCATAGCCAGAGCCTGGCGCGCCGTATCCGAGTTGGCGATGAACTCACGCAGCTGCTGCTTGGCAATGTCCACGCCCTGGGTCACCGCCGCGTTGCCCATCTGGACCATGGGGCCCAAGAGGTTGAGCGTGTATGAGATGTAGGTACCTCCCGCAATCATAATGAGCAGGATGAAAAGCATAGGGTTGCGCAGCACTGTAGGCGATACATGTTAGCAAATTTTCGTCGTAAAATCTCAGCGTCCGCCGCTTACCCATAAAGATCTCGTTCCAGCCCAGTGCCAGGAGCAACCCGTAGAAGTACCATGGGATCTGGGCTACGCCACCGATAGCACTCCGTTTGGCCTCGACATAGACGCCGTCGGCCGTCTTCTTGAACCGCACAACCAGATCCTGTCGCTTGCCTTCGCTGAGCACCGTCATCTCTTCCTCTAGGCTCTTGCCTTCTTCCTCGTCAATGCCTCCAATCGGCGTCAGATCCTCCTCATCGCCAGCCTCAACACCAATGGGCTGCAGTCCAATAAACTCGGGGAGATCCGGTGGCGCGTACGTCTCAGAGAGTCGGAACCTCGATAGAAGGGGAATGAGCGTAAGGGTCGACTCTCTCGCCTTGGTATAGATGCCCTCAATGTCGTCAGTAGGGCGCCAGATGCGCGGGACGCCGGCCTCATCATAACGGAACTTTTCCTCAAAATTCTCTCTCAGCTTCAAAAGGATGTTGCCTTCCATAACCTCTTCTTCAATCTTCTCCCGCAGAGCACTCCAGCTCTTTCGGCGGAGTCGCCAGGCACCGACAAGCACCTCCGCGTCGCTAGCATCAAAGCTCTTTGCTCGGTCGGCGAATCGGACCTCGGCCTCCTTAACAATACCCGTGAAGACACTCCAGATCCTGTCCCAAAGGTCCTTCTCGGTAGGGGGCTTCTCCTCAGTTTCAGGGGCCCCCATGCCTCCTCGGCCCGTGCCCAGCTTGTTGAACTCCAAGCCGATGGCCTCGCCAAGTCGCGACTTGACCCACCGTTCCACGCGCGTCGCAAGGCGTCGCATCTCCTCCTTTCGCAGCTTGGAGCTGACCTCGTCAAGTTCCTTTTCAAAGAGGGAAGATTGAGACTCAAAGGTGGTCCACGATACGCTCTCCATGCGGAGGCTTTGCGCCTCGACATTGAAGATATCCAATGTCTTTCGCTTCTCGTTGGCGACGATGTCGGCAAACTCGTAGGAGCCGCCAGCCTTCTGCCCAGCCTTGACCTTGCTAGCAACCGCCTCGCTGAAGGCAGCAACGCCGGCCTTGTGAGCGGCGGCCAGCTGTCCTTGGTACAAGGCCTTGAGGCGGGTATCAATCTTTCCTTCCAGCTCCTGCCTCTTGCGGGCGTAGACGCCCTTGTGGTATCGACTCGCTTGCGTCTCGAAAGCCTGGATGCACTTCTCACGGGCCTCCTTTCCGGAGGTACCCAGATCAGCCAGTACGGTGGGGATACCCAGCTTGGAACCCTCGGCCTGCTTCTCCTCAAGGGGGGAAACAATGAGGTCGAAGTTTATCAGAACCTCCCTGGAGATCTCGTCACAACGGAACTGGGCAAGAAGCTCCTGCTGAGTCGGGAGATCAAGATCCTTGTTGTTGACAATCTGGTCCCAGATGCCCTCGGCGTAGATGGAGAAACCATCTGCAGGGATCCTTCGGTGGTACTCGGGGAGGAAAAGGCCGCCCTCGAGTTCCTGATCGCCTGTGCCACTACGGTGTCTAGCGATGGATCTTGACCCTAGTTTCTGAACCTCCTGAGTGGATTTTTCGGCCTGCAAGATCTTCTGATCCCCTTTAAGACTACGGTGTCCAGCGATGAATCTTGACCCTAGGTTCTGAACCTCCTGGGTGAACTTTTCGGCCTGCAAGATCTTGTGGGGGAGCGCTGCGAAGCCAAAGTCGAAGTAGTCATCGATGCACGATTGCTCAAGACCCTTGGGCTTAGAGATGGAGGACCAGATCTTGGTCAGATCCTGGATGAGGGTCGTTCGGAGATTGGAAAGGGGGGTGGTGCCAAGATGATCGCGAATGACGAAGAAGAGGAGGGACCTCGGAGAAGATCTAAGTGAGCACGTGTCAGCATCCCGGAGTTTCTCAGAATAATAGCACAAGGCCAGAACCTACTGCTTGTCCTTGAGGAAGAGCTGCAGGTTGACCTCGAAGACAGTCTTGAGCAAGCCCATGTTGGCACCCTGGTACAGACCGACCTGGTGCTCCCAGATGTTGAGGATCAAGACCTCGCTCGTGGCGAGCGCAAAGAGGGCGCTCTTGCGCTCAAAGTCCTGGTCTTCGCCGCGCTCGCGACCGTCGGTACCCTCGACGTCCATGACGAGGATGTTGTCGGCCATCTTTGTGCCGGCGCTGTCCTCGCGCTTGTTCTTAGACATCCATATGCCCTTGGTGGTCTGTCGGCGCTCCGTCTCAGACATGACGGAGAACTCGGTGCCGAAGAGGTTGTTCAGCAGGGTGGACTTGCCGGTGGACTGAGAGCCAAAGACGGAGATGAGGTGGTAGTTGAAGCCGGCGTCGGCGACGTTGGTGAGCTGGAGGTATTCATTGAGGTTATCACTAATGGGAGGGAGGGCGGTTAGTCAAAGGGGCGCATATCGTCATGAAGACAGCGTGGTGGATAGAATGGCAAGAAGTGGCGACGTAGACAAATGGAATGCAAAGCAAACGGAGGATAGGGACAAGGACAGGGACATGGACATACTTGAAATCCTTCTCCTCGTCAACGACCTGGACGCCATGTTCGTAGCTGCCGGGCGCCAGCTTTTCGCCGACGGCAGAGAAGTGGCCGTTCATGGTTGCGATGGCAGAGTATCAGAAGCGGGAAGATGGAAGCGAGAAGCGGTGGAGAAGAGAGAGAAGGGGAGCTTCAGCGGCTCGGGACGAGCATGAGTCGGGAAACCCTGGCAGACGCAGCAGGTGGCGGATAGAGTCGTCGAGTTGGCAAACACAGGCAGAAGGGATTGGTTTCGGTGGGCGCCTAGTCGTTGGGGGGGGATGCAAAGGGAAGTGCGTGGGACGATTGATGAGCGATGGCAAAATGTTGTGAAGTGACCACCTGGACAAAGTTGCTAGACCCTTGTGATATAGAGCAGCCGACCAACCAGGTACGTATCGGGCGGGCCGCGGACCTAACCTCTCTCCATGGGGGTTCGCACATAATAAGCCACCTCATCCTGGGCAGCGCAGTGGACATTTACAGGAGGTCGGTGGACACGTAACTTAACTTACAGGAGACGCTTCCGGAAGACGCCTACAAGAACCGCCTACAGGAGACCCTATAACTTAGGAGGCACCTCCCTGTACCTGTACCTGTGCCGGCCGGAGGAGGTACAAGACAATGGAACCAACGCACAGCAGCAGGGAGGTACCTACATTAGCTCTGTCAGCGAGTACCTGGCTGTGCCATGCTGCCACGCAGCCTTTACTTGCGCGCCTCGACTTTACCCACCAGGCACAGGCCAAAGAGCTGTCATCGTCTCGTCCTGCATGCGCGTGTGCATGTGCGCGTGCATGTTCCTCGACGGACCGGTGTACGTCCGTATTCGTACCTACCTTACCTCCCTTGAGGCTTGAGTTGCCTTCAGGTTGGGGGCGCATTGTCCCTGGGGCTGCCGGAAGCGGTGGTTTTCCCGTCTCCGGTCCGTCTCCGGCGCCTCCGTCTCGAGTCGCAGGTACCCGTCTAGCGGAAGCAGTGCCGTGGCGGCGGCGATGGCGGCGAGGGCGGGAAGAGACCCGCCAATCAGAAGCTGCGATTCTGTGAGAGGCGACCCGCCGAGGGGCACTTCGTGAGCTTCAGGAGGGGAGGAGCGCATCGCAACGACCACACCCTTCACCACCGAAATAAACAGTTCCTCCAAACTCATCTCATATCAAACAACTTCCTGTCTATTAAATCTCGATAAAGCACTAGCAGCCATGTTGATCAAGGAATCCCACGTCGACGTTCCGACGACAGCCAATGGCAAGGACAGCTCCATGCGTACGTCCTCGATGCTTGCCCCTCATCCACAGACTTGATCCGATATATCTCAGTTCTCCTACTTATGACCATGATCAGGCATCTTTCTATTCCATCCTACGATTCCTGGATATCCCAACGCGTATGTCCCCTTCTTCTCTTTGCCCCCGGATATAAGAAGCTTAACTGATCTTCTTTCAGTCGCTTCCCTGGTGTCTGCCTCTTCAGTGAGATCTACCAAGGTGCGTCAGATATATTCCTACCATCCAATATCCAGTCAATCCAGTAGACCAACTCGCGCTTGCAGTTACTGGCCCTGTTGCCCGTTTCGCCCGCCAGATTGCCGGCCAGGGCTACATCGTCGCCGCTCCCTCCTCCTATCACGACTTCACCGGCCCAGAGGCCCTAAAGTACGACGCGGAGGACACCGACCGCGGCAACCAGTATAAGATTGACAAGGTAGTTATCATGACATATGTTTGTGCTGGCTTGATCTGATCGCCTATTCTCTTCCAGACCCTCGAGTCC
This sequence comes from Ilyonectria destructans, assembly GCA_020740775.1. Classification (NCBI taxonomy): domain Eukaryota; kingdom Fungi; phylum Ascomycota; class Sordariomycetes; order Hypocreales; family Nectriaceae; genus Ilyonectria; species Ilyonectria destructans. The sequence continues at coordinate 207,074 of JAHEWK010000014.1, forward strand.
TACGATGCCGACTCCTACGCCACGGTCGACTGCCTTCTCTCTCTCCCAACTTGCACAGGCCTCATCGGCGCCACTGGCATGTGTCTCGGCGGCCACCTCGCGGTCCGCGCTGCTGTAAGTCTCTTCCATCGCTCACATGCATCGTACGTACAGACACTCACACCTCACTTGCAGCTTGACCCCCGCATAACCGCGTGCGTCTCATACTTCGCCACGGACATCCACTCCCGCACACTCGGCCCTTACACGGCCGCCAACACCTCCTCCACCCCACCCCCGAATAGCAACCACACCCTCGATCTCTTTGCCAACTTCAAGGGCGAGGTAGCCATGATCTTCGGTATCAAGGACACCCACGTGCCCGACGGTGGCCGTGACCTCATCCGTGCCAAACTCCGCGACGCAGGTGTCGTCACCAGCTTCCACGAGTTTGCCTGGGCCCAGCACGCCTTCATCAGGGACGAGCTCAGCAAGGGTCGCTACGACCCAGCCATCACCAAGGTCTGCTTCGAGATTCTCCTCGAGCTCTTCGGTAGGGCCCTAAAGACCGACCTTGGGGCCAAGGACGGCGCCGTGCCCCCGCCTGAGCATATCTGTTAACATGTCACGACGCTCCACATGATTTGTTCACATTGGGTCCAGTTATGTGGCCATGACCTTGACAAATAATAATGGATATTCTAATATATCTTAACTTCGTGAGAATGTGTGAGATGCTCAGTAGCAATCCCGGGCCTGAAAAAAGCCCTTTTCGTCAACCCAAATACATCCATCCGCCCATTTCTTCTTGAGCAGATTACCTATTCATTCTATCGCAAAATAGAAAGCCTCTATCTCCCCACTAATGTTCCCATGTACACCAAAATGACAAGTCGCAATCAAAAGCTCTGGGGGTGGTCTCCCCGTGTCGCTACCATCGTGCCTCTACACACCGCCTCTTCCTCGTCAGCTCCAGGACCACTAGCGCTGGCCAGCTGGCGACTGTTATTTGGATGGTCCCTTCCGCTGCGAAGGAGTGCCCTGCAGAGGGTTTTGCACGTTGGTCTGCACATGGCCGCTGGAGCCGGTTGCACCGTAGGGCTGGTACCCACTACCGCCAGAGGAGCCTGCAGAGAGATTGGAGTGATAGGGAGTCACACCCAGGCCCGTACCCGTCTCAGTGTCTTCTTCGAAGGGGCTACGCATGGGGCTCCTAGGGCTTGGGTGCCTCACGGAAATGCTAGGCCTAGGCGGCGTCTCCAAGGACAAAGCAGGCAAGGTCTCACCAGCCTTGCGACGACCGCGAGTGCTGTCCCGCTTGAGATCGTGACGCAGATTCTCGATGTCCTTAGTACGGCCGTGATCGTGGTGCTCGTCCGAGCCGAGGGTCTGGTCGTCTCGAGTATCCCAGGAGCCAAGCTCAGGCACAACGGGACGAGTGCTAAGCTCGTTGATGGCCTGCTTCTCGCTCTCCTCGCTCTCCTCCTTCTTATGGGTTGGAACCAAGCGGGCGTTTTCCTTGTCCTTGGCGGCATCATCACGGCTCTTGCTAGCAAATTCATCGCTAACCGTAACCGCGTACGTGGGGTTTGTCGGGCCACCCAGAGCCTCGCCGCCACCACCAGGACCAAAGATGGGAACCTTCTTCAGGGCCAGGGCCAATGCACACATGAACTTGGACCGGCGGTTGGCTCGGACACCAGCGTTGTGCCAGTTGGACTTGTGCTTGATGTCCACCTTAAGGAGCAGCTTATCCAGGTCGCCCACACTGCCAACATCAATGTTCAACTCCGGCTGGAAGTCACGCGAGTTTTCAGGAGCCCGGACAAACTTCTCCATTTCCACTCGAAGGAGTTCGACGTCTTCGAAAGACGTGTCGAAAGAGACGTTGACTTCGATGGTCTCGCTCATAGACTTGCTGCGAGAGATGTTCTCAATCCACAAGTTGTTTAGAACGATGTTGGGGATCTATAAATAGTCAGTACTTGCTCTCCGGGCAGTGCAATAGGGAATTAAATACGAACCTGGACAACCTGGTTGTTGCCGCGGTGGAAAACGGTATAGAGAAGGGAGATCTTGTTAACAACCATGGTGGTAGCGGTGATCTCAACTCGGTCGCCGACATCATAGGGATGCTTGACGAACAAGAAGATGCATGAACCCAAGAACTCCTGGCAGGTAACGGCAAAAACAAACGAAAGCGAGAGAAGGGTGGTTCCAGCAGCAGTCAGAGTCGTGACGAGAGTGCTCTTGAAGAAGATGACTGGAAGAACCGTTAGTATGGTCAACGGGCATCACAGAGGGCGACTTACGGAAAATGAAGATGACAAGCAGGAAGACGAAGAACAAGATGACCTTATCAAAGACTCGCAGAGCTTGACCAATGTCTTTCATGCCTTCGCCAATTGCCTTTCGCTCAGTTCCCATCTCAACAATTTTAAGGACCATTTCGTCAAGACTAATATCGCCGTTCTCATCGTTGTCAATGGCGTAGAAAGCTTCTTCGGCCTCGTCTTTGTAGGCAGGCCCGAGCACTTCTTGGAAGTCGTCGACGACAAGCGAGTTATGGTTCTCCACGACGAAGGACATCCAGATACGACGGGCCAACGCCTCAGATGACTTCTTTTTCTCCAAAGCCTCAAGAACAATTGAGTGAGCAGAGTTGGGGTTGAAAACCTCCTTGCCGGCGATTTCGGACGCAATATTGCCAAACACGGACGTGACTTTGTCTCCAATGCGACCGACGTCTCCAATGATCTTCATGGGTGTAGCAGATCCCGCCCGCTTGTGACCACCCTTCTTGTTCTTGCCTCGAAGCATTATCTCGATGCTATCATTGATGATGTAGTCCTCGTCGGCGAATTCCGGGCAGTACATAGGGAACAGGGTGCGAGAGGCATCATATAGCAGTCCAAGTAGATGGATTTCTCGCTTCGAGGCCTTGATTCGGTTGGCAAATGACCGCTGATGGTACGAGATACCAATGAGCTGAACAATTGCCTTTTCACCGAGGAAGACAGCTGACGAGACGAACAAGGCTCCGAGGACGCGGCTCATGTTCTGACACCAAACAATGGCATCGACTGATTCGGACTTGCCATCAACCTTGATGGTAGTCGCGTCCTTGTAGTCTTTGAAGAGTCCCTGGAAAGTCACGTAGGATGCCAAAGCCCAGAAGAAGAAGGAAAAGGGGAGAATGAGGTTGCTGAGAACGGTTGCGTACTTGCGAGTACCCATGCTGACGACACCGCAGAAGAACATGAAGGCGCCAGGGAGAAACCAAGCCACAACCTTTGCGACCCAGAGTGAGAGCCACATGATTTGGACCCAGAGGAAGACATCGAATAGTGAAGGTCCATGGCCTTTCTTAGCGCCCACTTTGGGGTCTTCCTTTTTATCCATGACGGCAAGGACGATGATCGGAATGGCGAGGAGAAGACTGACGGGGACAACGTAGACGAGATATCGTGTAACGACTGAGAAGCCAATGATCTTGTTGTACAGCCTGCCCATGGCGTTCAGAGAAGCCTCATCGCCTGTGTTGGCGCGGGAAAGACCTTCATCATCCAGCTTCCGCCGACGGCCTCGGTGGCCACCATGGCCACTCTTCTCGTTTTCATGACGAGACTCGGAGTCGAATGTGTTGGAATTTCTAGGGGCAGCCTTGCGGTGGCCGGTGTTGGAAGACTTGATAGAGGCATTGCTCTTCACCGTGGTGAGCTGGATGCCGTCGGCCATGTCGCGAGAGCCGCCAAGGGGTATGAAGCCGGAGTTGCGAGGAGACAGGGAGGCGTGGCGGTTAACCATTGTGGTTATATGTTTGTCTAGACTCCACCAGGGGGTCAGACAGACGGTGCGGGTGAGGGGGGAGGGACGGAGCGCAGGTGTCGGAGCGCAGCGTATCGGATCGCGGAGATCTGCGTGGTGAAGAACGTGGTTGTAGGTGAGACTCGGGGGGATTGACGTCTATGGCCAAATCAAGGGAGAAGGCGAAACGCGTAACGTCAAAGAGACGGGACCAGGTTAAGAAAGGAAACGACGAGGGGATGTCAAATCCACTCTCGGAGGGTGACGACAGCTGTGCTGTCAAGTGGGAGTTTGTGCTGGATGCTCGCTCCAGGCGTGTGTGGGATCCCAAACCCAATGCGTGACAGATTCAGATGCAGAGGAAATCAGGACAATGCGATAGATGAATGCTGAATGACGATGTCAGGATCTCTTCTTCCCCGTTTGATCGAACAAAGAACGAGGGTGAGTTTGATGCAGTGCTTTGGGCAATGACACAAAGCAGAGGAAACGAGAGAGTCCCAAGACGAGGGAAAGACGAGAGAGGGGAAGAACACCGATCGAGGTGGGAGGGAGTGAAGCGGTTTTAGGACCGGAACGAGGGTACTGGTGGAGAATAAGAACAGAGCGAAGAAACAAATAGCAAACGCGTCGACAAAGGTTTTCAGGGAATGTTGAACGAGGTGGAGGTGGACAAGGCGAGTTGAGGTTGGTACCCCCGGCTGGATGCGCCAACCCGCCTTGGCCAACAGCGTGTGAAAGGGGGCGATTCAGGTACGTACCGGCGCCGTCTCGCAGCCAAGCGGGTCCAGCGTGGAGAAGGGGAAGGCCCTGAAGCGCTGATTCACCTCCACTGTGCAGGTTTTCCCACAGGGCATCCACTCAGTGCCGACCGCTGCATTTCAGCCAGCCAGTGCGATCCTCTGCCCATGCCAGGGGCCCAGCCCCGAGCTGAACAGGATCCGCGACAGGGCCTTGCAGGGTGGCGTCCGCCGGGCCAGAGCCTTGCAGCAGCCCGCCAGGGGGAGGCGCCGCCCCCGACGCCGCTTGACAGCCACTGACAGCGCCGGATGGGCTCCCGAACGCACTCCCAAACCCGGCCGCGCCCCTGGCGGCAGCACCATCACTTGTTTCACGCCGCCCGATCGGGAGCGAGACTTGGGGTGCGTGGCCAGCGGCCGTTCCTGGTGGGCGGATGGAGCGGCCAGCCATCTGCCGATTGTCCTCGCTGGTGGACAGAGATGGGGAGCCCCTGCGTGATCCCTTTTACGCAGTGGGATCCTTGGGACTGGGCGAAGGAATGGCTCGGGATTGCATTGATATTGGCTTCGCTCTGTCATCACGGGCATGGCCTGGGCGCGGCCGGGCATGGTGCTGTGCAGTACAGTAATGAGATGGAAATGAAATCCAACATGATGGACACACACCGTACAACACAGTGAGTGCAACACAGTACCGCTCTCGTCCCCCCTTGCTCGCTCACACGGCCATGCGAATAACAAAGGACGCCAAAAGCGAAAAAGGAAACAGAAAAACGGATCTCACAACACGAGAGATCCAAGGACCCATCCCGGCTGTACATCGCTACGTACCGGAGGTAATCCCCGTCCCACACACACAAACACACGCAGGCGAGAAAAGATACGGAAGCGATCGCCTCACGCCGGCCAAGTATGATGAATCTCCATATTTTCGGCCCATCAAAACCCACCACGAATGCCAGCTCCTCCCATCATGGAAAGGATGAACATGACCCGATCGCGAAGGGGGTCGACCCCAATGTCCCCATCGAATTTGGTTGCTGTCTTGCACATGCATCTGCTGCCAAGCGAGCTCCTCCACATGTCTGTCTCTGGGATGGGAGGGGAGAGTTCAAACCCCCCTGCTCCGTGCTGTGCTACGAATGCCGTGCTTTTGACCTCTTTCGCGTCCTGTCATTCATGATAGTTTCTTTCAACATAGTACATACATATGCACACTGGGAACCTGGAAGTCAACAAATCGGCCGTTGAGTTGACTTTTTCGAGACAAGCCTCGGCTGTTTGGACTTGGCTTCCTTTCTTCTTAGCTCACCCGCTACACACCCTCCTGCACCCACACACATGTGCTCTTTGAAGCTCAACCGTTTCCGCTCGTAAAGAACTTCTCCCACAGGATAAAATGTCATCTCTAGCGTTGACGCCACCACTCTGCGGGTACAGTGGGATGCACAAAGTCATGATCCAAAACATTGTACTAGGCTACGCATCGTTAATCTGCATTAGGGTATAATATATATTGCCATCTTAAGGGTTAGGGTTAGGTTGAGCATAAAGACCTTTAAGCTGGACCCTAAAGTATATAAGAAGACCCTAATATGTATAAAATAATAAATACATTTTTTTTATTTATGTATTTTTTTTATTAAATATTACTATTAATATAATTTTATTGTACTATTTAAATAGTATCCAGAGTAAAGCGGCAAAGTGTACTAGCTATTTTAAGTAAGCGAACTATACCGCATATTGTTTGGATCAGGACTTTATGCTTCCCACTGAATGTACTACGTATGTGTGCCGCGCAACTGCCAAGCCCCCGTTCGTCTCTTTTTTAACGCCATGCCGGCGTCGCGATTCTGAGACGGCGAGGGCCTCCGTGTCCATTATGACGACGTTGCTCGAAAACATTTCCAGCAACTTCTCCGGTGTCGACGCGGTGCCCCCCGCCGTTTGATGCTGTGCTGCTGACTTCCGCATGTCCGTAAGAGCAATTCCGAATCAGGACCCTCTCTTTCTGCAAAAGAGCTACTCCCTCCGGGACACTCACATTCTTTTCTCGTCTCAACTTGCCACTGGCGGCGGGCCGGTACACGCCATGCGACGCCCCTGCAGCTGAATGGCGGCCCGTTAAAATCATCCGCTTCCTCCAAAGGTGGGAATCGTGTCAGATGAAATGTCTTGCTCACTAGCAAACGCAAGGATTGCACGCTTGCAGCCTCCCCCTTTCATGAATGTTGCACCGTAGCCGTAGGATTGGCAATGTAGCACTGCTAGGGCAGATCAGCCAGATGGTGAGGAACACGGCTGACGGCTTGGAGCCAAGAGCCAAGACCGAGCTCCCAATCTGCCCTACAAATTACAGGCCCACGAATCAAGCGTCTCTGTCCCTTGTGAGACCATGAAACGCTCCAGGGACCTCTGACCACCGTGCGTTCGCCTGGGAGCGTGTGCGTGGACAATGGGCCGGGTCTGACTGGCCCCAGAAACCACCCCGACAGACACAGAGGATGAACCCCGAAGCTTGGGGCGGTAGTTGATCACCGAGGATGACACCCGAGGGTTTGGCACTCCACGATGGATCCTTGAGCTCTGATGGTCAGGGTCTCTCGTCTGGTCTTCCAAGAGCGTCTCTTCCCGACAAGTCAACCTCACTCCCACTCACTTCCAATACTGGAATCATCTTCTCTCGCTCTCTCTAGTACTGTGCCATGTAGTCCTGTATTACTCTAATGGTGGGTCTCTCATGTGCGATGGAGTCATCTCTTGCTCCTTCTCTCCGTCCCCACGCACATCTCTCCCACTTCCGCCATCGCGCTGACGTGCCGATCTACAACCTCTTTAATCAGTCCTGGCCGATCTGATGTTCTCCGCTACTATCCGTCCCGTCCGGGGAGGTGTGCATTCGATACCAGGTGATCGATCGTCGCCGAGGTCAGTCGCGTAGCGATCATTTTGTGTCGCCAACACATATGAGCTACTGCACGTACGTAGGCGCGCGCATAACCGATGTTCGTGACCCCGGAGATCCCTTCTGCTCTAGGGTAGCCACAGGAATCCTCAAAGCGGCAATCATCACCATTCCGTCCTTCGTATTACCTCGTAGAAACGGTAAAGTTACATCGTCATCGATCTATTTTCTAGCTTCGAGTATATGTGGACCTGTCGCTAAGAGGGCTCCATCTACTCTCCTCCTTGACCTCCAACTTATCATCAGCTCGATGCTAACCAGTTCACGAGAACGGGTCGCCCCACACCTACGACGTCACTTATTAGACACTCCCAGACCGCCAAAGACATCATTACATCCACATTCTTTTAAATCAACATGTATTCAACAGGAATCTATTCGTACACGGGAAGTCGGAATCCCGCATGGTGTAAACTCATCCTCGCGACGTCACACATCAATGGCATCTATAGTAGTTGCCCCAACAGCCCCAAGAAAAAACTTCATCTTTTCTAGTCAGATCATTCATCCTGCTCTCTCATTTCAACCCGGGGTATCATAGGTAAGAACCAGTTCCAAAACAAAAATCAATCGTCCGCATACATCAAGTGGCAAAACAACGCTCATGTACTGCGAGCTGCCCGATCCGGGGCTTCAACTCCCGAAGATATCCCTATCATATCCTTCAGCTCAACCTTGACCTTGTCGTTCTCGTACCCAACATCGCTGCTGCGGTTGTCGTCGGGTTCCGCCATGTCGAGTTGATACAGAGGTTCTAGAGTTGCGTCCCGCTGGAGGAGGACCCATCTCTTGATCCACCAAGGTAACGCCTTGGTAACCTGGTATTTCATAAACACGCGTGTCGGTACAGCAAAAATGTAATCCAACTCTTCCAGAGTGCGTTGCTTCGTTTCGGGCAGCCACAGAAAGATCATGACTAGTGCCACGAGATTGAAGCCCGAGTAGAGAATAAAGGATCCGAGTACACCAAGCCTGGCCAGCATAAGAGGGAACGTAATCGAGAGTACTGCAGCCCAAAACAGGCAAGTAGCCACGGCCCAAGCCATACCGACCTCACGATGAGATAGAGGGAAGACCTCAGCCGAGTAGGTGAATGGCACGGGGCCCTCTCCAGGTGAATAGAAGGCCGCGAATAGGTAAACAAACATGGCCACCAGGCCCAAGTGAGCACCTCCGGTGCCGGGTATCAGAGTACATAGCCCGGCGGCTAGCAGTGTCCAAGCCATCTGAGGGAACGTAAATAGGAGTAGAGATCGCCGACCAAACGTGTCAATGGTCCAAATCGCCGGCCAAGCAAAGACAAAATTGACTAGTCCAAAGCCCAAGGATGCGAGTAGAGCTTGGTGGGAGCTGGCACCGGAGTCGACGAAAACGGTTGAGGAGTAGAAGGCGATGATGTTGATTCCACACATCTGTTGCGCAATCATGACGACGAACGAGGCGAGAGTGGCGCGGCGGACTCGGGGGATGGTAAATAGCTCGATAAACCGATTTAGGTAGCTGCTTTTGCCTATAGACTGAATGAACTCGTATTCAACTTCGAGCTGAGCGTGGATGTAGTAGAGATCACGGGCCGCCTGGACGGGGTTGTTGCGTAGGCGTAGCAGCGACTTCATGGCGTCACTGTATCGATTTTTCTTCATGTACCAACGGGGCGACTCGGGGCACCAATATATGAGGATGACAAGAGGCACCGCAGGGATAAAAGCCGATCCCAGCTGATATCTCCAAGCCTCGTGCCCGATTTTGGTGACGGCAACGTTTGCGACGGTGCCTAAGAATATCCCGAAAGCAGTCCACAGCTGCCAACTCATTACGAGAGCTCCTCGAATGGGAGCCGGTGAGTTTTCTGCAGCGAAGATCGGAACTATGGCAGGCAAATGTCAGTTCTTGTTTCTTTTAGGAGGTTGCAGGGTTGGAAGATGTGAAGATAAATGGCCAGTTACCGGTTGATGCTTTCGTCCCCATTCCGACTCCAAGTAGTAGCCGACACATGAGAAGCTGCATCCACGTGTCGCAGAAGGCGCTACCAATGACGGGCCAGAGGCAGAAGTTGGCAGAGAAGAAAATAGTACCGCGGCGGCCGAAGCGAGAGTTGAGAGGGTCAGACAACCAGCAGCCGAAGAAAGCAGTACCGATGTATGGGGCAGCGTTGACGAGGCCGACGAGAAGTTTGTCGTGAATGGTGTCGCGGTCAATGCCGTAGGCATGTGGAAAATCGAGGTTGGCGCCGTTGGAGCCCGTCTGATCCCATCCCTGGACAGCAGCTCCAATAGAGCAGGTGGCGATGGTTAGGTAGAGCACGTTGGGGACACGCCATTTGTGGAGGACCTCATCGCGAAGAGATTCAATCTCGATCTCGTCAAGGGCCTCTTCGCCGGTGATGTCCTCGTAGCCAGTGGGGTCCTGGGCTACGAGGGCGCCCTTTCGAATGACGGGGCGGTATTCGTCCAGTCCTTTTTCGCGGCAGAACTCGTCGACTTGGGCCATGAGTCTTCCGCGGGGTATACCCAGCAGAGGATTCTTGATCCTTGATGCGTGTCAGCGTCGATATACGCAAACAGAAACCGCGATGAAATTGAGATGCCGGCCGGGAGTACTTACTTGGCGTCGACATTGGCATTGAGGTTGACATATGCTTCTGAAGTACGGCGGGCATGTTCAACAGGGTAGCTGTATGGGTGATTGGAGGCCCTGGAAAGAGAGGTACGGTTAGCATGACGACGATGACACTTGTTGGGCGCACTGCGCAGGCTAAGGATGAGGCTGGTCAACATACGTCTCGACCTCCTCATGGCTGTGGTGAGAGTTGGAGGTCATGGCGGCGATCGGGGGGTAGGTCCGAGGGGAAGAAGCCGGGAAAGGCGGAGGGGCTTGGCCCAAGAACCACGTTGGCCGCGACCCAGAGTAGGTGACGATGACTATGGGGCTGCTGGCGTTGTTTTTTTCTTGCTATAATATGATATGAACATCAACCGTCTGGGCGGCAGTCGAGCCGTTGGAGGACCCCGTCGTCGTGGATGAGCGCGGAGGTGGGGAATTAAGCTGGGAGAAGCGGATGGTTGTCAGAGGCGCTCGCGAAACGCGGAGGGCAGGCGTAAGCGGGAGCCGCAGCGTAAAACAACACCATGCACTTAAGAAGCGAGTACTATGGCAGACGGTACGAATTGCTGAAAATGGTGGGAAATATCCAGACGAGAATGGAGTGGTATCGTCGATTATTGTCGTCGCTGGGTGGGAGATTGGCGTGTTGTCGCAACGGAAGCAATTTTGTGGTAGTGGCGAAGGTCGAGGTTAAAGTGGGAGCCGCGGTGGAAGTCGCATTCGAAGTTGAGGTCGAGGCTGACAGCGGGGACAGACGCTAGAGCCATCTGGCAGCACCTCCCCTAAGCCATGGAAAGCGTGAAAAATCCTGACCCGGGATGTGTTCGGGGGGTATTTGTACTATTAATTAGGTGTTTAGGTGGTGGCTGTGGCACGGCAGCTGTGCGGGTATGCGCGCAGGGCATGGGGGAGGGAGGGATGGGAAAGGAAGGAAGGAAGGATGGATGGGAGGATGGATGGACGAGGTGGATGGGATGGAGTGGATTGACAGGAAACAGACGCAAGTTGGCGAATCCGGAGTAGAAAAGCCTCCAAAAGCACAAAATGCTCACTCTCCCCGCCCATTGGGAAAGTCTGGGGCAGCAGCCGGCTTTCTTTCTCGCAGTGTTCCGTACTCCGTACTTCGTACCGTCTCCTCATGTACCCCAGCGACCCCATGGGATCCTCGTCCACAAGCGCGGCGCCATCGCCCATCTCCGCTTAGACTCCGCATGCGACCAACCCTGGTTCGCTCATCAAGCAGGCTTGTGCTGCTGATGGCTCTGTGAGGCCGGCCACCTTGCCGCATCACCGGGACCACTGCTCCATCACTCGACTTGCCAAGTTTTGCAACAGGATCCGCGACTGGGTCTAGGAAGCCCAAATGAAGGAATTGACAGCACTGTCCTTGCGGATGGATCGATCCTGGGCACTTTCCTCCCGAGATCGATCGAGGGCTCCATCGTCTCAACACTCGTAATCACGGCATCTGTCTCTGCCCCAAGCCTTTGTCTTTCATATGTCTTTGCTTGTTCCCCAGCCGAGACTCCCACAAAGACTCTGAACTCGCAGCTCGCACCGGCTGATCATCCGCTCTTCAACGTCGCGACTGTCCAACAGCCTTCGTCCAACGACCCACCATAAGCCCAACTGTAGTGGGCATCGGAAACTCTACGTATTTCGTATCCGGCCACAGTTCGAAGTAAATCTTCCTGATCGACCCCGCCACCGATGCCGCCACATTACAACTGACCCCACGACTCATTCATCATCCTCGCAGACACCATCCGAGGCTTCGCTGGTTGTGCTTATGTTTAAGGTAATTTCTGTGACGGGGGCTGTCCAACACAATGTCCTTGAATGCTGGCAGCCAAGTCTCGGGACTGGGCCAATCAGGCCGCCAGGCCACCCATCATCCAAGCCGTCTCGCACCAGGGGGACGGGCTAGAACTCTTGCAAAGGGCACCCCTTGTTCCCGAGCGCCACCAAGCTGTTGGCCTGGCTTATTGTCTTGGGATGGCGAGATAATGTTCTCAGTCAGTGTTCGTCCGTGTCAGTGCCCGTTGGAAAGCCGTTGCCAGTAAAATTAAACATTGCAACTAATGGCCTAGACCCCTCAATTTCCAGAAGCCGACTGCTTCGGGGCAGTGCCGATCTGCAGGCGCCATCCCACACCATGGATCCTTCGGTTCCTTTGGACTCCTCTCCAACGTCACTCAGAAGCAAATCTGGATGGCTCTTCAGAATCGGGAAAGTCGTGTGTGAGAGAGAGGTGTGGCTTGTTTCCTCCTACATCATCGCCACGGCTGGTGACCAACCTGTCGTCACTCGTCAGCCGTCATACCTCTGGGTGTGACTCTGGTTGAGATGCTGGTAAGCCTGGGTGGCGCACACCGCACTCGCAGCACTGCACCATCCAGCGGATATCGGAACAAGCGGTCTTGGCCTTGAGCCAGGGCAGACCTTTTCGTCCATCTGAAGCCGGCCGAACTGGATCGAGGTATTTGACCACACAGTGTTTCCAGGTTCGCTTGTGCTTCACCATCCGCAGTATCGTCAAGTTAAAACAGGTAGAAAAGTTGGCCCGTGCGATACCCTCAGAGACTGGCGTCAATGGCGGACGCCCGAGAAGCGTCTTGGCACAGGCAACAGTATTCTTTTCGTGCTGAGTGGACGCCTCCACGATGTACTTCTCCACAACGGGCGACACTCCCCAGACTCCCCCAATTCTCCAGACTCTAACATCCAACCACAAACCCGTCCCCCGCAACCAAAGTGTTCGGTAGAGCTCCAGCCCCATTAATACTCGACTGGTATCATACGGGGTCGCCGATGACAGCTAACTGGTCTGTAATAGGCTCAGGTTGAGACCCAATGTTGGCAGGTGGTGCTTCTCGAAGGATTCCGGGTGCCTGGGTGCAAGTGGGCGCTGGGCTTGCAACGCGGGCACCGTTAGTACAGTGATCACGACTTCTCGCATGCAAAGCGCATGCGTCCTTCAACATATGTCAATCGTGCTAGTCTGCTCGAGGGTGGTTCGGCATAATGATGGACTCGTCCCGGGACCGGCTCGAGAAGTGGTGTGTTGGCGGTACAGGGGTCGCTTAGGCGGTCATCTGGACCGTTGAGCACAATTCGGATCCGGCCACACGTATCCCATTCGGAGGATAGTTCGAGGGCACCCATGGCCTGACTGACGTCTAGATCGCCTGGATGATACCCACCGGTGTGCAAGCTCTCCAGATGCCGTGTCGTTCAGCTCCGCCAGGATTAAGCTGTCGTGTGACTGACGAGGGCCTCTCTTGTGTCTGATTGAAGTCGTGTCATTTGCTTCCATCGCTGGCCCAGTGCCATCTTCTTGTAACAATCGGACACTGGCTTTGGGTGAGTGCCGGGCGTCGGCTTCCGAGACCCCCAACTTGTCCTGAAGAATAAGTTGCTTCTTCTCCTACTCCCATCGCCGGGGGCGACTGGCCAGTTTATATGCAACTTGTTATCTGGAAAATTTGGGTGCCTGAAATCTCGTGTTCAGTCTGCCGATGCCCCTGACCTGCAGAAGGCTCCAGCTTGCATCCACCATCAGCGGGTCGAGTTGCATCTCCACTCGCTCCTGCAATGCTATGTAATGTTGAGTGAGATATCTGCTTTCTTATCTTGTCCTTTCGTATTCATACATGTCTATATGTCCCGTCTAGCCTGCGATGGGATAGACACACGCCGAATCCGACCTAGGTATGGTATATCAAGAAGCAACACGCTTGGAAATAAAACAAACGCAAAGGCATAAACCGGCATTGGTATCATTCCTTGGAAGTCTCCCCCTTGAGAGAATTCATTACTCGCGTCCGCAGCTCTAATAACTCCCGATCCTTTCTCTGAATATCCTCCAACAGATGATGGTATTTCGCCTGCCACTCCCCGGTTGATAGCTTGTCCTGCTCGCCGTCAGCCGTCTTTGGAGCTGCTTCACCGTCTTTGCGGGACACAGTCGGTAGCATTGTCAGCGGGACTTGCTGTTCCATGGTGTACTGTCCCCTGATGTTGCCAAACCCGTACTCCCAGTCACACCGGTATCCAGCAGACTCCCCCTCATTTCCTAGGCGGCAGATGCGCGTAGTGGATGACAAGAGCATCCCGCCGCCCGAGATGGCCGCTAGGTTGATGAGGAAAGCCTGTGGAGAAGCCGCTGTCTTATAAATGTTCTCGATGGTAGTGTTGACAACAGCCATGGCCTCCTCCATTGACGGCGGATCCGCGGGCTTCCCATTGGCATCCCGCCAGTCTGCCTCAAGCGTTGTCCGGGTTAGATATCCCAAGACGTCATCGATATTCGTGCGATCTTCGACCCTTTCGAAGTAGAACCCCGGGATGTCCATCGGCCGACGAGATGTGTCTTGATGACCCGGTACTATGGCTTCGGTGGCTACCTCAGCAAAATTTGCCCTTCCGTTGACTTGATCTGGCTGTGAGTGCATTGCAGCAGGTCGACTAATATTATCGGCTCCGTTGACTACCACGACTGGTGGGGGAGTTGCGAGCCGCACACTGCCAGGCGGCCGTTCCGGGACCTGGAGGGATATGCTGGGCCGAGCTGGCCTGGGACCTTCGTACGACGTCGAGTGCGGCTGCGGAGTAGAGGATGGTGTTGGCATGTGTGGCTGCACTGGGGGAAGTTCGCCCCCGTTGGTGCTAGTTTTCAAATTGGAGGCAGCAATTGGGGGGAAGATTGGGGCGGCTGGTTCACCGGGACCCACGGTCGGGGTTCCAGAGGGAAACGGCGAGAACGGAGCATCCCCGGGGCTTCGACTCATCGGAGGCCGGCCCCGCATCTTGGCTCCGCCATCGGGCACCCCCGGCCGCCACGCCGAGGACACATTCTTGGGACCCCGGCGTTGAGACGCGAGCCGTGGTTTTGAGGGTGTTACGGCTGATCGTGGTTCTAGAGCATCATCCCAGAATGAGTTTCTAGTGGTTGGTGTGATTGCCGACTGTGGCCATCGAGTGAGGGGCATTTGTTGGACGGTGTCACTCGGAGTCCAGGGTGCATTGGCTCTGGGGTCAATTGGCACTTGGAGAGCCCCGGCTCCGCTTTGTCTGTGGTCATCAACGGCGGCTGAGGGTGACAGATGAGTCCGCTGAGCGGGAGAGTTGGTCGATTCATCATCTGTTGGTCGTTTCCGACCTCGCTTCGGGCGGATGTGTGGAAGAAGTGCCCTCAAGGCCATGTCGTCTTCGACAGCAACGCCATCGCGAATAAGCTGACCAACAGGGTTGGGATCCGTGGGGATCTTGGTCCAATAGTCATTGGGTATGTTCATGAGGTACTCGAAGAAGGCCTTGACATGCATGGAGTTCATCCATTTCTTTTTGCTTTTTTCAGTATGCATGACGCACAATTCATCATAAGGCAGAGAGACATACCTTTAAACGCACCCCGTACTGGGCAATCTTCTGGGCGCTCTCATCTTTGCTTGGATCCGGGGGCTCGACGCCCAGCCTGGTTGTCAGCTCGGTCCAGGTCCGGATCTCTTTGTTGTAGAACTTGCAAACGAGCTCAAAGACGGTAAAGGTGTTGAAGCTCTTGCCGCCACTGCGAGGTGGGCTACGGAAGGCCTCTCGCAGGCTGGCTGTCTCTGAGGTTAGGGGCAGGGCAGGGTTGCAGTAGAAGATGAAGCGGACGTAGGCATCTTCGATGGTGTCAGTGGTGACATGGCGGTCCGGCAGCGTGGGCCGGACGGAGAACTCCGGTTGCGGCGTCAACGCTGGTTGCGGAGGCGGAGGCGGAAGCGACGGCACGGGGGGCGCCCCCGGAGCGGAGGTTGGGGCTGGAACTGGAGCTCCGTGGCCGGTCTGCGACTGTGGCGGCGGAGGGTGGTGAGGGGACTGCATGGTGAGAACTGCGAATTCATGTCTCTGGGCTGACGGATCTACACGGCTTGCGCGGGAGGTGTGGTAATATTATGTGAGAATGCGAAGAGCGAGCCTGATGGTGGAGGAGAAGGCCGAGACATTGGGGGACCGGGGTTCTGCGCTTGGAGGCCAAAAAGCTCGGGGCATCGATGCGCTTTCTCACCACGAATCGGCAGGCCTCGGCGAGGGAAAGATGTAGAGCAGATTGCCCCGGGGAGGAGCATCCGCGGGAGACGAGATAGACGCGATGGTGCCGGCGGTGGTCGACATAGGTCATGGAGATAGAGAGCACATATGAGAAGTAAGGGGAGAAGGGAAACGCAGGTGGTAAATTAGGTCGCTACGATGGAGAAACTGGGCTAAATTTAGCCCCCACCTCCCTGCATTTGAGGCCGCTCCATGTGCGGAGGGGCAGGAAAGGCACTGTGGGTTCCTGGCGGCCCTGGGCACTGGTGTGAGGAGATGCGGGGGATACACAGTGCATGAAATGTGTCTCACTGTGAAACACCCATGCCCCTTCTATTTTTATGATCTGAGTGTCGCCCTTTTTTCTCTCCCACCGTCGAGCGCAGACTTGACGGACGGTTCAACTTCAGGTTCACCACCAGCTATGGCCAGTGCCGGGCTCATGGCCAGATCACATGAAAAGGTCAATTTATCAATTTATCCCTGCAATGCGCTGGACGCTACTGCACCGCGAGGTGGACTCCAAGCAGCTCTGGCCCGGCACTCAAATTGCTACACCAGCCAGCCCACACTTACTTGGTTCCTCGCAGATCCGCGGCCTGTACAGTAATCCACTGGGCTTTAGTAATCGACCGACGCCTTAGAAATGACACCCAGCCAACGGTCATTGCGCACTCCAATGACGTGCTCATCGCACGCAAGCTTCACAACCGGCACGAGGCCGAGGATGGTTGCTTCTACTGCATGCTGATTTGAAATCGCCTTCTCTTGGCCCTGCGAGCGCAGGTATATAAACTAGATGGGGGCGAGTGCTTCGGAATCCAATTGGTATTAACCTCATCAACACATCACTTGCACCACCGACATATCTTCTCTCTGTCTCTGTATCATCGTTCTTGTAGTACAAGAAACCTGTCCATCATCTCTCAATTCAATTTCCACACGAGAAATTCATTCATCCCGTTAGGTTCAAGATCACATCATCAGACCTCGGTAACTCTATTACTGTCCCAAGACTCTCTCGTCTCAACACAGGCATCACCATCCTGTCCGTGTTAGGCAATTTCCGTCTCGCTCTGACGAAATCGAACCTGTTTATCCATCCCCGTCACTTAATAAACAGAACAATGGCTATCTCTGCTACTGTACCACGCGGGGACGTCACGGCAACCCTCAACTTCTTCAATCCTCCTACCGACTCCGCCAAGCCCTTCAACTTCGTTGACACTCCCCCAGAGGGCCAACCCCAGCGTAACTTCTCAGACAGCCCTCAAAAGACTGTCATCCACGACATCCGTGGTCGTGAGGCCAACTTCAACCTTGACAACGACGCTTTCCAGATCATTCAGAACGTTGCTCCCTCCAAGGAGGCCGAGTTCCGGGACGACCAGTCTATCCAGGACAACTACTACCCGGAGATTGAACAACTTCTTCTCAAAAACATACCTGGCTCTAACCGTGTATATCTGTTTGACCACACTATCCGCCGTCAGGAGCCGAACGCCAAGCGCAGCCCAGTAACCCGCGTCCACATCGACCAGACCGCCGAAGCTACCGCCCAGCGTGTCCGCCGATACTTCCCCGAGGAGGCTGACAGGCTGCTCCAGGGCCGCTACCGCATCGTCAACGTCTGGCGTCCCCTGAACAAGACCCCCCTCGAGGCCTTTCCCCTCGCCGTGGCTTCCTCAGCTTCGGTTGAGGATGAAGACGT
This sequence comes from Ilyonectria destructans, assembly GCA_020740775.1. Taxonomy (NCBI): domain Eukaryota; kingdom Fungi; phylum Ascomycota; class Sordariomycetes; order Hypocreales; family Nectriaceae; genus Ilyonectria; species Ilyonectria destructans. The sequence goes on from JAHEWK010000014.1 coordinate 224,958, forward strand.
CATACCGGTTGAGCACCGTTACCAAAGTGGCTACCAGGGCTGGACCGCTGCCATCCGCCACAACCCGGATCAGAAGTGGTACTACCTCAGCGGCATGACCGGAAACGAGCGGCTCTTGCTAGAGTGCTTCGACAGCGATTCTCTGAAACCGGAGTCTAAGATCAAGGGTCGTGTGCCGCACACTGCTTTCGAGGACCCTAGAACTAGGGCTGACGCTGAGGGTCGTGAGAGTATTGAGGTGCGAGCCCTCGTATTCGGCCCGTGAAATGGCACTCAGGAGCTGGCCTGTAGGAATATGTTTCTCTAGTTTTAGTCTTTAGTAGCGCGCTGATACGCTCATAACCGCCATGACGAAATGATATTGACGTTTTACTTTACGTATTCGATTACACAAGCACACAATGATGAACAACGAGCCTTGGCATTTCTATGTCTATAGCATGATGACATAAAATATCGAGAACTTAGTCGAACCTGACTTTTTACCGTATGAAAGGGGCCGTCTGCCGATGAACCTCGACCGGCTTTGTATTCCGCCGCAATACCCCGAGAAAAGCATCAAAAACACAATATGCAACCAACACCCATGGTTCGTGTTCTGGAAAACAACGACCACCAGACCATATGAAACCAAAACCCTTTACGCCACGCTCGCAATGCCGTGAAAATGAGCCGGGACCATGTAGTCGGAGTTGACTCAATTCTTGCGGCCCTTACCGCGGGCGCTGCCACCGGTGCCCTGTCGGCTCATGGCAACGCCGCCGAGGCTGCTCTGGCGACTCATGGGGGCCGCCGCGGCACCGGAGAGAGCGGCGACAGATGGAGCCTGGGCCGGGCTGGGCTGGTCACGGAGGCTGCTGATGGCAGGAAGGCCGAGGGTATCGCGGAGGAGCTCGGGGTCCTCACGGGAGGCGCCGGTCAAGGCGACAAATCGTCCCTCCTGATAGGGAGTTGCAACGGCCTCGAGGACCTTGCGTAACCCGCTCTGGGCATCGAGGTGAGCGCCGGGCTTGTGTGACTGGTCGTACTGCTTAAAATATCCCATAACAGAAAGATCCGACATGATGTCATCTTGAGACAGGGGCGTGGGAAAGTTCTGGTCCGCGGATCGTGGGTAAGGCTTCAGGTACTGCTGAGGCACGGGAGGGGGCATCTTGGGAGGCTCCTGGGCGTGGATGAGGTCCAGGTTGCCAGGGACTTCGAAGTTGGCAATACCCTCAATGCCCAGGATCTTGTCGTCCAAGAAGTTGTGGTTTGCGCCGCCGCGCGTACTCCTCGTGGCATGCGAGACGGAGCGCTCCATCATTGGGGCCGAGGGTTGGGAATCGGCGTCATCTCCGTTGTCATTCCCGTTGCCAGAGTCGGTGTCCTCTGGGGACGATCCACTACCACTAACGCGGTTGCGCAAGATATACTGGTGGGCAGCCAGAGCAGCAGTGTTGTAGTTGAGCGACAGCTCCTTGTCGGTGAAGAGCTTGTCGATGCTATAGGCGGGGCCGTTCTGCTTCGCTGCGGCGCGAGCCTTTTCCGATTGCCACAGGGGAGTCGTGTTATTCGGGTCAAGGGCGCGGCGGATGGGCACGGGCGATCCATCATCGTCGCCTGGGTTTCGCTTGCGCTTCTTGTTGTCCGAGTACATGTCATCGGCATCCTTGCGCAACCGGGTCGCTCGTTTTCCGTGGGTACCGCCGGGGCTCGAAGGGTTGGTGAGGCTGAACTGATTCGGGTTGAGCAGCAGGGCGTTGGAGTCGTTGATCTCTAGGACCTCCTTCTCCCGATTAAGGCGGTTCTTCTTCTGGGTCAAGGTGTTGATCAGACGGTCCCGCAGGGTGCTGGTCAAGGCACGGTGTTCGCGCTTTGCAGTCTCGACCTTGTAGGCATAAGTGTTCCTGTACTCTTGAAGTCGTCGCTCGTACTCGTTCTAGTGGTAGATCACGTTAGCGGCGGGTCGCAATCAATCAGCGACTTTCATCTCCTTACCTTGGACTGGGCCAATTGGAAATCTCGGATCTCGACGAGGTCCTCGACCTCGTCGATGAAGTCGGAGAAGCGAATACCAGCCATATCAAGAAGACTCCGGGCATCCTCAGCATTGACTGGAGGACCCTGGGTCTGTTTGTGTTCTTTTTGCATCTCGGAGATGACCTCGAGGACCTTGGGGTCATAAGGGTCGAACCGCTGAACGAGATTGGTGTCGAACTGAATCTTTTGAAGCTGATCGCGATACGTCATGTCTCGCTCGCGCTGGAACTTGTCATTCATACTGGCCAGGCGCTCCATGAGAGCTTGTCGCTTGCGGTCTCGCTTGGATTGGGAGGCCGGCTGAGGGGAGCCGCGGCGGTCGGCGGCTCGGCCAGCCACGGTGGAGGGCACGGCTGCATCGCTGGCAGCCATGTTGAAGAATTGTAGAGGGTGATTCTGGTTGCTGGGAGCTCTTTTGAAGAAGTTTTCGTGTTGGTTGAAAGAGGGAAAAGGTGCGGTCGAGTGGGAGGCGTGGTCGTCGCACGAGTTAGTCCGTTTGATCAGGGCCAACTGAGATGGGAAAGGTCAGGCTTTGCGAGAGTGCCAAATCAAACGCAGGGAGCGAATAGTGTAAGCGGCAAATGTAGAAAAGGCTGAGAGGCTTGAAGAGGCGTGCGCAAACGGTCTCAGCCTCGTGGCTATAGCAGCATTGAACGGCGAAACAGGTATCGGGACGAGAACAAACAGGTTGTGCGTGTTGTTCAGCCTTCTGCCGGCGGAAACGGCTGCATGACCTCTATGGGCGAGACCCGTGTGAGTCCGTTCACCGCCTTCCCGAAACGGCAATAGGGCGAATAGTGCCTCCGCCCGGCTTGACGCCGATGGACTCGTAAGACGACGCCCCTCGCTGCGATTGGCTGACCGCCGATAGTTTGGAGCTCAATTTAGCAGTGCTTGTACTGTGCCTCATACAGTGCAATTCGGTTCATCATTTATTCACTCCGCTTTCAGTGTAAGTTAATCTGAATGACAGACCACCGTGCAAACACCAGATGGAAATACACACGATATGTATTCATCCGAACTTAACATGCCTCATATCATTAATCTCATAGCCCGCCCCGGAGCTTCTGTAGCTGGCTGATAAGTCCAAAGCCGCTACCTGCCTTTGTGTCCTCCACTACCACCGCGTCTCTCACGAGGCTCGCTTTGCGCGCGTGAGACACCTCCGGCTTGCCGTCCCTCTTGACCGTCTGCTCCATGTCCTTTACAAGCTCGCGATGTCGGTCCTCGACCATCTTAGCCAGGCCCTCGATGAACTTGTTTCTGCCCTTCTCCTCCGCCGTGTTCTTCCACACCGCGGTGAGCTCCTTCAGCTGCTCAATTCGCTGCGCCGCCTTCTCAATACCCTCCACGGGGTCTTCCGATTTCGTCAGCAACCCAGATATTTCGTCCTTCAGCTTCTTCAAGACCTCCTGCCCTTTGTCTTCCGAGCTCTGCTGTTGTGATCCGGGCTCCGGTGCTGAAACTGATAGGAAAGAGGAGCTGACAGAGAGCTCGGAGGGTGGGAACACGAATTCCATGGCATCCCCAAAAGTCTTGATGACAGAGTCGAGACGAGCCCGCACAAGAGTTAGTGTTTGTAATTGCTTGATGTATTCCGGGTCATCTGATCCATCTGGTATGCCGTCGACGCCCTTGGCCGGTGTTGTCGGCGCCGTTCCCTTGTCATCCTTTGTAGCGGCGGAAACTGCCGTGGTGTTCTTTGCTTCGGCGGCCTCTTGCAACCCTCCAGGGACAAACTTCTTGATGTCGTCCTGAAGCGTCTCGTTCATCATCTCGGTGAGACTCAACGTCTCGCCGCGAAGTAGCTCCACCTCATACGCAAGACGGCTTCCACTCCTCAAAATGTCGTCAGTCAGCTGCGTCAACGTGGTGGACAGCCGTGATGTCTGGGCGTTGAGCTGGGAGATGAGAGCCTGGGCCTGCGTGGACAGCTCGGCCAGGGGCGCGACTTCGGACCCGGACCGGCCAGGCACGGAGCGTTGCTGCAGCGGCGGCAACGTGGAATTGAGGAACTGCGCGGCATCGAAACTCGGGTCGAGGAAGTCCTGCAGGAACTCGTCTGATGTGTGTGCTGATTTGGGCTGGATCACTGCCCGCGACTTGCGACGAGAGTGTCCTGTTCTGAAAGACGAGCCGGCGCCACTCGCGGCCCGCCGCCGACCTTGCTTCAGGTCGGATGCCATTGTAGTCGCAGCCTCGAGTCTAAAAGCCTTCCAAGTTGCTCCTCTAAGGTGATCGGGATTGTGAGAATAATATTAAGCGCGCGTCGAGCGTCTTCCGCGGCGATATCATGGGATGGATTCATGCAGTGAGAAGGCCACCGTACGTGGGCCACTGAACGAGGCCGGCCGCTGTTGTCACCAGAGCCGATGATAACCCGATGTGCAACTTGCTCTCCACTTACAACAAACTCACCCATCGCACAACTTGCCCGCTGAATCTCATCAACCAGCAGGGAATGAATCAAAAGAAATGAGTGATTCACAGGAAGAAATGAAGATTGACCCGTCAAGGGCGCAAGCTCTCATCTCGCAGCTTGGCTCCGTCAAGGAGCGACTGGCCGCTGTGGCAAACGGCCGAAATGTGTGTACAAGCCTGGCCCATCCTTATCATCGGCATCATCCCAGCTCCTTACTGCCCAGGCAACCATGGCGGTGCTCTTTGCTGACGCAGTTACAGGTCCGACTCGTCGCCGTTTCGAAGTTGAAGCCGGCAAATGACATCCTGGCCCTTCACCAGGCACCTACTTCTCAGTCTCACTTTGGCGAAAACTACGCCCAGGAGCTGACTCAGAAGGCCGCTCTGCTGCCCAGCTCCATCCAGTGGCACTTCATCGGCGGTTTGCAGTCTGGTATGACGATTTAGATTATATTATTCAGCTGCCCCTGTCTAATAAGATGCATCAGGTCACTGTAAACCCCTCGCCAAGATCCCCAACCTGTTCTGCGTCTCCAGCGTCGATACATCCAAGAAGGCCCAGCTTCTCAACAACGGCCGCACCACCCTACTCGCCTCTCAGCCCAACGCACCTAAGCTCTCTATCCACGTCCAGGTCAACACCTCGGGAGAGGAGGCCAAGTCCGGCTGCGCCCCTGGCGACGAGACCGTTGCCCTCTGCCGCGAGATCGTCGAGAAGTGCCCCAATCTACAACTCCTCGGTCTCATGACCATTGGCGCCATCGCCCGCAGCAAGGCGACCACCGCAGAAAATGAGAATGAAGACTTTGTGACGCTGACCCAACAGAGAGATTTGGTGGCCAAGGAGCTTGGCTTGGATCAGGACAGCCTGGAGTTGAGCATGGGCATGAGTGAGGACTTTGAGGGCGCTGTACGGTTGGGCAGCGGCGAGGTGCGTGTCGGCAGCACCATCTTTGGCCAGAGACCGGCCAGGGCGGATGCCAAGATCAAGGACTAGCAGAGAAAGACTAGGTAATAGAGAAAGATCTAAACTCGACGCTGTCTTGCTGTGAGGTCACCCCCCAATCCCCAATGAGGGTAGGTTATCTAGTTCCCTCTGCTCTAGGTGAGTGTCGTACACATCAACGGCAAAGAGTGAGCAATGGGTTAAAAGCATCGATCCAAAACGAGAGATTCATGGTATCAACTAGAAACTATATCCTCCCTATCCACAACCGCTCTGTACGTGGCGAATTGGTATGCTCGGCCCATAGGCCACAGGAATGGATGACTAGACAGCGCAGGTTACTTTTCGGTGATGATTAAAGACCAATCGAGCTTTTCGTCCAGTCCGTTCCTCATGCTAGATCCCAAACGCCCGTATGCTTTGTGTGCGATATCAAGACAACTCCGTTCACGTGAATTATATAGAAGGAAGATATCGGCATGCGGATCAGTTGACCATCACATTCCGAAACGAGTCCGAGATTTCGTCTCGCGAGGGCGGCTCAAATCTCTCACCCGCCGTCGAGACCCCAGCAGCTAGCCGGTCCTGCATGAGCTTCAGAAGCACTGTTGGAACGGCATCGTCGGTTGCGCGAATAGTCAACCGGATCATCTAGGAGACAGTGTTAGCATAAACCCTCGCACACTTGGACTTGGGGACTCACCTGGGTAGTGTAGTTTGGCTCAAGTCTCAGTAGACAGCCAAACTTGCCACCTTCGGCTGTGTGCAACACACTCGCACCGACAAGGTTCTTAGGGTTGGGGTCAACCATGTCGAGCAGCCGCCACCTGAAGCCTTCCACAGTGCCAGAGACGAATTTTTCCGTGATCTCCCTGTTCCCCTTGGAGACCCCAAAGACACCTTGAGCTTCTCGAGGGGCACCACCAATTTGCTTCCATCTCTTGAAAAAGTCCTCGGCAGTAAGCTCGGCCGGATCCATGAACTTATGGATTGTCACAGGGAGCTTCAAAGTCAGAGCCTGCAAGGCACCAGCCAGATAACTGATTCTGACAGTCGGGCTCTTTTCAAAGACCTTCTTCGACTCAAACATGACCACCTGCTGAGACTGTCCCCCTTGTGGAATTGTGCTGTCTGGGAGGTTCTTAACATCCCAGGTGAGGTTGCTCTTCTCGCTCTCGTCCAAATCCAAAGTCGTCGTGAATGAACCCATTGCAGTAGGCGTCTTGTTCTTGAAATATGTGATCAGGCAGGCCATTTGGCCACGGTACTCGGAACGAACGCCGATTTGGAGCTGGCCATCTTCATACAAAATGCCGTCAGACTTGACTAGCAACCTGTTGTAGCCATGCTCCCAGCCAGGGGACAAATGAGCCGCACTGGCAAGGTTTGGTGCCTTCAACATCTTTGGCTCAGATGGAGCGGGAGTGTTCATATCAAGTCCAGCCAAGTCAGAAGCCCCGTTGGCGTGACCGTTGGCGCCATTAGGGCCATTGGCCTTGCCATTTAGATTAGCTGTGGAACTGAATGACCTCTTCACAGCCCCTGGCTTAGCCATGCTCAGCTCGGAGACATCCGTGTTGGCGTCCTTGCCACCAACCACCCAGGTCCTTCGATCACTGGTATTGGCGTGCTTCTGATGAAGGCGAGAAAGAAGCGCAGATTGCCTCTCGGGGAATGGAGGCATCTCGTCACAGAGGGTTCTCAGAAGGTCATCTGTAGGCATTTGTGCTAGGGTCAGATACTCGCAGGCTCTCTGTTGCAGTTCGGAGTCCAAGTTGTGGCTGTGGAACTCGAACACATGCATGAGCTGGGGCTTGATCTCCGGGAACAGGTTGACGTATTTGATGAAGCAGGATAGAATCATGGCGCGGGTGCTGGACGAACATCCGTTGAGTTTTCCTTGCAAAGCCATGAACTGTTCAATCGGGCTACATCGAGGTTGATCGGCAACAAGATGGCCGAATTCTCCCAAGATGTAGGCTCCGATCTTGACCAGAGTCTCGTGGCAGTGGTCTGACTTGACATACTGGAGCGCATTCTGAGCTGCGTAAACCTGAAGCTCCTCATTGTTCGTCACGATCTGGATTACTCGTTGCCACACTTCATCGCTGACATGGTCTCCGGCCATTGCGATGAGTCGAAGGGAGATATCGACATACCACTGAACATCGGTGGCATACTTCTCCGTAAGAATGGCGATCTTAAGAACCATTTCTTCACGGATGGCGAAGTCGGCGTTTTGAAGATAGTGCAGGAGCTCTCCAACAATCACCTGTGCATTGGAGGAGTCACACATGCTATAGAGCAGGTCGAGTCCCTTGCGGCGCACACTGATATCTCGGTCCTTGAGGGAGCCAAGGATAATATCCTGATGCTGCTTGATTGGATCAAGAGTTTCGGCTCGGGCCGCGAGATGGGTCATAGCTTCCAAACCCAGGTATCTCACATTGGTTTCCCGGCTCTGGATGAACTTGCCAAGTCTCAAGGAGATTTGCTTCATCAAACCGTGTTCAGTATCCAGGTGGATGATCAGGTTGATGGCCTCAAAGAGGACTGCATTCTGGGCGTTGTTCTGCTGTACATTCTTGCTCGTCTCCATGGCCAGGTTCAGGATTTTTTGCAGCGACTCTCGGATCATATCTCGCACGTGGGTGTCATCTGCACACTTCTGTCAATAATGTACCAAGCGGTTTATCGGCGTTCAACGTACCAGGGGGAGGAAAATATTGCAACAGTCTGAGGAGCTTGGCCTGGAGCCAGGGACATGGTACTTTGTAGTAGAGGTAGTCGGTGGTATACTCTCCATCGATAAGGATGCGTTTCAAGCGGGCAGCCGCCTTGGCATATGCACCCTTGTACTGGTCCAAGTTGTCCTGGGCCAGGGCCATGACGAGCGAGGTCACAGAGAGTGCAACTCCGAGGTCAGCGTCATCCATCAGGTGGATAATGCGCTCAGCCCATTGAGGTGAGACAATGTCTGGGTGCTTGCGGTACAATCGAAGCAAGGTTAAGGCGGCCTTCTTCTTGACAAATGACTTGGAGGTCCTGTGTCCTAGATATCAGTACCCAACACGGCAACGGAAGAGTTCAGAACATACGGTGAAATCAAGAGTCTGTGGACCTCTCCGTTGAGGGCCTCTCCCATCTCTCGGCTTCCGACATTTGCAATTGCGTGAAGAGCAAGGCAATTGAAGAGTTCATTGTGATCGAGCAAGTCCTTGCGGATGCTGTTGACGACAAGGTGAAGCAGTTCATGCTTCTCGTGTAGGAAAAGGGTCATGGCGAGATAGCCAATCTGCTTCTCGGAGTACTTGTTTGCAGAAATCAGGTTGACTGCTTCGAGGTGACCAAAGTCGACGTTCCATCCCAAGATGTAAATGTACAGCAGCTTGCAGACGTATTTCTTCTTGTGATAACCGCTGAGGCTGCCATCCTTGAACTTTTGACGGATGTTGGCAAGCTCCTTGTTGATTCGTTTCTCCTCAAGCTCTCGGGCACGAGCGTTTCTCAAATCGGCAATAAACTGGACGAGACCTCGCATATTCGAGTTGCTGCTGCTCGACCGGCCCAGGAAGCCGGTGCCGGTGGACGACATGGTGGGCAATGTCGGGGGGGGCCCGCGCAGCTAATTTGCCAACGGCCCCTAATTACACGCTTCGTGGAGTGTTCAAACGTTGCGGTCTGCGACCAGGTGCTGCGATGGCTGCGAGACAAGAGGATGCCAGTAGATCTCCCAGTCACAGTGTGGACGAATGTCGCATAGATTGCATAGTCGATTCGGCGTGCCCAGGTGGCTTAGGCGGCGTACATCGATTGTTCGTCGACGGGGGGCGATGGAGGGGCGAGAGCAACCGGGAGGTGCGGGAGGTACGGGGAGGCTCGTGGGCTGACGAGGAGCGGGAGCGTCGGCGTCCGGAGATGCGGCCGTTGGGGGAGGATGCCAAGATAATGGCAGGAGGGCGAGCGCGGTGGAAGGGTCGTCGCTGGAGGTGCAGTCGACGGTTTGCAAGGTGCAAGTCGCGGGCAGACGTGGAGGAGGCGGAGACGGAGGTGTGCCCTGTCGCTGGGTTGGCGTTCGTTGGGGGGCCGTGATCTCCAGCGAAGCGACTTGGCTGTTCAAGCCTCCTGCCTCGTGCGGCCACACGCCAGAAGCAGCCAAGCTTATCCAGAGAGGTGCTGGCCGCTAAGTGGCCCGTGCGCCACATGTACATCCCACTCCCACTGAAGAGCTCTCATCATGACTTCGCATTGCATCCCACCAGTGATTTTTCGCTGCTACCGCATCCGCCACTTATCACTCCAACGCCGCTCTCCGCAGACCTCCTCTGCAGGCTAGGGGTGCCATGAAGGCATGCGCGCGGCCCTTTTCGACAATGCGCCCTAGCTTGTGCGCCTTGCCACGGGCTACCACCCTCCGTGCTTCCGTCGCTGGTCGCCGCTTCTACGCCGTCCAGGCTCCGGGAGCTCCCCGCTTCCAGGTCTTTAACCGGCGGACCAAATGGCTTCAGAAGGAACGCATTGCGGCCAATCCCGAGCTGAGTCGCCAGGCCGACTACCTGAAAGACGAGGTTGCCATGCGACTGTCCGAGCGACTGCTGGTAAGCATCGTCCCCGGTTCGCCTCTTGCCGTGATCTCTCGCCTCTAACCTACATCTCAGGATATCAACCGTCATTTCCCTCGAGTCCTCGACCTCGGTGCCAATTCGTGTAACATAGCGCGAGCTCTCGTGAGGGACAACCCTGATCCCGACCCAGTAATGCCCGTCTCCCCGCCGCTGTCCAATCGAATCACCGAATTGGTCGCTGCAGACTCGTCTCAGTCCCTACTATATCGAGATATCGATGATGATTTCAACAAGCAACTCAACATTACTCGACAAGTCTTGGACGACGAAGAGTCAATACCCTACGAAGCTAGCTCTTTCGATCTAGTCATGAGCTCTCTGAGTCTCCATTGGATCAACGATCTCCCAGGCATTCTAACCCAGATCAATAACATCCTGAAGCCAGATTGTCCATTTATAGGTGCTATGCTTGGCGGCGATACGTTGTTCGAACTACGGACTTCGCTTCAGCTGGCGGAGCAGGAGAGGCGCGGCGGCATGTCTCCACGAGTCTCTCCTTTGGCAGACGTAAGAGATGTTGGTGGCCTGCTTCAGAAAGCCGGCTTCAAAATGCTCACAGTAGACATTGATGACATCATTGTTGATTATCCAGACATGTTTGCTCTCATGCAAGACCTTCAAGCCATGGGGGAGGGAAATGCTATCCTGGGTAGAGAGATGGGCGCTATCGGGCGGGATGTGCTCCTCGCTGGCGACGCCATCTATCGAGAGCTCCATGGTAACCCCGATGGATCCATCCCTGCAACCTTCAGAATCATATACATGATCGGATGGCATGAGAGCAAGGACCAGCCGTCGCCGCTCCCCAGGGGAAGCGGTGAGGTCAACTTGAAGGATTTCTTGGAGCAAAAATAACTGCTCGTAACCCCTGGATGTACAATGTTGTATCACAAATGTAGAAATGACACCCCAATGAGTTTCCCGCGTGCATGCGGGGAATTCTTCATGTTTAAACTTCGAAGGATCCGTCAAGTCTATGTAGCCTTGCTTTGGCTGAATATCGAGCAACTCCCACCCAACATCTACACTCGGCGCCAGTCCGTCATGGTGCGTCCAATGCAGCCCAGTCCAGCAACCTCGACAACCTTTTCATGCCAGCTCAGGAGCACGCTCATCGCCGCCGTGGCGGGCTCGTTTGCGCCGGGTCGTCCTCCAACTTGGCTGAATCCCTGCGAAGACTCCTTGGTCGGCGACCTCGATGCGTTCCCGGGGTGGGCCGTAGCCGCCATACCCTTATAACTATTCCAGTATTGTTAGACGTGAACCAGGTGTTTCAGATATCACGACGTACATGTACTTCATCAATACGTCCAGGCACTCGCTGCCACCCTCGGTTCCGTAGATGCTCTTAAGCAACGGGCTCATATCGCTCGCCTTGATGGACTGAAGGACCTCAATAATGGTTTGCATATGGGCATCCTATTCGCAACCGCACATGTCAGCTTGGTTTATCTTCACACCGGGACATTCCGCCAATAGCCACGCCCTGGCCGGACGCACCTTTGCACCATCGTCGCCGTTGTAGACGGGGGTCTCCAAGCACCCTCTCAGGGCACCCTCGGGATCGCCTCCTCGCAGGAGCTGCCGGACCTGTCCAGCAAGCTGTCGCACCTCGGCCTCGGTGATCTCGGGCTGCGGGGGGTGGAGGGTCGAGGTGTCGAAGTTGAGGCTGGAGTCTTCGGTCAAGGCATCGATGTTGATCGTGCGCCAGGCATCGCCCAGCGTGGCGCTGGTGTGTTGCTGGATGATGGACATTGTGCAATTGTCTTGCTTCGTTCGACGGGACGCGGGCGGTTTCTTTATGCGGTTGCGATGGTGGTCCGGGGAGCTCGGCGAGGTAGATGGGAGCTTGGTTAACGTTCGGTCTGTCGATGCAACTGCGTCAGCGAGAGCGATGGCGGGGTGGGGATGAGGCTGAACATGTGGCACAGCAGTGGGGCCAATTAGGGAGCTCAACCACAGTGACGATATTCCGCCAGATGGATTCCCGAACTCCCCCAAAGCGGCGATAAATATGCGCAAAATGACCGGGGCTCTATCTGATAGGATATTTTACGAAAGTGAAAGTTATTCAATCTAGTCGAGGAACAGAAGTCCCGTCCAATGTCGGTCCAAAATACTAATATATAGACGTGTCCTCCTCCCGATTGGGGCTGTCGAGAAAAAGCCAAACGGTCGACAGTTGGGTCCATGACAATATCCCATCCAGTGCATTATTAAATTAACGACATTTCCTCTTTGAAGTGATTTTTTGTCTTCCTCTATCACGTCATCATTTAGGATTAGGCAAGCACCTCTCTGGGCATATCTGGTCTCAGTTTCCCGCCTTCGCCTGTATGTATCTGAAGCTGTAAATCTTCATCGTCTCCCTTTTCCCCATATCTTGAATCTAGCCGGGGCAAATGATAAATGACAAAAAGTCTACAATTGATTTTTACTGTAACATGTCGAGTATGGCTTCCTATCCAAGGTAAAGTTATGCTCTCCGCCTCGGGATATCTCGAATGCACCTTCACGCCCACTATATCTTTTGTTTACTTTGCTCCAGAGGAAACCGCAAGTTGAAAGTACCTAACTCTCACCCGCAATGTTATTGAGTGCAACATATGCAAATCGATGACATCTACCACCTCAGTGAGTTTTACGAGCGAATGGGCAATGTTATTGTGGCTGTCTTCCCAGCTGCGTTCATGCCTCCGACTACCCTATATACGGATTGATCACATCGAAGGTCACTGACTCGCATGAATGACGACACTGGAGCTTCTTCCAAGGCCAATATATGTCGCATAAATTACTTGACCATGCGGTGGGAGCAAGCTTGTAGGGGGTGGACGCAACGGCTACCGGATACTCTTATATCTGTCCCCATCCTCCCGGGTCTGCTAACGGTGGTGCTGTTGCCATCGCCGGTGACAATTCCAGACTGATAGATGGAAGTCCAGGGTCAACCGGATCTCAAATTGTGCAACCCTCTTGTCTAGCCATGTCTCGTTGACGAGGTTGATCTAAGATGTCGCGTTCCCTTGGCAATCACACGTCCTGGAGAGAGTTGCAGTTCCTCCGGATCACATATATCCTTGTATGGAACTCACAATAGGGGATCGAGGTCCATTCCACAAGATCCTTTTTATCTGCGTCTAGCTATGGCCAAGCTCTGTCGCACATATTAACACTCAAGCTCGAGACTGTTAGTCTCGTTTAGCATATAACAACTGCAGGCCACGACACAGTGGCTTCTCGTTCACTAAACTCGTCGTCAGCGGGGGTGTTCTGAACCACAATAAGTTACCCAGCTATGGTGAAGGAGATGTCTCATTGCTTCTCCCTCATATGCCCAAGGTGGGCATACATGAATGTTGTCGCAACGGATGCTACCTTCACAACATTTGGGAAATACATGTATAAAATTCAAAACAATCCGAGATGATAAACATCACATACTTATATGTTCTCAGGGGGAACTCGACACTACTATCTTTTTAGTTATATTTTATTTATGGTCCACGATATCTATCAGTTGGTCGACTCTCAACCTGGCGAACCTAACCTGTACCTCTACCTGCAACTCTGATTTCAATCTACATGCGATTGCAGCGATAGTCTGTATCCGAGAGAGTACCTAACATGTACTTGGTTGGGGCCATGTTGTACTACATGCTCGTAACTTACACATGTCGTCGCCCACCCTTCTCCCATCAAACTACACTTGGATAAGGCGTTCGTTGTCGTAGTTTCAGCTGATTCACAACCATGCCCATATCGATGACTTAACTACGACACAGGTCGCTACTGTCACCCATCAGGATGATTTCCTCAAGCAACATAGCAAAATCGACCTATACAGTCGGAAAATTTCGAGCACAGAGCATTCCCATCACAGTTCACGACAGGGCCCAGCCAGCCGAATGCAACATTGTCATGTGTCACTACCCTGCACCAGCGAGGTTCTGATGCCGAATACGTCGAGTAACAACCGCGGAGCTCCTGCCTACTAAGGCACCTGCTTCGACACCACTCACCGACGAGGGCACATGACACGACATTATCGAGACACGGCACAACCTCCAATTTCGCCATCTCTTTCCTCGCCCCCAGCCGTGTCGCCTCGCGCTGCAGGCCCATTTTTCCTCCTCGACGTCGCATCTTCCGTACAGGGCTCCCAAACGGACGCAGCGAGTCGCACTTACACGGAACAGCACTCCCGGGTTCATAACCGCATTCGACTCGATTTGCGGGGACGGAACAGCTGCAGGACGGTAGGGCGGTTGGGCGGTTGGACGGGAGACGCCGTGTCACACACACTGCTTCCCCAGACGACGAAATTGCCACTACGTACTGGCTTGGTTGCGAGCGGCCTCCCCAAACGAGTCAGCCTTTGCACCGTCACACTGATATCATAGCCGGGAGCGACGCTACAACGCATGACTAGCCAAAAGGAGCTCATGCGCAGACACAAGCTCCCAATGGACTACTGGTTTCGACGGGCGTCGAGATCATCTTGATATCGATCATTCCGGGAGGACGGCGCGGCCATCGATTGAGCCCGTAGCCCCATCCTCCTGACTCGACCCATCGCCCGGGAGTTCAACCCGGCTCGAATGATAAGTGGGTTACTGGAGTGAACAACTGGCACTGCAGATCGTCCTTCCAGAAGGCCACTTACTTAAATTAGGAGGCAAGTTTCGACCCCACATGGCGGCCCAGGAACCGTGGGGATATTAGGACGAAAAAATTTGAAATTACCCAGCGATTCGAACACGGATGCCCTGCAATGCGGAAGCAGTTCCCCGGTGCCACGAGGCCCAACCCAACCACCCTAACCATCCTGGTCCTCAACCCGCTCAAACAGCAGCCTGGGACCTGACAGCTCGGCGATTCTCTGGGGTCGCTGGACAGAACGGAATGAAGATTGACGAGGCAGAGTACGACCACGCATGATTGCTGATCGCTGCTCGCAAGCCACATTGTGAGACGAAATCCTGATATCCTTGAGTTCCGTGATATGCGTTGCTGACCTATTTGTCGAGTTAGACTTCAAAAACACGAGTGCTGGACCTTCAAGTGAGACCTGGATCAATTAGCCTTCGCTGAGGCTTCTGGAACATGGCGACAGCAGGACAGGCCCCGGGTAAACCTTTCGATTGGGCCTAGACTGCAGTGCACCTGCGCCACGAACCCGATAGGTGGATTTGGCGACGGCCCACTAGTTGGGATGCCAAGAAGGGTCCTCATCTCATCAGGCTGGGGCTTCCCGACTGATACGAACTGCTGTCACAGAAGTGTGGTAAATGCTGCCTCAAATAAGCTGCTGACACTGCGTCAGAGTTTATTACACATGTTAGCATATCACCGATATGCCCGTGAATGACGACTGATTCTAAAGATAGGCATTGTTGATAAGGCTTGACAGTTTATCATGGAGACATTTGGCAGAGCCAATTGGTAGTCACAGCACCTGGTGACGCCAGATGGGCCCGAGCCAACTACTACGTAGTAAGTCCATCATTCAGAGCCAGTGGCACCCTAGGACAGCCTCCGCGAAACGACTCGCCGGGACGCGCTCCGGAACAAGGGTTAACCAAGCCTTGGGGCTTCTGGATCTCGCTCCCAGCGTCCCAACCAAAAGGTTGTGATCCTTGCCATGGAGGCTGGGAAGGGCTTCAAAGGTCCGTGTCAATGTTCCATGTTGGGATGGACGATGGCCTCCCAAGTTTGCATGTCCTTGCATTAGCAGGAATACATCAATGGTAGCCGAGAACGGGTCCGACCATGCGGTGACACATGGCGGCGGAGGCTTCCTGATCGTGGCAAGGCCTCCGAGGCGTTCGACGTTGAAGATGTCACATGACGGGGCGGATACGCGACGTGATCCGACAATTGAGACCACGGGCGCGTCAACTGTTTCAATAGCCCCCGACAGTGGGTGAAAGAGGCCCTGACACGCTGAGAGGCGTCACCACTAGATGTCTTTGAAATGACAATCAATAGACTGCCGTGTCAGTCTGTCACCCGCCGAAAGGACAAAACACCCCTGTTTCAAGGCCTGATTTGGCCATGGAAATTGGCTAATGCAGGAACGCCGCCGGTACGAGTTTTGATTAGGCACCACGCAAGCCGTCACAACATGTGGGAGTCCACGCTAAGGTGGGACCTCCGCAAGCCCCCCTGAAAGAGTGGAGGGAACGGGAGTTGCTTGTGGCTCCTCTCATCGACAAATGGGCTCCACGAGATCAAGGCTGCCACAAATTGCTGTGCCTGGGTACGAAACACAGACGAAGAGGGTACCCGACGATGCATGGAGCTGACGCTCATGGGCTAGGGGAGTACGCCTCGGGACTGATCCTGGCAGCGGATGACTGCGCGAGTAATACAGTGTGTACCTGGATCCGATCCCTAGCCAGCACGGTACAAAGTACTTTGCGTCTGGGGTCCCGTGTTGAGTGCCTTCTGGAAGGTTTCTGCAGCCCCATCGACCCACCGCGATGCTCACCGAACAAAGGGCCATGGCAGACCGAGACGCAGGGACTCATCGGCCTACTACGAAGTACGTACTACGTAGTAGTAGTAAGCGGAGGCTGGATCAGCGTTGCCAACGGATCACCTGGACAAAAAGGCCTGGTCATCGAGCCGTCTCGAGATTATTGACCGATTCACCAAGCCCTCACAGCCCGCGCAAGTTGCCAGTTGCCAGCTGCGCCTAGTGCAGGGGCTTGAACAGAATGCTGTTTCTCCGACCTCGCTCAGCAGCAACTGTTGAAGCAAATCATCGCTGATACGTGACAAGGCCAGGGTGGTCTTTTGACAAGTTTCTGTGCGCAGCCGGTGAGAAGGGTGTGTGGTGGTGCGTTGGCCGATTGCACGCGCTTGACAAGCCGTGGGATAAAACTGTCATTAGGCGAGACCGGCAACGGGTCCGTTGCAAGGTTCGGGAGGTCGTCTGGCCCTGTTCGATAGGGATCCCTGGATGCCACCAGCGACGTACTATGTACTTGCCCGGAACGATAGAGGCAGCTGAATGTGAAACAGTCACACTTCGAAATGGACAATTGGCCTTCGAAATCGATACTGGGTCCCACGCCTGGGCGCGACAGAGGGAGATTGATTCATCACTTCCAAACGATTGGAGGACATGGAACGATATCATGTTTGTACGGGCCATCACCTCGCTAGAGGATATAGGCAAATATCACATGTGCCAAGCTGGCGTCATGCGTCATGGCACTGACCTTGGCCGCATTGCTGCATGTGCCGCAGGTCTTCTGGAGATGCCAGGCAGCCATATAACGTCCCCAAACATTCCGGATTCTTGGGAATCGGTATCACAAGCGGGGACGCGCGGTCAGCAGTCGACATGCGACCGAATGATAGGGCCGATGCAGTACCAGGTTATGCCATGACAAACAGGAATTCGTCGCTCGACACGAGCTAAAAACTGCAACTGCCATTCTCAACTGCCCCATTAGGCTGACGTAGATCGGAGACTGATTCGTGGGCTTTTATGCTTTTATTGGGTGCCCTATCAGAAACTTGAGAAAACGAGTTGCATACTACCTGCTGCCAAAGCATGCCGCAAAGGCTGCATTGAAGACGTGGGGTTTCCTAATCGGACCTCTGTGACTTCACCTGCTGACTGGACGAGAAGCAGGTTCTTGGTTGCTGGCTAGGCTATCTGTTCTAATTGTCGAAGACGGGAACTGGCGAGCCTCCGACGTCTCGCCGGTGGACACCCATCCAGGCCGATGACTTATATCACGGGTAACTTCGAGAAGTCGCTAAGAGTACGAAGTAGATGACAGAGATTGCCGCAAGTCATGATCTAATAATAACCGGCTTGGGGCTTGGCTTTGGTTTGACAACCCGAATCGGAGGCCCGGACCTAGGTCAAGTAAGAGTTGCGATTTCACCGCAGGGACAACTATTCCCCGGAGAATGGGGTAAAACGTGGACCAAACACAGCGTTGCGCAGGCCAGGAATAGCCTGGAAGCCGTGCTCATAGACACGATAGGACCAAATTAGCGGTGCCGGTGGTGCACGGCGGTTGCAGCAGACGAATGATGGCCAGGAACACTGACGGCGGGATCCTGTTCGCCGTCGAGCTCCGGGGAAGGGATCCGTGCCGGCGCTTGCACCGTCGATTGGCGTTGGCCAAGGAAAGGGATGAGGGATGGCAAGGCCGACACAATGTTGCCGCTCAGGCGCGCACGGAACAGCGAAAATTGGAGGCCGCGCCGATGGACATGTCAACAACAAAAGTTTTCCATCATCTTTTCGCACTACTTTTCGTCATAAAAGATGGCAGGGAGGATTGTGGTGAGAGGGAGGAGGAAACAGGAAAAAGAAAGGAACGTGACTGAATGCGCAAGGGGGGCGTTCAGTGGGCATCAAGGCATTGCTAGCTCAACAGTGGCGGGCAGCTTTCGGGCGCAACGGGACCAAAGAGCTGGACGTCTTGGCTCTCTAGCTCCGCCGCGGCCAGCTATTACGATATTGTGGAGTTTGAAAGAAATGGAATTGGGAGGCCAGCCGCAAGGAGAATGCACGGGCAGTCATACGCACTCATTGTTGGTGTCTGACTGCGACAGACCATCTACCTGTCACTTTTGTCAACCGGCCACACCGGCCGCACCCACACACCTCAACAAGTTCCCTTGAATTTGAGGATTTACAATTGCGATCAAGTGAGACACGAATGGAGTAGAGAACTCTTTTTTCCTTCTTGTTGCCAGCCGGGGCCCCAAAAATGATCGACTTTTCGGAGCTGCATGACGGAGGGATCGCAGTAAAAAGAAAAGTTGCATGCCTGAGGGCGCATCTCTTCGGAGCGATGGGTATGGAGTACGAAGCACTGTGGATGCATATGGAACGCATTGGTGCGTGCGTGCCTCTGAAGGCATATGAAGGAGTGATGATCCAAGGGGATGGGTCTACGACTGAAGCATTGTGTAAAGAGTGACGACAATGGTTACGATGGCTACTATGGCCGTGACAAACGGGGCAAGGAACAAAGAGGACGAGACAAGAACGGACAAAGCGACGGAGGCAAAAGTGACAGATGGTAATGGAGAATCAAGGGCCCAGCTTTCCAGACGGCGAAACGGGGTGGGTGAATTGGCCGGTGGGATGGTCCAGGGGTCCATTTCCCTGTTGGGAGGATCCAGCGGAAACGAGCACCGAGAGGATGGACGGAGGACCCCAGCTCAGAAGGCGCACAGGGGCAGATGAGGTACCTCGGGGAGACGCTCAGCACAGTACGGCGGCACGGCCCTGAGTACCTTGGGTGTGAGAGAGGTACGGTACCGGGAGAGGTAAAGAAGCTGACGTCCTAGTTCCCACCGGGGCGGTTGGCTTGCGATGTTGCGGATCCACCACGGCGTCCGGGAGCCCAGCCTCTTGGGCCAGGCGGGGGGGTGGGCGCCTTCATCAAGCAAGCAGCAATGCTTGTAGCGACGGGGAGGGTGAGGTGGGAGCCGTGATTGCAAAAGGAAGCACGAAGGAACGCACTTTGGCGGGATGTGTGCGTCTATCTGTGGAGGATGGGCTGGCGTTTACGGTAGTTGTTCAGCTGCCTGTCTACCTCTCTACCGACCTACCTAGCTAGGCAAGCGAGCTTAGGTTGAGATACGGAAGGATGGGGGCGTGGGATGAAGACGTGGAGGAGGTGATGTCGTTACTTCGTCATGAGTTGCTTGGGCTTGGACGTGCGACACTCAACGATGGACATTTGAGGGGTGGCTAAGATGATGATGGTCACTGAGGTTGCCGCCTCCCTCCCGACGCGACACAAACTCAGAACAAGAGACGACACGGACGACAAGAGGCGACAGAGAGCAGAAGGCAGTCACACACCCTGTTGCGAGTCTTGGCTCTCCGTGGTGCGGTACCTGGCAGGACAGTGCAGTGGTCTCTGTTGACGGGAGAGATGCTGTAGGGGAGCGAGGCCGTGGCGTGTGGCTTCCGCCTGGGGGGGTGTACAGTTGGTTCAGGTTCCATGCGTGGTGCCGCAGGGCAGCAGGGCCGCAGGACGCCAGGGCGGATCAGCGCGCCCCGGTTCACACGCAAAGATCCCCGAGCTGGGCTTGCTTGCCTGGCAGCTGGGAGTTGTGGGAACTCTGGGACTTCTGGTAGTTTGGAAGCATGGGAACGCGCATGGGAGCGTGCATGGGATCCAGCATCCAGCATCCAGCATGGGAGCAGACGCTCCAAGCATCCCTCCGCTCCACATGGGCACGGTATGTACTGCACATGCTGCTGCCCAGGCGCATCCGCCTTGTCTACGGAGTACTCCGTACCTGTCCATGGATTACTCTGGATGCTGGAGGACTGGATGACATCCAGGGCCCTGAGCAAAAAAAAAGCCACGGACAAGGTCAGGCCAGGTACCCTCCTTTTCACTCCTGGGCGGCTTCATTCCCAAGCGGCCAGGGCGCCCAACGCCAGGGCGCCAGGCCAGGCCCCAGACCCCAGGGACCCCCCCCAGGCTCAAGCCTCCCAGGACCCCCCCCAGGGAGCCACAGGGGAAATTTCTCCCAGCAATTTGGCCAACGTCCAAGACCAAGACCAGACGGAGCGCGGACCCCCTTCTCTATTTTCCTTTTTGAACGGCCTGTACAAAAGAGACATGCTGCCTCCTTCATCTCTCGGTTCAGAATCTCTCGACCGTTAATTCCTCCTCATCCTCCTCGTCTTCTTCCTCTCTCAGCATCCTTTTGCCTCTCTCTGTCTGGGATATCCTCTTACACACACACTCACACGCCAATACCAACACCACCACTGGCATCTCGCTCGGCTCCATCAACCTCATCTCACCTCGCCTCGCTCACCTCACGCCCCCTCTAAAGTAGTCGGCCCCCCCGTTGTCTGACCCACTCGCCTGCTTCCACCCTCGTTCGACCGTCCGACCGGCGCCACCCTTTTCTGCTATCGATCCGCTCTACTGCAGCGTGCCTGACAGCAAAACCTTCTACAAGAAGCCCCAGACGATCTCCCCTTAAAGGACGATTCCCCGAGTCACCAGCTTTCCTTTGCACGTTGCGCAAACGCTCAAGCACTCCCGACGAACTCCCTTTTCCTTCCATCTCTTGCGTCTCCATCTTCGACCTCGGCACGCACCTGTCCGCCATCGTCTGCAACCTCAACCTCTCGCTCGTGTCGCCTTTCCCCAACACATTGGTTCCGCCTCGGTCCACTCGTCTCCTCGACTTCTTTGCCGAGCCCGCTGCCTCCGAAACACTCCAATTATATTGGTGACGCTCGCATATTGGCCGCCATTCGGCTGTCTTGTCGCTCTCTACACCTGCAGCTTCGCCCCCGTCACTTGTGTCGTCCCGCCAATCCGCGTCGGCGTACCATCTGCTTGGCTGTGTTTCCTGTCGCACCACGACGACGTCTAATCTTGTGAGTCAGAGTCCCCTTGCCCATTTCAAACCATCTTTGCGAGGTTGCCAGGACCCAGCATTTGTCCGTCTTTCAAATCACAACCTGGGTCGCAACCTTGACTTTTCCCGTCAACTTATAAAGCTGCCCACGCGCTGCCCACGCTAGCCCCTGATTCCTGATCTGCCCTCTCTTCCAAAACACCATGACTAACAGCGCTTCCCTTCCAGCACCACCATTTCCCACACTCTTCCGCAACAGCAATCATGGTTTGCAGAGAGTCTTCAAGCCCTTGCAACATGGGACGAGGAGCTTATGATACAACCGGCATTCCCAAGCCCCCTCCTCGCCCGAAGCCGCAATAAGAGGCCATCTTCGGATCGCCGGTCAAGCATCGTCAGATGTTTCCTGGCGCGCATGCGACCGATGACCACGTCAACACACACCACTGGCAGTCAAAGCCAGCTTGGCGGCCACTTGAGCGCGCCCGCTTTTGGGTGCTTTGCCAGCCATTTTTTCGCCTGTTTCCTGTTCAACCTCGAGCGATATTTCCAGTTACGACATTTAATTATTCCAGGGCTTGGAAGCGCGAGCCGTATTACCACTGGCGGACCTTAATGCATTCCGATACGACTTTTTAATTCGCATTCCTGTCAACTACCATACACACACCGGCTCGGAGCCATCCCTTGCTTCCCAGCAGCAATGGACTAAAGGGGAGGTTCAAGGAAAACGGATGCGCCTGATGACATTTCGAATGTCATCGGTTCACAATTTTTTATTATCATCATCGGCTTTGGATTTTTTTTTTTTTTGCTCTTCATCATGAGCTCAGTGCACGGCGTTCGACTATAGACGGGAAAACTTTGGGACTCGACGTTTCCTTTTCACACTTTTATCATCACGCGCGTCCCGGCGGCCCTCGTCTGGAGCCACTTCGCCTTCCCTCCCTCCGCACTTTCACCGACATCACTGCCCCATTCGCCTGAAGGGCGTTGACTGCTGGAATGCAGATCAGTCAAGATGCGACATGTCTCAGATCGAGGCCCCACCACCAAGACACCCAAGGGGTTGGACCGATATGACATCCGAATCGGGCTGGTGCACAAGAGAGCGCGAACCGAGGGAAGTCGAACGCCACGACGAACATTCGGATTTCTATTTTATTTTCATGTGGGATTATGGGAAGGGATTACAAAACTGGGAACGGATGGAAAAAGTCTCGATTTCGGCACATGCATATAGACTGGGGGATCTGTGTCTGCTTTTCTCTCTTTTTCTTTCTTGTTGGTCTTTATCTGCCGCGACCCCCTTGCTTGGCTTTTACTGCTGGATTGTTCCCTGTTTGTTCCCACACTTTTCTTTTTTGTTGGATGGGATGGTTGGCCCGCAGCTCAGCCCTCACGGGAAGCGCGCGGCCCGGGAGTAGGATGTCTTATCAGCGAAGGGATTCCTTGCGAGATTATGTTGGTCTGGTTTTTCCTGTACTGTTTGAATAGGTGTACAAGACTGCTGGATGAGTACGAGAGGGAGGGGAGAAAACATGGATGCTCCGGTCGTGTGGAGCACTGGGCTGGACTCAGGACATTGATAGAAGATACCCCCACAGGTTTTCTCCCCTTTTACCCTCTTAGACTGTATAGTATCTATAAGAAAGGAAGACGAGCTAGCTACACAGCGCAAGGGAAGCAATGACCTTTTTCTTGGGAATATTAGGATAGGATACAAAATAATTACTTCATCACGAACACTTTTTGGATCTCATCTTGGCAACTGATTTGTGACTGCTCGACTCAATAGCTAGACTGGGAGATTGGAGGCGAAAGAAAGGCGAGCTGGGGAGATTGATTGCGGGGCCAACAGTATGGATTGTGCGACGACGAAGCAAAAGATGAAGCAGGGAGCCGGCAAAACGGTTGTGCTGTTGGCTATACTTGTACCGTGTTGGTTGGTATTAGCCAACAGCCAACAAGCCAATCTCAAGGTATAGTAGGTACAGTGGACGCGAGAGGCACGCGAGACAAGACGGCTAATGAAGCAAGGCGACAGACAGACGGACGGACGGACGGCCGGACGGGCTTCGTTTCCCCAACGCGTTGTACAAAAATAGGCTTGCACGAACTAGGCTTGTACCTCGCCGTGTGTGTCGTCTGTCGTCTGCTGTGTGCCTAACAACTAACAAGTACGTACCTGGGTTGTGTAATAACGCTCCGTCCGCCCCAGCAAAAGCGCATTTTCCTTTTAGTCGGGCGGTTAATTACTTAGCAATGGAACGGCCTCCCGTGCGAGATGACGATGACACAGGGGAACGGGCGAGTCAGTTTAGAGTCCGTTAGCAGGAACGGCCTGAGGCGCGGAGGCGCGTGGGCACTAGCTAATTACCGTTCGGACCTGATTTTAGGTGCTGCGTCGAACGTGCTGAGCTGTTAGTGGGCTGCGTAGTGGGCTGCATAGTGGAGGGGAGGGCTATTTAGGTAGACTAGGGGCAAGGGGAAACGGGGCCGCGGCTGTGCGGGGCAGGTGGCCGGAGGCTGAATCTCGCGGCGAGCCGTGGGTGAGGAGAGTGGGTGAGTGAGTGAGTGAGTGAGTGAGTGAGTGCGGGAGCGTCCCGTCTGTTACTGAATCGTGTGGGTTGGGCGGCCGAACCGTAGCAAATCAAGGTACATGTGTGCTGTCGCATGCACGCACGCACACGCACGCACTGTAGTCTAGATGCCCGATGCGTGAGGCAGATACAGTAGATGGGTAGATGATGGAACATGACGTTTACACGAGGTTAGCGGAGGAGGGATCCGGTGGCTTTTTCATCCCATCTGGATCAGTCCTTGCCTGATATCGACATTCGTTGGCAGCCATCCGTCGGCAGCCATCCGTCATCCGTCATTACACCGAGGAAGAGCAATACGATTACGTCGGCATCACGAGATTCTGCCGTGGACCGCAAGGCCGAGGGATCAACAGGCCACCATCTATCATGGCTCCCATCCCTCATCCCGCCCAAATTCCCGAGGGAAACACGCTGGAAACCTGCTCGTGACGCAGCCACCCGGCCGAGGCATGGTGATGGTTGCTGCGACTGTGCTGTGACAACAACTATGCTGTCCTTCTCGGCGGCTGTAAATCCAGCCCTTGGCCGGCCCCCTCCCCGTCGATTTATTTTTACGCGAGTGGGTGTCCACGTTTTTTTCTTCTTTTTTTCCTGCGACGGGCCCGAGCACCTGTGACTTACGACCCGGTGACACCCTTGATCGTCATGCCTTTGAGGCTCGAGCGAGGGCGATGCGATGCGATGCGCTGCGCATGGGAAGCGGGCGCAGCGCCTCCAAAACGCGTGCCAGGGGGTGGCAAGGCGGCGGGAGGGAGGGAGCGAGCGAGCGAGCAGAAGCGTCCCTCTGCGCTGGGACGGACGATCCCGTGCGGCCGGTTACAGGATGATTGGTAGCCAGTCGGAGGAAAAAGAAACAGAGGCCAAGCGAGATAGAGGGCCGGAAAGAGGAAAGAGTGAAACGGAAGAGACGAAGATAAAAAGAAAGGAAAGAAAAGAAGGGCATAATTAGGGGAGAGAGAAGATGAGAGAATTCGGACGGTGTTGTTGTCTCGCGTGGTTTTTACTTTTTCTCGGGAGCGGTCCAGGGGTGGGTGGGAAGCTTCTTTTCTTAGGACAGTTGAGTAGGTAGGTACCTACCAGGTTATACGTGTAATCCTGAGAGGCGTTGGGGCTAAATTGGCAGAATTATCACGCCGTAGAGGGTAAAGTGGCTAATAAGCCAAACACTACGAAGTACACCATGTGTAATAAATGATGGATGCATGGGCGCAACGAGGCTGCATACTACTTAGGCGCAGAAGGGAGGAGGGAGGAGAGGAGAGGAGAGGAGAGGACGAGGGGAGCTAGTTTGACATGATGGAGTATAGTACATCCAGAGTAGTAGTAATATGAAGCCTGTGCCTGACCTAGGCGGGAATGTGACAGAGTGCTGGGTTGAGCTCTTGGACGGATTGGGAAGAGAACAAAAAGTAAAGCTTCTGGAGCGGCGCCAGAAAAAACAAAATCCCATCCACTGGGTACCTAGGTACATAGTAAATCGGGCCACCAATGCAAGATGACAGTGACAGGTCGTGGTTTTCCTGCTCCCCGGGCGGCCGTGGCAGCGACCTCTGACCCGGTTGTTCTGGCGAGGTTCTGGATGGGATGAAGCAGGGCAGGGGCGTTGCATCTCAATCTCTGCTACGGAGTAAAGGGGATGATGGGAATTTTGCAGGCGGGCATGGGGGACGGACCTAGGTAGGTAGGTATGTACAGAGTATGCTGTATGCACAAGGGGGGGGCGTGTTGGTGGAGGTGGAGTTGGTGTTGGCGGTTTGGAGCGATGGAAAGGTTTTAGTGGACAAGGTTGCAGGTACTTCCAGCAGGTACCTCACTGTGCGATGAGGGCCATGGGGCGCGATGGGCGGGCTAATGCAGGCGGTACCCGGGTCCAGAGAGCTGGGACTCGGGAACGGGGGGAGGGGCCAGTGGGGAAGGCGGAATCAGGTAAGGTAGCAGGTACCTTGCATGCCAAAGGTAGGTATCCTGCAGCGTGTTGCAGCGGGCTATAAGGCACTCCGTACGGACATGCGCCTGTAGCGTCCGCAACAGGGGGCAAGACGGCCAAGGGGGGGGGGGCGTGGACATGGGATAACAATTCATGTCACACAAGGGAAAGAAAACGAAACCGAAGGGGCGCGCGGAATATGGGAAATCTAGCAAGTGAAGCAGCGGCCAGGGGGGGAGGCGTTTTCTCACAGAAACCAGGGGTCTTGTAGTTTCGTAGGGGCAAACCTGGGCGTGGAAGGAAGGGGAATAAGTTCCCCGGCAGGATGGGGATGAGTGGCTTCTCGGGAAGGCTGGGGTTTGGTTTGGGGCGTGAGAAGAGCCTGTAGGTACATCCATGCATGTTGACCGGGATGCCTGACAGAGCAGGGCCAGGCGAGATGCCAGGCGAGATTGAGTTGGAGTTTGGGCTTGTCTCGTCAAGAGCCCGGAGAATTGGAAACGTGAGATCTGCCATCGTGGCAGGCTGAAGAAGTGTCCCACCGGGTATCAGGTATGGCCAGGGATGAGTAGTAGCAGGCGTGGCTGGGCTGTGGGCTGGGCTGGCTGATAGCTGGCGTGCTCCAATGGCGACGAGGATATTGGTGGATGATGAAGGTTGGATGGTGGATATGATGGAAGCCGATAGTGGATGACAGACGGTGACGGTGGATGGGTGATCCTCGCCCAGGGAACACGTCTACGGTCTTCCCCGTCACTGGATTGACTTTCTCTATGCATCTAGTAATAGCTTTTACTCTGTATTGAAGCCCCAAGGCCGAATCGGGCATGTATCTCGTCGCAAGGTCTTCCTCTGTGTCCTGATGCGTTTGTTGTCTTACAAGTCAACACAGCAGCCCAACCACGTCACCGACGTATATCGGGCACCTCTATCACTGCTCGCGCCCAACTGATTGCCGGATTGATTGATAGATTTGGACATAGATTGCCCGCTAGACCACAAGCCAACACACTGGCCAGTTACCCAGCAACTCGGGTCAACCACTACTGTACCTCCCCGGCGCTGGCCTCGCGCGTAACGCCAGGGTGCGATGCCGTCGACAAGCATTCCTCCCTCCCCGTCGGTAGCTCCTAACCACAAACCCGCCGAACCGATGCCGCGGCTCCATGCTCCGGGCTAGCTAGCTCAACCGCTTTTTTTCATCCCAACTAATATCCGCACCGAGGAGGCGGATGCGTAACCCGGGAACCCTAGCAGGTACCCTTTTTTTTCTTCCTTTCTCCTTCTACGGAGTACCTGGGGAGAGGGAGCTCCGCACCGTGTCGCCGACATGTCGGTTCATCGCCGTTTGCCGGGGGACCATCATCCGCTCTGAGACATGATGAGACGGCGGACCTACGGCGGCGTTGTTTTCCCCGGAACGGCCGTCGATGTGGATTCTTGTTTGAATTGCATCGGCCCTTTCGATAGCTACCGCCGAGGAATAAGTAGGGCTTACGGCGTACTTACA
The DNA here is from genome assembly GCA_020740775.1 of Ilyonectria destructans. Taxonomy (NCBI): domain Eukaryota; kingdom Fungi; phylum Ascomycota; class Sordariomycetes; order Hypocreales; family Nectriaceae; genus Ilyonectria; species Ilyonectria destructans. The sequence continues at coordinate 252,397 of JAHEWK010000014.1, forward strand.
CTTTCTTTACTTCGTACTCTACTGCCCTATGTGGCATCATCACACGGCAGGCAAAGACAAACTTTTTCCCTCCCCATAGACAAAACCGGGATCCCATGCAACATTGCGCGAAACCAACCCCCATCAAGGAAGGATATGAGAAGAAGCAAAAGAAAAAGAAAACTTCTAGTAACAGGTCATAGCTCATAGAGAAAAGGCAAAAAGCAAAACCAGAACCATGCCCATGGGTCGTCCAGGGCTTCCTCGTCCGGAACTCTCTGGATCCTGTCTGCCCCCGGTCGAAGCTTAACCGAGCTGATGATCGCCGAGTACGAAGGCTCACCTGCCCGCCTCCTCGGGCGCTCTCTTGAGCCCTTCCAGATGGAGTCGATACCCGCATGCCTGTTCTACCGCTCCTCTGGTATTCGTATGGAGTACGTATCCATTCGTCACCGCTCCCGCAGGGTCCCTGTTTTGCGTCCCGACAACCCGGTACTCAGTCACCTCCCAGGCTACCGCGTATCGAACACCACTTCGTCTACTACTACGTATGTAGTTCCATAGTATGGTACGCGCGTGTCAACCCCCACTGGAAGGAGCGCGGCGTACCGTAGTCTTCTTCCCACGGCAGCAGGGACGATAAAAGTGACTGGTCAGCTCGACGCGCGATGTGGTGGCGTTGCGGGTTGGCACTCTGAATCGGTCACCGAGCCGAAGAGGCGAAGAGGCGCCGAGCCAAGCCAAGCCAATAACTGACAAGTGAGCAAACATCAACTTGGCGACGGCACGGCATCCTGTTGGTTGCAACCCAACCTGAAAGGGTGGGAGCCGTGATATTGTCTAATTCATCAGGTGTGGTTGGGCGTGTTGTTTGCTGATATTGTGGCTGGACAGCGTGACCCTATAGTATGGATGTCTGCTCCATTGTGCCAATGGGAAATGACATAGCAAAACCAGCAGATAGGATAGAAATACACATTAAAAGAAGTAAAAAGGCTCGAATGAATCAATATCTCATGAAATCAGTAGCATTCGATCTTTATTGTTGAGATTTTTTATAACTTCCTAGACGCCTATTTAGCAAGTTTGTTGATAACTAGTCAATGTCCAGTGCGCACAGACAACAACGCAACTCTACAATACCGATGTATGGTCTATTGATAACATGTGCGCGATGAGATTCAACCCTATACAACTCCCTTCCAGTCTTATCAGCTCTCCAAAGATGGAGATGAAATGGTGGGGGTGAGCTCGGGGTAGACGTCGCTGTATCCTGTCAGCAAGCAAGCCACTTTGACAGTCGATCCAATAGCAACACAGATATGCCGAAACATGGCAGAGACAACAGGAAAAAAAGCAAGCCAATAATGAGACACGTCAATCAGAGACGAGCAAGCAAGCAAGCAAGCAAGCAGCGAGCGAGCGAGCAAACAAGAAAACTCAACAAAAGAAAGCGACGCAACACTTACGTCCTTCGCTTCAGCGGCATCTCACTCCGGATCCGCTCCCACTGCCCAAGGTCAATGTCGACGAAACCCAACTCCTCCACCGCACCGTCCTCGGCGGTGCCCTCTGGGACACCCGCCGCCTTTGCGTCGACTACGCCCTTGAGTTGAAGCATTACTTTGCCCCAGGGATCCACGACGATGCTGTGGCCGTAGCTCGCCCGCTTCTCATTGTGTAACCCTACTTGCGCCGCGGCAATTACCCAGCTCTGCGTCTCAATCGCCCGCGCCCTGAGTAGAACCTCCCAATGCGCCACTCCAGTTCGTAGTGTAAATGCGCTTGGGTACGTCAAAATCTGCGCCGGTTGTTGTGCCCAAGCACTGTTCGCACCCGGTTGAGCCAGAGCCAGAGCCGCCTCCGGGAACCGCAGATCAAAGCAGATGAGGCTGCCGATGCGGCCGACCGGGGAGTCGAACGGTGCTGTTAGTGACGGTCCAGGCTGAACCGTTGCGCTCTCCTTCAGAGACCCGTAGTCAAAGACGTGAAGTTTGTCATACGTTGCCGCATCGTTGATTGCGCCCTTGGCGTCGATGTACAGGTTCCGGTTCAGCAACTTGCTACCTGCAGCAGGGCGATGGTGGATGCCCACGTGGACGGCGATGCCGTGCGTACGTGCGGCATCTTGAAGTCCCGCCACGAAGGGAGAGGTTGACTGCGACTCCGCAAGGTCCAGCGAGGCCTGGGCGTTGAGGGCGATGTAGTCGGATGCTTCAGGGAGGAAGAGAATCTGGGCGTCCCGTAAGTATACTGTGTGAACAACAATCTTTGACGCAGAGAGCGAGGTATCGCCGTTCTGGACCAGCAAGACAGAGGGGTATCTGCGGGTTGAGAGATCGAGGGGGGGGGGCGTGTAGTCTCATTGAGTGTCATCAAGTCGGCCCTGTCTATGTCTCACGGGAGTATTCACCGCGTCTCGACTCTCGAAAGCTCACAGACCTCTTTTCATCCGTCCACTTGAGACGATGATGTTATCTCAGGTGTGACCGCGTTTGTTGTTGAGCTTCTTGTTTCGGTAGACACTTGTCCCGAACAGTTGCTCGTTCCGGCAATCCCCTAGGTCACCCGCCCCTCCCATACAGAAGCTCTCAACACCAGCAGCCATCACATGGCCTCATGATCGTACGTACCTTAGCTCCTCCCGCTGCCGCCCTTCCTACCAGTCTCACACATTGATCCAGATTTCCCTTGATTGATGCTGTGGCGCAGATCTGGCCGACTGCCTGTCTCGCATCCCCACATTCGAGTCAGCTAAACTGAGAACTCATCGGGCGAGCCTCTTTCGCCTCGATCAAAGAAGGGGTGTGTGCGCTTGCGCTTACCGCAATAGCCATGGTGACACCGTACTATCTGAGTTGATTATGGCGAGATGGGTCTTCCCGGCGGGTATGAGATCTAGATCTGTGACGCCGCGGTTTTCGTCTCCCTTGATAAGGTGTTGCTCAGACCCTCCTGACTCTCACAAGGTCCACAGCGCAGCGAGGAACGCGGGGGCGTGATTCACCGTGTTAAATCCGGTCGATTGTTTCTCTCAAGGTTGTAACTCGCTAGTTGTCGGCGGAATTTAGCTGGAAAAGTGTAAGAGCAAGCCTCCTCGGTGTTGAGATAAAGAAGGGAGGGGAACGTATGCCACCATAGTCCCACTTTTAAACGTCAACAAAGCGAGGCCTTCCTTCCTTAGTTAACTCATACATCCATCCACCTTTGTTCACTCAATCAATAGGTACTCCCGCATCCCGCAGTCGCGAACTAACGCACTCACGCGTTGCATTCGCGCATTCTCACATTCTCAGATAATTGATTACTCACCCACGTCGCGTCGCAAGTCATCAAGGCGCACACTCTAGGAATGTTTTGGTTGCCACAGGGAATGGTCTGGATGCATGTGAGGATTTTTTGTTCTCTTTCCCTGGTATCTGCTTCTTCATCCTTTGGCCTGGCATTGGCCCATTTCCGCTTCCCAAGTTCAGAAATACTACACAAGTCAATGCAACGCTTCAGCGTGGCATGTCTCCGTCTCCGTCAGTCTTCCCCCTCCGAGCATTCATCCTGCATCCTGATTCGGTTGCAGCTGGCAATGCCCAATCATGCCTTTCCCTATGCCTTAAGATAACGCCGGGCTAAGTCAAATCTCACAAAACATACACGGCGCAGGGTATCTCCCCTCTTTCTTAGCCCTGATGCCCACCCGTTCCCCGTTCCCCATTTCCTGTTCCCAGTCTTCCATTACTCGCCATTCCAACTTATTTTATTTGGGGTTTGATGCGTCCAGGTGCATGTATGCCCTTTGGAGGGCTCGGTGTTCCCGGCCGTCTCGCTCTAGCACCGTGACCCAGTCCCGCAACTGGATGTTCCTGCCCTTCTCCTTGTCTTCTCTCCACGTACCGAGTCGGTTTCGGCCTTCCGTAGTCATAGCAAGGCTTCCCGGCCCCGGAGCACCACCCGGACCTCCGGCTCCTTTGCCCGGGCCAGGTGCGTTCTTAGTGGGCGTGCTGGTACCACTTCCTCCACGTCCCACATTCATCCAGTCGTACGTCTTGCCCGTCTTCTTCTTGCCAAAAAGACCACCCTTGCCTCCTAGCCCGGCAAACATGCTACTCGTTATGTTCTGGTTTGCGTGACTGTTGGCCTCGGCAGCCTTCATCGCTTGGTTCTTCTTCATCTCTTTTTTGGTTAGGGCTTTCTCTGGCTCCGGGGCAACAGAACCCGGTGTACCAGGTGCCACACTACCAGCACGCGAGGTTGTGGTCCCCGAGTCTGGGATGCCATCTTTGCGTTTCTGGCGCTTTCGTAATCGTGCCTCTTCCCACTCGCGTTCTTGTCGCGCCAACTCACGCATCGTAACCGTCATGTATGACGAGATCTTGGGCAACTTTGCAGGTGGTATGCCATTTCCTAGACCGGCTGCGTCGATAGAACCTGTGAAATGTGAGTATATTTAGAAGCATCCAGTCCCAAATATGTAAACTCACGCTTTAATGAATTCGAGCCGTCGCCGTCGGCACCATCCGTTACTTCTCCGTTCTGAGCATCCTCCACAAGCCCCAGGGGTTCGGCATTCATCGGTGCTGCGGCAGGAGCCCAATCATCAGGAACATCGCCATGTGACGTCTTCTGGCGAGTGGTCGCGATTACGCTGGCGTCTTGCACAAGCTCACGCAGCCTCTGCTTTGTCGCTATCGACATCAAGGCAAGTTGGTCGACCAGATAGGCGTCTTGGGGAATGTAGGAGCCCGTGGTGTTAACCATTGTTGAATCCGGACCGGGCGTGACCTTGACATTGACCCGCGGCTGGGGGAACTGCTCTGGAAGCCTCATCTTGCCCATTGTCTGGCTGTTATTCTTGAGATCAAGATTAAGCCCGAGATGATGCTCTCTCGCTATCCTCTCCGCACGGCGGTGCAACATGGCTACTAATAGGAAGGGGTCATTGATCTCTTGGGTCCTTTGTACCGCAAGCCGCATCGATGACTCCGACCAAGCCCTCTCAGCTTCCTGGACCGCAAATTGGTTTTGGGCCTGATCAGTCGCGGGTTGAGCCGGCTGATTTGCAGGTCCAGCACCATAAAATGTTGACTTAGGCCCTGGGGGATTGTGTGCGAACCCCGTCCTTGCATCGTTGGCATCGAAGTTATTCGAGTACAAATCGTTCATGTACTGCTCCTCAGCCCGAAGATCGATACCGGTACCGGCGAGAGAATCCGTAACATCGTATTCGTAATCTTTAGTCGGCCGTTCAGCCGGTCGCTGCGGAGGTCCCATGACGCCAGGTCCTGGAGATGGAGCAACTGCCGGGACATGCGTCGGAGCCATCGTTGCCGCTGTGTATTGAGGCAGAGGTGTTGGCATGTGGTGCTGAGGTTGTATGGGAGGCGTCGAGTTCGTTTGCGCGTTTGGGAGGTTCAAGCCGGGGGTGGTGTGCCCGTTGGTGTACGGCGTAGAATACGCTCCCGGCAGGGCCGGGCTTTGCGCGTACGCAGGCGATCCCGCGGCCGCTGGAGGCGTGCCAGAGGCCACGGGGCTGGCAGTGTACGGCGATGTAGCGTATGGCGACTCGGGTTGCGAAGAGGGACCATCGGTGCGAACTCGTTTGTTTGGTGGAAGCGCAAAGCTCGACTGCGACGCGGCCGGCGAGGGAGAGTGCTGCGGAGGCGAGAACGCGCGGGGCGGGATCTGCGCCTGCGGCTGAGGCTGAGCCATGGCGACGGCTTTGAATCAGAATCCCTCGATATGTGGACGAAAGAGAGGAGGGACCGGAGGCTAGCGAGTGTGAGCTCAGCAGGCAGGGAAGCCTGTCACGTCAGTCGCGGCACCTCCCATCCGACGCGCTCAGTTTGGGCGGTGCTCTCGGGGGAGTTGGTGGTGCGTTCCGCGCAAGGACACTTCGTCAGAGGATGGCGGAGATGGGGCGCCGCGAGATGGAGGCGCAAGATGTCGTCGCGATATTGAGATGGTGCTTCTCTGCCTCGAGCGTGAAGGAGAGAGCTTCGACTCCCAAACGAGAGTCGCGTAGTTTTAAAGTCACGTGACTTTGAGCAGCCCCTTCCGGAACAGTGCACGCCGAGAATTACCCGCTCTCTACGCGTTCACCTTTTCAACCACAGACAGCTACCTAGCCTCATTGTAGCGCGAACCTCTATCCCTTCACGTGCATTGCTGCTCGTCGTATTGCGCAAAGGTTCAGCTTCTTTCGCGCGCGGTCCAAGGGACTGCTGAGCTAATATATCAGGGATTTTTTCTCTGCTGATGTGAGCAGTAGCCTAACACCAAGTGTTTGCGCGACCATGGCGTCCAAGCGAAAGGCGGCCGCGATGAACGCGGCGGTCACGGAGGAGCCCGTAGATCCGTCCGACGAGCTCATGTTCCTCTGCCTGGGAGGCGGCAACGAAGTCGGTCGATCATGCCACATCATTCAGTACAAGGGAAAGACGGTCATGGTAAGCCGCCGCGATGCATCCAAGCTTCTGCGACGAACCCGTCTAATCGCCATTACCAGCTCGATGCCGGCCAGCATCCCGCCTACGATGGTCTTGCCGCGTTGCCGTTCTACGACGACTTTGATCTCAGCACTGTCGACGTGCTCCTTATCAGCCAGTAAGCGCACCCTCCTCCCTCCCCTTCGACGATACAGGCAGGACAGGGCGGTGGACAACATTGGTGATCTTGTGATGGGACGGACAGTGCTGTCCCTGTTCAGAGTCATTGCTCGTGTGATATCTTTCCATCCCGTATGCCAGATGAATACAATACAGTCTTCCCCGTTTACCGACGTCCCTGCTTGTCGCCCTGTGATGCCGTCCTGTCCTTGAAACCAATCGTCAAGCCTCCAGCCACGCATTCCCTCGATAGTAGTATGGCTAACCAGCAATAGTTTCCACGTCGACCACGCGGCCTCATTGCCGTACGTCCTTGCAAAGACTAACTTCCGGGGGCGCGTCTTCATGACCCATCCTACCAAGGCTATTTACAAGTGGCTTATCCAGGACAGCGTCCGAGTGGGCAACACATCTTCGAACCCAACCTCACAGCCCGTTTATACGGAGCAAGACCATCTGAACACTTTCCCCCAGATTGAAGCTATCGACTATCATACTACCCATACCATTTCCTCTATCCGAATTACTCCCTACCCTGCCGGCCATGTGCTCGGAGCGGCCATGTTCCTCATCGAGATCGCCGGTCTCAACATCTTCTTCACTGGCGATTACTCTCGTGAACAGGATCGACATCTTGTTTCCGCCGAGGTCCCTAACGGCGTCAAGATTGATGTCCTCATTACAGAGTCGACTTACGGCATTGCCTCGCACGTTCCACGTCTTGAAAGAGAACAGGCCCTTATGAAGTCCATTACCTCCATTCTCAACCGTGGAGGTCGCGTTCTCATGCCCGTGTTCGCGCTGGGACGAGCTCAGGAGCTGCTGCTCATTCTTGACGAGTACTGGGGCAAGCATGCCGAGTTTCAACGGTATCCTATCTACTATGCCAGTAACCTGGCGCGAAAGTGTATGTTGGTCTACCAGACGTACGTCGGCGCTATGAACGACAACATCAAGCGCCTGTTCCGAGAGCGCATGGCCGAGGCAGAAGCCTCTGGCGACGGAGCCGGCAAGGGTGGTCCCTGGGACTTCAAGTATATCCGTTCCCTCAAGAACCTCGACCGTTTCGACGACGTAGGTGGCTGTGTTATGCTCGCCAGTCCTGGTATGCTTCAGAACGGTGTCAGTCGAGAGTTGCTGGAACGATGGGCCCCAAGCGAGAAGAACGGCGTCATTATCACTGGTTACAGCGTCGAAGGCACCATGGCCAAACAAATTATGCAGGAGCCCGATCAAATCCAGGCCGTCATGTCTCGCAGCATGGCCGGTGCTCGCCGAGCACCTGGTGGTGACGGCGAGAAGGTTCTTATCCCGCGACGGTGCAGCGTTGCTGAATATTCCTTTGCTGCCCACGTCGATGGCGTCGAAAACCGCGAGTTCATCGAGGAGGTAGCAGCGCCAGTTGTGGTACGTTGCCAAAGTGTTTGTCCTTCTTCCATGCACCAACCAGAGCTGACCTTTCCGCTAGATCCTCGTCCACGGCGAGCAGCACAACATGATGCGTCTCAAGTCTAAACTTCTCTCCCTCAACGCCAGCAAAACCGCAAAGGTCAAGGTCTTCTCGCCGCGCAACTGCGAGGAGCTCCGCATCCCATTCAAGGCCGACAAGACAGCAAAGGTCGTCGGCAAGCTCGCTTCCATTCAGCCCCCTCTGGGAGCCGACTCCGACTTGGTAGGAACAGCACCGCTCGTTACCGGTGTGCTCGTCCAGAGCGATTTCAAGCTCTCACTCATGGCGCCCGAGGACCTGCGCGAGTATGCAGGCCTCAACACCACCACCATCACCTGCAAACAGCGACTGACACTGAGCGCTGCGGGCGTGGACCTCGTTCGATGGGCACTCGAGGGCACATTCGGCACTATTGAGGAGCTGCCCGAGATGCGCCACGGCAAGAATGGTCAGTCTAACGGGGACGACGCCGAAATGGACGAGGACAACACCAAGCCCGAGGAGGCTGATGAAGAGGTCGCAAGCCTCGTCGCGGCATACCTTGTCATGGGCTGCGTGGCCGTTCGATACCGCACCAACGGCGAAGTCGAGCTCGAGTGGGAGGGCAACATGCTCAACGACGGCATCGCTGACTCCGTCATGGCCGTGCTCTTCTCCGTCGAGAGCTCACCAGCCGCCGTGAAGCGTTCATCCGCCAAACACTCGCACGAGCTACCCGCCAAGAACCCGCACCGCACCCCGAGCCCCGAGGAGCGCCTCGAGCGCCTCCTGTGGTTCCTCGAGGCCCAGTTTGGTCAGGACAACGTCGCTCCCGTCGCGATGCCCAAGCTGCCGCCGCTGGCCAAGGACGAGGATGCCAAGGCCAAGGAGGAGCCTGAAGATGAGGATGCGATGAAGGTTGAGAACGATGATGCGAATACGGAGCTCGAAGAGCGGCAGCGCAAGGAGATCGAACGGCTTCACAAGATTGGCATTCCCGTCCCCGGCGTATCAATCAAGGTGGACAGAATGGCTGCGACAGTATGGTTGGAGGACCTCGAGGTGGAATGTACCAACAAGATCTTCGCGGACAGAGTCAGGGCGGTGGTGGAGCGAGCTGTCGAGGTGACCGCTCCTCTTTGGGGTTAAAACATTTGGAGCCAAGGGCAAAAAACATCACAATGCAGTTAGTTTTGTATTTGGCTGAGCGAAAATCAAGAGGCAAATGGACTATGGCACAAGCTAGTAGTAATTCTAAGGTTGCGTCGTATTACCTATCATACAACAAAAGGGACTGCAAAGTCTACTGTAACAACTGGATAATTCTCCCGCGAATCCCATCACATACCCCATCATCCCAAGTAATCCTTCAACTCCTCTGACTCTTCCAGCAGAGCATGGAACGAGAAGGGAGCAAAAGGCCAACCCGAAAACTCGGCAAACTTGGAGAAGGACTCGACCCACGCTAATCTGAGAGAGTGCAACATGGCACTGGTACCTTCCATGCAAACCAAAATGGCAATGGCTGCAAGAAATGTTAGTGGTGGTGAAATGCCATGGAAATGGAGGTGACTTACTCAGGAAGAACCACATGTAGAAGCAGATAACAATCATGATGACACCGGCAACGCCAGGGGTCGTCAGGGCCGGGCCAAGGGTCATGCTCCAGAGTACCAGACTCAGCTGCTGATGTGCTAGGGACAAGGCCCAGAGTCGGAGATACGAAGCAGTGTGAGAAACACAGTTAAGACAGAACTCTGTAAGGTCGTTAGTTTTGGGAAAGGCACCATGCCATTCGGGATAGACTTACCAATAGTGTGGATGACCTGGTGAATCATGACCTCACCAAACTCAAACTCTTCATGCTCCTCATCGATGTTCTGGGAGATCATAGCAACCCCTTCACCGTCCTCATCAAAGCTGTGATGGCCGTTGCCGTTACCTTGGCCCTCATCATCATCACCGTCCAGGGCACTAACGCGGGAGTTCTCACCCAGGCCACGGTAGCCATGAGCACGAGCCTGGTTGTTCTCCCATCTGAGGTAGAAGGGCTTGAGGAAGAGCAGGATTGGAACCTGGCAAACCGCCAAGAGCAGGAGGCAGACCTGAACAGTTGCCTGTCCGGGGTACAACTCATCGTCTATAAAGCCAGGTCGTAAGAACATGTAGATAAGCATGTTCAGCAGACCCGGGGGTTGGGCGCCAGTACCGAACCAATCCACGGACCACTTGTAAATTATGCAAACGACGAGGTAGCCGAAAATGGACTGGAAGAAGATCATGCCAGGGACAAAGTTACCCCAGATGTCAATGGGCTTCCTGAAGTGACGGGCGTTGATGAACGAGAAGCAAAGCGAGTAGGTCATGTGAGCCCAACCGAGAATGATACTCATCTTCATCTTGTAACTGTTGCCAAAGAGAAGGTCGTTCTCAGTACCGTGCCAGGCCCAATCCAGACCGAAGGGGTAGCGGTAACCCTCGTCGTTCAGAGTGGCAATGACACTGGTTCCGTTGGTCCAACCGTCGGGCTTGTGGAACTCCCAGGCGCTGGGGAATATAGTCATGGACTTGGAAAAGACATCGTTGTAGATAAGACCAGTAAAGACGGAGAAGACAGCCATGACGAGGGCAATATATCGTCCGTAGAAAATCATGGCGAAGAGCTCAAAGGTGACCTTCTTCAGCGTCTTCTCCCAGTAGATCATTGCGCAGGCGGCGGAAAGCATGATGATGGCGTGGCCAAGATCACCAAACATGACGGCGAACAAGAAAGGGAAGGTAACGAAGACGGGAATCGCCGGGTTAACCTCCTGGTACGTGGCGGTACCATATGCGTTGACAATGGTCTGGAAACCCTCGGTGAATTTATTGGTCTTCAAGTACGTGGGAGGTGTCTTGTTGGTCTGGATCTTGTTGATGATGGAGGGAACCGAGAGGCCAGCTCGGTTGGTCACATCCTGAAGGGTTGTCCTGATGAGTGGCAGGTCGTTGGTGGGGCACCAAGCTTCGGCAATGAGAGTGCGGCGGGCACTGTCATAGGAGAAGTTGTTGAGGGCGTTGTAGACAGCCTTCTCTTTCGCGACAAGAACCATCCAGGCAGACAGGGACTGCGAGATCTGGTTAAGCTCCGCCTGAAGAGTCGCCTGGGTGTTGTGAAGAACGTTTTGGACATCCTTAAGTCGGTTGTTGACCTCGTGGATCTGGTCGCGTCGGAGGTCGCTGTTCTCGTCGACGTTGTAGACCTCGGCACCCATGGACTCGGAGATCTTTCGGATCTTGGCGAGGATCTCTTTGCCGTGAGCGAAAATGACGAAGACATTCTTGTTGACGGCCTCGTTGTTGGTAGGGTCGATTAACGGCTCGGGAATCTCGGACTGGTTCATGTACAAGTTACCACGGAGAGTTCGCCAGAGAATGCGCTCAAAGGCGCCGACTCTGTCCCGACCAATGACTCCAGCGACGAAGCCAATGTTCATGCCCGAGAATGATCTCTCAACCTCAGCAGCCCCGTGGTGCTGCTCAATGTCCTGGAGCAAGGGAGCATCATCATCGTCGGTCGAAGCTCGGATCTCCTCAACGTTTCCATGGGCGCGATCAAAGAAGCTGCCGGCCTCACGGAGGACCCAGCGCCACTCAGTCAAATCGCCCTCGCGCTTCTTGAGGGTCTCGTAGCTCTCGTTCAGGGCGGAGACTCGCTGCTCGAGCTTCTGGCTTCGCTCGGAGAGTTCATCGATTTCGGAAGTGGACGGCGATGCGAGCCTCTCGACATCGAGATCTAGCTTTCGGAGGGGGATGCCAATCTTTTCCATCTGGGCATAGAAGTATCCTGTGCAATTGTTAGATTGAGTCTTTTGGTGGTTGCCTGGCGGATGACGTACGCAGCTGTCGCTCAACATTGTCGAGGCGTCGGATCTCTTGGGTAAAGGTTCGCTGGAAGGCACTGACGTTCTCGTTCAGCTGGATGAAGAAGAAACGCGTTAGCTTCTGGCATTGATGGATTTGATGATGGTTAAGCTTACGTCGCGGAACTGGCAAAGGCCAAGCTCGCCGAGGGCCGTAACGACTTCGCGACCAATTTCGTTGGAGACATAGAGCTGGACCATGCTCATGTCCGCCGAGCGGAACGGGGTGTCCGGTTTGGGACCCATGGTGAAGCTGTTGAAGGGCCGGAACTCGAATGAGCGTTGTGTTGGAGCTTGTCAGGGAGCAAGGCACGGCCATCGCGGTTACGTCGCAATAGCACTGGTATGCCGGGTGCAAATTGTTCCGAAACGACAAATCACGTGCGACCCACCGCGGCCTCCTGAAGGCCTGCGCGACGCACTGCCCCATTTGCGGCAGTGTCTGAGCGCCACATAAGCGGAATTACGTAGCCAGGCGCTGTCGTGCATAAGCTATGGACCAGTTAGAATCGATGGCCAGAATAGTGGACAATGAACTTGCGCTGACCTCTCATGCGAAGTGCAATTGAAGTGCAAGAAGACAACTTTTCGAAGGCAGGTCGTTGGCTAGACTCAGATTGTTACAGTCACTTGCTTGACACATCATCTAGGGTTACGTCCTGATAACGTCCAAAGCCTCGGATGCACATCTCCGGATAACCTCACTTAAAATCAGGTTCAAGACTGCTCCATAGGTAGTTGACCAATTCATCAAAGTCATCATTGATTTATATACACTTTTTTTCTTCCATCATTTGCATATGTCAAACCGCTTTCTGAATCAAATGACTTTTTCGCTAAATATTCTTCAACGCTGTGCGCCCCCTAGGATATGTGACTCCGATGCAACCGAGCTACCAGGGGAAAGCAAACCAGCCCAAATAACGCCGTAATGAAAATGAGTAGAGATCAAAGACATGCTGCTTATCGTTCATCATCATGTGTGTCTCGGGTTTAGAGTCGTCGCCCGAACATAAAGGTGCCGTACATGCCTCCGACGTCGGCCTCCGCTACCGGGATCTTCCTCATGCCCCAGCTCTCGGCGCCCATCTTCCACCACCGGGCACCATTGTCCCGAGTTGTGCCGTCCGAGTTCATGCGGACAAGCCAATAACGACTACCAAACTCCTTGGCAGTCCATCCCACGCGCTCTAGGTTCTTCTTGGCCTTGGCGGCTCGCTCGTATGCTCGCTCCTCGAGTTCGATAACGTGCAGCGGGGCGGAAGCGGGGCCTAGAAGTGCATTTGCACTTCCGATGATGGTATCGATATCGGAGATATCGAGATACCGAAGGTTGTGGGGGATCCATTGCTGGTCCTGGTACAGGAGTTTGTGGATATCGCCGAGCTCAAGGCCGCGGCCGATAGCGAGCTCCTCCAGTTGCTGGACAAGAGGGGTGAGAAGAGGAATTTGAGAGGGGTCCATCCTGCTGCCCTTCAAGCTAAGGGATCGCAGGGTGCTAGGTAGCCGGGGAAGAATGGCGTCCACATCGGCCTTGCCTAGCAAGAGATGGCTACTCGCAATGGTGGCAAGGCTCAGAACAACCAGGCTTTGAGTGACAGAGGGGTGGGTAGTGATGAACTTGACCACCGTCTCAGAAGTCAGCTCCCTGCACTTGGCCAGGTTCAAGTGTGTGAGTCTCGCAGTCTCGGGGATACTCTGCAGCGCCAGATCTGTGACCCGCGTTCCAGCGAGGTCAAGGTGGGTAACTCGCTCGAGGCGAGGCAGGATCATCTCGTAGACAGATGCGGGCAAGCTTAGGCACTTATGGAAGGATACGCGGGTAAGGGTGAGAGTCTCGGGCCAGGGGGACTGAAGTAGGCTCTGGAACGAATTCTTGAAGGCGGGCGAAGCACAACCGCAGAAATCAACCGCTTGGAGGCGGGGCATGCCGAAGAACAACTTCTTGAGAACATCGGGACCAAGATCCTCGTCAATATACTCTTGCGCGAGGAACTCCTGAAGGTATGGGGTCAGCTCCAAACACTGCAAGAGGGTCTCGGAGGTCAGATTTCGAGTCTGCGCCCGCTCACTGGCGGTCGAAAAGATGGTCGAAGGGTTGAAGTGACTGAAGTCCATGCGCCGCACGATAGAGGCAAGGGCGGGGTACTCGGTGACGGTGTTCAGGAACTTGCGGAAGATGCGCGAGTGGGGGATCGTGATATGTCGGTAGAGGGTGTTGAGCGTGGCGGCGTGGATAGAGCGCGAGGTGAGGAGGAGGGCCATCAGATCGGCGTTGCGGGTGGTGAGGCCGTTCGGAGGGATCTCAATGACGAGAAGATCGATAATGGCACCTGGGATCAAGTCAGCGTAGGCAAACGACAGGGGTACAGGGTCCCTAGTTCTGCGGGCAAACTTACCTAGAACCTCACTCGGGAGACGCTCCATTGGCGACGTTCCGGTCGCATAGTGATCGAGAGGCTTGGTCACGACGGGTGCGGGAGAGCTCCATGTCATGGACAGCTTGTGCAAGTCCTCGCAGCTGCGGCTGGCGGCCTTGCCCTTGATGGGGATCTGCTTCCATCCGCGGAAGTTATCCGCAGGATACCAAAAGCCATGAAGCCGACTGTGAGGCTGCGTCAGAGGAGCCTGGAAGGAGGGCTGGGCAATCTCAGCAGTGGGTGATTCATCGAATACCTCTTCCGTCCCTTGGGTATAGGAGGAGATTTTGGAACGTGTAAACGTCTGCGCGAGCCCGTCGTCGTTCTCTCGCACCGAGGAGAAGGACGAGCGGGCCGTCTTGTCACTGCTGCTGTTGGGCGAGCCGGGGCGAGACATCTTGGCCTTGAGCAGAGCAGAAAGGTCAAAGTGAGGCACCTCGTGGTGCGTCGGGCTGAGGGGGACGGCCATGTGCGAATCTCGAGGAGAGGAGGAGCGCGCGGTGGCCGACCCTTGGGGAAGGGAGGTAGGGATGCAGCTAGGTAGGTAGGTGGGAGGGAGGGAGGGAGGGAGGAAGAGAGGCAGGTCGATCTTCGTCTGGCTCAGCGAATATCGTGAGTTTCAGCGAAGCGCAACGAGGATTTTGGTGGGCGGCCTAGTTGTGAGGTGGGATGGGACGAGGAGCGGCGATGTTGTATTAGCTGCCGCCTAAGCGTAACTGTTATGTAAGAGACAAGCGGGAACCCGAATAGGCGGAGAACCGGCACGGAGTCGACTGTTGGTCAGAGGAAAAGTCAAACAAAGATATTGTCAAGTTAGAGTCGAGGTTCAGAGTCTGGAGAGAAGAAGGAAGAAACGGTCGAGGACGCCCCAGGCGCATCGGGCCCTGGCCCTGGATATAAAGACCAGAGGCGAGCGGCGACCGAGCCGACTCAAGGCGGCGGAGAGGACTCATGAGGGGCCAAAAGGCCAAGGCGGGCCCCCGATAAAGCGCCACCTGGGGCCAGCCACCAGGGACGTTGGCAAAGCGTGCTGGCATGCACGGGGCCATTAGCTCAGGATCGCACAATATTGGGTAATGGAAATCGCGGACTGGATGTCTCGGGGCCGTCAGGTGAGCAACACACCACGGGGAAGGGATGGAGAATGGAGCACGGAGCACGGAGCATGGAGCGATGGCTGCCATGGGAGCCATCATCCATGCTGAGCGCATGGGAGCAGGGGCTCTTGCACGCCGGGACCGTCGACGCATTAGAGCCGAGCAGGGTTTAGTCGCCAGCGGTCCAGCGCGAGCCGCGAGGAGAGACGACGACTTTTGACAAGGCGGCGCCGGATCGGCCTCGCAGGACTTGTTAGCTTCCAGTTGGACTGGCTGTCCGACTCGGTAGAGCGGCGGCCAGGGCGGCTCCATTGGACGAGAAGCGCTGGGGATTGAGTAATGAGAACATCCCGGTGCACCAAGAACAACAGCATTCGGCCGTCCTGCCGCTTCAAAAACCAGGACGACGGCTCAGATGTAGCAGGTACTGCATGCAGCATGTCCAGAGCCGACCCAAACCTGCTGATTCTATTGCTAATCGAGGGTGCGAAAATTCCATCATGGCCTGCTGCTTTTCCGTCCGGGTATTTTGCAGGGCCCCGTGATCTCGCATCCGCCATCGCCGTCATCGCCGCCTCCGTCTCCGCCTCTTTCGCGGCACCACCTTGCGGGCGCTCCCTCAGCCAGCCTGCCCATCCGGCCTCGGCTCAGCATTGGTTAGGTCGGTCTTTCAAAGCTCTGGCTTTTACAGTCATTCCTGATGACGCGAAATGGGCATCCTCAAACGACAGACACACACACGCGCGCACACACACCTTTCGGCACAATTCATACTACACCCTCGCTGCCCGTCTGCTACCCCGTTCAGCGGCGCGGCCAAGAAACGTAACGTAATGGATGCAGGTGTAGAGTAATAGAAATTCAAGCCCCCTCACTTGCAAGCGGGGAGATCCAAAGAAGCAAGCCCTTGTTTTCCTCCCAAGGATCCCTCGTGACCGGGTTACGAGCAAGGTCCAATGCAAGCTCTGCGATTCGACAGATTCGTTGTCTCGATTCAATTCAAGCATCTCCGGACCTGAGGTCGCGAGATGTAGCAATAAGATTTAAGACACAATCTCAGCCATATCCAACGGGAGGACTCGGGCGCCGACTGATTATGCGGCCATGGTGCATAGATTAGCATGTAACTTACGCACGGCATCCTTCCCGATCGACCAGCAGCTCCGACGGTATCCTTCGACGGCCATGCCGAACTCGCCGCTTCTTTGCCCCAGAAACCCCGATTGATCAGCACTGCCCATCCACACACACAGCATAGCCGCCGGACACGACGGTTATTTTCACACTACAGGCCGAGACGGGGCGGACCTGAAAAAAAAAATAAACAACACCATGAGATACCCCGATACCGCCGTCTGCCCTAGATTTCTCTTGCACGTCAGTGGGTTTTCATGGATGCATGCGCGCCTTCTGCGCCCTCCGCTTTTACCTTCAGCTTCCGACAATTGTAGTCGTCGCGAGGAACATTTTCTTCTCCTTGACCAAGCATCATGGGGGGAAATCGTAAGAGCTAATCCCAGCTATCTGAGGTAGATAGGAACGACAGGTGGTGTCGCTGGTGCTGGATGGCAGCGCGTCGACGATGCTGATACCTCCAACCTCAATCCTGCCGCAGCTTCCAGTCTTTCCATTGATATCCCGGCTTCTGGCACGCTGCATTCAGGAAGACACACCAAATAGCCACCAATCCCCCAACATACATAGCTGTCAACGCCACCGGCATGGCAAACCAACCCATCTTGATGGAGACCCCAATGACGAGCAAATCGCACCCAACAAACAATGGAACGATCACGAAAAGGAACACGAAGAACATCTCGGCTTGGGCCACTTGAAGACGAGCGTGGCCGGAGGAGAAGAGGCCCCAGGTATCGCGAATGCCGAGTTTCTGCGACTGAGCCCAGTAGCCATATTGGCCGAGCCAGAGCAGCGCGGGGTTGAGATTTCCGCTGTCATCAACTGCCGGCGCATTTGCACATGTGCGGAAGAATTCGTGGAAGCTTGAGAAGGGAGCGGACGGGGGGGCCAGGGCGACCTCGTAGCTGGCCTTGGGAGAAGGATCTCTTGTTCGCCGTCAGCGAAATTTGTAACAGTGACATGACTAGCCGGTTTGGGCTTTGAATACTAACCGCGGGCCATCCATTTCAGATTCGCCGAGAAGGATCGGTCGTAGAGTACCCTAAGGATACTGCTCCTAGGGAAAGGGTGATGAGGAGTGGGTTGGAGATGTTTTGGCTAGGGCTACGAAGCTTGGACGAAGTTGTGACGTGTTGAGATTCGGGGCGTGGAGGAGATGATCACAATGCTTGATTCGGGAGGAACTATCTGGACTGGATCTACGTAGTACCAAGAAAGTTCATGAGCCACAGAAGAGTTGGGAAACGCGGCCTGAAAACCAACATGAAGCCGGATATCCCACTCAGGTAGGCGGGTAGCTACCTAACTTAGGCAGTACTTAAACAGGTAGGGGACCTCGCAATGGCGGGCGCCACCCCAACTTTGAACTTTGGCTTTGACATCGCCGTAAGGCTGCCACGGCCGCCGATTCAACCAATAGTAGCTGCTTGTCTGTGTGATATAAAGTAAGACACTCACTGTACGCTGCTGAGTATTGCTTGTTCTTGAGACCTTGTCCCTCTACCTTGGCATCCTTGCTCGTGATGTGTCCACCTTGGAGACCTTGGCAATAGGTAGGTAGACATTATAACACTGCCCCTATGCGCTGTAGACTCCATGTATCGCTTGTGGCTGTACTTTTGGCCCTTTTCAAAGTCTCCCGGGCGCACTACAAAATATGGCGGTTCAGAAACGAGCAAGGAGGTCGTCAGCGCGTCGCCATCGCCAAGGGGGCCCAAGTTGAGGCTGAGCTGCCCAATCGTTCGACGCAACGTACCTGCCCATGGGTAAATATTATTACAGTCGAGGGATTGCGCATGGCTCTCGACCACATTGCCGACATCGCTCACCCAGAAGTAAAGCCAAGAACCATACGAGTTGGAGTATCCAACATGCGATTCAGAGCCCAGCACGTGCCCTCAGAAGGCACGTCCAGATTCTCAGACGACTAGACGTATGAGTGACCGACCACCCTACCTTGGCTACCACTACTTACCACTATGGAATGGTCGGTGACGCATGGACAGGATATGAGCTTCCGAAATCCGACGCATTTCGTCTCCAGGTCGCCCTCGGGAGATGAGCAATAGGGGGCACATGATGTGTTTCTGGCACCTCAACAGAAAGCCTGCCCTGCCCTGCCACGCTCTCCTGGACTCCCGCCTCATCAGCCCCCGTCCTCTCGTCTCCAGCCAGTTCCTGTAAGTCCCGGCGTTAGGCACTCCCAGGAACTAGCGAGACCTGCGCAAGGCCCTTGCTGCCTTAGGTGCATCGCGTTGCTGCAGGGCCTTGTCTGCCCCAGGAAGCCTGTGTTGCTACAAGCGCCGCACCCCCTCTCACGCCGACCCCCCCCCCTGCTGGGGCTCTGCCCAATGCCACGGCCAGTCGTTTACCCCGGATTTCGGATTGCCCACTGGACGTCATGCTAAAGCTCCTCTCGCCGCCGCTGTGCGTATCACCTATCTGTCTCGGCCGTCACCTCGCTCCTCCGAATCCACATTCCCTCAACTCTGGTCTTTTCTTATCTCGCGGATGCTCCGATCATCGCTCTCGACTTCCCCGACTTCACCGACTTCACCGTATGACTCCAGTGTGACGTCCGTGTGATTCCCGTGTGACTGGGTGCGGGAGCCTAAGCCGACGAAAGCAGAAAAATAACCAATACGACCGAAACGTGGGCCAAAGCCAACTCCCCCTCTCAAAGTTGACTTCGGCCTCCTTCAACACCCGCCATGGCCGTTCCTCATTTCGCATCCAGCCTAGCTCTCTTTCCCCGTTCCCAAGCCTCGCCCGCAGCTGTGTACTACTAGCATAGCATGTCCGCATGTTGACGTCCCTCCCCGGCCCGGGGCCCCAACAAACACGGTAGTGGCACAGAGACACGTCCTCGACGACACATAGTCTCTGTTAGCGGCCCAGACAAGCCACGATCCATGGCGTCTTGTCAACCCCGTCTCCCGTCAGGCCAAGCAATCAAGACTTTTCGTTGGTCAATGGCTTGGTCATTTTCACTTCCCGTTTCGCTTCAAAGCCAAAATGAGAAGGCTCTGGAACCACCTTGGCCTCTTATTACATAACGTTTTGCTCCTAGCGGGCTGCATCACCTCCTCGTGATCGGTTTTCTAGACCCCCCTACGCTCCGGAGTCCCGACGCACCGCCCAAACCACCACAACATTGGTATCGTGACTTTTCTTCGCTCGCTAATACAGTTCCTATGTGCTTCTATTGCCTAGTCCAACATCCCAAATGGCCCCGAACATCCCGCCCCCGCAATCCCCCCGGATCTTGCTACACTCCGCTCCCGTCTCACACACCGCACATGCCGTCTCACGCCGGATCCCTTAAGCACATTTCGGGACCCTGTTCCGATCACTCAAAACGCAAAGCTAATAAGCGCGAGGTCCTAGTCATCTCTCCGACCGGCCCGGGCGAAATACCAAAAACAAACGGTACTGTATGACCGTGCCTCCTCCCAAAAAGAAACGCCGTCTGTGCCTGTCATATACATGCGCGCTCTAGCCTAGGCCGTTGGAGCCGTTTCGGAACCGGTTGTCAACCTCTCGATGAGACCATTATGACTCGTCCGTGACTCGTGTTCTTGCCCATCGTCTGACCGCTATCGTCCATTTACCTTTTTCCCTCCCATTTTCAGGCGTTCCTTGCAGTCCTCGCAATACCATTTTGCTGTGTTTAGTTAGCCCCGGTCTATTTGCCATGAAGGATTCAGCACCGCACTTACCTTTTGTTGTGGGAGCAACTTTGAGGCCAACACATTCCAGATGGAACCATTCTCGTGGACACCCATCCGCATCGCATGCCACCATCTCGCCGTAACTGACACTGTTGCAATAGCAATATGTCGGCTCGTCCGCATCAATCTCCCCCTCCTCCTCCTCGCCCTGCATGCTGCTGTTCGTATCTTCGTCCACGAGATGGCTAACAACAGCATGGATAGTAGAACCCGCTTTCTTCTGTGTCTTTTTGTTGATTCCAGCACCCTCGGCATTTCGTGATGATCGCGACCGGGCTGCGTCCTGGAACGACGCCATGGCTGGCGTTGAGGGCTTACTGGCTCGCCCGCTCTTCGTTGTGACTGTCAAGTTCTGAGGCGCTGGAGGTACTGATTCACTCTTGCGCTCATTCTCCTCGGGCTTGTTCTCCTTTTTAGCGACTGCTGGTACGGGCACTGGAACCGGCTCTGGTCGCTCGGGCTCCTTCTTTGCCGGTTCAGTCTTGATGGGCACCGTCGGTTCCTTCACTACCTTGGTCTCGGGTACGGACCGTGGCCAGGCACTCGACAGTGCGGTATTGGGATCGGGCGTGGCAGTCGGATTGCCGTTTGGCTTATTAGATGCTGAAGAAGTCGGACGCGCTTTGCCGTTCTCCAGATTGGCCGACTGTATCGAATTCTGGCGCGCGCGCGTTGGTGCCGGGATCGGCGCTACGATTGGCACAGGAGATGGCTGGACGGCGACAGGTTTGGGCTCGGGCAGTTCGGTGAGCACGGGGGATGAAGTGGCCGATGGAGGCATAGGGGTTACACCGTTCCTGCTAAAGATTATCGTGTTAGATACTTGTCTTTGGGCAATTGGAGGAGGGAACAAAACATACCTCTTCTTCGATTGGCCACTGCCAGAGGGAAGCGCCTTTCTCTTCTTTGGGCCCTCAGGCGCTGGGGTGGCTCTGGGGCTTGCTGTTTTCGCTTTTGGCGCAGTAGGTCCAAAAACGCTTGTCATGGCGCGTTCCGCTGTCGCGCCGTTTGTCGGCTTTTCCACTTTGCGTCTCTTCTGTGGGGGATTACTGCTGGGGGTAGTAGATGCTGTCGTGATACCTAAGCCAACGTTGTTGGGTTCTGCCGTCTTGCGAGACTTGCTGCCCTGCGACTTCTTGCTCTCGCCTTTGTGTCGACCATCGTGATCGTCAAAGTCATCGTCGTGGTTGTTATTGGTATTGTTATTTTGGTTCCTCGAAGCCTTCTTGGCTTGGACGGCCTGCTTCCGAGCATCGCTTCTAGCTGCCGCCTCCTCAGCTAAGGCCTGCGCCGCTGCTGAGATTGCTGCGGCGCCATCGCGTCGCGCGCGGTCGGCTTGCGAAGACCGCCCTGTGCGATTTTCTGGATAGGCCCAGTGGGTGGTGCTCCCCCATTTGGTCTCGTCGCTGAACTCGCTCTCCAGGTGTGGCCAGACATCATCGATGCGGGCGAGTTGAGCCTGAAGGGCTTCATTGGCCGTAGAGATGACGTGGTTCTTTTCTTCGAGCGATACTAGCATTTCTTGGATCTTGATCGCCGTCTGGCGGTACAGGTGTCGGCGAGGAAGGTTGGAAGGGTCAAAGACCAGGTCTTTGTGAGAGTCGTCGGCGGAC
Source organism: Ilyonectria destructans (assembly GCA_020740775.1). Classification (NCBI taxonomy): domain Eukaryota; kingdom Fungi; phylum Ascomycota; class Sordariomycetes; order Hypocreales; family Nectriaceae; genus Ilyonectria; species Ilyonectria destructans. The sequence goes on from JAHEWK010000014.1 coordinate 274,304, forward strand.
GGCACAGGATGCAGACCGTTGCTCATAGCAATTCCGCTGGAGCTGTTCTGGGCGCTCATCGGCGCAGAGGCTGGGGCAATGCTGCTCGAGGCCTCGTTGTTCGGACGTGGCTCGGGGAGGGGTGCCTCGGCGGCAGCAGCGACGAGTCGAAAGAGCTGGTCTTCGGGGGCGAAGAGTTTGGCATCAACCTCCTTCAAAAGCGTGAAGTGTCGGACGAGCTCTTTGGGGAGCGCGGTAATGGCGTCGGCGAAGTGGGTGATTGCCGGGAAGATCTCGATGGGCTGGTCGCTGAGGGACCCTGCACCAACAAGGTCTCTGCCACCACCAGCGCGACCGAGGCTGGCCGAACTTCGCGGAGGGTTTGTTCGTGTCTGTCGAACGGGCTGCGATCGCCGGTGCGACGGTGTTTCCGCCGCGGGCGGCTTGGCCGACTTCATCGTGGGCGAAGCAAATGGGTTGAGATTTGGGGGGGATTCGGTCGAGCTGATCGGGCGTGGGACGAAGTGGTTGGAAGCCGAGATGTTGGTTTGGGTGGGCGGGAGGCGAGTAATTGTGAAATCGACCTGGTAGGAGAAGAGGCTAGGTCATGTTGCATCGATCGCACGATTGAACTGCCGGAGGAAACGCAGAGGGCGTGGAGGGGAGAGGTGGAGGCCAGCAGGACGCAGAGGTAGATGGCTCGCTCCCATTTGATTTTGGGGAAGCGAGCGCTCGACTACCGCGGCGGGAGTGTACGCAGCGGCGCCAGCACCCGCAACAGCGCACATGTCGGCCTCAGGCGCCCCAAAGCGGCATCCACTACCACCTTTCAGCACCAATCAGCGCCACCCAGAGGGGGTCCTGCAGCAAGGCGACCCGCATCCCGGAGAAACCGGCCTCCCGATCCCGGAGTTTTTTCTTATCTGATAAGGGCCAACCCAGGACGCATTTCGTCATTGGCCTTGGACAAGCCGAGCCAGAGGTCAGGTTGTACGAAACGACTCGGAGGTGAAGACAAATCAAGCAACTCGGTCTTTACTTGTTGATATAATACAGATGAGAATAGTCTGACGATACCTAAATTTACAGAGAGTTCCCTCGCCAATATACCCAGAACAGTAGATGCTCTAAAGCCAGTCCTCAACCACATCCGAAAAGCCAACGCGCCTAACTACAATAGAATGAATGCTTGTTACTTGGGTATAAACTTCTTGACCATGGAATCGGTGATGAACCCGGTGTATCAATCCTCCAGATTATTCGACCATGCTTCGCGTCTTCACAGCTCGTCCTCCCGCCGGCGCACCATCCCGGTCTTTCTGCTTTTGCCGCCACTGCCACTCCAGCAAAATCCAAATGAAGTGCTGGAGATCGAAGTCTGGCCATAGTGTATCAATGAAGAAGATTTGAGTGTCTTGATGGCATTGCCAGAGCATAAAGTCACTAAGGCGCTCAACGCCGCTGGTCCGGACAAAGATGTCGAGAGGCGGGTCATTTGCAGTGTACATGTGCTTATCTAGCGTCTCGGCAGTAATCGTTTCGGGGTTTGGAAGCCCCGAGAGGCTGGCAGAGCTGTTCCTTGCTCGGAGGCGCGGCGAGGGAGAGTCTGGATGTAGCGTGGGTGACGAGGAGTCTCCGTCTCTGGAGTCCTTTTCTCCGTCTTCGTCCAGACTAACTGAGTCCTCAGGGGGGACATCGTGGATGGTGGGCAGGCCGCCGTCACGACCATCCAGCTGTCTCGATAGAATCTTCTGCCTGATTCGGGAGGGCGAGAAAGGTGTGGTCTTCGGCGGAGTAGGAGCTAGGAATTCTTGCACGGTCGATTTCACTGCGGTCGTCATCTCAGCTCGGGAAGTATAAGGGAAGCAGATGTTTAGCACAGCCCTGCTGCGCGTTAGTAATTGTTCCACGGCTCTTCTGATTCGACATTTTGTACTTGTTATTGTGCTTTGTTCGTGCAACCGCTTTGTCAACCACTTCTAGAACATCTCCTCGAATCATCTCGCGCTGGCCGAGCACCCGAACACGGGCCCCATAACGGTCGAGAATGTGGCCGTAATTCGTCAACTGCTCGAGCTTGACCTTTGCTAATTGCATGAGGCCTTCGACTTCGTACTTCGGGCGGTTGAAGTTTTCTATGCTGAACGCGTAGACAGTGACGACCTTGACGCCGCATTTGTAGCATATCTCCATTATCTACCCATAATATGTCAGCGTTGTGTCGGGGACCATGGTGATCAATGGCACGTACCCTAGCGAGAGCCTCAAACCCGCGATGATGGCCTTCCACGGTCTCCATTCGGTGGCTTCGTGCGTATCGTCGATTTCCGTCCATCTCAAAGGACACATGCTGAGGAATGGGGCCTTGCTTGAGGGCGCCAATAAGCAGCTCTCGGAGTTGCCTCATGGCCCATTCTCCTGGAGGGGACTCCAAGATCACCCTCCGGAGCAAGGAAGATGTAGCATCTGACATCTTGGTTGAGTGTGGGCGTGGGATTCGCGAGAGGAGCGGGAACGATTGCGGAAAGAAAATGCGACGTGTCGTCGGGTTGTCGGTAGTAGTAAGGGGGATCGTGACGGCGCGATGGGGATCGGAATTCAGAGGTGAAAGCAGCCGTATATTATTAGAAGATTTATGGACGATCGGGAGAGGCGAAAAACGATGGTGACGACGAAGCAGAGCTGAAGCCACGAATCTTGAGTGGCGGAGTTGGCATCTGATGATGGGGCTTGTTGAGGCGCGTGTGCCAACTACGCTGCAAAGCACTGGTGTTCGAGAGTGCGCCCAGAGCTTTTTGTGCCTAGCTGCTTCCTGAGAGCTTGGCGGGCAAGGATATCCCTGGACCAATGAGAGCGCTGCGCACAAACAGCGTCATTCGTCGTGGAGGCCGAGGCTTGATGACGGAACAGCGCATGAGCAGGCCCAGGACAACTTCCCGAAACATGTTAATAGGCTGGACAAGGATCGGAAGTGGCTGGGGTGCTCGTGTTGGATGTTTGGGTGGCTCGATCATCGAACGCGCTTCGACCAGGACTCGTTCGTACACGATTTGGAGCCACGGAGAAGGCGTCGAAGATGTTTGAGAAGTTTAGTTAAAGCTCGCCCAAAAAGCCACGAGACACAAGTTAAAACTCAATGGCAGAGATGTTTGAATCTTGGTTCACACCTTGTCGATGATAGCCCCTGTCGTACAGTAATGCTAGCAATGGGGGATCAACGAGCTGCGTGTACTTCACCTTCATCCAAGCAGCAAATCGCCCACCTTGTCCGCGGTTAGGTCTTAATCTCGCCATGCCGTGCGTCCAAATGACCGAAATGACACTTCCTGTCCGTATTGTTGTTAATACGCATTGCCATGAACCTCCCCTTTGATCTGGTTGGTTGGTTGGTTGGTTGGCTGGTTGGCTACACGGAGCATCGTTGGTGACGACTGGTGACAACAGACGGATGAGTTCCCGGGCTTGGCTCCGCAATCAAGCACGTCATGACTTGGGCATCTGGCTTCCCCATACAAAAATTGCATTCCCCCTCTACGAGAATCGCTTGGGGGATTCGCCCAGAGAGATAAATACCTACGTAGGTGCGGCAACCTGGGTTGTTAAATTGTTTTGCATTTCTCGTTATGTTCTAGAACGTAGCTCTGACTCGCTGGACAGGGCTCGGACCGCGAGAGCAGGAACTAGAAGACGTCATTGCTGCAGTGCCTAGCGGGCGCTGTGAGCCGAGCTTCCAGTTAGAAGCGACGCCACATGCAGTCTCAGTCAGCAATCACTCACAGGCATGTACAGGTGGCATGGTGCTGTAATGACACAGTAATACGCTGTAATGCGACGGTAATGCCTCCAGTTCCACTTTGGTCCCAGCGCGCTTTCGGGCTTTCCAAGGCGAGACGCATGGATCCTGGGTCCTGCACTTCCTCGTTGAGGCTCAATGGCTTCCGACTGGCTGGTTGGGGCCAGTTCGGTGAGCTCCCTGCAGCCATGATGGGTGGGTGTTGGGTGGGTGCTGGGTGCTAATGGTGGAGTCTGACTGCCGCTGCGCGATGTTAGCACCGCTACGGCCGGGTCCATTGGGCTAAGGTTTATGATCTAGATGCGGCCGCCGCCGTTGCAGGTTTTTCTAGACAGATACCGGCCGGCCTTATCAGGTGCGCCGCAAATGCCAGGAACGATCATGTTAGGCTCAGGCCGAGGAGGGTTTGGAGCGATGGCCGGCTACGGAAGAAGGCGCAACCACCCTAACTTGGTATGTACGTAGCTGGAGCTTTGCCAAACTCGTCATACCCACCCAGCTTGTCATCCGTCCAAGGTGTCTCGCCGCCTCCGTGAAGCTCGTTTTTCCACTGCTCCTTTCTCTTTCTTCTTCTCACCCTTTGTCCTGAGTACCGGCCTGTGGAGACCTAGCGATCGCTTGCCCTCTCATTATCCGACTCGGCATCTCTCTCGTTGTTGCAATTGCAGCCATTCCCCGCATCGAAAAGCGACTTCGTGCTACCCCTCGCCAATCCACACCACCTCCCTCGACAAGCTCCTGCCGCCGCCATGGTGGTCTTTGAAGGCCACGAGTTCCTCACTGAGGAGGAGAGGCGCCTCAAGGAAGATCGTGATCGTACCAAGTACTGGAAGAAATGGGGTCCCTACGTTTCTGAGCGACAATGGGCCACAGGCAAGCTGCCGTGCGCTCACTCGCACACCCTCAATTGCTAACTGCCTCGCAGTCAGAGAAGATTACAGCGCCGACGGAGACGCTTGGAGCCGTACGTCTGGCTTCAGTACCGACCTTTCCGCGCATCGAAAACTGATAAGCTCGTCTAGATTTCCCCCACGATCACGCCCGGTCCCGAACCTTCAGGTGGGGCGAAGACGGCATCGCGGGTGTGTCCGACACCCATGGCTGGCAGAACATTGCCTTCGCCTTTTGGAATGAAGAAGAGTGTGTCTACCAATCCTACAAGACGTATTTACACGATTGCTGACTTTTGAAGTGATTTCCTCAAGGAGCGCCTCTTCGGCCTTTCCAACCCGCAGGGCAATCACGGAGAGGGCGTCCGGGAAGCCCACTTCCATGTTGACAACACCCCGGTCAGTAGTCGGCCCTGGTCCCAGGAATATCTTGATAGTGGACTTCCGCTAACCCGCATGACAGACTGTAATAGACCCCCCCACAAGCTGTGATGTCTCGGCATGCTAATTGTTTTCCAGCACTCTTACATGAAGTTCCTCTACAAGTACCCTCAGAAGAAGTTTCCCTACCAAGAGCTGCGTGATGAAAGTGCCCGCAGAACGAAGGAAGACAGAGAGCACCAGATCACCAACACCGGGGTGTTTGACGAGGATAGGTACTGGGACATCTTCATCGAAACTGCCAAGGAAACCGACGACCCCGACGAGATCCTTTTCCGAGTCACGGCCTGGAACAGAGGCCCCGATCCTGCTCCGTTGCACATCATTCCCCATGTCTGGTTCCGCAACACTTGGAGCTGGGGCAGAGAGCCCGAGAGCAAGAAGCCATCCGTCAAGTACCAGGATGAAACCATGGTCAAATCAGACCATTGGAATCTGGGAGAGCGTTACGTCCTATGCTCTCCATCTCCTGGTGTGGGATCTAGTGGAAAGGATGTCATGCCTAAGTTCATGTTCACCGAGAATGATACGAACTTCAAGACTTTGTATGACCAAGAGAATAAGCAGCCATATGTCAAGGATGCTTTCCACAGATACATCGTGGACGGTGAAAAGGACGCCATCAATCCTGCCCAGACTGGCACAAAGTGCGGCGCATGGTTCAGCTTCAACGAAGACGGTGGTGTGAACCCCGGAGAGTGCGCCGGTGAGAAAACCCCCTGAAGCCTACTGGATACAACACTGCTAACCAAAATCACCAGTCGTTCGATTCCGCTTCACTAAGCGGGATGATGGCTACCTCGATGAAGAAGAGTTCGATGATGTGATTGAGAATCGTATTGAAGAAGCCGATGAGTTTTACTACAGACTTAGCCCCCTACCCATGGCCGACGATCTTCGCAACATTCAACGTCAAGCATTCTCAGGCATGATGTGGACGAAGCAACACTATTACTTCGTCTGGGATCACTGGGCGAACGGCGATCCTACCATGCCTCCCCCGCCCGACTGTCGTAAAGGGATAAGGAACTCACAATGGAAGCATATGCACTGCGACGACATCCTGTCGATGCCCGATTCGTGGGAATACCCCTTCTTCGCTGCATGGGACAGTGCGTTCCACTGCATCCCGTTGGCCATGATTGACCCCGACTTTGCCAAGAAGCAGCTCGACCTCTTCACCCGCGAGTGGTACTGCCATCCAAACGGGCAGCTTCCAGCGCAAGTTCCCTCCCTTGAACTTGAGCCCAGAGCAGATGACTAACTATTTTCTAGATATGAGTGGAACTTTGGCGATGTGAATCCACCAGTCCACGCTTGGGCTACGTTCAGAACCTTCAAGATTGAGCGGAAGATGTACGGCCGTCAAGATCTTGAATTCCTTGAGCGTGTGTTCCAGAAGCTCCTCCTTAACTTCACATGGTGGGTAAACCGTAAGGATGCCGACGGCAAGAACGTTTTTGAAGGAGGCTTCTTGGGGCTGGACAACATTGGCTTGTTCAACCGCTCAGAGCCCCTGCCCACGGGAGGCGTGCTAGAGCAAGCAGACAGCACCGGTTGGATGGCATTCTACTGCCTCTCCATGCTGAACATTGCCCTGGAATTGGCCAAGCATCGTCGCGTCTATGAGGACATTGCATCGAAATTCTTCGAGCATTTCATCTTCATCAGTGACGCAATGACTTTCCGAACTGGTCTGAAGGAGGAGCAATCGCTCTGGAACGAGAAAGACGGGTTCTACTATGATGCCATTTCATGGGGCGGCCCCTGGATCCAGCAACTTCCTGTCAGGTCGCTCGTGGGCCTGATTCCCCTCTATGCGACTATCACGCTGGAACCCGAGCTGCTTAACAAGCTCCCGTCGTTCAAAAAGAGGGTTGATTGGTTCATGGAGAATCGTTGTGACTTGGCAGAGAGAAACATGGCCAGTATCCGAAAGCGCGGAAAGGGAAATCGACTCCTGCTCTCCATCGTCAGCAAGGACAGACTGGAGAAGATTCTCAAGCGCATGCTTGACGAGGACGAGTTCTTCAGCGACCATGGAATTCGATCTTTGTCGAAGTTCCACAAGGAGAACCCGTTCTCGATGGACGTCAATGGGCAGAAGTTTGCGGTCGGATACGTGCCAGGCGACTCCGACAGTGGGCTCTTCGGCGGAAACAGTAACTGGAGAGGTCCGATCTGGTTGTGTGTCAATTTCCTCCTGGTCGAGTCGCTGCAGCGCTTCTTCCTCTTCTACGGACCTGAGTTCCAGGTTGAGTGCCCAACTGGTAGCGGGGACTTCATGCATTTGGGCAAGGTTGCTGAAGAGATCCAGCACCGTCTGCAACATCTCTTTGCTCGAACTGATGACGGCCGGCGAAGCATCAACGGAGGTGACGATCGGCTCGACTTTGACGAGCACTGGAAGGACTACCTCTGGTACTATGAATTCTTTGATGGTGATTCTGGGCGTGGTCTGGGTGCCAGTCACCAGTGTGGTTGGACAGGACTCATTGCTCGCATGATCCACGATACTGGGTAAGTTTCTTGCTGTGAAAAAGAAATTGGGTGAAGTGCTAACTTGCAGTCAGTGTCAACTGTCGTCTCCCCCAAACCCCTCGAACGCCATCTATCGGGATGTCACACTACTTTGATGAAATGGTCAGCCGGACCGTCGATCATGGCGCCCATGCTAACGGCATGCCTCGTCTAAGACGGTCATCTACGGCACGCTCAATCGGAGCGCGTAGTGACTTTGATGACGACAGTCACTCGGCCCACTCAGTCCGCCTCGATGATCCAGAACGGGTCAGGCAGCGAAGCGTGGCTGATGTTCACATGCATAGCTACATCTCAGACCAGTTGAGCAGATACAGGGACGAGAGTCTCTCGGGCAACTACGAACATGACGATGAGTTTGAAGCCAAGGCATCATCTTGAAGGGCCCAGGGATGGACGTGGCGATCAGGAGAAAGGCGAATACGAATGTTCAGCATTGACATAGCGAGTCTAGACCACTGCTAGAAGGGCATGTACGACAGGGACTGGTTGACGATTAAAATACGGTGTCGCTGTATCTCGGGAAAAATTGAATCATGGCATACAACCGCCTAAGTAGAGTGTTTTTGGAATTTACCTTTATGTGAAGTGTGCCCGATGGATTGACCTATCGAATGTAGAGACTAGACAGTTCTGAATACTTGTCAAGAACCCCGTTAAACCTCCAACATCAATAGCGTCTACACACAAACAAGACATTCACGGAATGAAGAAAGAATCAATGGCCGGGGGGAATTGCATTTATTGCGCGCCCTATGCACACCCTCCTACACTATTCATTCCATCGACACCCCCCCGCAGCGGCAGAGCGCTCGGGATACAAAAGTCGGAGCCCAGCAGCTGGATGGGCCATGGATGTGGTGGGTGAGCGGCCGAGGCCGAGCCCATGAGACGAGGCAAGGAGACTAAAGAGGTAGTTGTACTATGGTAATTTTACAGGGAGTCGGTCAGGAGCTTGTTCATCTTGGCGATGCGGGCGGAGACGCTGAGGTCAATGGTTCGGTCGCCAATCTCGACGACGAGTCCGCCAACGATGTCGGAGTTGACCTAGATGTTGATGTTAGGAGGGCATGTCTTGGATGGGGTGGCCTCCTGTGTGAAATTGGCTGAGGTTCGAGGTGGAACGTACAGTGTTGGTGACCTTGAGCTTCTGGCCAGCACCGATGTAGGAGGACTTGGAGACGGCAGCCTCCAATCGGCTGAGAGTGCGCCTGTCAAGAGCCTGGAAACGACATGTCAGCACATCGATTCATCATTCCATGCCCCATATTGCAAGCGCGGCGAAGCCCATCCCTCCCTCGCTTCTCCTTCGTATATCCGACGGCCTGCGACACACGTACCTGAGCGCTGGTGACGGTGACCTCAACCTCACCGCGGGCGGCGGAGATGAGGGTGGCGAACTTCTCAACGACGCCGGGGAGGAGGCCGAGTCGGTTGTTCTCAGCGAGGGTGTTGAGGAAGTTCTTGACGGTCTCGCTGGAGGCGCCAGACTGCTTGACGAGCTCCTCAACGATGGAGGACTTGTCGGCGTCGGTCAGGGTAGGGGCGGCGAGGATGGTGACCAGCTTGGGGTCCTTCTCGAGGAGGGCGCCGAGGTTGATGAGGGCGTTGGCCGTGGGGTCGAGGCTCGAGGTCTTGACGGCAGCCGTGTACTAAATTGACGCAAAAATGTTAGCGACGGCGACGCGGACATCCATTGGCCCGACACGGGGACCCGACGAGGGCATTCGCGAAGCCAATTGGGGTCGACCGGGCACGAGAAAGGCCTCGGCGGGCCAAGTGTCGGACGTTGGGACGACTCTGGGCGGGAGGCTGCGATTACCAGAGCGGTGGCATAGGTGCCGTCGACGCCGAAGACGGCCACGGGGGCCTTGACCTCGGTGGGAGCCGCGGCGGCAGCGAACGAGCGGACGGGGGCGGCGCGGAGGGCGAGGGCGCGCTGGGGAGCGGCGGCCCGGACGGAGCGGAGGACTTGTCGCGAGAACATGGCTGCTGCTGGTTCGGGAGGGCGAATTGGCGATGGCGGAGGGCGGGAGGGAGGATGATGAGTTCGGCTGGCCGTAGAGCTCCCGGGTTTTCGATGCTCCAAGTTGTTGCTTTCGGCAATTTTCGGGTGTTGATGCCTGGGCGCCGTCAGGCATCCACTTTGGACGATTACATAACACGCCTCAGTCCTCGAATTGTCGGAATCCAGAGTGAGACCTTCATAGTGGCTCTCATTCGTTTTGTCTATTTATTCTAGACCTCGAAATCTCCCTCGAGGAATGGATTCAACAGGTGCAATTAATGTGGGCTTGTTATCGCTCTGTGATCTGGTTGCATGTATCTAACACATCCAGCATCAACATATCACTACGGCGAGTTAAGTAAGTCTTGTCAACCAGGGAGGGAAGTTAGAGTGAGTCGTCAATTCTGGTATAATCTTCATCATGAGCTGTCTTGTATTTTATCACGTATAATTGCATTTTCTATGAGGGATTCAGTATTATGTTTGCAGAATTGAAGTCGATGTTGGTTGGTCGACCACACTTGAATAGACTTATACGGTCTATAGTCGGACGGCTGGAAGTTGGCCCGATGTCTGGTTCCTCGGGCTCCGTTCGCAATCAACACAACACCATCCGTCCCAACTCTCATCATAATGGTCGTGTAATTAACATGCACTGTCTTCTAAGGTCCTGCCTCAACGCCGAAAACTCCCCAAATCGTGTCCATCAGCGCCCCTTGCTCAATCGCTCTTCAACATGCTGTCCACGAGGTCACCCAGGGGTCCCCAGTAATCTCTTCCGCTCGCCAGACTGTGCTCGTCGACAAAGAGCACGTACTGCTTGAAGCTCGTGTTCAGGTGCGGCTCGAGACCCAGCTCCCGGATGACGGGGTAGTGGTGGCAGTAGATGTGGGCGTAGACGCGGTACATGCGCTTGAAGATCTGGCGCACGAGTGCTGGGAAGGACTTTGGAAAGGGGACGCCTAGAAGAAGTGTAAGAGAGAGATACCAAAGTCAAGTCGCTTGAGGGACCACCTACCAATCTTGCTGGGCAAAACTTGTTCGTTGTCAATGTTGGCCTGAACCCATGCCATGAGTTGTTCGATGTATGCCGGGGCCGGCATCTTGGTTGGACGCTTGTAGTTTTCGCTGTCCTGCCAGAGGTACTCGAACCTGTCACAGGTTAGCCTAGATCATCGACGGCACTTTTCGTGTAGGTAGCCATACTCATCAGTCGCCTTCATCTCCGGGCATGTTTGCGGCGAGCAGAACTCGGTAATGGCGCCGTAGAGGAGGTTGATTTGGTTGTAAAAGTCCACCACTATGCTCCGTTAGTCTCGTTTACCGCCCGCCTCCTTGTTCATGATTCATTGTTCACTCACTGTTGACAGCCAGCCACTCATTCTCGTCCTCGCCCTCGGGTAGCTTGACGACCTTGCGCAGGCTCCCGCCGCCGAGCGTCACCTCGGCATACTGTCGCAGCTGGTAACTGGCCGCGCCGCCCTTGCCCACGCGCGGGCGAAACTGGTTCCTCGTCCGCTGGTTACTATCGTACACAATGTCCAGGTCAGCTACTTTCTCGTCGACGTAAGGCAGCGGTTCTATGGAGAGGGAGACGGGGATGATGGTCGTCTCCATCTGGGTCATAATCGACAAGGACTTGGGGCTGAGGTATCGGAACAACGACATGGCTATGCGATGGCGGGCGATGGATGATGGGATTCGGAGTCTGAGGGGAGCGGACTAACACGGTAGTCAAGAACTGGGCCATGATGGCAGCGGTCGGCGGCGATGTCGATGTCTCGAGGAGATGCAGCGCTACATTCCAGCGGTTAGCGGGGCAATCGAGGGCATGTGGATGGACAGGGCGACGAACAATGCAGTGTGTTGCCAAGACAGGCAGGTGACGGAGTTGTCTCTGAGGTCGACGCGAGGCGTGTAGCGTGTTCAGGTGGCCGGTATTGCTGCTCAGGGGAGGATGTTGTGGTGGTGGTGATGGTGGATGCGGTTTGCGGTTTGCGGTTTGCGGAATGCGGGCTGTGAGTTGCGGGACGTTGGCGTGTGACCAAAGGCCCGCGCTCGCTGGCTGGCGATGACGGTGCCCAATTGTTTACACCATTTCCTGATTGGGCGTGGTTGCCACGGAGCCGCCGCTGTACCGCTACAGAACGTGTTGCCCCGCTTCCTCAACTTATATGGAACAAGCCTCAACCCCATCAATATGCATCCATGAAGATTAATTAATTGCCCGTTGTTTATCGCTCGTTGTTGTTCTGCCTGTTGATATGACTGGGTGAACCGGTTTGGTCAGCGACAGCTCTACACCAGCTCAATCTCCTCCAGACGCTCCCCCTGTGAACCGTCGGCCGCTTCGCCATGCATGATCCCATGCACATACGCGGCGCCTACAAAGTGGTATCTGCGAGCAGAGCACTTGTCGTCGAGCGATACCTTGGCCAATGCCTCCTCCACAGTCTCCTCCACAGTTTCCTCCACAGTCGTCTCCCTGAGAACTGCCGGCGTGCTCAACCCCGGCAAGATCCACACCTCATCCCCAGCCCTGGCCGACAGTGGCCCCGTCCCCAAGTACCGGTTCCCCAGCGTAAAGAGCTGTCTTCCGCCGTATGCCACGTCGAATGCCGTCGCGAAGCTCGAACAACTCTTGAATAGCTGGCTGCCCCTCTCCATCTGGCCGTCACCCACCACTCGCGCCTTGCCGCTCATGACGTCGGCCGGGAAGTAGATGTCGACCGGGCTGCCGTCTGCGTTCGCCCGTGTTAGTCGAGAGACGGTGTATTGAAAGCTGTCCCACAGCACAGTGACCTCTTCGCGTGAAGGCGTGCAGCATTCGTCCCCGTCGCAGGCTGTAAGAGCGTCAAGGTCGTCGAGAACAGTCGCCATGCAGTCTTCGAAGGGGTTGTAAGGCTCAGGGATGACCTTAAAGACCCGACCACCGGGCGGCTTGTCGACTCCAAAGTGATTCAGTACCTGGGCATCTGCCGCGGTAAGAATCATGAGCATGGTGAATATCTTGAACTGGTGACCAAACTCGTCGGGGGCTCGTGGCCCAAACTTCTGGGCGTCGAAGAAACTCCCATAGGACATGTCCATGCACAAGGTCCTCCAAAGAGTATCTGTGAGACGAGAACTATCCCCATCCGCCTTGCTCGCCTTGATAGATAACGGTAGTTTCAACCACGACGGGTCAAAGAGAAACTTGTCTCCAGGTCTTGAGGCCGGCCTATTTCCAACCTGGCTAATCGTCCCTAGGCAAAATCCCCCCAGTCCCAATATCGGACTGTCAAGTCTGTCAGCTTTGAGTGGTCGGTACTCTAGCCCCTTGTCTGCCGCGAAGAGATTCGGGATCGCATTGACTCCCGGCAACCCAAAGTCCGGGACCCAACTCGGCAGGTCTTCTCGTCGGTGAGGAGAGACAATGCAGCTCGAGAGCAAAGTGATACTTCCCGCCTCCAGCATAATCTGCCTTGCTGCTTCTGCGTAGACGCTCGCCACCGACCGTCGATAGTCCGACTTCTGCCGTTTCTCGCCAAACACATTCATAATACCATGCAGCGAAAACACCTTGTCCCGTGGGTTCGACGCCAGAAACGTCCAGAAGCAGTGCACCAGCTCCTCCAGCGTAAACGTCTTCCTGTACAACAGAGCCTTCTCTGCATCCGGCCCCATTGCAGCGCTCATAAATGTCCGCCACTTGTACATCTCAGCCATGTTCCATTCCACAGCGACGCCAATTTGGCTCTCATGGACGAAGTTCTTGGACCGGGACGTCCCTAACTTGGCTTCGTTACGCCGCAGCGCCTCGGCTACCATCCCGAGATCATACCAGGCCACTTTTCGCTTCCCAATGTACATGAGCAGGGTATCCGGCAGAACGGCTTCTTGTACGATCCATGCACGCTTGAACCACTGCCGTTGGAAGATACCCGCCAAGGCGATCCACTCAGGCAAGGATATGATGGGCACTCCAGCGGCTTCGTAGTTTTCCTTGTCCTGTCCGCTATAAGGCACGATCTGGCTCTGCTGGAACTTGTCGATGTGTGTTGCCAGCGTTTTCAGTGTCTTGAGTCCTACTTCCGCCTCGTCATCTTCTGGGCCGAGCCAGGCCAGCACGAAGGTAGCTCGTGAATAAATCCTATCCATCATGCTCACCTGTGCGCTCTTCTCGTCAATGTCGTTCTGGTTGATGCATATCGCGTCCGCCCAGATGAGATCGTCTGCACCATATGGATCCTGGGAAATAGTTCGCAACTCCAAGTCGGGTCGGTCTGAAAGATTGTTAAGCACTGAGATAACTCCATCGTGGCCCCCAGCCATTGCAAGGTCCATAGCCGCCTTCCCCATGTTATCCTTTGCTCCCAATAATGCCCCAGCCTTGCCTAAGATTTCGACACAGTCAGCGTGTCCATTTTCCGCAGCATAATGAAGTGCCGCCCGGCCTCGATCGTCTGCTGTATTCACCCACATTCCCCGTCTGATACGCCGCTCAACAATATTCGCAAGGCCCTTCCCTGCTGCGAAGTGGAGATACGTTTGGCCCTGCCCAATCGTCCTGTTCAATTCATCCACGTACGCTGCACCGGGTACGGTGCTCAAGGCGTCATGGAGGTTCTTCTGGATATAGAGCACTTGCCCGTTGACGAGGATGGGCACCCCGTTCTCGGGCATGTATTCCGCATTGACCGCGTTGAAGTGGTCGAGTCCGTAGATGCCATCTGCGTGTGGGTTGCCCCAGGTATAGGACAGGCAATGGTACTGTAGGTCTTCACTATCAATGTTGCAGACTCGGATGTTGAAGCGCAATGTGCCATCAGGATCTCTGCCCGCGCGCTCGAAGAGTCTGATGGACGATGTTGAGAGAGCGTCATAAACGAAAGGTTGTGGACCCGCTGTGTCGTGGCTCAGGCTTGAACTCATATTTGACTCTCTGGAAAAATTGAAATTATGCATATCTTTATCCGTGACGAGCTGCGGCCTGTCGAGTTTGAATCGAGGTTAAAGGTCTGTGTAGGAGCAACGTGGTCGAATTTAGCTAGATGAATAGGCACCAACTAAACTACCAACCATTCAGCCTCACCTTGGTAAGCGTCAATACCACCCTCATCGAATATTGGCTGCTAATTCTCACTAGAGTCATAAATATGTCAGTCTTTTTTCCTTCTTCCCTTTTTTAGCAAAAGAATCCTAGCTTCTTTACAGTTTTGACGTAAACCTTGGTTTCCCTATTACCATCTGCCCCTGTTGCCTCTTCCTCTCCCTCGTCCTCTGCCTCGTCCTCCGCCGCGGCCACCACCACGACCTCCTCTACCACGGCCGAACCCTCTTCCTCCGCCGAAACCACCTCTTTGTGACGGCGATGGCCCTTGTGCTTTTCTCTCCTGCCTCTCCTCCTCGGATGCATCCCAGATGTTCTCAATACTCAGCAGTTCACAGAAAAGTACCGTTTGAGGGTTGCTGTACTCCTCCGGCTGCTCCTCCACAATCTCAGGATTTCCCAAGATATATGGCGGAGCCGTGACTTCAAAGTTTTCTGGAACATCCAGCTTGTTAGTCTTTACAATATTCTCCTCGACCCATGCTCTCTCTGCTTCGATGAGAGGAAGGTAGTGCTCCTCTCCCAGATCCGGTGGGGTCTGGGCCGTTGGGTCACCGATGACAAGAGACTTGTGGAAGACTCGAGTGATTGCCAACCACTCTGGGTCATATTGTAAGCGATAGCGTGGCGAACTCTCACTGGGTGGGTGCTCGGCATTCATCTCCGGCTTCAAAGGTTGCATCTCACAGAGCTGGAGGAAATGCCGCCCTGGAAGGCACTTGTCGAGGGCCAAAAATCGGACTTCCTTATTTGTGATTCCCCGTGGTACTGGTTGGCCAGGTGTCCGCTTTGCTTGTGGCCGGGCGAAGGAAGCAGGAAGCTGAGCTCTCAACTCCTCCGAAACTTCACTCATCTCTTCCTTAGCAGGCTCCGTCGTCTTAGCCTTAGGTGCCACTGGTTTCATCTCCTCCTCTTCATCATCGTCATCCATATCAAGGTCAATCTCGTCTGGGTTACTCTCCTTAGCAGCAGGAGCCACCGAGACAGCTTCAAGTTTGGGTTCATCCGCCTCGGCAACTTGCTCGTCGGCATAGGTCTTGAGAGCCCCAAATTTGACGTGCAGATGAGCTGAGAACCAGTATGGGGGCCTCAACCTGTCCATGACGTATTCCGCTGCCACACTTCCAAGGGATCCGTCCTTTGACTCCTGTCGGAAATCCGGCTTCTTTCTGAACAACCATTCCTGATCACCATGCTTCTCGATGGCACGTGGCCAGTCGTGGCTCAACCCTACGTCGACCTGGGTTTGAACGAGAAGCAACTTGCGCACATCAAATTCTCGGACGTGGTACCACGATTTGACGTCATCAGAATTAAAGGGCAGGCGCTCGTGGTGCGGTTTGCGGTAATCGAAGCCCTTCCAGATACCCGACAGGCCAGCGATGCGCAGAGGGCCGAGACGAAGGATGTTGGCGGCGCCGAGATAGTAGATATTGGGTGCGACCCAGCCGCCGTAGTAGAGCTCCCACAGGTGCGAACTTGCCTCGTGGTTTCCGGCAATGAAGATGGTCAGGTAGGGAGCCTTTCGCTCTCCCGAGTAGTACTGTGGAAAGTCGCCCAGGTGGCGGTACTTGACAGGGCAGGACATGATGCTCAGGTCTGCAGCATTTCGGCAGGACTAGATGTGTCTGTAAGCACAAAATTACCGGCAGTGAGTGGGTAGAATACCAACCTGGAAATCGCCGCCGATGATGAGAACATCGACACCATCCCAGCCACGGTGCTTGCACGACTCTGCCACGGAGGCGTAGATGGCGTTGAGCGTGCCATGGCCCTGCGAAGAGAGATCAGTAAGCGGAATGCCGAACAGAGGAAGAATACGACTTACGCAGCCTTCGACAGCGACACGGACGCCCTGCGTTTCAAATGTGCTGGTGGCCATCACTGTGGGTGGGATCGCGGTGTAGTCGCAAGGTCAGACCCGTTCCTTGGCGCCTGGGAAAGAAGGCCCTGGCAATTTGATGGTTTCCAGTCACCACCAAATGGAACTGCCGCTCAACACACTGCATCAAGCACAACCGGCAGGATCAGAACAGACGAGAATACTCTAACGTAGCAAGAACGAACAGCATATTGGTACAACACGATGTTTTTTTTTAATGATCAAGTAGATCGGGACGCACTTTCACTCAGAAATCTGCCACGTTGAAGGCATGCAAGTTTGTCAAAATCTTTGCAATGGAGTGCCAAATTACTATTGATGTCTATGGACGTCACAGCTTAAGTGCTATAAATCAAGATATGATATAAGGTTTGTTGCCCTGCAGAAAAAGCGAAGTCTCAATGCGTCAACTGAGCCACGCAGAGTGAGAGGGATACATCAATCTTCCAAGTCTAATAGACGTTCAACCCACGGAGGAGTAGAAGGGAGGAACGCATATGCTGAAATGGTGTTTCAAAGAAATGAGTATTGAGCGGTAGATAGCTCATCAATCATCATATAAACATCACGAGGGCCCCAGGTCGTGGTTGGGTTAGAGGCCATCATCGTGGCTTCTGGTGATATGATCGTCATTATTCATGAACGGCGGCAATCATCCTTTGATTGCTGACTTTGTCTAGCCAGGAAGACGGACATCGAAATCAAACAAGTAGCCTTACCGTCCCAACTCCAATACTCCCATATGCTCGCTGCGTCCCGACAAGGGCGCAGGCAGGTATTGATGAATGCAGGTAAAATAGCAGAAGATGCATGTGTGACAGACAGGGCCAATGTTTTAGTCATCTCACTTCATGCTCATGTTCGCCCTGGCGGAAATTAGTATCAATGCATCCCGCCCGGGAAGGGTGGTCGGGGTGCGTACTGGTCCAGGCCCAGGTAATCCGCTGCAGCTAAGAGCTCGAGGCAGAGCTCAACGGGGATGTCCATGTCAGGAACGTCCTCACTGTTCTGGTATCGGTACCAGTAGTGGAAGTACTCGACCACTTTGTCAAGAACCATTGCACTGTTTTGTGACCAGCAATCAGCCTCTGACCTTTTTTCTCCATGGAAGTGCGAAGTGCGAGTTCAGATGCGGTCAGGTCAAGTGTAGTGAGCAATCAACCAGAACCACAGGGCGGAGCCAGTGGTTCTGTCAAGAAACAGCAGGTTCTTGTCATCAATCCGGGTCAGGCGAGAGCTTGGGCGCAGCCGAGGCCATCATGGAAGCCGGGGGAGGCAAAGGGGAGAAAAGCAAACAACCAGCGGGCAGCACATGGATGGCAATGACCTACCTCATCTCCTGAAAGACACAGCGGGCGTCCTTGGCCTCGGCGAACTGGCCTGTAGATTGTGTGAGCTGGGTTGGCTCAATCTCCTGTCCAAGCTTCGTCCACTCTACCGCTGCTGATGCTGCTGCTGTTCTGCTCCAGGCGTAGCGAGCGTAGCATAGCATAGCATAGCGTAGCGCAGTGTAGCGAGTGTGCCGCGTGTGGGAAGTGCGTTCACCTACTCCTCACGTCGAGCATGCCCTTGATGATTGGGCTCACCATGGCGGCCTCTCGGAGCACGACAAACTCGAATCCATCGGCGGAAACGAGCGTGATATACTTGCTGGGTGTTTGAACGTCCATTGTGTCTGTGATGGTGTTCCAAGGAGCAGAGCAGGCGGCTGTAGGAATAGCAACCAGCTTTTGGTGTGTGTGAGAGTATGCAGGTTTGTCGGAAAGATGCATTGACGAGAACGTGTCTGGCCAAATCACTGGCGTGGGAAAATTTCTCGTGCGCTTTTGTGCACGGGCCGTATTCCCCAATTTTCTCCCTCCAGGCCTCAACTTTTGGCGCCTTGGGGCCTTGGGGCCTGGAAACGTTGAAGCGAGGCGAGGATCCTTCGGTTGCCCTGCCAACTTGTTTACAGCCGGTAACTGGTGCAACAGGTGCGACGCAACAGGGACCAGGTGCGAGCGAGCAACAAGACAAAGCCACTTGATACTCGGTCTGGTCAAGTCAGGCGCTGCTCCAACTTGCGACAGTCATTCTTCTTCCTGACCTACATCCCATCTTTCGATTCTTCGTCTCCCATCTGTATACTCACATTCGGCTGGCCACCTTCTCTCCCCCGCACCAACGCATCAACGGCCACCGCCTCCACGTCGAAATACGTTGCTGTCTGCCCTTGTCCGGCAATCTGCGCCCAGTATATTACGTTCCCTGCCCTGTGGTATTCGACTGAACCAGCCGCCCGCCTCTTTTCTCCAACCTAACGTCACCGCATTCTTGGGCGACATTGACGCCTGAGACAACTGTCGCTCGCGCTCTCTCTCCAAACGAAGCCCTGCGCTCAAGCATGGCATCATCGTACCAGTACAGCAACTCGTACTACGACACCGAACAGCCACGACGCCAGCAACGCTCCAGCGAGGGCACCGTCAGCACCACCATGAGCTCGTCAACGGGCCGCGAGTCGGCGGGGACTCACATGACGGAGGCGCCTACCTATTCCAAGAAGATTGTCGTCGTCGGTGACGGCGGCTGCGGCAAGACCTGCCTGCTCATCAGCTACAGCCAAGGCTATTTCCCCGAGGTGAGTGGCATGACGTGACTTGGCATGGACAGGAACAAGGACATTGATGGGCAATTGTCCCATTGTGTCTGAACCAATGCCTATCCTACAACAGTGGCTAACCAGACATCATCAGAAATACGTCCCTACCGTCTTCGAAAACTACATCACATACCCTACCCATCCGCCCACCGGTAAGACTGTGGAGCTTGCATTGTGGGATACCGCCGGCCAAGAAGAATATGACCGTCTCCGACCGCTCTCGTACCCGGAGACCGATCTCATCTTTGTCTGCTTCGCCATCGACTGCCCCAACTCGCTAGACAATGTGCTAGACAAGGTATGCATTTCCAGAAACCGCACATCACTTCTTCCAAATCCCATACTGACCCTGCCGTTTGATAGTGGTATCCCGAGGTCCTTCACTTCTGTCCCTACACTCCTCTCGTCCTAGTCGCCCTCAAGTCGGATCTCCGCTACAAGAGGACCTGCATAGACATGCTCAAGACCCAGGGCCTCACTCCCGTCACCACAGAGCAAGGCATGGCAGTGGCCAAGAAGATGAGCGCCCAGTACATGGAGTGCAGCAGCAAGGAGATGCGCGGAGTCGATGAGATCTTTGAGCGAGCCATTCTCACCGTTGTCGCCAACGACCGAAAAACCATGGAAGCTTCCGCAGCTTCCGGTTCAAACCACGAGGGGAGGTCATCGCTTCCTGGCGTTGGAGTCGTCAAGAGGAAGAAGAGAAAGTGCCAATTCCTCTAAGCAGCCCCAACTGCTAGAGGTTGACGTCTCGGAGAGATATCTTAACACATTTTTTGCACCTCCTTCGCTCGCTCCCCTTCTATGAGAGGGGAGACAGGTACAGGCGAGGTGGGCACACCGGCATAAAGAGTTGTAATGACCATCGCATGAATCTTGTTTCTTATAACGATTGCACCTTATGTTTTTGCTCTGTTGCTTTTTACACGCTGACGAGGAAGTCCCGCCAGCGATGGTCAACCGGGACGAACCCCTCCGAGGTCGCTGGGAAGCGCTCCCTCGACCAGACGAGGAAGTGTAGATCTCGGAGAACGGGGACAGAAGGGACCTGGATGGTATGGTATGGTACATAGGGGAAGCGCGCGCGTCGGCCTTTGGAATGATTTAGAAGACGGGCTATTCGGGGCTGGTTCAGGGGAGAGGGAGGAGAAATACGGGTTGTTTTTATGTACTCGATGGGCATATGGGTGGTTGTTTCATGCGGCCGGGTGCTTCTTCCTCTTGTTCTTATTTCATTTTTCTGTTTGTATCATGATTCCGTTGAGTCATTGGGTTGGGATAGGACATACAAAACATCTTCAAAGCATTGCCAAGTTGTCTCCTTTACTGTGACGTCCAAGCTGTGCACGCATAGCATGTTAAGTCACCCCCCCTGTAAAGCTTGTATGGGACTTCCTCTGGGAGAACCATGCGCGCTTGTATATATCCACATCTCGACATGAGCGAGCAGTAGCGTTTTCGTGCATCCTCGCAGCCTTTGGGTATCAATCAATCCAGTCCAGTTCCGTTCCGTTCGTCCCATCAAGTCTCCTCGCGCTTTCCGTCCTCGTGCTGCCCATGCTGCTGTCCAGTATGCTGCTCCCCCTGCTTCACTGTTTCTCCTTCGCCCTCGCCATCCTTGTCCATAACGGTCTCAAACTGCGACCACAGCGCCTCGACCGACGAGAACTCGTTGCCGACCTACCCATCGTCTCCCATCAGCTATCCACGCCACACGAGCAGAGCAAGGGTGCCTGGGAGTAACTTACCGCAATGACAGCCTCCAGTGACCGGTTTAACTTGTTGATGTTTGCTAGGACGTGCTCGAAGCTCTATGCAGCCCGGAGGCGATGATGTCAGTGTTTGGTTCGGGGCGTGTCTCGAGTGACGCTCCGGACGAGGATCTGGACACACCATGGCAATCTCGCCAATGAGGGCTTCGCGCTGCTGCTCAAAGTACGTCTTCTCGTGGGCGCCCATGGCGGACGCGGACCGTGGGTTGGACGCCATGGTTTCCGTTGTCGGTGCGGTCGGGATGTTGACGACGATGGCCGTCGCGTGGGGAAATAGAGGCGCGTATTTGGCGGGGCGCTGCGGCGTTTGGTGGGGTCGGGTCACTGCTCATGGCACATGCCCACTGGAATTCAGCGGTGTCTACATGCGCGCTGAACCTGCCCCTTGCCCCACATTCTAGCTGACCTGATTCTTGCCCCATAAGTCACAAGTTTAAAGGTATAAAATCGATTTAGAACTAATTTAGATATTAGATAAGATATTTATCTATTTAAATATTTTGAAAATTCTATAACTTTTAAAATAAATCTTAATAAATCTTTAAAGGATTATACTATATTTATATTATTATATAGATTTTAAAAAGACTTTTTATTAAAAATATACTATTAGTTTTATAAGTTAATTTGGAATCGATTCAGAATTGATTTTATACCTTTAAATCTATAACTTGTGGGGCAAGAATCAGGTCATCTAGAATGTGGGGCAAGGGGCAGGTTTAGATCTACTGACAACTCAATTCAGTGACCGCAACCCAGATCATGACAACTACGGCGGCACAATTCACACTAATTTTGGAACAGGGATTTTAATGCATCTTAGCTTCTCACATATATCTTTCACAAGTATCTACGTATTTAAACACAAGAAAAAAAGCACGGCTATATAGTTACAAGTTGGCCCTGCCGATTCCATCCCAACCCAAACGTCCCTTCGTCATGCGCCGAACGTTGACACACTTTCCATCGAATGATATACAGGTCCACTTCTCTTCTCTTCTCTTCTCTTCTTATTCTTCGCTATCCTTCTCTTCCTCATCTTCGGTATTGATCAGGATGTCTGTCATATTCGTGAGGTGGTCGTAGATTTCTAGCCATCATCTCTCGTGGGTCACGAGGGTCTCGAGGGTCGCGAGGGTCGCGAGGGTCTCGAGGATCTCGGGGATCTCTAGGGTCTCGGGGATCCCTGGGGTCCCTGGCATCTCTCATTTGAATGTCTCGAGGGTCTGGGCCGGGGTAAGGACCCGGTTGTTGCGGTGGTGGACCACGCGCGTCATATCCGCCAGGGGTGTAGGTACGGCCCGGCATCTCTCTAGGATCCCGAGGGGCGGGCCCTGGAGTAGAGGCATACCGAGGGTAGGCTTGGGCTGGCTGCTGGACAGGCTCCTGTCCTCGCGAAGTGGGTGGCGGATATCGTCCTTGCATCTGGTGCTGCGGTGGCTGCTGCGGCGGCGCCGACCCATAGTACGACCCGCCGCGCCCATCGTCCCTCATGGACAGGTGATGAGGCTGCTGTTGGAGGGGTGGTGCTGGTGCCGACGACCAGGAGGGTGCTGGCGTTGCCGGCTTAGTGACGGGATGCTGAGATGACCACGATTGCTGCTGGGGAGGCTGTGAGGTATTCGGGGGAGGTTGTGACGGCCAGCCAGTTGGCTGTTGGAGGCTCGGTGGGCCTTGCTGGTGGGCAGGTGGCCACGAGTTCTCACGGCCGCTCTGAGGGACCTCACGCGACCGAGATGACGACGGATGCATCGCGTATTGGGCAGTTGGCGAACCGCCATGGGGTTGTTGGCCCCCTCCGTACGATGTCGGATATCCAGCTTGGTACTGAACCTGTCCTGGTTGGCTCGGCGGAGGATAACGATGAGCGCTCTGGGGTGAGTTTGTTCCACTTGGCTGCGTTGGCTGATAAGGGTTTTGGCGGTAATAGTCCCTCTCCCCAACAGCTGGGTCTGACACTCCAAGCGATGCTCTTGTAAGACCGATATGCTGAGGTTGAGGCGATTCTGCGTATGTCGGTTTGAGGGATGGCATTGCCGATGGTCCAGACTGTGCTCGGCCGTACGGAGGATACTGAGGCTCTGGCTCCCGACGCATCTGGGGGGGAGGTGGGCGACCCATGTTTTGAGGTGGAGGGGTCGGTGACGGCCTCACAGGAGTGCTAACGACATCATTGACTCGCTTCGGTGGCGGCGGCGCATCATCATTGAGCAATGACATGATGTTGAGTCCCTTTCGAGGCTCCGAGGGCCGAGGCGGTGGTGCTGCTGCCACCGGAGTAGGGGTATTAGCCTGAGGTGGTGAGCCGTATTGCTGCATTGAGCCCGATGACTGCCTTTGCTGCAGCGACGAGATCGGCCGGTTGGTAGGAGTGCCCATCTGAGGTGACTGAACAGGGGGCTGTTCACTGAGCAAGTTTCGGACTGGCTGTGAAGGCGTTTGCTGCTGGATAGGTGGAGGGTAAGACTGAGGTCGGCCGGCCTCTTGAGGTGGTGGCCGTGCCAGAGTCTGGCCAAGGCTTGGATGCTGGCGATGACCGAAAGGCTCATAGTGGTGTTGCTGCGGTGCCACCTCAGGCTCTTGCTTGACTCGAAGCGTCTGCCGCTCCGGTGGCCGAGACATCTCCCTCTCCCTCTCCCGCTGCTGCTGTTGTTGTTGTTGTTGATGTTGATGTTGTTGTTGCTGCTGTTGCTGCTGTTGCTGCTGCTGCTGTTGCTGCTGTTGCTGCTGCTGTTGCTGCTCCCGCATCATCTCTATCTTCTGTCGCTCCATTTGAGCATTTTGTTCGTGCATTGGGTCGTTCTGGGCCGGTTGTAGGGGCTGTGCGGCCGCCAACGGTCGCTGCTCTCGAGATTCCGTAACAGGGGGACCTGCCGGGGCCTTTTGAGGCAGTGGTACTCGCTGTTGTACAGGCTCACGATCACGGTCAGGGAATCCAAACGGAGGGGCTCGCAGAGGCCTTGGACCTGGCGACATCGTTTGCGAGACTGGTTGGGGCGGCTGGTGCTGCTGCATAGCCAAGGGCGGCTGTTGCGGTTGAACAAGCGGTTGTTGGACTGGCGCCTGTGCGATGGGAACTCCGTAGCCGCCCGCAAACTGTGGGCCTCGGGGAGGTTGGCCGGCGGCGTCCATCTTGCCTTGCACCGGTTCATTATGTAGATCGATACCAGGAGCAACAGCAAGCGGCCTTGACGCGTTTGCCGCAGAGGTATCGTATCTCCTACCTCGGCCGCTGGTCGATGGCTGAGGGGGGTCCGGCCGCTTCTCGCCTCTGGCTCGTTTCCCGTCTGCTTCTTGCACGATGGCCTCCCATTCGGTCTTACCTTGGTCCTTCTGTCGCACAAAGTAGTTCTTGACCTATCATATTATTAGCAGCGGTCCGTAATAAACACACGCACTCAACATACCATCACTGCCGTCTTGGATCCCATGTGAGCCGCAATCGCTGTCCAGTCCGACCCAAACGCCCGCAAAAGGTGTGGGAAGTCATTAGATTCGGACACACTCCAGTAGCTTGAGGCTTGGGTCGGGGCTTTCCGTTCTTGTTGCGGCTGAGCCAAGTTGAAGGTGGTCATGGCCGGTTGAGGTGGAGGCTCCGGCCGGAGCGAAGGCGCTGCCATTACTTCGGAAATAGTCGACACAATAGGCGGGGGCCTTTCCAATGGCTGGACGGGCGGTTGTTGCGGCGGCTGGACGGGGAACGGCGGCTGGATTATGGACGATGGCTGCTCGAACTGAGTCGGCATGCGAGCAACCTCGGGGGGTGGAGGGGGTTGTTGTGGCTCGACGTTGAGGGCCCGCGAATTCGATCGCGAGCGTCCTTTGCCAGTCCCCGCTGCAGGAGCCGCTGCCAGTGTCTGGTTAACCTTAGGGACCTTGGGCTCCTTATCCTTGGCCGCCTTCCGTCGTCCCTTTCTGCCATCGACCTTCTCACCGTCGCCCTTGGCGGCAGCAGAATTTCCACGGCGACCCGGAGTTCCTGACGGCGTTGAGTTCTCAGTATCAACAGGGGGCTGCTCGA
This sequence comes from Ilyonectria destructans, assembly GCA_020740775.1. Taxonomy (NCBI): domain Eukaryota; kingdom Fungi; phylum Ascomycota; class Sordariomycetes; order Hypocreales; family Nectriaceae; genus Ilyonectria; species Ilyonectria destructans. Next base: position 299,364 of record JAHEWK010000014.1, read on the forward strand.
ATCCCCATGTTGGTGCAGCAGCTCGTCGCGGTCTTCTCCGTTCGCCGTTCTCTCCAGTTTCGTGGTTCTCTTCGGCTTCGGGTTCGCCATTCCCAAGTTCGGATACCAGGGCACTGGATCTTTGTTTACCTCGTCCACCCTTCTTGCGCCTCTTAGGCTGCTTCTTGAGCTTCTCCTTAAGATTAAGCTCCTTCTTTCGCATGTAGTAGTATTGGATGCAACTGCCAAAGTCTCGATGCGGCACAGCCTCTGCAATTCGCCCCCACTGCTTCGGCGCTTCCAAGTATCGCTTCTCGAACAGACCGCATTCTTCCTCCGTAAAGTTATTAACAGGAGGCAAAACGCGCCATGCTGAGACCAACCTCTCAGGGGGGGTAAAGCCAGACTGGTCAAGATATTGGATGTTGTCCTTGTCTTCCTCTGTCCAAATCATATCCGGGATGATGGCCTCTTTCTCGGTGCGGTACTTCTCCTTCTGCGCCCTTAGCTCGCGCTCTCTTCTTTCTTCATCCTCTCGCATGGATGCCTGCAAGACTCGCTCCAGGTCCCGTTCTGTCGCAAAACGTCGACCACGGCCACTGCCTTCGTGCTTTTGCTCCGGCGTTACGGTGCCAGGTACTTCAACAGCCGTTGAAACAGAAAATTTGCCTCGGCTTTTGACAGCGGCGGGGTCGTTCGATGCAGTAAATTTAAGGTAGTGCTCGTAATTATCCGCGTAGATCTTACGTTCACTGTCTTGTTCCGTCGTTTTCTCAAGTGAGATCTTGTCGAGTTGCTCAATGACGTAATCATCGATGATCGAGTCCGAATCCAATGTATTGAGGAAATCCCTGTCTTTGTCCCATGGCATGCAGCTGTAGTCGGGCAGGCTGTCAATCGGAGGGGTGGTCATGTACTGCCTAACAGTGTCGATATTCATGTAGGAGTCGTCTTCTGATTCGGTTTCGTCGTCATCAACCTGGGAAGGTGTACTTGGTGGCTTGGAGGCTACCTCAGTTGTTTCCAGCGGAACGTTTAAGGCATTGTCGGCGGGCTGTGGTTCCTCGAGAGGTGCAGGAGCAGCCTTCTCTTGGGGGGGCTCCAAGGGCTTCGCAGGCTCTGCCTCTGGGGCAGGTAGGAGCTTCGGAACTGCGTCTTCCTTAGAGCTGACCTCGAGGGTGGGAATAGCGTCATCGGGGGTGGGGGGGACTGCCGCGGTCGGTGTGTCAATCTCCATCTCCTCGGTCTTTGGTTCAACCGGTGGCGCAGCGGGTTCCTTGACGGGTTCCTTGACGGGTTCATTGACGGGTTCATTGACGAGTTCATTAGCAGGTTCCTTGACGGTCTCCTTAATGGTCTCTATGACGGTCTCCTTCACGATCTCCTTCACGGGTTCTTCCACCTTTTCGACAGTTGGGATGGGCTCGGATTCTTTCGCAGGTGCGGTCTCCGGTGCCTTCTCTGCGGCATGCTCGAGCTCCATTGCGGGCTGCTTTTCGGATTGTTTCTCAGCTTCCTTACCGATCTCCTGGCCAGGTTGGGTTTCGAGCTGTTTTCCGGTGTCGTTTTCGGGCTGATTCTCGAGCGGCTTCTCGGGCTGCCTTTCGGGATGCTCTTCAAGTTGCTCCTCAAGTTGGGTTTCGAGCTGTTTCTCAAGTTGCTTCTCGAGCTGCATCTCGGACTGCGTCTCCGACTGCGTCTCCAGTTGCTTCTCGAGCTGTTTCTCCACGAGCTCCTCAGATTCCCTCTCGGACTTCTTCTCAGACGCCTTCTCGGATATCTCCTCAAGTTTCTTCTCAGGCTCCTTCGGAGGTCCTTCAATCTTCTCTGGCACCTCCTGAGGAGCGTCAGGAACGTCGGTCATCTCGATATCGATGTCCGTCTTCTGCTCATCCAAATCCATGTCTGGTCTCTGAACGGCAGACGATGCTTCCTTGACCTCTTTCACGATCTGGGCTGGCTCGGCTTCCTTGGTCTCAACAGTTTCTTTGACCTCCTCGATTTCCTTGGCCTCCTCAACCTCTTCGTCCAATTGAACCACGATTTCGGATAATGGCCCCATCATTTCCATCAGTCCTTCGCCTTCGCTGAGAATCTTAACCATGGATCCATGAGATAGAGCAGCGAAGCGAGCCATCACTTCCGTAGGTAGCTTCGGCTTTTCAAGCTTCGCCAGCTCCGCTTCGGTTTTTTCGATTTCCATAGCAAAGTAATCTGCCATGTCGTCATCATCGTCGGACTCGGAATTCTGCTCTGGCGGTGCAGTCTTGGGCGGTAGCTCGAATCTCACAACCGCAACATTTGGCCCCCTCCGTTTTCGTTTCGGTGTGTCCTTCTGGGCTTGGTTAGACTCGTCGACCCGCTCGGTTAGACCTTGAGGGAACTTGGCCACGCTTTCGATCGTCGGCGATGGGCCTGGTCCCCCTCGGTTAGCATCCCTGAAAGTCCGAATGTCCCGATCCATCGATACCCGAGCTGATTGCGACTCTCGCTCGGATTTGACGGTGATTTCTCCTGGTTCGGCGCTGTACTGGGAGCGTGCTCGGTTGTCAATGCCGGAGAGATGAGAGTCCGACTTTGCATCGCTACTGCGAGGTCGTCTGTCGTCATCGTGGTGGTCATGCTGGAAGCTGTCAGGCCGAAGGGGGGGAGGTCGATGTTGTACAAAACTTGGCGACCTCATCATCTTGGGAGAATCCGGGGCCTTTTTTAGGTTGGGGTTGATCCATTGCTTACTCGACGGGCGTTGTTGCGGCTTTTGCTGTTGGGCGCGAGGTCCAACGGGGATGGGCGGGCTGTCGAGCGGCTTGCCCAGGCCGGGTTGAAGAACAGAGGATTCATGTCCGCCAGAATGTCCGGCAGAGAGAGGCCGGTCACCGAAGGCCCGTGGGGCCGTTGGAGGAGCCTTTCCGGCGGCACTGGCTGGCGCGTAACCGTCTCCAACGCTCAGGGCTCTATTCGGAACTGATCCAAACGCTGGTGCTGACGGTGCAACTGGAGGGGGCGAGACCTCCTTGTTCGAAGGCGCAGTCTCGTGACCGGCGTTTGCGCGAGCCTCCATTTTCGACCGGAATAGCTCACGCTCACGGGGGGGTTCGTCTCGAGGGTCGCGTCGGGCGTCTGCTTCTCCATATCGGTCCATCCGTTCCATTCGATCTCGTTCTTCCCGTTCCCGAACCCAGCGGCCTTCCTGAGACCTGCTGCGCGGGTAACGGTCGCCTCGATCGTCCATATACGGTCCTCTCCCCCGACCGCGATCGGCAGGCCAATCACCTCGTCCTCTTCCGCGACCACGGTGGAACCCACCCCCGCGAGGGTATGGCGACATGCCGAATTGGGGGTCTGATGATGAGGAGCCCGCTGACGGAGGGCCGCCGTCTCGTGAGCCACGTCGAGACCTATCCGCGTCAACTCCAAGGGGTCCATCGCGCTCTCGATCTCGGAAATCTCGTGTTGGCGACCTTGCCCGGCCGATAGGAGAACGTCGTGCCCTAAAATCTCTTGCATCGCGCCAGTCTCTGTCTCGGTCGCGATCGCGCTCGCGCTCTCGACTCCGGTCATCCCGGTATCGCTCGCGATAATCGATGTCTCGGTCTCGTCCGCGATCCCTACTCTCATCTCTGGAAGACCATCCGCGCCCTCGGCCGCGTCCGCGACCACCTCTGAAGTCCCCGACGAAGCCTCCGCCTCGAGGGCCGCTGGGTGGATCTATCAACGCCTTGGGGCCTCGAGGGGGCTCCCTTCGTAATGGGTCGCCAAACGAGTCGCGACCGGGTGGGAAGGTCGAGTTGTTGGACCTCACCTCGGCTGAGGAACGGCGCCTGTCGCCATCGCTATACTGCGCGGCACGGTCATAGCGCTCGGGAGAACGGTCTCGAGGCGACCTGGATCGCTCGTATCTCGAGTACCGTGAAGCCCTAGAAGAAGAATGAAGGTGAGTATGGGGAACGGCGTGGTTAGAATGACGGGTAGGGTTTGTGATTTAGCAGAACCAGTAGACTGCATCAACATCTACGCGAAGGTGGAATCGTTGCCAATGCGGATGACGGGGAAGATGTGGTGATATGAGCGACAGCAGCAAAGGACAGCACGTACATTGCGACGAATGGCAAGACCTAGACTTTGGTCGTCCGGTGATAAATAAAGATCTGCCCATGCACCGGTAAGATGTCTGCATGAACTGGATATGGCGTCGTGGTTAGGTGATTGAAGATGGTCGTCGATGGTGGTACTTTGACTTTCGACACGACCGTAGCTAGTGGAACCAAGAGTCCGTCGAGGTCCCCCCCGTAGAGCCGCACGGGGGTTAGTTGCAGGGCGCAGGCGGCGAATAGGGCGCTGGGAACGAGCCCAGGCCGAGCGAGCGAACGTAGTTGGAAGTCGTCGACCAAATGATGCAGACGCGCGAAAGCCGGAGCGCGCGCGATGTGTTGAAGGGCGAGAATGGCGACAGGCCGGCGACGGGCGGGTTTGAAGGTGAAGGATTGAAGATGGATGGCTCTGGGGCCTTGCAGCCTCAGCACTGCAAAATACGGCCGGCCAGTGGGCTCCTGTCGCGTGGCCGGCGCATCTTACTGGACAGCGTGCGCTAAACCGTGAACCGTGAACCGAGAACCGCCTAGTGGCTCACATCGACTGCCTGTGCCACATGGGGCTTGGGCTGGGGCTTGTCCCAAAACTGCCGCCACGCGCTAGTCCTAGAACGGGCGGGTCTGGCGGTGGAGCGCTATGCCCACGCCCAAGACCTTGCTGGGGGTTTTTGCTCCCCACGCCCACAAGCCAAAGACTCAAAGCCCAATTGCCCCCGCCGTGTGGTTGTGGTCGGTCGTCTGCGGAGCCCGGAGCCGGGATTTATTCTCACAAGAGGCGAAAAGAAAGTGAAGAGTCAGCGGGTTGCGGAAAAAAATATACCAACCGAAACAAGAGACCTACCTCCAAAAAGTGGCCCGTGTCTGAGACCATTGCATGAGATAACTCAACCCAAGCAATACATACACTTCATACATCACTGGGTCTGACTTGACGACTATTACGGCGCTTTTCTCCATTATTGTAAAGTTTTCTTCTCGTCACTCTCGCTTGTAAATTCGGATCACTCAACCTGCCAACCCGCCGCCATGGACCCCTCCAATGCGCCCCCCGCCGCGGCCTCCGCCGCCGTCCTCGTCCAGTCCGAGGAGATGCCCAAGGATGCCCAGAAGGTGGAGGAGCTGGACTTTAACAAAATCAAGGGCCCTGTCACAGCCGAGGACCTGCTGGAGGGCATGCGCCACATGGGTTTTCAGGCCTCGTCCATGTGCGAGGCCGTGCGGATCATCAATGACATGGTCAGACAAACCCCGCCACTAACAAAGGAGTCTTGGTGATGCCGATGATCGAATTTCACAAGGCAACAAAAATGATCTTTGAGCTGACTCTGATTATTTTTCTTTGAAGCGTGCCTGGAGAGACCCAGAGACGGGTGACAAGACAACCATCTTCCTAGGATACACATCCAACCTCATCTCATCCGGCCTGCGCGGCGTCTTCCGCTGGCTCGTCGAGCACAACCACGTCTCGGCCATCGTGACAACCGCCGGCGGCGTCGAGGAGGACTTCATCAAGTGTCTCGGCGACACCTACATCGGCGCGTTCAGCACGCCTGGTGCCGACCTCCGCCGCAAGGGCCTCAACCGCATCGGTAACCTGGTCGTCCCCAACGCCAACTACTGCGCCTTTGAGGACTGGGTCGTGCCCATCCTCGACAAAATGCTCGAGGAGCAGGAGGCCAGCAAGGGTACCGATGAGGAGATCAACTGGACGCCTTCCAAGGTCATCCATCGCCTCGGCAAGGAGATCAACGACGAGCGTTCTGTCTACTACTGGGCCTATAAGAACAACATCCCAGTTTTCTGCCCGGCCATCACCGACGGCAGCCTGGGCGACATGTTGTATTTCCACACTTTCAAGTCGTCCCCCCTGCAACTCAAGATCGACCTCGTCGAGGATATCCGCCGCATCAACACCATGTCCGTCCGCGCCAAGAGGGCTGGCATGATTATCCTGGGCGGCGGGCTCGTCAAGCACCACATTGCCAACGCATGTCTGATGCGCAATGGTGCGGAGTCGGCCGTCTACATCAACACCGCCCAGGAATTCGATGGCAGTGACGCCGGCGCAAGGCCAGACGAGGCCGTTTCCTGGGGAAAGATCAAGATTGGTGCTGACAGCGTTAAGGTAAGAAGCACAAGGTCTTGTGTGATATACGTTACAACATGCTAACCCGAACTTACTCAGGTTTACCTCGAGGCCACGGCCTGTTTCCCTTTCATTGTGGCAAACACTTTCGCAAAGGATATCCCACAAGAAAAATAAATCAAACTAGACTTGCTAAATGATTAGACGTTAACGAAGAAATAAATCCACAAAGGGCGGACGGTGACAGTAATCCTACGAAGTAGGGGTCATCAGCCGATGAAAAGAAATAAAGACGATTTTAAACAAGCCAACTCTGCTACTTCTTAACCTGACGGCAAAGGCGATGCTAACAAACAGTGGTGACGTCTCCCTCCCAAACCGGCATGCCAAGGTGTGCAAGGTAACCCTCTTGCTACCTAGCCTATGCCTCGCACGGTTCATCAACACAATCCACTCGCTGCCTCTTCGCTGCTGGTTCTTCTTTTTCCAAAACATTCCCACTCTGCGAGTCTCCGTCAGCTCCAGCGATCTCCATGTCCTCCCGAGACCGTTTAACCGACGCAGACGCAGCCTTTTTGGCCGCCTTCTCCTTCGCCCAATCACTTCTCGGTCGGTATTGACGCTTGTTTGCTAACCGCCGCTCCTCCAGACGTTTCTCCTCTTCCTGCTCTTCTGCGCACTTGTGCCAAATCCGTCCGAGGTCAATTGTGTCCCTTCCTATGGTCTCAATCGCTCTCTGACCATCCTTAAGCTGCGGCCAGGAGGCGTTGACTCCACCCTTTCTTGTCATCATCCAGTGGATAACGTCAATATCCTCCACACTACCATCTGGGCGACGAACAGCTCGGGATCCCTGGCGCCAGAATTCCCGCGTAGCACGATTGAAAGAGTGATTCGGCGGGAGAGTAGACAATTCTGCGGTTCCATGTGGTGGACTGGTCCCCGCGACACCTGTACCAGTAGTGGTGGGAGATGTCGAGTTCGTTGTGTTGGCTGCTTTCGCTCTGTTCCGCTGTTTTCTTCGGGTAGGTGGGGGGGTGGGTGTCCTAGAGGAGCTGGGCGTCCCATTGTTGGTCGTGATGGAAGTTTCAACGGAATTTACTGGGCTCTTGGATGTTGTCGAAGACGATGTTGTTGAAGTCGAGTTTCGGCGGGAACCTGCAGTGCTACTGTTCCCATCCTGGCTAATCGGAGAGGGTTGCGAAGTTACCACCGGTGGTTCGACTGGTTCATACGGCCTGATCATGATACGAAGGTCTGGGACCTGGTCAGCGTGAGTCGTTGGGCCGGTATGAGAAGGTGACATACCAGGCGGCTTGGGCCGAAGCCCGAAGTTTCGGTGGCTTGCTTCATTCTTGCGATCCATCGTCGGTCCCGGGGTTGGAGATGGTACCCTCCAAGTCGTGCTCGGGGTCGGCGATGGCGGCAGAATGCAAGAGCCCGTTTCCCGAATGCTGGCCCGAGCTGTTGGACCGCGTAAGGGAGGGCGTAGAGGCGGGAAGTGCCTCGGTGCTGTTAGAACCGGATCCAGCTTCCCGGTGTTGCAAGAGTGGTGGCAGATGTTGGTAAGGCCGGGAATATGGAGGTGCCGGGTTTCGTCCTGGCGTAGGCGATGACGACCGAGAAGGGTAGATGTGGCGTGGGTAGCTAGGATAGTTGTGAACAAAATCCGCTCCGTTGGTGTTCCTCGCAGCTGAAGAGGGAATCTCAGTGTGTGCACTAGGGTAGAAGAATTCACCTTGTGGGAGAAAGTGAGAATCCAACTGGGGCGGATAACAGCTGCCAGGCAGTTGACTACCTAGGGGCGTCGAACTGCCAGCCAGCTGGCGGCAGATGGGGCAGCACAGTTCGCACCAGCCAACTAAATCGCCAGGCGACGAGTATCCTCCCTTCGAAAGCTGGAACAAGATACAAGCCGCCTGATACGCCTCATCTTCTTCGTCGAAGCTGCATGGGACTTGAGACTCGCGACTCTCCGGCTGCTGGATTGTCGGCGCCTCCTCGGACCCCGACACTGGGGTGGGCGACTGAAGGGATGGCTCCGGGGATGGTTGAGGGGATGATTGGGGGGATGATTGAGGGGATGATTGCTCTGCCTGGGTTAAACTAGTCGAGCCGGTTTTTGGCGCACGACGTCGTTTTTTATGCGTGAATCCCAACGACTTGCGGGCGCGCTTCTTGCCTCTGAGGTTTACCATTGCTTCTCCCAGGATAGGTACTCTGCCGTGAAGTTGAAACCTGGTTGGAGATACAGCAATAGGATATGCACTTCTTGCTCAATTATGGATAATATGTTGATGGTGAATCTGGACCAGTCATTCAACGATGTCGGTCTGATTATCGATAGAGAATGGCTCAAGGAAAGTGGTCAAGGAAAGAGCACACGGAAAGTGCCAACAATGCTCAACCAGTGGTAGTTTCCTGGAAGTGATGAAAGACAATTCCATAAACGACGGCTCGAAGGCATTATATACTTCCATTGGAAGTCCATGGCCGTCCATGGTTGCCAACTTGAGAATTTGCAACCCGGTTGTCTTGGGCGAATGGGCAACTCTAAGAGTTTAACCACCTTGTTGGATGAACGTTGTCTCGGGTTAACCTCCAGCTAGTAGCAGCGACTGGCATGGTATTGACCTGTCTACTTACCTGCCTAGGCACCTAAGTAGAAGGACTCTGTGAAGGACCAGTCAGGCGACAAAGAAAACTGGTTGACTAGGTACCTAGGTAAAGTGGAACAAACAAACTCTATCTAGGTTCTAGGTCATATAGGTTGTCTATCAAAGAACACAGCTAGGTTTCTCCGATCACCTTTCTGAAACTGGCCAAAGCAGAAGCCCAATCCGCCGCGCCATCTCCCTCAGCCCAGGCACCCACCACATCTATGCCCTCCAAGTCTTCCTTCATATGAAGCTCGTCAGTTGTCCCATCCAAGATGGTGATCCCATCTAGTCCTAGTACGAGGGCGTAGTAAGCCGCTACTGGAGCTACCCCAGACTTCTCTGCGACCTCCCCCACGGGGCTAACTCGGGCGAGACGTGGGTTAGCGCTCAAAGTCCAGAAAGACTGGAAGACGATTTCCTGCTCTCGGCAGTAGGCGCGCAGGCCGGTTTCGAACGCAGTCTCTGCGTGGAAGCGGTTCTGCACGACGCTTGGTTTGACAGTGGCTGCACTGTTCAAGGCTTGGAGGACAGGGAGGGTTGTGTTGGAGATGCCGAGATTGCGGATCTTGCTCGGAACATATGTCTCCAAAGTCTTCCAGGCCGTGATTGTCTCTTCTATAGTGTCCAAAGGGCTATGCATCACAACGCTATCCAAGTATGGCTCCTGGCCTTGGGTGGTGAAGTACTCAAGCGACGAGCGCACCGACTGGTGAACCTTGTCGACTAGCGGAGCATCAAGGTCATAGGGCGGGTTGGGGCCTTGAGCGCTAGGCGGCGAGAACTTTGTTTGGATCTTCAGTCCGTCAGTCAAGGTTCGCATCGGTGTCTCTTGAACGAGTAGCCTACAAAGAGAGCGTCCCTCGTGACGATTCCATCTCCGATGGCCCTCTGGACGCCCTGCGCCACGCCTTTCTCGTTGTAATGCTTTGGCTGTGCGGCCGTGTCGATGCCGCGAAAGCCATTCTTCAACGCTTTGTAGACAAGGTCGGCCGATTGATCCTTCTTCCATGCTGTGCCATAGACGAGCTTTGGGATCGTAGTGACCGACCCCTTGAGAGTTAAATCCTTAGCCAAGCGGGATGCTTGTGCCATGGTGGTGAGGTAATACCGGGCTGGGGTGGTTCAAGTAGTAGCGTGATGGTTGTTTCTCAAGACAGGTGTGAGCAAGTAATACAGCGTTGAAATGAGGCTCCGTGGCTGTGGTGAATGTACGTTGCACATGCAGCCTGATGAGACTAGTTTCAAATAACAACTGCTGATAGCTAGGTAGGTACGCAGTGCTAGCGAGGTACTCAGCTCTGGTTTACATGCACTTCACCCACGCAGGCTCTGTGACCATAAAGTACCTATGCGCCCAGGTATACGTTCATTTTGTATAGAAAATACGTAGAAAATCGATCATCTTCCCTTTAGAAGTCGACAGCCAAACAGCAATAAACCGACTGGCCCAAGTCCCGTGGGGACGAAGTACAGGGTAGGGCGGACCAAGTCACTTCCCCAACAAGATGCGAGTGGAATTCTTTCCGCGACTGATCGATTAATAATATGTTCAGGGCTAACAAGCGAATCCCAATGGTGAGAATGACGTCGGTGTCTGTCCACCCCACCTCGATGTGCAGCTCGCGCGGGGTTCGGTCGTTGTTGTGGCAGACATGAGGAGCGAACTTCCCGAGCTGTGGAACGAGTTGCCTAACTTAGTTGACTCGTGCTAGGAAGATAAGAGGACGTAGCTTCGGTCTGACAGGCACATCCGTAAAGTGATTGGACGGGGGATTGCACGGGTATGACGATTGTGTTCATGGAGAGCTCGGGGGGAATGTCGGCGAATCTAGCCATATTGAGGAGTTTAGATTTCCCGAGCCAGCTCATTGAAGCAATTCTGGACCAGAGCTCATCCACAGCTTGGCTTACCCCGCAGAGCTATGTGACTACAGAGCAAGAATAAAAAGAGACAGAAGCCCATCATACCACGGAGCTGCTAAAGCGTTGTAATTCCCATCCGCTCTATTTGCCCGTTCTTGGATCTGTTATTCCTCTTCTCTTGACATCTCGGATTCTTCAACGACTTGCGTTGTAGTTCGATTGAACCTCCCCAAACCCCCACCAACAAACCCCCGCTCCAAAACAATGGCTCCATTCACTCTCAAATGGGGAATCCTGGCCACGGGTGGCATCGCTGAGAGTCAGTATTGATAGCTCTTATCCTTTGCGCCTCCTCTCCCCTGGCTTTAGCTCTCGCTCTTCTTCTATTCGCCTCGGACTCTCACTGACTGCGTTATTGCAGACTTCTCCCGGGATCTCCTCACCAACCCCGCAGCCCGAGACGTCGATGATGTTTGCCACGAAATCGTTGCCGTCGCCTCTTCCACCTCCAGCCAGCGGGCGGCAGATTTTATCAAGCAGATTGATGGGCCTGCCTTAGCCAAGCCCTACGGCTCCTATGCCGAGCTCGTCGCTGACCCCAACGTCGACATCATCTACGTCGCTACTCCCCACAGCCACCACTTCCAGAACGCCATGTTGGCCATCCAGGCTGGCAAGAATGTCCTCTGCGAGAAGGCCCTCACCGTGACGGCGTCCCAGACCAAGAAATTGATCGAGGCTGCCCGAGAGAAGAACGTCTTTTTTATGGAGGCCGTTTGGACCCGATTCTTCCCTCTCAGCATCAAGATTCGAGAGATGATCCAGTCCGGCGTCATTGGTCCCGTCTACCGGGTAACTGGTAAGAGAGACCCTTTTGCCTGCGAGAGCGCAGCTTAGACGACCCGCCTAAGCCCAACTTCGAATCACTTGACTAACGCTCCTGTGCAGCCGATCTCTCCTTCGGAAATGACCTCCCCAATGGCAGGATTGACTTCCCCGATTCCCACCGTATGGTTAACCCCGATCTCGCCGGTGGCGCCCTGCTTGACCTGGGCATCTACTCTTTGACCTGGGTATTCCAGACGCTCTACCACCTGAAGGCCGAGGAAGACAAGGAGGCCCCCAACGTGGTGTCTGCCATCAACAAGTATGACACTGGCACGGATGAGATGACCACCATTATCTGCCAATTCCCTAAGAGCAAGGCCATGGGTATCGCCATGACGAGCCTGCGCGTCGGCACCGACCTGGACGGGCTCTACACTGGCGGACCTGCTATTCGCATCCAGGGCGCCGGTGGCGAGATCCAAGTGAAGGGCCCCGCGTACCGGCCTACAGAGTACTCTGTGATTAAGACGGACGGTAAAGGCCAGGTCGAGTTGGTGGCGTGCCCGATCCCCCAGGACCCCAAGCGTAACAACTGGGGCCACGGCATGTTCTGGGAAGCCGATGAGTGCGCGCGATGCATCCGCGACGGAAAGAAGGAAAGCAGCACCATGCCGTGGTCGGAGAGCATCGTGATCCTCGAGACTATGGAGTCGGCGCTCACGCAGGGTGGTGTGCAGTACCCGGACCTGATTACGTCGGACGTTTTCGATGCCAACAGCCCGCTCAACACCGGCAAGCGATAAACGCACCGTTCATTACGGAGTACAGTCTTGATGAAAACAAACAGGGGAGGGGTGCTCTCTAAGCTAGGCCCCTAGGCAGACAACGGCATAATTAGCGAGGCGGGCAACGTGGGAGACGGGGGAAGCCACGTCCACGAAATGCAGGGACTCGGAAAGTTCGCGGAGAGGCTGGAGATGCCGGCGCTACGAGACGATGGATGGTTCGTGTCAGATAAGTACACGGTACAAGAGAGCAGATTAGCAGGACAGAAACTAGCAATCGGACGATCATGCGTTCTTGACGACCCTTGGAGGCTGGGCGTGAATATCTAACCCTTGCCATTGTCACCTTTGCCAAACCCCCTGGTTCGCTTGGAGAAGCACGACACGACACGCGAGGCGCCCAAGCGTCTAATATGGCCCGGCCCGGGAACCATCCGCGGTGGTTTGACTCGTGAGGCTCCAAGTTCAGCCCGGCTGATCGGAGATGTCGTGCATAGCAAGAACCCATGCCTAAGGCCCCCCTGTCGATAACACTGCGCTGTGCATCCGAAGCACGATCCGGGGTGTGGAATGATGTGTCGAGCGCCCACCAGCCCGCAGCGGCGTTAATCGAAGCATCGCCAACAGGGACGGGGACCAGGGCGACGGGGAAGGGGAACAGGGTCGCAGCGGGCAGCCTCACATTTCCATTCTCTAGTCTGTTTAGGGTGACGCCATGTGTGCTGTATCCGTAAAGTGTGAGGTGATGTGAACAACAGGACCCTGGATGTGGAGATGGGCAAATTGTGTGGAGATGGCCATGGAACTTTCAAAGAGGGGACGGGCGTTTGGCGGGAGGCTTCCGAGGCGTTCGTGGCCGGGGGGGCTGGCAGGATCGCGAACGTGTTGGTTTACAGCACGAAGGGAATCCCTGGACGGCCGGGGCCTGAGCACAGGACAACTTGGTAATTATCTCGAGTCTTTTTGGTTTGGATTGCGAGTTCCTATCAGGTCACAACGTGGTATGGGGTTGTTGCAGTGCTAATTGCTCGGTACTTAATACTCCCGAAGCGGAAGTCGTTTGGAAGGGCTGATCAGCCACGAATGGAACCAGCTGGCGGAGACTTTGGGCACTAACACACGTTGTTACAGCGCACACCTCCCCCCTGGAAACTCCACTCCCAACCACAAACGCGCCCAGACCAGACAAGCAAGACACAGACTCACGCACGCACAACTCCACTCCACTCTCTTCAACCACGATGACACTCCAAAACCGTTAGAAAAACTAATCACCATCTCCATGCTCCGTACGGACTACAACTAAACGTGACATAGGGCGCTCAGACATCGTCTGCTCGCTCGTTCATCCCCCCGCTTGATTCTCGCACCCCCCCTCCAAAACGGGAAGTCGACGAGAACCGCCCGTAGAAGTCGACACCCTGACCTCGTTCCAACCCAAGCGTCTCCAGGTTTTGCCCCAACACCAACCCCGAAACTACCTCTAGACTCACCATGGCGAGTGGTTCGTCGGCGATACCGGCTGGCGACGGGAACGGGCCAGCAGCAGCACCCGCCCAGCCTCATCACCAACCGCAACAAGAAGGAGACCAGGGTGAGGGCCGTGACGACGAGGGCGCCGAAACCGCCGGCGCTGAGGCATCGGCTCCCGCTTCCGCACCCGCTTCCGCGACGGCCCAGGCCGAGACATACGAGGCCACGCACGTGCACGCCGTCTACGAGGCCATCGCGCCGCACTTCTCGTCTACTCGCCACAAGCCGTGGCCGCTCGTCGCCCAGTTCCTGCTCGGTCAGCGACCCGGCAGCATCGGGCTCGACGTTGGCTGCGGCAACGGGAAGTACCTGCGCGTCAACCCGGCCATCCACATCCTGGGCTCCGACCGCAGCGCCGCCCTCGTCCGCCTCGCCTGGGAGGGGCAGCGTGCCGAGAGACCGGCCCAGGACGACGCTGCGGCAGCTGGGATCGGACAGGTAGACGTTGCTGTCGCCGATGGCCTCGCGCTGCCGCATCGCCACTCCGCCGTCGACTTTGTCATCAGCATTGCCGTCATCCACCATCTCTCTACACCTGCCCGCCGGCGCGAGGCCATCGCCGCGCTGCTCGAGTGCGTGCGACCCCGCGAAGGCCGCGTCCTGGTGTACGTGTGGGCGCTGGAGCAGGCGTCGAGCCGCCGCGGCTGGGACGAGGGCAGCGACCAAGACACGCTGGTGCCGTGGGTGATGCGCAAGCCCAAGGGCCAGGGCCCAGAGGAGACGTTCCAGCGCTACTATCACCTGTACCGCAAGGGCGAGCTGGAGGAGGATGTCGTCGCGGCTGGCGGCGTGGTTGAGGACAGCGGCTATGAGAGGGATAACTGGTGGGTGATATGTAGTCGGCCATCGTGAGATACCACCGAGTATGCTAGACCACAAGATGGAAATCAAAAACCCTTTAGAGCGGGGTCACAAAAACCAAGTCAAACTTCCTGAAACAAATCAACATGTGACATTAAATGGGTGTCAAAGCACCCTCAAACAATGTAATGACTGTAGCCATTCGCAACTTTCTCTTCCTTCTCTGACCTAATAACTGTACAACCTCCGTATCTTCTCTATCAACTTTGATATGGTCTATCAAAATACAAAATTTCAAACATCTGTTCCCGCTGTCCCATGATATCCCCCATTCCATCCCAACCGGTCCGATCCCATTCCCCATGCTCCTCATTTCCGACTCATCTCTCTTCATCCGAGGCATAACAATGCCCAGGAACAGAACAATCTAAACGGCCCCTGTTTTTTTTTGCCTTTCAAATCCTCCCAGTTCCATGCCCCTGGGCCAGCCTACCCCTGCATGCCCTCGTACGCCTCTACCCATACAAGACCAACCAAGAAGGAAAAAAACCAGTCTGAAAAAATGACAAGACAACGAAATGAAGAAAAGCAAAAATACCCTGTGTTTTTGGTTTTTGGTCCGCATGAAAAAATGTCTTTCGCCTCGTATCCTTCGTGTCCCATCCCGTCGTCGCCCCATGCCATGAATGCTGTTGTAAGATATGTCTCCCAAAAAAAAAGTCCCTTTTGTACCCTCGTTCCAAAACGTTTCAAGTGACAGATAGAGAGAACCGCTTTCCCACGTCCAGTTTATCCTCGTCCCGATGCAACCCAGATGCTGTGTGAGGTGTTCGTGATTGTGTTTCCGTCCCCGGTAAAAGACCATGCGTCGCCGTTTCGTGTCGCCTGCTGTCCAAAACAACACTCGTTTCCCAACCCTGGGCAATTGGTGCCCAAACAAAATCAAGTTCAACTCCTTATTCGCCCGTGCCCCCCCATGATGTGAGGAGAGTGAGCTGATTTATGCCATGCGCCGCCTATGGCTTGACTCGCGCTGAAGCCGGTCATCAGGGCTAGCTCGTCGCTTCAATCCGGCCGTTTCCATGGAATAGCTCGCGAGGGCGGGGAGAAGTGGTGCCTGGCTTGGCGGAGTAGTCATGGGAATTGTTGCTGCCCCTGCAGGAGTGCTATATGGGCTTACACCCGTGGTGAGCTCGGCGACTCCTGGAAGAAGCCCTCCTCCTCGCGGTGGTGGCTGGTGCTGGATCGGGGCCAAGCCAGGTCCTGGCACGTAGTGAAGTTCGTTTGGGTCGGGTGCCATGGGCATCGGGGGCGGAGGAATCGACTCGCGGCGAGAGATGATGGTGCGGCCGCTTGGGACACCTGCCATGGGTTGGGGCCGGTTGTAGATGGCTCGAGGAGATGGAGCTCGCAAGTCACGGGGTAAACTGCCCTGGGAGGCTGAGTGGGCGTGGCTGCGAGAGGGGGAGTTTCGATGGTTGTTGGCGTTGTTATCGACGTTGACGGCAGCGAGGGAGAATGGAATCACACCAGCTCGTCGAGCCATGTCAGCCTCGCCGAGTTGCCAGTGCATGGCCTCTGCTGCTCGCCAGGGAACGGCCATTTCCTCCGCGACCTTGGCCCACATCTCTGGCTTGAATCTGTAATCATGTTAGCTTGAGCTTCAAGTTTAAAGGCTCCAGAGATAGCTGAGAACCGAAGACGATGGAGTCTGTCCAGTTCCAAGTCCCTGAAGTGGATAGATTGTGGTCCTTACCTCTCGTACAGTCTCGCAAGCTTGTTCTTGCGCTCTTCATCCCACTCGCTTCGTCTTTCGAGGTAGTTCTGATAGTGGAGGCGACAGCTGATGGCGCTTCGGCCGGGGAGGCGCTTGGAGATGTCCTCCCACTTCATACCACTCCCCCGGAGCTCGATGATGAGTGCATCCTCTTCTGGCGACCACTTACTCTGCTTCTTGACGGGTTGGTCCGAGGCGTGGGGAGGCATGCTGCGCCTACCAGTCGGCATCGGGGCTTGGGCTACGGGCGGCGCACCATGCACAGCTGGCCGAGTTGGAGCGTGAGCGGCCTCTGTTGAAGGGGGTTGAGGCACGTGAGCAGGCGTGGGAGCAGTTTGGAGTTGTCGAGGCGGCGAAACTGAAGACTCATCTGAGTCGGAGCCTTTTAGGAGGGCGGCGATATCCACGTTGACAGCCGGTATGCCCGATCTGCCCACGCGGGGACTGTTGGCATAGGAGCGCGGAGCGCGCACCAGATCGAGGCGGTCCTGCGCAACCGCGATGGACGGAAACTCTGCCCGCAAGAGGCAGAGCGGAGACTCGCTCTTGAGTTGGGCCAGCTCGGCGACTCGTCTGGGTCTGATCTACGTCTGGCTTGGGAGAGGCTTTGGATAAGCCCTGCGTCGTCGAACAACGCCGTGTATCAAGGCACAACAGGAGCACTTTGAGGCGTGACTTCGTTCTAGGCAACGCCGGGGGAATAGTGGCCGATAAGGGGAAAGAGTGCGGAATACCTCGGCGGTGGTCGAGTGTGGTCTGAGATCGACCAGGAGGCTCAAACTTGAAACAGTAAGAACAGTCGAAGAAGCTTGGTGGCTTTGGTGTGCCTGCTGGATGCGGAAACCGTCCCTGTGATGGAGGGGTGCTGGTTTAGGTCGATGATGTCGGCTCAGGCAGGTACCTCGAAGAGAGAGAGAAGAGAAGAAAGGGGAATTGTCTCGGGAGGCGGCAGTAGTAGGTAGTTTAGATGATGAACGTGGCTCGTCGTGATGCTGAAGGCAGTCACCTATGTGTGATTGGTGATTTCCAGGGCACTGTCAACCAATGGGCGGAGATGAGACGAGATGGTCGAGGCAGAGCAGACAGGAGGGCGCCAAAGGGGGGGCAAGGTAAAAAGGCCAGGGTGAGGCTGGTTTCTCGCAGCTTGCTGGCGACGGGGAACAGGGCGGAGCAGAGTGGGATGGGGAACGTGTTGGGTTGAAGAAGCTGAGAGAGAGTTGAGGTAGTCTGTTCCGCAGAAGAAACGTCGGTAGGGTGTTGTAGTAGTAGTAGTACGGTAGTACGCAGTAGGAGGAGCCTAGGAGGAGCCTCAGGCGCAGGACAAGGCCGGACCCACGTCGGGGAGTGCTTCGCTTGGCTTCCAGGTCTGCCGGAGTCGAGACACGGAGAGGGCAAGAGCTAAAGATGGAGCTATGTACGTAGTAGCCGTAGTCGAGGGGGGCGCGGAGGAAAAAGAAAAGAAGAGTTGGCCCGAGAGAACTGGTTTTGATGGTTGTCGAGTGCTTCGGGTAGCCAGGAGGCGCGACGTACTTGGTACTCCGTCACGGTGGGGAGGAAGCACAGGAAGCCGGGGTCTAATTACATCAAGCCCAAGCGTCCGATGCAGCGTAGCCAAGTGACTGGCCATCTTAACAAGAGCCTAGGGCTATACGTGACAAGGCGAGAACCAAAGCACAGGAAGCCGGGGTCTAATTACATCAAGCCCAAGCGTCCGATGCAGCGTAGCCAAGTGACTGGCCATCTTAACAAGAGCCTAGGGCTATACGTGACAAGGCGAGAACCAAAGCACAGGAACAGGAACAACGAGCAAGCATAGAGTCCGGGTCGGTCAAGGACCTCTAGTATGGACAGGGGGAGGGGGTGGCACGAGAGACGCCAGGGGGAGGGTGCGGTGAACAGGGCCAGGTCAAGTCAAGCCAAGTGGGAGTGGGCGGAGGTGGAGTCGACGTGTTTGGCAATAAGGCAGAGCGCATCGACAGGTCGGGGATGGATGGGATGGGATAGGGGAGCGCCGCCGCCTGAGGCTTTGGTACCTTGCGTTTCTCAGCGTTGAAGAAAAAAAAGAGTGATGCAACGGTCGAGGCACGCCCCCGTCCCTGGTTCTCACTGCTCGCTGCTCACTGCTCAGTTCTCAGTTCAGGTTGAGCAGGTCCCAGGTGCCAAGCTCCATCTCCAGTTGGTTCCAGCTCCTGTTCCAGTTACAATCCTGCCCGAGTCCTTGATGGGCAATGGATGGGGGAAGAGACTCTGGGTGGCCCCCATTTTACCGCTTCGCGCTTCGCCTCGCTCCATGCTGCCCACGATGGCCTCAGCATCACCGGTTCCCTAGTCAGGTAAGGCCCGAGAATAACGCCCAGGGCAGCAGCGCCCCGTACATGTCATAATACCGGTCAGTAAGAGAAGTGTCGGTCTCTCAAGTTGGAACGGATGTACTTGGGCCCAGTACCGCCTGGGCTTGGCGTCGCTGTCAGTCTGGCGGCCACGGGCAGCACGCTACACGCCCCTGGACCTCATGCCCACGCCCCTCCCCTTCCTTGCAACGGGTTGGGTTGGGTTGAACGATGCGATCTTCGCATGGGGCCGTCCGCCTTCCCGGCTCCGATTTTTTTCATCTGGAGACTGGGGGAGGGAAGGGTTTGAGAAAGGGCTGGAATCGCGCGTGGAGGGGGTCGGGCGAGCGAGCGAGCGAGGGATGGATGGATGCTGCTGTCCAGCGCAATGCCACGACACATGCATAAAGTCTCATCAATCTGGGCTTGCCCGGGCGATCCATCTCCGGCGCGGGCTGCCTCGGCGGTGCTGGTACCGTACAGTATCGCCGTTTTAACGTCTCGTCCGTCCACTATCCACTGGACCCTTAAGCCCTCAGTCGCTCAATCCGGAGTCCCTCAGTCCCTCGGTCCCTCAGTCTCGTATTTTGACCCAAGGCCTCACTGGCCTCAATACGCAGAAGTAGAAGTCGGTTACGGCCCTATGGCGCCTCTGGTGGTGGTCACGGATGTATCGAGGAAGTGTACGCGCCGTTCACACCCGCCTTCGATCCCCGGCAGGCCGGAGATGGGCCAAGAGCACATCCGTGGAGCATGTAGCAAGGAGCATGGAGCGTGGAGCGCAGCGGCCGTGCCAAATAATGGCGCAAGGGAGGCTGCTTCCAGCACGACGACACCCGAGGCGTTCGCACGAACCACCTAGTTCGAGGCAGGTCGGTAAGTTATTGACGATGTGCTGTCCAGGACCTGGGTCAAGGGTCCCCCTCGCCGAGCCTCCGCGCAGCTACGCTCGGCCAAGCGCAAGGAAGGGGTTGTTGAGTCGAGTCGAGTACGAGCGCGCGTGTGAGTGAGTGAGCGAGCGGGCCAGTGAGTGGATGAGAGGGCGTCATTGAGTCCCCACAAGAAGGACGACCCCTTCCAAAGGGCCTGCGAGAGCGCGGGTGAGGACGTGTGAAAGGGCCTGCAGTCTGTGACGACGTGGTGTGAGGGAGGCCTGGTCACCAATCTCTTGTGAAGGCGCGCTAGCACATCCAGGAACTCCCTGGGAGACAGAGCTCAGGGCGGCAAGCGGGGAGAAAGTTGTGACATGGAATACATGCGAGGTACAGGCATGCGGGCGATGTCATGCGTGCCAATGAGGTACTGTGCGGTACCTGCCAACAGAAGTCGACGTCGCCATCACCATCATTATGCTGAATGATGATGCTGATGGGGAGCGCATAGCAAGGATACGTAATGACTCGACCACCACACACAGGGCAGCACAGCGCACAGGAGCGAGCGCGCAAGACGCAGCATCGTATCGCACATCCGACAAGCCAGTTCCCAGGATTGTCAGGTTCTAGGATAGGCGCCCCAGGCACGACGTTTGACGTGCCTCGTCGGACATTGCCATGGCCGACAACCAACAACCAACAACCAACAAAACCAACCCAGCAGCCAGGTACCGCGCCAGCATCTCGAGCGTCAGCGTCAGCGTCAGTCAGGGTCAGCGCGCGCTGGTGATGGGTTGGTGATGATCACCACGAGCGGCTTGGGCGCCAATCGCCGGCTTTGGCGCAGTGCGGGATGGGCTTCCCACAGACGCATCACAGACGCACCCGGTAATGTACTGGAGACGTGGGCCATATTTTGCTCAAGCTAGAATGAACCGCACCCGCAACTGCGTATCATGTACCAAGACCAAGTGGGCACCCTTGCATATCCCAACTCAACCGGAGAGAAGACTCGTTCACTCACTCACTCATTCACTCTAGCTTTGGTTGCTATGGAACCCAACAAAGGAAGAGAAGAAGAAAAAATTGAGCCGCGTGTTAACAATCAAGGCCCAAAGGAGGCGTGTCACTTGAGTTTTTGTTTTTGTTTTTTTTACTAGGTTCACCACACCACATCACATCACATCACATCGGATCTGTCGTTAGGGAAATAGCGGCGGTTGGCGAGATGCAGGGCAAAGCCACAACGTCGGTTGAACAAGCCAACCCACATCCACATTACTCGACGAATAATTAGCACGCGGGGGCGCCCCGACTGACAGTGACAGCCCCCAAGGAACAGCGGCTCCAGCCATGTCCAACAGACTGACAGACTGACAACGGAGCTGGTAGCCCTGGTCCTTTTCCCACCTTGGAAAAAGGCGCGAAAAGCACGAGCCCAGCGACTGTCTGTGCGTAAACAGTCCGCGACACTCCCACGCAGGTTTGAGTTTGGCGGGTGAGGCTTGGGGCTTGGGGCTGGGGCTGGTGCTTGACTCGGGTGAACGTTTCGGGGCGCGCGGAATTTGGAACCAACAAAGAAAAGGCCCGGGCCGAGCATTGTCAGTGGCTCAAAACAGCATCTCCAGTGAGGGTCTGCGTGGTAATGAAACCTAACGCCAGCCCCAATCCAAGTCTCTCTGTAAGGTACGAGGTACCTAGTTGATGTGATGGATCATGGTTTCAATTTGGGGCCACCATCGGATCTGTCCAGACGGCCACCCGCAGCCTAACCTTGAGCCCGGCCGAACCCAGCAAAACGCCGGTGCGCCATGGAAGGACAACTTCTCTTCGTTTGCTCCACGCCGTCTTCCGCCTAGTACCACGGGAGCCGGGAGCACCCTGGATGGTGCTGATGAACTGGCGGTCAAAAATATGACATCCATCCACAACGAGGGAGAACCCCTCTGATGGTGGTGGCGGTGATGGTGGCAGTCGTGTCCGTCGGTCGAGGGCTGGTGAGTTGGTGAGTTGGTGAGCTGGTGCCGGCGCTGGTGTCATGGATCATGGACCTAGAATCCAGGGCCGTCGTGGATTGTGGCGTGTGCTATGTATGCTATGTACGAAGGCTGGCGCAGGAAGTTTGACGACATCAATGGAGGTATCGAGGCAGCCCCCACACAGTACGATATGCGGTCGATCATGGCGACGGAGCAACAAGTGACTTACAGGAACTCTCCCCTAAAAATTTAGAAACAGACAACCAATTTATGGTTATGTACGGTACCCTGTAGTGCACTTCAGATTAACAGTGCCCTGTTAAAACCTCACTTTTAAGAGAATAAGAACTAAACTTGAGTGCATTGCCTAGGTACTAAATAATCAATCTCCAAGAGGCTTTTTTGGCACTGAAAGACACGGACTACGCACTGTACTACACTGTACAGTCGGTACGTATCTATACCTTGAGAAGTTGTCCAACTTCCTGCGCCAGCCTTCGTATACAACCTACCTTGGGCGGTATGTACCTACAGGTATGTATGATGTAGTCTGTATGTGTGTGCGCTGTTACGTGCGTTGTTGGGTGCGGTACTCCATACAATACCTTGGAAGCAGACCGTAGATTGAATGCGTA
Organism: Ilyonectria destructans; assembly: GCA_020740775.1. Classification (NCBI taxonomy): domain Eukaryota; kingdom Fungi; phylum Ascomycota; class Sordariomycetes; order Hypocreales; family Nectriaceae; genus Ilyonectria; species Ilyonectria destructans. Next base: position 321,586 of record JAHEWK010000014.1, read on the forward strand.
AAGTCATGTACATAGTATTCGGTGCGTGTGAGCTACCTGGTACATATGTCTGGGGGTTGCGGCTTGCGGGCTTGTCCGGGGGGGAGCCACCATGCCTCGAGCGTTCATCGACGTCCATGAACCATGATCGACCACCAACACGACCCCCCCTTCCCTCACATCCCCTTCTCCGCCCCCTCCTCTGTCGTCCACGCACGCCTGGCATCAAGCCACATGGCCCAATCTGGTTCCTGTCTGTCTCTCCTCTTCCGTTCTGGCGGTCGTCCGGCCGGTTGGTCGGCTATCAGAGGCAACCCAACCCAACAGCTGTGAGGGAGGGGCGTGAAAGGCCAAGGCGCAAAGTCGGGGACATATGCAAGCCTCTCGACGTGGTGGTGTCGTGCCAGAGGACGACAACTGCTTCTCTGGTGCTGGTGCCAAGGTGCCGCAACAACGGCCACTGGGTATCCTCCACCACCAGCGAACCGCCCCGCGCTGTTTGAGACATCTCGGCATTGTGCTTGCAGCGCGCGTTAACTAACAAGCCTCGCCCTCGCCCTCGCTGTCGCCCTCGCCATCGCCCCCCCGCGGCGTGCGCCTCGCAGCTCGCAGCTCGCAGCAGCAGGCTCTTCCCGCAGGCATGCCATGGTCTTCAGGCTCTGAGGTCCCTCTCCAAGGACGCCACGTTGTTGCCAGCCAGCAGTCGACATCATCTGTGGCAGGGTTCCACCTCGGTGGCATCGTGACCGCCACCCGACCTCCACCTCGATGAAAGAATTTTTCCTTCTTCTTCCTTCTTTTATGCCCTTGCTCAGCCCGTTTTAGGCCCAGGCCACCTGCTCGAGCTCGCCGCCCCTCCTCCCCTGGCCTCCCTTGCTCTAAAAATGGGCAGGATGAGGCGGGCTGGAGAAAGCTGGATCTGCGGCCAGGGACCAGGGCTCTATCGACGGAGGCGGCCACCAGACCACAAGGCGGCCGGCCGGCATGGCGGCGGGGTGAATGAAACGCTCTCCAGCGCACAACGCAGCAGTTGGGACATGATACAGGACTGTGATGGGGGCGTGGAACTTGCCACAGCGAGGCTTGCCTGGATCAATTAGTTCTCGAGCTCCAAGCCCCCGCGACTACTTCAGGCCAAGATGAGGATGGCCATCTGTCCCTTGCTGGTGAGGCCTAAAGGTGATACATAGGTTAGGAGCAGCAAGCAGGTAGGCGGCCGTTTTGCTGTTGGTGCCCGAGCAAAGCAAGTCGCCAGATCTCCCGCCTGCCGTGTCGTATTGCTCGCCCATCCGCCAGCTCGTCTACCCCGGTACACATTCCGTTACGGATCGAAGAGTGATTGCCGGTTTTGCCCCTCTGACGAAAATCCCTGCCCAATGGCGGGTTCACAGCCCCAGCTTCGACCTCTCCCTGCGCTTCCATCGTGAGTTGTCGCGAGCATTAGACAATGATGTGGGATTGCGAATGCCGTCCTTCCAAGGCCCCCAAAGGCACCAAAAGGGCCCCACTGGCCATCACGAACCATCCACATCCATTCAAGCACCGGATCGAGGGTCAAGTGAGCTGCGGCGTATGTACGTGTGTCGTTCCTCCAGCCACTCCGCGGCCTATCAGTGGGCCCCAGCTCTTGCAGCTCTTACAGTTGCGGTCATGTTTGAGCAGAAGGGGGGCGGCTGGACCGCGGCGCAGCTTAGACACGCCGGTCTGGAGGTCGAATAGGATAAGGGTTCTCCCCAGTGGGAACCCGGACGACAACGCGACTGGTCAGCGGTTGGTTTGGCAAACACGGCGATGGAAGAAAATCCTGCGGGGTTGGGGGGACGGGATTAGCGACGGGGATGGAGGCAGTTTGGCGTGCCTGTCTCATTGGCAATTTGGCCTTGGCATTGGCATCGCATCCGTTCTGCATCAGCATCGCCTCGTCCAGAGGCAGCATGCTTTGCTTTGTTGGCCATGCGCGCTCCGAGACCCCTGCGTAGGAATGCCGCACCATTTACGAAGCGCTCCCGCGCCTGATTCTTGCCAGCTTGTCAGCGACGTCATGGGAGGATCTACGAAGCACGCTGCAAGCTCGGTCAGCTCAGCCAGCTCAGCCAGCGCAAGCCTCAAAGCACGCCGGGAGCAAGCAAGCACCAGCGCATGGGGGTCGCATGGAGGAGAAACATGGGGGAACTTGGCGGCTTGTAGGGGTTGGGCGGGTCGCCACAGGCCCGGGCGGCAGCGTCCCGTCATGTCTGACGTTTGTCTTGTCTCGCCCTATCTTGTCTAATCTTACCGTGTCTTGCCTTGTTCTGTCACTCATGCTCGGTCGGTCCTTGACGCGGACGGAACCAAGCGTGTGGGGGCTGGAGTCGGGCAGCGGATCGAGGACAGGCCATGGTCCGATGGGCGATGGGATGTGTGGGATGGGATGGGATGGGGGACAACAACGACAATGATGATTGATGGATGACCATCTCCGTCTCTCGATGGCCTCGACGGTCTCGATGGTCTCGATGCGCGCGATAGACTCACCCCCTTCCGCCCTTGTGTTTTCCCCGAGTTGGGCGTTTGTTGCCCTTCACCGATCGAGCCCACGCACGGCTCCACGTCGCTGGCCGGCTTTGGCTTTGGCTTTGGCACCAGGACTCGGGTGTCGACATGTTTCGATTCCCATGGGTTGCAAGTTTGCCGCTCCCCGTCACACAGCGAGCGCTCTCAGCGCCGTACCCAACGTGGCGGTGAGCGATCATCTTGGGGCGGAGCGTGACGATACCGACTCGGGTATCAAAGCGCCTTGGGGGGCCACGGCCAGGCCTGAATGAGCTTGGTGAATCAATCAATGGTCTCGTGATATCTCTTTTCTCATGACTCCTTTTACATAACAGGGCACAGCATTGCAAGGCGAAGCCAAAAGAGGTTCACCGCATTCCTTGAATGTGGAATCTCCAAAATGACGATGCCCCAAGCTCCAGAGCTGAGAATAGCATTGCTTCTGGCGGATAAGTAAGGGGTGTGCTTTCGTCACCGTCACACCATTGCCGGTCGTGGAACTCGGCATATCTGGCCTGATGAAAAGGGCTTCAGTCCTGAATTTAATGTCCTAATGTTCATGTTGCAGATGCAAACACGGACGCTGTGCTGGCACGGACTGCAGATACGCACAGGCACCGGACCGGCTGTGGTGGTGAAGAAGCATCGCAACAAGCCGAACTGATATGAGACCTTTCCTTTTCAAGGCGTCAAGACTCAAGAGGCCAGACAAGAGGCAATAAGCCTCCCGCGGCGCTCGGTTGGGGGGCGCTGCGAACCCCGGCAGAGGATTTATGACTCGTCACGAGGAGCCTGCAGCGAACACGACCCAGGCGTTTCATCCCGTCCCCCATCTGTTTGCACGACTAGCCTCGCCTCGTTATGCTACATATCAGATCGATCCTAGTGCACCGTTGCCCATGGCCCATGGCCCATGGATGGCCAAGGTTTACTGACTTGTGCTGCCTTCTCAATTCAGCCCTACGTGACAGGTCGGTCTTACAGAGCAGCTAGTACATACGCAGGCTCCGCACACCCTCCCTCTAATCACCCTTTCCCCGGTCGCACGACGTCTGGCCATCAAACAGCACGCAGACGCGGTCCTACCGAGCACAAATGACTTTGTGATGCGCCGGAGGCGGGCCCGAGCGGACACTGAGTTGTCGCCGTCGCAATCTAAACTTCTTCCTCTTACAACAGCGCCCGCCCTCCGCATTGAGCCGGACCCGGACCCGGAGGCCAGAGAGCGAGTGCCAGACCGGGGGCCATGTCGACCAGGGCCGCGGACAGCGAATGCCCCAGTTCCAACCCACGTTTTCCCGACGGACGGCTTTGAGCCGCCGCGGAGCGCCATAGCTACATGTACATTGCAAAGTACGTACTGGGCGCATACATTCGTTAATTACCAAACACACAGATGGATGTCGGGGCGCTGCCGCTGCTGCATGTACTGTAGCTGCGGGCCACACGGCCAGCGGCAAGCGGCCCAGATGGCGACGGAGCGCACACAATGTGGAGTCGGCCGGCGGCGGGCGACCCTGGTGCAACTCGTTATGCGCGAAATCTGGCGTCGGGGCTTGCATTCGATGCTGTCGTTGCGCTTCCGTGTTTCCAGACGGACGGGTCCGCGGGCGATATCGACAAACGCCAGCCGGACCAATCGCCGGTCTTGGTCCTGACCGGGCCGGCTTGGGGGTGATGGAGGGGTTTGCTGTTGCCCTTGCACAGAGATCAATCTCTAGACTAGTACGCGAGTTATATGTATGTGTGCGTCTGGGTGTCCAGATGTAGACTTCATTAGCCGCTTAGGTGCGGACTATCAATGGTTGCAAGCCTAGCACAAGACAGCGCAGCACCCGCGCCCGCATGTCATATCATATCATATCATATTGCAACGACGGTCAACAACACGGCATCGGCAAACATGCCACGGGCAACGCGTATCGCGCATCGCGCAACTGCAACGGCAACAACAGAGGGATGATCCCGAGATGAGCTGTTACCACTGCCTATTTCGGCATGTTTCTGCTTGTCACTCATTGGCTAGCTCGTCTCTCTCTCCAGATTCCCCCCGCTTGCTCGACATATGTACGGCTTCCACGTCGGAGAGTGTCTGGGGTGAGGCAGGGGAACCTGTCCATACGTACGAATACGTTCATCCAATGCCGTACATAGGACATGATAGAAGAGGAGACAGGGGGGGGGGGGGGGACAGAGGCCGGCCTTAGTCATTGTGTAGGTAATGATCTTTTCTTGGTTTCATGCAAGCTGCAGGTCAAGGAAAAGAAGAAAAACCAACGAAAACCCGGTCATGGCTAAGCTCCAACCTGCTTAGTTCCCAAGGATACCAGGTGCAGTTCGAGGATTTCTGCGCCGCTATGTGGCTTGGTAAAAGGTTGATTTCGGTGTTGGGTGGGCAATAGTAGTTCAGTGGCTGGAAATTGACCCCACTTTGGCTTAAAACCAGGGAAGAAACAAGCATAAGGTACGGTAAGGTACGCAGTACGAAGTACGAGCCTGACTTACATAACCAGATGCGGTGGGATCGAGGTTTGTAATAGTTCCTTTATGCAGAACAAAGCAACGCATAACTTAAGTAACTGTTTCCGTCGGTACCTAACTAGGAAAAGAGAGGTTCCCGTAGATTAGCGACCGGAGGCCCAGACTGCAGTTCCACAGGGTCGGCCGACAGCTCACTTTCCTCGGGAGTCTGGGCCCAATCCGAACCAGGGCGAGATATCATCCAGATATCATGGCCACTCGCAGGCAGCTCTCTCAACGATTCGCAAGGCGCGGGCGTCTGGCTGGGCCTATCAGAAACCGGCGCCTCCCCCGTTGAGGCCATGCTCCGAGGCAAGACCTGCGGGCAATGAGACGCGCAGGCTTGCTTCTGTGGCCATGTCCATCTCATGCGAGGGGCGCGTCGGTCGAAACACGGGCGATGCGCGCAATCGGAATATGAGGCATTGAGCGAAGACGGATCCATGGTTGGTTTTCCTTATTCTCCGCCTCGGCATCCACTCTTCCGCCGACATGTCTCTCCTCGTCTGTCTGTCACTCTGTCTCTCTCTCTCTCAACGACGACTGCATAATCGCGACCCCACCCCCCTTTCATCAATCGAAGCACGCACATGGGAACCCCTCCAACCCCTCCAAGTCCAAGTTCCTCCCTCAGTCCTCAGGCCCCAGATTCCAACTCCATCCGAACCTGGTACCTAAATTTACCTACCTAAGGTACCTAAGCAAACCCCTCCCTCCCTCCAATCCTTGAATTGCGGCGCACGGCGGCTCGCGACAATCTTGACCGCCACAACCCACAACCCAGAGTCCACAGTCACATCCCACAACCTAGGTCCCAGAACCTGGAAGCCATTTCCGATCAGCCTCCATCCATCACATCCCTCCAACCACCCCCGTACCCCCGGTCTCGAAGCCCCCGAAAGCCCCCGGAGAGAAACAGTCACTTGACAGAGCCATCCTCGCTGTTACCATCAATCATCACCCACCACCCACCACTCACCACTCACCCTTCAACATGGCCGACGTCCCCCTCATCGTCATCTCCGAGTTTGCGCAGGCCGAACGCCGCATCACCCCATCATGGTCCATTAGCCAGCTGAAATCTAAGCTGGAGACTGTCACCGGCATCCCACCCTCCTGCCAGACTCTCTCGCTCAAGACGCCGGGCGCCGAAGCCATCTCCATCGAGGCGGCTAACGAGGATGGCACCCACTTGTCCAACTATCCCTTGGTCCCATATGCGGAGCTGCATGTAAGTCCAACAGAGTTTTCATTGTCCTCCCCCTCTCCGATGCTTGCACCACGGAGCCGCGAAAATTTCTCGCCAGACGCCCGCGCCGAACGCTGAAGCTGACGTCGACGCCTCCGTTGACGTCCGCATCGAGTCCCGAAGGCTGGGCGGAGGCGGCGCCCGCACATGGGGCGTGTCTTGAGCGCTCCCCAGCCATCCCCGGTTTAGTAATAAAAATCACCGGCTACCCATATGCACTTTTTTTTTTCCCTTGCTGTCGCGAGTAGTTCAAGATAGGGCTGACAGGGATTTGCCTGGCAGGTGATTGACACACGTCCTGCAGCTGCTCGGCCTAACTTCAACGATACTTCGGGTGTTGACAAATACGTCATGCCCGAGGAGGAGTACGAGAAGAAGACGGACTCGGTCCTTTCCTGGAAAAAGAACCAGAAGCTTGGTCGCTTTGACCCTAACGCCCCCAGCCACGAACAGGCCAAGCTGGCCGGCTTCCAACGCGAGATCGCCTCCCGCGGCATTGCCGTCGACAAGCGGTGCAGGGTTAGCGGTGAAGACACCAAGCGGGGCACTATCAAGTACGTGGGAGAGGTCAAGGAGATTCCCGGCGGTCTCGGGGCCTGGGTGGGGGTTCAGCTTGACGAGCCCGTGGGTAAGAACGATGGCAGCATCGCTGGTACGAGGTATTGGGGTGAGGCCTCGGAACTCAAGCATGGCGTGTTCGTGCGGCCCGAACGGGTCGAGACTGGCAACTTCCCGGCCCTCGATGACTTGGAGGACATGGAGGAGATCTAGTCGACACGTCCAGAACGATCAACAACTCCAATACAAAAACACTTACACAAGGCTACATGGCTCTTTTTTGGTGATGCGAGAGAGACTGGGGGATGATTACGGATCAATATGAGACTCTTTGGACGTGTGAAAGGCTGACATGGCGCATATCGAAGGTCTCTCTGTTCGATCAGATTTTCGACTATCTATAAAACCTCCTTGGCAACAATGGCATTGTATTCGGAATGGTCCACTCAAAGGTGAGAGTCTTGTATGAGCACTGCCTGGGATCAAGACTACCGACCACCCCATGGGCTTCTGTATAGGCTAACCCATCCATAAGCTCCCCAAGCCGCCAGTGACAGCCTTTGTTTCAAGTATCTCTCCTTACAGCACCCCAAGGTTCAAACCAGCCCTTCGAATGGAACTCTGTTGTGCGTCTTAGGCCTGTTCGCATGGCCGTTTCGATCCTTGGCTCGCGTCACTTTCCAGACTGGGTCAAGTACTTCGCTGATGATTCCCAATCCGTGAATTCTTGCAGCAACGGCTTCGCCCGACCATAAAGGCCCCGATGAACCTTAATTCGACTTCAAACTCGACTGTTTATTTCAACAAACAGTTGGTACCATTTCAAATCTTTTAATTCGACTTTTTCGTCTTGCGTCATTGTTGGCTACTGAGTGGGTTGGGACGTCGGTCGGTCCAGCACTACTGGCAAGACCAGACTGGGCGAACCGCATATCCGGCAAGTCGCGTGCTTCTTTCTCCAAGTTTTTGATTCGGTTATTGATGCATGATGACATGCCGCGAAGTTCCGAAAGCAGTTGCCGAGCGGGCGACCGGCTCAACAATCTTCGACGGAATCCGAGACGACAAGGTGTTTAGCCGAAGATCATAACGCAGATTTGCGGCCGGGGTAGAAGCACTCCGCGTTTGTGGCGGGAATGATTTGCGACCTTGCAGGAAGAATCCTAGTCAGCTCGGAGGTTAGCATTTCTCTACACGATTTAACCGGTGAACTGTCAGCTTAGAGGGACAAGGGGTGTGATATTACACTTGGGATTCAGTTATTCAACCAAGATGAATGACCTCTTGGTTGAATATAAGGGTCCTGGTTGATACTTCTCATGTTATGAATTTTGAGTTGCAAATACTTCGGAAGGGCCCTTCGGTAATGTGTTCTACTCATCTCGCCATCGTGAACTTCCAGGGCCAAGAAAATGATCACGAGGAGAAGCAAGGCATACTCGGCAGATGAACCCAGACCATGGCATCTGCCGACTCGGATGGGTTTTTCGAAAACGCCACCGGGTAAGGGGAAGGAATAAGGGAAACGTGGACCGCATTGACAACTCCGATGATGGTCAAACCAACAGGTGTGTTCGGCGCTGAGGTGGCTTACGCCCAGCAATAGTTCCCGCCGATGCTTCTGGCAGCTCCAAGGATGTAACCTGTTGCTGCACTGCTCGTTCCCCGCGAAAAGTAAACATGAACACGCGGGCTATTTCGCCATGGAGGGGGAGTGCGTTGGAAGGATGGGGTCGCATCAGGAGTGCAGTCGTGTAACCGGTGGCTTCGGCTGCTGCATGGGTGGGTGGTCATCCCAGGACCTTTGTTGTTTTCATCGCCCGATGCTCGGCGATGTTCGGACTTGATCTTGGTCGTGAATTAGGAACCCTCAGGCTGGCTTTAGGTGAAGGTTAGGCACCAACGAATGATTGCTTACATGCGTCGAGATATAATCAAGCTGAGGAACGGTTAGATTACATCTCGTTTTCGCACTTCACGACGAGTCGGTGGCTCACGATATTTACTAGATATTGAGATTTAGGTAATCTAATATGCCTATTCGATCAATCTTGGACTGCTGATAACGCGTTTCAAAATTCGCGTTCTCGGCGGAATATACCCCGATAGCTGACTCGATTCATTAGGTCTCAAACACTATCTAAGTAGATGAAAAGTAAGTTCCAGGCCTAGAACTCACCATGTTGTAAAAAGCAAATACAAATGATCCCATGATTTTATTGGGTCCAGGCTACTCTACGGAGTAGCGATACATTGGATACCTTAGTTTATCGGAGGCATGACCATGTCGTCAGCGATAGCGCTGTCCGATCTAGGGTAGGAACTCGCTCGAAACACGTTGAGTGGCGTGGGCTGGCGCAGCTCACACCGAGTATTTGAGTGGCGAGCGACGGTCATCTGCCGAGACCTTGGCCTGTCTGGGAACGAGCTTAGCAAGCGCATCCCTCAGTCCTTGGGGCCATTGGGGGCTGAGCATAATGTGACCAATACTCTAAGTGGGAACTGCATTGGGGCTGAGCAGCTGGAGCGTGTGACTCTCCCATATCCATGTCTGTATGACCTTAATCTGTAGACTGATCCTAAACTATTGGGGGTTTGATGTGCTGCTCATGGTTCATGAGACGTTGCAATGTCCTCGATCTCCCTTGATGGAAACAACATCTAGGTTGAGACTGATCGCATTAGTACCAACCATTCCAAGTGCTTTGTGGCGCACACCCAATTAGGCATAGTGTCATCGCTGCCCTTAATCACCGGCAGGTGACTCCAACTGCCGAAACTATCTTTGATGCAAAGTGAGAGTCTTTCTGCCAGGAATTGCTCACAACCAGGGGTGTTCATTTCTTGGAACAGGGTGAGTGGATGTTTGAGTTCTGTGACTCCTTGAAGCAAATGCTAGCTGTAAATTTTACCCCGTTATCCTCTTTAATCGGACGACGACTCGTATGTGGTGTTCATGTCGAAGCAACCTCGCTTGCATCCATCTGATCACACCGCTGGTGAAACTGGCGATATCATCTGGCGAGACAAAATATTTTCTAACAATGGCGTCTCAGCCATTTTACCGTCAGGGGCTACAAAACACATTTCCTTGCCAATACTTCATCAATGTCTCGGCGGGATTCACGCCGACGGGATCGGAAACCCGAACTGATACTATCTTAGTTTCAACCACACCATGAAGACCATCACGCCATTTATTCCCCTTCTGGAAAATCCAAATAGGTATTTTTCAATAGCTAGGCAGACATTTTAGACAACCTACCACTATATCATAAAATGATTCTCATCCCATATCAACGGAGCGAGCTCTTTGTTGTTCAGTGATGAAGTCCAGTGCTACTACCACGTGAAACAACCCCAAAGCCTGAAGGACTTGTCCTTAGGGAGAAAATTCAGTGTGGGATATTACTCGAATGTTTTGGAGATTCTAGATGAACACGTTGACGCATGCGATACTTGGATTTGCGATGTCTTGTTAGAGAGGTCACTGCCAACTGCTGGCTTACCAAGATTCGCACACCATCATTCCAATCGTATTCGTTGCAAAGAGAGAAGTGCAGGTGATTCATGGAAATGAACCTTATAAACTAATATGCCTTATTGAGGTATTTAGGGAAGAGAATGATGACCGTGGACGGGATGCTTCAGCGACGATTAAGTTAGTGGTTGTCTGCTACTATCAAGTGTTTGAGAGATGCGACCTCTGCAAAGGGGATCGATTTTATGTGAATTTAACCCCCCAATACAAAATCGGTTTGGTAGTGATACGATGCCATGGCCTGTCCAACACGCATTACCTACGGGTGATTTGTGGCAGTCAATCTCCGAACACCGAGCTGGGGGAGACGATACGGTCACCAAAGTGGTGGATTGATGTTGAAGAAGATTTTGCATCTGGGCAAAGAGTAAGCGAGTGTGAATCGCCAGATAAAACACGAATAACATGATCACTTGCAAATGCGCCTTATTCTGGAATATCCTCTGCGATTAACGAGGAGAAATTGAGCATTCATTCATCTGCTGGACCATGTTCGATCTGGGGTTAAAGCGGCGTAGCGTATGGGCTAGGCGGTACTTTACCAACCAACCGGAAAGCGGAGTCCAGGTGCCGGGTTCATTCCTCCCGGCCCCTCCAAGGCTCGTCGGTTGCTGGCCCCACCCATTGTCGGCGTGGATATTCCCTCCTGCGTCCACTTTTCCACCAACTCCTCAGTGAACGCGCATCGCATCTTCGTCGCCCTCACCACCAACGTCTCGTTTGCGGCCGTCGTCGCCGCCGCTGCCGAACCTCGTCCAATGCCGCCTATTGCGAGCTGAGATGTTGTGCTCCGACCCTCCCGCGCCCCCACTGACGCCCGCAACCCTGAGCATTCCGCAACATCCGACGTCGCCACCTCGCTCCTAAGACGCCGGCCCGTCTCCCCACTTGCGATCCTCGATCCTCAACCGTTCGCCCTTCACGATACCTACCGGCGACACCTATTGCGATGTCGAGGCCGTCGATACTCGGCGCAGGCAGGATGGCCTTGCTCCTCTATATCCTGGCTTGCGCCTTCACCACTGTGCTCGCCATCGACGACTACAACGTCGTCTCTACGCCCGAGAAGGATGTCCCAGACTGGGCTGCCGTCAGCGCCATGCAGCTCACACTATCCAACAGTAATGGGAAATGGTCACCACTGCAATTCACCGTCCTCCCTCTCACAGATTCCCTGGGGTTGAACGGCACTCAGACAGACCGCGGGGTGCGTTATCCTGTGATACAGATCACTCCCACCATCACTCTGTATCTGATATGCTGACCTGTTCCAAGATTGTCAAAATACACGGCACCATGATCGCAGCTGATTCCTCCAACTATAACACCCTCAACCAGAACACCACCGTAGCATACCTATCTTGCGACGAACCCTCCAGCAATTCCATGATCGAACCCGATAAGATGCTCGACGGCTTGATGAACCTCAATCCCAAACCCAAAGCTATCGTACTTTATTCTACAAGCAAGAACTGGTGTTCGATCACACACATTGATGATCTATCCTACACCAGCATTCTATCCATGGCCGACGCAGCTGAGGCTTCACAGGCCTTGGGCTTCCTCAACGGCACCGACACTATCAAGGTCTCCATCATGGGCAACACCACCAACGACGGTACTGAATCTCAGACGGATTCCGGCCGGAATAACCCAGCGGTTGCAATGAGCATCCTGTATAGCATCACCGGGATCATCACCTTACTCTTCGCCGTCATCATTGTAACTGGTGCCGTTCGGGCTCATCGGTACCCTGAAAGATATGGGCCCCGACGAGCTCTTCATGGCCGACCCCGACAGAGCCGGGCCAAGGGACTGGCGAGAGCTGTCCTGGAAACCATGCCCATTGTGAAGTTTGGAAACCAGACACCTACTAAGCCCGACCCTGAGCTTGATATGGATGCGATCACCAACGATGGGCAAGATAATCCCGTGCAACGCACCACGTCGAACCCGAGCGAAGCCCGTCAGCCTGAAGCAACACCAGCCACGCGAACCGATAATGATGGAGCTTCTTCTGTAGCCCGGGACTCACCTACACCTACGCCTAAGTCTGCGCCAGACGGCGCCGATGGGAATGGAGAAGACAACTTGGGGTGTTCCATCTGTACGGAAGACTTCAAAGTGGGCGAAGACGTTAGAGTCTTGCCCTGTCGACACCAGTTCCACCCAGCATGTATCGATCCATGGCTCATTAACGTGTCTGGAACGTGCCCACTCTGGTAAGATTAACCCGTGGTCTCAATTTCTTGGCTGGTTGCTAACTATGTACTCCAGTCGATTCGATCTCCGCCCCGAAAAGGCGGATGCGTCTCAGGGGAGTACGAGTGAGGACACAAGTGCTTTGCCTCCCCCACTAGCTCTCGAGGGTGTCGAGGGTGTAGAGAACGATGCCTCTCAGTTGCCACACCACAATCGCGCATCACGCATCTCCGACATTAACCAGTTACGACAGGCGACGGTGGAAGAGCAGATGGAGACACTGAGGCGTATGCGAGCTGAAGTCGACGAGTCTGTGCGCCAGGGCCCACCAGATGGTGATTCTCGAGGCCAGAGCGCGCGATTTGCAGCCAAGCTCAAGGAGAGGTTCCGGATCCGCACTCGCGCTCAGGCACCTGAGGACCGTGACTGTTAGAAACAACATTTACGGGGCTACTAAGCAGGCGAGGAAAGCCAAGACAGCACTGCCCCCCTTCACACGAGGGAAAAGGGTATGGCGGAAGAACGGGTCGTATCGATGAGATAAGACGGACCGGATTTTTTACTTTGACGGACAACCCCTAAGCAAGAGGCGTATACCTCGAGGCTGTTAGGGGATTCATGAACGGTTAGGCACGACGGGAAATTGCTTTGGACTGGGCGTTGGCAAAGGACATGGTATTTTGTTCGGGATTGGTCAATTGGGAAGCATCGCATGGCGTTATGAGAGACATTTGTTTGAGTTTACGGGAGCACCGAGAGGGGAGACCCTGGATGTGGTTGAATCGTGGATCGCGGATGAACGGAGTGTGAGCGATAAGCTTTCCCGGAAACGTGGGATCCTCGTGCCTGTGTAACGTACACGGGAACCCAAACATGGTTGACGCTGAGATGGGCGCTGAGTCGGAGGAGGCGATTAAGCAAACGAAGGGCTAGACACGGCAGGCGGGAGGTGGCCGTTGCCGTGGCTGATCTCTGGTTGGAGCCTGACTCGCCCAATGCACGACGACTCCATGAATGAAAACAGGGACAACCGCGGTAGCTTGAGCGTTGGCGTTGCTTCGACAGGGATAGTGGCAGACAATGAACGAATAACGAGCAAGGCGTGACGAAGCAAGACGTTACCATATGTTGTACCATGACGAGCCACCCGCAGTGCCCAGCGTGCCCCTCCAACTGTGTGGCTTTGAGACATAGGGCCTTCGAGTCATGTGGCTAAGAAGCGCGTGAGGAGTCAAGAGAGAAAGTAATGGTGAATGTAATGGGCCAAGATGAGAGGCGAGAAGTGAGCGCTGCCAAGGTGCCGTGCATGAACGATCTGCCCTTCCCCCGACCAAGGCTTGGGCCAGACGAGGCTGGTGCGGTGACATCGGAAGCATCATGATGGGGCTTGATCACTAATATGCTGTAGCTACCTTGGCTGAGCACAGTAACCCGGGAGGCTTTTGTGTTTATTCATGCGGGAGGGATTTTCTGGTCTAACACTGAGAACTAACATATTACGCAATGGCCGTTCCCGTGTGGCTACTCTGCAAGTAGTGCCGGCCATCCCATCGTCCTGGGTCGATTAAGCCGGCGCCACAGCGCTGTGGGAGATTCAATAGTCTGGGGCTGTGAGCATTTGTGTCCTGTTGTCTTATTCGGGAGCCCGAGCAAGATGAGAGTAGCCAAGTGTAACCAAGCCTTCCAGGGTGCGGCGGGCGGATAACGGGCTCCGAGAACTAAAGCGCCTCCAGGTGTGAGAGTGAGAGTGCTGGAGTCTGAGAGTGAGATCGAGGCGTGAAGCATATCGGTCGAGTCCCGCACCTCTGACACCGGGGAAGAGTGTCATTGCACCCGGAGATGAAAAGTAAGCATGGGACGGGACAGTAAGCAAGGGGGACGAGACGGATTTGTCGATGCCGTGGCGATTGGTGAGGTGTGAAATCGGGGTGGCGAGGAGGGGTTGAGAGGAAAGTTGCGGCTATGACGTTCCTTGTGTGTGATTCTTGTGCGGGTGAGACGCGCTACTGCGCGCGTGCGAGTGTTCGACGTGGGATCTTTTTCTTCGTCTGGTTCCATGTGTGTCTCTGCACGTGCTGCTGATCTTTTTCACTGTTGATCTTCGCCGTTGATCTTCACCGCTGATCGTCTACATTGTCTGGGTGTGTGAGTTTATCGTCGGGGGTTGGTGGAGGGATTGTACAAGCGAGACAAGACACATGCGGGAGCCATTCAATGTTTCGGCATTATCGTGAAGACGGCCGACTACCAACCCGATGACACTCGACGGTATGCGACGGTGTGCGACGGCGCCTCGAAAAATGGCCGATAGCCTGGCGGTAGCTCGTTGGTCCAATCAGTGGACCCATGATCCAATCTACTTACCTATTCAGCGGGCGGGTGATCGCATCGAAACGGGGCGTCAGGGGCTAGGGGGACGAGCCGTCGGTCGGCAGTCAGCATTCGGCAGACGAGAGACACATGGCCGCCCATCCCTCACATGTACGAATAGTACACAATTGGTACTGTGTAGTTAAGACACTGTAAAGGGCCCCGGCGCTGAGAGTGTCTTATCAGAGGCGGCATCGACTGTGTAACCTGAACCGCGAGACGGTGTAGGTAGCGGGAAGCTATTATTGCTTTCTCTTGGTTGATGGCCAAGGGCAAGAAGGCAGGGGTACCTCGGTAGAGCGGGCCGATCTGGCACTTGGGAATTGGCACTTGGATTGGGCGATGAGCGATGAGCGATGGGCGATGGGCGATCAATTAAACTGACAGGACAGGGCATGTGTATAGACTACACAGCATCGATCACCGGACTGGCGTACTACGCAGGTAGTAGGGCGATCTTGGCAGCGTGGTTGAATTATTCCTGCTGATGGATCGTGAACTACTGGGATTGTTCAGGTGACAGACAGCCCCAGCGCAAGAAGAAGAAAAAACCACCCAGGATTGGCGGGCGCGGTCTCGAACCAACGAGACGGTGACAGGTCCACTGGGTTGCGTGAGAAGTGGGTGCGAGATCGGGAAAGTGGAGGCGGCAAGGCGGGCAGCCAGTGGGGAGAGATCTTTAGTTACAGGACAGTGCCGAGTCTAGCCTTTGAGCTCTAGAGCTATCTCCTTGGCAGTGCAAATGCTTGTGGGGCGGCTATGGACAAATCAGGTTTAAGCCGGTATGTAGCTCAGTTAGCAAATACTTTATCTTGGGCGAAGCTGACTATAGAAAATCTGGTATTTATTCAACGTGGGGAAGTCCTGCGCTGCCCCACAAGCATTTGCCCCGCCAAGGAGATAGAGCCATAGTGCTATCTCCTTGGCAGCGATAACGTTTGTGGGCCGCTTTGGACAAATCGGTTTTAAGCAGGTACACAATTCAGTTAGCGAATACTTTATCTTTAGCAGAGCTGACAATAGAAAGTCTGGTATCTGTTGAATGTGGGGAAGTCGTGAGCTGCCCCACAAGCTTTACCACTGCCAAGGAGATAGAGCCACAGAGCTACAGGGCCAGAGAGCAAGACGCCCTAGAGATCAAAGTTTGGAGCTACCTTGTAGGTAGTATTGGAACCACACCAAGACGTCCACAGTGGGACTCCTGACCAGCTCGCCCAAGCTGGTCGAGCTTGTCCTTGTCTAGGTTCATCGGCGTTGGTGCCTATTGCGGGCAGTCCGGCGCGGTGGCACTTGCTAGAAATTAGCCAGGTACTACGTCTATACGACCAGACGGAATATGCCGTGTCCGACGGGTTGATCGTCGGGAGAAGACAATTCATCGTGAACGAGGGCGAACAATGTCCCAAAAGGGACAACTCAAGCGCTTCCCGACAACAGACAGGTACCGAGTCCGATGGCGGCAGACTTGCTTGGGCAGTCAGTCTGGGGCAGGCAAACCGAGATGACGAATAATTCCGCTGCACCACCTGCCGGGAAACCTTTTGCGGGCTGCCGGTGTGATGTTGCACGGAGCTGACCAGCAGTGTTCAGCACGGCCTATCTTGGCCTGTCTTGGCTCGTCTCAGGGTTTCTTCTCCATATCTCTGTCCTCTTGGCCGTATTTCACTTCCTGCTTCCGGTTCTAGCCCCGTCTCTCCAGCCCTGTGTCTGAGATTACAACGAAAAAAGGCTTGGGGCGGGGGAGGCGAGCGAATCCATCGTCCAAGCCGGTGAGACGGTGGCGATGATGTGCACAGGGATTGGCAACGCGGCATGAATACCGGTCTGCCGGGGTAGCATGGGCCAAAAGCCGTTCCTTTTGTTTGCCTTGCAGCAACTCCTCACCTGCCTAGAACGGCACAGGTCCGGGTAGAGGGCGCTGACCACACCGACCTATCTCGCTTGAAGCTCTATCCAATGTTGGCGGAGAATGTCTCAGCCCGCCGCACTGGAAGCACGCATGAGGTGCTGTCGTAGCAGCAACACGGGCCAGAAAGAGAAGTAAAAAAAGACACGCTGCGACTGGCTACTAGAGCATCGTCGTACGTAACCCGCTCCTGCAGGCCGGCCTCGAGCGATGAGCTGCAGTCGAGAGCACGGAGGATGGGTCTTTTCTCTTGTCGCTCTGGATTGTGGATCTCCTCGGCGCCAGTTCATCGGCAGAACAGCAACAACACTAACTGGAGGCGGCGCGAGCTGAGCTGTGCTGGCGGGCCATGGCATCTCCATTTCTGTTTCAAGCGAGTCCAAGACTCCGTCTCTTCACTGTGGGACTTTGTCGTGCCACGCACCATACAGTCTCCAAGACGGACTGATCTACAGAGCATGCGTTCATCAATACGCAGGACCCGCGTCAACTCAACCCCCTCTCCACCTCTCCCGCGTCCCAGGCTACCGTTTTCAGACCTCACTTCCCATCGTCTCTCAGCTCTAGTGAAGCCACTCAACCAGAGACCTCAGACAATAATCAAAACAGGTCCGCTCCGAGTGCCCGGAGCTATCAGCGGTTGCGGCATTCTCCTTCCCAGTCAGGGCTGACCCCAGCCGCCCTCACCAGTCCCTCACCAACAGCCGGTGAGGACCTGGCAGTGGCGGATACCCAGGTCAGCCTGCCGTCTTGCTAGTTGACGCTGTGAGTCAATTTCTTTTTGTCAGCACACTTGGTCTTTGTGGCTTCTTGGGGGCCTCATCTGCCTTCAGCCACCATGGCTTGGGGTTCCATCAGAGCTGCCAGCGAATCTAGGCTGCTAGTGGTCGAGTGGTTACACCAAGGCGCCCTAGTGCTGCACGTATCCTTATGAAAGAGGTTAACATGTACTTGAGGCTTGCAAGGGTAGGCAGGGGACAGCTTCCGCGGGCTCAAAGTGCCAGTGCGGGCGGCGAATCCCGTAGTGTCCGAGAGATCCATGCCAGACCGAGCCCGAATATCTGCCGCCCGAGAAGCATTGACAATCGATGTATCCGTCTGCCCGGTCATTAAAGGCCGTTGCCCCGTTTGAGGGCAAAGAAACCCAGAAGCAAGGAGCACCAAAGACATAAGGTGGCTGGAGGTAGTGGGTATGACAGAGGACCAACAAACGAACGACAGCAAACCTGGGAAAAAGTAACAAGAAAAAGAAACGAGTTGGGGGAAACAAAGGTAAACGACATGTCATGAGCAATCTTTGCTTTTCCCTTGGGCTACTGCTGATGGCTGGCTGGATGATTGTCGTTTCTTTTCATCAGTCTTGTATCCATTATGCATTGTCCATTTTCTATTGCTCTATTGTCCTCGGATGGACTGGGCCACCCCGAGGGACGTGGCTGGCTAGGTAGCTGATCTGTTTCTGTAACCGCCAGAGTATCAACATCGAGGACGAGCTTGGAGAGCTGTGCCCAGCGCCCAGCGCCCTGGAAGCCGACAGACGTGTTTAGTCGTTGGAATATCCACCGCTGGCGAGCAAAGACCCATCGAACCCCGATACGCGCCCATACAGACGCCGGAATCGCGGAGATGCGGGACCGGTGTCGCGGCTTACAGCAGGGAGAGCACACCGAGTCCGTCCAGATCGCGGCGTGGGCCCTTCTCTAGCTTCACTAGCCTCACTAGCCGCGCGCTAGGTTCTGGGGCCGACCTCGAAGAGAGGGCCGGGACCCAGACAAGGTCAAGGTCTTAGCACTCGGCCGTGTCCGTGATTTGTCGACGGCGGCGGACATTTTATGTTGCGATTTGGCTGAGGCGCTGGCCAACGGGTCTCTTTTCGAGGCATGTGCGTTGTGCGCGTTGTGCGCGTTAATAAGGCGAAGACTCACATACGTAACGCCGCGCCAATACCCGAGGACGCCCAATGCCAAGTTGATGTGGTGGCCGTGGCGCCTCTCTTTTCTTCTCGCTCTTACCAATGATACAATGATACGGGCTGTGCTGGGGGCTTCTGCGGTGTCGGACTGTGGCTCCTTTGGCTGCTTGATTCTGTGAGACCTGCAGTTTCCTCCCGTCTTTTCTAGTTTAGCCGTGTCTCGTCTTGTTTTTGTCTCTCTGACATGTCTGATGCAGCCCGGCAGCAGCCTTGCCGTGCGGGATCCGATGGTGTTCGGAGGGTGACGCGGGAAGTGCCCTGATGGGACGAAAGATGGGGATGCATGAAGCAAGTGATGGATCATTTTAAGGCTGGACCAGAGGATCTGGAACGGATAGATGTTCGTCTTGTTGTCTTGTTCCTCGGCGGGACATATAATCCCCCTCGGCTTGCTGGATAACTCTCGTCTTGACTCTCGTCTCGATCAGACATTACCTCGTCAACCTTGTCAATAACCACAACTGCAACGCTACACCCTGTGTTATAGCTCCCATTACACACAGACATTTCCCCACTGCTACGGCAGCTGCATAATCTTGCTGCTTATATCCTCCTCTGGCGTGCCTCCTGCCGCATCGACGCAAACCATCCGCGCGGTTTGATTCCAAAGGGCCTCCCTCTCCCGTTCCGCGAACTAGGCCGTCCGGAGATTTCCCCTTTGGTCACTAAAGCCTGTCGGGGAAATATACCGACGCCACGAGGGTCGTGAAAGGAGAGGGGCGAGATCGAGCATCGTGACGCTTGACTGTCCGAGAGCAGGACGTTGTCGACGAACCGCCCAGTTTGGGAATCGGGCATCCTCGCGCGGCTTCATCGCCGTCTCCCCTGCGCGCCCCAACTTCGGGTGTGGATTCAGCCCTTCCGCCGTCCGCCTTTCCGCCTTCCGAGCTACAAAGAGAGTGTCGTCAATTTGAAGCCCCGAGAGTCGAAAACACACAAAAAACCGGCGTACCAGTGTTGTCACGGCCGCTGCCATCACATTCCAATCCGCCGCCACGGCGCCCAGTCCGGTTGTCCTCTGGATTGGAGAGGGACGGATGCAGATCTGCGAGGCAGCATCCGCAATCCGCAACACGGCTGTCGACTACCGAGAAGTAGCAAAAACTCAACTCGCCTGGCCCCGGACTTGAACCTGGTCCCAGTCCAAGCCCCAGTGCAAAAGCAAGACGCAACTCGTACGTTGCATTTCGCACCAACCAGGCCAAAGCACCCAGTACAATACACACCACCACAGCACAAAAAGCACACCGCGTACTCCAAGTACACCAAGCAATTACAAGCCTGGCCCCGGAAAACACCAACACCTCCACTCCAACCTTATCCTCATATTGGCCGTATTAACCTAGTCCTGATTCCCGCCAGGACCCCATCCAGACCTCCTAGGCCATATCCCTCCACTCCTACTCCTCCTCCTCCTCCTCATCCTCCTCCTCCCCCGGCATCCTTCACTCCCTCTTCTTCACTGCCGATCCTCTTCGGAGTGCAATTACCACCACTAGCTTCACCATCGCCACCAGGATTCTCTCGCTCAAAGCTTCTCTCCTCCAAGATCAATTCGTTTGCGCCGTCTAAGACCCTGTACTAAGTCTTAATCGTGCCCGTTTGCGCTACGTCTGGCCGTCCTCGTTGAGACGCCGCACCTACACAGACACAGACAATAGAGACGAACAATCAGACCTAACACCCACCCTCTCACACACCCTTGGCTTCTCCCGCTGCGCCTTGACCTCTCCAAAACTCTCACACCCCCTTCCCTCGGCCCCGTTTCTCGATCGCACTCTGTGCTAGAAGCCTCAAGCTACTGACTCGATCCACGTCCACCCGGAGAATTCCCCCACCCTCCATTTCGTCGCCCAGTGGGTTTTTGTCTCTTTGCGTTCTTGCCTGCTGGCCTGCTCGTTATTAATATCGACCCTCCGCCGGGCTCCAGTGGTTCCAGTGCGCTACGGGTTTTATTTGGATTTCTCGACCATCAAGACGGACCATCACCCCTGGGCTGTGAGGCCTTCATCAAGACACCCAGTGCTCATCCAACCCGCTCACAATGGCGCCCACTCCATCTGAAGTGTTGTCCCACATGGCCGACCGCGCCGACAAGGGCGGTGCCCCCGTCCCCATCGGTGGCGACATCATGGGTCTCCTCGTCACTCTCGCCTCCATCTCCGTCCTGTCCATCTGTCTCTGTAAGAAGCCCCATCCAACAAGTGTGACGTCCTGCGTTGGACCGAATAACTACCTAACAGCTGCTGATGAGTCTGCAGACCAGAGATACACTGCTATCAAAGTATGGAACAATCTACCGTTGGTCGTCTGGCGTAAGTCATTGTTTGCCCCCAGAGGCTCCGCCACGGTGTGTGGGACTAACACCCTGCAGTTGTGTTCGCTATCTACATCGACTCCATGCTTTTCGTCGTCGTCACAACCATTTTGCAGCAAATCTTTGGCGTTAATTCCAGCTATGCCATGTGCCACGGCGCCATTCTCCTCTGTCTGGTCTGCTACGTCACCACCAAGGTCAGTCCTCCATCCCGTCAATTCGTGACAATGCAACTAACAAATACTACAGATTGTAAGCTATCGTGTCCAGTATTGCTGGGATGTCATTACTAACTCTTGTTTCAGTTCATTTATCTTTTTCTTGTCGAGAAGGCTGTAAGTCACAAACGCACCCAACAGCATTTTGACGGTACCCTGACCATTCTCAGCACATCATTCGTGGCAGTCCCAAGAAACGCCTCGAATCGAAACTGTACTGCTTCAATTCGTTCGGCATGCTCGGTCTCTACACCGTTGTCGTCATTCTCAACTTCATCTTGTAGGTCCTCCACGAGGTGCAACCTCAAAACTTCAACTAACCAATCTGCCACCAGCCGAATTGCCAAGCTCGAGAACGGAGTTTGCATCATCGGCATGCGGAGCATCTCCATGATCCCCCTCATCACCTTCGACGCCATTGTCAACATCTATCTTACCATCCTTTTCCTTATCCCTCTAAAGAGTCAGTCTCCCATGGCCAGATCCCTGAGGAATCACACTAACACTATGAAGACCTGTACTCGTTCAAGAACATGCCCAAGACCCCGGCCAACGAACGTCTAAAGAACGTTGCCTTCCGTACTTTCGTCGGTTCATGCTGCACCCTTGTCAGCAGCATTGTGTATGATCCAACCTCGTTCGAGTTAGAGATGAAAGTATTGATTGAATATTAGCAACCTGAGCGTCCTGATGGCCCTTAACGGAGAGCCCGGCTGGGTTTGCCTCATGTGCTGTAACTCCGACAGTCAGTCCACCATATTTCACTTACACTTTATTCAAACCCCTAACTTGTTGCAGTTCTCTTCTCTGCCCTCGTCATCCAGTGGGTCACCTCTAAGGACAACGCTGGCTCGGGCAGTCCCAACAACACCAACAACTACAACCACGGCAACGAGAACGGCAGCCACGGACTCCACGACCCTCACTCGTCTTCACACCAAATGAACACCATACCCCAACCTCCACCCTCACCCCACGGCACCGACGCCGAGATTTCACTCGTTGCCACGGCCACAGCGCAATCATCTGACGACGGCCGCGATCTGGATATGGCCAAGGTGTCGAGCCCCGGCGGCGGCGGCGGCGGCGTTGTCGTTACCACCACTATCCACCGGCAGAGCCGGCCCACGAGTGGCTTCGGGCTCGATATGGACGGCAACAAGCTCGACGACGACGACGACGAAGCCAACTACGGCTACCCGCCCCGTCCTCCAAGCTACGGCGTCAACCACCGCGAGATTCCCGAGCCACCCCGGACCCGCATTACCGGTGGCAAGTCCGAATCCCGCAGCTAAAGACTCTACTGCAGTCCTCCGCCTTGAGGGGATCGCATTTCATCTCTACAAGTGTGGCATTTGTTTTTGGGGTTTTCTAGAACTTCCTGCGGGAAAGTAGACACGGAGTTGGTGGCGGCCGGGGCGTTCCAAGTCGCGACGTCTCTCTTTCTTACTCTCGTTGGATATCCTCCTACAAAGAGCAAACAAGAGAGCTCGCGACGGTGTTGTCGTAAACAACTTTAATTATTCGAGGGAAGGTTGGTACACAAAGCGGTTCCTATTTAGGTACAGGACATATGTGGAAGCAGCGTTGGGATCTTGGTCAAAGTGAGTGGTGGTGGCGATTTCGGAGCCATAGGATACCCAGTATAAATAGAAGAGACATTTACGGCTTGAACGTGGAGCACCCGCAATCATGAATAATGAAGCTTATTGGAGCTGGTAACACCGCAAATAGGACGCTTACAAGCATCCCCTGTCGCACCTATCTCGGGTTGTTTGTTGTCTAGCGCCGCAAGCACTGAATGAGTCTAAGGAACAACACCACCTTGCTTGTGACACTTGCCAAGCCGTAGCAGAGCACCACCAGGGGACGGTGCCCAGGATATTATTTTCGCTCCTCGACGAAATCTACCTGAGAAGTGAAGCGTGTAAGCCACGGACCATTGGTTCTTTACACAAAACCAAGAGTAGGCCAAGGAGCAACGGGTCGTCTCAGCCTGGGGCTCGAGACACTTGCAGATCCTACAGCTACTTAAGCTAGACGCGGATCCCGGTTAATTTTTCCACCAAAATTCGAAACACGCGCACGAAGGATAGATCGGCATCACGATATAGATCAAGTCACAGAAAGGAAATTAAGGGATTGCAATCAAAGGACCGTTTCATTGCCGTCCGAGCAGTGCCAGCGAATCAACGATGTAGGACTTGGATTCATTGGAGTACAAGAAAATCGGGAAATCTATTGTTTGATCATGGCGGATTTTCAAGATGTAAAATCGAGAATCCTCGAAGAGTTAAGCAAGTTACCGTGCATGGGCTCGAGACGACAGTCGCAATTGCCCACCACGTAGATGCCAAAGATATATACAGTGAAGAGCCAATGTGCGCCACTTTAAAATAACCGAATGTCCACATATCCCCCTCTTTCAAAAACCTTGGCGAATGGTTGGGTATTTATCCCCTAGCGAGTGTACAAGAAATAAGACTTTTCACCCTCATCACAACGCGGTGCGCGCTTAAGTTGAGGCGTAAACCTGTCCATAAGTGCTGAGGCTGGTCGCGCTGGTCATCAAGTTGTCGGTGGCGACCATCCAGTACGAATAGGCCTCGACGTAGTCAAGAGCCTCTAGCTTAGGGATAACCTCCTCGAGGAAGGCGGCGGTCTCCGCATCAGTAGCGGTGCCGAGCTCGGGAGCGAACTCAGTCAACCAGATAGGCTTGCCACAAAGCTTGTGGGCGGCCTCGAGCTGGGTGAAAAGGGTGTCGACGTAGGCAACCTGAGAATACCAGTGGATGTTGCAGAAATCATAGTGGCACTGCTCATCAAGAGCCTCGCAAGCATCGATCCAAGACGAGAGCCACTCCAGGCCCTGGCCCGATTGACCACTGTTCGAGATTGAGGGAGCACCAATCTTAGCCTGGCCGGCAAAGGGGTTCATGTGGGTGACATGGGCACTGGCAGCAACAGCAGGAGTCATGTCAGCCTGGGATGGCATATCAGGCTCGTTGAAGCTAAAGAGCGCCTTGGAACCACTCTTGATAGCCGCGGCGGCAGCAGTGGCCCAGTCGTTGGTGTACATAGCATCGTCGCCATGGAGCAGAGGAATGAAGTTATAGGTGGAGTCAAGTTCGGTGCTTCCGGCACTCTGGGAGTAAGCACTCCAACCATAACCCCAGCCACAGTTGGGGCAGCTAGATCCAAAGGTGTTGGCCAGGGCAGCATCGTTGTAGGCCATACCGCGCTTGTGGGAGAGACCGGCGGAGCTTGAGGAGGATGAGGCGGTGGTGGCAGCAGCCTTCTTCGAAGTGGTGGTGGCGACAGCGGCCTTGGAGGTAGTAGCGACCTCCTCGACAGCGACCTCGGATGTAGTCTCGGGGACAGCAGCGACTTCCTCAACAGAGGAGGTGGTGACCACAGCAGCCTCCTCGACGTTGGACTTGGGCTGGACGGCGGTTGTCAGGGTGGTCTGGACTGGTGCAACATAGGCAACGCTGGTCGAAGTGGAAGTGGGGACGACGACGACGGTGGTTGAGGTGGTAGTAGGGGCGCTGTCATAGCCGCCTCCAA
Source organism: Ilyonectria destructans (assembly GCA_020740775.1). NCBI lineage: Eukaryota > Fungi > Ascomycota > Sordariomycetes > Hypocreales > Nectriaceae > Ilyonectria > Ilyonectria destructans. The sequence continues at coordinate 346,517 of JAHEWK010000014.1, forward strand.
CTGCCTTGTTCTTCTTGGAGCCGGACTTGGTGGTGGTCGTAGTGGTTGAAGTGGAAGTGGCAGCGGCAGCCTCTTCCTGGCCCGGAGTGACCCAAACGGTAACCCACTCAGTAACCCACTCGGTCTCGAGAGCACGCTTGTTGATGTGCTGGTGACCGTGTCGGTGGAAGTTGAAGCCAAGAGCCGACTCGACGAGAGCGGCAGCGGCAGTGAGGAGAACAACCTTGTTAGCAACCATGATGACGGAGTGTTGTGTGGATTGTTGTTGGTGTTGTTGATATAGATATGTATGCGTATAAGGTCAGACGACGCTTAACGAAGGAGGACGGGTCAGTGGATGTCGAGGTTGACAGAATGACACCGTGGTCAACAGTTTGCAGCTTTGTATAAAGCGAATGAAAGTGTAATCGCAGACGATTGATTGGATTGGGTTGGATCACTGGGAGTGAGGCAACACAGAACAAGTCAATGAGAAGCGGTTGGAACGATGTCGGCACGGCCGAAAGAGAGTGAGCAGAGCGATCTTTCAAAGACGCAAGAGTTGAATGAGTGCGATCAGCGTAGCTGCGCGAGAAAAAGAAAGGCAAACGAAGAGAGGATCTCGACGTTGGATAAAGAGAATGAAGCTGGGGACGATGATGAAGGAGAGAAAGGGGAGGAAACGCGAAACGAGGGGAGAGTCCCGGTTTTTCAACGAGGGTCCCGGTCGATCCAGGACGAGGGAAGGAAAACGACGAGGGATATCGGTGACTGCGGTAGGGTAGACGACGCTAGGTACATCTGAAGAGAATTAGTACGGGGTATCCATTGCAGTCAATGCCGCAGAGTGAGACTTCTCGGGAACGCCTACATCGGGTACCTGTCGTACGAAGCCTCAATCCAAGGAAGTGGGCAGGAGGTTCCCAGGGCGCCCCGAAAGCCCCGTTTCTATCCACTCCTTACGACTAGTACCTATCTACTGCAGGGACGGGCTTTCTAGTGCCCGTCCGTCGGCCGTCAGTGAGCTTGTCTTGGAGGAGTTCAGTGCACCCATTGGTCGTGCCTGCCGATTCTCCCATGCGTCCAAGCGGCCGTCCCTGCCTCCCCGGCGCCTTCTCTTGGCTGACTACTGGACAGTCCATGTCACTGGGTTACGCAGCGATTAATTTCTCACCAGCGGGTTTCATCTCTCGCCATCTCACGCACACGTAGGCGCTTTCCATCCCATCTCCGTTCCTCACCATCCAGCGCAGATGCCAACAAATCGATGCCAAGCTGACACCAGCGCGCATGTCAGGGATATCCCAGGGTGATGTCAGGGGTCGGCATCTTGGCCGCCGCTGGCCGGTAGGTGGCGTCAAGCCCCAGACCCGACGGAACCTGACAGAAGACATATCGGGACACACCAATACCCATGTTAGTATATCCTTGCCAATTCCGATTGGCTGGGACGTCGAAAACCAGGGCTCGGGCATCGACCCCATCGCCTCCTTGGGTCAACGTGGCAGGGTGCGATACGGGCAAAACGCCTTGGACCTGCCGTCGGTCTGACCTTGGCTTCCCTTAGCTGCGCTTTGTATGCCCTTGGATGCCCTCCTCCCCTCCAAGCTGCGGTCATCATCCACTCACATCGCTCTCGTAGCACACTGAAACGACCATAACAACGCCATTCTCTTTTTTCCTCTGCCCTTGCAGGGAGTCCGCTGTTTCGTGCTGCAGGTCCCGCTGCAGGAACAGGACGACGACGACGAATGGATGCTTCCTGTTGTTTGTGGCGGCTCCGCCATGCCCTTTCTTTTTCTCCATCCGGTGAGATTTCTCGCCACTGACTGGTGGACAGCCGAATGTCATCTGTCTCTCTCTGATCAGGCTGTGTTGGTGGGCTCGATTCATCCCGTCTTCCCTCCCGTTCTCAACCTGGGATGTCAAGTACAGCACGCAGTACAGCAATATAGTACTTCTCGCAGGCTGAGCTTAGCAGCATGTGAAAACTACGCGTTTTTGCCTGACTCGCCCAGCGTGTCCACTCGCCTCCACCATTCCAGCCGGCATGCAACCTGAATACTGTACACCAAAAGACCGCCTGTGCCACGTCCACGTATGGAACTCACCCGGCACTTGCTCACCTCGGGTTCGAGAGCCTACCGGGATGCTCGGCGAGTCTTACGTATGCGCGTCTTTACGAGCCCCAAGGCTTTTTCTCAGTGCTCAAAAGCTTTAAAAACCCTGAGCTGAAGCTTGGGTCTTGCTTATTCTTGGCAGACTACCACTCTGCCACTTTCTCGTGACTGCGGCCGGTCTGGTCTCCATATCGAATCCTACGCCCGTACCCTGCAAAAATGGTACACCAAAATCCCCCGACTCCCACTGTCCCGGGCCGGCGAACCAACATTGCTCGCACGCTCCACGTCATGGTGCCATCATCTAGGGCTCCCACCGGTCGGCCTGTGGCCTGACAAAGCACAACCCAAGCGAGGGAGCCAGCAGTCTTGGCTTTTTCCCGACCAGCCCCCTGGGATCGCTGCGCTGAGGGCCACGTTGCCCCCTAACCAGCTTCGTGCTTAGCCTGCCCCTGTGGATACAATAACCGAAATTACTCCCGCCGCCACGGGGCCGCCTCCTTCCACGCGTCCACTTGGCTTCCGTCTTGTTGCCTCTCTTCGCCATATTGAGCAAAATTTCGAAAAGCTTAGCCACGATCGATGACAAGGGGTAGAGCAACTGCGAAGATGATCGTGGCCTAAAGCCAGAGGATTCAAATGCTCGCGCCGATGCAAGATGATGTGCGGGCGGAGGACCCGACTGCCGTGCTGATCTCTCCAGCTTGCTCCCGATGATGTGTGCGTACGCCTGTTGGGACCTAGCTCATGCACTCTGCTCAACGACAGACGTGATGCGACTTTGCTTTCGCCCCAACCAGGTCTGGTTAACATCACCAGTATGCCAGATAACGGTATTGTTTTCTCGAGTTCCTTCAGCTCGCTGCCCGATGTCACATCTGGTCTGACCATGTCTATGTGTCTGACGTGGGATGCTCAACACTCATCCGATGTTGAGTGTTGGCTTGTTTCGTCTTGACTGCGTCAAACCATACCCCGGCTCATTACATCCCCCCGCCCATGCAAGATCTGATCATCCGGCTTCGTCCATATCACGTCCACAGCGTGCAATCTCGGGTGATATTGTTATCTTGCCGTATCCCAGCAACTTGCGGGGACCACCGTCCAGTTGCTTTTCTATACATAGGAGTGATGAATCGGTAATCATTGCTGGCTGTAGCGTCGGCCCGGATTCAAGGACGCATAAACAAGCAATCCCCGACCGCGTCTACCCGGCATTCTCGGCTTCTGAACAAATTCATGGGGGCCAAGAGCGCATCTGCCAAAGCTGAAGCGTGTCTCGGCAGCATCACGTGTAGACTGGCCGGGATGAGCAATGCTGGTGTTTTGATGTTGACGCTTGGTGCTGGTGACGAGCATACCCCCGACGTGCTGACCACGGCAACCTGTTTCACAACACGTAGCCATCATGAGAAGTATATGGAGCTCAAACTTGGACGACGAAGTATTCGGTACAAGATAGGAGCACCTGCATTTTGTCTTGTCGCTGACCCTTATGAGCACCACCTACGTTACGATGGTCTGCGTGATAAGCTGATTGTATCGGCATCTCAGCCCAGTGGATTACAGCAAGGGTGAACCGGTTCGAAACACAATGCTTCGATCCAACCATGAGTTGGATCGACAAGGGAGGGACTGGGGCGAGAATCTGATAGTTCTACGTGCCCTTCGCGGTCAAATTATCAACAAGTCAACGTCATCGTTCAGCCATATTTAACCAACGAGGGCAATGTCAAATATACCAAAGAGAAATATGCACATGCCGCAGTTAATAAAGTACTTGTAATATGTTGCCCATCCCCCAGTGAGAAATAAAACGATGCCTGATACTGTGCTGTACGTAGATGGCAAAATGCGTGGCTGGTATAGGGTAGCTGAGATGGAGTTTGGAGAAGGAGGAGCCAGAAGCTAAGCAAGGTAGTTCGTAATGTGTTAAGGCAAGCATCGAAATCCTGCCATCTAATTTAATACTTTATGATACCCTCTGGAATATTTGTATCGGTCATCCCTCGTTTGATAAAATTACTGTTTTCTCAATCAAAGCGTGCTAGTGCGTAACACGTAAGTTGTCACCCCCTACCATAAAAACAAGCCGGCTAGATCAAGTCAGGTTTGGTCGGGTGTTTTTCCGTGTCAGCAATTATGGCAATACTCATCAAAGTGGGAACTCCGATACCAAGTTTGGTAACATGTACTTGATTTTTTAATAATGCGATCCAGGCTGTGTCTTCTTGCGATGCGGATTGTACAACCGCTCGTGCTAGAGCTAAGCCTGGAGGCTTATCACTATGGCTGATTACAGTGCCTTAGGCAAAATACCCGCCAGGTCGAGTTGGGTGAATACGGCATAAAATTGCTGGATATGGCGTTTGGACAAATTGGCTATAGCCTGACTCGCGAGTAGTCACATTGTGTAATAAACCATTGGATTTGGGTATATAAAGTACCCTTTCCTGCACCGTATTTCTGGTGTGTCGGACTCGGAGGGAAAGGGGAAAACTTGAAGACAAAAACAAGACTCCTTGATTTTGCAGGCCGAATAGGAAATAGTTGTATTCTCCTCACGATACAGAATCTTCGTTTGGGTCAAGTCACACGAATGTTGGCTGAGCTTTGCAATTGACAGGTGCTGATAGACTAGTTCACGAGCCGGTAGACGCCAAGTGCCCTTCAACGCGCCTGCCTTTGCCGCTTGCACTATTTTTGTGTGTGGTACTTCTCTTCGATTGGGAGGCGGGTGAGTAAAGAATGGGGACAGAGGAATTTCTGTTGCAGCCCTGAAGGCATTAAGCGGTGAGCATCTTTAAATGATGGACTGGCTGGGGTATTCTCTGGGGCCTGCCGCGGGGTGAACGATGGCTTAAGCGCATGATAGGCTACTTTTCGTTCCTAAGCGCCGGTCATTCTGGCAATCGTCCATGGCGAATTGTCTCGCCTCCCATTTCGGTTTACCGGGTGAGCTAGAAGTAGTGATCCTATGTAATCAACTTCAAACCCATGCTGCATTCTGCCTGCGTTGGTCTCCACCAGAAACGGCCGCCTGGCCTATAGCCAGGCGGCGGGTTTCTAGCCGGAGGAACTGAACCATACTGTCGGGAGGAATCGAAACAGGTCGGCGGCTATGCACAGTGGGACGGTCACAACACACCCAATTGAATTGAAGCATTTCTTGCCTCTGTGCTAAAATTATCAATGCTCGAAACACATCCTGGGTGGGGAATGAAGATTCCTGGCCATACATTAAGCCCATTCCCCAGCCTGATCTGCTGTTGACAACTCAGACATTGACGCCACCGTAATAATCGACATTTCCTACGTTTACCTCGAGGTGCGTAGTGCTGAAGAAGGGTCGGCTTCAAGACCGCTGCAGAAATGGTTGCTTCTTTGCGCTCCGACTCCGAATCCGGCTCCAGTCCCGGCACCGCACTCAATTCCAGCTCCAGCTCCGGCTCCAAGAGGGTCCCGCCTTTTAAGGCGCATTGGGTAACGCCCACCCTTATGATCGGAAGTCTTTTGTTTGGCATTTTACTGGCTGTTGGCCATCACCTTTTTTATAATTCGATCAATGGACAAATCGTTTCGAGTTCCGATCAGCAAGTATGGAATCTCCGTGTCGGCACTGGGATGGCGTTCCTGGTCAAGGCTTCTCTCACGGCAGCCGCCAGCTTGGCTTATACTCAACTCCTCTGGCACACGTTAAGATCCCAGGAAATATCTCTTAATGGGATAGATGCCGTCTTCAGTGTCGTCAACAATATCTATGGATTTACAACAATGGAAATCTGGGTCCGTTGCCCAGCCTTGGTCGGTATTGCATTTATTATCTGGTAAGGATCGTGGGTTGTCGTCACAAGGACATGCTGACAAAGAGCTTCAGGCTGTTGCCATTTGTTGCCATCATAACACCCTCGGCGCTTACAGTCCAGGCATCTCAGCTGCTGAATGAGTCAACCATCCTGATGCCAATACCTGTCATCGATTATACCTACGCCAAGACGTATGCCGAATCCGCAAGAGCTGGGGGCGGCGGTTATGCCGCTCCATCCAACGCAATAGCGAGATTGACAGCAGCAGTTGCCTCGCAAGGCTCTATCGCACACATTGCAGCACCTTTCTCCAACTGTTCCTACTCAGTCGAATTTTACGGACCTTCCATATCCTGCGCAGCGATCCCTATTGATTCCCCCCTTTCAAAACGAGTCCACACCCCCCAATTCGGCTCTCAGCCTATCACCAGCTATGTTGGATTTGTTCCATTGGGCCAAGGCAATCAAACCAAACAATTCCAAGCCATTTGGGGCTTGAACGAGACTATGAAGGATTCAACTTCATTCTCAACGATCGACCAGTCATACTCATCCGATGACCACGCAAGGCTTTTTGTTATTGTTCCAGGCTTTACCGTGGTCGCTAATGAGACATTTGAATGTGGTCTTTACAACTCATCATATGTTGTGGACTTTACGTTCGAAAACGGTCAACAGGACGTCACCGTGCGAAATATGACCAGGATCAACGGCGTTACGTCCAGCACAATGAGTGACGGGATGAACCTCGACGTCCCAAAGGTTGCAGCTACCGCTATTTTTCAAGTGCTCAGTAGCCTCCTGGTCGGAACCCTGACATATTCTCAATATGGTTTTATAACAGCAACAAACACCCACATCACTTCTACTATTCTTATGCAAACCCTGGAGATGAAAAGACTGGCGGAGAGTACGATCGGCCTGGACGGAGAACCAACGGAAGAACAATCATTGGCAAATATGACCATGAGTAAAGCGTTGGAACAAGTCGTGACAAATACAACGCTGAGTCTTTTCAGCAATTCATTCTTTCTGTGAGTACTTCCGATGAAAGAGATTGCTCAATGGTAGCTAATGCAAACTTTTTGAAAGCCAAAACGAAACTACAGCTTCTATAGGAGAAGTTAAAGTACGAACATCGCAAAACGAATACATATACAAACCGCGCAATCTAGCCATTGCTTATGGCATTAGTGCTTCTCTTACTTTCTCCGTGGTCATAATTGGCTTCGTCTGCATCTGGGTTTCATCTTTGTCCTTTGGATCATCGTTTTCAACTATACTACGCACGACTCGAAACCCAGAGTTGGACGCTTTGTTGGAGAATGACGAGAACAGGGGTGCCGAGCCATTACCCAAAGGTATCGCAAGATCGAAGTTGGGCTTTCAGCACCTCACATGCGACGAAGGACTAAAAACGGGAGGCGTATTTATAGTTCCGGGTAAGGGACCAGCTGCAGAACAGAGGAACCCACGAAGGGCTCCAAGTCAAGAGTCTATAGAGCCTACTTATTTTTTCTAGATGACTTTAATACAATATATCTGTAAATTCTTTTTTAAAAAATGAGAGAGCCAGTGCTCATCAGTGCTTTGCTTTTGGTCGATGGTGATGATGTTAGCACATTGGATTGGCGCCTTTAAAATTAGGTGCGCGGTATAATGTTGCATTATTCGTGAAAGGGAATACTTGCAGCTTCCTATGTCGACCAACAATGAGGCGCCTCAGTGCTACCTGGAATGGTGGCTTACATGCACAAGTGCTTGCTTTGCTGCAGCAAGTTGTGACATTCTAGACGGGGCTCGGTGCTACGTGCTATAAAAAGATTGAACCAAATTGTCCGTTATATTTTCTCGGAGACAAGCGCAGGGTAACGGATTAAGATGGAAACGAGGGCTGCTGGAACTCAAGTTAGGCGAAATTACTGACATCATCGTATTGTGAACAAATATGAAATGTCCATTGAGGGTGCTCTAGACAGTAGACACACGATTCCTCGTCACGTCACCTTAGTTTCTAGGCAGCATTTCAGGGTACAGAGTGCCCGCTCAGCCACAACTGTCACAACTAGGCAGCAGGGAACATTGCAGAATCTACTACTACGCAGTTGGTTGGTGGATGGCAGAGGTCATCTCGTTTGCCTCATTGGGCAGAAGTGGCTGTACACGGTTGAGCCTCTCGCCTGGTCAGAACTGGACGGAAGACGGCACTGAATGAGCTGCCATTTAGTTGGTCGGAATAAGGTTAGGGGACGGATAAGACCCGTGAAGCCCCAGCACACCAGTGGAGGCAGCCAAACAAACGACCCCAGGGCTGGTGTTAGGGTTGCACCACTAAAAAGGGAATAATACCGCGAGAGGCGGCCGATTGATGACCCGCTCACTCTCCCAGGGCTGAGGCACTGCCACCTCCATGTCATTTACCACACCCCCACTGAGCCACCAAGAGCATCCACTACACGCCCGCTACAACCCGCTACAGCTCGGCTCAGCATCCGCTGGAGGGGCCCTGGAGCTTCGAAGGGGGAATCGTCAACGCCTTGGCTCACACGTGACAATGCGCGCCTCTCATTCGTGCAAGTCACATCTTGAGCACTCTCCACGGGTCATTCAACGCCTCCCATCTCACCAAATCCTCTTCCCATATTCAAACAAGAGAGCCCTGGATGCGGACCTAAACGACACTTTTGGATTGATTCCGCAAGTCGACCATCCAGATATCTACCAGACGCGCATTCCAGACTCCAAATAGCAGCTCGACCTACAGCTACGTTAGCTGGCCACTAGCAACTGAACCCGAGAGGGAAGCAAACCACCATCCCAACCATGGATATCAACCAGCAATTCTCACCAGGGCTACTGTCTTTCACCGACCAGCCCGACTTTGACTATGGCGCATTCCTCCAAGGCGACGAGATCGGCTTTCCGGAGAGTGTCCAGGGGAACCCAACCAATGCTGGCGGCTTCTCAGACGACTCGGGCAAAGCAACCCCGCCAAGCTCAGATAACCGGAGCACCTCGAATGCGAGCACCGAGCTTGCGCGCCGGGTCCCAGCACAGAAGCAGAGGTTGGAAAGAAGAGGCCACACCAAGAGTCGTAGGGGATGCTACAACTGCAAGAGAAGGCGTATAAAGGTATTTCGCCCATACGTGCTCGTCGTGACTTGGGCTAAACCCCTGCCAGTGCCAGGAGACGCGTCCGGCTTGCGGCCACTGCGCGAAGACAGGTCTCAAGTGTGAATATCCCGCTCTGCCCCAAATAGTCCACCAGGTAAGCTGAACTGGGCAGTTGCCGTTACATCGAATGGGACGAGCAGCCGCATGCTAACAGTGACATAGCCGCATCACCAGATCCCACTGTTCAGTCTTCAAGACATGCGCTTCTTTCAGCATTTCTTGACGCAGTGCTACCCCCACCACCCCCTGAAACAAGAAGAGATTTGGACGCACGAGATTCCTTGTATCGCGCACAACGTATGGACCCCCTCAAGGAACGCTGTCCTCACTGAACGAGTTGGCTGACGTTTGCAGTATGAGTTCCTTATGCACGCTCTCCTTGGGTTCTCAGCGTCACAGTTGATCGCGTCCGACCCTAGCGTGACCACGTCAGCTATGAACCACCGCATCAAGGCAATCAAAGCTATCAAGAAGCGGTTGGCGGAGACGTCCAAGACGACCATAACATACGAGGAAGCCAACGCCATGGTGGCAACCTGCTACGCCTTGACCTTCCAGTCCGTCAGCCTCGAAGACGGGCTTGCCGAGTACATGACCTTTATCCGCGGCATCATGATCGTGGGGATGCAGATGGTGTTTCGTGGGATTCAACCAATCTTTGGCAACATGATGGAGCAGGAGCAGGACGCCGTCCTCGAGCCACTTATGCAGAACCTACCCCTCATTCAGAAGACCTGGGCTGACACTGCTTTGGAAGCCGTCACAAACCTAAAGGCGTTGTGCCTCGAACAGATAGAACTTGAGTATCAACAGTCGCTCGTTGACATTGTGCAAAATCTCTACCTCAACTCTTGGGATGGTAATTATTTCCGCATACCACGGACCGAAGGTCATAGCTAATTTGACCATCGCAGCATACAAGTCGTACACCAAGCAGTACGGATGGTGGATGCTCCTCCCGCACAACTCGTTCCAGGAACTCATCAACCCCAACAACCAGGTCATGCTCTTGCTACACGCGCACTGGATCTCGCTCAACGAGATTATGGAATTCATCACGCAGCAAGACCTGCAGGTGCGGGAGAAGTCGCCAACTCCCCGAGAAGGCCAGGCGGATATTGATCCTGGGTTCCATCGGTGGCTTAAGTATATCAATTCGCACGTGGACTATGAACACCAAATGTACAACCAGTGGCCGATGTGGGTGGAGGATCAGCTGAACCAGGATATCACGTTCTTCGGCAAGACTGGCTAGAGACATGACTTGTGTCATTTGATGGGCATGCTTTCTCGGGAGGCTATGAGACATGGAAAATATGGATCGGGCTTGGGATTACCCTGGGTATCATCATGTGCCTGGATTTGGTGTTTTCTTTTGGCTTTCAAGCGTGGCGCATGGGATGGACCCGGTTTGAAGGACAAGTGGAAAACAACCCCTGTCTCATCAAGTTGGCAATTGAAGATTGTAATCCCCACTCCCGTCTAAAGCTTAAAACATCATCCATATGAGACACGCGGCCTTGATGGCTTCGGCGCGGCTCGTATCACCTCGCAGCATCAACCCTTAAGAGGGAAAGGTCTAGCATAATGGCCGGGCAAACCTTCCTGCGTCATTATCATGACAATGCCCGCCAGACAACCAGCAATCGAGGTCCACAGATGTGGTTTAGCGCGTTCACTCATGCCCGTGGCACCTTGGCTCCGCCTCCATGGGTATGATTGCGCGACGCTGATTGGGCCTCTTGGATCTCGCATTCATCGTATTTCGCGATATTCAGAACCACAGCGGGGTTGTCAGTGCAAGGGACCAATCAGAAGCCAAGCGGCCGCAACAGGGCTGAGACGGGCAGCCTGCGACGACCATTGGAATGTGGCGGTGATGGTCCGTATTTCGCGTTGGGCTCTTAGCGAGGCGAGCATGAGGCACTGAAGGAAGGTTCGTCGAGTATATAGATGGAGGCTTTCGGCGTGGAGGAGGAGAAGACATTCAAGAAGAGCAGCAGACCCGCACTTCAATAACACGACTTACACGAAAGAGATCTGCACTAAGAAACACGGCGAATAACTCCACCATCTACTACAAGGAGACGTCTGCTCTGTAGATCGCCTTCAACAACCTCAATAACACCGCTGTTACATAATGTCCACCGCAGTCGAGCCCGCGTCGGTTCCGGCCTCGCACATCCGCCGGCGCTCTAATGGCGAAGACTCCCTGCCCCCAGACTATATCCTCTCCGAGGGTTACGAGCTTCGCAACCTAAGAGCATCCTCGTCTGCCGACTCCCTGCCACAGTACGCCGCCGTCTACGATGATGAAGTAGCGGCTTCTTCGTCTTCCGCCAGCCCATACGCCGGCTTCTACGCCACAAAGATGCTGCAGATCCAGACCATGGGCCAGCCGCTCATCGCGCTGCCCTTGCCGCCGCGGCCCGAGCCCATCTACATCTTCGGCGTCGAGCCCACCGGCGAGCTGGACCAGGCCGAGTACGTCTCCGTGCGGCCGGCCCGCAACTCGGGCTCCTGCTTCCTCGCCCGCGCCGGCGACCCGGAGCAGAAGCCCCTCTGCACCACCACCTATCGTTTCGGGCCCAACAGGCCGCCCAAGATCCAGCTTCTGAGGGACGATGGCATGGGCGAAAACGCCGAGGAGATCCTGTTCGACGGCAAGGGCAGCTTCACGCGCGCGACGACGATGCGCACGCCGCTGGGCTCCTTCGAGTGGCGCTACAGCACCCGCGCCGAGCGTCGCGCCGCGGGCCCGGACGTCGACAGCCTGCTGATCCTGGACCGCACGACGACGGTCGCGCTGGAGGGCGGCAAGCAGGAGGTGCGCCGGCGCAAGGTTGGCCAGCTGGTGCGAACCGGCGGCCTGCGCACCGAGGGCACCAGGAAGAGCACCGCGGGCAACGGCGGCCGCTTGATGCTCGACTTGCGCGAGTGGGCCGACCGCAAGGGCGAGGCTGGTCAGATGGAGCTTCTCGCGGTGGCTAGCTGCGTGTCCATGTTGAAGAAGGAGATCGACCGGAGGCGCTTCCACCAGACTATGGTGATCATGGGTGCTGTCAGTGGCGGGTCGTAAGGGTTGAGTTTGAGCACTAGAGGGAGGATGTTGGGAGAGCGGCAAGATGTCATGATGCGAAGGATGGCGAGATTAATACCCAATCGGTTTCATTATCTTTGAGTTTTTACGGGAATAGCTATATACGACGGGAATGGTATAGAGATAATGGCAGTCTGTTGTATTAATTATATCTTCAATTTATTCAATTTGAAACTTCGCCCAATGAACTCCGGGGCGACTCTCCTATATCCGTTGTTAATCTTGCACGTCTATGGCCGCGCTTTTCTCTTTGGTTGTGAACTCCTGGACTTCAGCGCTGCGGCGCTCGGGCTCCTCCTTGCCGCCCACCGTCTTCAATTCCTTCTTAGTGCACTTGCATGAGTATCGCACCGTGCAGCCCTTCTTTTCGCCGATGAAGGGATCATTCGTGCAAGACTTGCCAAACAGCTCGACCAGGAGGACCCAGAGCGTCAGACCCAGAGTGATGGAGATGAGGTGCAGCGAGTTGAGGGTCTTGGCCATCGGAAGGAAGAACAAGATGACGCAGACGGCGAAGCGGTTAGCCAGGCGGCTTGTCTTGCTCCAGCGGAGGGTGGCGGGCACACGGTGGTCATGGCACAAAGAGATGACTCCCATGAAGAGCAATGCGATGGCCAGGCCGTGGCAGTAGAAGAAGCGGATGCCATTGGCGATCTCGGGCTCCGCACGCTCGAAATAGTGTTCAGACAGCTGCTCTCGATTTGTGTTGGGTGTATCCGTGGTCAAGACCAGCTTCGACAATCCCGCAGAGGCAAGGATATAGCCCATGACGAACGGAAGGTGGGCATAACCCCAGATGGAGGCTTTTGGTTGTTAGCAGGGATCGAGGGTAGGGGTACCTTGTGTGGCTTACCTGCAAGGACCGAGCTCCGGATGGCATGCACGTCGATATTGTGTCCATCGATGTCAAAGTAGATCCAATTGAAGATGAATGCCTGAATGAGTCCAAGCACGGCTTTGCCCAGGAAGGCATTGACGTAGTAGCCACCATAGCTCTGGAACATGACACCCACCACGGAGTATCCAAGGACAAGGGAGACGAACGCATTGGTCCTCTCGACTCTGTGCTCGATGTTGACTGCTGGATAGAACTCAAAGAACCCAGTCAGGAACTTTCCAAGTCGCGTCTTCTCCCCCGTCGCTCGTCCGTATCGGAAAAGGCCGACGATGATGGACTGTCCCCACATGTCAAAAGCGATTGCGATCCAGATGAGCGCGAGGCGGGATGGCATCTCGACGTGAATGCTGGCGATCCATATGGCTGACGGCACTAGTATGTTGATGGATTCGCAGATCATGACTCCTCGGACCATGGGCAGGAGGTAGGCGGTGATGGCAAAATGAACCACACCTCTCATACGGGCTGCGAGGTAGAATGCCACCATCATGGTGTACGTGTTGTGTTTCTCATCCTCATAGAAGGAATATGTCATGTTGGTCGTAAATCTAGTTATGTTAGTACTTTCGCATAGCCTTGCCAAGGACCCAGCTCGACATACCCCAAGAGACATGCGATCTCGAAAAGAATCTCTAGCCGGGCTAGGACATCATCGGTCTCGAACCAACTTAGAACCAAAGTGACGTCGGTCCAAATCTTCCACGACATGATGAAGGTGATTGAGAATCGAAGCAGCTCGAGGCCAGTCGGCTCCGCCCACATATGTTCACCGTTGATATGGATAATACCAACTATCGAAGCTTAGCGAGCCAACCGCATAATAAAATTGGGAGACATACCGTAGAGCAGGTCAAAGAATAGTTCAATGGCTTGGATCTCTGCTTGCTCGGACGCGCGCCATAGTAGGCCTTGATGGAACCATTGCTTTACCACGGGCCTCTTGAACAACTTGGTTGTCTCTCCCAATCGGGCCCCAGACCGACTCGACGCGACAGAAAGGGTGTCGGACATGGACGCTCCAGAGGAGGCTGGCGCCGTCTCAGCTTCCTCATCGCCGTCGTAGGTGCGCAGGTCAGCGTGGTATCCAAACTTGTTGAAGTTGGCGTTGAGCCCAGCCGAATTGGTGCTGAGACGCTCCAGCTCGGAGTTGACAGAGTTGAGGTGGTTCTGAACGTCCTCCCACTCCGCAAACGCAGGGCCATGCTCCTCGCGAAGCTTGGTACGGCGTCGCTCGTGATGCTCTCGCGTCTCCCTGAGATAGCCGGAATGCTCAGGCGAGCCGTGGACGACGATCTCGACCTGCATCTCATCCTGGTTGCTGTACTTGCGCTTCAGATCCTCGAGATCCTCGGGCAGAGTGGCAATGACCTTCTTGCCACTGGGAAGGGTGAATTCCTGCGGCCGGCGCCGCCTTCCTGTGAGCACCGAGGCCATGGCCTTGGAGTCGGGGATGAGATAGGGACGAGATAGAGATGAGACAGGAATGAGATGAAAGGACAGAGATGGTTTGCACTCGCAAATCCGGGGACAAGGAGATGGGCAGCAATAATAATTAAGCACCGCCAAGATAAAGTAAGGATCGAGCTCTATCTGGCTTGGGCGCAAATGCCGCCATGCTGCCGTCGTATAGCCAATGCACCTACCTGGTTCAGGCAGCCAGCCCTTGCGAGGCCCTTCGAAGCCCTGTCAACTTTGTTCAGCCATCCAGGCTATCATTGGTCTTGGCTGCTCGTCCCGCCGCCTCAAAATCTCCCTGGAACATTAGCAGCGCTATGTCGATCTATGCAGATTAAGGTTGTTATCGGTGTCACGTGGTGATAATCAATGCATTGGGAACTGGAACATTTTGATACAGCCCGTTGATGCCTCAGGCGCCAACTCCTAGCTCTGCCGTTGTCCGGTAATTCGGAGCAAAGATTCAGCCATCATCACCCACCAATTGCCCATCCCTCCCCATCAACCCTCCAACACCACCGCCAAAATGACTGCTGCGTGGAAAGCCGCTGGCCTGACGTACGTCAATTGATCCCTCGCCCTGCCGCTCCGACAATTGGCCGCCCTGGCGCGATGCTACTCCGACCGACCTTGACCGAGCCGAAGAGCTAACACAATCCTCCAACAGCTACAACCGCTACCTGGCTGTCGCCGCCCGCGTTGTCCGCCGAAGCCTCAAGGAGGAGAAGCGCATCGCCGTCGAGCGCCGAGGCGAGATGGACCTTCGATTTGCCAAGTGGGAGGTAAGCAGTCACCGGCCCTGCGGAGCTTGATTGGCGACGAGACTGACGGATAATACCTCAATAGAACGGCAAGCAGGGCGAGCCCAACATCATCACCTCCACCAGCGTCCCCTCTTCCTAATCGAACGACCCGGAGATGATTGCGCGTGGATAATGGGAGCGTGAACGCAACCCGCCGGGCTGCTCGGCTTGGAATGATGGAATGAGCACCATGCTCTTGGGGCAACCCGCCGCATGCACCTAGTGCCACTGTATCATAAAATCCGACTGCTACAAATGTACCAATCTGTCAGCAAAACGACTTGCAATTGAGGCTCCAGCGAGATGAGATGCGTGAACAATGTGCTGTTTGTAGAGTGAATTGTCCTCACGCGCCAGTTGGGCCAGCTTAGCACGCGGCACGAAGCCTTTTTCCCACCCGGCTACAGCCGAGGGGAGCAGCGTTTCCCGTTTAACCGTGACAACCACAAAACCGTACGTAAGGCACCTGGATGGTACACGGCAAGCCAAGCCTTAGGCGCCGGAACGATTGATATAGTTCGCCTTGCAAATTAACACTCTCCACGACGAATTTCGTTGCTGTTTGTGACTGGGACCCTCTGACTGGGATATGGGCGACACTTGACAGGCGACTAAGGCAAGGCAGCTGAGCACTGAACCGCCATCATCAACGCACCTGTGAAAACTCCATCCTCTTGTCTATCCCGCCTGATTTCCGCCCCAACGCATTCTTTGAGATTGGATGCGGCGTGTCGTTGCCCGCGATCATCAAAATGGCCGACTTCGGTATCGGGGTCCCAGATGGTGGGTCGCTCAGATTCTCACCGCAGTGTGGTCAAAAGTCTCACTGATGGTCTAGAAATCGCGAGATTGTCGCTGGGCCATGGGGCCGACTTTCCGCCCCCGCCGCCTCCTCCGCCGCTGGTTGATACCAAGTCCAGCGGCGTGATTGCCGTTGATATCACCGCCAAGTTTTCAGAAGCCGTCAAGAGTGCGTCCTCTTCAGCGTCGCCCACAGTGCTTTGACTAACCTGATCAGCCTTGGCGCCTGGCGAGCTCGTCAAGGATGGCTTCTTTACACTGTTCGAGTCCGTTGCGGCTCTCGAGGTACGAGCAGAAGCCCTCGAGTACAAATAATTATAGCTGATGCCACCGGTAGATCATGGATCCCAAGATGGACAGTGGCTGCGTCCAGTCGGAAGAAGACCTGGAGGAGCTCTATGACGTCTCCCGGCCACTGCTCCCGGAGGAGGTGCTTGGCATCATGGACCAGCTCCTATGCCACGAGGTCAGTATGCCCTCCTCACAAGTTGGAGCGAAGTCTCACCCGTACTAGATGGCCTGGCATTTGGGATACCCGCTCTCCCAGACCTTGTTCACCAGCGTGTACGTCGAGTCGCTTCTGATGCCACGCCCCAGAAACATCGAGCAAGCAGATTTTGTCCGGGATGCGCCCGACGGTTCTAGCCAAAACCCGATGCTAACTATCTTACGCGCATATTGCCTGGGGATGCTGAAGGCATGCGGATATGTAAATGATAGGATAATATCTGAACACTTCTATGAGGTATGTTCAAAGGACAAGCTTAGACTTGGACAGAGCTAATGGAAGACACAAGGAGGAAGATTTTGTCACAAACACATACAGCCGTAATCTTCTGGCCGGCATCCCAACGGATGCCGTCCGAGAAACCCTTCTTGAGGCGCAAAACCTGGCGAGCTCGTTGAGCGAGACGCTGGGTGATGATATGTCCAAGGCTCTTGCTCGCCGCCTCAAGCTCCGGTACTTCTTCTTGGATGCCACCGAATGCCTTGAGCACATTAGAGAACCCGAACTCGCGAGGAAGCCATGGGAAGAAGCCGTTGCTCTCCTCCCGGATATCAAGGCATCGCATGAGTTAGGTAAAGCGGTTGACGAAGCATTCAGTGCCAAGTTGCAGAGGAAGCTTGCCAGCACCATGCCCCCGAGGCCAATAGTGCAGATAGGCTTTGACGATGCCTTTGGCCATCTATCAAGGCTCTTTAAAGATGGCTCTGAGCTGATCGGCGTCCTCAATTACACGGACTCTCAATGTCTCCTGGTATGTGTCCAAATTATTCGAACAAGAACATACACTAATTAGAAGCAGAACTTTGTTTGTAGCTTCCAGGCCAAGAAACCTCAGCCTCTCGTCTATGTACGGACGCTTCTGCAGACCTTCCTTTTCAATGAAATGGAGTTCCTGGGGTCGATGAGTATCCGTCAGATTATGGACGACGACTTCTCGATCGTGGCCATGCCCGCAAATCCCAGGCTGGATCGCGCCAACGATGAGATCGAGGTTGTCAAAGACCCGCGCTTCGTCATGTCTCAGCAGATGGAGCTCTTCAGGCAGAGGGCTGCACAGCCATTCTTGGATGTGCTGCGAACGTTCTGCCAGAACCGATGTCGCGTGCGCCGCACTCTCTGCCACATCATCCGGGACTGGGAGAACCTCCAGGTCGACGCCGAAGAAATCGACCAGATTATTCAAGCTAGGACCATGGAGCGCCCGATGGTGCAGACATCCCCGGTGGATGGGAGCCCGATCGAATCCTACTCCCTTCCGCTTTCCTCCTGGACGTATCTATACAAACTACGGATGATGGAATGGATTGTCCAGCTGGGCTTTGAGCTCGAGGTTTACCAGGCCGACGAGTTTGCCGGCATGTACTGGTACCTCAACTATCTGGCCAAGTGGAGACTCCAACACACGGAGAGGATCCAGCAATTTATCAAACAGAGGGTGGACGAGGCGCGCGAATCGTCCCAGGTCCCGGATATTGCCGCTATCCGCCAGCTGGAGCGATCCGAAGCATTCATCCGGCTCTCGATGCTGGATGCGATAGTGACATGGGAGCTGTCGGATGCGCTGTCTTGCCTCTACACTGTCCTCGCTCGGCTCGGTCTCGTCAAGGCCCCCCCCAGACCCTATAGCAACAACGAGCTACGGTACGAATTGCGCATGCGGCCGTTTGCGCCTATCGGCCTCCCAGCCCTCCCCACCTTTGACGTGTTTACCGCCGGGACCGAGCAGCCTGAAGTTTCCACGCCGGAGATCTTGGAGTATGCGGACAAGGCTCTGGCGGGAGCCAAGAGGGGCTTTGAGAGGTTTGTTAGCAGGAACTTCACAGCCCAGGATGCCTTCTCCGTTGGGTCGCATGAGCGTTGGGTGACGTCCATGAAGAATGGGCTCAAATCATGCATAGCGACAGGGATTGCGATAGCCGCCGTGCAGAAGGCGCTGGAGAAGTCGCTGAAGACCGGGGAGGTGAAAATCAAGGCCGAGGTGCCGACACCGGATAAGTCTTATCACGACTGGTGGGTCGTTCCGAGGATCACACCCATCCAGTAGAAGTTGATGCAAAACGGGCGACTTGAAAGGTCTTTATATATAGAGGGTGTTCATATCCCGCATACAATAGACCATTTGGGTATCCAAATGACAAACTATCCTCCCGCCCTTAATAGAAGTTGACCTTGTCTCCATATCCTCCAATCTAAAGACGTGGCGGACCACGCGCCCACCAACTCTTAAGAGTTCCACCTGTAAACTGCATTGCTCGTTGGCAGTGAATGGACTGCCGGGACTTCTCATCAAAGGTGCAGCAACCCTTGATGCCGTGTCTAGTTATCAAAAGGCCAGGTTGGCAAGCTGGATTTACGCAGCGAGGCTCTTGCGAGCACCAGCCATCCGAAGTCTAACAGTCTGCTCATAGAGCGCATCCTTGAATGCGAACAGCAGGGCCGCAGTCAGCACACTCTGGGTGACCTTGGGACCAATGCCTATTAATTGTGTCAGCACATCGTCAGGAAGAGATAGGAACATGAACATACCCTTGTAGAGACCGGCGTAGCCCTCCTCCCGCACAACACGGCTCAGCGCCTTGAACATGCCCTCCTTTCGGTCGGTCTGGACATGCATCTGGCTCTTGACGGTGATGTAGGGGTAGGTCACCGTCGTGGCAAAGAGCTTACCCAATGCGCCCAGGAGGAAGGCAATTCCGGGAGTGACACTGCGCTTCTTCTCAACCCTGTTCTTCATCTGCTCGAACAGAGTGTACTGCAGAATGGGGTTGATGACAAGCACCAGCGCGGGGATGACGCCGGCGAAGAGAGCCTGGGGGCCCTCGTTCTTGAGGAGCGCCATCAGGGTGCCGATGGTGCTCGGGGCCTTGGCGGGCTTCGCCTCCTCGCCGGCCTCGACATCACCCTCCTTGTCCTGCTTGCGCGTGGTGACACGGGTGTTAACGACCCAGATAGGGTTGGTGAGGATCACGGTAGCCGATCCAGCAATTGCGCCGGCAATCATGGACTCAACCGTAGTGAGCTTCTTGTTGGCGCGGCCAGCCTTGATGGCGGCCTTCTCGAAGAACGAGCGGGTCCATTCGTACCAATAGTAGTAGACGAAGTTGGTAATGCTGATGCCGAACAACGCCGAGTTGATGCCGGAGTAAAGCCCCGAGACGCCCTCGCGCGCGACAATCTTCTGGACGGCCGAGATGAACTTGCTCTCGGCCTTCTTGGACTCGACCTGCGCGCGCGTGGAGAGGGTGATTAGAGGGTATCTGGAAGCTGTGTCAATGCAGTCGTGACCAGGAGAAGAACCAATTCGTACGTCAGGATCATGGACAAGATACCGCCGCCGGCGCCAGCCAGGGCATGGGCGACATTGTCGTTCTGGGGAATGGGCGTCTTGGCAGACATGACGATGCACGGGAGGCTTCTCGGAGAAGGGTAAGCGAGTAACGGACGGAACTCGGAATCTTGCACGGGGAGGAGCGGCCTTGAGTTGCAGTTGCAGTTGAAGTTGCTGGAAGCAGGCACAAGGAGTGTGTAGATAAGTAAAATGAAAGCCCGGCGTCTGGGGAAAGGACCGATCACGGGATAGTTTAGACTAGGTGCTATGGAGGGCAGATGTAGATGGCCTGCAGCTTAAGTTCGTCTGAGATGCGCACTGTCACAGACGCGAATGCCCAAAATTGCCGAGGTCGCGGACCCTCCTTCCGATGCCGAAGCCTTGGGATGCGCGCCGCCTGCCGTTCCAGGTTGGTCAGAACTGCCTCCCTCGACTTGCCGCATGTGACGTGGATGGGGTAATGGATTTGCCGGGGCCGACGCACGGGCCACCGGGCGACCCCGGATTACATATATCCCAAATGGGGCAGTAAAGAGCGACGTGCGAGCAAGAGCCGGGCCAGAAGCTGGAGCCAGGCCTGGAGCCTAACTTCACCATCGGAACGGAACGCCGGAATGCCGGAGAAACAGATGTTGCGGCTAGACCCTCCGCTAGTCCGCATCCAGACTTAAGTAAACAAAGCACACACGGTGTGTTGTACCAAGGTACCCTTGCACCCAAGACACAGCCATGGGCTTCTAGCGACGTGCGAATTCCATGTCCAACATTGTCTACAGCAAAGCGCCAGCGCTCGTCAATGTCACGCCGCGGAAAGCCCGGTGCCCATTCCGAATACAGCATCCGCTGGCATAGCTTCGCCGACATTACCACGCCCAGCGTGGACATCATGTCGTCCCCGGATCCGCTCAACAATTCGGGCGGCGAGGCCGTCATCATGCCGTCCTCGGCGCATCGCGCGACGCGGAGCGTGACGCGGAGTCTCCGATCCGACCGCTACCTCTCCAGAGACACCTCGCCCCGGAAGCAAATGTTCGAGCTTGAGGTCGGCGACAATCGAGCACCGCAGAAATTGCTCGTCACCGTCGAGACCGAGGGCGCGCCCGTGAATGCCCCCGATGGAGGCGCTCGGCGGAAGCTCTTTCAATCTTCGAGCCCCATGCCCATGATACGACAGCGAGAGCGGGCTACGACGACGACTGTTCCGCTGAAGGATACGATCGAGGAGGAGCCTATGGATATAAACGCGACTCCTAGACGCCGGGGCCGACCGCGCAAATCCAACGGAACGCCACTTCCCGGCGCGGGTGTGAAGAGGAGGGCGGGAACCCCTATCAAGAGAACACCACGCCGACCGCGGACGACGAAATCTACTGAGGCAGACGATGACCTCGAGCTCCCGCAACCTGAAGTGCAGCCTACACCAAAGTCAGCGAGACGCGGCAGGCCTCCTAAGAACCGCACGGCCGAGCTAGACGATGGGCTTGCATCACCTAAACCACAACCCACGCCGAAATCTGCGAGACGTGGTAGGCCTCCTAAGAATCGCACCGTCGAGCCTTCCAGTGAACTTGGCATCGAGGCAGGACGCGGGATTGCACCTACGTCGAAGGGAAGACGCCGACAAGCACTTGCTCCTGAGGACTTGATGGAGGTGGCCAATGAGGTGACAGAGCCCACCCTGGACGAGGAGGATGAGGCCCAAGAAGACAATGAGGTGACTCTGGTCATCGCCCCTTCAGAAACAGGGGCGTCGGAAGCGCCTATTGACACCCCTATTGGGCCCGCCTCAGAAGCAGACTCGGATATTTGGATGGCAACCCTGGACGACGATCCCACCCCACGGGCCACCAATCGAACGGCACAATCGCTACCTGCTTCTGAATCCCCAGAGCCCGAAGCCGACATGTCGCAAGCAGGGGATTACGGATATCTCGCGCCAGCTGCGAGTGATATCTCATCGGCTGATGAGCCTCTTAGCGAATCCAGGCCCAGAGGCAACGATACTATTGCACAGGGCGAGGACTTTAGTATGATATTCATGGACTCTCTGCCCTCGATACAGGAACTGCGCAGCTCCGTCCGCGTACCGGCGGAAGACGAATATGGCGAGGAAACTAGTCTCATCATTAACAATACCTTGGAATCACTACGACAATCATTGCAACAAAGGGAGGGCCCTAATGCAAATAGGGAGACTGCTGAAACTCCCGAACACCCCTCGCTTGCATTCATCGAGCCTGCGTCGTCGGAGCTACACCAACCCAGTATCCGACCACCAATGACATTTTCACAAAATCGAAACCTGTCCCCGAGATGGCTCCGAAGCCCACGACGAGGAAGCGTTTCGCCTCTCCGACACCAGGTTCTCAAGTTTAAGGCGAGGCAAAATGACGACAATGATTCGAATGTTGCAGAGGGGAATATTGAAGGACTAGACGTCCTAAGTCCCGAGCAACGAGGATCGCCTGCAAACTTCAATCAGGACGAATCTAATATGTATGAAGACTCGTTCTCGGAAATTCCTCAGGATGTGCTTGAGGCTGCTACCCCTCGACGGCCTAGAGTAGGTGTCAGTAACGAAGAGCTGATGCAGGAGGAGCTGATGCAAGAAGAGCCAATGGAGGAAGAGCCAATGGAGGACGGGCCAGTGGAGGAAGAGCCAGTGCAGGAAGAGCTGGAAGAAGAAATAATGGAGGAAGAAATGATTGAACAACAACCTGTGGAAGAACAACCTATGGACGAACAGCCTGTGGAAGAAGAACTGGCGGAACTAGTCGAACTAGTGGATGAACAACCTTTGCAGGAAGCACTGGTGGAAGAGGAGCCCGTCGAAGAGGACCAAGAGATGGAAGATGCACAACCACCCCATCAAATCGAAAGCCAGTACGCGCCAGAAACTGCTTCGAATGTGAGCGTTGTTTCTCGATCCGACGCGGGCCGCCTCCCTACTCCCGATGACACCCCTCCTCAAATCGGAGTCGAGGCAGAAGACCAGGGCAAGTCAACACAAACCTCTCAAGCCTCTGTTGGAGTTGTTTCTCCAAAGACGTCATCCCCACTAGCCATATCTGCATCCCGATCTCAGCTCGTACCAGAGATTGTGGAGGAGATGGTCGACGATCTTGAGGAAGAATTCCCGGAGCTTTCGGTGCCAGAAACGTCAAAACTGTCGCTAGATAGTCACTTGCGTCGGCCAGAAGTGACCCCAGTCAATCAATTGACATCTCCACTTCAGGACCCTCAGTCGCTGGCACCAGAGACTGCGCTAGACAAGATGTCGCGACCTCTGTTGTCTCCCATTGTACGAGCAGGGCGGGCGTTGCAAAGTGTGACCTCAGATCCTCCGTCGCCTGAGCCTCGCGAACACCACCTGCGGAGCCCCTTCCGGAGCTCAGTTAGCAGAGAATTGGGACCACCAGCTCAGGATTCGCAACCCAGCCGTCGAAAAAGCTTGAGTCCAAGAAGGCCATTCAGCTTCCCAGCTGGAAATCAGGTCCCGCCGGCTAGCCAACTATCCGATGATCCCTTTATTTCGGATATGAGGCATACTGGTCAGCTCAGCTTTCTGGAAGCACTTGAGAGGAGTGGCGGAAATCGATCGTCACAAAGGACACGTGGATCGCCTCGAGACTCTCGAGCTAGCTCAATGCGCATCACTCCCCCTAATGATGAGGTGATGAGTTGGGTTGCCGATGAGGGTCCGATCAGTGCTAATCTTCGAGGAGACGTCCCGCTCAAGGACTTTGCGCGATCC
This sequence comes from Ilyonectria destructans, assembly GCA_020740775.1. Classification (NCBI taxonomy): domain Eukaryota; kingdom Fungi; phylum Ascomycota; class Sordariomycetes; order Hypocreales; family Nectriaceae; genus Ilyonectria; species Ilyonectria destructans. Next base: position 370,243 of record JAHEWK010000014.1, read on the forward strand.
ACGACAGCCGAAGTGACGAAGGGTTCCACATCCTATGAACAGCTGGATGGTGCAGCTGATGATGTTGTCGATGATATTGACGATAATGATGCGCCCGAAGAGCGTGATGATGATATAGATATTTGGGAATTTGAGGCGAAGCGGGCGACACCTCGCACCACTCGCCAACAGCCATTCGGGAATAAGCGGCGTACTCTGCCCAGTACCTGGATGAGACAGAGCACACAAGGGCCTCCGAGAGAGGAAGAGGTGCTCACTGAAGGTGCTGCATCTGACGGCGACAGGACAGAGGAGGCTCAGGAGGAATACTCTTTACTTGCACAGAGCAAAGGTGCTCAAGAGCCAGCAGGGCCGGCCGAGTCGGCAAAGAAAGCGAGTCGATTTGACCTCGCATCTTTCTTCTCGTCTCCAGCTGCCATCCCTGGCATGTTGGCCGAGAAGTTCCTTCCGGCCAAGACCGCGTCAGTCTTTGGAGCAAGACCTAGCGAGCCAGAGCCGCTTCAAGCTGAGCCAGTTCAAGTTGATACGGTTCAAACTGCGCCCGTTCTGCCCACTAGCTCCATGTTCCCTCAAGTTGCGCAGAAGGAGTTCCAGCCCCGGAAGAGCTCCCGTATCGATCTCTTCTCTCCATCGCGAGATAAGGAGCGGGAACCAAGGGAGGAAACGCAAGCTTCTTCACCTCAAGAAGCTCCGGAGGAGTCTGAGATGCCATCTGTGGCTCAGAAACAGAACTTCACGCCTCGACCCAAGGCCAAGCAACCCAACGCTTCCTTCTTCAAGTCTTCAGTTCGATCGAGTGCTCCCACGCCACCACGAATGCAGCTGTCTCACGCGGACATCCAGAGGTGGCAGCATGAAACCTCCGTGGCTAGCGAAGACTCTCCCGAGGTGTCTCAGCCGTTTCTGCGACCCCTGCCTCCAAAGCATGCCTCGCCGAGCAAGTCGAGTCTGCGGTCACCTATGAAGCCCCACACTCCAGGGCGCGTGGTCGAATTTACGAGCAGCGTCCTGTCGCCCGTGGAGCAGGCAAAGGCCCGCCAGGTTCGGCGTCTTTCCAACTCTTCAGCGTCGCAGGCCAGTCTCGCCCCGCAGCGTCAGCCGCCTCCTCCTCAAACAATCGACAAGGAGAACCGTGACGCATCAGACATCTCCATGTCTGAAGCGTCGCCCTTGGCTAAACCGCCACAGCCCGCACCGCTCTCACAGACCGTCTGGACCCGCCAACACTGGCTCCTCCTGGACGAGCTGCTCCAACTGCGGCGGGCAGGCCCATACGAGCTGAACTATGAACGCTGTGCGGACAAGTTCCTTGGAAAGACGGTTAAGAGCCAAGGCGAGGCCATGGTGCTGGAGCGCTGGCACCTAGACTGCGTGGATGCCTTCAAGGCATCGGTTGGCGCGTGGGACGAGGCCGTGTTGGTCAAGAGGCTGTTCGCGTTGATTCTCGGCGAGGAGAGGAGGAGCCGCGGCGTCTCAGAGAGACCTGCACGAGTTATGTTTCACTAAACGGTCGTTTTTGTTTTTGGGAAAAGTTGTTTGGATTTGCATTGCAGGCGTAGATACCCCCGCAGTATCGTTTACATTTAAGTCGGGATATTTCCCACTCGTTCGTTTAATGCACCACACTTTAAGGCATTGACCACGGAAATTAACCAGCGATGCAATCAGTGTAGACGAGTCCGTCCCTCTTGAAACGCCTAATCTACTGTGCCATATTACAATACACGATGCCCCCGCTGCCGTGGCGCCCCTTCTATTCAAGCATCGAGGCCTGGTTTGTGTACAATACATCCACCACACTGCTCAACTTCTCAATCGTCGCTAGAGCCGCATCGTAAGACTCGTCTCGATGCGTCTCGTCAAAGATGATGAGGCAGCCCGCGCCCTGGTCCAAAACACCAATGATGACCTTGTCGAGGATCATCTGTGAGAGCTTTCGCTCAACCTGCTGGGTATCCAAACCCACCATCTTGGCGATGTGGTCGATCTCAACGCGCGAGAAGGGCTCGATAACCTTGATAAGGTTCTGTTCCAGCATGGCGTCGTAGAGGCGGCGGAGGTGGTTGCGGATAAAGGCATCGCTGCCGAGTTCGTAACGGTACGAGGACAGGGCACGCTCGTACTCCTCTAGGGATCGGTTCGAGTGTGCTCGGGCGATGGCCTTCATTGCCTCGAGGTTCTGGCCGGCGTACTTCAGTGCCTGCTTCGAGGTCATGAGCTGGTTGACGTCGTCGACGAGGTTCAGCATGATCTTGCAGAGGAGCATGTATTGCAGGGCAGCCTGGGCCTTGACGCTCTCATCCTGAGAGTGGTAGCCGTCCAGAGCCTCGATAAAGTAAGAGAAGGCAGTGTTGAAGTCCTTGTCCTCAGCATGGAGCATGCCACTCTGCATGTCGAGGTTGGCCTGCAACATTGGAGGCGTGTAGACGCTGGCAGCACTGGTTCGCGCGCTGGTCAAGGCGGCACGGGACTTGGGGATGTTGCCGAGGGCGTGGTAGACTCTTGACTCGAGTAGTTGGACTTCGACGAGTCGCAATTTGTCGTCGAGGCGCTTGAGCTCGCGGAGGAGGCCGTTGATAAGACCGAGTGCGTCATAGTAGGATTGCTTGGCCATCTGCAGGGCGACGAGGCGGACCTCGAGGTCCTGGCGCTGGAAAGCACGGCGCTCGGCGGTAGCCCATTCTATGCAGTCCTTGGTGACGGCGATTTCGATTTCAGTGCTATTGGGGATGTCCTTCAACAAGTCAAGCAGTTGGCGGACTACGCCACCAAGTTAGCAGAGGACCACGATAAACTGCTTATTGGAAAAACGAAGATTGGCTCAAGATCCGAATCAGGGCAATGGTGAATAGTGGTCTCATGGCCTGTCAAAACAGGCTCTGAAGTAGCAAATACTTGGGTTGCAAACATCATGTAGGATCAGGGAGGGAGGCGATTCAGCTGAAAAGCTGCCTAGGGACAAAAACTCACCCAACTTTGAAGATTTGGCCTTGGCAAAGGAAGAGAAAACCGATCGGCTCTCCTTGACAAGGTTTACTAGCTCATGTGATTTCCTGTTTTACTATCAGTGGGTTGGTTCCATGGTTGGGGACAGCAGCGCGCACTTCTCGTCTCGGTACAGCTCGCCCAAGCTTATCAAAGCCGACTCGTACTCGCGAGTCGCAGCATCAGACGTCGCACCGGGCGCCTTGGCGGTGATTTCCTTGTAGATAGCCTCAGCCTTCCGGGGGTCTGACTTGGCGAGCTTCTGGGCTTCCTGGACCCTCGCCGATTCGCCCGCCGCCATGATGAAGGAGGTGTCTGTGTGTGTTGAGGGAGAGGGATCGTGGGTACTGGTATGCTCGCGCGAGAGATCGTAGGGCGTGGATGGTGCGTGGTTGGAGGTGAAGGCGGAATGCGTGGTCGTGATGTTGGAGTTGGTTCGTTGGTGAGGCACACAACAACGAGCTCCAGCCTTCCTCCAGGTTGCCAGTGCGCGACGTAGGCCTGCGGAAAAAACGGGGCCCGGGTAGCAGATTCGCATGCTTCTATTGGCTAAAAACCTCCGGATAGCTGTTGCGGGACATCTTTGATCCGCTGAGGTACGTACCAGGAGCTCCCCGGGGCCGTTGCCGGCGACCCTCCGTCATGCCGACAGCTAAAATTTCAGTCCAGAGACTCCAGAACCTTCGCGATAATAAAGCCACTTCCACCTCGCCAGCACCCATATCCACCTCTACAACTTCCGCCCATTGTCTTTGAATTATTTTCTCTCCCACACCAATCTCACCAAAAACTTCACAATGTTCCGCCAGGCTATCTCTACTTCCTCCCGCGCCCTGCGTGCCGCCCCCAGAGCTGCTGCTACCCGACCCTTCGTGCAGTCGCAATTCCAGTCCGCCCCCGCATTCACCCTACGAGCTGCCCAGCCCACTGTGGCACGATGGTACAGCGATGCGAAGGAGTCCGAGACTGCGAAGCCCGCTGAGGAAGCCAAGGAGGCCAAGGATGCCAAGGAGGCCAGCACCGAACCCGATGCTGTCGCCGAGCTGAAGAAGGCTCTCGAGACCAAGGATGCTGAGGCCCGAGACTGGAAGGTTTGTTGCACTCGAACTACCAATTGAGTGCCATGCACTGACTTTGATTGTACAGGACAAGTGCCTCCGCACCGTCGCAGACTTCCGCAACCTCCAGGAGCGCACCCAGCGCGAGGTCAAGACCGCCCGCGACTTCGCCATCCAGAAATTCGCAAAGGACCTCGTCGACAGCGTCGATAACCTTGACCGTGCCCTGAACATGGTCCCCCAGGAGAAGCTGAACGCCGAGGACCGCCCCGAGCACCTCCAGGATCTCGCCAACCTGTACGAGGGCCTCAAGATGACCGAGGACATCCTCATGACCACCCTCAAGAAACACGGCCTCGAGCGACTGAGCCCCGAGGGTGAGAAGTTCAACCCCAACGAGCAGGAGGCCACCTTCATGGCTCCCCAGGCCGACAAGGAGGAGAACACCGTCTTCTTCGTTCAGCAGAAGGGCTTCAAGCTCAATGGCCGGGTGCTGCGCGCCGCCAAGGTCGGTGTTGTTAAGAACACTTAAGCGCATGTCGTCAAGTCATGAATCACGTGTAATACTATGGGATATCGGTTGGCGTTGGCTTAAAGGGTATAATGCTCCTCTCATGATGGTCGTTTTTAGTTGCATGGCGGGTACAATTACCTTGGACACGAAAAGTTTGAGTGTGGGAATCTTGTACAGAATACATGTATAACATACAAAGTTGGAGCGGACGGGAAGCCGCTCCTAATATATGGCCCTAAAAGCCTCGTGTATAATTCTTCATCTCTCTTTGACCGTCTTGGCTCATTGCACTCATCACAGCATCGGAAGCAATATGCGTAGCCGCCAACCCTTCAGGCACACTGCACTCGGTGACGCTGAAGCAGTCGCATGCCCGAACCTGTGCGGTCTGGATGAGTCCTTACTGTACAACTCTGTAACTCAAACACGGCCTGCTTTTTATGTTAGCTGGACAAGATGCATTCTCGGCCAACCTCGGCTCAGCGTCATCAAGCACCCCTCACTTGCCCCGCATTAAAAGAAGGAGTCCTCAGCATCATCGACGAAAACTCCATGGCTCTCAAGCAAGCGCTGCAGGACTCTCTCGATCTCATCAGCCTCAGAAACCCCGTCTACGCCGACCTTTTGCGCCTCTTCCTTCATCTTCGACTCCAGCTCCCTTTCCTTCGTCAGAAGACTGGCAAGCTGGAGCGCCATCTCCCACGTCTCCTCGTGCTTCGCCTCTCCCTTTTCCTTGAGTTCCCGCAAGTGCTGGGAGACGTGTCTGTAGATCTCCTCGCGTCGATAGTTTTGTTTTCGGGCCTTCATCTCGAGAATTGCATTGACGGAAGCAGAGACCCGCTCGAGTTGAGCTGAACGGATGCCAATGCGCTTCTCTGTAGCTGCGATATTCTCAACAGCGTTCTTCTCGGCCTGGAGGCATTTATCGAGGACGTCGTATCGTTGGCGAATCTCGGCGGGGGCTTCTTCGGGAGAGATGCCGTTGACCATGCGGGCATCTTCAGCTGCGAGAGCAGCAAGAATCTCAGACTCGGTCGTGTTAGTTTCGAGCGAGAGTCAATCTGCTGCCAAAGACTTACATCAGTGTATGGCTTCGAACCATGCGACGAGGTGGACTTCGTGTCCTCAACTGCGGCATCCCGAATCCCATTCTGGAGGGGATTATCGACTATGGTAGCACTCAGTCGACCAAGCAGTTCGCGGTGCCACTCTGTAAGACGGATCGGGATAGATTTGGCTTGAAAGGGTCAGCAGCGAAGCCAACTGCACACCGTAGTGTGCGACGAGGTTGTCATACCTGTGTATCCTGTCAAAACGTAGTCCAACGAACTTGAAGCTGACCCCGCGCTGGAATACGATCGCGTGTCCGGTCCAATGTCGCAGTTGTGCTTCGAAGCCATGAGCTCTTCAAGGCGCCGGTGGTAAACCTACACAACAAGTATTAGGGTCCATTCACGCAATTTTCTCGAGAGATGAATACCGACATCTGGGACGCCGTGGGCGTCTGGTTTGTCCGAGTCCTATCTCTCGCATCCCTCAGCCCACAGGCGGAAAGTGCAAGGTGAAATGCGTCCGTCCAGGGGGTCTCCCTCGTCGTCAGATATGACAAACTCATCGGTGGCACTGTATATCCCATCCGAACCATTGAGTTGAACAAGCCAATCTCCGTTCCCATCATCACTCTGGGTCTGAACTCCTCTCTTCATATCTGTGAGGAAATCTTTATCCAGTTCGACCGATGGCTCCTCGTGATCTGCTGGGTTGAATCCGGGCGGTGGTCTGATGTGTTCGTAAGGGGGTCTCGGGATGCTGAAGACCTGCTTTTGACTCGACTCGTCTCGCAGGGGTGGGGGGTCGTAACTGAGTGGCTCCAAGTCGGCAATGATCCTGCAAGAAAAGTCGTCAGCAGCTATTCGGGGAGAATGGTCAGTGTACCAGGCCACGTACGAGTTACACGAGCCAACGTGCGCACTGCAATCTTCCGGCTTTGTGAAAGTCTTTCCGCAACGGTCCATCCAGACAAACATGTCACGACCGGCGAGTCTGTAAGGTCCTCTCAAAGCAGTGTAGGCCGAGAGCATCGAGTTTGTTACTCGCCAGTTCTTCGTGTGACGAGAAGCGGTGCATTTTGGAAGCCCGGTGATCTCTCTCTCATGCTCTTGGGAGATGAGTTCGCTGGGATTCAGGCCCCATACCCCATTCCTGATCGCATTGTCGACAAGGCTGTTTGGTGGTACGTAGTCGAAGTCTGCGAATGTGTCTCGTCGTGGTTTCGAAGTGAAAGGGAAGTAGCAGTCTTGAAACTGTTCCTCTCCATCTTCTTCCGAGCTCTCTGGAGGAGTGTCTTCAATCTTGGTTAGGTTCCGGGAAATGTCAACGTTCGCGTTCTCCTCTTCGAGGGTATCCTTATTGCAGTCGCCGTAACATCTAGTCTCATCTTTCGAGTGCTCTTCATCCTAATGATCGCATCTCGTGTCTAGACCTTTTCCCCCCGCCTGGTCGTCGTTGAGGGAACCAAATTCTGGAGTGCATCGTTCGCGATCGTTACAGACGCCCAGCTGGACGGACTTCGCGTAAGATTTTAGGACAGTCGATTCTTCAAAGGCCCCGTCTACAGTCTTTCGTGCCACATCTCGGATCAAGATCGTCTCAGTGGGACTGATGTTTCGAGGCAGCTCGGGAGCTTCGAATGGCTCTTCGTGTGTCTTGACGACAGTTCGAATGACGATTTCCGATTTGGCGCGTCTGTGGGTGCTCGGTACCTGTTTGGGTTCGACGGGAGCGTCCCAGGAGGACCTCTTCTCTTCTTCCCGCGAAGTTGGCTTCGTCTTCGGCCCGAAGAGGCGTGATTCTGTGAGTTCTACTCGTCAGTGGTGATAGGGAAAACACGCGAAGATGCAGTACCAGCGATCTTCGCCCAGGTTTTGGGATTCAAGCTCGGCGTAAGACGAGCTTCGACCCGTTAGCATGGACCCTAGAGCGGGAGAGGGTCTTGTGCGTCTCTAGAACGTCTAGGTTTCATTGGGGCCGTGACATACTTCGAAGCTCAGCCGTAGTCCACTTCATCACGAGCGACAGCTTAGGTTTGCACCCGACTTCCGGTTCCTGATCCAAGCTGTCGCCTTCGACTTGTTAGGGTAATCTTGAATGGTAGTTGAAAGGGAGAAGGAGAGGAACGCACTAGCGGAGAATTGGTCGAGTGCATTCTCTTTTTCCTTCGACCTCGACGCCATTATACTTCGCGTTCCAAGTGAAGCAGAGAGAAAGGTATTTTCGTAAGCGTCTATTGTTGAACTTGGAACCATTCGACAATGGAGGATGTTGCAATCGGAAACATTAGGATCAACACGATGGTTGTGTTGAGGGGGGGTTGATTGGAGAAGCTCACAACAAGCGCGTGTTTACAAGGGACTTGCAGCTGGCAAAACAATGTGCTCCCAAAATTCTTCGTCGCCCCCATCGTGAGCTACCACGCAGCAAAGAGCTTCACTACTAATACAAACTACTCATAGCAAACCCTCCCAGCACACATTGGCTTTCCCTAACACCTGATGCAACTCCAAAATGTTTCCTCTGCAGCTTTGCCAGCTACAACAAGGATGTAGATAATTACACCTGCCACCGCCATCTAGGTACCAGCCATCTACTTCTTTGCTTTCCCTTTGGTTCCTGTAGCCTTTGCCTTTGCCCGGCCTTTCTTCGGCTTGTCATCGTCGTCATCACCCGCTGCAGCCGCCTTGGTCGTCTTCTTCGTTGCCTTCTTTGCCTTGGGTTGCTTAATGTACTTGTCCTTCTTCAGGTCAAGTTCTTCTTCATCAACCTCTGGGGCTTCAGCAACATCAACGTCGTCTTCTTCCTCGATCGCTTCTTCCAGATCGGGAACTTCCTTCTTTGCCGCCTTGGGAGCTACCACATTGGTAGCCTTCATGAAAGGAATCGGATGGCTCATCGCGTTATACCTGGGATAGTTAGCCTCGTTAAACTCGCCGAAAGATTCAAGTGATCACTTACGTTCGTGTAAAGGCAGCCTTCGTCTTCGTCTCGATCTTCACACGCTCCTCATCCATGGGACCGACGCCAAGTTCCTGGATGGCATCGAAGTCCTCTCGGGTCAAGAAGTAGCTATCCATGAGATCAATTACCTCACCGACGGAATCATTGCCCTCATTCTGCAGTCTGTTGACCGTCTGGTCCCACAGCAAGGGCATGTACTGCTGTCGGATCTCGTTGTGATCACCAGATGACCTCAGGCGCATATGAGAGTGAATCTCGCGGATGTATCTGCCCAGCTTTCCAGTTTTGCTGTTATTGCCGAGCCAGGATGTAAAGTTAGAACCCAGCAGCTGACCCGAGATGAAGCTGGCAGGCCGAACTGTGCTGAAGACAGCATGAGTCGGCATGAGGCTCCATTGCTGTTGAGGGCCGTGTATCATACGGTCGACCAAATCTCCGTCGCTGATGCTTTCTGCCGCGTTGTCAAATAGCTCGAGAGCCTTGAGATTATGCTCTCGCTGAGTGTATCCCTTTCCATTCAGAGCCATGGGCTTCGTTCGGAGGTAGTTCTCCTGAATCATAAGATAACTGAATTCGTGGTCGTTGAAGTAGAGCTCAATCTTGTCATTCAAGGTGGCCTTGCTAGCAGGGGCAAACAGCCCACCACCCAGCATCTTCTGGCAGATATCCCAGGGCTTGAGAACAACGTGCTTCTCCCACGCCTTGGACATGGCCTTGCCCTGGTCAAAGCTCATGCTGCTTTGATCGAGTTTAGCAGTCGAGATCATATTGATGATTTGGCGAATGTCTTTGTTGCTCCCTTCGATGAGCGCGTCGACCACGGCGGGAGGCAGTTTGAGACCTTCTCTGTGGCAGATAGTCATGATGCGGGATCGGACTTGTTCAACTGTTGGGCGGTTGAATCTGACGTCGAAAGCCACATGATCAAATGGCTTCATCTTGGGCAGCTTTCGCTCGTTGCAGATGAGAATCAAGGGGACCTCGGTTTTCTTGCAGAACTTTGCCAAAGCACCGACACCTCCACGATCTCCGCCAGACATACCATCAACCTCATCCATAATAAGGACAATCTTCTTCTTGGTGGAGTCCACAGACTTGCCATCGCCGGCAAAGTATCCCAAAAGCGACGTATTGTTCATGACATCGCTGACGCCTGCCTCAACAAGTCTCTTGCTTCTGGTATCGCTAGCATTGCTCTCCAAGACATCATAGCCTTCTAGCTTTGCAGCTAGATGTGCAGCCGTCGTCTTTCCGATTCCAGGGGGACCGGAGATAATGATGGCGCGTTCGCCACCCATCCCATCCGCGCCACGTCGTTGGAAGTCATATTTCTTTGCTTTCGGCCAGTTCTTGAGCCACGCCTGTATTTTTTCGACTTGGCCCTTGTTACCGCAAATATGATTCAGTTGAGTTGGTGCATATTTAGAGGTCAGCAGCTGAACAGGCGCTGGGGTTGCTGGTGCTTTCGCCACTGACGTGCCGCGAGAAGCAGCTGCTTTTCGAGCAGCCTTTTCGGCTTCCACCCTTCGAGCCTTCTCTTCAGCCTCCATCTCTGCGACCTGCTTCTTCACTTTATCCTCCTCGGCCTTCTTTTTTTCCTGAGCCTTCTGAGCTCCCTTGCCAGAACCGCCATGAGCTGGCAACTTGCGGATGAGATCAAAAAGTCCCATTTCATCAATGGTCTTGATCCCGTGAGACTTGATCTTTGCCAGTTTGCTGGGGCCAGCATCCTCTCCAAGAACCACGAAGCTGGTCTTGCTGCTGGGTTGTCCAGTGACTTTTCCGCCGTATCTCTTCACAAGAGCTTGGCCCTCGTCACGACCGATTGCTTGCAAAACACCCGTGAAAACAAAGGTAAGCCCGCTTAGGCATTCCTCTGCACCTTCTGGCAGTTCAACTGAGGTTTGGGGTTGAGCCGATGCATTGCCACCGCCAGCTGCCTTCCTCCAGTCGAACTTGGCATTTGGATCCTTTGGCGGAGGCGTTGGAGGCCGCACTGTAGCAACGCTGTTGAGGATATCCTGAATCTCGGCATCTTCAGGTTCGTCGGCCTTCTTTGCTCGTGGTGCCCGGGGTTTCGTGGCAAGTTTCTTCCGAGGTGCTTCTTCTTCTTCAGATTCTTCCGAGTCATTGACTGGAGATTTCCTCTTCTTCCTGGCTGACGCGGTTGTAGAAGGTTTCACGTCATCATCTCCGGTGTCCTTGCTGCTCGAGGGGCGTCCGCGGCCAGCCACGCGCTTGGGCTTGGGAAGTACGTCCTCTTCCGACTCATCCTCGGCGTAGTCGTCGTTCTTCCGCTTGCTTCGTCCCTTTATGTCTGCAGCGAAGATATCTTCATCGTCCTCATCTCCATCATCCATGAATGCATCGGATGAGTCGTCAGCTGCAACTGGAGCGTATGAGGTTGTCGCCTTCCGTTTTGCCAGCGTCGTTCCATTTTTGGCAGGGGCAGCTTGCTTGGGTGCTGCCTGCTTTGGCGTCGCCTGCTTGCGGGGGCTCGATCGAACTGGGACCTCGGTTTTGATTTCGGTTTTCTTTGGAGCCGCAGATTTCTGGGGTTTGCTGGCAGTCGTCGAAGCGAAGTAGTCATCGGCAGAAATTGCAACGCCCTTTGGTTGGTCGTCCCTGTAGGAGATTAGAGAGAGAGCTGTAGGCACATCGTGGATGTCACTAACGTAGACTTCTTCTTGGGCGCCGGTTTGGGGGCTGACTTGGTTGCCGGCTTCTTTTGCCTGCAAAAGTTGTTAGATCCGATGGGAGCACAACAAGAGAGCAAGCAACTTACTCTACAACTTCATCTTCATCTTCATCTTCACTATCCTCGATCACCTTGCGGCCTTCTGTTGCTTGTCAGCTAAGGCCTGGGAACTCAATGGAAAGAAACTCACTTGTCCGCTTGCTCTTGGGGGGCTCCTCTGCCTTTTTTGGAGCAGTTTTTGGTGGCGCGGCACCACCCTTGGGTGCAAAGAACGATCGAATGTCAGGCATTTTGATGTCGATTACTTCCAACCCAGTCTCGATGCAACACGGACGTTAGGTGCCTTATAAAGGCATTGCGTAGTGTTGCCTGGTGGGAGCGTGGTTGCGTGAAGTTCCTAGGCAATGGTTGAGCAGCCTAGAATTCACGAGCCGGGTGACGTGCACGTTCGCTCCTGTCAGACGCGAAGATGACGCGAGGTCCGTGACTGCTAAATTGGTCCTGTGGTGTGGGCCTGAATTTCCAGGCCGCACTGCCGGCCTGAACATCGGGAAGATTTTCTGGAGCTCCGTCGTCCGAGGTTCGAGGCAGCTCCAAGTTGTCAACCCGCCGCCGTGATGAAGCCTGCCAACACATCGGCATTTCTCAATGCCTTTCAAGGCTTGAGGATATGCGCATCCTCACCCCTGCGACAATTCAGAGCCCCTGTTCAGCGACAAGCGAAGACGCTCGATGCGACCCGACGACTCCAGAATGTGCGGGCCTTCTCGACGACCTCCTCGATGCTAGGCAATTGGCTGGAGCCCAATTTGAACCGAAAGAAGAAGATGGCCAAGGGACGCCCGCGTGTACCGACTGGAGGATCGACTAAGGGAACAACTGTAATCTGGGGCGATTTTGGTCTCCGGATGACGGACCACCACCGAAGAATCAGCGCCAAGCAATTAAAGATGGCGGAGGACACGATCAAAACTCGACTCCGTGGCCAGAAATACCGACTCTACAAGCGAAAGTGCTGCAACGTTGGTGTATACGTCAGCGGAAACGATGTGAGAATGGCTTGCTCTGATATTAGTGGAACAAGTGGCTCATAACTTGACAGATGCGTATGGGTAAGGGAAAGGGAAACTTTGATCATTGGGCGACCAGGATGGCCGTGAGCCAGATCCTTTTCGAGCTCCGAGGCCGAATCCACGAGCAAGTCGTGAGAGATGCATTCCGGTTGGCTGGTAACAAGCTGCCAGGTAAGTGCTTCGAGTCCGCTCCAATGCGGATTATCACTAAACTTTACAGGCCAGTGGGAGTTTGTGAAGAGAGGTGATGCCCCTATGGTCGGAATCACCAAGTTGGAGGATGGGATAACGCTGGAGGACCTGAAGAGACCTCGAAGGCAGCTCGCTCCCGTCGAGTTGGTACAGGAATCCGCCCCAATCTCAGAGGCTGCGGCCGTTAGCACTCCTCCTACGTCTCCCCAGGCTTAGTAGAATGGGCGATGAGAGGTATTGACACCATGTACATTAAACGGTGTAGAGCATTTGTTGTAAACCTGTACGAATACTACATCCAAGCTGATGATCAATTCCAATGTTGATTTTCAAGGCATGCGATCGGCCATTGGACCGCGCTGCTAAAAGCGCTTGTCTCGCCACTTACCTTCCAGTATATGTAACATGCTTTTTGTCGATTTTGTATATAGTGCACGGGTCCTTCCTCGCTCACTTGGGCACTTCCATTGACAACTCGTGGTAGCTGGCTTAGTGCGCCGTCAGGTACGAGCCAGCGCCCCCGTTAGTGGAAGTGGCGCACAGGCCAACGTGGAGGTGCCATCTAGAATCACTTAACGCGACGACGCGTCTCTCGCAACCAAAAAAGCTGCGACCTTCACAATTCCACCAGCAACACCACCACAGCTCCCACCATGGCGCTCATTGTTGACAAGCACCGACCGCGGTCGCTGGAGGCCCTGACATATCACCACCAGCTTTCGGAGCGACTTCAGTCTCTCGTACGGATCTAAATCACAGCACATTGCAGAGAAATCACGGCTGACTCTGACGCAGGCACAAAGCGGTGACTTTCCTCACCTCCTCGTTTACGGACCCTCGGGCGCTGGAAAGAAGACGCGAATAGTAGCAACACTCAAGGAGCTCTATGGACCTGGTGTGGAAAAGATCAAGATCGATGCCCGAGTATTTCAGACCACGAGCAATCGAAAACTCGAGTTCAACATCGTCGCCTCAATCTACCACCTTGAGATCACACCGTCGGACGTGGGCAACTATGACAGAGTCGTTATCCAAGACTTGCTCAAAGAAGTTGCACAAACACAACAGGTCGATCAGTCTGCAAAGCAAAAGTTCAAGGTCGTCGTCATCAATGAGGCCGACCACCTGAGTCGAGATGCCCAGGCCGCGCTGCGACGAACGATGGAAAAGTACTCACCAAATTTACGACTGATCCTCTTGGCAAATTCGACAGCCAATATTATTGCGCCGATTCGCTCCAGAACGCTGTTGGTCAGGGTGGCAGCGCCGACCCACGAGGAAATCTGCGACGTGCTGGCTGTATCAGCCAAAAAGGAGGGCTGGCCGACTGTGAAGGGTCTCCACCAAAGAATAGCGGTGGAGAGTGGACGGAATCTGCGGCGAGCGTTGCTCATGTACGAGGCAGTGCATGCACAGAAGTGAGGGACTCCTGAAACCATTGACCGAGGATATAAGGAAGTGCTAACCAGGTGCAGTGAGAAAGTTACCGACAGTACGCCCATCCCCCCGGCAGATTGGGAGGCACTCATCGGACAAATTGCCAAGGAGATATTGGAGGAGCACACACCAGCCAGAATCCTGCAGGTGCGGTCGAAGCTATACGACTTGTTGACGCACTGCATCCCTCCCACCACCATCCTCAAGACGTTGGCATTCAAACTGATTTCCCTCATTGATGATGGCCTAAAGGGCGAGGTAATTCAATGGGCGGCTTTTTACGAGCACCGGATCAAGACCGGAACCAAGGTCATCTTCCATCTAGAGGCGTTTGTAGCAAAGTTCATGAGGGTCCTTGAGATGTATCTAATGAGCATGGACATGTAAGAATTTCCGGGTGTACGATCGGCGTTGGGGTAAGGTCTAGGTAGCAAGGTTTATGCGATTGAATGTCACAATCGTGTTACGGTGTCCAATGATCCTCCGAGGACTCTTTGCCGGTGACTCGTCTCCTCTTGTGCCCCGCCCTGGGCCAAGAAGGAGAATCCTGCCCAAGAAATGGTCTGATGATGGGGAAGAGAATCTCGGGGTTCGGATGAGGGGTGTCCATCCCTGATACTGCACCCGTATTGATGGAGGAACTCGGAGATCTGGGGGCAGAGGGGTAGAAGGCAAGTGGAGAATGGGGAAATGGGGAAATGGAGAACTGGACACTGCGAGACGGGAGAGCCGGAGGAGTACTCGTAACTATGTTACATGGATGGGAGGATAGAATGGCTAGTTGGGGGGTTCGCATCTCCGCCGTCAGCGTTCGAGCCATAGGTTGGTTTAAACCTGAGGGCGTTGCTTTCGACTCAAGGGCAGCGACGAGGGCCACTGGCTACAGCGTTTAATGGGAGATGGTTCAGTTCACGGACGTTCTTTTGAAGTCCGAAGTTGAGGAGGAATCCGGGGGGACGGGAAAGGACGTCATTAGCTGCCAAGTGCCTATCCATCGATCACAAGCCATGATGGACGAACCAAGCAAACAGAGCATATGCCGAGTGCGGATGTGTGTGAGTGTGTGTCACTCGAACCCCTCATACGATCTCCTAGGCTCATTGGACTCTTTGGAGGCGGTCCAGGCTAGAGGGGGTGTGTGGGTGGGATTAGAGGGGACGTCGGCGAGGGGGAAGGATCCAAGATGGATGGATATCGCTGCGAGGTGACGCTGTGGGTTTTGAGGAATAGCCGCGGAAGTTGGGACTCGGATGGAGGGAGCAGAAATTTGGGTTGGAATCCAGTTCATGCGACAGCACAGAGAGAGGAAGGTTAGCCCAAAACGAATCCTTTGCTACCGCCGTTGTGACGGTTGTGTCAGTGATGTACATCTCGGTCGAGTCCCGAAGGCGGCCAGACGGCTCTTGCACACCCTCACTTGCCACGCCTCGTGCGCTCGGTCGCGTCCATCGATAGGGCACATCTAAAGGGTCTTGGGATACAATCGTGGCGGGAGCACCCCCCTGGGCGCAGCTCGCGTGGCTTCGGTTTGAGCTGGGCTTTCGTCCAGGCCGTTGGGGCAGGGCCCGGCCTGGGAGCAAGGATGCCGATGGAGCCCTTCGAGGGCCAAGGGACGGGTTGGGGATGGGCATGGATGACGGGTGTGTGTGGTGGCGGTGCCCGTTTGGGATTAGCTTCTTGAAGCTGTGAGAAGAGCTAGCGGCGATATGGATACGTCAAGGGGAGGGACAATGGCTGCTTGGAGGAGAGAGTTCGCTCCAATCTCGGTGTTTGAGGGGCCCCGTTTTTGTGTGAAGCTGAGGGACCAGACAACGACGACATCAGCGGCGCCCTGTGGTGCATGGTGATGTGGCTCAGAGAAAGTCATGGTGGTCAATGAACAAGAAGATTGAGATTGAGGACTCAGACCGACTGAGATTCAAGACGCCAATTGAGCAGTGGGGGTCAAAGTAGAGGTTACCCAAAGATACATTGGCGTCTGCTAAATGGAAGTACCGTCTCAGCTTGGGTCTTCCCCTGGTCAGCGAAGCCTCTCTAGGGGACTTTGTTGAGAAGAGCGCGGGATGAGAGGTCGGAGGAGCACGGCACAAGTACGCCACCAGCCAGCCAGTGGCCGTAGTCCAGGGTCCGCGCATGAGCCACGAGCATCATGGGGACCCGACAGCCGTGCGAATGGAAGGGAGGATTGAAAAGGGCCAATCAGAGACGACACAGTATGACCCCGAGAAATCGAATGCGGGGGTCGAGCAGATGAGGGGCACACTGCAAATGCCATCCATCATGGGCCATGATACTGGGCCCTACTTACAGGAGGGACCTGCCGGAGTAGGGCATTGCAGCAGCGCAGTGGTGCACGTCGCACGCCGCACGCCGCGCCTTGCAGCCCCAGTCTTTCCCACGTCCCGCCCATTCAGGTGTTCAGCCATGAAGCCGCAGTGCCGGTCGCGAGCCAGGATTATCTGGCGCCTCAAGCAGCCTCGAACACGCCTCGTCCAGCCGTTCTTACAAAAGAGGCACCGCTGTCGGCGGTCTGGGTCGACCGAGGAAAGCCACTGCCTGCCTGGATGTGACAGTCCCTCCGCACCCGGCCCACCTCACTGACAACCTCCATCGCAGGGTCCCGCCATTACCATATCAATCACCTAACTAACTCCCACTCGACGTCCCAGATAGGAAATGTTGTCAACCCACCCTCGACTCGAGCTGTACATCCCACCTGGCTGCTCGTCCCTTTATACCTCTCATGGGCTCTGTAGTCAACCAGGATCACATGCAGCTTCGTCTGTCCCATTGCGACATCGGCTCTCACTTACGATCATCCGCGTGCGAAACAATGTCCATGCAAATGTTTTTTTTTCTTCGTGGGGGCACAAGGCCCATTCACCAGGGCCGGGACTGGAGTCAGGAACGAACCTGGGTCTAAAAAGTACCGCATGCAAGCCCCAGTATTACTGCATCAATAAGCCACTGTGGGCGTGCCGAGAATAGGCCAGCCGGAAGTACATCTAGGGTGCACCTTTGAGGGGGAATAAATATTTCTTGGAGGGGTACATACAGACCGCAGCAGTAGATAAGATTGTGGCCATGATGATGTCGTTCGGTAAGCGTAAGGCAGACCGATAGCCGTGTTTCGAGACCGAACCATAATACCCGTCTGGCCGGAGAGTTTCACCTAGGGAATTCAGACTGCAGAGGCTTCTACTATGTAGGTTGCCCGGATGTTATCCATGGGGACGGGACGAACCCAGTAACAGAGTGCGGCTCCGTCAGCATCCCAAATGGCGCCTTCCGTGGGTGGGCTTGGCTGCGTATGACACGGACCGTGTCCACACCGAAGGAATACAACACGCATGGGATGTGTTGGTAACTAAATATGTATGTAGACAAATGGGACCACAGGGGACAAAGGGCAGGCATCAGCACGTGATGGGTGGGAGGGAAACAAATCAGCGCCCAGGTAATCAACTGTGGCACAGACGGTGAGTCTTACAGACAAAGCAAGGCTCGTCATGAGCCGGATGGGCATGGGCCGGGTCATGGGTGTCGAAAAAAGACATCCAACCGGAAGGGGAATCACAAGCAACCCAGCGGGAGCCTGGAGCCATCCGTCCATTGCTGGGCCTCGGACGTAGGGGTACGAGCAACTCTGCCAACAGAGAAGGGCCAAGGCGTGGTCCATAGGAGCGGCATGGAGATATGGGCTGCCGGCAATGGCAAATAGTGCATTCGGCGTGCAGCCAGCCTTGCCGCCAGCGGTGCTTGGCCCCTGGAGACGCCCTGGAGGGCCGGACCCGAGCCCTGTCTTGCAGACGGGCGACTGCTCGGGAGCTGGCTTCGGGGGAAAGGATCATAGCCGTCCAGAGCCGCCAGCTCTGGGAATGCCCCCCCGGTTCGCCGGGGGCCGGTGGCCGGTGGTGCAGGTACTGCCCACTACGTACAGCCATCTTTACCGGACGTACCTGCCAATGGCGATGTACCCAATTTTACCATAAAGAATCACGGGCCCCCAGCTCCCCGCAGACTGACTGGCTCATCAAACTTGTGTCCTTCGTCCCAATCTCTTCTTACTTACTCTTCCTTCTCCCTCCTACGACTTCTCCTCCTCCTTTGTCCTCATACTCTCTACTCCATCCCCTTTTCCCCTCTGTGCCAGCCCAATCCCGAACGGCGCAACCACCCGCGGCCCCTCCCGACGAGCATAACCGACAGCTGTGTGATTACTGCCGCCCTTAAGAAGAGCAGTCCCAGCACCAGCTCCACGGCTACGCTACCCCGCATCGACGTCGCAGCCGCATCGCATCCGCAGTCGCATCTCAACGGAAAAAAAATTATTTCGTTCCCCCAACGACAATGATCGAAGTCGAGCAGCGCCAGGCCCCTGTGGTCACCGAGCCTGCTCCTGCCCCGGTAGCTATGGAGGCGGTTCCCATTGCCGCCCCTGTAGCCACTGAGCATGTTATCGCAGAGCCCGTGATCGAAAAGCCCGTGGTCACAGAGAAGGTTGTTGCTGAGCCCGTAATCGCTGAGCCTGTGCCCGTCTCTGCGCCTGTGGCCACTGAGCCTGTGGCCGCGCCGATCCCTGAGCAGATCGAGGCAGCTGTGGCTCCTGTTGCAGCGGCGCCAGTGCCCAAGGCCCCGGTTGTCGCTGAGGCCCACCTCGTCGACACTTTCCGTAAGTCCCCTATTGCCGGTCCCGTTGCCTATTGGATTACAACGCTAACGCACCATAGACCCCCCAGAGAAGATGCTTGCCAGTATGAATACCCCCTATTCCTTCCACGCATTCTTCCGTCCTGTGTTGGTTTCGTTTTGCTATCTTTTGTTGGACTCTCCTGATGCTAACCTCGCTACCCGGCAGAGCACCCCAGCAAGCCCCACTTGGCTAGTGAGTACGCCCCGGATCCACCTGAAGCCTCAACATGAGTTAGCTGACCCACCCCAGACCTCGAGGAGTACCAACGTCTCTACCAAGAGTCCATCACACAACCCGACAAGTTCTGGGCTGAGCGCGCTCGCGAACTTGTGTCGTGGGATCGAGACTTCGAGACTACTCGCCACGGCTCTCTTGAACATGGCGATGTCTCGTGGTTCAACGAGGGTCGCCTGAACGCTTCATACAACTGTGTTGACCGCCACGCCTTCGCCGACCCCGACCGTGTTGCCATCATCTACGAGGCCGACGATCCCGCCGAAGGCCGTAATGTCACCTACGGCGAGCTTCTCCGTGAGGTCTCCAGGACTGCTTGGGTCCTAAAGCAGATGGGTGTCCGCAAGGGCGACACCGTCGCTATCTACCTGCCTATGATCCCCGAGGCAATTGTCGCCCTCATGGCCTGTGTCCGTATCGGTGCTGTTCACTCCGTCATCTTCGCCGGCTTCTCTTCCGACTCTCTGCGTGACCGTGTCGTCGATGCCAACTGCAAGGTCGTCATCACCACCGACGAAGGCAAGCGAGGTGGCAAGTTGATTGGCACCAAGAAGATTGTCGACGATGCCCTCAAGCAGTGCCCCGATGTCTCGCACGTTCTCGTCTACAAGCGCACCGGCTCTGAGATCCCCTGGACATCCGGCCGCGACTACTGGTGGCACGAGGAGGTCGAGAAGTGGCCCAGCTACTTTCCCCCGGAGTCCATGGCCGCTGAGGACCCCCTATTCCTGCTCTACACCTCCGGTTCCACCGGCAAGCCCAAAGGTGTTCTGCACACCACCGCCGGTTACCTGCTAGGCGCCGCCATGACTGGCAAGTATGTCTTCGACATCCACCAGGGTGACCGATACTTCTGCGGTGGTGATGTCGGTTGGATTACAGGTCACACCTATGTCGTATACGCCCCTCTGATGCTTGGTGTCACCACCGTTGTCTTCGAGGGCACTCCTGCCTACCCCAACTTCTCTCGGTACTGGGATATCATTGACAAGCACAAAGTCACCCAGTTCTATGTTGCCCCCACTGCCCTTCGATTGTTGAAGCGTGCTGGTGACGAGCACGTGCGCGGCGAGATGAAGCACCTCCGAGTGCTTGGCTCTGTCGGTGAACCCATTGCCGCCGAGATCTGGAAATGGTACTTCGAGGTTATTGGCAAGGAAGAGTGCCATGTCGTCGATGTGAGTTTTCCTGGGAAAAAGTATGATTAGTCCAAGCCGTTACTAACTGCCTGCAGACCTACTGGCAAACTGAGTCAGGCTCTCACGTCATCTGCCCCTTGGCAGGTGTCACTCCCACCAAGCCCGGAAGTGCCTCGCTACCCTTCTTCGGCATCGAGCCCGCGATCATCGACCCCGTCTCCGGAGACGAGATTCACGGAAACGATGTCGAAGGTGTGTTGGCCTTCAAGCAGTCCTGGCCCAGCATGGCTCGCACCGTCTGGGGCGCCCACAAGCGATATATGGAGACCTACATGAATGTTTACAAGGGTTACTACGTAAGTGAACCCTTGTCAAGGAACTGTGGATGCGAGAGACGCTAACAGAAAGCCATAGTTCACCGGAGACGGTGCTGCTCGTGACCACGAGGGCTTCTACTGGATCCGAGGACGTGTCGATGATGTCGTCAACGTTAGTGGCCACCGTCTCTCAACTGCTGAGATTGAGGCCGCCCTCATTGAGCACCACGCGGTAGCCGAAGCCGCTGTGGTCGGTGTGGCCGATGAGCTCACCGGACAGGCCGTCAACGCCTTCGTTGCGCTCAAGGAGACTATTGAATCAACTGAGGCCCTGCGAAAGGAGCTCATTGTGCAGGTGCGCAAGAGCATCGGCCCGTTCGCGGCTCCCAAGGCGGTGTACATTGTGCCGGACATGCCCAAGACCCGAAGTGGCAAGATCATGCGGCGTGTATTGCGCAAGATCTTGGCAGGAGAGGAGGATCAACTAGGAGATATCACCACGGTACGTTCATTTTGCGCTTTATGGCACAGTGCCATTTTCTACTCTGAACTGGGACTAACATGAACACAGCTATCTGACCCTAGCGTTGTGGCGAAGATCATCCAAAGCGTGCATGATGCGAAGCGGAAGTAAGGGGCCGACCAGGCCAGCGACGCAATTGATCTGGTGGAGTTGATATACCAATGGATACAAGGCAAACCGGGAAAGGAAACGCAGGTCCAGAACGGACCAGGATATTATCCCGTGCGGTGTTTTGGGGTTGATGCTGGATGCTGGACGCAGCCACGAAATGATGAGAATTTTGAAGGCTTTGGAACCAACTTATGAAGGATTTTTAACTACATTGCGTGTTTATATATACAGATATTATTTGAGATCACTAAAAGGCTCTCAACGAGCAATCATCTATATTAAACTGAAAACTCTGCTGGCGATGGTGATGTGAGATCTTTTCTTACCCCAGTCACACCCAGGTCTGATAGAAGCTGCAGGTTGTATGTCATTGAGGTGTGTGGTAGGGGACGCGTGTCATGTCTCCGCCATGCAGACAGAGTGGGACAGGGTCTGTGGTATTGAATTGAACAAAGCCCTTGCCATCGGAATTAAGCTTCTTTTTGGCTTCGTAGAGGGTCCGGTCACGCCTCGGAGTTAAATGAGACATCATAAATCCGACGACAACTGGATTCGAGGCAAAAAGGGCCGTGATGAAATATTAGTTTCACCGAGGTGGATAGTGTTAAGTGGAAGGTGTTGCCAAGAACTAGAAGTCGTCGTCATCACTGAGGCGGGGAGCGGGAAGTATCTTGAGGCGGTTGGCCAACGGGAGCAGATTGAGGAGAACAGTTTTTGGCTAGCTCGGCTTGGCTGAAGATCTACCGTGGGAATGTGTGCTGGGGGGGATGGACAACACGGATGGCCGGCCGACGAGGGCCAGAAGGCACACAGCCCCAATTGATTATGTTGGTGTGGGATACAGCTAAGCAGCATGTGGGATGGGTTTGTCAGCTTACGGCACGAGGACATGGGATGACATTAACCATTAACCATTAAATGCCGGGGCGGTGGGGAACAGCATCAAAGAGAAGGGATAGATGAAGGGATAGGAGGTTGAATTGTACATCAACAAGGTGAGGGAAGAGGTACGAATATAGTCGCACAAATCCCTAATTACAGCCAGCTCCCAGTCCGGTATTAGACTATTAGCCGACGTCAGATTAAGCGGGTGCCGAGCTCCGACGTCCTCGAGACGACGCTGAAACACGTCAAATACAATCGCTTATTGCCTGTGTAACGTACAAGTCTGTAAATCAGGTTCTCCGCACGTGTTTCGATGCCAAGAGGAATCCTTTGCTTCCTCGAGCGTACTGTATGAAGTAGTATGTAGGGGCTCCAGGCTCGCCGTCTTGTCGAAGGTATCAAATGTATCCGAGGCAAGGGTCTAGAATCGGCGCCGTAAAGTGTGGATCTGTTGGTCCTGGCGCGGCGCTATGATACGAGAAAGCAAAGAGGGCCAGTGAGGGAGTGAGTTGGACCAGCACACATGCATAACGGGTAAGCCGCCTACCAACGAGAAGGCCGGAAGAGTCGGCGCGCCGGCAGTGGGAGGCCTGCGACGGATAATTTCTCAGCAACAACAAGGAAGCAAGTGGCATCGGTGTGAGGACGTCTACGTAGGATCATCGATGAGCCTCAATCGGCTAGTCCACGGGCATAGGTAATCTAGATTACACAACTACGCATGTAAATGCGATGAAACATGAAGTGCGGGGGTGGTGCTATCGCCAGTCATGTAGAATCTTGTTGAGACTGGACGCCATGGCGAAGTGAGCATAGCATTAATCGAGTAATCGAGTCTACGTCGTAGGAGAGACGAAGCTGAGGGTGTGCAGAGATGGTTTGCCAAGTGGGTAGCGAGTGGGTTGGTTGCCCGGGGAAGAAAAGGCTGGAAGCGTGGCTATGCATGTACTCTGCTGACAGCCGATGATGCGCTCCAGTGGATTGTGGGTTGAAGGTTGGGTTGCCAGTGGGTTGTCACTAGGCCGGCCAGTGGACTTCCAAGGCTCGGCCAAGCCCTGGGCGACGGACTGGGCGTGCAGTGGCTGCGAAATACCGCGCGGCCTTGAACGGGATTCGCCATGTTCTAGCGTTCCGTGGGATGCAGGACGGCCATGATGGACAGCGCGGTAATACAGTACCTTGTGTACATGCTGTTGCGTGCATTGTCTGGCGGGCGTCCATGTAAATGCTAAACAACCCGCCCACACGGGGCGGCTTGGGGGCCTGGGGGCGGCCTGGGCGGGACCCGTTCCGTACTCCATTCTCCAACCGTCGCCGCCACACTCGCTCACTCTCTGTTCTCACGTTCGCTCTCTCACCACTTTGCTTTTTGTTCCTCCTAGAGAGAGAGTGTGTGTACCGTGCTGCCATCATCCTTGGCACAGGCACAAATACGCTTCTTCCGCTCCGACTCCGCCTCTCCGTTTAGCGTCTTGCACCTTGCATCCTCGACTTTTGCTATTCCAAACGCCCAGCTCTATTTGTACAGCCAGCCCGCCCGTTTCCAATCGCTCTCGAATCGACTCTATCCCGCACTCTCGCCTTTTCCCTGTGCTCACTTGTTCTGCATTGCCAGAAACGCAATCCGTCTCCAATATATATCCGACCTGCATGCAATAGCCTTTTCCTGGTGCAGGTATCCCGTCCCGAGGGACCTCGTTGGTCCGACAAGCCATGGTTTCGCTCCGGACCTTTGCGACCGCCTTTGCCGGCGTCGCTCTCCTGGTTCAGTCGTCTATAGGTATGTTGAATCGTCTCGCCAATCAGTATCATCAATCGCCCAGTCCTGCTAACCTGACCGCATTTTAGGGCACTCAATAAAACGAAACCCCGTTGGCTACGCTTCCCTCGTTGACGATGCCGTCATCAAGGCCCCCTCACATCGCGTCCACGCATACTCCCACTTCGACCTCACATTTACTCTTCATAGCGGCCAAGAACAGATCCGCCTCAAGCTCGAGCCCAACCATGACCTCCTCCACGAGAGCTTCGCTGTCACCTACCTCGATGCCGAAGGCAAGGTCCGCGCCGTCCAACCAGTTGAGAGGAGCGAGCACAAAGTGTTCAAGGGGGATGCCTTTGTGCGCCGTGCCGGACACGAGGGCTGGGCTCATGCTGGCTGGGCGAGAATAACGGTTCATCGCGATGGCAAGGACCCCGTGTTCGAGGGCAGCTTCCGTATCGACCGCGACAACCACCATATCCAGACTGGCAACCACTTCCAGCGCCTCCGACACGAGGACGACCCCCTCTTGAACTTTCCGGGTGATGTGGAGGACTCTATGGTCGTCTGGCGCGATTCGGATATCCTTACGTTTGAAGACCACACCGACTTGAAGCGAGGCATCTATGGACACTCATCTTGCAACTCCGACAGCCTTGACTTCAACACCAAATTCCATGAACAGAATCTCCATCGTGGACGCTCACTCAGCTCCATGAACCCGCGCGCCCTCTTTGGTCGCCAGTCGATTGACGGCGGATCCACCGGTAACAACGGCGCCGGTACCGACTTAGAGGCGACCATCGGCTCCGTCGACGGCTGTCCCACCACCCGGAAGGTCGCCCTTGTGGGTATCGCTACCGATTGCACATATACTGCCGATTTCAACTCGACCGAGACTCTTAGGAGGAATGTCATCAGTCAAGTCAACACCGCTTCTCAGGTTTACGAGAGCACCTTCAACATCTCCCTGGGCATTCAGAACCTCACCATCAGCGACGAGTCGTGCCCCGGCACGCCCCCTGCGTCCGCTCCGTGGAACCGGGCTTGCTCCAGCAGTGTCACTTTGGCCGATCGTCTGAGCCTTTTCTCCGCTTGGCGTGGTAATTTCGAGGACACCAACGCATACTGGACCCTCCTCACCACTTGCAACACCGACGCCGCTGTGGGTCTTGCGTGGCTGGGCCAGCTGTGCCGAAACGGTTCTTCCGCTACTGGCAGCTCAGGTAGCAACGAGACTGTCGCGTCGACCAATGTCGTTGTGAGGACGTCGGCGGAGTGGCAGGTCTTCGCGCATGAGTCTGGTCACACCTTTGGTGCTGTGCACGATTGCACTTCGAGTACTTGCCCAGTCTCATCTGGGACACAGGACTGCTGCCCATTGAGTACGAGTAGCTGTGATGCCGGTGGCAAGTTTATCATGAACCCATCCACTGGTAGCGGCATTACCGATTTCTCGGCTTGCACAATTGGCAACATCTGCTCCGGCTTGAAGGCCAATGTCGAGTCGTCGTGCTTGACTAACAACAGGGACGTCGAGACCATCACAGGCAGCCAGTGCGGCAACGGCATCGTAGAGAGTGGCGAGGACTGCGACTGCGGCGGATCATCGGGATGCGGCGACAACAGCTGTTGCGACGCAGCCACCTGCAAGTTCAAGTCCAACGCCCAGTGCGATCCCACCAACGAGGACTGCTGTACGGATTCGTGTCAATTCGCCTCCAACGGCACCGTCTGCCGTGAGAGCTCGGGAGAATGCGACCCCCAGGAGACCTGCTCAGGTACTGCGGCATCATGCCCAGCGGACTCGCACATGAAGGACGGGGACTCTTGCGGAGACGGACTCTCATGCGCGTCTGGGCAGTGCACGTCGCGAGACTTGCAGTGCAGAAACATGTTTGGCAACTCTACCAGCTCGTCCACGGAATCCTGTGGCAGCTCCGGCTGTCTCATGACTTGCCAGGCACCCGAGTACGGCTACGGCACATGTGTCGAACTCAACCAGAACTTCCTCGACGGCACTTCTTGCGGTGGCGGTGGCCGCTGCTCCAACGGCTCATGCAAAGGCGGCTCAACGAGCCAAGAGATTCTCGACTGGTTCAAACGCAACAAGAACATTGCCATCCCCGTCGGCGCTGTTATTGGCGGCCTGATCCTCCTCGCCTTGCTCAGCTGCCTCATCAGCTGCATCCGGCGGCGTAGTGGCAGACGAAGAGCGCCGAAGCCCACCGAGATGGCCAACTGGCCAACCGCCCGCGGTGCCAACGGTATCCATCCGCCCAGCGGGCCGCCGCCGAACTACGACTACGCTCCCCTGAACCACCAGATGCAGCGCGGTCGAAGCATGAGATATGCATGAGTTTCATTATATTTTAGTGGGCGTTTTTTTCAAGGCATTGCACGGCGTTATTTGAGGCATTCTGTTTGTGGGATGTACATAGTTGTCCTTCATGTCTTGTCTCTGGGCAGTCTTGGGTAGATACAGTGGGTTCATGTTTTCACAGCATATACTGCAAACATCCGCATGGGCATATCACGAACTTGGTAGCACGGCATGGCATGCCAACCGGCAGAGGGGGAACTTTTCTTTTTGGATATTGCGTTGGCTCGTTCAACTCATGATGGGCCACACGGGTTTTGGACACAGGCATAGATAGGATAAACAGGCCAGACAGGGTCAGAGAACCCCGAGCAGCCCCAATATTCATGTCATTACTCGATGATTTTATTTCCAAAATGAACCCAAACCCCTAAAGAGATATAAGTGTATGTTATGCAAGCACCCATTTTCATGCATCATCATCATAAACGTGTCGGAGGCAATGTTGAAAGAGTCCCACAGATTCGGGATCCAGGTGCTGTATTGCCCATTTGATCCCTCGGGTCACGCACCCGCCGCCTCGTCTCTTGAAGGCGTCGGAGCTGCTAATAAATTATCGCCCACCGCGATCGCTCACCCGTCGGTTCTTGTTCCTCCCAGCACTAGCAGATTTGCCGCCACCGCCGCGGCGCTTCTGTTCAATGCCACACAGCTGACGCATGAAGCGCAGACGCTGACCGCTGATGCTCTGCGCGCCAGACAATGTAAGCGAATTGAGGAATAATCAATGGACGGGAGGGGGAAAAAAAGCTTACGTCGTCGTTGGCTTGGGCGTGGGCCATGAGATTTTCTGGGTTGTCGAGGATGGATATGGCTTCGCCTTTGCGTTCGCGATCTGCGAAGGACTCGATGACGGGACTAGGCAAAGGCAATCAGACAAACAGCTCTTGATGCGGTTATGTCTATTACCGCATTTTCCACGTTCTGTGGTACCGAGAATAAAACAAGAAGAAGAAAGGGCATAAGAAAGGGTACATACCCGCCGCGGCCGAGCATCATGGGACCATCGTCGCTCGTGTCGCTGTCCTCGCTGGTCTCGACCTTGAAGTAAGGGTCCTTGCCGCGAGCTTGGCGATCACGCATCTCCGGTGTAATGACCTCGGATAGGTGATACTGCGACTTCTGCGTGGCCATGGCTGCCTGGGTGTCTTGCACTCTCCCGGATTGTCTCGGCGTGGTGTTGTTGACGGCGTCCCCTCTCTCTCAGATTGGCCGCGGGTCCCTCGTAGGCGCGCGGCTCCTTGGCACCTCAGTCTCTATGCGTGCTGCTGTCCCTTCCCCGAGAACTCGTCTGGTGCAGCTGCCGTGGGACTCTGCACGGGCGAGTAGAGGTCTCGTGGTAAAGGCGTTGTGCTTGGTGGTGGAAGAAGTCAGGTCAAGGCTGTACTCCCGGTAGTGCTGGAGATGCAAGGTGGGGTCCGACTTGGGTCCTCCGGTCGGACGTTGCGACTGGGCGAGCCGCTAATCAAGGTTTAAACGGGAGGGCGGATATCGGATATAGGGCGGGGGAATAAGAGTGAATACGGTATATCTAGAGAAGAGAAAGAGGATAGAAGTGGAAGATGATAGGGAAGAAGGTCGCTGCAGAGCGAGAGGAGGGAGTAGGAAGGAGGAAGGAGGAAGGAGGAAGGGAAAGTTATAAGAATCAGTGCGACGGCATGGCCAAGCTTGGAAGGGTCCCGTTCATTCTTGCTTGGCCTGCATCTGCAGTGGACTCAGCTCGCCGGTGCAGCAGGTGCAAGTGCAGTTCAGCGAGGTGCAGCAGCGCAGTGGGCTTTTGTGGACGGTACGTGCGGCGGGGGAGCGGGTGATTCGTGGGAGCGGAACGGGCCAGAACGATCTCGCTCAGTTGTCAGATGCGATGCGATGCGCCGCAAACGCGCCGTGATGCAATGTGCGGCGCCTGGCGTTCTGCGATGCGCTACGATTCGGTAGGTACGTATTGGGGTCGGATCGGATGCCATGCTGCTGCGCGGGCATGACATCAGACGGCCTTGTATGGAGCGGCCGGGGGCCAAGACAAGACAGACAGAACGCCATCGGAGCCGAGACGGAAAGGCCAGGGGAGTGGGACGGAACTGGACGGAACTGGGTGAGAGTGGACGAAACTAGATGAGTGTTGATGACAATAGGCCATGTACAACCAATTGCTCACAATTCAATTCATCAATGAGAGTAATGAAATATGACAAAGGACAAAGGACAATGCCCAGGCGGGGGGAGGCGGATCTGACAAAGGCCAAGTCCTCACCCCCGAGTCTACCGAGTCCAGTCCACTAAAGTCCACTAAAGTCCACCAAGTCCCGCCCGGTTCGACTTCCATCGAGTCCGAGTCTGCAGTCAATCTTGGTCCCGGCCGCGCTAGAAGCCGCCACTTGGCCTGCCTGGCGCCGCTGGCTGACGCCGGATGCTGCCAGAGGCTGTCCGCGCTGCACGAAATCCTCAACTGGGAAATCGCCATCCCCAATGCATTCACGCGGAGCATTACACTATCACAGTCTTCTTGTTCTCTCGTTTCCTCATGCAGGTTTCAATCCTTTCTTTTCGCCATTTCCGAACCCCCTGGCCTAAGCCCTCGCCCTACCCACCGAATTGTATGGTATATACTCGTACACTACTACTAACACCAGGACGCAAGAAAAATGCAAACGATCCGAAAACAAGGGAAATAATATCGTTGTCAGAGGATGCAATCCCCACCATCTCGACCGGGTGCCCTGTCCACCCGCATGCCTGCCTGCCTTCCTTCCCAGCCCCATGTGATCCATATGCCGCATCCAGATCATCTCAGCAAACACACGCAAGAAATGAAGATGAAGAAAAATAACTTCAAGCCATAACATTTGTACTCCCTTATCCTCTATCCGGGCCGTTCATCAAGAGAATTCGTGTAGACTTTGAGAAGTTGTGTATCCCAATGGTAGGTTGTTTGGTTGTTTGGTTTGTCTTGTAATTGTAACGGATAGCCAGCCCGTCGTCGTCGTGGTATACAAAAAAAGGAAAAAGGAAAGAAGAATATTCGGGTGCGGGTGTCGCGAGAAAGCCGTCTTTGGGTCTTGTCCAAGCCCATATAGACATTACCAGCCTAGGTGCCCAGTGCCCCGCGTCCTAATTCGTCTCATTCTTCGGTATGGATTTATATCGATCATCTGATCGATGTTGCATTTCGGCGTAGCCCATGGGCGTCCATGTCAAGATGTCTTGTCGCCTCAGCTTGGCGCCTTCCTCACATCCTCCTTGATAAGAGGGCTGTAGCATTAGTTGCTTCGACTTGGCTATTCATCGCCTGGAAGCATCCGTCACCGGCTAAAGTTGATGACAGCGAGCTATGCCATCGTTAGCACCTCCATGTCTGCCACCTTTCTTTACGCGTTTGTTCACTTACCCTGCTATTAGAGCCGTAAGCCAGCTTCTGTCCGTCCGCATCCCAGCACAAACAATGCTCATCCTCCTCCTCCGGTTCCGAATTCGCCTTCGGGCTGAGCCAACCTGGGTGTCTCGGTCTGCTCCAACTGGCTCGAGGCATAGCGTGACTTCCGACCTTCCAAATTAGCACCTGATTTGCTGTAGCTCCGGCAATAAAGGCGCCGTCTGGCGTAAAAGCAAGTCGCACAATCGGGGAATCCATCGTCATGAAACACTTGGGTTTGCTCTCCGGTACTCGGGCGTTCCATATCAGAATGGCGCAGTCGTCGCCACCCGTGGCAATTAACCGTTCATCGTCAGCTGCCGGTTGGTTCGCGGGGAGAGGCTGCCAACGCATTGCAGTAATGGCTCCTTGGTGAGCAGATATCGATCTCCTCTGTCCAGACTCGTCCCAGAGCTATCATGAGTTAGCATCTACAATACCACGAGATTGCCAGTTTTGAGTCTTACATCGAGGGTGCCCTTGTCGCTCGAAGTGGCCGCCAGCTTGGACCGCCAATCAAAGAGCACTTGGGTAAAACCATCATCCTCCTTTGTCTCAAACTTCCTCACTTGAGAGATGGTTGTGTCGGTACAGAGTAGGCAGAGCAAAAGGTCGCCACCTGTTAGTAGGAATTCCACATCGCTCGTCCAGGCGGCATCAAGGGGCGTCGCGGCAATATCGTGGCCGGCAAGGAAGTAGGAGAGAGAGCTGCCAGCGGGGGAATAGTACACAGTCACCAGAGCACCGCCCTTGTCAGGCGAGATGGCCAGCAGGGCAGTGTTGCTCGGGTTCCAGGAGAGCTTAATGACTGGGGGCTCCGACACCTCCATAGTCTGCAGGTGCGTGCCATCGACGGACCACACGTTAATAGCGGCTTGGTTCTTCGAGTCCGTGGCCACCGCAATTGAGGCACCGTCCGAGGTCCACGATAGCGCCGTCACTGTCGTATCGCGGGGGGCCTCTGGGTCGAGAAGGGAGTGGGCGTGGGGTGACACGTGATCTTGACCGGGCTCCGGGGGTGTGGTGGCACGCGAGATGGTCCAAACACGGGCTAGCGCATCGGTTCCAGCAGCCGCCAGAATGGATGGGTCTCTGGGGTTCCACTCGCACTGCAAGAGGATGGGAGCGTTGTCAGGACCAGCGGACGAGGGAGACGGCGTCGTGTCGGGCCCGTGGGTTTGCGCGTGGTCGTCGTCCATGAGGCGAATAAAGGTGGTGTTTGGAGCCAGCTCCTCGACCTTGTCGACCTGCGTGCCCTGCTCCGGGCCGTCAGTACGTACAATCGGCGGCGGCGCCGCCTCACCCTCGAGGGGCGACGGATAAGCGTGGTTGTCGGGTTGGTTGTCGACATCCATGGGCGTGGTCGCGGGCGCGGTTGCATCGGCGCCGTTCTCGTAGCCATTGCTGAGGCGCGGCCGCTTGGCCGGCGATCCATTTGACAGTTGTTGGGGGGGCCGTTTTCGCGACACCTCCTCTTCCTCTCCTTCGGCGTCCACATCCTCCTCCTCCTCCTCTACCTTGGCCGGCGGGTGGGCGTCTAGAGGCCCAAAGATGCCGACCTGCAGCGCCTCGGCCGCAGCCGCCGCATCCTGAGGCAGCTGCACACCCCAAATCTGTCAGCCTAGGCCTTGTTTTGCCTTGTTTTGTCATGTCGCATTTCACCATCGAAACCGCACCACTGGGTGGGACAGTGAAGGCGCAAGTGTTGAATCGACGACATGATGAATGAGTTTGGAGGTTCCTTACCTGGTTATGCGCATGCTCACGCTCAAACGCGTGGTACAGCAAGCCGCGGTTGATGACGGACACCAATGCATGGCTCTTTACGTGGCGCGCAAAGTCAAAGTCTCGATGAGGTTGCTTGACGTGCCATTCCTTCTGGAACTTGGCGGCCGTCTCTCGGTAGTCTGCGAGTGAGTGAGGATTAGATGAGTCGCCACAGGCGCGCAAAGCTCAGGTGCCACCTACTGCCTTCGAGCAGATATCTGCAGTTGGGTAAACGAGGGCTTAATCAGCGCAAGCTCAACAGAAAGACGATGCCGGGTGATGCACGGCAGCCGCTGGGGGTTGGGCGGCAGCCATCCGGGTCCCGGGGGGGACATAACGAACCTCCAGACGAGAAAGTTGACTCTGTCCGAGTCGAGGAATTCCTTAGCGACCATGGAGCCGGGAGCGCCGCAGCTGGCGGCAGCGTCGCGGGGGGAAGCGTCAGGGCAGATGGAGCGAAATTCGTAACAGCAGTCAGAGGGCTCGTCGAGGTCGGCCCAGGTCGTGATGGGCGCGGGTCGTAGATCTGGCGTTGTCAAAGGGAAGGTGAGTGAAGACTCAAAAGTGAGATGAAATTCAAGGTCGGGGTGGTGCTAAGTCGGTACGTACCCCTTGTCGCTCCCACCTGGACGCTTCTGCCCCCGTTCTGTCCATTCTGTCTATTCTGTCTCTGGCTCTGGCTCTGCCACTCCCACTCGGGGCGACTGGGGTGGCCGCTGGTGTGGGCGCCAGGGACCACCACCAAGTATCCCCGTACCTTGCCAAGCACGCAGCAAGCCCGCAAGCCTGCAAGCCTGCACGTCTGCAAGCCAGCAGCAGCATTGCCTAGCTGGGAGCCAGACCTACAGCGTACGGCTCGAGGTCACTACGGGGCTGACGGGGGGCGCTAATGGGGGGCATGGAATTTCTAGCCCGAAGTACGGAGTACCATGACGGTACGGGCAGCGTGCGGCGCCCCAGCTAAATTCAAGGTACAGTGACCCGGCACCTGCGGGCGGGCAAGACTGGGCTGGCCGCTAGTGGGGCCCCAGGTGGAAAGTTGCATCATGAATCGCAGGCTTGCGGGAGGTGAAAGGTGGTCCCCTTGGCTTCGCCTGGTTGGGCGGCAAAGCTACACGAACTGGCAACCGGGGCGACTCGCGATAGGGACAGCGAGCCATCGAATCGACATGCCCGTATCGGACGTGCCGTCGCGTGCTATGATGGAAGGACGATACATGCGCCGTTCCGCTTGTGCCCGCAGTCTCCCCGGCGCCCCCAGCTGGCGGGCCAGGTACCGGTACTCGGGGACGGGGGATAGTGAGCCAATCGATGCGTCAGCCGGGTCTCGTGGACTGCGGAGCGAAGGCTCGAACAGGCAGGGGTTTTCTGGGCGCAATGGGGGTGGAGGAGGAACATCAAAGACCAGATGTTCCAGTCGCGCTTTACTCATCAGCCCAGGGCTTGTTAGGCTTGCCAAACGTGCCAGGCTTGCCACTACGTGTAGACGTGCCAGGGCGTGGGCGCTCCATCGACGGTGGCCAGGCCGCACATCTTTAAAACGGTAGGTACGGAGAAACAGGCACCCTCCCTGCTAGCCGCTGTTGTGCAGTGCTGTACCTCCGAACGTACGAAGTACACAGGTACCTCTCGTCTCGTCCGCACATGCAGGGATTGGAGGCTGTCGGTCGTTGGTTTTCCAAGGAGAGCGGCGGTCGAGCGTCAAGGTTTGAAGATCCACTGCTTCCGGTTACAGGGGAGGGGATGAGGGAGGCGAGCCGAGAGGGGAGCGACCAAGGGCTGCCTCCTGGCCAGCGGGTGGGTTTTTCGATGATGGGATCTCCCTCGGGGGGTTCGTTGCCGGCCTCCTCGCTGCTAAGCCTGCTCCCAGGCCGGTTCAGACCCTCTCGTCCGACTCGCAAACGTACTGCCCGGCGGCGACACCAGCGATGTGGTCGGTCCCGCTGTCGCTTGTTGTTTTGTGCTTCCTAATGGTGGCCGCAAAGTCCAACGGGTTGCTCACTCGTGCATGAGGCAACATGGCCGACAGGCCAATCAGGGGCCGACGGAAACCTTAGGTAAGGCCAGACAGGCCCCACTCCCTCCCACACTTCGGGTTGGTGCAGTCGCCTCTCTCCCAAAATCTGAGACGAATGCAGATCGGCTGCTAATTGAGGAGACCATCCATGTCTTCAAGTATCGGTACTTCGACATGTGTCAGGTTCCGGCCCCGGCCCATCCCCTGTTGGCGCACTTGTTCAATGTCGAGGTCAAGGTCACAATGGCTAGACCAGAAACATGCGCGGATTCCCGTTTGTTGTTGGCGTCGTGGCAGGAGAGACAGCATCGAATTGATGCATCCTCCCCTGACGCCCCTTCACAGGTAGGAGACCGATGAGAGTCGGACACCAGCGACCCTATCAGGTAGCGATACAGACAACATGAGCGACGGCCCACCAAACACTTGCCCCGGCATACCTGGGGATGACGCTCGATGGATGTCACAGCATGCATTCATCTCGTCCCCTCTACGCTGCGTGACATGACACACTTCAACCCGCTGGGTGCTGCCGACGACCTACTAGCCTCCTGGTATTCGTGAGTACCAAACTCTCCCAAGCGCTGGGAATCGCCACACAGAACACAATCCTAGACAGGGCCCATGGGCTGTCCCCAGTTCCTTCGCTGCGCCTGGCCCCGCCGAACCGCACCATCATCTCCCGGCAGCAAAGCAACAAGCAGCAGCCAATGCTTCTCTCGAGCACTGCCAAACCCGTGGCATCTTGGTCTATCGCCGGGGATACCTTACCCCTGTCAACCCCTGGTCAGCCTAGCAGCTCAGCACAACGCCTTTGTGCCTACTGCTCAAACGGCGAGCTGGACGTTGTCAGAGTTGTCGGCAGCCTTGCTCTCAGCGCTTTCATCTGGTCATTACGTGGCAACACTTCTAGCTCGGTCAAAGGGGCCGCCAAGCAACCCACGCGGACTGGGGGTGGGCGGCGCCCTGGGCCCGGGCCATAAGGCCCTTAGCCCTGGGGAGTCGAGATGCGCGTGCTGGGGCCTATTGCAAGGATTCGGTACGTACCTCCTTGTTGTCGATGTGATGGAGGTGCGCCGAGCAGCCTGTGAGGATTGTTGTTGGGCACTGGCCTGGATTGGGGATCTGAAGACGCACCACCGGCCGGGACTTCCCCTTCACCCCGGAGAGACCAGGGCACTCACCCCTGCCAGTCCCTCGGCGAGTCCAAGTCAAGATACGATGTTGTGTCCAGGTATTCTCACGCGCCCACCACTCCACAGGCTTCCATCATGAGCAAGACAACCTGTGTCAGTGCACCCTCTTTGGCGCGCTGATCTCGGTAGGCGGCGCAGTGCAGCCAGCCGTACCGCCCAGCCACGGGGTACTAGGTCTGGCAGCAGCGCCAGCCTCGCGTGGTGACCGTTCGGCTGAATCTGGATACACGGAGATCACTGTGTCTCGAGGAACATGATCTCCCTGTTGCTCACGTGATGACATAATGTCGAAGTTTGGAACGGAAATGCGCTAACCCACAAAGAGGTCAACGGCCCTGGGACGACCTTGGCATTCCCGAAGTCTTCGCGTTTTGGATGGCAGTCTGATTTGAACATCTCGGTAGGGAGGACTTGGACCTGCAAATGGCCCAAGTTCGGCAAGTACCTTGGTCCTGGAAATATTCAACCCAGCAAGCTGAGCGTTGCCCCTATGACCAAGCTGAGAGGCGCATGCCCATCCATCCCCTTCTCCTTTATCGCTGCAGGTCCATTTCCAGCCAGTCAGATTTCACTCAGCTTGATTCAGATGGAAATGCGCCAGCTGCCGCAGCTGCGACACACAGGGTCGACTGTGAGGGCTGTGGGTGGCTTGCTTGCCGTGCGGCGTGCCTTGCCCTGCACGACATTCCACCTCGGTTGCCCCACTCGCTCATCTTCAGACTGAGGTTGAATGACGAGGAAATGCGTTTCCAGCCAATCATGTCGCCAGCTGGGATCCAATCACTTTCAAGATTCGAGGTCTCCAAAGTGAGATACCGTAGCAAGTACAAGGTATCATCCTCCGAGGCCACCGAAACTTCACCGACTGTCACTGTCCACGTCTCGCCATTCAATGCCGCAAACAGCCCACCCGACAGACACTGCGCCCGTCCGCCAGCGAGCACAACCTCCGGGTTTAGCGGGTCTGACGCACCGAAAGCCCGAGCAGTTGGTCTTCAATCTGAGACAATTACTTCCCGAGCACGCGGGCTGCTCTTTAATAATATCGGCATAACCCTGCCCATACAGCCATGATGCTCGACACCTTAGAGGGACCAGTAATGCGGCATCAGGCTGACACCAAGAAACAACCTAGTCGAACACACCGGTGCTTGGCGGAGCATCCCAGTAGCCCCGTCTCATCGTCCTTGGCCGGCATCCAATGCCGAAGCGCTACGCGTGATCTAGACCAAGGAAACATGCCTTGCATTTTCTTGCCGTAGGTGCATTGCTATTAGAATGCCTTGAGATGATAGACTTTACAGTCAATCAACCGCATCCCATCAATGTGATATCACCCACGAGAAAGTCGACGAATTCGTAGTCATCTATTCTCGAGACAGGCCGAACCTCCTCGCAATATTCCACAGTCATGGTCACGACGCCGAGGGTTACGGCTAGAAAGAATGGTGTCATTACTGGAATGCGACGGTTTACTCTGGTTGTTGCACGTCCTTATCGCGTTAATCAATGACTATGGGTATCAATGTTTATTGCAGCAGGGATGAGCTTCTATCTCACTGGAATGCACCCTCTGATCTGAGCGAGGTTGATGAATCTGACAGCTCGAGCGAATCCTCCAAGGAATCGAATCGACGACTCAGGAACATACCCCCACAGCAATGCACCCTGTCTCCCACAACAAGAAACACATTGAATCGCAGTTAAGTCGGTGATGGCTTGCAACAAAGCTTCTATCGATATTTCCACAATCTGCTTCGAAGGAGCTTCGATGTTAGATCATGACTTGGAGATGACGTTTCAATGAGGCAGTTTAGGTGTAGAGCGACGCTAGTCCTTTGTACCCAGCTAACACCTCTAGCGTTGCGGCGTAGGCGCTTCTGCCTGAGGCCAATAGAGGAGCCGCCCGCGCTGCCAGCAGCCTAAGCAAGCTTCTGAGGCTGGAGAGGACAGACAACGCGCATCCTAGATCCAAGGGGGAAGAAGCAACGAACAAAGTACCAGCGCCAACGTCAACGTCAACGCGCCCGCATTCGTGGAGCTTCTCACGAGGGACGAATATACCGAGTCCTCCATGAGGCCCTTTATCAGCTGATCAACCCGAAATCTCCGACGTCATCGGCCTCCACGTCACGGCCTCCGCATCCGCCGTCGCTACCCATCGCCAAACCTCGAGCCTCGACCGCAAACTCCTTGGCAACCTTCGCTCCCTCTCACCCCTCCAGAACCGTCGCCGCCATGGCGCCGCGGATAAACATCCCGCCTGTCACTCGGATCCTCCTCATCGGGCTGGTCGCCCAGTCCCTCCTCAGCGCCGCCATCCGCTATCGCCAATGGACCGAGAACACAAAAATCGTCATCCCGTACCTGACGCTGGTGCCCCAGCTCTCCATCATCTATCCATGGACCTTCCTAACGTCCACGTTCGTCGAGAGCAACGTCTTCACCCTTTCCCTTGCCGCTGCGACGCTGTACCATGGCGGCCGTTACCTTGAGAGAGCTTGGTCGTCAGCCGAACTGGCCAAGTTCCTCGCCCTTGTCTCAGTTGTTCCCAACTTCCTGACACTCTGTGTCATGGTCCTCTTCTTCTCCCTGACGCGCAACGAGAGCTGGACGTATGTGCTTCCATTTTATCCCCGCTACCATGCGAATTTCTACTAACTAGCGACTGTGCCAATTAGTCTGACCGTCATCGCTGGAACTATCCCCGTTCAGATCTCCTTCCTCGTGGCATTCAGTCAGCTCGTCCCGGCCCATACCGTGACCCTCTTCCGCGGCATCTTGTCGCTACGAGTCCCGCGCTTCCCGCTGCTTTACATCGGCATCGTCCTGCTTCTGTCGCTCACCCCACTACTGCCTAGAGCTTCCTTCTGGCTCGCCTTCTTCGGGTTCCTCACCAGCTGGACGTACCTCCGATTCTACAAGACCGTCTTCCCCGATCTCGATTCGTCCCAGCCGGCCTCCCTCAACGGCGATGCAAGCGAGACCTTTGCCTTCGCCGAGTTCTTCCCCGGCCCTGTCAAACCCGTCGTCGCCGCTCTCTCCGACCAAGTGTTTGGCGTTCTGGTGGCCATGCGTGTGTGCTCCCCCTTCGCTCACGGCGACGTGCCTCGTAAGGACAGCATGCTCCACCGTGGCTCTCCAGGAGGCGCCCGCGCAGAGGCTGAGAGGAGGAGAGCCATTGCCCTTCGAGCTCTGGATCAGCGACTTCATGCCGCGACTGGTGGCCAAGGGTCACGAGGACCTTCGCAGCCCCCAACCCAGACCACAGGCCCGACTGTGCAGACTCAGCCCCAGCCTGCCACACAGACGGCCATGACGTCGCAACCCGGCCCCATGTTGGGTGAGACCAAGTTCGAGCCCGAACACGACTCGGGGAAGAGCTGAGCTAGTGCATTCATTGCAGAGAATACAGCAAACATAACATGACGTCGGTTTGACTGGTGTACGAATTTACTAATATCAAGGATCTGAGTCGGCTGAGGAATTGGCCAACTGTTGACGAATGGGCCAAAAGAGGGTAGCGTTTCTGCCGCTCATGATGATTTTAATAGAGAAGCAACTCATGATCCAGATCACAGGGTGTTTCCACGGTGTCCTGGGTATATATCCCCTTTTTTGTTCTTGGCGTGCGACCTGGGCCCGGACCTTATGATAGTGTAGGGTACGATAGATATCAAATGAGAATTTCTATGAGCGATGCCGAGTCTTCATCCAGCACCTGGCACAATCATCCGAGCCACGAACCGAACAAGCAACCGCCAAAAATGGACAGCAGCACGACGGAGCAAAAAAAGGAAACCTCGCTTGCTCGCAATCGAATTTATGTATAGGAATAGCCCGATGCGGGGGTCGAACCCGCAACCTTGAGATCGCGTTCTCGTAAGAGTCTCACGCTCTACCGATTGAGCTAACCGGGCGTGGTTCTTATTGGATGATGCTCTGGGCTTCGAAACCGAACTTGTGAACCTCACTGTGGATGCCGGGCTTGTCATGATTGTTTGTTGGTGGATATCCAGTCCGGTAGGGTTGTCATGAATGCGGTGCCTCGTTGTATGCCGGCTGTGTTGCTAGAGCACAATCCCCTATGGACCACTCTTCCCTTCCGATCGTTTCTCGGGATCAGATGTCCTTTGCTCTGCCACCAGCTCGGGTGGGTTCGATACTGTTAGGCTTTTCGACAATGACTCGGTGATAATGTCCTGCTCTTCACCTCTGGGAAACTGGTGTGGCTCCAGCTTTGGCGTCTCCTCATAATCTCTATTGCCAATCGGGCAGTTACCGTGGTCGATATTGAGGCACTGGGAGGCGGTTCCAGGATGTCTAGCCACAGAGGTGACAACTGTGTGTATGAATATACCTCACCTGGTTGAACAGGCCGTGCAGCTTGCTTTTGGCTCTGCAGGGAGGTGGTTGACCGTCTGGCGTTGTGATGGCATCTAAAACTCACAGTTTCCCCTCTCCTAAGGTCAGCCTGCGAGTGGCCAAGAGACGACACAACAGCAGGCCTTGTTCTGGGGATTTGTAAACGATGAGTTGGGTTCCAGGCGGTTGGTAAGGCGAGATGGCTCGATTTCGTCGTCGTCGTCGTCTGTTGATCGCTTGGTGTGGATTGGCAACAGTCGGTCAGTGTGTGAGAGGGTGAGCTTTGACCTCGGTGACTCGAAACAATATGGCGGGACACAATACTACAACCTGCCCGTCACATGGGAAGTACTTGGGTTGTGAGTTTAGATATACGATGGTAGATTATGCGACAAGGAACGTTTGTATTGAGAAGGTGAGATTGAAGTTGGGGTAAAAGTTAAAGAATTGGTATTCACACACACCTATTGCTATTTACACACAAAACTACTTATCTTGATCGTGCTGGTAATTAGGTATCTACCATCCTAATAAATCAGTTAAGGGAATTTTATTTATATAACCCTTAATTATACTATCTGTCCCCTAATAATTATCGTCGTTAGATGTACTAAATTCTGGTCATTAATACGGTTAGGTAGGCGATGGTCTAAGACTCTAAAGTTAAAGGTGTAGGGTAAACACATTTGGTGCCTGGACAAGCCGCATTCCCAAGATCGCATCTAGAATCCCCAGACACCGGCCGTTCAGGGGCCACCCCTGCCACAGCCAATAGCACGCAGCTAATTTCCATGGCACTCGCGCCTCGGATCCTCCCGTGATACGAAGTCCGGATGCCGTCACTGGGTGAGTTGGCAACATGAATGAACGCTCACAATTGAGGGCATTCTAAATTGATCTGTCATTGTCAACTGCAGCGGGGCGTGGATTTACTTCATGAGGTAGAGAAAGATAAAGAAACGGCGAATTCGCGTTGATATCCGCCCGCCCGCGTCTAAGTCTCCCTTGCAACAAGAACGTGGCATCCGCAACCCGCAACCCGCAACTCACCATCGCCAACCTCACCCTTCATTGCCTCTGAATCGCAACCACGATGGGTTGGCCATACGAGTTCGTCACGCTCTCAGACGAGGAAAAAGACGCCCGCCACGACTCCATCGCGCTCCACGCGGCCGTCGGCTTCTGGTCCGCCTTCGCGCCGGCCGCCGCGCTGCTGCTGGTGCGCGCCGTGGCCCGCGTGCGCCGCGCCTCCCGGGGCCAGTATCGCGAGGTGCCCAACTCGCCGGCCGTCAAGGCCCGGCGCCAGAGTTGGAGCGGCGGCGCGGCGCAGCGCTGGCGTGGGCTGCTGTGGTGGATCGGGGAGGATGTGTACTTCCTCGGCGCGCATTGGGGACATCGCGATGAATGGATCATGGGACTCATCTGGACCGTCTGGCTTTTGTTCTTGTGTGTTCGCGGGACGGGCAAAGGTCGGTCAATTCCAATCTCCAATCTTAACCCACCCCGAGTCTCTCATCTGGTCTCGTAATTAACCCACTAACACCATCCCTAGATTATCTCCATCTCACCAAACGCTTCGGCGCCATCGCAACCTCGCAGTTGCCCGTCCAGTACCTCCTCTCACTCAAGTATCTCAGCCCCTTTGGCTACTTCTTCCGCTCTTCGCACGAGCGCCTCAACCGCTACCACCGCATCCTGGGCCGCATCATCTACTTTCTGCTCATCCTGCACGCCGTCTTCTACAACGTCTTCTTCATCGAGTCCGGCATCTGGCTCAAGCGCTTCTTCGCCTACGTCGTCTTCGCCGGCGTCGTTGCCTTCACCCTCCTGCACGCCCTCAATGGCACGTCCATGGCTAAGATGCGCGAGCAGTCGTATCGCGTCTTCTTCGTCGTCCACCTCACTGCTGCCTTTCTTGTGCCGCCGTTGATATTCTTTCATGCGTCCTCGACGAGGATCTACGTCTCCTTGGCTATTGGTTTCCTCGTGCTGGATCTTGTTGCGCGGAAGATAATTACCGTCACTACACCGGCCATCATCGAGTCTATTCCTGGCACAGACCTGCTCAAGATCTCGGCCTCGATGCCCAGCAAGAACATTATCAAGTTCAAAGCCCACCCGGGAGCACATCTCTACCTCAACCTGCCCCCGGCATCCCGCCCTAACCCCGACCCCCTTTCCACGGGTAACCTCCTCTTCGAATTTCTTTACAACCCCTTCACCGTTGTATCAGCCAATGAGGAATCCGGCGACGTGACTTTTGTTGCCCGCAAGAGAAGTGGACCCATGTCAACCCGCCTCGCCGAGTTTGCGGCGGCTGGTGTTCCTTCAACACCGGAGGGCAAAATCCCCCTTTGCATCGAAGGCCCCTACGGCGCTGTAGGGAAGACGTTCCCCGACCTGGTTGGCTCTGGAATTAGTCGCATTCTCCTTGTCGCTGGTGGTGTCGGTGCCACCTTTGCCGTGCCCATCTACCATGCTATCCTCGCCGATACGCCTTCTGCCCGCATCCAATTTGTCTGGGCCGTCCACTCCCCCGGCGACGCCACCTGGGCTCCCTCTGACTCCACGGGGAAGAGCCTTATGGACGACGACCAAGTCCAGCTCTTCCTTACGGGCGACATGGGCGTCTCCAGCACTCGTGACACTGCTGGTGGTGATATCCAGTTGGACTCCCGGCCCCAGCATAACGTGAAACGGCCCAACTTCCAAAAGATCGTCGACGACATCTTCAAGACAGGGACGAATGAAAAGGTCGCTGTGCTGGTGTGCGGGCCAGTTCAGATGGGGAGAGAGTTGCGCCGGTGCCTCACGCCCTGGGTTATGAAGGGGCGTGACGTTTGGTGGCACAATGAGAACTTTGGATGGTGAAGGACACCACCAAGCTGGCGTTTGGGCGACTACTTTAGCATATCGGATAGATAGGGTTGATTAATCTTACATGGGCACTTATTACGTACTGCACCATCAGAGTTTCGCAGCGTTCATTGCCAAAAACCATCATGTTGCTAGGATATATAACAGCTCAACTTCATCTCAAAAACCCACCCTATCATCCGATACCCAGCTCGGTCGAGTCTCAACGCCAGCACACCCACCAGCTTCGACCCTTCATGATATCCTCGCACTGCTGAAAAAATGCTAAACAAGTCTAATCTCTTCCGTGGAAGGGTACTGGTCGAATTTGAGAGGCTTCTATGCCATGAACGTGGAAAACAAAAAACATCAAAAACTCATGTGGAAAGCGAGGTTTCCCGTATCATAAAAGGCATCGAGGCCAACAGAACCAATGACGCCAAATGACTCCCTGTGTGTCTTGCGTCGGAAACAATCAACTACTGTCGGTACCGGGCCAGCTGTGCCATAATGTTCTGGACCTGGACTGCAGCATCGCCATTGGCGGCGCCTCCACCGTTTGGTGCCTGCTGACCTCCGTATGCGGCACCATACGCCCCTTGGGGAGGCAGTTGCTGCTGAGCTGCAGCATTGCCACCGAGGCTTCCCAAAATTGCCTGGATATCAACCTGTGAAGGGCCCGCGGTAGCGGCATTTGGCCCATGCTGCGCAGCGGTGCCTTGGGGGCCGCTTTGGATCGATGCCAGTAACCGTTGGAGTGTGGCGTTATCAACTTGACCCATGAGACCCGCAATGTCTGTGGGGTTGGCTGGAGCGTGCTGGGCATATTGGTTGGGTTGTTGTCCACCAGGAAAGGCGCCCATCTGTTGCTGAGGCTGTCCGCCGTATGGGTTCGCGAAGCCAGCGGCAGCATATGGCTGGGCATAGCTTGCTGTAGCGCCCGACGCCTTGGCTCGTAGGATGACTTCTGCCGCCGTAGTAGGGTCGAGGTCGACGTACTGGTCGAACCGGACGTTGCTCATGCCACCAGAGCGGTCAAAGGCCTGGACCGGAATCCTCCCGAGGTTTTGAGCCCGAAGGTCGAGGTCTACCACAGCATGAACACCCTCAGCAGCCTGACGCTGGATGACAGCGTCCTTGGGGATTCTTGGGTGAAGGAACATGACTTCCGACTTTAGGCCCTTTGTCTTGAATGTGTGCTCAACCCATGTGACGAAATCTCGGTTGACATCTGGTTGAAGGATGATCTGCACGTCGGGAATATCGGATCCGTATCGCCGGGGAAGCTCAAGTTCGCCCTCATGTCGAGATCGCCCATACGGGCTGGGGCTCCTCCTTCTGTATGAACTCTTGTCGTTGCGTTTGTAGCCGCCAGGAGATCGCGAGCGTCCTCTTCCACGACCGTTGTCGTGAAATCCTCGATCACGGCCGTAACCATCATCTCTTTCGTAATCGTTTCGACTAGGCGAATGGTTGCGCCCTGGCCGGTAGTCGTCTCGGTTCTGTTGACTATACCGGTCATTTCGGCGCCCACCACCATCGCGCCCACCGCCATCGCGTCCACCACCATCGCGCCCACCGCCATCGCGTCCACCACCATCGCGTCCACCACCATCACGTCCACCACCATCACGGCCGCTGTCACGTCCGTTACTCTCGCGTCCGCCGCCGCCGTCACGGCCGCGTCCTCGTTCAGGA
Source organism: Ilyonectria destructans (assembly GCA_020740775.1). Classification (NCBI taxonomy): domain Eukaryota; kingdom Fungi; phylum Ascomycota; class Sordariomycetes; order Hypocreales; family Nectriaceae; genus Ilyonectria; species Ilyonectria destructans. The sequence continues at coordinate 413,566 of JAHEWK010000014.1, forward strand.
CTTCGGTTTTTTTCCTTCTTGGATTTGTCTTGGACACGAGATATCTCGAGATCTGTCAATGGTTAGGATTGAAGGGCACACGACACAAAGCCGGGTTGGTCGGGGTAACTGACGGATTCTGCGTCCCTTGATCTCAATTCCTTGCAGATTCTCCATGGCGCCGTGTCCTTCATCGACAGTGTGATATTGCACGAACCCGTAGGCTGATTTGAGGGAGATCTGGGCCAGTCTTCCGAACCGGTGGAATAAATCAAATACATCACGCTTCGATACCTTGTCGCTCGAAAGGTTGCCTGTAGAGAATATGTGAGCGCCGTTTTTAGACGCACCAGACGCGGATCGTGTACCAATAAAGAGGCGAGAACCCTCGGGAAACCGGTCCCATTTGGCTTCGGACATGTACTGTCGCTCATCGGCCATGAATTGGTCCCATTGTCGCTGGTAATCAGCATCTTGAGGTCTATCAGTAGCATAAGCGGGAGATTGGGGCGGATAGGGAGGGGCAGTCAAGGAAGTGATGGCAACGGATGCATTGAGACCACTGGCGGCTGCAGGGGCGAGGTTGCCCAGAGCGTCTGGAGATGTTCCTGGTACGCCCGCAGCGACATATGTAGAGGGCTGACCGGGTGTTGGCGGGACAGCGACACTGGCTGGGATACTTGAACTCGAGCCGGATGGGTGGTGCTGCGAGGTATACGATTGGGATGCTGCTTGCGGCAATGGGGGCCTCGGGGGGAGAGAGGCAGACGATGGGAGAGCAGAGGACGAAGCGTTGGGGCCGGCGGGCAGTTCAGCCTTTGCGGGCAAGGCAGATGGATCATCGCTGGAGGTGGGCTCAGCGGGGGCAGTGAGGTCTGCCACGAGGCGCTGGATATCAGCCGACGGGTTGGGAGACCCGGCGGCGTTGGAGTCTGCACTGGCCGTGGAGGGAGAGGTCACCGACTGGAAGCCTGCTTGGTCGGGGTTGGAAGGATGAGCGCCCGACGTGATCGCATCGTCCGTATGTGCTTCATAGATGGTAACTGATGAACCGGACTGAGCTTGGTGGGCTGAGGTGGATGGCGAGTTATGAACGGCATATGAAGTCTCTGATGGGTGGCTTGTCAAGTGCTCGGATGAAAGAGAAACTTCGTTGGATTCTCGGGGCATTGATGATACATCTTCTGGCTGAATGTCCCCGCCTTCACCCTCCTCAGGACCAATGGGTGAGTCAAAGGTCTTTGCGTAATCGTCATTGCTGTCGGGCAATTCCTGCTGAGGCGGAGGTTGCTGGGGCTGGGCAACCTCGTCTTGCTCAATCTCGCCGTAGGGGTCGTTGAGGCTGTCGTCATCTACTACATCGTCATCACCGGCGCCCATGATGGGGTCGAGGTTGGGGTCGCTGCTAGCGGAGGCGTTGGCGGCGGCGGCGGTAGCAGCAGCAACCATGGCGTCGATGCTATCGACAGTGTCCTGCAGCGCAGGAACCACCTGGGACGCAGCCGAGTGAACGGGCGAGGGGCTGATGGGAGAGAGGTTGGCAGTGGCCAGCAGCTCTGCCTCGTCTGAATTCATAGAAGTGTGGATTTTTGAAGGTTTGCTTGACAGTAAGAGGACGCAAGATGCGGAATGTGGGATGTGGGATGCAGGACGTGGAGAGGTCCCGAAGAGCCGCGAGCGCACAAGCGACGCCAGTCAAGGGTTGCAGTCTAATAGCGACGGAGAATTGGGGCTCGTCTTGTCAGTGGATGGTGGATGCGGTTGTGGGCGATCAACCTGGCGTAAGTAAAGACCGGGATTGTGCTTGAGAAAATGGGGCCGCAGATGATAAAAAACGAGGGCTGGAGGAACACAAGCAAGCAAGCACCAAGCCAGCAAGCAAGTAGCGGGCGATTGGGCGGTTGGTTCTGCGACGTCGGAGATGGGCGAGTCGCACGACGACGAGTGGGCTGGTGGGTGGGACGGCGCGAGAGCACGAGAGATAGAGGGAGAGAGTGAGAGCGAGAGCGAGAGAGGAAACGCGAGAGAGAGAAGTGGTGAGAGGGTGGGTAGTTAGACCGTCGCCAAGGAGCGCGTCAGTGGCGACGGAGAGAAGGCGTTAATCGTGTTGATGTCGATGTTAGAGTCAGAATTCAAGAGCCCGTAGCGTGAGGAGTCGATGGGACGAAGGAGAAGAGAGAAGGCTGGTTGTGCCTTGGGTCGGGATGAGGCTGACGGCTTGATCGGGCGCCCGCGCAAAAACCTGGCCGCGGCGACGCTAGGCAGTTTACAGTAAGGCGGTCAAGAGTGCTGCACGGCAGTTTCACGCCCAAGCCCCAGCAAGGCAAGCCCCGAGGCAAGCCACCTGCAGGAGCCGTTCGCCAGCTGGTCGCCAGGTGCCAGCGGCAGCCCGCGTGGTACTGGATTCGATCTCTTTGTTCTCTGTTGAGACACTGTCGAGACAGGCCGCACAGCACCGCATTAGATCGACAATGCTTCAACAAAGGATAACCAGAGCATTGAGGCCATGGAAGCCCCCCATGGCCCCGTTGTTCAACACGGCATTTTCTGCGAGATTCAAGCGATACCAAGCTTATGAGGCCGAGCTTGATAAAGATGCCCTCGCTGAAGCGCGCGCCTGGTATCGGTCCTTTAGCCCGGCGCAACTCCCCAAGGGCAACACCACATATGCGCGATCTAGCGGGCCGGGCGGCCAGCATGTTAACAAGTAGGGTCTTCTATGCTCTCTGTGAATCCTGGGTGGGGGCTTACATTTCAAGGACTGAGACCAAGGCCATTACCGTATACCCCATCAAGGACTTGCTTTCCATACTCCCGAAATCTATCCATTTTGGCATCCGGAAGTCCAAGTACTACACGGTAAATAGCGACTCTTTGACCTTCCAGGCGCAGACATCTCGATCAAGGGATGCCAATGCAGAAGACAACCGGAAGAAGCTTGTTGAGGAGGTGACGCGTATCTATCACGAAGCGACCCCTGCCGAAACAAGTGAAGAAAAGAAGAAAAAGCACGAAGACATGTTGGTCCTCCCAAACAAACGCTCTGACCAACTAGAAACAACGATAAGCCGCTAATTCTCACCAGACGTGACAAGTTTCATGATTCCCGGGTGAAGCAGAAAAAGTTCAACAGCTCCAAGAAGCAGGCTCGCAAGGGCCCTTCCGAGTAAACGCGACATGTCACCAAGGAGAGTCGTATTTGAAAGGTGGGCAATGGACCCAAGGCCTCGGGTAACTGCGACAACCCGAGACCAGGGGCTCAGTTAGAACCCTTGTAATTCATGTGGGATCTCGAGGGCTCCGGAGAGGATGTGAAGGCCGCCCACTGTGCTCATTAGTTGGGTGGCCATGGCGGTCACAGGAGTTCGTCTGGATGAGACGAGACGAGACGAGAGCGGGACCGAAACTCAAAGACCAGTATTATGATCGGCCGAGTGCTGGTTGTGGCGACGAAGCGCTGCCGGCAAGAAAGGGCAGTCCTTGTGTAACGTGAAGACGGGAGTCATGCGAGCAGACTCGAAATGTTTGAAAAGGAACCTGTTAGGGTGGGGGTTTTGTACGAGTACGACCTGTAGATGGGGCTGGAGTTTGGGTAGATATGTAAATATGTTACATACATATTACGCGCTTATACACACACACAATAGGAGAGAATGCAGAGAGGGAGCCTTCATTGCCCCAGATTGAGGATTTTGTATCACTCAAACACATGATGAATGAGGACCACGCGCGCGGGAGCCCAAGCTCTCCCCTGTCGCAGCCATGACGAGTGGGATGGGGAGCGATGAGATGGGACGACCGTGGCCCGTCCAAATAATTGTCCATGCTTCTAATTTTCACAGCTAAATTCCAGCCCAATATCCAACATCGATCATAGCAACGACACCAACAAGCCCGTGGCGGCCAGCCCATCGCATCCTCACTCGCGTCTAGACACTCTAGTCAGTCTTAGACTCCCTCAGCTCTCTGTCCAGCCCGGCCTGGCCTGACTCTCAGCGTGTCCCCCCCACCCCACCTTTTTCGTCCCGCCTTACGGATACTCCGTGCAGTAATTATTGAATAAGCCCCCTCCCCCCCATTGCCATCGCATCAGCGTCCTGCAAGGCAAATCAGCAGCACCTTGTTGCTGACAATCACGACTCCCGCCGAATCTCCGCCCTCGTCCTGCTTCTGCAACGTCACCACAAACGACTGCAATCTCTGCCGGCCTTCTCTCCTACTGCCGCCATCTCTCTCGCGACTTCTCCTGCTTTCACCGTCACTCGCTCCCCGCCCAAGCCCAGCCCACGCCTCTGCGGGGCATCTCGCATCACCACACATCACCAAGTCGCCGCAATCACCATACACGACACAACAACAATCGCCTGAAGATGGACGCCGCCCAGCAACAACCACAGCAACCCCAGGTCCAGCCTTGTAGATACAAGGTCGGAAAGACCCTGGGAGCCGGCTCGTACTCCGTCGTCAAGGAATGCGTCCACATCGACACCGGCCGCTACTATGCCGCCAAGGTCATCAACAAACGCCTGATGGCTGGCCGAGAACACATGGTACGCCTCACAGTTACAGTCTTATCCTTTCCTATACCTGTCTACTCTTGCATCGTATCATCTTTACCCCCTTCCTGGGTTAACAAGCCATGTCGCAAAATAGGTCCGGAATGAAATCGCCGTCCTCAAAAAGGTCTCTATGGGCCACCAGAATATCCTCACCCTCGTCGACTACTTCGAAACCATGAACAACCTCTACCTCGTCACCGATCTTGCTCTTGGAGGCGAGCTCTTCGATCGAATTTGCCGCAAGGGCTCCTACTACGAATCAGACGCCGCCGACCTCATCCGTGCCACACTCTCTGCCGTCGCTTACCTCCACGACCACGGAATCGTTCACCGCGATCTAAAGCCCGAAAACCTCCTCTTCCGCACCCCCGAGGACAATGCAGACCTGCTTATCGCCGACTTTGGCCTCTCGCGAATCATGGACGAGGAGCAGTTCCATGTGCTCACCACCACCTGTGGTACCCCCGGCTACATGGCCCCCGAGATCTTTAAGAAGTCGGGCCATGGTAAGCCGGTTGATCTCTGGGCCCTCGGCGTCATCACTTACTTCCTCCTGTGTGGCTACACCCCCTTCGATCGCGATTCAGACTTTGAAGAGATGCAGGCCATTCTCAATGCCGACTATAGCTTCACACCGGTTGAGTACTGGCGAGGTGTCTCCGACCACGCCAAGGACTTCATCCGGAGATGCCTGACGATTGACTCTACAAAGCGCATCACTGCCCACGAGGCCCTCCAACATCCCTTCGTCGCCGGTTTCATCAACGCCGAGGGCGAGAGCCAGAACCTCCTTCCCAACATCAAGAAGAACTTCAACGCACGCCGGACGCTGCATGCCGCCATCGACACTGTCCGCGCCATCAACAAGCTGCGCGAGGCTCAGAATGGCATGATGAACGGCGCCCGCTCCAAAGAGCCCAACAGGGGAACCGCCGCCGCCGCTCGAGCCCCGCAGGACCAGCCTGGTGTCCGGAAGGACGACAGTGCCATCTCCATGAGCAAGGACAGTGGCTACGGAACACAGAGCTCTGTGGACGTGGAGATGGGAAACACGGGTGTTCCCTCGGCGCTGCAGCCAGGCAACAACGGCAACCGTGTTGTCGAGACGAGCAAGGGACTCTGGACCGTCCCGTCGCAGAGGAGGTAGGTGTAGAATGGAGAAGAGATTGCTTACGCAATGCGGCAACGAATATCGGTCATAGGTACTGCGAACATGGTACTGGACTGGTGATGCGAAAACGGGCTCACCATAGAGGAGGTGAGGCACGTGCTTTGGGTTGTAAGAGGGGTGGAATGCTAGCATATACGACCACGATGAGGGAAAACGGAGGAGCAGCCAATTATTGATCTATGGGAGGCAGGCAGGATTTCTGAACATTTTCTCCTTTACTTGTGCTCTATTTCCTCTCCCACACACCACCGGGGCACGGAGCTGGTCGACAGCCGGACGAGGGTTGGACGGACGGCCGGATCGCCGTTCCATGCCCGGCAGAGCTTTCAAGTGAGGATCTTCAGGTCCTCACGAGAACAGCTCTACCTTTACTACTTTTTGTTTCCACGTTTGCTTTTCGTCTTGTTTTCTCGTCATTTTTCATGATCTTAGTCCCGACGATTTTTGGAGTAGATACCAGCGACACCAGCTAAATATAGCGAGGCACCAGGGCGTTCCAGATGAAGAGTCTCTTATTTCTCTCCTGAATACTCTCTCTTTCGTACTCGAGTGTGACTTGATCTAAGTGATGTCTGGGAGGTATCGAGAATATATTGTATGCGTTGCTTTGTGTCCTGATTCATGTGTATTCCATATCTTTGGGCTGTGATCCCATCCTCTCAAGAATGTTTGAGGAAGAAATGAAGTTGTCTTCCCAAGTCAATCCCATCAACCCAGATCAAGTCCAAGACTCGGGTATGTCAACTATTTAAGGCAATTAAATATATTTGTTTCATTCAACATCATCGGTGTCTATTGATGGAATTTGAGATAGTCAAGTGAGCACTGACAAGAGTAGATTGATGAGCAGTTCGACATCACAAAGGGCAGACAATTCAGTTATTGACAGATTATTGTGTCTGTTATTCATCTTCTTCTCTAACTCCTACTGTCTAGCGAGTGGTATCTTTGGTAAGTTCATTTGCTTTCTCCTCAGCAGTTTGCTTCACTGCACCTGGCAAGGCCATCTTCAAATCCAACTCGGGAGGCAGTGAGCCAGTCCCGGTTCGTCCCTATCAAGAGGGCGTGGTGGTTCCATTTTCCTCCTCCACACGAGCTCAGTAGCGAATGTCTCGGCGCATGGTTCTCCTCCTCTTGTCATGCGCGAATTAGCCTCCGCTGCTTTGTATACATTACTCTATCAGATCCCCGTCATCCGTCCAGGGTTATATGCATTATGGGGACACCTCCCTTGATGTCCCCAATTCCCATTATTACAATTTCCGTCCCTCTGACGGCCCGGCGTCAGAATCCAGTTTCTGTCATAAAACACCGAGTTGCGCCTAATCGCTGTGCCAATGAATGCCAAAGATGTAAAAAAGAAAAAAAAAATATGTGACGTCGAAAATTAATTAGGATGTTCGGGAATGTGTGTGAGTCGTGAATCTCTCGACACAAGTCGTGTCGAGGGAGGTCGGTGATCGCGTCCGGCAACGTGGATTGGATCGAGTCGGTTTACCGTGCTACAACCACTTCGCTTAGGTCGACGTCTCTCGGGGGTGTGTGGCCGTCCCAGAGCTGGGCGTTGTCCATATCCATCAACATTCCTGGAATGGCCTCTTCAGAGAGGGTTGGGCTTAGGGTGCCGCTGGTGGAGCTGCAGCTGGAGCTGCTACCGACAGTCCACCCATCGCTTGAGTCGGCCCTGCGGCGATCCAACAGACCAAGACCAAAGTACTCGCCATACTCCTCGTCAGTGTTCTTCTGGCGATCGCCGTACTCCACAATTTCGTAGTCCCATCGGGTCATCTTGTCCTCCTGACGCTGAGGCATCCATCGGGCCTTGGCCACATAGAAGAAAGTGGCGGCGATGAGGCCTCCACAGACCAGATCAATCGCATAGTGGTGGCTGAGGTACATAGTAGCCCACCAGACCCAACCAGCGTACACGATGAAGAAGGTTCGGAACTGCGGGAAGCAGTGGGACATGAAGAGAGCCTCGAGAACGGCATTGGCGGCATGGAGCGAGGGGAATGCACCGAACGGCAGCGGCGCACTCGTGAAGTTGGTTGTGTAGAGGTCAATACCGAAGATCTTGTCAATGCGAGCGAGACCAGCGGGTGATCCGGGCATGCCGTAGGCGGCTGGGACCAGGCCGTGCTCGTTTTCATACCAAGGCGGCGTGCAGGGGAAGAGGATCTGAATGGTGACACCGAGGATGCTCATCCAGCCGAAAGTTCGTGCGAAGACCGGGGTCGAGCCTGGGGCGGAGAAGATGAACAAAATTAGGGAGACGACGACGGGGGCACCGAAGTGCATTATGCCGTAGGGGAGCCAGGCAAGGATGTCGAGAAAAGGATGCTGGTGAGCTGATAGGATGTTGGAGAGGTTTGCGCCGTAAAGGACGTTCTCCAGAGCGGGAAGAACGCGAACCCAGATATGGGGGCGGTAATCATAGGGGATAAATCTGGAAGGGGTGTTAGGGGCGGAAACATGGGTTGTGGAAGATGGGGGAAAAAGCTTACCGGCTGCAGAAGAAATACAACAACCAAATCCAAATCATCGACGATGGAAGGAAGAACTGCCGCGTAGCGGGCATGGAGATCACCCAGACACTGAGAAGAACGGCAAGAGTCTTGACGCCGGGTGCAGGGGGGGCGACCCAGAGCGAGAAGAGAGCCAACAGGGCCAGAAAGAGGTACTGGAGATCTGACGTGCACCACTTGTGCTTCTGGAGATCACGCAAGCCGTCCCAAGCATTGAAGGAGGTCTTCAAGGTGGTGATGTCGTCGACACCCGGGTGAACTCTTGACTTTGACTTGCTGCGCCGGCGGCCAATTCCATATCGGTGGGGGATGGTGTTGAGGAAAGGCAGGTTGAGGTGCTCGGGCCAGAGGAGCTGCAGCTTGGGCTTGCCCGAGAGGGTGGCAGAAAGGTCGTTCATGATCGCTGTCGAGGTCGAAGTCGGGAGGGTGGCGTCGTGGGACAAGGAGAAGCAGGGAGGTGTCGGAGGAGGTCGTCTGGTTGAAGTTTTCGTCGATGACCCAATATCAATACCCAAAAGCTACCGCATAATCCAAGTAACCTGGTCACTAGAAGTGATTCACCACCGTCGGGAACTCGGATGGTCGGGGAGTCGGTGGAAGCTGTCGCCGTCGGAGCAGGAGGCCGGGAAGGGAGGCGAGGCAGCACGCGACAGGACGCCACGCGGAGACGAAGTGTCAAGCTGAGTGACTCCGAAGATGAGAGAGAGTGATGGTTGAGAGAGGCTGTGGAAAGGGCCAAGAGGAGAAGGGAGAGAAAAGAGGAAATAAGAGGACGAGGCAAGGAGAGGAGTCGAGGGTAAAGAGTGCGAGGGGAGGGATGAGGATGATGACGAGGTGCAGGACGAGGTGCAGAAGGGGCGGCTTGGGCGCACTGGTGCTTTTGTTACTTGCGGCGCAGGCTCTGCTCTGCTCGCTCGGGCTCCTCGCTCTTACACGGACAACTGCGGACACTGCGGACACGACGGAAACTCACCCTCGGACTCGCAACCCTGCCGCACAGCGCCGTAATGCACTGGGCGCGGCACCTAAAAGCCCAGGCTACAACGCTGCAGAGACAGGGCAGCAGCGACACACGACCGCTGGCGGCCGGGGGCCAGCGCTAAGCCATCCTGCCCCCAGTGCTACCATCCCCCAACCCACGGCGACTTTTGCAGGGCTTCGGGCTGTTACAGGGCCTGGCGACCAGGGCACAAAGCCCAGGCTAGTGACTGATGGTGATGGGACGGCCCCGGATGCTGCGGGAAGAGCTGTGGGTACAAGGGGGCCAAGTACCTTACTCTACTGCTTGCGAAATTGCACTGGGGCGCCCGGCTAAGCCTGATTGGCGCCTCCGTCACGGCTCTAGCCCGGTCTCTGACGGCCGCGGGATTGCAGTGACGGCCACTGACGGGGCGCCGGGAACCAGTCACAGTGGCGGACTCCGAGGAGTCGCGTGTGTCCGCTCGCGTGCAGTTTCTCTGCTGCGTGCTGACACAGCACACACAGCGCACACGGCGCACACAGCACAGTCTTCCGCACAGTTTGCCGCACCCACAGCATCCCTCCGGCGTTGGCGGAGGCACGGAGTTTGAGCTACCCCGACGCCGGCGAATTACCGCAATTTCCTCAGTGTGCGCCAAGGCTTCGCTACAGCCCAATGTCGCGTGAGGACAGGCCTGGCTTGGACTGACAGGACGACGGCTTGGTAACCGCGTAGCTAGTCGAAGCCGTTTTGACCAGCGACAGACGGACATGCTTCTTCGTACACGTATCCCCTATACGGGATACGCTCCTAGTGCAACAAGTCTATTCATTTCTTTATTTCAGAGAAATGAATCGGACGACGAGGCGACGCAATGGCTGTGGGCGAGCGAGCGATGGAGCGATGCAGCGAGCGATGGAGCGGGAGGCAGCCCATCGATCCCTGCCCGATGCCCGTCCTTACATGCCAACGTAGGACCTCACCTAAGCACCTCAGCACCACCTACGCACCTAAGCGAGCAATTCCTCTTGGCTGTTTCGTTGGCATCTGCCCGCACAAGCAGGGCAAACAGGCAGCAGACAGGCATATCGACAGATCAGGATGATGCTGTTGCTCCTTCCAACTAGTTCTTCTTCCTCTGCTGCTGCGGTCAAGGCCAAGACAACATCCCAAGGCGCAGCGTAGGCTGACCGAGCTGGTGCTTGTGCGCAAGGCGAGCAATCCGCTTTGTAAGATTAGAGGGGGGCTCGCCGACGTGGACAATCCCTCCGCCGAGTCCCATCCATAATCATTCGCGAGCGGGACCATCCTTCACATCAGCACCCAATCCCAAACTCGCACGAGATGAATGGGATGAAAGAGAGACGAGGAAGGATCATCTTTGCGTCCGTCCGTTTCTTCCACTTGATTGTGGCTGTTTACGTCGACGTCACCAAGCGACGTTTTGCACAGCCGCCGCGTTCAGTAACGGATACCCTTGTCGAGCTGGGCTCTGTCGCAGCGTCCATAACTGTGGCACAGCAGAACGGACTAAGCACAGCCTGGCGATGACTACACAGTGTACCACTCGACATGGCTGAAGAGAGGCGTGTTTGTGCTTCGCACCAGGAGGCAAGCCACTGGATGAGACCTGGGGAAGTAAGGGAAGCTTAACCAGGTTCACTGTCTCATCCGACTCCGCCCACGAAATTGGCGACGATCACCCGGGGGTTTAAACATCAGACAAATGATTGCGACAGCCCACAACAACAGCAGATGAGGAAATACCCCGTTGTACGCGGAAAGCATAGAATCATCGCGAAGCATAATGTCCGGTCCGGGCACGGGCATGGCAAGGCCAAATGACTGACATCACCGAGATTCGCTGGGATGCAGCCGAAGCTCCGGCCTACGGCTGGGTATGGGTACCGGAGCACAGCGAATCTTGCCAAGCACATCTCAATTCGCCTGCAGAACAACAATGCCCCGTGGCCCTATGGATGGGGCCGGCATGAACAAGGCGAGACCGACGCCGACAGCGAGCACGGATGGATGGCAGAGAAGGTTCAAAACTTCAGTGGACGCACCGACCTGGATGTTCCTTCTAGTGAACGGTCGCTCACAATTTAGGTGCGCGCCGCCCAGCGACGAACGAACTTGAGAGCTGCAGGCGAGGTAACTCTCCGATGGATACCTGCGTCTCCACCGGCGGAACTAGATGATGATGATGACGATGACGATGCGGCCGCGAGAGTAAAGAAAAAAAAGCCATGGCTCCACTGCAAAGTTTCATAGCAACGCCTGGGAGAGCGAATGGCAGCTGAAATAGCGGGGCCTTCGGTGCTGGCGCCGGCTCTGGAGCCAATGCATCTCGGCGAAGGGGGCCAAGGAATAGCCAAGAGCAAGGTACTTGGGCTACTTGGATCGCAGGTACCTTTCCTCCGCGGACGAGAGGCACGGAGGTGGAATGCTTTGCTACCGTGGAATGGCTGCTGTTTTCTTCCTCGCTTTCGCTCACGCGCCACCCCAGCTCGCCAGCTCGCACTCAACGACCCCTCCACACCTCCCAAAAGCACTCCACTCCGCATCCTGGGCCGCACGAGATGGCGCTTCGTGGGGTGGCATGCGCGCGCTCCTGGAAGCCTCAAATGGTGTCTCAAATGTACCTCTCATGCAGACATCCCGCCATGAGGTACCTGAAGGCGTCGCGGTCGCACTTCGCAATTGCCAGGGTCAGCTTCAGCATCCGCATCCCATGGCATTTACGACCGGGTCCCAGCGGCTAGCGAGCACGGGCATCGCCCACAGAACGGGTATCGACGAGCAACCGGCATTCGGCAGGCTGCCATCTTCCTCCTCTCCTAATGAACTAAGAGCTCAAATAAGATGAGGATCCTGTGCTTACGGGATCGTCCTCTTGCCAACTGGCTCGACTCCTCAGCCCTGTTCATCTCAGCCCCGGTAGCTTGTGCGCCTCAATGTGTGTCCACAGTACCTCACCAAAGCCTGTTCCTTACCAGCATCGTTGACGATTTGCGCAACGGCCGAGGTGCATCCCGCATCCCGCATCCCCAGGCTCCAGTCCCCAGAGTTCCTGACCTGCCGTTGCAGACCACACAATCCAATCCATCTCACACGCGTGCTGGAGCGTACGTGGTCCGGCTGCGTGTGCCCAATCCGCCTCTCAGGGACGCGCAGACAGCAGGGGTCACGGCGACCCACGAAACGCCCAGCTGGCAAATCCCCCGGCCCATCCGGAAGCAACGGACCCCTTGGCTCTGGTTGTTGCGACGCTGTCATAGACGGCACCGCTCAGTTCATTGTCATTGAATAATTGTGGGCTAGATGACTAGCTCGCTCTGTGCGAATTATGCAGAATCGTTATCGGCGAGTGACGTCGTTGTCTCCGTTCCAGCGCGGCGTGTCGGACTGGCGTTAGTCCCGAGCCCGATTGTGCAAGTGAGCTAAAAAGGGCGACTCCATTGTCGCTACTCCGTCCACGATGCAATGCGATGCATGCGAAGCCGAAGCGCGATGTGAGGGTCCAGACTGTGGACCCCGGCGCGACCTAGGCAACGGCTTTTGGGGGCGTTAAGGACACACAGTACAGACTACTCGGTGTAGCGACATGACAAGGAGTAGCAAGGGTTGATAAGATTTGGGGGGGTCGCTTTCAAACTCCCACACCAGGGATGCGAAACTCGTTGAGCCTGTCGAGGCTCGAGTCTTTGATAGCGCCTGTTAGGTGACGATCCTCGCATGTCTCGGATGTGTTCCTCGACTGATGCTCATTTGTCGGCCGACCCAACTGTCATTCCTCTGTGCGCCTTGCGGAAACGTGCTTACGAGGGTGCCCCTGACGCTGTTGAATCAACCTCCCGTCATCCTCTATCTTGGTCGGTAGGCACGCGCGCGACCTCACCGCAATCCATACTGAACTGCGCTGAGGCGCACGAGCTACCAGCCATTAACACCAAAAACATTGGCGGACGGCGCTAGGCTCTTGGCCCCCTGGCGCCATTTCGCTCTTTGCAACACAGGGCGATCCGATGAGATGAGGGTGGATTGGCCCGCGCGCAAGTCCCTCTCTACCGAGTAGTAATTAGCCAGCCCGAGCATCTGGCTCGTGTGACTGGCCCGGGACCCCGAAAGGGAAATCTCGGTGCAATGAATTGATTATATCCGCCGCCGGTTCTCATTAACGACAATACGGAGGAAACTGGGCGAAAGGAGGCGGGGTGAGATGGATGAGATGGACGGATGGACCTCCTTGAAGATGTTACATGTTACAACCGGCGGCAGTCAGCACGGCCCCGACGTGTCGTCGTCGCATGCGACCCGGTACTTGATGATGGCGAGCATGCGGCGCTTGTGGCCGGGTCCAATCCTTCGCCATTGGCCATAGCTGCAATGCGACGGCACTAGCTCACCAACTGCCTCACCTGCTTCCGATCTGGCGCGGCGGATATCTTTGGCGTGCGCGGTGAGCGGCCGGATTGTGCACTGACGTTGTACACCGACTTGGTAGTCGACAGTAGTAACACCTCGATCTTCGGTGGTGGGTGGCTGGGGGCTGGAAGCTGGTCGTGTGTGGTTGCAAGCTTCACCAAGCTGTTGCGCTGCGCTCCGACAGCGTCACACCGTCATTCAGCGGCAGTGGCCCCAAGCACATGGCCGTCGTGGGGATTGTGTTCCAGACCGCAACCGCTTGAGCCATCGCAGCCCGTTGCGATGGACCCTTGGGACCAACACAGATCCGTCAGCATTCGTTGCATGCCCTCGCGCCCTGCAGCAGGCTAGACGAGACATGCAAGCACACACTCATATCATGGGGCCCAATAGCCTCACTCGCTCCAACGGCTCTGGCGACATCCAGGCTGCGGTCTCGTGCCCTCGTGAGCCACACCGGCACGGCTGCGTGGCACCAGAGCTGAGCGAGGTATCCTGACACCGCACTCCATATCAGATCCTGAGACCTTCAATATCACCTAGCCTTCAGAGCCCATGCGCCAGCCGAGGTAGCCGCCTTGGCTGGCCCTCGTCAGTCATATCAGCTGCATATCCCGCTACGGAGTGGTGGCTGATCATTGACAGGGTCGAAGGACTCTGCATCTAAGTACCTCGCGACCACAATGCGATACTTACTACTGCTTCTATCAAAATCACACACTCGAGCCATCGTTAGGCTTCAACAAGCCATTAATTACCGTCGAACCCGCCAGGTCTCCACCCAACGGGCCCCGTTTTCTTCTCTTTTTTTCGCCGTCTTCTCTGTTTCGGCCGATTTTAGTCTCGCCTCCGATGAAAACGTCCTATCATTTCTCGGCGGAGCCCGTAGACCCATTAGAAAGTAGGCCTAAAGAAAATCTTTTTCTTTTCTTTCCTCTTGGCCGTTGGTCCGTGGTCGGTAGTTTGCGGCCGGGACTTGTCGGTGTGGATGTCATTGGCACCGGCGGGTGGGACGATCAATGAGGATCGGCTTGCCCTGGTCGCCTGATGCCTTTGTGTGTCTCGTCGCCGGCCGTTCCGGGATGCAGATTTCTGGCGGCATGGCATGTCACGACGTAGTATGGGAGTTGCTGCAGGCCTCGGTCGGCATGGGTGGGTTCTGCAACAGCAAAAAACGCTCGCTAGTCACGCACGACTTCTTTTTTTCTTACCAGTGGATCGTTTTCTGTGCAACGTGAGGTATTTCGGCATGAACCGCGGGAGCCTTGGCTTTTGGCGACGGAGTGTGCTTTTCTTTTTGCTCCGGCTGTTCAAGTTGAGTGTTGTTGATGTCCGCGGAGGCTTCGGGCCACTCCGGCCTCCCGCCGCCGGCCCCGAGCTGCCGAATCGGACATTGCCAACTAAAACCAAGACCATGGATGCTGGTGACTGGCTACTGCTTGCTTCTGATATGCGTATCGTAATCTGCGTCATGCTGAAGATGTCATGCTTGTTCCAGAGCTTCGAAGTGCTCACTCTGACCATGCATGAACGTATTGGGTCCTCAACCCGACACGTCGTCCACGCGTTGACTTGTCGACGCTGTGTCCACGTAGCGAGCCATGCAGCTTCACGAGTGCACACAGGATGGCTACACACACTGGCCTTTGTTGAACAATCCATGCCAACGTAAGACGTATATTACTGTAGTCGTGGCCCTACGCCCCGCAGTTTCGAGCGGCCCATCGCTACTTATGCGGACGGGATCGACAAGGCTGGTCACTGCATGAGTCTGAGACCGCCCGGTCGAGGCTCGCGGATGATCCTACATAGTAAGCTGGGGTGTTTGCTCTGATGGCCGAATGCAGAAAGGTAATGTCTGGAGACTAAAGTTTCAACGTTATGCTATCATCTCTTGAGCTTTCAGTAGGTAGAATGACGATGCTCCCTTGGCGTTGAGTAAGGAGCACCCTGCTCATGACATCTCTTCCTTGCCAGCAACATGGCTAGTACAAAGTCATTGAGTACAGGAGCAAAGTATTGACGTCAAAGCGAGGAACCAATCACTTGTGAGCAAAGTGCAAAGGTCCGAATTGCTTACTTCTTCTTGTTCACTCGCCCCCCATGCGCCTAACCCAAACTCTCACATCAGCAACCCAATCAACCAAACAAATCCCACGTAGCACAAGGTCTTCCCATCCCATTCCACCCCAAATCCAACCCCACGTCCCAGCTGCTATCCAAGCCTCACCCAGACCGGCCCAATCCAAATCCGGGGTCCAAGGGTCTTTGACGCCTCACCCCCCCTTCTTCTCTTGAACTCAGCCAAAGAAAATAAGCTCATGCCATGTCCACCCAGACAACGTGGGCTAGGCCGCGGAACTTCTGGCATGTGCGATGGGACACGTCATCGTGATGGTGGTGGACACTTTGGCTAAACGTCGCGAGTGAAGTCTATGTGAGGTTCCGGGGAGCTTGTAGAGCTTCGGGGTTGACTAGGGAAACTCTACCCAGAGATTTGGGACTGGGGTTGTTTGAAAGGAGGAGGAGAATGTGTTTGTGGATTGCAAGGCATGTTTTGCAATGTTTGTTGAGTATTGCTATTTGCACACATGCATCTTGTTTTCCGCACACCCAAGAAAGGTGTCTCAATGCTCATGTTTTATCAATAATGCACATAATGCAGTATGCGAAGGGAAGAAGTTTAGGAAACTGACTCGTAGTGTTTGACACTCTTCGTACACATTTTTCTTCTTCATTGAAACAACAAGATAGGCCCTTGGCTTACACGTGTACTGGCAACGACACACTTGGATCAAATGCCTGGAGTGAGCTGAGGCTCGGCGGAAAGATCTGCATCTGTGTGCGAATAGCAAAGTGTTTATTATGTGGATAGGCGATCATTTCCGATTATCAGACACAGCAACAAACTGCTAATATCTACTAACAAAAAGAAAATATCCTCATCTCTACGACTCACGACACGGAAGATGTCTAACATATCAAGAGGTCAGGGTGCCCTAGTACACACATACCCAGAGGGGGGACTAGAAGCTCAACAGTAATAAAAAAAAACACCAACAATAGTATCAACAATACAGACCATATACCCAGTCCATTTAAAGGTCAACAGTTACTCAAACAGACTAAGGTTTCTAGTCCAACTGGTTACCTTTCCTGATACTATGTCTAACATATATAATTCGGATTCATTATCATGCTGAACTTAAAGTTCTACGTGCTATTACTTGCTTCCGAGGGAGAGAAAGGAGAGAAGAGAGAGTGGACGTACAGACCTAACAGACAGGCCTGACATATACGGAGATGATATGTTCCGTCACATATATCTACCTGGGCCTACGTCGAACACGGGACCTAAAGACAGCTTTGTAATCTATGACGGCTGATTGTTCTTGTTAAGTTAAGGGCACGCTCTCCTGAACATGGGGGACATGATTTTGAAACCCCGAGATGGGCTGGCTTCTTGAGATACACGATGACTTCAAAGTGCAAAGAGAATGTCTAAATAAAGCTCCGTGAACGACGTTGTATACTCGGACATTTGACTACAATAATATATACTTTCTCGTCTCAACTACCGCCTCAACGACGTCCAACTCATATAGGAGTCCCTGGCCGAGGAATCAAGCAAGCACTTCCGTGGCCGTCTCATCCTCCTGAAAATCACCACCAACGCCATGCCGCATTATCCGAGAGACCACGTGTCTCGCCGCGGTATCAAAGCACCAGAATCGTATCAAGTCAAGCAAGAAAAAGAGAATATGCGAATCGTCCTCGGTCTAGCGCGACCTCTACCTGTGCCTTTGGGAGAACATTTTCCTCAAGACTTTTGTTGTTAAACCAAACCAAAAACGCGTGAGGCAGTGGCATGCCCCAGAAGATATGGCAGAGTCATTATCTTCTGATCTTGAAGGGATAAGATGGGTAAGGTGAGTACATGGGCTTCTAGCTCGACCCGACCTTGGGGGGTGGCACTGGCGTCACCTTTCTGCTGGGTGTTTTGGCCTTGGCGCTCTCCTTCTCCTTGCGCTTCTTGGCGCGCTTCTCCTCCTTGGTGAGGTTGGGTGACGAGGGGGGAATCCCCTGGGAGGAGTGAGGAACGGCGGGCACAGGGACAGGCGTTTGCTTGGAGTTGTTGGTCAGGATAGGTAGCTCAAGCTTGGGCTCCTTGACCTTTTTGGACTTCTTGGAGGTGATGGGTGCCGGGGGAGAAACAGATCTGGGGGTGGGAGTGGCCTGGGGGATGGCTGGTGGCGGGACATGAGTCTGCTTCTTTGCGGAAGTGGATGGAGCCTCGGAGCCAAGATCCGGGCTGCCAGAGCGGTTCGTCTTCTGCTTCTTCGGCTTGATCACAGCAGACTTGCTCTCCGCCATCAGTTGCTCGGCGGCGGCGGCGGCATCATCCTCCGAGATGGTGTGCTTCCGCTTACCCTTGCGAGCGACTTCAGGAGTTGGGACATCCAGTGTCCGGGAGCTTGGGGGCTCAATGACGCTTGCGCCGGCGTTCTTTTGCTTCGTCTCCTTTCCGGCCGACGGCGTAGCCAGAACAACAGCGTCCTTATCCTTTCGCTTCTTTTCCTTCTTGCTTGAGGTCTTGGACGTAGTAGGGACAGCAGGAGCTTCCGTCATCTCGGTATCCTCTTCCGCCTCGCTACCGTCCGCTTCGAGGCTGTCGGTGGGCTCGTTGACACCGATGGGCTGGTACCGGGGCTTGAGACCCTTGGGCTGGGCGCGAGGGGTTCGTCTTTCAGCGGGTTCAATGACAGAGCTAGGGAGGCTGGCCAGTTGTGTAATCTTCTTGACCTGCATGACTTGGTTGACTTGTCGAGTAGCTAGGCATGTCGAGTTAGCACCGCTTTAGAATATTGAAGGCGTCAAAAACGTACATGATCGATATTGTGAGCCGTCTGCAGATGGAATGAGGATCTGAATGTTGCCCTTGGGAGCAATACTCTCGAACGAAACACCATAGTCATCGCCGCCGTGGGAGAAGAGTGGGTTGTGGCGCTGGGATTGGTCCATGGGGATCTCCAAGTTCTGAACCACGGAGATGGGCACGTTGGAGGGGACAGTGAAGTACCAGAATTGCTTGCCCTCGAGGTTGGCCTGGTTGCAAATCTCAGCCACGTCCTTGCCATTGACACCGTCGTCGCCCTTGCGGAGGACGAAATCGGGGGCAATGAAGTTGGGGACAGCAGCGAGCTGTCTCTTATCCTGGCGGTCCTCGATGTGCATAGATTCATCGGCCATCTCCTCGTCTTCGTCCTCACTGGACGAAGAGCTGTCAGCCTCAGCTTCGACTGGCTTCTTGGTAGGCTTGACCGGCTCGTCTTCGTTCTCGCTCTCGCTCGAACTCTCTTCGCTGGAGCTGCTCGAAGTCGTTGCAGCAGTAGCCTTTCCGTTCACCACGGGCTTCGCCTTGCCCTTGGCCTTGGTCTCGGGCTCAGCCTCACTCTCAGATTCGCTCTCAGAAGAGCTGGATTCCTCGCTGCTAGAATCAGAGCTGGCCTCCTTGGCAGCGGCAGGCTTGGTGGGCTTCGCAGCTGCTTCACTGTCGCTCTCACTATCGCTCTCACTATCGCTCCCACTATCGCTCGAGGTGTCGGATGAACTGCTGGTATCGTCCGAGGACTCTGCCTCAGGCTTGACCTTGGCAGACTTTTTTGCCGCGGTTGTGTTCTTGGAAGACGCGTTCCGTTCGACGTCGCTATCGGCGATCTCGACGTCCTTGTTGCGACGACGCGAGGCAGGAGTGGGAGTCTTCACATCAGGCGCGCCGAGTTTTCGAAGAAAGTCAGAGCCACCCTCACCGTCACTGCTGCTATCGGTATCGCTGGGAGCTTCTTCGTCATCGTCGTCGCCGGGGCTCTTGAAGAGGTTGTTGGGATTGAAGGAGTCGGGATCCTTCTTGACGACGGGCGCACGGCCAGCAGGGCGGCGGTTGAACTGAGATTCGGCGGACAGGCCCTTCTTGGTGTTCTCGATGTGCTTGCTAAGCGAATGTATCTTAAACGGTTGCTTGTACGCCATCGTGGGCGGTTTTCTGGGCGTGGTGCGCGCTGGGGAGGACTCAATTGGCAAGGTGAGGGAGGGTTGAGAGGTGAAGTGCTCGAAGTTGGCGATGAAATTTTGGCGGGTGGCAGAAAGTCGAATCGCGCTAGTGCGGTCCCCCACCGAGACGCGCTGGGTCACTTTTTTTTTGCGCAAGGGAAAATTTGGTGGCTGCGCTTATCGATAAGGCCTCACTTTGCTCTCACTTAGCCGCTCAGTCATGGATGAACTGGACAAACGAGCTCATCGCTCGATGGCTTGACCGCGTTTCCTGGTTCCATTATTGCGCCACTAGAGTAATATGTCATTTTATTTTACTGCGTCTGCGAGTATCCAAATATCGGCGTTTGACTAAGAGACAAGGCCGACCCCCCTTGCTATGTCATCCAACAAGAAACGGAGACTGGAGGGTCTCGAAACTCCAAAGTGTAAGCCGTCGCATGCCATCCCAGCCCTCTATTCTCTTAGCTAGAAGAGTTCATTCAAGTTTATGCACTGACGGTAGATGCTGCAGCTATGAGCGCCATCAGTGCCCTGGCAGCTCGTCGACGGGAGGCAGCGAGTGCTGCTACACCCCCAGCCAATACTTCTCCAGAGGTTGACGACAAACCAATAATAAGCACCACCAACTTTTACAGCCCCTTGCAAAAAGCTGGGAGCAAGGGCGGACCACATGGGACACCTAGCAAGAGCACCCCGAAACCGTCTTCGCAACAACGGGGTTCTGAATCCCGCGTAGCTCGACTCAAGGCTGTCCTCTCCCCAAGGTAGACTCTCTGATATCTTTCACCGTCCACGAAACTGACAAGTGGTTCAGCGACGGTCTGAGTAATGCAGCCTCGGAATCATCGTCATCCTCTCAAAATATCATACAGTACTCATCCTTTCGACCAACCAAGAGGAACCACCGTATCAAAACTGGAGGCGTGGTTGAGCTGCGGCTGGAGGAGAGCGAGGTACGACCCGGCCCTTAGTATCTGAAGCGTGCCACGCTGACTTGAGTAGCGATTTCTGGTTCTCGGCAGCTTTGGTATTCGGGTTCTACGTGGCGAAGTGACGATCGCGGGTGCCTGCTTACGGCCTTCCGAGACCATCAAATGGATTCACGCTCCTCACTGCCATGCAGTTCCGGTGTTGCGAAGCGCGGAGAACACTGGCTTGGAGCTTCACCCTGATAATGCCGCGCGAGGACTGCGTCAGTTGGGCCGGTTGTCGCCTTTATTCAGGAAGATGTGGAATGAACCAGCGGACGCGACCTCGGGAAGGAGAAGTGCTAAGGAAGCAACTTTCCAAATTGTGAGCCTCCAGACTCTTGAAACAATGCCTAGCTAACAAAGTTTCAGCTGCATACTTCCGATGATGCCCCTAAGCGAAGCATCATCCAGGACCTGGTCTCGCCCCCTGAGTGGAACAGGAAACTTGCTTCTCTGGTCTCGGCCGCCCGCAAGAAACCGTCTCTGTCGACTCTAGTTTGCGGGCCAAAATCAGCTGGAAAATCCACATTCTCACGGCTCCTCACAAATCGGTTTATAACAGACCGAATTTTGAGCCAGAGCGCCAAGGGTGTTGTGGTTCTTGACCTAGACCCAGGGCAGCCCGAGTACGCCCCCGCGGGAACTTTATCCCTCGTTCACGTTACGCAACCGAATCTATCCAGTCCATTTACACATCCTGGCATCAATGACTCTGCGAACGAGATCATTCGGTGTCATGCCCTGGCATCGGTTACCCCTGCCACGAACCCGGAGCTGTACCTCGCTTGTGCCGCAGATCTCTTTGACACATACAGCAAGACCATCCAAGACGTCCCAATCATTGTCAACACTCCCGGTTGGATTTTAGGGACAGGTCTTGACTTACTCTCCGAGGTGATAGGGCAGATGGAACCTGATGAAGTACTTTACATGTCAGAAGATGGGCCAGCAGAAACTGTTGACACGTTGCGGGGTGTGACTAAGTCAACTCTTTTCGAATTGCCATCCCAGCAATCCGAGTTTACCTCAAGAACTGCTGCGCATTTGAGAGCGATGCATACAATGTCATATTTTCACCTGGACGAGCCGACTTCGAGTTTGCCGGACTCGGCAGTTCCGAGGATGAGATGGAACCCAACTCCTCTCAGCGCGAAACCTCCACTTCTAGTTCCATATTCATCACCGCAACCTGGGATACGGTGTCTCCTCTCATACGACTATCAGGCACCTCCAGAACTACTAGCAGACGCGGTAAATGGAATGGTCCTCGCCGCTGTGGAAATTGAGGATCCGAAAGCATTTGGAGACTTGGAACTGGGCTGGTCATCTGCTCCAGCCATAAATACCATGGAAGTTGATACAAACGCCAAGATGGGGTCAAAGCGCGTGCTCCCTACGACTCCTGAAGGCCTCCCTTTTATTCCAAACTACAATGATGTTGCCCTCGACCCCAGGTATTCCCGTACTGTCGGGTTGGTTCTCATCCGGGGAATAGACAAAACAACCAAGACTCTCCAACTACTAACGCCGATTTCTTCTGATGTCATCAAGGACATCAAATCGAAAGATCGAGATATCGTCCTTGTACATGGCAAGTTTGATGCCCCAAGCTGGGCATACACTGAGGACCTTTACGAGCAAGCTGGACATGACGAGGGAACTGATGAATGGCTCGATGTCACAGAAGAGGACACAGACGATGATGATTCGACTGCGGAGCCAGAGGATGTCGAGAAGGTCAGCGACCTTACGGCAATTCCTTGGGTCGAGGTACTAAAGGGCAATGAGAAGCGGCCAGTTGGCTCGAGAGTGTGGAGGGTACGAAGAGATCTGGGACGCAATGCAGGTGATTAGGGCGCCATCGTCCTTACTGTATGGATGGATCACTGGCAGTTGTGGGCGAGGAAGTCCGCATTTCTCCCGCTTTGTCTCAGCAAAGAACTGAGAGACGTGTCATGTTGCCTTACTCAAGTTACTGAGACCAAAGATGACTGTTGGACTGAACTGGAATGGTTGAGAGAAACGATATCCAGAACGAGGTTCGGAGCAGGTTTCTGAATCGTGAGTAGAGCTTTCTTTGCGTGGCTGACGTGAAGCTACACTACTTAGACAAAGGTAATTGGCCCTTCAAGGTTAGCACCTTAGAGTTGGAGGACAGCATAGAGGGCGTTGATGCTACTACACAAAGCTATGGATTAAATGCATGTCTTAGTGAAGTCTAACAGCAGATTTGAGGTGAAGTAGATTTAATGGTGACAAAAGAGAACACAAAGAGGCTCCACACGACGAGAAAATGCCGAGAGAGTGCGCTGGTTCAATCACGTAATGTGATGACATCTTACACGCATATATAAGAAGCTGGCAGCTCAGCTGGTGTGGTGCATGATTGGGGAAGTGTTAAACTTGTCAATCACACGGGGGCGTTGCCACCTTACACGGCATGGGAGTTAAAAAGCCGCCATGTGTGAGACTCCAGACCCAGGAGGATTCAAGTGTCGCCTGTAGTGGCTGATAGGACCCCAATTGCCAAAGACAGGCTGGGACAATACACACCATCATTTTTAATGCGTCGGCTTTTGGGGCATATATCGGCACATGTTGCAAGCCGCCCCGCTTGTGGCCCGACCCGAAGATTCTCGGGTTCCTGGGGTCTGGTCGGCGACCGGGTTATATATATAGATATGTTCAGCAATTGTATGTATGTTGGTGCGATGTGATCGATTGAACATGCTCCATTTGCCGCTGCTCCAGCGAGCGGGACTTGCCTTGGCTAAAAAGACCGCCTTTCCCTTCTTTCCTCTCTTTCCTTCGTTGACGAACCAACTTGGATTGTCACTCTTGCCAAAATTCACCATTCCTTCCTTCCTGGATTCACTTTTGTGCTCTTAGCTTTCACCGGCTTTTCCTGACGCATCCTCCAACGTCGAAACAACTCACCACTACCAATCATCCGAATTTACTGGCCACTAGCACAAGCCTCGCGCGTCCTCTCAGTCCCCCGCAGTTGACCGGTGTGTGAGCGTCCGCTAATCAGGAGCTTGTGCAACCAAGCAGTGATGGAGCAACAAGTAGGCACAGCTACGGTTCCGCCACGGCCACCGACTTCGTTCTTATGTGCGGATTCAGTTGGAATATTATGGAAACTGGGATGACGACGAATGTGCCTCATCTTCGTTGACCGACTTTCTCCTTGTGCTCTCAGCCAACCAAGACTCGAGATTCACCTCCTGCACCACTCGCATGCATGTGCCCTGAATCACAGCATTTACGTTCGCATCTCCAGCCATAGCCAATCGACCAGGGACAAGAACCGGGGAATCGGGATGTTGAGGCTAACGGAAGCACCGTCTTTGTCCTCCTTCACCGCAGCCAGCAGGCCAGAGCAGTAGAGCCCCAACAATAGGGCTTACACAACAGCAGCCCTTGGCTTCCTGACTGTGTGATGCCGTGCGAGGTGAGGCGAGCGAGCCAAGTCTTGGACACTCACAACGGCGTCATCACTTTGGCAGATACTGGTATTAGGGATGAAATAAGGTCCAGCTAATGATAGATAGTACCATGTAGGGTATCTTGGAACCGTTCCACCACCACCACCCGAGACCGAGACCCCTCTGATCTACCTCCGATGGTCTACTTCCGAATCACGCCACGTTACGAAGCTACTAACTTACCTGCCCGTTTTGCATAACTCCAATGGGACTGCATGGTAACTGCATGTCAGTTGAATCAGCGGCATCCCCAACTTGCCCCCAAGCTGTAAGCGGGGAGGGGAATCAGCTGGGTGAAACTGCAACGACCTAACCACCGAGAGCACCGAACAAAGCTGCGGAAATGCGACGTGTATCTTTTCTTCTGTTTAAGACGTGTCCTGACGCCTCGCAACCCTGGAAGGAAGACAACTAAATACGAGCAACGGCGTCATAATTGGTGCGCCCAGGCCCAGCCGAAGCCAACTACTGCGGTGGGGCAGTGTCGACCAAGAGTATACGAAGTAAAGACAGCAATTTTGGCGGATCGTGGATCTGCGCGACGATGCAATGAGTGAGATATAGGGAGAGCTAAGGCAATGCACAGCCGGCGACGAATTGATTTGCTCACGGGGAAAGGAACGGATCGCCGTCTCTCTTAGGGGATCCTGAAGGACCAGTGATGAGCGGCGCAAAGCAGGCTATTGAGACGAGGTGGGTTCGATGCTCCGGGAGCCAGGAAAGCAGCCACGGCACTTGCGACCTTCTAATTCCAAATTCCAAATTCCCACCGGCGGCGTCGGACGGCGCGATGTTTGTTCGCCTGGTCCTAGCCCGCAGCCAGCGGCTTGTTGGACCCAGCCGGCGCGGGATGTGGACTGTTGGTGGCCATCGGGCAGAGCCAAACCAAACCAGACCAGCCCAGACCAGCCAGACTCGGAGCAACCCACGCAAACCTGCAACTCAAAGGGCAAGGAAGAGTAATCACATCGGTTAGAGCCAGCACCAAGGCCAGAGCCAGAGCCTGGAGCCACACACACAAACAAAAGATCCAGTCTTTGGAAGATGGATTAGGGGACCGACTTTGGACAATGAGAGACTACCAGCCGAGAGTACGAGACAAACAAACGCGAAGAAGAGAGAGTGTGGGTATCGGCCATGTGAGAACCACCGAACCAGACTCATCCTGGTCTCGTCGAACCCCCTCTATTTCTCACCACCTTTCTACTCATCCTATCTCGTCTCCACCTCTCTGCTGTGTCAGTCCTCTCATCCATCGCAGCATCCACTCAGACGCCGAGGGAGAAAATGCAGAAACGGTGCAACTATTTACGTATTTACGGTGTACCACCCACGTAACTGATCTGCAGAGGTGCAGGTGCCAAGTGCGTCTGTCTGAACAACAGTCGACAAGCGTATCTCCACTCTAACCCCATCGCCATCATCGCCTTTATCTTTCCGTTGCGTTGCCACTTTCTGCAGGCAGCCGGTCAGCCAGTCAGCCAGCGGGTGCTTAAGTCAATTAAATTAGTCGAGTCTTTCCTTTATTTCTCCTTCCTCTATTCTATTGCCTGCTATTGTTCATTAAGCTTCTCTCTGTCATCAACTTTTGCGAAGGCTGCGTCTTGATCTTGTTTTGCCACCTCTTCTGTCGTCAGCTGGGCTAGCAAGAAATCCCACCCTCCTCACCATGGACGTCGTCCCCGAGGGCAACACCTACACTCGCACTGCTTGCACCGAGTGCTCGCGCCGGAAGCAGAAGGTAACGAATTCCCTCCTCACATTGACCCAGATCCTGGCCCTCGCACTCGGCGTCCTTCGCAGCCTCCGTCGCCCATATGCCAGTCTAACTTCGTATCATGGCAACCGCGAGTGGCCTTGTAGCCATTGTCAGAAGCGCAAAGCTGCCGATAAGTGTCGGTTCAAGGACTCCAACCAGCCCGCAGCCGAGAAAGTCGCGCAGGACAAACGGCGGAAGCGACGCCTTAACCGCGACGTCAGCACCGATTCTGCTGGCTCTGAAATCGACGAGGCCGAAGGCAGTGGTATTGACGCCCTGGGCTACATGCCGTCGCATGTTCTCTATGGACTCACTGCGCAGGATGAGGTGGGTTGGCTCGCAGTTGTAGTCCGTGGGAACTGCATTCTGACTTGCCTGGCGTAGGTCGTTAAATCGTCGCCTCGCGAGTTCATCAAGGATCCCAAAATCTTTCCTCCTCTGGAGCGTGCCCTAAAGGTCATCCCCCCGAGACCTTACACAGGCAAGTCCCCTAGCAAAGTAGCCACCCATTGGCTTGCGTTCTTGCTAACCAAGTAGTCAGACATCCTCGTCCAGAACTTTCTTAACAATGCCAACTACCACTATTACATCATCTACCCGCCAACCTTCTTGGAACAATATAAGGAATGGTGGGATACACGAGCCGATAATAGACCCCTCAGCGTCCAGTGGACATGCCTCCTTCTCATGGTCTGCGCGTGTTCCTCGCAGTACACCGACGAAGCTCTCCAGCGAAAGCTCGAGATTGACCTTGGCGACACCATCCAACGAATAACTGAGCAGTATCACGAAGCTGCTCGTGAGTTGGGTAGCACCATTCCCATTGGGTGTAGCCACCTCACCAACGTTCAACAGCTGCTGCACTCCTGCTATTGGTTTAAATCAGAGGCCCGTTTTGTGGAGTGTTGGCATGTTCTGAACTCCGCTATCCGAGAAGCCCAAGAGCTTTGTATGTACCGCCCCTCCTCTCGTCTTTGTTGTATTTCATGACTTTATTTTCGAGACTCGTGACTAATACCGTCGATAGCTATGCACCAAGAGCCAAAGGCCGAGCAATTGACCCAATTTGAGCTTGAAATTCGGAGGAGGGTTTGGTGTGTTTTAGACACATGGGACTGGTAATTTATGACTCCTCCCCATAGTGTCGTTGAAACGCGTGCAGAAGCTAATTCTCACCAGGCAGATTTCAGCCCTCCTTGGGCGACCCATGATTATCGATCGATCCGAATGTGACGTCAAACTGCCTAGTCTTGTCATGGAAGGGATGCAGCAATCTCCATTAGTGCACATGAAGTTGCAATCAGGCCTCATCCGTAACCTCTATGACCGCTTTGGTCTTACCAGGAATGTCACGGAGCCCGCACAAGTCCAAGAGTATCAAGGGATGATAAAAAAATGGATCAAAGACTTCCCTCCTCCTTTCGACGTGCATAACCCCGACAAGACCTTGGATGTGGCTTGTCCGTGGATTGTGCTCCACCGACACTATATCCGCACAATGGCCTTCTCTATGCTGCTCGATCCTGTCCGGGCGTACCTGGCACAGCCGTTCACGATCAACACCAAGGAGGCGGAGCTTAAGATTCGCAGCGACGGTATCAATTACCTCTTGGAGCTTATGGTGTCTCTCAAGGGGTTCTTCGAGTGGGTCTATCCCCGCGACTCAAAGTTCCACTTCGTTCTGTTCTGCATCTTCGACACTTCGACAGTACTGTGCACAGCTGTACTTCACGACGAGCACCACACCCTGCCTCGCCGAGATGAGGTTTTCAAGGCTATTGACAATGCACATGCTATGTTGCATCGTCTTCGAACGGTGACGAAATCGGCTAGAACGTCATATGGTATCTTGTCACGTATTGTGCAGCGCCTGCCTCGTACAAACGTACGGCCCAAGATGGACGAAAGCCCTGCCGCGAAGCGCGCCCGTGTCACTGAGGTGGCCAGTACATCGCACTCAATCTCACCAGATATTAGGACGCAAAACCAGATGACATCTCCGCCTGCAACAATCTCGGCCGGATCGGCCGGGTCGAGCTCTCGATCCAAGACACTCCCTGCACCCAGGGCCTCTCCAACCTCGACCATTCCCTCCTCGGGTGCCTCCCACATCTCAGGCGTTTTTACTATCAGCGAGCCTGTTCCTCATGACGGATTCATGGCCCCGTCGTATATTGAGTACCAGGCTCAGTCTACGCCACTTGTACTAGAAATTTCGCAAACACCGGCGGCTATTGGCCAAATACCCGTGACTATCGAGCAAACGCCAGTGGCTATTGAGCAGACACCCGTCTTTTCCAACTTCTCAGAAGATGACCTCGGGGAGCTGGCTACGCTCTGGCACTTTGAGTCGCTTGATTTTAACTTTCTCGATGCTTCGCCCCCCATGTGACGTGGCTCGACGCGTCTGGAACGGTTTCGTCAGCAGGCATGCAGGGTTGGAGTTCAATTCATGATCCCGATGCTATAAATTCTTGTTCTCTCAAGCGTCATTCTCATTGGCATTGGGCGGTTTTATAAGGTTAGCTTCATTCTTCCCCTATTTTGGGCTGGGCGAATTTGACGTTGCATCTTCCTAGGTGTGACGCGCGTGTTAAGACCCGTCGACTAGGTATCATGATGTGGTCGCTTGTTGTATGTCTGTTGCCCGCCATCCAGGGCTATAAAAAGACAGGGATCTAGCATGGCGACCCGAAAGTGTGGTCTTAAAGATGACGATGCCCAACTCGGGCCTCAAATCAGCCCAAGACACGACAAGTGGTTTAGCCGGGAACAATGTTTTGGACGCAATGGATTGGCTGGCATGATAGAAAGGATAAGTCGGAACGGATACGATATTTTAGGCCCCGGCTAGAGGCTGCGGATGTGACGCGACGTGTTTGGGATAAGTTTGCATTCGTACGCACCCACAAACATGCAATGAAACGACGCGTGAGATTTACGGGCAAGCCTCATGCTCATTTGTTCACCACCCTTAACTTGCGACGGAGGCACGGGAGGGCAATCATGGCTGTGTAGCGAGATGAGGGACAAAATTAGCTCCGAGTGAAGTTTGAGTAGCCAGCTAACTAATACAGACGGACAGAAACGAGCCCCAGCCAAGCGAGCCAAGGAGAAAAAGCGCATTTGAGACAAGATCCCTGAGAAAAGAACGTACTCCTCCTCTATAATTACCGGACGAATGAGATACGTATACCCAAAACAAACAAAGAAAAAAGAAGATTCCAGAGTCGAGCTGTGCGATGAGGGCTTTGAAATGCAAAGGGGCGAAAGGCCGAAGAATCCAAGAAGAGAGCGGTAGCCAACGGCTCAGACAAGTGGATGGTGATGTGTCGCGTGGCGTGGATGTCATATGTCGTTGTTCGCTAAAGCTGAAATCGCCGTCCTCCACCCAGTCAGAGTACGAGACAGAAGATGAATGATGGATGTGGAGGCAAAAAGGGCGGCCGCTCAGGGATGATGCCAAACAAAAGGACGGGATCCATGCACCCGACTCAGCCTAGCGAGAAGCTGATTGGCCTTAGGCTTTCCCACCGCACAATAACATCTGTTCAGCCCCTCCCGTATTTTGGCTGCCCATCATTCACTCTTCCATCTCACCAAGCTGTTGTGATTGCTGTGCATCGCAGCACCAGCTCTTTCCATCTATCCTATCCATCATTTTGAGACTTCGGCTTCGTCTTGTCGCGTCGCGTTCCGTTATGAGAGAAGAACCTGTGCAGGGGTCCAGGCACGCTCCGGATCAGACACCATGTCAGCTTCTACCAGAGCGTGGCATCATCGGATCGTTTTGTGCCTGACCGGATTCCAACCAAACCATGGGGATCGTGCTTCTTGGCTCAAGTCTTCACCATGAAGACGTAGCCGGCGCAGTCGCGTCTCATTCTGCCCAACATCCACCGCTCCCTTTCCCCAAATCGTCGTCACCGACCAATCGACCTCAACCAAGATTTGACACGATGTCCACTCGTCACATCTCGAACCTGGAAATATGTCCAACGTATCCTCGCAAATGAAAAAAGGAAAAGAAAAGAGTCCCAAAACGTCCCCACACCAACATATCTATCTTCAAGCAAAACCAGCGGAAATCCGTGAGCTTTACGCTCCGCTGTTTGGATACAGTCCATACATTGACCATCATGGACAATATGAAAGGATCAAGGAAGAAATTAACCTTCTCAGACACTTGCCTGAAATGGTTGCTTGCGCATTTCACAGACCGCTTCGAGAGCAAAAATGGCGAACCTCGCTCGATCCCACCACCAATTGCACCCAACAGCAGATCGAGCGCTCCCTGTCTCTCCGCTCGAGACAGGTTGCAGAAGGATGTCAAAAACAAAACGGCGCCTTCAGTATACGTACGAGGAAGTATTTTCCCAAACCTCATGAGACAAAAAAAAACGGAGCTCATAACCACCTTGAGTCATGAAACCGTTGCTCATTAACATGGGGAATGCACCCCAAGCCACCCAACTCTCAGATTGACGTCATGGGGAGCCAGTAGCCGATATCGGCCCAACCTGCATCAATTGAGGATGGCATCCACCACCAGGTGGTAACCACCCTCATTCATCTTGCATTTCTGTTAGTCGAATAACCTTCTTCTTTCTTTTATTACCGAATGCATCACACATACCGACGACGACGCGTGGTTTATTCAACGAGGTGCGAGCCGACCCACGAAAGAATTGGTGAGGCGGGCGTGGTCTGTGTGGTGGCGACTTGACCAGTGGGCGGGGCGACGTAATTGGTCATGTCCATCTCGAGCTGCTTCAGCAGCTCGCCGCCGACGGGTGCATCCCCGTTCTGGCGTGCGTTGCTTGAGCTTTGCGTCGCGGAGAAGCGAGCATTGATAGTATCATGACTATAGGATGCCCCGCGGGCACGGGAGGCAGCCTGGAGCTCGGCTTGGAGTCCCCCAGACTGAGCTGCCTCACTGCCGCAGCTATCAGCAACCCCAATTAGCAAACGACACGACTACGACGACGACGACGACATCGAGGACCGGCACGACCGAACGATCGAACGAACCACCAGCCGACAGAAGACTTACCCCGATGCAGAACCCTGCTGTGCGTGCGTGGAAGCCATGTTATCGACACGATGGCGGACTAAAGCTGGAGAAAGCGGAGGCGGCGCGGACGGGCTCTGGGCCAACGAAGCGAACGAACCGAGGAAGCGTCGCTGAGGTGACAGCGGCTCGCACACCGAACGATAGAAGATAAACGGCAATGTGAACGAACAAGTTTTGAGGTGGAATTCTGGCGAGAAACAGGCTGTTGCTGTCTCCGTCGTGGAACAAGAGGGGGGATTCAGATGCCAACAACGCTCGAACGGGGGGCGCCTGAAGCTGCTAGGAGAAGAGGTGGGATTCGCTCGAAAAGAGATAATGCACGGAGTAAAGAACCTGAAGAGGTGCAGGCTAAGTCCTGATTGTGTGATGGGAGGCGGCGGCTTGGGGGTGAAGAAGATTGGCGAACGCCCTTCTTTTTCTGCTGGCCCGAGGGGATCGGTTTTTTGGAGATCATCAATCTGGAAAGTGAGCGGACGATGGGCAACGCGGATGGCAAACGCACGAGGGAGGGGCGTCATTGGCGTGGGTGGTGCAGGGGTGTGCACAGCAGCGACAGGCGGGCCTGGCTGAAATTCCGGCCTGCGCCTGCGACTGCGACTCCTCCACTCACAACTCCCAGGTCGTTCCCTAAAACATGCGGGACACGGCCGCTGCACCGCTTGCTTTTTTCCTTCTTCAGGGCTCTTCGATGGCGGCCATTTGCCACGCGCCGCCTTCGCCCTTTGCCCTGACCATCAGTCACGGTCTTCTCGGCTGGCGCCCTGAGCTGGCGCACGCCGCTAAGGGAGGGGGATGGAAGCCTTTCTCCCCCGTCGCCTCGCTGCCTTTGCCCTCATCATCCCGCTGACTTGAGCCCCGCCCGCTGGACATGATTGTCTGCTCCGTCTGGCCAAACTCGCCGGCGCAATATTGTCTGGGCAAGATTGCCGGGCAGGTGAGCTTCCCCTTGTCAAGCCCCTGCACTTGCTGGGACATGGCGGGTTCGCCCTCCGCAGCCCTCTGAGGATCTGCTGCACGCTTGCAGCACACTGCGGCGTTCGAGAAACAGGAACGCCCAAGGCCCGCACTTCTACAACCCGCCCCCTTGCGCCTCCTACACCTTCTGGCGACCTTCGACTCCGACAGGACGACGCCTCTCCCAATGCGCCTCCAACCACATTGGGATGTGCGACAGGTCACCCTAGTATCTCTTTTATGGTTCCGTGGCACCTCGGCGACAATTGACCCCAAGCTCCCCATAGGTTCATTTCTGCTCCTGACCGTTGTAGCCAAAAGCGCCGCAAACGCTTGTTACCGAGCAAGTCCCGCGCCGGAGGCTCGACAATGCCCATTCATTGGAAAGGCCTTGTTGATGAGCTGGCGGATTGTCGGCCCAGACTTGACTCGGCCCGTAAGGCAATGCGTGACCAGGGCCAGGACACTGCGGATGCCCTAGCTTCGGTAGTCAGAAGTGATGGTGTGCTGGGAAGCTTCCGTGGAAGGCCCCCGTGGGGTCTCGTAAGATGGTAAGAATGGCCGGGCGAGCTGGCATCTAGGGCCTGCAGAGAATGCGTACGTGCTCGCGCCGGTACGCGATCGCGTAGGTGCTTGTAGGCGACACCCCCGAATCAGCAGTCGATCATCGTGACCCGCATGCGATAAGTCGAGGCGTAGGTGACGGACGCAACGTCACTGACGACACCCCGGTTGAGCCATGGGCAATTCGTCGCCGAGAAGACAGCGCTAACCTCAGCAGACCACGGACAGACCAGGCAATTGCCCCTATCCCCGAATAGCGTAGCCGTGGTTGCCTCACTCGTGTTCTAATCGCTTCGTTCGCGAGGTTCGCAAATTTCGACTCCGGCGTGGGCCAGGAAAACCGTACTGGTACCGCGTAAATCTTCCCTGTCCCGCCTGCCGCGACACTGGGCGTGGTTCAGTAGGGGTAGGTGTGGGATTAGCACGTAGCGTGAGGGCGTCGCCAGTGCCAACACATGCAAGCCCCCTGTCAAGCCTGTCCCTAACGAGCTTGGGGTCTTCTGGCCGTGGATCAAGGCAAGGGAGGGGCTTCTGGATCGGCGGCGTAGTACACTTGCCTCCACAAGTCGTCAACCTTACTTCGTACGGAGCTTGTTGAGGGCGGTGGCTCGGGGTCGAGGGCGGCTGGCACCGGCCAAGCCCTGCGCCGTCAGTCGCCGCTTGACGAATACAACAACGGCGGCGACGGGATGAACGAAGCTCGGGGAGTTTTGCGGAGCTACGACATTTGTGTGCGCATGGAACGTTCCCACGTGACGGGATGGCGACGACGAAACAGTGTCCATGGCAATGCATTTGCATGTACAGTATGTTTCTCCCAAAGACAAAACAAAAATGGTGCGACGTTGGAGAACCCCGTTCAACGGGTGGGTCCCACAGTGGATGGCGGATGGCGGATGACGGATGGCAGATGGATCTTCGATGCGCCAAAGCGTGGAGACGCTGGTGCCCGGGGAAAAGTGGTGCCCCCACTGCAAATCCCCTGGGTCGGGTCGGCCTGCAGTGGGTGCATCTCCAAAGTGTTGCAACCACGAGGAATGTGACCCTTTGGGATGCGGAGAGGTCTAGGTGTGACGGTCTCGGGATGAAAGAGGACAGGATGGTTTCTCCCACGGTCGCTGGCCAACGGAACGACTGTCCTTATACACATTGTGCATCGCTTGTCTCAGCCACCATGTCATGATTTGACCGCCCGCCGAGGACCGCATTGTAGCCAGTTAATTCTGTCCGAGGTCACAGTCGATCGTACTCATGCCATCAAAAAAATACAGATCCAAGGAGAAGTATATTGGCGATAACATAACCACTGTCTCGGACGAGACGTGCAACGTTGAACAATCGCTGGCTAGTTTAAATAAAAGACAAATGAGTGCGAGAAGAGAATAACCCCCCGACATCCACAGAGGGATCGCTAGCAGGGGTAAAATGACAGGGAATCATAAAAGCTTCATTGATCGTCGATGATCGTCCAGTCGTGGACAGCATCACGACGAAGCAAACTGTGCACCAATCCCCGTATAGCTTATATTCGTGTTGCCAGTGCCATTCGAGCGCAACAGTGGGACAGCCGTTGGAGCGCGCCCAACCCCAGCGACCGAGCTGGTGGTGGAGGTGACACCACTCAACGCATGGACATCGCGAACCAGCAGCGACGTGCCGGCAACGTACGACAGATCTTGCATCCGAGCATTGACAGGGATCTGTGAGCACCCGGTGTATGTGGGTCGCGGGGGATTGATAACTGACTCTCGAGTTGTGACGTCGGCTTGTCGGAGTGTGGAATTTGCGGAAGTAACACTGTGTTTTACAATTTATGTTAGTGGATGGTCTCTCAATGGGATGCGCTTGAACAGGGAACGATGATCATTATAGAAGGCGGACAAGTATTGCATAAGGATAGGAGGAGGGCCTTGCCTTGGGTTCGAGCCCTGAAGGACGGTCATCGACGACGTGGTAGACATGATGGTTTGTTGGTGGGTGACGGTATGCGTTCGGCGGTTTCGGACGTTATTCGAGGTAAAGACCTTGTTTCCGGGATTGCCGAGTTATTGGAGGTGTTACTAGGACGGATATATATGAGAAAAAGAGAAAGAAAGAAAGAGGATATATAGGATAGTGAGATAGAAGAGTGAATGATGGGCAGCCAAAATACGGGAGGGGCTGAACAGATGTTATTGTGCGGTGGGAGAGCCTAAGGCCAATCAGCTTCTTGTTACTCCGTAGGCTGAGTCGGGTGCATGGATCCTGTCCTTTTGTTTGGCATCATCCCTGAGCGGCCGCCCTTTTTGCCTCTACATCCAGTATGTCAGGATCCATGCACCGGACTTGACAATGGGCAGCCAAAATGCAGGAAGGGTTCAAGATATGTTATTTTTGCCGTGGGAGAGGTTATGGCTAATCAGCTTCGTCGCCGTTGCCAGGCTCACTTTAACATCTCGCCAAGCTGTTGTAATTGCTGTGCATTGCAGCACGGGGAATGTAAAATAATAGTAACAATAGTCTCACCTATAAATCTGATAGAAGGGAGGGTTCAAATGGCCGGTAGCTGGTGGTGGTTGTGGAGATAAAGGTCGGTGTAGCCGTGTAAGTCGTTGGGACGGGCTAGGCTTGAGGCATGAAGGCACGATCAAGGAAGTTGCAAGAGACAACTGAGCCGCGGTGAGCGAGGATGGAAGGAACATGTAAAACAAAGCAGAAATGGGCTGGGACGAGAAAAGATTTATATCCCAGAAGCACCGAGCGCGCCGTCTTCTTCTTCTTCTTCTGACATACCGTCATTGCCTTGTCTTACATGGTTAAGTATGCGGGATGGGTCTCTCGAACGGGCGAACGAGGACGGAAACAGACGCGACTGGGTCAGGCGAGTGGGTCAGACAACGGGGGCTAGCACGCCAATGCACCAATGGGACTTGATCGCGGGGCTGCGCTGGTGGGGAGGGTGCCGGGTGGATAGGTCCCGAATCCGCCCTCGCTCAACCGTCCGACCGGCGCCCACCCAATTGAGTGGCATCCTTCCACTGGGCATCGTCGATCTTCAGGGGGTATTGACGCCCCTCGAACTGTGTCCCAAGCCTTGTAATGGATCGCACCACCTATCGGTTGACGGCTCCACAAGCGGAACCTCCAACAGACAAGGATCGTGATAGGCCGCAGTTTGGGGCTCGCCAGACGGACGTTGACAGCCGCATGATGATGATATGCGAAGGCGTCCATGCAACCGTTGACGGGAAGAACCGACGAGGCGTCTTTGCAGAGCCAGGCCCGGAACTCGCTTGTCTGGACCAGCCATTGCGCCCGGCCTCATATACTCGCATCGAAGTGCTTTGCGACGGCCGAGGCGGTCGCTATAGAGAACAGCAAGCCGCTTTTCCCCATCACCTGTCGCGACTTGGGATTCTCGCCCAGCGCGATCGACAAGTCGCTGCGAGACACGTTCCGCTACGCCCACTTGTGGGCCTGTATCCTGCTCCCTGACGAAGCCGACGTCTTCCTCACACACCGAGATCGGAGGGGCGGCAACATGGAGCGCAACGCCCTCGTAGGAGATAGGCCTGTCCCTCAACCATCAGCCCCCCTGAGCGACAGATTAGATGCTAACAACTCCATGCTTCAGTGTTTCTCAGGGTCTTGGAGTACTACAGCGGAATTCTCTTCCTCACAACGAACAAGGTAGGAACCCTTGACGAAGCCTTCCGGTCGCGCGTGTACCTGAGCCTGAACGACACACCCGAGATCCTCCAGTCCAACCTAAGGCGTCTGCCCAGGATCAAAATCGCAATAGATAAGTCCTCCAATGGCGGCTACATAAGGTCATGCACGGGCAAATCAAGAAGTTTGTCGAGGCCGAATATAAACAATACTCAAAGGCCAAGAAGAAGAAGAAGGGACCCTAGAACGGGCGCCGAATCCGCAACGCGGTGCAGATAGCCGCAGGCCTTGCCCTCTACGATAAGGAGGCGTCAGTGGAAAACGACGGCATGCCAGCCATCCTAACCACCGACCACTTCCGTTCTGTAGTGGAAATGACGACCGAGTTTGAGGCCTACTTGAAGTCCACCATGAAAGACGACGAGACGCACCACGCTTGAATACGTCAGGATCGGCACGATCATTTCCAGGAGGACGAGGGCACGGAGGAGTTCACACACTATCCGGGCTATTCTGACGCTGAACCGTTTGCAACGCCGCAAAGATCAAAGGTAAAGAGCCCCGTACCGGGGTCAGTGGAAGCCAGACGAAAGGGGCATCAAGAGTAGCCGGCACGCCCGATATGAGCCATGCTTCAGCTCCATTACATGCCGACACAGCGAGTGCCAATTATCACAACTCGGCGAAGTCGTCTGCCAGACCGGCTCGCCCAAGGCAACGGCCCCGATACCCTTCACAAGAACTCGAGTATAGAGACGAGGTAGCCGAAAACATGCACGATAATTTCTCTAAAGAAGAAGAGATCGAGGAGCAGGGTCACGGTCATAGTACTCAGACCGGCTCAAGGGGAGGTAGACCGTCGCCGTTTGGGACGAAGTCGGATCGGCACGTCTGGAGCCAAGGTGGATAGGTCTCGCTTGAAAGAGAAACCATCCATCCAACTCGTCAGAACATTCCCAGCCTTGTTAGCTACAGTTGCTATTATGAGGTTTGTTGGAGGGGAGGCGCTGTCGGACGGGGGGATGCGATTGATTTCAGACTTGTGTCTAGACAAAGGATGGGTTTGGTGGCGAGAGCTGATCAGGAGAGGTTTAACCGTTTAAACATGATCGAGAATCTACGTGGAAGAGATCGTTTCGAAGTGTGCGACGACCTCTCCTGGCAGGTAGCAGACAGTTGCCGATGGCAGAGCAGCTGCTGGTGGCATAGAAACCCAATTGCCCAAGTATTTGGTGGAGTTATCTTGGATAATCCCGCGTGCTGGTCTGGATTGGGTGTAGGTGGAGTGCGAAGGGTTCCAGTACAAGGTCCCGACCCTCCGTCAAGCTATCAGCTATATACTTGCGAAATTCTTATTGGTTCTGTCACATTTCTACTGTGATGAAGGAAGCGGAGTCATCCGTACGCACTGGTCCAAGACGCGCGAGACAACCTGGAGTCAAGCGTGATGACTATATCTACATCTATGCGCGCCGGTGCCCCGATATCGAAAGAGCATCTTCCTTTCCCTAACCCCAAACAGCTGAAAAGAGATCTCCAGGCGGAGAGTAATCAACACAAAGACTCCAGCTATTCAGACATCATCGAAGCGAAATCGTTACGTACCAGAGAGTAAACACCAAAGATCGATGTAGCTAAGTTGCTGCAGGCAACAGCTTCTGTAGAGACCTAAGGGAGGAAATTATATAAGGGGCTTAATGAAGATTAATTAATTAACTAATTGACTTACTGACAGGCCTTTCTAGACGAGGAAGCCAAGTCGCACCCTCACTGACGCATATGTCGCAGTGATAATGCTCAATAAGCCTTGGGGTTTAGGAGGCCAACGCCGGGAACTGTACATGCCAGGCTTGATTATTTCCACTGCGCTTCGACGAAATTGGCCGTTGCACTCACTAATGGTATGCTTGTGGATACACAAATAGATCCTATTATCTAAGTACACACCAAACAGTCACCAAAAAGACCTTCAATGTCTTGTCCGGCCCATTGCCATATTAATTCAGAATAATTCGCTCTTTCCAACTTCTATCGTTGCCTCACCGACATGCGGTGAAATGTAGCGGTTATTAAATCATTGCTCCTCCATTGCCAATATGTGTATGTTCATATCATACTCTTAGATATCTAGGCTAAAAGGGTTGAGTATATTAAACCTTCACATTGTTCAAACCCAAATTTGAGAGGAGTAGGATCATGTTCAATGCGTTGGGTAGTCCTCCTTGCGGAAGGCCGAATGAATCCACCAATTTCCAGTGATATAGTGTTGTATGAAATAAACGTCGCCGCTGCCAATTTGATGATACGAAGGGTAAAATATTCAAGCTGCTAGATTGAAATTTTTCGATTTAGCCTCCCTTCTTTCACCACGATGTGCCCTATGATCTATGAAAAGAAATATCTATCATGACACACTAGGAATCTTGTGGTATTAATATTGTCGCCTGTCATACCATCTTCCAGGTTACAAAGACCTAAAAATAATAGGAATAAAATAATTAACTCGATTAGTTTCTTTTCAGCACTCGCTGCATGGAATATTCGCTTAATATGTGTGGAATCTTGGCTGTTACGTACCCACCCATAACACATGTATATTGACCGGCATTCTGCGTCGATTTAGGGCGCTTATGTTTGACATGAGAACTTTCTAGATTATCCCAGTCAATAGTCATCTCAGTTATTTCATCATAAACAATGACAGCTACTCGAAATCAGCTTTTCTTCATAGAAATCTGTAGTTAAGAACCCGACGCTATCGTCCTCGGCAAACATCACTCCTCAAATTTCATCTATCCTTTGACATGAAAAACTTTGCAATTCTTTTTTTCTTTCGATTGGCAGTATGGGTTCTCAAGCATATGCTTGGGAGTGCCGACTGGACAGCTCTACATACCCTTGTATATCATGATCATAAAGTAGCTAAGTACTGTGAATGAAGGTCTCATATGATTCCAGATCATGAACCCTTTGATAATGTGCAGAAAGAAAACCCTATCAATCAACTTTGGAACCTTTCCCATATCCCTCTAACAAACAATCCTAACCTTACAGTTAATATCAACATTCGAGTGCCGTCAGCCTCGTATCTGCATGAAGAGTCACATCCGTGGTACTCTGTGATGTTTATGAGTTAGCATGCGCTGTGCGCATGTGTCGATCAAAGTTGTCTTTCCTACTGTAGACATGCCCTGCAGCAGCCTTTCGGCAACCATCCACAGTGCATCGCCATCCCTCCCCCTTTCGGTGTGTACGGACATGTCGCGAGAGGTCCTTTTGTGTCGCAAAGGCCTTCTCGCAGCCCGAGAAGAGGCAGGAGAAGTATTTGATGTGGTACTTTTGGTGTTTCCTGTGCAAGATAATGGTTAGCCTTTTGGGCACTCGCATAGCGGTGCAAGGGAGAAGCTCTTACGCCAAGTCTGAAGGACGGCGGAACTCCTTTCCGCAGTGACAGACTTTCCGTTCAGTACTCTCAGAGGTACCCGCCCAACTATAGGATTCGTCTCGGGGACTTGATGAGATCGAGGAAGTCCTGGTTGGGGACATTGGGATGCCGTCGGTTGGGGCGCTCTCGCCATTCCTGTGCGGCGGCCAAGAATAGTGTTGGTTATCGGCGGAGTCTAAATTCCTGTTGTCTCCGAGACGATACTCAAAGCGGTTGATTGAGTGGAATCGGTTGTCAAAGGGCTTATTACGAGCATCGTCGAAACGAGGCTCGGGTTGCATCGGCTCGTAGGCTCGAGGTGTACCTTGTGTTGCCCACTGCTGGGATCGAGAATCAAGGCCTTGGTTGAAGGATTGACCCGTAGGCAGTCCATGGGCAATTTCGATTGATGAATGATACATGGTAATGTCGTCAGAAGGTTCTTTGTCTTTGTTTGATGTGTAGGTGGTTGATCACTTCGGTCTACGGAAGGGGACTGGGGGGAGTAAATAGACGCACCCCAAACCTGAACCAATGCGAGGCTGCCCGGCCGTGGTTCGATGATGTCCCGCAGGTTGAGTGCGTTGGGATAACGCTTTAACATAGGGCTCCATCTTGGGTTATCGCGGCAGGCAACGAGGCTTTTGGCATCAATTGGGCAAAGTTGTGCCAACATATCCAACGACGCGGATAGGAGGTGAGGCTTGCGGCCCAGAAAGGGGCCAGTACGACCAAGGCGTTTTTCATTAAGAATTGGTAACGCTGTGTCGGGCTCAGTAGCAGGGGCTGATGCCCAACCGACGTGTCGATTTTCCAGGCTGGATTCTGACACAACCACAGCCAATAGAACTCCCAGCCCGAGGTATTGGTGTCCAATTGTGAATTTAGGGCTCGTGGCACTTCGCAACGCATTCATCGGTGCCTTCACCGAGGCCATGCATGACATTCCAGCCAAGGCTCGGCACCTAGAGGCATCGGGAGAGTTTGATGTCAATCATGGGGTGGGGGGGTCAACCAATCTCGATTCCCAATGCTACACAGCGCCCGCTTTAGGATATAAAGGTTGCAGCGTCCCAACTCGATGTCGGGCGCGAACGATGAATGCCTTACAACGAAGAGGGTGCCAGGAGTCTTAGGTTGCCAGAGGCAAGCAACTCTCGACGACAGCTGTGCAGCGACCTCGTGATCGTTTGGCTGAAGGATTATTCATGTGATGAAATTCGGGCTTCATTGCTGACAAGTTGGTCCGCTACAGCCCTGCCCAAAGCCATCCCCAATCACGCATTGCCAATGCAACTTATTCGCCATAAACGTTCTCTCTTGTCTCATTTCCTGACCGCCTGCCATCCCCTCGCAACGCTCTTTTCTTTCACGCCAGCCAGGTCCCGGCTTCGTTACTAGCCGTATCGAAATTCATGTTTAAGGAATTGATTGCTTTTATTTCCAGTGCTGTTTGGGCACTCCTTCGCGATGCCTGTGCTCTTGAGAGGGTAGTCGAAATAGTCCTCGCTTATGAACTTGACGACATCATTCAATCGTCTGATAACCGTGGTACTAGTCTTAGAAATTATGGCAACTATCAAGCCCATTGCTGATAGCACAGAGACTACCAAGGTCAGGGCGATTCCCGGTTCGGGTAGAGCGACGTTGCGATACATCAATCGACCAGTTGCTGCAACGCTTAAAAAGAAAATGCTGTCTAAGAGAAAATATTGACCACGCGATAAGGTCATGCGGCAAATTGCTCGGAGTCTAGGACTAGAGACGCATGAAAGGATTCCGTGTACGATCTTCACTGTTTCACGACGGTTTGCGCCCATCGGTCAGATCCACGGCGTCTGTGGGGGTGAAGCAATTCTAGAAGGCAATTCTAGAAGGAATGGAGCCGGTCCACATTGAACAGTGAGAAAGTACACATCTTATTCGTTTTTGGAACGGCGTTCTATGTCCCTCGGGAAGCGATTAAGCGATTTTCTCTGTCAAGACTTGGACTCTTCAATCCGCTCAATGCCACTTTTCAGACCGCTCAATGCCAACTGCCAAGGTGCTGAGGCCCTGCCGCATTTCCGCAGGTCGTCTTGGCGGCTTAATTCAGTCGCTGAAGCCAGTGGCACTGACCGGTGTGGGCTCCAAGTTTGGGGCTGTGTACAGTACAGTAGCTCTGTGCTGTGGACCAATGTTCGGAAGCTCGGGGTGCCAAGCACTCGCCGGCCATTGGATAAAGAATGGATGGATCGGATCAGCTTCAGAGCCAATGGAGAAGCTAAAAAGTTGGAGAACAAGAATGCCTATTACCTATGTCTGTGGGTTTGAAGTAGACAGTGATTCACAGGAATCTTGATGGCGATGGAGATATCAATCGGCAAGCCCGGCAGTATTTGTACCATCCTGGAGGAGGACAGTGTACTGTGTCACTATATCTAAGTTTTCGCACGGACCGATCCTCCCTGATGACGTTGCTTCTGAGCCAAGACTCTTGGGAGCTCCCTTGGTTTAACCCCACCAAAATGTGCCCATCTCCCAGCTCGCAAACATTCCACCTCCTCCATCATCGTCAAGATGGCTGCCTTTCTTCGAAGCAAGCAGACGGGCATGCAGAATGACCTGTCTGCGAGTATCCGACCTGAGCTTTTTATGCCCGATGACCAGGCCCGCTATGGCATCAACTCCCAGATCAGGTTTGCCCCGCCTCCGAATCCTCCGCTGCCGGGTCTTGGCCATGCTCGCCGGCCGTCGCGTTTGCGTCCTTGTCGCTAACGTCATTGTGTGCTGTAGCTGCTTCACTTACGATCCCGTCCAGTCGCTGCTTGCGATAGGCACGAGCGAGAGCAAGTTTGGCCCCGGCAAGATCTCCGTCTTTGGCCAGCGTCGTGTCCAAAAGATCCTCGAACCGTCCCGACGCACTTCTTTCCAGTTCCTCCAGTTCAGTGGAAACCGACTCATCAGCATCGACAAGAAGAATGAGCTTGGGATATGGGATCTTGACACGGGCGAGCGAGTTTATTCCCTCGTCATCGCTGGCATTGTCGTCTCTCTGGTTGCAGACCCCATGCTGGACTGGGCCTTCATCGGTCTCCAGAACGGAGACGTTTTGGCATATGATCTGGACCGTGGTAACCTTGCCCGGGCTTTCCGGTTGCCCAACTTCTGGAAGGAGAAGGACCCAAGCACAAAGGTGTCCAGTCTCGTCTCGATATCGCTTCATCCCAGGGACATTGGGAAACTGCTAGTGGCATATACCAACGGAGCCGCTGTCTACTCCTTCAAGCAGAGTCGGCCAGTTCAGTTCTACGAATATGTCTTGCCGGCTGGCGCCCCGGGCGGAAATGGCATTGCCGTTGATTCAATTAGAAAGCCAAGGCTGACCCATGCGCTCTGGCATCCCTCTGGTACCTTCATCCTCACGGCCCACGAAGACGGCAGCTTGGTCTTTTGGGATCCCAAAGAGGAGAAAGTCGTTATGGCCAGAACACTGACAAACATGAATGTGAATCAGCCAAGCCCCGAATC
This sequence comes from Ilyonectria destructans, assembly GCA_020740775.1. Taxonomy (NCBI): domain Eukaryota; kingdom Fungi; phylum Ascomycota; class Sordariomycetes; order Hypocreales; family Nectriaceae; genus Ilyonectria; species Ilyonectria destructans. The sequence continues at coordinate 456,635 of JAHEWK010000014.1, forward strand.
CGAAACACTACCCACAGAGCCCATTATCAAGATTGCCTGGTGCTGCAAGGAGAACTGCGACGATAGCGGATTGTTGATTGCTGGCGGACAGCTCCTTGACGCGTCGCCAAAGGGCTTGACTTTTATTGATCTTGGCATCACGCCCATTTATGCTACATCCTCGTGGCAGATTCTGAGCGCCTATTGCCGTGGCAAGCGTCAAACTACCTTACCTCTTCCCTCTGGTGCCCAGGCAGTCGACTTTCTCATGATCCCCCGGGCCTCGCCTCATTTTTCCGGCGCTCAGGATCCCATCGCAATCATTCCTTTGCTGTCCTCGGGTGAGCTCATTACGATGAGCTTTCCTTCTGGATACCCCATCAGCCCCACGAATCAGCTTCATCCTTCCATCTTTTTTGTCCATCCCTTCATCTCGAAAGTCAACGTATCCAGTTTAGAGCGACCCAGGTGGCTATCCATGATGGAGAAACGGAACCAGGGAGAGCCCATTTTGAAGGGCGGCGCCGAAGGACCTCGGCCACGCAAGAGATTTGAGGAGCGTACAATCATCCAGGCGGCCCATGCGGATAGCATCATTCGAATCTGGGATTCAGGCCATGCCGACGACATCGAAAACGGAAGCCAGCTGCAGGTCGATGTTGCTCGAGCACTGGATCGATCTGATGATATTGAAATCACCACAATGAGCATGGCAACCAATACCGGCGAGTTTGTTGTCGGAACGCGCACAGGTGAAGCTATCATCTTCCGGTGGGGAGCGAACCGATTCTTTGGAAAGGAGCAGTCGCAGCAACTAGACCCAAACCCCAAAGGATTGACTGATATCAGCTCGAGGGCAGAGCCGACCCTCAAAGAGGGACTCCAACCTTTGGTTCTGTACGAGATGATGATGGGACCTATTACAGCCATTCAAATATCCAATGTCGGATTTGTGGCTGTTGGATCCGAACTTGGCTTTATTACCCTGATCGATCTCCGTGGCCCAGCAATCATTTATCAAGCCCCGATGACCGATTTTGCCAAGCAAGACAAGCGCTCGTCCTTCCTCAGAGGCCACCACTCAAGCTCTGGGCCACCAAAAGAATGGCCAGTGGTGATTGAGTTTGGTGTCATGACTCTAGACGATGACAAGTATTCCAGTATCTGTTGCTTTGTGGGAACGAACTTAGGCAAGGTCATCACTTTCAAGCTACTCCCAGGTAACAACGGTAGCTATTCTGCGCAAGTGGCGGGCTTCGTCGCATTCGATTCCAAGGTTATTTCGCTCAGTCCCATTAATGCAGACACTGGGAAACCTGCTGCTGCTACCGGTCAGATAGTGGCGGGTCTTAGAGAGGGCCATCAGGTTAATGGCGTACTCGTGGCAGGTTAGTTTGCCAAACAATAGCTTTGCGGTAAAGTACTAATCGGATGATAGTCACACAAACTGAAATCAGAATTTTCAAGCCAGCTAATGCAAAGGGGGCATCCAAGGAGTTTGACGACATCCTATGCGACGCCGCAAGTGTTGCGGAGCTCGAGCTGCAAGGATTTGCGGTTGTTGCAACTTTTGGTGACCGAACCGCGCGAGCATTCTCTATCCCCGGCCTCAAAGAGATCGGCAAGGCGGATTTGCCAATGATCGACATCAGCCGCAGCACGGCTTCTGTTGTTACTCAAACTGGTGATATCTTTGCGTGGTCTGGTCCTAGTGAACTGGCAGTCATCCACGTCTGGGGTACCGGAAAGCCTCCCCAGCAATCTCCCGATACTCTGATCAACCCGAAAATGGAATGCCCACCTCGTCCAACAATTTCAAACTTGCAGTGGATTTCGGGTACCCAGTACATCTCGCCCCCTGACCTAGATCTACTGGTCGGCGGGCCCGACCGACCACCCAGTAAGCGAATGATGGAGGCGGCAGCGGCAGAGCAACGTGCTGCTCGAACCGGTGAAGCTGGACCTGCCGGATCTAGCCAGGAAGGCTGGGGAGACTACCTTTCGAGACAACTGAACGAGCGGACGGAAAAGCTGAACATGATGGGTGATAACATGGATAACCTTCAGGAACAAAGCGCTGGGTGGGCGAACGATGTGAACAAGTTCATTGGCAAGCAGAAGAGGAATGTGGTGCTAGGTGGGCTGAAAGGGAAATTCTTTTAAAGGTTTCTTTGAGAAGAACAGTTCTTTGGTCGAGGAATTACCCTGTTGATTTAGTGGATGTCAAACAAACAACTCTAGCGTGATACCAGGGCCGCTCTTTCAATCTTATTTGGCCTAATTTAAAGTGGGAGTCTATAAACAATCGCGATTAGCAACCGACCTTGAGTATTTGAAAACATCAAACCCCATGCTGTACTATCTATCAATCCAACGGACCCTAGTCAACTAAACTAGCACCAGCCTCATGGTTCGACGATGCGAACTCTTATCTCCCGTTGTTTCGCGAGGACTTGATCCATGGTGGGAGAGGCGATCCTCGCTTGCTTCGGTTCGCTCACTTGATTCACCTCGGGAGAGGAGAGGACTGTTCCCATGGAATAACAAGATTCGAGGTCGGTATCGTCTCCTTGGAACGGCCAAACTGTGGCGGGTTCATCAAGATTGGCATTGTCCCATTCCAAATCCGTTTTCTGCCGCCCTTCGTCCTCGTCACCCAGTCTTTCTTTGCGAGCCTTGTTGGGGTCTGAAAGGGATCTTTCTCGTACAATGTCCTGCCGGCTACCTTGAGTTGGCTTAAGGCTGTGTTCGGATCTCTCGGTAGCCTCATTCGGGAGGTTCTCTTGAGCTGGCTTAGTCAGACATCTCCCCCCAAGTTCAAATGGCTCAGGTTGACGGAGGGATCGATACCTGGCTATAGGTCGTTGACTATTGTGAGTTGGCTCAAAGCTCGATCGGTCCCGTGTCTCATCCCTGCTGGGTCGTTGCTCGGTCAGGCCCCGGTGTCTCTCTCTCTCCCCACTGTTGCCAGAAGGCGGAGATTTAACTGCAGTTTTGACGATAGTAGCCTCCAGGCCAGCCGCAGCATCTTCGGCCCCCGTACTCTGCCCGGATGGTCGTTCATTCTGCTGCTCTCGTTGACCGTCGACTCTATTTCTGCTCACAGCTGGTGTCATGCTGACCGTGGAGATATCAGCAACTCGATTGTTTCGAGCACTGGGTGTCACAACCGCAGGAAGCCTGGCGGCCATTCGTCTAAGCCGTCGGTTTTCCCTTTCCACGACACCATTTGCCGCATTTGCCGACTTCAACAATGCTTGAATGCGGGCTTCTTCAGCCTTTGCAGCATTCCGATGCTTTTGAAAATCGGCAGATACCTCCTTTAGTTTCTTCGACGACAAACTATGCCGTCTTCTGTACACGAAGGCGACAAATACCATGAGTAATACCAATGGGCCCAGGATAGCCAAAGCGGCCATGTAAGCCACGTCCTTCACCTCTTCTGCTCGGCCCTGGATTGACCGAGCGGCCAGAGACTCCAGATTGATAGCGGGCATAATGGGCGAATATCGAAAGCTGTCAATGGAGTAGTCAGAGCAAGTTTCGGCCGTCTTGGTGGTTCGGAGTGGAACAGAAAACAGAGGCATGGCTAACGGGTAACTGGACACCCTTAAATGTAGTGCTTGGCCCCTGTGAAGCCAACTCTGTCCGGAGAACAGAATGGGCAAACTACGTTACACATCTTGTTGTTTGCGGGAAACATGCCCGCTGCTGAAAATGCAATCGATGATCAGACAGCGAAGGACCCTTTAGCGAAGCCATTGAGGCTGTTCTAGTTTTTGGATGGCATGAGTTCGGGATGTTGGTTCACGGTTGAAAATATTGCCCAACGCGCGACAATGTCTCAAGAACAAGAAGCAGCGTTCTAAAAAGATATTGTGGCGACGACCCCGCGACAATCCAAAACACACAAAAACACATGAATGGATAAAACCACTACAGGGTAGGTTCCCATGCCGAAGGATGGTGGAAATATGCTGATTGATGATGCGAAAATCGCACGCCATTCTAGTGTATGCACGTCAAGATTGGTAAGCTTCCCACAGGCGGCCGTCACGGGCTAATTCTCGCTGTCCGACTGCTCTAATCCAGCCCGGCGTTGACGCAATGTTTACATGTCAATTATTAATAATCCCCCCGATCCCGAAGCTGCATATAAGAGCTACCCCGCCCGTCCCAGACTTCAGAATGCTTGATATCTATAATAATATATAACCAAGAACACATCCTTTGAACGAAGTATCTACCGCTACTATGGCCTCCGCTCCCTTCTTTGCTCTCGTTGCAGGTGCTGGCCCTGGAACAGGTGAGACAGCTGGCAAATCGTCGAATGCACTTGGACACAGGCCAGGCTAACAATCATAGGGCGAGCTGTTGCGCTCAGATTCGCAAAGACCTACCCAGTTGTGGTTCTCGCGAGAAGCCCCGAGAGTTACAGTGACATTGTCACAGAGATCAAGAAGGCAGGTGGCCATGCGTTGGGCATCTCCACCGACATTGTTGACCCGGCCTCGGTCAACTCTGCTTTCGAGAAAATCAAGAAAGAACTCCCCGGTAGCAAGCTGGCAGCAGCCATTTACAATGTCAGCGGCGGCTTTGCTAAGAAGCCATTTCTAGAGTTGACGACTGAGGAGCTTGACGGCGGCCTCGACGTTGCTGTGTAGGTCATGTTATTTGTCTTGATAAAAACACCAGCTGACAGCCTTCAGACGAGGCTTCGCTAGATTCGCCCAAAACTCCCTTCCCCTGCTTCTGGAGTCGGTGCCGGAGTCTCCTCACCCCCCGTCTCTGCTCATCACCGGTGCCACCGCGTCAGTGAAGGGATCCGCGCATTTCGGATCCTTTGCTGCCGGGAAGTTTGCACTGCGAGCACTGGGCCAGTCTCTGGCGCGAGAATTCGGACCTCAGGGTATCCACGTGGCTCACATCATTGTCGATGGAATCATCGATATTCCCAGGACGAAGAATTTCACCACGGCCAGCTCTGCAGAAGATGCAAAGCTTAGGCCAGAAGCGGTAGGGTTTATAACTATCCAACTACCACATGATTACAAAGCTGATAGTCCATCTATAGATTGCGGAGACCTACTGGCATTTGCACACTCAGCATCGTTCGGCATTCACGCAGGAGATCGATATTAGACCATATGTGGAAAAGTTTTAATGAAGCCCCGATGCTCCGGGTTTCTCAGATGAAGGAGGGGAATTATCAAACACGGACTGAGATTGTAACGGTTCAACGCGTGGTCATGGTCCCAAAGTTGCGATGGTATTAAATTGGAAAACCATTCCTCTGCCTGAACTGATTGATCTTTCCAAACTGCGGTGCTTTCAGTTTGTGCAAACATAGAAATCAAAGCAGATTTGGATCGTCTTGAGTGGAATCTGCTCCTCCATGAAGTCTCGATATTAGGCGTGACCTATGCACTAGTGGACGACCCCAACCACACAAATTCTGCTAGCGATATCCCTTGAAATGCTTCAAGGAGAACCAGGTATCTCCTTAATGTTAATTTCTTGGCTGGTCGTGCGAGATTGGTGCAATCCCCCAAACACGATGGTCATATCCCAACCTCCTGTTCCATGTCGCTTGCAAGTTTGGTTCTGGTAGCATGATGGTTCTCTCCAAGGAGTGAATGTTTTGATCTGAAAAGACTCGCTGGGATGCATTAATTAGGAAGGGCCGATCATCCGACGATCGGTCTCGGCTCTCGTCGACTAGGGATGTGTTGATGCCATAGCAGGGCAGGGAGGGTCGAGACCTTCAGCTCCGAAGGGTCCCGTCAGTGCCCCTTAGCCTTTGGAGCTGACTAAAATTGTACACTAAGATTGATCTATGTTATGATTGATACCTCGTATTATCGGAAGTCGCAGGGTGAATCATGTACCAGTGTTCGGGAAGGCTGGGTTAGAGATGAAGTGAGACACCAATTCATTCTTGGTGTAAACCCCCTGAATTACATTAAGGTTATTACCTGGAATCTTAGTGATATGTAGAAGGGACAATTAGTCTATTATGGATGTGGCGGAATGTGAGGTGACTAACAGGATCATGCCCTCACTATCCGACGCGTCGTGATCGACACCACCATCCCCAGCATTCCAACTCAGGAATCAGACACACAAGTCTTAAATATTCTAACTGGACATTTCTCGGGACTTTGACAAGACTTGTTTCAGACCCACCGGGAGCAACGCCGAGTGGACACTGAGGGCCGGAGAATTGTAACGTTTCAGTTCCTTCTGTTGACGTCAGCTGGTGTCTGTCCCTATTCGGATCAATTCCGCGACATTCCAGCCTCTCCAGTATTGATCTCGCGTTGATGATGGGTGATGGGAACATATCCAAGAAAGTATAAGAACCGGAAGGCAATCGCCATTCTATGAACGACTTTCATCACCAACTTCTACACTCACTCCTTTGTTTCCATTAACATCCATCCACCTCGTGGACAGTCATTCGCTTCTTATTCACTCTTTCGAATTCTTTTAAAAACACTCACTCAATATGATTCGCTCTATGCTTGTTGTTGGCGTCATGGCCGCTGGTGCCATGGCCCAGGTTGACGCCGCCCCAGCTATCGTCGCCAGATGCCCTCCAGGCGTTGTCGATTGCCACGCCTGGGAGCATCTCGCTCCCGCCGACTTTCCGATGCCGGTGCGCCCACCTGCAACTGTGGTGGAGTGTCCTCCTGATGTCATTGACTGCTCTTACCGCAAGCCTGAGCCGCCCATGGAGCCTCCTTCCGGGGAAAAGCATGCCGAATGCCCCCCTGACATTGTCGACTGTCCTTACCGCCAACACAACTGCACTCCCGAGGGATGCAAGCCTCCTACTGAGCAGAAGCCCCCAGTCATCCCTCCTGTTGTGATCGTGCCTCCTTGCGAGGGTTGCCACCACCCTATGAACTGGACCAACGGCCATGGTTGCCCTCTTGGGGGATGCGGCTTCATCAAGGTGCCGGTTTCATGCAACGGCGTGGACTGCAAGAAGCCCGAGATGCCTGAGTGCCACGGAGAGCACTGCCCCATGCCTCCCCCTCAGTGCCATGGCGAGAACTGTCCCATGCCTCCTCCTGTCGTCAAGATCCCTACTTGCACCGGCGAGGGTTGTGTCACTCCTCCTGTTAAGGTCCCCTGCACCGGCGAGAAGTGCCCTCCTACCACTACTCAGACCGAGACCTGCCCTCCCGGCGGTTGCAGCACCGAGACCCCCGTCGTCATCGTCAGCGCCGGATCGAAGGCCTACTCTGGCAGTGTTGTGGCTGCCGCCGCTGCTCTAGCCTTTGCCTTCAGCCTCATCTAAATGTCTTGGAGATGCTCATAAAACGCGCCTACGTTGGAACATGATACTGGATGCTTAGGATGGATCCTGACGAGAGTTATGTTTGGGAATCTAGACTGGAATCTTTGCCTTGGACGAGAAAATAAAAAACTTGGGGATAAATCTCTAAATACCCGATATTTCTGTGCCCATTGTGAATTGCACCCGAATTGATGTATCACGAGCCAGAGTGTGTTCATATGAGACAAATTCTAGCAACAATTAACGTAATAGACATGACTAGTTAAGCTTGAATATGTCTGGGAAAACTATCAACGCCAAACGGACATGAATTCATCCAGCTAGAGTAAGCCTCCATTACAACGTTTTCGTCACGCGGGATGTCAGCAATTCGCGTCAAGATAAAGATACTCAGCTGCTGATATATCTCAGCTCGAGACATAACTTTGAGACACCATGATAAAATGATCATTTGATATTTGCGGCGATTGCAAAGTCAGTGATGATTGATCTGGACAAAATCGAGGTCTGTAATCAAGCCGCACATTGAGTAAGAGCAAATTTGATAGCTTTGCATTGTGTACAGCTGTTCCAGCCTGAGGAACCATTTTCAGCCAGCTAAATCCTTTCATCAAGTACGCCGATTTATTAGCTTGTCGTCAAGTATGCAAGTATGCCATGCCTGCTAGGATGTGGCGACAGTGCGTCCGGGCTATTCTTCGGGCTGTTCCAACAAAGAGTAATCTGCACGTTCATAACAGATGTCATATTTGTTTTCTTTATCTGCATATCAAATGACGGCTGTATTTCATGCATTTTAGCAGCCTCACTTGACCGCCGTGAAATCAACTGAATAGGAACCTAAGACAACAGTTAGGCCAGGGGCAACACATCATCCCCTGCTTCATACAGTTTGGCGCATGCTTAGAACCCCGTGAAATGAGGCGGGTGTCTTGGACGGAGATTGCGGCTCGTGTTAGGGCCATGACTCCAATTGCAGGTGGTAACGCCCGCAAGAAAATTGCAAGGCTGCCCCCCACGAGACCTGCAGGTCTAGCGGAAGGGGTCAGCTCACAGATCAGATGCCCATGAATAAAAGGAAGCCTTGGTGGTGGAGGCTGACCGCCAGGGAAATACGGCTGGCGAAACCACTTGTCTCTGCGGGCGGAAAGTTAGAGCCCGCCCTAACAGCTTGCCGTCACGCGGGTCACCAGGGGATGGCATCCTCAGAAAGCTACCATTTCGGTACTTGAACTAGGACAGGGCTTCCCGTAGCACCGGAACTTGCCTGTGGAGTGGCTAGCTTGCAGGTCTCTTCCTGGAGTGGTGGGTTGCATGATGGGCCGCATGTCTACGGCCCATCTATTGGGCGTCAAGTTGCATCGAGACCCGAATCCCCCAAAGTGTACGTCCAGGTATACGCAACCAAAGGTTCACCGCTCTCTCCGATCATGCACCATCTTGTGCTCATGCAATGCAGGCCCCTTTCTCGGCGAAAGCCGAAAGAGGACAAGATGAGGCGAGGGATCCTGTAGCCTTGAATTGGCGTGGAGAAATGGATGCCAGACCCATCCAGCGGTGAGACATCGCCGTGCTTGGGCGAATTTTCTGGAAAAGGCACAATGCAGGTCCAACTCATCCACCGATCGATGAAGCTAGCAAATGGTCTTAGTGACTCGTAATGTCTCGCCGGGTCCAGTACGATGTGCCCCGGCTCCAAGTTCTGGTCTTGCAGCTGTAGCCTAATGTACATTTTCGGTCATCTTTGCGTTCGCGAAACAGTCGGGGTATACTCGTCAAAACGGACCAGCACCTGGGCACCGGGATCACCCATACACAATTTTGTCTTGAACTGTCACGAGATGCTATTTTTATTGTTTGGTGAGCATATCCGAGCCTGTTTCGATGTATTGGGTTTTTGAGACGCAGATCGGAATACGAGAAAGGTCCAGCCTGAAACAAATTCGCGGCGTTTCATCAAAGTAAGCCGCACGGGACGGCCAACAGCTGACCGTCAGCCAGGCGAGGTTGATTGAAGGAGAATGAGACTGTAACGGGTCAGGCCCACTTGGCTGGCGGCTCTGCCGCCAAGCCCGAATTCTTCTCCACAGCGCCATCGAGTTGATTCTCGAATCTTCTATATTAAAGAAGATATAACGCGTCTTCACGCACCCAGTTTGTATTTAGATTCTTTCCTTTCTTCATCTTGAAAGTAAACAGCATAGGGACTAGTTAGTTGAATCAACTCACTAGAGGCCTTTCACATACTTTCAAGATCACTTCAGAAATCTGCTGAAGTCCAGAAGTCAACGACTCATCCCGAGTCCAGAAGTCAAAAAGTCAGCCGAAGCACCCGAAGCACCCAAAGCACCCGAAGCACCCGAAGCACCCGGAGTTAAGAAGTTAGAAGCACCAGAAGCCACAAGCGAAGAAGAATAATGGACCACTCAGACGGCATGACTCAGGGGGAAACCACTAGCCAGTCGGCTAGCGTACTCGAGCAACTCTTGAGCGAAGTCAGGCTTATGCGGTCCGAGAATATGGCCCTAAGAGAGGCAAATGAGGAAACGAAATTGAAGCTGTTAGCACTGGAAACGTCCATCCAGTCTATACAGCCCACACCAGCGCCCACGCTGGCGCCAGAAGACAATAAGACAACCGCTGTTCCTGTCACTCCCAACACTACTACCAACCCTTCTATCACCGCCGATCCCGCCAATACGGTTATCACTTACAGTCCTCACCCGACCAAGCGCCCCAAGCTGCGAGATGTCCCGAAGTACAGTGGTGACAAGTCCCAGTGGCGTAGCTGGAAGTTGGAGACCGAAGGGAAGCTACGAGTCGACGGCGAAGCCCTCGGAGACGCAGAGGGCCACTTTATGTATGTCTTTATGAGCCTGGAAGGCAAGGCTAAAGACAATGTGACCACCTTTGTGGAGATGCAAATTGAGAAGAGGACGTTTAATGTGGCTGAACTGCTCAACCGCCTTGAACTGTTGTACGGAGAGAAGGATCGTAAACAGAGAGCTACTCGCAACCTGCACTCGATTAAGCAAGGAGAAAACGAACCCTTTACTTCGTTCTACCCTCGTTTCGAGAAAGAGATCGCCAACGCCAATGCCGAATATTGGCCAGATGACAGCAAGATTTCTTACCTCCAGGAGGCACTAAACGACAGAATGAAGGCCGCTCTTATAGGCTCTGATTCCGTCGCGATTAGCACCTACGTTGGGCTGGCAAAGAGGTGCGACTCGCTTAGCAGCCAGATGGAACTGTTAGGCCAGTGGAAGAAACCTCGCGGCAACACGAGGGGCTTGGACAACCACGGTAGTCAGAGCAGCCAGAGATCTCAGCAACAGCATGTCCAGCAGGCTGAGGTCAGAAGAGAGGACATGATGGAATGGGAGCCAACCCCACAAGCATCCACTCAAGTAAACGCTGGGCGCACCCGCGGCGGCAAGAACACGAATGGCTACCAGTCCAGGCGACCAGAGGATCAGGCTTTGCTCGGTAAGCGTGCCAAGTGGGTCGATCAGGATGAAATGGATGCACGCTACCGCGAAGGACGTTGTCTCCGTTGCGGAAGAGATAACTGCAGAATCGAACGCTGTCCATTAGCCGCACCTATTCGGCCCGGGAGCGTAACCAGACGCACTCAAGTCAACGCCGCAGCCCCCTCGCGCCCCTCGGTTACCAACGCCGCGATCGTTGAAGAAGGCGAAGATGCCACTCTCCAGAGCGACGGAGATTCAGACTAGGAACACGCGGCGGCTGTGAGAGAATGGGAGACAACCGGTAAAAAGAGAATGGATGGAGATCCATTCATAGCAGACGTTAGGGTGAATGGAACGGACTTCGTACCATCCCTCGTCGACTATGGTTGCCTCTGCTACGGCGCGGTTAGCAAACGGACCTTCCAATCTCTTCAGCTGCCACATATACCTGTTCAACCTCGCATCCTCGAGAATGCAGCAGGAGACGGCAAGGAGGTTAAGATCGACAAGATCACTTACTTATCGATCGACCTAGACGGACACCAACAGCGCCGTGTATTTATGTACGTCATTGACGACCTTAACTGGGATATGATTCTAGGCAAACGATGGATGGAAGATCAAGATGTTCACATTCATGCGAAGGAAGGATACTTGGAGATCGGAACCAGTGGAGCTCAAGTACAAGACCGACAACGCTATCGGCCCCCTCGACTAGAGGTCTCGAAGGTGATGGCCGCTGCCTTTCTAGGCGACGTGCGCCGCAACAGACGTACAGGCGGCGTTGGAGTTTATGCCGTCACGATGGCGGACATCGACAAAGCCTTGAGACCGAAACCAAAGATCGACCCAGTGGAGAAGTTGCCACCACACTACCACAAGTGGTTACAAGCCTTCTCTCGACAACTGGCCAACCAGTTACCTCCCCACAGGCCAGGCGTTGACCTGAAGATCGAAGTCCTACGAGACGAACACGGCCGCGAGAAACCCCTACCCTGGGGTCCGCTTTATGGCATGTCTCGCGAAGAGCTATTGGTACTGCGGAAGACACTTACAGAGCTTCTCGACAAGGAGTTTATCAGAGTTAGCAGTTCACCCGCGGCGGCACCGGTTCTCATGGTGAAAAAGCCTGGTGGAGGCGTTCGCTTTTGTGTGGATTACCGAGGACTGAACAACATCACCAAGAAGGACCGCTATCCGCTGCCCTTACTCAACGAAACGCTACGCACTGTGGCAAAGGCAAAGTGGTTCACGAAGCTAGATGTTATAGCAGCATTCCACAAGATCAGGGTCGCCCCCGGAGACGAAGAAAAGACGGCCTTCAGAACACGCTACGGATCTTTTGAATGGCTGGTAGTCCCATTTGGACTGACAGGTGCACCCGCAGCCTTTCAACGGTATATCAACAGCGTGCTCCAAGACTACCTAGACGATTTCGTGTCAGCATACATCGACGACGTGTTGATCTTCTCTTCTGGAAGCATTCAAGACCACCGCGACAAAGTCGGCAGGGTCCTCCAACGCCTAATGGATGCTGGGCTACAGCTAGACATCAGCAAGAGCGAATTCGAAGTCAAGACGGTGAAATATCTCGGGTTCATTATCGAGGCGGAGAACGGGATCCGAGTCGATCCTGAGAAGGTCAAGGCTGTCAAGGAATGGACTACGCCAACGAACGTAAAAGCCGTTAGAGCCTTTATCGGTTTCGCGAACTTCTATAGGATTTTCATGCCTGAGTTCTCAGAGATAGCAGAGCCGCTGATACGGCTAACGAAAAAGGACGTACCCTTCCGTTGGGACGACCTATGCGAAGAAGCCTTTGAGAAGCTTAAGGACCTGTTGATCACGGCCCCTATTCTAGCTCATTTCCACCCGGAGAGAGAGACTATCGTGGAGGCAGATTCTTCAGGATTTGTCACTGGGGGTGTCCTCTCCCAGCGAGACGACGAAGACGGACTATTACGGCCTGTCGCCTATTTCTCGAAGAAACACTCGCCAGCAGAGGTCAACTACGCTATTCACGACAAGGAACTGCTTGCTATTGTAAGGTGTCTGGAGCAATGGGAACCAGAGCTGCGAGCTGTGAAGAATTTCAGGATCCTCACGGACCATCAGAATCTGAAATACTTCTATTCGGAGAGAAGATTAACGGAAAGACAAGTACGATGGTCGGAGTTCTTATCCAGGTTCCATTTCACACTCGAATGGAGACCCGGAAAGAAGGCTGGACTGCCAGACGCGCTCTCTCGACGAGACCAAGATATGCCAGCCGACTACTCGGACGAGCGGCTCAAGGCACGCATTATGAGGCTCTTTCAGGACGACCATCTTAGAAGGGTACGCATCTCGACAGTTTCCACCAACACTGAGGGCGCCCTGGAGTTTGATTTCGAAAAGGATATCAGGCTATTCGAGGACCAGGAATTGCAGCAACTTTGGGACGCCGCACGCCGAGAGGACAAGCTCTACCAGGAACTCACGAAGCTAGTAGCGAATGGAGAGAAGAACTTACCGACACAGTTGCAAAAGGAGAAGGTTGTGAGTATCTCAGAATGCTCACTGGATGACAAAGGTCTCCTATGCTTCCGGAATCGTGTCTGGATACCCAACTCTGAGCCGCTGCGCACGAAGATTATTCAAGCAACACACGACTCCCACATTACCGGGCACCCGGGGAGAGACCTTACGTACTCTATTCTGTCGAGACGCTTCTTTTGGCCGGGCGCAGCTAGCGAAGTACGCCAATTCGTGCGTAACTGTGAGGTCTGCGGAAGGAACACCATTTGGAGAGACACGAAGAGAGGGCTCCTGAAGCCATTACCCATTCCGCAACGAATATGGAGCGAGGTCACTATCGACTTCATTACGGACCTCCCACCATCGGGACGGGATGGCGCGACGAACTGCATGGTAGTCACAGACCGGCTTACCAAAGGCGTCGAACTCGAAGGCATGAGCGATATCTCCTCGGAAGCGGTTGCTAAGAGACTCTTCGAACGGCACTACCCGGTCCATGGTATTCCAACAGCCATAACCAGTGACCGTGGGCCCCAGTTTGTCAGCGACATGTGGAAGCACTTCTGCAAACTGCTGCAGATCGAGCAGCGGCTATCGACGGCGTACCACCCACAGACGGATGGAGCGACGGAGCGAATGAACCAAGAGGTTGAGAAGATCCTACGAATATGGACAAACTATCTCCAAGAGAATTGGCTAGACCTGCTACCAATAGCCATGGCAACAATCAACGAGAGGGACGCGGCCTCTACCGGCCTAAGCCCGTTCTTCTTCATGCACGGCTACCACAACGAGCCAATTCAGCTAGTCGAGGATCGAAGAGCAGAAGATGCGAGGGAGGGCGAGGTTATGGCAGAAGACTTCATCCAGAGACTTCAGGACGCCACAGAGTTTGCGCAAGCTGCAATAGCTATGGCCCAAGAGATACAGCAAGCCCAAGCCAACAGGCACAGAACTGCCTCGCCCCGCTACAAGCCTGGAGACTGGGTATACCTTAATCTGAAGAACGTCAAGACGTCACGGCCTTGTAAGAAGCTGGACTGGCTACATGCAAAATACCAAGTGGTCGAGGAGATTAACCCACACGCCTACAAGTTAGACGTGCCCGGACGCATACACCCAGTATTCCATGTGGATTTGCTCCGGCCCGTCCCTGACGACCCGCTACCATCACAGCAGGTCGATCACGAGAGCGCCCCACCAGTGCTGGTGGACGGTCAAGAGATGTACCTCGTTGAACGCATCCTCGATGAAAAGAAGGAAGGCACGCACAAGAAGGTGCTCGTGAAGTGGGTGGACTATTCGAGACCCACGTGGGAGCATCTCAGTGCTGTACGGCATACGGATGCATGGAAACAATGGACAAAGCGGAAGAAGAAGAGAGTCAACTTCGAAAATCATCGTGAGATACACGCCAACTCTGGAGGAGGGGGGTAATGTAACGGGTCAGGCCCACTTGGCTGGCGGCTCTGCCGCCAAGCCCGAATTCTTCTCCACAGCGCCATCGAGTTGATTCTCGAATCTTCTATATTAAAGAAGATATAACGCGTCTTCACGCACCCAGTTTGTATTTAGATTCTTTCCTTTCTTCATCTTGAAAGTAAACAGCATAGGGACTAGTTAGTTGAATCAACTCACTAGAGGCCTTTCACAGAGACCAAGAAAAGCAAGCTTAGGTACACTGTTCGGATACCATCTCCAACAGTGTTTTAACGCCAACACGCCCAGCCTGCATGTCTCGCCACCGTACTGCAACACGTAAGCGTTCGTGCAGGTCAATCTCACTGTACACTGACGCGCCAGCCGACTTGGCTTGAGTGGGCTGCGTATTACTGTAGGTGGGCGTACCGGTATTGCTTATTGCGCTTCGGTACCGATGTAGACGCAGGAGTAGAAGGCAAATGCCCACCCCACACACATCGACCAAAGAGAGGTGCATGTGTTCACCGATCAATTATCGACAAAAATGCAGAATTTTGTGAAGGGGGAGGCGTCAGTGACTGGCTACCTATGACTGGGAGTCGCAATGGTGCCTCTTATAGTCCTAGACCACGAATACATCGGTTTCCATCCACGATCTGCTACTCTCACTAACTATTATGGTAGGAAATGACACCTTTGGCCCATGCTACGACTGAGGGGTGTATACAGCTTAACCCCTTGTCTTTTTATTTTCGCCCTAATTTATTCCGTTTTACAATTATTTCGGAGGTTCGTTCTAAGAACAAGCCTCCCTCCCCCATGCAACAGATTGCAGGATCGTCGGGATGTTGCTGATTCCGATTTGAGGTACCCTCCATTACGGCGAGGTGAACTCGGGCTAGGGTGCCTTGTGCCTCAAAGTCGACGGCATTTCCCTTTACGCTTAGACTCAAATGAGCTAGTGAAAGCTGCACACTTTGTCCCGTGATGCGGTTCTATGGATTAGACAATGTAACCGGATGCACGCCCGAAATTGCAATGATATGACAGCGATCCACTAGTTGACCAATCAATAATGATTTGACGCCTCTCTGCAAGCGACCCTGAAACGAATACATCGATGGCTGGCCTCAATATCAGAAGTAGCGTCATGGTCTCAGATGCGATGGCCTGGAGGGAGTATCTTGACTAGAGGCCAGGTCTCACACCACAGCCGAGGCACGGTATTGAGCTCCGGCGAGAGGTACCTACCCAAACCTGTGAGCTAAAATCTTTTCAAACTCTCTACATATCTAATATTACCCCCAGCCTTCCCATACATCCTGGCCTCGTGTACTTACAAACTGAGACCAAGCCCCTGCTTTTCGCTCACCATCTACCCGTTGTTGACGTTTCATCTTCTGCAGAAGTAAGATGTGGTCTTTCTTTTCTTTTCTCAGTTTTGGAAAAGCCACTTCAATTTGACATTCATTGAATCTCGTGTGTTCCATACCGTACTGTTAGTTGGATCTAGATCTGTGGGGGAGGGGGCCGGGTTGCTTTTGCCTACAGGGATGAGACGATCAAGGCACCTGGACTCCTTATCAAGCACCACAACTTCACCTTATAAATAGAAGGCGACTTCGCATCCTTAGGTGATGTCTGGACTATACAATACGACACATTTTACCGACCTTCACTGCTGTTCAACAACCATCTCAAGACTCACATGTTGGGCACGAATGACGAAGAACCAAGACTACGATGGCGCAGAACATAGATGCTTCCTCCATGGCGGTAAACCTGAGTCAAGATTGCCTGTGAGCTATTTTAATCGTCTTAGTCTTGATAGCTTCTTGAAATGTTAGCTGAACAATGCCCAGATGCTGTGACATTCCGGCGCCTCCGGAATCTACTGGAAAGGAGCGCGTCAAGACCTTCCTTCAGGATCCCAATCTACCCGTCAGCTACCGATTGATTGAGATTCTTGGACCGCCAAGTCCATCTGATGGGGACCGGAACCCCACGACGAACGACTAGAAACTGGAGTAGCGTCATGGGATAATTCAAGTGAGGGAATCGAGCTGGAGGCTGGAGTCACGACTGGTGATGGAACAATGGGTTTCCCTCAACGTGGCTGATGTTTGTATGATTGAGTAATAATGTACTAAATAATGTTGAATTTATTTCATTGCGTAAATATCAGATGTCACGTCTTGGAGACAGTATGGGGCGGGCATGAGATCAACACCATTGTCGTTTGTGGGGAAGGCGACACGCCCCGCCTGCGGATGCAGCAGAACCTGCCTGTAGGGTCTTGGGCCTTCGATGGAACACTAAGCAATGTGAAATGGAAACCTGCCTCAAATAGTGCATCTCGCAGCCCAAGAGAATACTGATATGAGAAATTGGAGTCCGGGGCTATATACGGAATGCTGAGATAAACGCTCCCTTCAGGTTGACCCGGGATAGCATAATTGGGCTTTGCCACTCGTCTGCGGCTCAATATTCAAACCTTTTCCCCGCCAAATCTCTCAATCGAGGAAGAAGAAATGGATACCGATTGGGCCCTCTAGCGTCAACGCATGTACGTACCTACGTACCTGCTGATCACAGCGCCTCGCCGAGATTAGCGTAAAATTGCCACCTTGTGCTTGGTGATACTTCAATGGCAACGAAATAATGCTCAGTAAAAACTGACGGATTCCAGACCGACAACATGTACCACCGTCAATGGCCGAGCTAAGTTTTTAGGGTAATATTGATTGATGGTATTGGCTTAAAATATGAAGAGCCCCGCCTTACGTAGCTTGGAGGGGTAGGTACGGTAGATGGAACGGCGGCGAGATCGCTCAGCCCAAAAATTTGTTAAAATCTTTTGCTTCGTCATGCGTCGATTGTAGCCGAACATCCCTCGATCCCACACCAGAACGCTCCATCGCGGTTGTACACGACGCAACCAAAGCAATCATGTGTGGCATTTCCGCAATTCTTGTGCGTTTCAGCTTCCTCCCCCTCCTCCCCGCGATGCTCCTACTATGACCGCCCGCGCAATATTGCTACGAGACCCCGCGCTGACCCTTCCCCAGCTTGGCGATACGAAAGCCACCACGGCCGCCGTCGACCTGCACGAATCCCTATACTTCCTCCAACATGTTAGTCACTCTCCCAGACATTCTGCGAAGATCTGCGAAGATGCTGACGCTCGAATCAGCGTGGACAAGATGCCGCCGGCATCACCGTGTGCCAGGGCGGAAGGCTCTACCAGTGCAAGGGCAACGGAATGGCTGCCAAGGTCTTCGCCGAGGGCAAGCGCATCACCGACCTGCCCGGCTACTGCGGAATAAGCCACCTCAGATACCCAACAATGGGTACTTCATCTGCGTACGTGCTATTTGGGAGGCTCCTTTTCCCCCTTGCTGCCGTCTCGGGAGGGAATCCCGTGTGAAGCTCCGAGGATTTACTGACATCTCTAAACTCCAGGTCCGAAGCGCAACCTTTTTATGTTAATTCGCCATTTGGTCTATCCATGAGCGTGAACGGAAACCTGGTGAACAATGGAGAACTTCGTACCTTCTTGGATCTCGAGGCCCGCCGCCATGTCAACACCGACTCAGACTCGGAGCTCCTGTACGTCTCTTCGATTCTTGGGAGTTTAGACAACCAACTACCTCTTGAGGAACCCTGGACACCTTCCAGGGACATCTTCATAGCTATTCGCTAACCGCAAATCGATAGGCTAAATGTTTTCGCGCACGCTCTCAACGAGCTGGGCAAAGCTCGAGCCAATGTGGACGACGTCTTCACCGCGCTCCGGGACGTGTATTTGAGGTGCCACGGAGCCTACGCGTGCACTGCCATGCTTGCAGGCTTTGGAATTCTAGGGTTTAGGTGAGCGGACATGGTCTATGTTTCACTGGCCTTGACTAATGTCTGCAACTAGGGACGAGAACGGTATCCGACCCCTTTGCCTTGGATCTCGACCAAGCACCACCCTCGAAGGAGCCACAGATTACTTTATGGCCTCGGAGTCTGTTGCTTTGACACAGCTTGGCTTCGGTAATATTGTGGATATCTTGCCCGGACAAGCTGTCTTCATTGAAAAAGGAGGCGCTCCCCAGTTCCGCCAAATCGTGGAGAGAAAATCTTACACCCCCGACATTTTTGAATATGTCTACTTCGCCCGCCCAGACAGTTGTATTGACGGATTGTCTGTCCATCGCAGTCGCGAGAATATGGGACTCAAGCTCGCGGATAAGATGAAGAAGGTTTTGGGAGAGAAGGGGATCCAGGACATCGACGTCAGTAAGTGACTCCCTATCTCATTATAACCCTCTCCAGTTTGAGCAAAAGAGCTCTTCCCATAAGCTCCATACATACTACCAGTGTATACTTTTCTAAGGAGATGCTAACATGCCGTATTAAAGTCATCCCAGTTCCAGAGGTAGGCTTTTCTCACCATCCAGCCTTCCAGCCATGGCTAAAAAGTTGAAATTCGCAATTGCTTACTTGACTCCTGCAACAGACCAGCAACACTGCAGCGGCTATCCTAGCCAAGTCCCTGGACAAGCCATTCTCGAATGCGTTCGTCAAGAACCGCTACGTGTACCGGACCTTCATTCTGCCTGGCCAATCGGCGCGACAGAAGAGCGTTCGCCGAAAACTCTCACCTATTAAGTCCGAGTTCAAAGGCAAAGTCGTATGCCTCGTCGATGATTCTATTGTGAGAGGAAACACCTCACGCGAAATTGTATGTGATCCCTCATCATTACTGGCAAAATCTCGAGTCATGGCCAAGATAAACTCTGTCAAATGCCCTATCCATTAAACCCTTGCTAACTTCGATCTTCTAGGTTCAAATGGCCAAGGAAGCGGGGGCCGTTCGCGTTCTCTTTGTCTCATGCTCTCCAGAAATCACACACCCTCATGTTGTAAGTGTAACCCACACCCTTTGTCTTTCCAAAAACCCCTACTAACCTAATCGTTTAAAGTACGGCATAGACCTTGCCGACCCTGCTGGTAAGAATAGCACCTGAAATAACTTTACATAAACCTTGATCAGATTTGCTAACACGAATGCCCAGAACTCATCGCATATAACAGGACAGTGGAGGAAATCGCTCAGCACATTGACGCCGACGAAGTCATCTATCAGGATATTGAGGACCTCAAGATCGCGTGTATGGAGGCGGGTGAGGTCAAGACCGATGTTCACGACTTTGAGATCGGAGTATTTTGCGGAAAGTATAAGACGAACGTGCCCGATGAATATTTCGAGCACCTCAACGAGTTGAGGGGGAAGGGGAAGAAGAGAAAGACTGCGACTGGCGCGAATGAGGAGGAAGAGACAGGCCAACGGAAAACAATCCTAATTGCGAATAGCGGTCCAATGAACGTGGGGCGCCCGCAAAAGGCATCAAGTGCTGCGAATGGAGAAGATGGACCGGACAACCGAGATGACATCAGGTATGTTTACTGACGATACACCTAAGGTGGTGCCGACGATTAACACTTCTACAGCCTTCACAACTTTGCAAACGAATCTTAAGACACCACACAGTTACTAGAAATTGCGTTTTGGATAGACTGGTTAGATGCCAGGACGGCAGGTGCCCACTGGAGATAAAACTGAGTGCGGATTTCTAGGGGCATTAATCTCGCGATCAATTTAAGCATTCCTGGCTATTCTGTTATTTCTGTTGCGATAGAAATTGTTTATCTAAGTGAATCATCTTTCTTCATCCTGTCTTGGCCAAATCTGCAAAGGTGAGGCGTTTGCCCGAGTGTTGAGGCAAGTTTCAAACTGGCTTGGCCTCAGCCCCGGCCTGTAGCTCAATGATAAGGGCGTATCCCCATCGTGTCCCAGAAATTGGTGTTTTTATGTTGTAAAAATAGTGATTAAATTACTGCCCTGTCATCAAGAATACGAAATGTTTCAAATAAAACCAGAGAAATATGTCTGATTGGGATTTGTATTAATGAAAATCTATTAACCGTGAGATTTTTTGTCCTGTCGATATTTCCTTACGCGTCTAATCAACATCCTTCAAGGGCACCAACTCCAAGGACACTTCCCAAAACTTTATCGCTTTCGCCTCATCATATGCCCAGGTTGCATATCCAGTGCCGAGATCTCCACTTTCGGGGTTCCATCCGCCGATGACCTGGCAGTCTTCCAAGGTATAGCCCACCTTTGCCCTCCAAATCCTTTGACAAAGCACCCCAAACAGTGTTGCAGCACCCTGTTCCGGGCTCTTGAAGAAGTGGAACATGTTCGACTTCTTGAGTCCTTCAATCGCCTTTGGTGAGACGTGTTTTTGAAGCCTAGTTTGAATACCTCCGGGATGCAAGGAAGGCGTGGAACTAACTGGCACTATAACGGCGCTCAATCTCATTTCCTGTCCAAATGATGGCAGTCTTGCTCTGGCCGTATGCCGTCCACGGATGGTAAATTCCCTCGAGATTGAGGTTATCAAATTGGAATTCGAGGGCGCGATGCATACTCGAAGAAACGGAGACGACGCGTCATGGGAAAGCCGGAGTGGAGGAGGATAAGAGCGTACTTGGAAGCCATTTTGATGATGGTTTATAATCAGGGGGTTGATGCAAGGAGGCAATGGAAGTGAGAAATGATGATTTATTTCCACCACAATTCTAGGAAGCGGATAGATACTTCTACAAAGCTGGGATTAAAGTTGCCTCCCAGGAGAACCGGATGCAAGTATCTGGGCCCCGCGTCATCACCGGCCGTTGAAGTGGGTTTTCCGCATCCGCGTCCGCGTCCGCCCGCTGCCGCCCGCATCCGCATGGAAAAGCCGCTTGGTTCACTTATTGCCCTCAGTTTTAGCTTGCAACACCAGGATATAGCAGTGTAAGGTCTAGTTCTTGTCTCCATGATCTATTTCTATTTCAAGTCGCAATCCCAAGACCTAGCTCGTCTTCTCTCTCGTCGACCTGTTCATGCATCAATGCTGGAGAATTCTCGCCGTAATTTAGCTGGAGCGATGGATGCAGGCGTTTCGTTCACAGTCTCATTAGCACCCAGCTCATAAAGTGAAATATCAGTGCACCGTAATCAACGCATCGAGCGATTCAGCGTGTCGCATAAGTATGGGAAAAGTGGCTGACTACCTTGAGTTTGCTCCACTCATCCTGCATTTCTGGGCTAACAGAGCGTAATTACTACGTAGTCCGGAGAACCAGAAGGCGGTAACTCATAATTCCGAGCGAAAACGATCTGCCTGTATAATAAGCAGGCCATGTCGCCGTCCGCCCGCTCATCCGCATGGTCCGCCCGCCCGCACGCCGCTCCTCACATCACCCAAGCCTCCTCCATTATGTCCGAGGCAAGACTGGCCTTCGCCGCCCGCGCTTGCTTGACCTGTCACAAGCAGAAGAGGAAATGCACCAAAGAGATTCCCGAATGCTCGCTCTGCCGGAAAAATGGGAGGCCCTGTCGCTACGGTGCCAGCACTAATCCCTCGACCGAATCGGATACTTACCAGGCAGATGTCCCGCTGAGCCAGTGTGCCAGTAGAACTCCGCCTGTCTTCGCTTTGCAGGGCTCCATTGGACCTGGGCCTGGCCGGACGAACATCCCAACGTCATTCTTTCTCGATTCCGACTATTTCCAAGAAGCAGGACATTCTGTGGACAGGGCTGTCCTCACTCTCCCGCCAGAGTTAGTGGGTGGCCTCGTAGGCCAACCACAGATACGGTACATCGTGGACATCTACTGCAACTCTATTCATACTTTCTTTCCAATTGGTAAAGTGTAGAACCTCTATTCCCTCGCTGCCAACATTAATTAACAATTCTCGTGGCACAGTATCTAAATTGCGATTGTACCAGGAACTTTCCATTTCCGGCGACAACCTCAATGCAGACACAACATTGTTATTGATTGCGATGCAATTGCATACTCAACCAGTTGACAACATCGAGCCACCATATCAGGACGTTTACAGGACTGCAAAGGCCTGTTTTTCTTATGTCGAGGCCAGCAACTTGTTCTCTGTTAGGCTACTGCAAGCCGCGTTGTTGATTGCCTTGTACGAAATCTCAAATGCCATCTATCCAGCTTCCTACCTCACCGTGGGACATTGTGCAAGACTGGGACATGCAATGGGATTCCACGACAGAAAACGGACTTTGCAGATGGTCCCGTCACCTAGTAAGAAATCAATACTGAATCCGCCGGTCTTGCTTCTAATTGAGACGCAGCTACCACGACGGAGTTGGAAGAACGACGAAGGGTATGGTGGGCCGTGATAATACTTGACAGGTAAGGATTGAATTCCATTTGACCAGTATGATTTGTGATACTGTTGCTAAATTTCTAGATATGTCAACCTCGGCATCAAAAACCGCCCATTTGCCTGTGAGGATGCTCGTGTAGACGAATATCTACCTATCGACGACAAATTCTGGGACCGCGGGGTATGTTTTCCGCGGAAGGTTGCCCTCTATGATACTAATAACATGCGACAGGAACTCACATTAGTCCAACCCTTGGCTGTTTCTACGAGCACAACAGTACTTGTATCTCCTTTCGCTAGGTCTTGCCAAGCTGCACATTTGCTATCTCGCGTCCTACGCCACAGGGACAATAGCAATAGCGATATTGATGTTGATTTTACATATCAAGAGGCGATCCAACTTCATCGCACGGCAAAGGCTCTATACTCCACGATATCGAACCAGTCCGAGGCACTAGTCGAGCGAATGTCGGATACTACGGCGCATTCAGTCTTCTGTACAGCCATGGCTCTGTGCTTCAGCGCGCTGCTCACCCTTTACGATATGTATTGTTGCATCGAGCACATGGACGCTGATCAAATGGGAAATCCGAGCCTCGTCGAGATGCTTGAGATAGCTATCTCGGGTTTAAAGGAAGTATCTGCTGAAGTGGTTAATTTTTCAAGGCGCGTTCAGGCAATCATAGAGTTGGGGGGGATGCTGCGAACGACACCGCTGATATGCGATTGCCTATACCAAGCTGCGACAACCTATCTATGGTACTTTGAGGAGACTTGGAATGAAGAGAATCTTCTAGTCGTCTCAAACATCAAAAATGTCCTAGATACTCTCGGGACAAGATGGAAATTGCCAGGTACGCAATGTGTTGGAAACTTCTATCATTTGTCAGTGCTAAACTCAGTCTTAGGAAAGTATACCCGGCTTCTTGAGGAATACCAAGAAAGGAAGGAAAGGAGTAGGAACGGATGACGAAGTAGGATAATGTATCAGTAGCCTTCGTGCGATTTTAAATTATATGCAAGAAGTTGGAAGAACAAGCTTCCATATCTAAGAAGTGACATCATCCATATAGCTCTAGACAAGATTGAGTAGATATTCGTAATCTCGTCTTCAGTGAGAATGACATCTTTCTTTGAGCAATATGCGTGTTGGATAAGTGGCTGTCGTAAATAATGTAGGCCTCTGTTACACTACGGATTAACGGAGTGTTCATTTCACTTTTACTATAGCCGTCAACGCGATAGGAACCATGAATTAGATTTCTCAAGAAACAAAGGCGCAAAGGAAGTCCTCGAGGGAATAATCCTCATCCGCAGTGTGGAAATCATTGTCTAATGTATCTTCCAATGCCTTGAATATTCTCATTACACAGGGTATTAATATACACGATCCAGGGTAAGATAAGTCTAAGGGGCATTCAGATAGTCTGTAGAATCCTCTAGGTCACGTGCGGACCGATGACGCTGGCGCAATAAACCAAAGGACGAATTCGCGGTTTCTGGTGTGGGCGGAGTGCGCAATAGGTGAATTCCTAGTTGGTTAGATAGCAGACGGGCTAATAATCTTTCCGCCACAGGGGCATTGGTATACTAATTAGTTGGCTAGTACATAAAGGGGGGCAAATATGGTCGCTGAGACCTGTCCAATGCCAGGATTCTTTATTCGAGAACCAGAAATTGCTGTGTCAGGGCCCAGCCGAGCATCTTGGTCACATGCTGTGCACCGACGACACTGTCTTGTAAGTCGCAGAAGAAACCAAGCCTCACCGCCTCAAGGGCTAGCTTCAATATACAGCGTGTTCGGGTGTCAATCTATCCTGATCCGACCCGCGCCTGGTGTGGGTGGGCGGTAGTAGGGTGGTAGTTGGCAATACAAACGGCCCACCAATTTAGGGCTTATCAGGCAAAGGTGCGTCTAGAGCGGCACGCCTGCAGGTTATAGAGGGACGCCGGGTGGCATGACACGGCGATGTAGTACTTCCCACTGTGTCTCGGCCTGTCGGTGTGTGAGGGGTTAACCAGGCTGAGCTGAAGGACACGCACCGGTGAAGAAGGATAGGACAGCAGTCAAGAAGGGAGGCGAGAGAACAAAGCTAACGAAGGTTAAAGACATGGGAAAAGAAAAAAAAAGAACGAACGAGTCCAGCCACACTGTTCCAGAAGCCCCCAGGTCGCCATGCCAGTCTTGGCGAGGTCTGTGGTTAGGTATGCTTCCTCCCGCGTTTAGCGCACACCGGCCTGTGTAGGTACTACTACGAAGATGGGGGTGGTCATTAAGCCCTGTAGAACTGGCAGGAAGCAAGAAAGCATCGATGAACTAAAAGCAAATCTTCAAGGGGGTGCCTAGGCCTTCGAAGCCGATGTCTTCGATTGAGCTCAGACATGAGGCGTACTCTGAGCTGGTGGCTTAGCTGAAATACGGGAATTCGAAACAATGATGACCCGGGTCAAGAGCCCTAAAAAGCAGACAAAGTGAGACCGGGCTGGCAACGCGGGATGACTGCTATGTGTGAAGGGACTGGCCAATCTTGGGACGTCACCACACCCTGACTCCTCAACCAAAATTGAAGCTCAACCCGGCGCATGCATGTGTATCAGGGCCCGGTGACATAATGACGCTGTTCAGCGACGTTGCACGACCTTCACATTGGGGGGGGAAGCAGGGCGAGACAACTGCACTGCTGCAGCCACTTTAATCGCCCTGGACCATCAGAGGAAACCCATCGGCAATGACCATCGGCAAACCTCAATTCTCAGCCCTTTCCAAAGCGTCATCCCCTCGTGACTCTGGGCTAGCGTTTGAACCAATTATATATACTTCAATGTATTTGTCTCACCCAACGAGCTCCGCGGAGTTGCACACCGCGTCTAGCCTGCGGGCGCTCGGCTTTGGTGAATGGGTAGGCATATCATATGCAGTTGTCCTCCCGCCAGGTCATTTGTTTCCTCTTCACCCCTCAATCCACGATGACTTCATGCTTTGTGTCTGCCATTCGTTATCTGTTCATGTCTATACCCTTGTTATCCGTCCCGTTCTCTCCCGTCTCTGCATTGCGTTCTCTCTTCTCCCGCCTTGGACCTGTTTGGTCTCGCTTACATCTCTTCTCATTTCATGAGAGCTGTCACATTCTTGCTTCTTTTACGCCCGGAATCTGCACGGCCGTCTCCCGTTGTTTCCTCTCTTGGCATCTCCCAAACGTCATCCAATGAAGCCGGTGTGGGATGACATCGGCAGCCGTCGCGACCACAATAAGTGCTTCTTTCTGGCACAGCCGCAAAAGTGGTCCTCGCCATGTTATATAAAGCCCACATTCCTGTTCTCCGCCTTGGATTTTGATGCTTGGTCCCAATCATCATCCCATCTCGCCTTCCCTTTCTATCGCGCTCAATGTCCCCGGCTCAAACCCCTTCTCAAAGTTCAAAGAAAGCCAACACAGTCATGGCCAAAGACAGTGATGCCGATTCAATGAATGTAAATGTCAGCGATATGTGCGAGTAAGGAGTGCTAAATTTCCCGCAAGGCTTGGAGTATAGAACTAATTTTCACAGGTGTTGCGAGCTTCACACTACTCCTGACGGTCCATCCTCTCAAGCCGAACGCTTAGCAGCATTCGCTAAAGATGATGAGCTCGCCATTTTGCTTTTCATGTGCAAGATTGCCGTGTCTGAACAAGTTACCAAGGGCGAGACCACTTGCACCTCCTCGGACGCCAAGGACAAACGCAAGGGCTCTCAAGACAAGTCTTAGTTCTGCTAGTCAGTGTGTGCTTTAGCCTCCACCATTGCGGCTGGCTGCGGCTCGTGGCAGGACCGAGACTGCCACTTACGTCTGGAATACTGTGTTAAATTTTGAAGATGAGAAGGATCGCCTAGGGCACATGGTCATCTTTGTTTTTACCGGTGGTAGGCATATCCGACATGTGGACATTGTCGTGCCGACTGGACGGGTGTCTTCAATATCAAGGGGTCGGAGCAGATTTGGATCATGGGTTTCAGTCCAGACAAACGGAATGGTGTTTTACAATAGTAACGGCACTTGAGCAGCATGCTATTGGACAATTTGGAGAGCTCCATGCAATCTTTGCGTGATATCAAGCCGGAATCCTCGTAGAGACTATCACTTCTCCGTCTCCAATTTCCCGGCGTCGCGATATCTGTGTGTGCTACAATTTGCACACCTAAGCTCGCGCTCCGAGTCTAAAGGCAATCATCCACAACGCACATAACACAGCAGGTTAAGAAAGTTCATCCCCATGGGTCCCCATGGGACTTATTTTTAGTATTTATTCTTCTTGACAATCATTTCATTTCATTTATTATACCAATATCCAATACTTCGGGTGGCCTTTGGCCTAAGCGTGTTCCATTTAACGGTGCATGGTAGGTACATTGGTTTAGCTGGGCCTCAGGTGAGAGGACTTGTACCTGTGTGCGAATAGCAATATTTTACTCCATTGGAGACACGGCTCATCTAAGCGTCGTCGGGTCCTGACCTGTCTTTCCTGGTTGGCTAATGGTGGTGTGAGCCCGCGTTACAGTGCAGATCAGCAGAGGGGGAGACATTACCACTTTGAATGACGTTGTCTCATTCAGTACATCAAATGAAACCTAGCTGCAGGGGGCCAACGCCCGACGACTATGGACTCGTCATACCTTCGAGAATGCTCCTGTCCCGACTTGGAGGTTGGGTCAATGCTCAAGACGGGGATCTATGCACCCAAGCGGCAAAGTCGGGATGCGGCCAACCCGGCTTGGGCAGTATACTCTGTACGGTCAGACGATAGTCAGCAAAGAAGTCCTTTGTCTCTAGGGGGTTGAGCCTGCAGACAATACCCCTGCCAACGGTGTACTGAGAAAGATTGAAGTTCTCTTTGCATTCATCGTGTTTACCCCGTGCGAAACGTATCCCTAGCTCTAATTATGTCAACTCCCTTTGTGCGACACGAAAAAGAAAATACGGGCATTCTCAAAGCTTGGCTGCATTTTAATATCCCTGGACACTCCCGTTTGGCGTGTCTATCAGTTAGAAAAATTCGTAAGATTAACTCCTTTATATTGCATAATTAACCCTGAAACTGGGCTTCTCAGGGACCAATCTAACATGCAGGACCTGCAGTGGCTCAGTGCGTGATCTGACACGTGGAGCCCTATGAGGATAGCGGAGCTCATTTGTCTATGTGTACTACACAGTTGGCGACGGCGTGAAAAGGAAAACCTCGGATGAAACACAATCCCTAATATTATCGTGTCTAGAAGAGAGATTACGTATTATCTTTTAATTACCGGGTGTGCTCTGTGGAGCAACGAGGGGAAGTAGGAGAGCGCACATCGGTGCGGGATGAGGGTAGATTCCAAACCCAGACCTAGTTCAAAACCTGGCAATCTCACTTCCATGGGACCGGCAACATGTGGTAGCAGGACCAACAGATAATCTAGCGTCTCCACCGCTTTAATAATGAGGCTGACGGTTTGGGGTCCGACATGGCAAACATGTTCGTCTCGATTTCCCCAACCTTCTACTAGGCTCCAGCATGCAAGCATGCGCCCCCAAGTCCTGCAAGTAAGACCCCCTGGGGTAGAGTAACAGCGTTTTTGCAAGCGATAGACAACCGGGAATTGATCGATTGTGCGAGGCACAGGGGCTGCTACGATTCCGCTGTCGTTTTCATTCGTTTTCATTCATCAACGCGTGCGTAGGTGGCTAAGACGGAGTCTCTCCGCGTGTCATTTGAAATCCCAACAACACACACAAAAAACAAGCGACGCCATTGGACAACTTCGGGCGAGATGGCTGGAAGCAAGCCCTGAAATCGACACAAAGCCAAGGAGGTCAGCGGCCGGAGACCCGGTTCCGACGGGTGAAACACGGCCAACTTAGCTGCGCCGATGAGCCTTGGCCAGCGAATCAACGGAAACCGGTCAAGAAACTGAAGACATTTACAGACGTTGACTGAGGCTAGTCAAAACCTAGAGACACGGCACGAGGTCAACCGGTGGGGAGGCTAGAGCTGGGTTGGAATGATGTTTAACCAGGATCCCAGATCCGGGGAGGCGAGATCTGCCTTGGGTGCAAAAGTCCCAAGGTAGTCATGAGCTTAAAAAATGGCATTTCCATGTCTGTTTCCGGTCGATTGCGGCGGGGAGGCGGATGGCGCAGTCTCGGATGGGGCCCAGATGGGGTCGTGATGACGACTCAGGCTACGAGGGAGCGCCATCGTTAGGTGAGTTCGCCAAGCCTCGACGTGTGCTGGCCATCGCTGTCGTACGGGGCTCTCACCTGCCATGATTCAATGGTTTGGCTGGGCGCTTCCAGCTCTAGAATCTCCACAGGCGAATAACAAAGGTGGTTGTCCGCAGCCATACCGTACATGGCGTGGTTGCCGGGACTCCCGACTCCTGGCTCCCGAGGGACGTGAATGGAACTCCGTAGAAAATACACTTGGAGGGCGTCAATGCAGGCCGGGGTCTTGCGGCTCGTTCACTATGGCTATGGCCAACAAAGCGGCAGCCTTGGGTTTTGGCCCGCGGGGCCCCCAGCCCCCTTTACCTTGTCTGCCAACAGTGTCACGCACATCCATCCCTCTGTCAGTCTCACTCTTGCCAGCAACCCCCCAGGTTTCGGCCGGTCTGTGTTCTAGACTCCTTCATCCTCCTCTTGAATCATCATACACGGTCCTGACTATTCGTCCATCGGCTTTCCTCTTCTCCCAACCTCTCGTCTTGCTTCTTTTGGTTTCTGGCACGACAGGAGTGGCTTCGCAAGCTGCTAGATGCGTGTCTTGCGTTGCAGCGGCGTATGTTTCTCGTCGCGTGCCCTGCGTTGTGATGACAGTTCGTTGTCCGTCGGCTCGCGTCACGACTCCGCCTCCCGTGGGCGCGTCTACATATGAATACACGGGGTGCTGATCTCGCGTTGAAGCGGGGATCAAATGACGACTATCATTCAAATACGGCATCGCTTCTCTCGCTTTGATGCCCTAGCTCTCTATCTTTCAAACAGTTGACACGGCTAGTTCCCTTCTCCCACTCCCTCGAGACGTCCAGCCAACACTATTCGAGTCAAGCCCTTCCCGAGACAAAACGAGCAAGAAGGATCTCTTCAACATGGCATCCTCTACGAAGGCTGAACGTGGTGGTGTTGAGTTGGTGCTGTAAGTCTCCCGACTTCTGTTCTTTCCTGTCTCTCCTGCTTCCCCTTCCCCTGTCTCGTTGCAGCCCGACAGTCAGGGCACTTTACTAAAACGCGACGGCCCAGGACGGAAAGCGATCAACGAGAGGAAATGACAGACGGTTCCATTTCAGTTCCGATGAGCTGCTTCCTCCTGATCTCAGCAAACGATCCCATCAACGCCAAAAGACTTGGCTGCCCCAAACTACTCCAGCCAGTTATAGTGCCAGTTCATCACCGACGTTAACAATAACAAACTGAAAATAGCTCGGTATACTCGAGGTGGTATACTTCGCCGTAGCTTCACGGTTCTCTGGCTATTTTCAATGGATTCGTTTGGGAGTTGGATCGGTTGGCTAGAGGAGGCTTTGGGAAACTGAGGACACGGAGCAAGGAGCTAGGCGGTTACTAGGATACCATACCGTGGCTTCGGTCTTTTTATGTCCTTTGTAGTCACAATATCTTGCGCTACTAGTTGGTTTCAATAATTGGGATAGTTAAGATCCCTCCTTCCAGCGTTGCGATTCCCCACGTTCGGGCTTGATGCATTTGGTACGACTTATTACAGTTGCCAGCTTGTGCTACGGTACCTGCGGCCCTGCTAACGTTATAAGATTGGCGAAGGCTATAGCCCCGCCGTTTTTCGATTTCCAAAAATCGACCTTGTGGCTATGCTAGTTGTGGATTGACGCAGGCTACCTTGCCAGTTCCCAAGGCAGACTATTCCATCCAGGAACCGCCGGTGGCTCATTTCATTTCCATAGCCTACCAAGTAGTTGCTAACTGGATGTTATCCCCGAATGCTTGCATATTCCGAATCTCCTCCGGTTTCTAGACCCTGGTTGTACACACGCACGTATTCGTAATGGCCGGTGCGACACGAATGGCCGGACAGCGCTAACAAGGCCTTACAAAGAAGCGAGATTTTAGTGTGCGTGCGCCGCACGATGCCAGGGTGACATGGGCCGTTAATATAATTTCTTCCACTCCGTACCATTCTGTGGGGGACGATCTTCTTAGAGGATGATCGCCCAGACGCCAGAGCAATAAGTAAGGGCGCCGCGGCGGGTAGGGGGACCCCGGAGGCCTGTCGGGCTAGGGATGTAGGGCGGAGGTTAGGTACCTATCCACACACCATCCAGATCCTAGCCAGATCGCCCGCTGCAGGCTTCTCTCGCCCGCCAAGTCCGAAGTCCCAATGCTGCTTTTTGCTGTCTTCGGCGGCAACCCGTTTGGGCCAACTCGAGTGTCTGCCTTCCTGTTTAGCATCTCTCAAGCGACAACGATGAAGCGTGTGTTCCCAGCAGGCAATGGCCCGTGCGTTGAGTGGCATTAGCTTGGCCCTACGCTTATTTGGTAGGCGATAGGTCACAACTCACAATACACACCCAGCCAGCTCATCGTCATGCCTCTTTTTTCTTTTTCTTTTTGCTTTTTCCCCCTTATATTATTTTTTGCTCGATGAACCAACGCAGCTGTTAGTGCGTTTAGGAGTAAGTCAGCTTGTCGACAACGAACGCCCCATGGACTCGAGGAGTCTGACCAAGTCTTGCCATGTTATATAAATACGGCCCCACGATCCCTTGGGTCTTTGTCTCGGGCATTCAGTTCTTATATTTCAGAGTCTCCTTTCGCATTAGTTAGTCGCTCGAAATTGCCAAGCACAACACACCTCCTATCAGATGGCGAACGACGACGCATCCTCAGTTCAGGTGAACCTCAGCACCACTTCTCAGTATGCTCCTAGCCCTATCCCCCTTGCTACTACAAGTTACTATGTCGAGATTTCTGACTAAGGCATATAAAAGGTGTGGCGACAATGACGTTGAGGTTGAACCAACGCGCGAGAGTCCAGTGGATAAAGACTCCATTGTGCAGGGCTTCCTAAGCCGCAAAGACCGACCTTGGTTCCCTGCGCCGCCTCCTCCCCCGCCTCCTCCACCACCGTCGGGCGCGACGAGCGGGGACACGACACCAGACAACTCCAGCACCGACGGCGACACCGAGCCGGCGGCAGTTTGACCGTAAGCACGGGGTCATGGTGGCCTTGTACGACTATGTGTTACTAGTTACCGAGCTGTTGGGAGGCTAGGGAGTATCCGCACAATGGATTCTGCACAGAAGGATTGAGATGGCTCCGCTGGGGGACGGCTAGGAACAGGCAGGGGCCCACGCCAGCGATGGATCGTGGGGGCATTCCCAGCCTCTTGGGCTGTGGGTGTTGGCCGGTGGAGTATTTACGAGCGTCGAAAAGGATTGGACAGCCTGTACTCCGTACGGTTTGAATAAAGGCCAATCATCGTCGATTCCTAGTTGCTACTCATCTCCTGGGGTAATAAAACCTGCATTAACTACCTGCGAACACGGTCTGGCGTGAATGGGCCTGCTGCTGCTCCTGTATGTATCGCTGTGAGAAGGGTGTCAGCATCTCCAACCCTTTGTTCTTTGAGTGCGTCCAAACTCCGTCTCATTTCCTTTTCTTTGCTTCTTCTCACCGCCGTTTCATCCCAAGACCTGACAGGAACAACGCCGCAACGGACGGGTCGGGGACGACCACCGCCCGCACATGAGAGCATCACCTGTAGCAAGGTTATGGAACGGGCGTAACCAATATTTTGGTAGGATCGATCCCTCGTTCCCCACCTCGCTTGGCGGCCCCGGGTGTCCTCGTGATGCTTCCGAGCCTGTCTTAGTACGCGATCTCGATCGTTCAGTTACAAGATAAGATCCGCACACGACATCAAATTTTGATGGGGTGCTGGGCGTTAATTCACCCTGAAAACGACGAGTTTTATTGCTTGACACGTCACTCATCCCCCTTTGCGTCCCAGGGAAAAAGTCTGCAGTGCACGCGCCTGGAGGCACTTAAAATCTTTTGGCCCCTTTTCCTAGTCAGCCTGATGGATCAGCGAGGGTTGCATGACTCGTCTCGGATTCCAGGCACCGTGCAGCCGGGCGGAAGCAGAGACGGGGTTGCGGAAACAATAGAAGTCGAAAATGCGGCGATAAGCTGCAAGGAAAGGGAGGACACAGCAAGGCGAGGACGGACTCTGCGATGGTCCCATCAGGATTGAATGGTTGAGGGCATGATCATAC
Organism: Ilyonectria destructans; assembly: GCA_020740775.1. Classification (NCBI taxonomy): domain Eukaryota; kingdom Fungi; phylum Ascomycota; class Sordariomycetes; order Hypocreales; family Nectriaceae; genus Ilyonectria; species Ilyonectria destructans. Next base: position 489,833 of record JAHEWK010000014.1, read on the forward strand.
AATTGACGTACATTTTGCGAGTGCAACTGCCATTGAGGGCAGGTATCCCAACTTTCCCCGTAGGCATTGTGTCGGCTGTTGGTTGTAGGTCTGGCCCCCCGGCAGGCTGCAGCCGAGTCTAGGTACGGAAAGCCGGTGAAGGAACAATGTGGGACTTTCTAGGGGAGCCCAGCCGCAGTGGCCAAGCGCAGAGTTGGATGCCTCTCATGACTCCCTCCACATTGCCGCGGGAATGCCTTGCAACGCCGAGCGTCACGCAGTGAACCAACAGTTTTGGACCGTAAAAGAGGCTCTCTCAGGTCCGTCTTCCCTAGCGCATTGGGCTCACTGTATCCCATGAGCCCCCTACGATTCTCGTTGCAACACCCCGGACCCCGGAGTAAATACAGATTTTTACACGCACGCACCAGTGCATGGTGGTGCCGGTACGTGAATGGAGTCAAAGTCGTCATTTTCTCAACCACCGTCAGCTCGACGCCAGCGAAGGAAACAAAATAAAATAAACTTGCGTCCGGGGAGACTGTTCGCGTCTAAAAAACCATGTGCGGAATCGTTTCCAGGGACGAGAAACATGCAATTCAATTCCGATATACTCATCTCCTCGTTCATACATTTCACGCCATCCATAATCCGTCCCGGGCTCCAACCAGCCCAAAGCGTCCGGTAAGCCGCAGCTGAGGTAGTATTAAGTGAGGCGTTGCAGCGGATCGAGGCTGAGAGAGGCCAACAAATTCTCATTCAGCCGGTCGCATCCTGATCTGACCCCCCCCCGAGCCCCATGCCCCAAGCCCATACCGACCGACACCCGCCTGAGGCACACATCCACCGACGCCGGTTGCACCGTGGATATAGCAATCCATGAGTTGATAGTGCTCGGACTGCGGAGCCTGCAGATCGGGGTCACAAGAGCCCCTGTTGCAGGAAACGAGATGAGTGTCCACCGCCAGCTTCGCGCCTCTAGTTGCTTTTCTTGGGTATCAGGCCAGAGGATTTCCCCAGGATGTTGAAGATGCCCGGGGATCCGACGATGTCGTGTTTTGCCGAGTTGGGTCACCCGGGTTGCCCCCCGAGTGGTCGCCTTGCGTTGCCTTCTTCTTGTCCTAGTCCGGAAGAAGAGAGACAGAGGGTCCTGAAGCCGCCGTGGAAAAGTCGAGACTGCGAAAGGCCAAGTGGACGATGCGACACGTCGGTTTCCTCAATATTAAGTTCAAGGAATGAGGCAGTCGCTGCTCTCCTGATGATTGAATCACTCTGTCGCTTGGCATTCGGCAGTTGCTTCTCCTGGTTGAGCTCGTCCGGAAAGATCAACCGGGCCCGGTCACTCAGCCTGATGCCTCGATTCCCCTCCGACTCCCTATTCTATCAGCCAACACTGCAGGTGTACTCGATGCTACCCTCGGAACACTCTCCGCTCTCAGTACCCACCGGTTTCTGTGGTGTGGCTGCTTTGCCTCGTCTCATACTCCCCAACCAGACCACCTCAATCTCCCACACTCACCTCCATTCCACCACAAAGCTTGCACACTACAGCCCCGTGTCTTCTCTCCCATCCTATCATTTTTGTTTTCTCTTCTCTCCTCCGTCCTTGGTACCGCCCAGCTTCAGATGTCCATCACCAGCCTCAAAGTATCCCTGGCGCGCCCCTGCATCCAGTCCACCTCGCCAATCCCGTCAGTCACTCAGGCCGCTCTTTCCGTGCCGCGACGGACTGGACTTGGTCAGTGCATCCCCCAGATACAACCCACCCATCTTCCTCCAGTGATGTCTCTTATCGCTTTACCCACCCTCTGCGATCTGTTGTTATGGACCCTGGCCTCCAACTCCAGGGGATGGCTGACAACCTTGGTGCATGATAATCCACTCCCCGTTCTCTGGCTACGTCAACGAGAAGATCCATCTCCGCAAGAGCTGGGCATCATCAGGACGCATATACACCGACTTGCAACTGCCCAGTATGGTTTCTTCGACGAAAACACCATGGAGAGACACCCTCTGGTCGACGCGAGCTTGCATTTCGCGTCTTCTCCTTCTGCCGTACGCCTATCACCAAGCCCTCCCCCTTCCCCTGCACTCAATGTCCGTCTGAAGACCTCTGCTAACTACCACTTGCACACAGATATAAAGCCAACATCCTGATGTCGCGATCCGCCCTCGAACGAACAGCCATCTGAGCCCCCCAGTGCCACCATATCTTGTGTGCGAACGATCTCATCCGCGGCTACGCGACCAAACGCGTTTAAGAAGCCACTCCTTTTGCTCGGTTCTGTCGTTAGCTTTGCGTCGGGGATTTTTGCATGCTATGCTACGTCAAGAGGAACCTCCGGTCGACCAGCTCTGCCTCAGTGCCCAATCCAAGACAGTCGGTCACCACCGGCTCTAGAAGTGGCGCAGAGAGAGATTTGTGACTTGCCGTGAGTCCTTCTTGTGCTCCCCATCATCGACAAGGGGTCTGCTCAAGCCGCCAAACGAGCATTTTCAATCATTCAAACAACAGAGGCACTGTGACGCAGCCCAAGAACCAGAAACGGACCGCCGATGACACCCACACGCACATGTCCTATCGCTTCGTTGCACTGGCTGGGCCTCGGCGCTGCAAATCTTTTGCCAACGTCAACGCCAAACACACTATCTGCCACGCATCTTCACAGTTGGCCGTGGCTCGAGCCACAACTTGTCTTGTTGGGCCATTCCCGTCGCGCACAAGGCACTCGGTCAACGCCGCCGAGGCCCTCGAGCGTTGCTTTGTGGACCCCATGAACTTCCGACACCAACTGATCGCCATGGCTTAACGGTTGGCTTGGTTCTGTTGATGCCGGTTCCCCAAGAAGAGCCAGATGACTCCCATCCTGTCGAGCGAATAAAAGTGGGCCACCGAAGTGATCAACTCTCGGCTCAAAGCCCATGGCGTCCACGCTCGACAGATAGAGACGCTTTTATTCGCGGCTGTTCATTCATTTGCATCAACAGTACTTCGTTTGATTCGTTTACCTTTTTCTCATTCCCATTCCTTGCTCCTTGCGCGGTCAATCTCTACCCCCGCTCTTAGATCGTGGAGACTCGCGGTCCTGGCACGTACGAACCTGAGGTCAGGGGTATGCGGACATGGAGGTTAGCCCTTGCAATTGACCATGCGCGGCGCCTTGGGGAGTTCGTTTAAACTCATCAGCCCTGTCTAGCGCTTGGCTGCATGGCCAGAGGTCGCGACAGCCTCAAGACGTCAGATCTAGCAGCGACCCACCACCATCTGGAGAATGTGTGGGGTGCATGGGTAGCGTACCTGTGGGAGAGTACAACCTTTCTGGCGTGCCGTAGCTGTCGATCTTGTTCCCTGATACGCTCAGCATTTATTCCACCATGCGGTCGTGCTGGCCTAGAGGCTAAGATGAAGGCGGACCGGGGGTCTTTAGGCCTCCACGATCCACTCAGGCAGGCCTGGCTGGAGCAAACAGGATATCGTGGCCAGGGCCCTGGATTAGCATTGCCATGGCCATGGCAGCGGCTCGGCTCGTACTCCAGGTTTGCCATCCCCTCGGGCCTCCACCGCACGCACCCCGGCTGTCGCGATCGAGCATGGGGTCGGCCTGGTCAACGTCGCGTATCTTGGTTCTGAAGGGTTTCAGACTTCACCGGGCGAGGTATCCAGGGCCTTGCCAGCGAACCCTACCCTTCTTCATTTCTTCCGTTCTTCATCTCTCAACCCCCTCGCTGTCCATGCGCCAGTGGAGACCCATTGCCAGCTTGCGGTCTTGTGTTGTGGCCTTTGCAGAGGGCGCTACCTCACGTGTAGCAACGCTCATTGTTTAAGTCCAACCATGCATATTATCGCAATGCAGACTTTATGTACATGATGTTGGAGTTCAATGAATACCTAGTCGTTCACTCTGTCCATAGCAGTGCCGGGATATCCATCCCTAGCTTCCGTGAAGAGGCCAAGAACCACATACTGCAGTCACAGACGCCACGTCGCATCAGAACGAGGCGGTGGCCTTGAGTTCATTCTCCCAATTAGAGATTATTTTCTCCATATGACTCTTCTGACTCTTCTAACATCCTCTGAAGGATGAGGGTTTTAATTGCCATGCCATGCGGGGGATTCGGGGAAAGACGGAGGGAAAGGGGCCTAGCAGGGTACCCTACAGCAGGAACAACAGGTCACGAGGATGCGGATGAGCATCGCATGCATAATACGAAATAAACATCAAATAATCCATACATAGCACTAAATTAATTACAAATTTATGCGATTGATAATATTTATGTTATTGATCTTGGTGTACTTTTTGTCTCATTTTGGCGAATAAATGATTCCCTTGTCCTTCTTCTTGTACCCCCCACCACATTACCAGTCCACTACGGTATGTATCTCCGTTTAGTATGCACATTCGGTCAGTGGAAGGAGAATGTCTGTGGTTTCTATAAGAGGCAGTTCAAGAACCATCTCAACCTGGTTGTTTATAGGGATTGGAATCTATCTTATGCAGAAACGGGATGTCATGTATACCAAACTCATGTCACCGGCGGCCGATTAAAACCGCGTGATCATTGCGGTACAGGCCGGTTCTAATCCACTTGATCTACCCATTGTCAGTATGTATCGAGGCGAGCCTAGGTCGTTGAGAGTAAAGCATACTTTAACTCTAATGAATTCCTCGATGTACTAGTAAAATAAGTGAGTGAGGCTCCTTCAAAAGCTTAGAAGCCAAGCACTTCAATGTCCTGTTCTTCCTGCTCCTGGTACAAACAACGACAGGCCCAACAAGGGATCTCTATCAAATCTGGAAGAATTCAGTGCTGGTCACGGAAATATAGCGAACGGGTTGTGTGTTACTCGTAAGGAGTCATAATTCATTTACTCAAGTCCGCTGCATGGGGTAGGTGTGGCTACTCCAACCAACCAACACAATCCAAACCATAGCGCTAATACACATATTCAAAATTGGGATTCTCCTTGTCCGTCATGTCCGTAAAAGCCGTGGCGTTGAGCACATCCGTCACGCTATTGCCAGCGGCGCGCAGGGCCTCACGCTGTTTCTCCTTGCGCTTGTTCTCCCACATGAAGCTGTAGCGGAAGACGAAGAACAGAGCGACCTCGATGCAGTTGGAAACGAGTAGGGAGCCGATACCCAGGTGGTACGAGGGTGCTTGCTCGGAACGGTAGAAGAAAGGACTGGCGATGTTTCCAACGCAGGCACCGAACCAAATCATGCCGGAGACGATCATTTTCTTAGACTGGCCACCGGTGTTGGATGTGATGAGAGAGAGGCAGATAACGAACGAAGCTTGGTACGAGCCGGTGAGGTAGCTGGAGGAATGGTTAGGTTGTTCCAACAGTCAAAGTCTTGGAGAGCAGCTGGACTTACAAGCAAATCAATCGTCCGACGTAGGCGTCAGCAGGGGCAAGAAGGAAACCCAGCGCTCCAGCAATCGTGGGAATCATAAAGATGGCGCTAACCAGAGTCCTGCTGTTGGGCGGCATGTACTTGTTAGCCAGAGCGCCAAGGCCAATCCAGATGACAACAAGAGCGCCCTGGGGAATGCCGAGCAGGGCTGTGTGCAGCGTGTCGAAGCCAAGGCCCCTGATAACGAGCGTCGAAAAGTTGGAGATGCCGCCGTTGGGCACGTTGGAAACGAAGCCCAGGAGCGTGAACAGCCACGTCTTGTAGTCGAGGTAGGCCTCCTTCACCTGGCCCCAGTTGATGTTGCGCTGCTCGATACCCGTCTGGTTGCGGCGCATGCGGACAATCATGATGAGCTTCTCGTCGTGGGTGAAGCCCCAGATGGTGCGCGGCGAGTTGGGCAGCAGGAAGACGAGCACGATGGCCCAGAATGAGCAGAAGGCGCCGACGACGATGAACTCGTACCGCCAGGACTCGAGGGCACCCTTGATATGTCCGATGCCGTAGCCTAAGCGTCGATTAAAATGTTAGCATGAAGTTTGTGTAGGAAATGGGGAGCTTGGAAGACCACGGACCGATTAGACCACCGCCAGCAACGCCGATGCCGTTGAAAGCGTACCACGCGGCGATACGGGACGGCTGCTCGGCACGGGTATAGTACATAGACGTGATAAGCATAAAGGCCGGGTCGGCGATGGCCTCAAATGCACCAGACAAAACTCTCAGCGCAAGAAGACCGCCGAAACTCTTTGCGGCGGCCTGGGCCATGAGGAGGGCACCCCACATGAAGATGTTGAACGCGAGATAGTAGCCGGGCGGGCTGCGCTGCATCAAAAGGTTGGACGGGATGGCCCAGATGAGCCAGCCAAAGTAGAAGCTGCTCGAGAGCCAGGAGTACTCGTCGCCTTGCAGGTCGAGGTCCTCCTTGAGGCCGAAGATGGCGGCGTAGGAGCTGGGTGAGGGGTTAACACGGGGAGTCGTAGGATCTGGGTGGCCAGCTTACAGGGTGGTCTTGTCGACATAGTAGAAGAAGTAACATATCCCCAGCAGTGGAATGATGCGGCGGTCTAGTTTTCGCAGGACACGCTTCTCTGCCGCCGCGTCGATGGCTTCGTCGTTGGGATAGCGCGCGAGGGCTTCGACGTAGATCTCGTGCGGCTGGTTTTCCGCCGTGACGACGTTGGGCTTGTCGCCGTCTTCACTCTCCGGCCCGGGACGGATATCATCGGTCCCGCGGGCCTCCGTATCCATCTCCGGGAACACGGCATCTCGCTGGTAGGCCATGGCTGCGCTTCGAACGTCGCCGGGCGGGTTTCTCGTCGTTTGCCAACGTAGAACTGGGACGCAGCTGATCCGTTGGGCGCGGAGATCTGGATGGAGTTGCTGCCGATGATAAGGGAAAATCAGCGATCTCGGTCTTTATACCCGAACCGACCACGGCCCTGGCTTGTTGCATCCGCGCTCGGTACGTTGATGTTGTGGGGCATGCGGGTTGTGGTGCGCTGTGATCTCCACACGGCGGACGATGACACCAGGGAAGAATGAGGAGAAGGATCGACAGTATCGACTCCCGCGGTTGGCGACCGAGTCAGTTGGACCTCCATTTAGCTTCACCAGCTGCGTTGGCGCGCGTGTGTTGACGATGAGCAAAGTCTCTGTCTCTGGGGCTGTTCAGTGGCGAGTTTGCTTGAGGTGAAGTGAGGTCAAAGTTGAAGATTACGTACGAGACGCAAGATCCGCACCCTGGTCGACGGTGCCCGAGCCGATGTCGCTCCCGCCCAATCTCAGCTTTGCGGTGTTTTTCCTTCCATGATAACAGCCATCGACCACGCTTTCAGTGAGCTCTGGCCTTGGGAACTTGAAGAGGGAGGAACTTGAACATGACAAACAGCCATCATGGCTCGGTCTCAGAAGAAGCACCGGTTTCTAAAGCTTCGCCTCCACCCGCTTCCCCATCTTCCCCGTCTCTTCCCCATGGGGATCATCTGTCTCCCGACCGTTGACGGATTCTTAAATTCCCACCAATCCGATCAGTCCAGTAAAGCCTTCGGGAGAGAATAGGGCTGATCCGTTGATGGAGACTGTGGAGGCTTAGTTGGGGGTGTTAAGCTCCCTTGGTCTTGGGGGTGTCTCCGCTCGTCACCTACCCCCAAACATGTGGAGATGAGCCTACTATTCAGCTTGTACGAGGGTTATATAGCAGTGGTTTGGTTCACCTTAGGTAAGACTCAAATGATGGTAGTCTCGACATCTATCGGCCCTCTCGCCATACACACACGCGGAGCAGCCTAGGTATGTTGTTGACCTTTGCGGAGACAGGGATCAGCTGCATCAAGTGCTTGTCTTGATTCCATACCGCATCCTCTTTGAACCTTTCCTTGTGCCAACTTACTTTGACTCCATCATTGCCTGAGACCACGAATGTCCACCATGCTAGACTTGGCTGCAAGTTGCAACCAACGGAACAAACACACTATGGACACCATCACCAACACCACACGGCAGTGCAGCAATCTTTGGAGCTCCCCATCCCAGTACCTAATAGCAAGTACCTCTGGGAAACAAGATGGAAAGCCCTCATGTCCAAGGCGTGTGGCTCTGAGATGTTCCCCCTATTATCTCACAAATAGCCTCATCTCTCCACGCTCTCACAAGCTAGCCCCCACGCCCCAGACCAATCCCCGCACCAGAGACGAAGTTGAACTAAGATTTCATCCGTTCGGAAGTCTTCCGAGATGAGGGTGCGGAAGGACCTAAGGGGAGGTCTGGAACACACGCCCCTGGAACTCTTGAATGTGATTGCTCCCTTGCCATTGTGATACATCTCCTTCCACCAAAGTCGCCACTCAGCCACGTCCCGCTCACCCTCGTGGCGAAACATGCACACTCCCCTCCAAGACCCCCTTGCCCCTGGCCTTCCCTGTCCCTGTCTCCTCTCGAAAAAGCAACTTGTAGTGCCTCCGGTCGGGTTGTGGATTAAGCGAAGTATTCTAACCATGTCAGTCTTGGTCCATGCATCTCCGCAGCTTAAACTGACTTCCTCGAGGGTCGTTGGCAACACCTGAGGGACAAAGACTTACTACGATACCTAGGCCCTCTTGGGCGTGGCAATCCTATCAAACTCTGTATCACAGTTACGGATTCAGAAACATGCACTCTAGTCTATTGAATATCGCAAGTTTGGTAAATTGATCTTGGTGGACAAAGTACCTATGAAAAGAACCTCCGCCGCCACTTCCCGCCAATCCGGTCGCCCCTTTTGTTGTTGCATGATCTTTGATCAAACGCTAGTTCCCTGTGATTTGGAACTTCCTCAAGTCGCTCGATGACAGCTCAAACCCCGCTGTCAACTCTCACCCGCTCTGCCATCTCTCCGTCGTCACCTAACACCCCATTCCGCTTAGATGTACCACATCGTTTTGCGGAAGAAGTTTCGCTGCCGTTCCTCGCCTTCAATGGGGCCCTTCTGCGCATCAACGCTTCCTCCGAGTCGAAGCAAAGGTGGTGCCTCGATTCCTCGCTCTGGTCCACCAATCGACATTCCTCGGGCGACCTTGTCACGAATCATTTCGTGACCCTTGGGGCCAGCTCGGAATCCCTCGCTGGTCGCAATGTTCTCATGAGCCCTGGCACGGTCGCTAGCCAGATGCGCGTAGTAGACTGCGGGGTGAAGAGAAACAGGAGTAGTCGATCGGGCGTATGAGTAACACTGCTGGTAAATCATCTTTTGAAGATCATTCACCGGCATGTTCATCTCGTCGAGGATGATGTGGTAGTGGACCGGTCGTGCCGTTCCTTGGATAGCCACGTGCGAGTTGAGGTAAAAGTCCCACATGAAGGGGTGAGTGACTTCCTTCTCGACCAACGTTCCAGGCAGTGGGTTACCGTTCTTGTCGCCGCGCGTGGGGAAGAACCGAATGTGGTGGCGCTTTGTAGCCACAATCACAGTGAACTTGGGAGGAGCCTTCCCAGCGGGAACCTTGTCACGGAGGAAAGACTTGATCTCGGCAATCTCCTGGTCCAACACCTGAGCAAACTGACCCTCGCCAACACCATCGCGGAAGTACATGATGTGGGAAGGAAAGCCGCCGTTGTGGCCCTCTCTCCAATAGTTGGCAAGCTGTCCAAACATGAAGCGAACGTTGGCAGGAGTGAGCATTTCAACTCGGTACCCATTCGACTCGACAAGAGCGGCATACCGAGTCGCGTCTCTGTCCACAGACATGGTCATGGCGGCGGTGGATGGAGAGTTGCCGCCAGGTGCGCCGTGGGAGACATCGACACCGATCATCATGGTGGGTCGGCTCTCAGGGAAGTATGTTGGTGTCTTCCAAAGCTGAGGTGTGCAAGCAGTGGCACCGCCCAATTTCGCGTTGACCTTCATGCAAACATTTGAATGGTATTGACCGTTGTTCTTCTGCACGTGGTTAGAGAGAACAACCTGGGTCAGAATGCCAAAGCGGCAATCAGCCGACTTCTTCAAGCGCTCGTATGTTCCGCTGTTGCGCTTCGACATGACACAAAACAGAAGCTGAGTGTAGCCACTGGCTTTGGTGATTTCCTCATGGGCCCAGGCAATGGCGTTGGCTGCATTGAATCTCATGTCTCCAGGTGGGTTGAGCAGCTTGGGTTCTTTAGTCACCTTTCCACCATGAGCCATGAATGCAGTTTTGAACGAGGTTGCAAACTGCTGCAAGGCTGGCAGCGGGACACCTTGCTCCAGGTTGACAAAGCCCCAGTTCATGAGGGGAGCCTGGTTTTGCTTCCAGAACTTTTTGCCGCGTAGGTCCCATCGACCCGAAAACCTGGGCTCACAGGTGCCCACACTAAATTTGACAATAGGAGCTGGGAGGACCTTGGCATCCGTCTTGGCAAACTGGGTTTCAAAGGAGACGCCGTACTCCTTCAGATAGGGGTCATTGCCGATCTGAAGGTCACGAACGTTGCTCTCAATGTTGGCCTTGCGCTCCCTGGGTCGGGTGACAGCAATCTTGATCATCGCTGCGGTTTGATCGGGGTTCAACTTGAATGGGTACCTTTGCATGTTCTCGACCCAAGCAAGCTCCATGGGAATCTTGCCTCCCTTGCCGGCATCGATGAGGGGAAGATTGGCGTGCCGAAGGTTGACATTGTACTTCTTTCGGTAGTAGTCTTGCACCGACATCTCTTCACCCTCCGCATTGGTGAAGGTGACATTTCGAGCCGTGGCGCCGTCGGGGCCATACTTGTCACTGAAGACGAAGTCGCAGACAGTGTAAACCTGTTCGTCGTTGCGACGATTGGCGTGTCGCACCTTGAACTTGAGGCGTCTCAGCTTTCGAAGCTGCTTGAAGGCATCGGACGACTCCCAGCGTTCGCCGCGGCCTTTGACAGGCTTGAGTGCCTGCGAGACGGTGATGGGGGTCAGGCTCTGCCAGCGCCTGTCACAGGTGGCAAGAAAGTTGCACATCATCTTGTCCAACGACAGTCCTCCGATCCAGAAGCATGTGTTGGCAACATCAATGTTGTAACCAAGACCAACCCCACCGCGGGCCATGTTGTGGCTCATACGAACAGAGGCGTATGTGCCCTTGTGAACTTCGACGAGTGCGTCGTTGAGGGGAATTCCAGGCGCATTCTGCTTGTAGAAGTTTCGTTTAATGGCCAGCATGTGCTGGGATGGCCATTGTCGAACAAGATGATCGAGGAAGTTCAGAGCCTCCTGAACGGAGTTGCTGAACGACACCCTGTGCTCCAGATACCCTGCGAGAGCGCCCACCTTGATCTCAGTGGTCTTCCGGATGGTGACATAGAAGTCAGCACCAGGGCGGGGCTTGGCACCTGCGGGTCGCTTTCCCTCGTCCAGATCGATCTTGCACCGAATCTCGCCACGGTCGAGGAGGACAGGGGCCCAGGCCAGCTTCTTGCCGTCGAAAAGCCACTTGTCCCCCTTGAAGGGCTTGAGCTGTTCCCTCAACTTTGGGTGAGCCCAAATCTTCTTCATGACCGGGCCGAGCTTGTCAGGCTCGGGTGAGAGAACAACCTGAATGACATGTCAGCATTGCTACGATTGCCAAGGGGGAGGATCAGAAACCGTACATCGTACTGGTAAATCTTTTTGGTGAAGTCGAACTTGGTCATCCGGTACTGGTTGACCTCAACTTGCTCCGGCTTACCCTCGGTGTTCAGCTTGTTTCCACGAAGGGTAAAAAAGTCCTTCCTGGTTTCCGAGATGTAGGCATCCGGAGGGAGTTCCATGCGAGTGTTGCCTTTCTCCTGCTTGGGAGCCCCCCGAGCAGGATCAAAGCCAGGGCCTTGCTTCCAACCGGAGCCAGCCTTGTCGGAGGAAGCCCCAGAAGGCGAGTCAGGTCGAGCACGCGATGGGGACTGGGATGGTCGCCGTTCGCCAGAGGGACCCCCCTGCCCCGAAGGCGACGGGGAGCGACCTCTGTCAGACATGTTGACGGTGAGGCCTGGGGTTGAAAGTGAGTAATGGTTCAGAAGAAGTGTGGTTGAAGAGAGGGATAAGAATGTGAGGGAGTGTGGTTGTGTGATGAGAAGGAGAGAGTTTCTGGGAGAGAAGGAAGGGAAACGATGAGACTTTATAGCCGGGGAAAGAGGAGAGAGAGGGCGGGTAGTTGCCGATGCAGGAGATGACACTTACGCAGTTGGTGACTGCTTGTCCCCGTGTGATTGTTTCAACACTGGAGCACCACTTCGTGTTGCGATCTTCGAAACGTCAGATATTGTAACCAAGGCAAGCAGGTGTGATGCTGCAAGCGTGGACGACAAGCGTGATGTGCTTGTGGGAGGAGTTGGAGATGTGTGTGAGAGAGAGAGAAAAGGGGGAGAGGTTGCGGAGGAACGGAAAGGGGTTGAAATACCTACCTAGTGAGAGGCCTGGGCAGAATGCGGTGTGCGTGAATCACGGACTCACCTTTAGAGAGACTGCGGCGCTTTTCTGTGGCCAGTTGCCTTGCGTGCCGCGTTGTAGAGCAGGTGAGCTTGTATGCGAGATTTGGCGGCAGAGACCAGTGACAAGACAGAGGAGATGAGAGGAACGAACGAAAGCCCGGGGAAACCGAATTGCAAGCGCACACCTGCTACGCGCCTGCACGGTAAACAGTCGCCGTTGCCAATCTGCTGCCTGAACAGCTGGCCGACAGCTGTAGCTTCCCGTAATGATTGACGCCTCTGGTTTCACACGGAACGGGTGATGAAGTGTCTATGCGGTGCGTTGGTTGGCCAGCCGCCAGTCCTTCTCCCAATCGCACGCAACTCACTCCCGTTAACTTGGCCCCAGCGCCCTAGTTTTGCAAGCTCCCGGCTGCTGTAAGACTGCGCAAAGCCGCTTGCCGGGGAGAAATGGCTGTCTATTGGTGAGTCTTGGATGACTGCGTCAGACCAAGAGGATCAGCAGTTTCGAGATGATAGAGTACCTGCGAGGAAACTGTTGAGGAAACTGCCGAGCTTGCTTCAATCCCTGCCTAGACGTGCCTATTAATATGCCCCTAACACCGGATCGGAAGAATCAACGCTTTCGTGTTACCTTGTGTCACCCTGTCCAGTCATAGTTTCGCTGTGATGCCAAACTTTAACCCAGTTTGCTATGCGATGACACACAGCAGCAGATGGGCAACAGGCAGACACGAGGTAAGACCAGGAATGACTTGTCGTCATGGACTGCAATCAACATGAAGCGAGGGACCCAGTAAAGCGCCATCCAACTTCTCTGCATTCTTTCTATATAGCAGATACCTATGGTAAAAAAAACCGTCAACCAATCCACCGTCACCACTCAAACCCTTTCGTCTTGACAGGTATAACTCGACGGCCGCCATTTCTGTCTGGATCCCTACCGAACGCCATACCATGCGAGACAAAAGACATCCCTCCCCTGATACCCAGCATTTGTCCCGAATTTTGTGGGATACGGCGACCTCGCCAGCAAACTATTATAACAACGTGTCGGGGGACACAAGCAGCCCCGGTTTAGCATGACGGCTGTAGATCTGCCGTCAGTACCGATATCCTCCGTACTGTCCCGGCGGCTGTGCGCCATACGCGCCGGGTGCTTGATTCCAAGCAGGTGGAGCAGCGCCCGCATCAGGAGGCGGGTAAGGATTGGTCGGGAAGCCACTTCCGCCCTCTGGCCTCAATGGAGAGTTCCTATACCCACCAGATCCAGAGGTCACCCGCCCGTAAGGACTCAACGGTCGGTTGCCGTAATCACCAGACGACTGCCTCGCGTGGCTCGGGTTGGCATAGCGGGGCTGCCCACCGCCACTGGCCTTCAGCGTAGCGTAGTCCGGTAGGTTTGTGTCACGGAGAATGGAGACCATCCCGGCGGCGTTAAGTCGCTGGGCATCGAAGTTCTGTGCGGGTGGGAGAATGTTGAGTAGGAAGGTAATGTCACGGTGAAGAGCCGACGCCTGGTTGCGACGCTGCTGATCAAGACGGCGACCAGCCGCGCCCTTCAAAGGTGACACACCTCGGGCAAGTCTCTTGGGAGGGTTCAACTCGTCGTCATCCATGCCCAAAGGCCGCTTTGGTGAGGCCGTTGCCCGCACATACTGCGGGCGTGGGCTCTGTTCCTGTCTCATGGGGAGTGGGCTATTTCGCACCGAGGTTGGTTGTTCGATCCCAGGATGAGCCTGCCTTGGCCGCATCTGGATGGGCTTCGAGATGATGATGGGAGCGGCGACAGGGTCAAATTTGTCAGTGGAGTATCGGGCAACGAAGTATTCGAGCTTGGGGTCTCCAGGGAAGAGTTCGGCCATTCGCTCCTCAAGTTTCGAAATCTGCGAGAGCTCGCCATACTGCGACTCGTACTTGTGGAAGTAGGCATAAAGCGGCTTTGCCTTGAACAAGGTCTCAGGTTTCCCAATAAGTCGATTGACGCATGTTTCAAACACCACTCGGGCATCTATCGCTCCATTAGCTTGGGCTTCCTCGAAAAGAGAAAGAAACTTACTTGTTGTGTCGTCCTTCGAATGGAGATACTTGAGGTACTCTATCATGAAGTTCTCATCATTGGGGAATAGACGGGCGCCACGCTCAAAGATTTTGGCGCCAACAGGATCTTTGTAGACTACAGACTCCAGCAATGCGACAGCGACATACACGTCGCTAGTCAGTCGGCCCTTTTGGCGAGCATCTGTGAAGACCTTGCGAAGACCTCCTTCTGTCTGGTTGCCTTTGCCCTGGATTCGGCGCATAGCCCGGGCGAGGGCGATCCAGACGTAGGAAATGGTCCGGGAGAGAATTTGAGTATCGTCGGCGTAAGCCCTCTGAATCGCCAGAATTCGTTCTTCCATCGGCGACCTCCTAGGCTTGTCGTCGTCATCATCATCGTTTTGCTCAATCGAGGCATGAACTGGCTCGTGAGCCGCAGCTTGTTTGAGAGTAGAAACCTCGAGCTTCTCTCGCGCCTTCACCTTGTCGCCTAATTCGTACAAGGTATCCAGGACATCATCAAAGGGCTTCCGAACCGCTTTGGCGTACTCCAACTTGTCACCCTCCTTCGCCGGGTAGTTCGCTTCGATGTGATCTGCGTGCTTGAGGGCGAGCAAGACGCTCTCGGGATTGGCCCTAATGCCTTGCAACAGCATCTCCGTTCCCGTCTCTTTGTCATTGTCCCGCACATCGTTCTGAAAAGACCACTCCGCGGCGTCCACCCAGATTTCTGGCCAAAATCGAAGCGCCATCATCGCCTGTTTGTAGCAGTAGAGGACTCTTTGGTTGTAGACCTTGGGTTCGTCGACCTTGAGGACGAGAGGGTCATCCTTCTCCCATGCAATCCACTTCTTCCACATCTCAACCTGATGCTTGAACTCCTGGTCGCCATCGAATCCGGGTGCTGGCGGCAGACGCGGGAGATTTGTGCGTTTCAGATGCCGGGTCATGTTGTCGAGGGCAATGTTGGCGCTCTTGGCAGACATATACCCGGGCGATCGCTCCTGGATGAACTTGCGGCCCTGGGACGGGATTAGTAGATGCAGTAATGGGAGGGGGTATCCAACCTACAGTCATTTTGTTCAATCCCATTTCAAACTGATCATACTCCTTCCACAAGTTGTTGACAGTCAACATGGGAACAGCGATGGCACGGTGATAGACCTTTCGCAGTTGGTCCATCTTCTGCTGGTCCTGCCAGCCAGTGCCACCAATCTGTCCTGGCCCATTCTTGACGAATTGGACGTAGTCCTGCCAGATGTTCCCGGAATCTCTGTCCATGCCAATGTTGTCAATGACGAACTCGTAAGACTGGGTAATGGTTCGGCGAGCTTGACCGGACGCATCGTTGTTGAGGTCGTTTCGCCGACGGATGTAGTTTAGGTACGCTGTCCAAAGCTTCACGTTGGGCACCGTCATTAGACAACGGCCAAAAAGCTGTTCAGCATCGACAAAGTTATCGAGGCCAAGTTCCATTTCGATCCACTGCACCCAGATGTCACCCTTGAATGACTGTCAGTTGCTACACATCTGGAAACGATTTGTCAGGTGTACTTACAGCTTGTGGAAAGACCTCGACGAATCGATTGTAAACGTTCCTAGCTTGATCAAGTCGGCTGGAGCGCCTGTACTCAGCGATCAGATTCAGCCAGGCATCCATATCACCCCGAGGGTCCTCTTTGACACGAGCTTCAAACAGCGCCACTGGGTCGAGACTGGTCATGGCTGGAGTCACAATGGATGAGACGACAGGAGCAGGAACAGCAGCAGCAGCAGCAGGAGTGTTGGCCTCTGTTGACACAGTCGAGGGACCAGGCAGGTTCTGTGACGGCGCATCTGCGGCCGTCGGGGTATCATTCGCAGGCTCTTCATCCTCATCATCGGATGCCTCCACTAGGAAGCCGCCCGACATCTTGGGCTTGGAAGCTGGACGTTGCGAGGGCGTTGCAGAGGCAGCCTTTTCGGGGACTTGAGCAGGGGATCCAATAGTGACAGACTCTGGGTCATAATCTCCTCCATCTTCTGTACCATTATCCGCAGCATCACCTGAGACATTGGATTCTTGAGCAAAGTTATCAACTTGTTCGTCGCTATGCTGAACCTGACCACCCTCTGTGGCATCAAACCCTTCTTCGCCCCATGAAGCACCTTCGGAAGCCATGCTGCGTATTACAAACGTCGAGTCTAAAGCGGAGGTTCAACCGTCGAGAGGTTGAGCGCGACGAGGTCGAGACCGAAACGGCTCCACCGCGGCTGGGGAGGCTGGGCGCGACGAGCTGAGGACAGGAATCGAAAGGTCGGCGACAGCGCAGCGGAGGCGGCAGGAGATCGGCGGTGGACGAGGGCGCTAAAATCTAGATGGTTGAGGGCGCAGGAAACCCGATTGAAGAGATGGCTGGCCGTGGAATAGCCAGCGATGAACGTGGATGGGGCGTCGCAAACGAGGTAAGCTCGTGGAGCTGACCCAGTCGGCCCCGACCGAGCAGGATACAGTCGCAAAGAACGGAGAGACACGGGACGACACGGAATCAGGGTGGCAGCGGCGCTCAATCGATGGGGTCGGTTAGAAGTTTGGGGCGTGGGAACAAAGGAAGCTCTCGATACGAGGCTCTGACAAAATTCCGAAAGCTCGAAGGGACCTCCCGAGTTTGAAAGAAGGTGGAAGGCCTTGCAGCACCGCGAGTGGCAGAAAGCCTAATCCGGCTAGCGTATGGTAGGCGGTGGGTATTGTGGGGTCTTGGAGGACGATGATGGTGGAGTTGGAGACGAACCGAGCTGCGATTGCACGGCATATCATGAGATGGTTTTAAAGGTTTGTATTCAAGAGAACTATTAAATAGGCTGTAAAAAGTAGACTTGTTTGTCGGTGTGCGTCTCCAT
Organism: Ilyonectria destructans; assembly: GCA_020740775.1. Classification (NCBI taxonomy): domain Eukaryota; kingdom Fungi; phylum Ascomycota; class Sordariomycetes; order Hypocreales; family Nectriaceae; genus Ilyonectria; species Ilyonectria destructans. The sequence goes on from JAHEWK010000014.1 coordinate 507,043, forward strand.
CAACTTCCACCCATTCACTGATTGATGCAGACCAGAAGTAGACATTGGCTGGAGTTTACTTATAAAGCATAACTAAACCGACCTTGTTGCCTCCGGGCACGAAAAAGACAACGAGGCCCCTGCACTAAGGTAGTCGAGCGGCGAACAAGCCATACTTTTCGCCAGTTCTCTTGATCGTTAGTTCGAATCCCAGGTTTACTACGCGTGGCATCTGGCCTCCTGTTGGGATGAGACGCCCACGGGGAGCACAAGGCAACGAGACGGTCACGTGATAGAGCGAACCCGCTGGCCACTCACTGGCCACTGGCCACCCTAACCGCTGCTGGTTTTTCGCACTCGCGTCGCTAGCAAGGCCTGGAAGGCCGCTAATTAGAGGCAGGCGTCGTGACCCTGGCCGCCTGGGCGCTGGGACGAACCCATTAACGCGGTGCGGCCAGAAATCGCGTCCGTCGTCCTGCCCACGGCACACGGTCCCTGCGCCAGGCCCAACTTGCCGCGTTTGCATCTCGATGTCTTAGTCTCTTGCCAGCCTTCGTTTCTTCTTGCAATTTCGTGCAATAACAACTCCGTGCCACTCTCCTCTCCTCCTCCTACTCCTCCTCCTCCTCTTCAGTGCCGCCACCCCAGCTTCTTCTCCCAACTCGCAACTTGCACCTTGCAACTTCTCCTGCGCCCGTCGTCTCAAACAAACCTGCGCGCACGCATCCGCTGTCGCACGCCCACTCTCCGAGCTCCACAGTCTCGCCCAACGCTACTCGTGAACTCCATCGTCGCCAGCCGCTTCGCCCCCGATTCACTGTCATCAATCTCTGTCAACGTTGCGCTCCTGTTGCCGTTCGACTGCCTCCGCAAACTTTTCTCTCCAGAACCGATCGTCTCCTCACCACACCCGCCACCATGTCCGTCGTCTCGCTTTTGGGGGTCAATGTCATGAACAACCCCGCCAAGTTCACCGACAAGTACGAGTTTGAAATCACCTTTGAGTGCCTTGAGCAGCTCGAGAAGGGTTCGTGATACCTGGGCTCTGGTGTTTATCCCGCATCCAGCTAACTGGGGACAGATCTCGAGTGGAAGCTGACCTACGTCGGATCCGCCACTTCGTGAGTTGAAACGCGGCTTGATCTTGCACACCGCCTGTTCTAACGCTTCGCAGCGACCAGTACGACCAAGAGCTTGACTCGCTGCTTGTCGGCCCCGTCCCCGTCGGCGTCAACAAGTTCATCTTCGAGGCCGATGCCCCCAACACTTCGCGCATTCCTGACGCCGATATTCTCGGTGTAACTGTCGTCCTTCTGACCTGTGCCTACGACGGTCGGGAGTTCATCCGCATTGGTTACTATGTCAACAATGAGTACGACTCGGAGGAACTTAACACCGAACCCCCTTCCAAGCCCATCATTGAGCGCGTCAAGCGCAATGTCCTGGCTGAGAAGCCCCGAGTGACGCGATTCGCAATCAAGTGGTAAGTTGATGCGCACTTGCGACCAAGACTGGGTACGCTAACACAGCCCAGGGATTCCGAAGCGTCTGCCCCCGCCGAGTTCCCCCCTGAGCAGCCCGAGGCTGATCTCGAGGCCGATGGCGAAGAGTACGGTGCCGAGGAGGCTGCGGAGGAGGCCGCTGAGGAGGCTGCCGTGAAGGCTGAGGTTCAACCTGGTGAGGACGCCGAGATGGTTGGCGTCGAGAACGAAAACGAGCTTGACACCGAGAACGGTCAGGAGGAGGATGAGATGTCAGAGGACGGTAGTGTTGACATTGAGGGCGAGAGTGAGGACGAGCTCGAGGAGGAGGAGGAGGAGGTTGAGGGCGAAGGTGCCGGCGACGATGCCATGGAGGTCGACTCGGCCGAGAAGCCTGTGGCTGCTAAGCCCGTTACTGTCGCATCCTAGACACAGGCGCAGGCGCAGCAGGTCTCTCGTCCAAGGGTGTTTTCGGTGGCATCGTCTTATCTTGAGTCATGCATCAGATTTCGGCTTTTCGATAACGTATGGATTGGAAGTTGGTGTTTGCCTAATAGAGTTACGAGGACACGAAGGGATGATATCAGGTCATGGAGCTGGCCAAACACGTTTAGTACATTAGCTTGCGAGACACACAAGACAGTTTCCAGGTACTTATCAACGTCTGGATGACGTTCTCTCTGCAAGTGTGAGGAAGCAAGCTAGGCGACCCATGCCAAGCGATGATGATGATGATGATGGGGATGAATAAGGTTGATCATCTGTCCACCTTCAGCCGCAGTTGATTATCAATCCGAGCTTAAAGCCCGTGGCGAGGCGATTGAGTCCTAGGTTGTGGGGGGATGGCAACGTAGTGGTTATCGCAGAGACAATCTGGGTGGAGGACGAGAGCACGCACGTAACAGCTCTTACTCACAGAATAATTCGCTCGGGCGATTCGACGATGCTTCCCTTTGGAGCCGACGGCCAAAGCATCAACGCGCCGGCGGCGGATAATGGCAGCCCAAAGCACGTGAAGCTGCGCCCCCGGTGAACAACTCCGACCATGGGCGCCCGGCTTGTGAGAGGCATGCGGGGATCGGCTCCGTGCAATGACGTACGTGTAGGCGGGATAGTTTAGCGACCAACACACGCCGCAACCACGGAACTTGGCCACCGCCCAACCACGATGCCCAATTCCGCCATCACGAGGCCAGCGCAGTGGTGTTGCGCCAGCGAGCGTTCGCCCGACTGAAGCCGCGGGGAGCCGGCCAGAAGCGTCCGCGCTCCGCCTCCGCCGCGATGAAGCCTCACCTTGATTAAGGCCGGACCCGTCGATGCCAGCGCGCCTTCGCGTCCATCCGTCCATCCCGGCCATCCATATCTCGTCCCATCCCTCCATCATCGAAGCCTCCAGGATTTAAGCTCCAGACTGCAGACTGCCAGTGCGCGAGGCTTGCTGCATGCATGTGCAGACAGCCCCAGGTTCCTCCCACGTGTGCATCCACGCACCCAACTCCTCAGGCTCGCGGAGTTTCAAGCTCTGATCCGGGACGCGCTAGAAGCTCTTCCTCTCCCCCATCTCCACTCCCTCCGTTCAACCCAACTCGATCTGGCTGGCCTATCGCCGCTTGCCCTACCTTTTGGGCTGCGTTTGCCCAGGGAAGTTCACCGAGCGAGGGCGGGCCAAGACTCAGCCGCAGACGCATCGGAGCCCCCCGAAGGCTGCCTGGCCAAGGGATCGTCGTAGGATGAGGGACGTCTGAGAGCAGCTTAGAGGGGAATCTGGAGTGAGTAGAAATACGCAGAGCATCTCCCGCTGGGCAAGGAGGCTTCCATATACTAGGTTATGTCTGTATGTCTTCAGAGTGTTCATCTGGCTTGGATAGATGAACGAATGCGAATAATACTCTACATTTTCCAAGTGAACAAACCCAAGTGAAACGTGAACCCTTCACCACTCAATGACGGCTTCAACCCAGCCCAACCCGCAATTCGTTGACGACCTCATCAGGGCCGCCGAGGTCCAGCATGAGCACCATGTCCGCACTCTGCGCAGCCTGCAGGATGGCATGACCATGCGCCGCATCGACAGCCAGCCGCGCAGCATCATCACCATCCCGGAGCCCTTCACGCCGCCGCTGCGCGCCCTCACGTTTGCCTCTGATACGGGCCATGCGGCGTTCATCAGCGTCCCGCCGCGCCGCCGGACCCGGGCGTCTACCCTCGAGACGACCGCCGAGCGGCCGGCCATGACTCCGGAGATCCGGCCGCTGTCCAACTCGCCCGGCGGCTGCCACAGCGCCGTCTTCTCCCCCGACGACGATGTCAATTTCATCCCCTTGCTCGACCCGACGTCGGCGTCCATTCCCTACCATGGCCGGTGCCTAGAGGACGAAACCTTCATCCCCATCCGCCGCCCACTTACACCGATGCACTTCCCCGACGATGAACTGCTGCGACACCTCCGTGACACCGACTTCACCCCCGAGATGGCTCGGCTTCTCGAGGACGCCGTCAAGCGCCGCGGCGACATCGACCTCGCCATGACGTTCCGCGACTTTGCGGCGTATGAACGCGAGGGCTACGTCCAGTCGACGTTTGAGGTGTACGAGGTTGGCCGCGACTCTATGCCCGTCAAGCTAAGCGCAGATGTTGACATTGATTTGGATGGACCTCTGGAGGTCAAGTATACGGGCGAGGGGCCGTATGAGAACGCGCCCATTGTTGATGCGCCGACGGTGTGGGAGGCTATTGGCGATGTCAACCCGGATGCTCAGTCCGTTGGTCGAATCACGTACGTATACAGTCGGCTCCTTTTTCAACCTCACCCACGATACACAGACTCGTGCTTCACATCGATGCTTCACTTCTTAATCTTCCTGATATATCAGCCATCAAGACTAACCCCCCTCTTAGCATCGTCCAGGAACCCACCCCCCTCATCCTCGCCGCCCTCCATCTCACCATGGCTCCTCACTTCGACATGTCGGAACTCATCGCCCATCTCCTGACCGACGCCCCAAACCGCGGCCGCACCCACGCCTTCATGAACCGCGCCTTCGAGCGAGCCCCTTCAGCCCTCCCGTCCTCGCCATATTCTTCATCTTCTCCAACGGCGCTCCCTGTCGGAGCCCCTGCTACCCTCCGGCCTTCTCCTTCGCTCTCCGCAGCCCACATCCGCCAGCGGTCGTTCTTCTTCGTCTTCAAGTACTACACCGTCGTCGGCACAAACCTCACCCCAGCCCCCTGGCAGCGCTTCGACAAGAGGCCTCTAGACAAGAGGCTCGGTGACCACATTGACATTGCCGAGTGTGGCTCCATCCTGGCGCTGTCGCTCGGCGGTGATCCAACCAAGCCCGTTCGCATGCGCCCTCGCCGGGAGCGTGTAAGGGAGGGTTTCTTGTTTGACACATTTGGGCCGTGGCATCTCCTCAGCATCCAGAGCTTTCCGGACAATGCGCACACAGTTCGGGGCGAGGAGTTCCAGGACAAGGAATTTATCAACGGGCCGTGTGCTTTCCTTGACCTCCTCATCGCAGAGTACCGAGACGCTGGGAAGAGAAACCAGATTCTGCATGAATCAATTACCAAACTCATCACTCCAAAGGTACACATCTACAGCCCTACCAAGTACAACAGCATTTACTGACAGATCTCTCAGACCGAGTTCATGTTTGACCCCAAGCTCCGCGACAAGCTTCTGTTCGAGGACAAGCACTTCACGTACATCCGCCGGTACTTCTGGGCGTACAACACGCTCGCCGTCGTCAACACCGGCATCAAGGCCATGATGGCCGCCTACGTCGACACCTTCACCGACGAGTTCTGGGACGGCACGCACCCGATCCTGTGGCCGCACCCGGCGCCCGAGTCGCCAGCTGGCCAGGCGTACCGCGCTCACATGGCCAACCTGCGTCGCGAGCTCGACAAGGTGGTACGCGAGCTGGGCGAGGTGCTCAAGCGCAACGAGCGCACGCGCAAGGAGATTGAGAACCTGCGAGACCAGCTGTTTAGCGGAAGCTCCATCAAGGAGAGTCGCAGGGCAATTGACCAGGGTGATAATATTCGCATTTTGACCATGATTAGCATGATCTTTCTGCCCCTGACGTTTGTTACGGTACGTTAACAATCCTGGCCTCTATGTCTATTTACCAAGCTAACACATGTGCAGTCTGTCTTTGGCATGACCGAATTCAGTATTCCGGCCACGGACTGGCGCTTTGCCGTCACCATGGTGCTCGTCTGCGTGCCGTTTATGCTTCTCATCTCCATCCTACAGACGAGGTCCTTCGGTCTCCTCCTCACCAAACTCAGCGCCATTGCCGCCCTGCCACGCCGCCTCATGGCCTTCATCCTCCGTCGAGGCTCGCAGGATGGAGAAGCGCCAGACAACCGCTCCACGGCTGCCTTGTCACAACGAAGGGCGCGAGTGAGGCGTGGGGGAAGATGGACGTGGCCGTGGGGAGCCAGGAGAACGCCTCCTGATGAAGGGATAGATTTAGGGGGAACTGTATGAGCCGAGTTGAAAATGTTGGGTTGTATTCTGATGTGTTTACTATGAAATGTTTGGCTATGATGAGTTACGACTAACGAACGAACCGACCGATATGAAGTACTACGAATAAGTTAGATCTTAGAAACCTCCGTCGCTATCTGTATGATTGGAGAATTGTATTATTCCGTCACTATCTGCATAATAAAGATGTGTATTGCTTTCTGCTTGTCTCCATTCATCTCCACTGCCATTACAACTCAGTCCCATGCCCATCCTACACTGGGTTTCAATTTCATTAGGATCGCCCATCCCTTTACGTCCTAGATGACTCCTTTCGTCCCAACCCATGCCCAACCATCGGCCCAAAACATCCCCCGCAAATCACATCGCAGTGTGGCCCATAAGCAGATGTCATCTGTAACAATATGCCAACTCATGAACCAGGGCATCAGCATCCAATCGGCTGGCTACCATAGCCACCCGCATGATTATTTTCAACCTCCCCATTACCGTCACCCAATCAACAAGCCACGCACAGACTTCTCGCCTCCAAGCACAGATTGAAACGTTACAATTCTTCATTAACAGGGTGACTCGTAACTAGCAAAGCCAGGTGTAGTCATTCCAAATCACTAGGTACTCATGTTCCGACGACGCGCGTACCCCCTTAGCAGGCAGCATTCATACATAATCAAAGCGCCGCATACAACTCCCACCGCGGGCCAGCCGAAGCAGAAAACCGCCCTCCAATAGGAAAATTACCGCACGGTATATAAAACCCACCTCATCAAACCAGGTGCATGAAACGAGACGCTCATGGTCAGAAGGGAACAAGAAACGAGAGAGACAAGAAAGGAAATGATGGAGAAAGCCTCCGAGACAGCCATACTAACACTGCTCGAAGGTGGAGAGAGAACAGAATCTTCCGTGGTATCAGTGTCCATAACGCCAGGCCCCTCCCTTTGATGTGATCGTAGTACATGAGATGAATATGCGTGGAGATGGATAATTGCGAAAAGTCATCTTGTCGTAGATCATCTACCAGCCCTTCTTCCTAGCGAAGCGCTTGTTGAGCAGCGCCAACACTTTTGGCACGTTGAACTGAACGTATTCCAGGTCAAGATCGTCCTGGTTGTCCTTCTGCATCTCAAGCAAATCATCCAGCTTCAGATCCAACTCAAGGAGACCTCGATTTCGGCCTACAGTCAAGTTAGCAAGGTCAATCTAGTAGGTAATTTCGGTCGAGACCAACCCTTATAATGTAGAGAAATAACGAAAGTACCCGGCAACGGGCTGGTGAAGTTGAAGTAAATGTTGGCCCGTCTGTTATCCGGGACATTGCTCTTCTGGATAACGCCTTCTTTCTCGAGTTGTTGGTGGGTGAACTTGTAGGGTCCAAGAACTTGCTGCTTTTGTTGCTTTCTCTTGGTACCCTCGCTCTGAGATCGCACGTTGTGGAGATAGCTCTTGTATGTCTCGAGTTGCCCGACCAGGTAGCTGTTGTGATCGCGGATCGTCTTGTACACCTCTTCAAGCTTCGAGGTCTCAACAATGACACCATCCTTCAAAGAGCCCAGGTGTTGCAGCTCCTGCTCGACCTCGTCTCTAAGAAGGCCAAACTGGTCGCTCTTGTCGATGACACGCAATTCTTGCAGCTGCGAGAGCAGTTCCATGGCCCGAATACCCTTGCGGACCATGACGGCATCATTTCGGCTCGTAGCAGCGGCATCTGCAATGCGCTCAAGTCGCAGCGGGCGTCTCGCCACATGGCTGTTTGAGGGAATGGATCGCATGATTTGCACGAAGATGGACTTGGCCTCCATAAAGTACACTTCCTCCTGGGTAATGTCCAAAGCTGCGGTCAAGTCGTCGATGGCAGTCTCCCAACGACTGAACAGAGGCAAGTTGATAACCCTATTCTCCTTACGGGGCAGCTGAGGTGGCGACGTGCCCAGTTCCGACATGATGATACCCAGGTGTGAGTTTTCGTCCTTCCACAGCTCCTGGCGGTGCTTGTCGATCAGCGAGTGCATGGCATAAATCTCGTTCAGGGTGATGTCCAGCTCTAGATCCTTCTTGGAGAGCGCAACATAGTTGTCCATCTCCAGGCTCTCGTAGAAGTCCTGAACCTCGCATAGATCAAGCATGAACTTGTTGATTCGGTCCTTGTTCTGGTGGATGAACGGCTGCAGCTTCGCCATGTAGGGTTCCTTGGCGTAGGACGGCTTGTTCGCAAGGTTCTGAAGCATCTTAGCGATGTAGGTCAGAGTTCGTCGGGGTCGCTCCGCAGGGGTTCCGTCGATGAGCATGTACGACTTGGGGGTGACGATAGCCGGGTTGATGAAGCGTAGGAAGAAGAAGCCACCGATCAGGGTACAAATAACCTGGTCGTTAGCATCAGGATACTTGCGCTTTGTCAAACTCCTAATCTGCTTGCAGATCCAACGGATACCATACGGAGCCTCCTCAAGGCCCTCAATAATTGTGGTCAGGAAGCCGTTGGCAATTTCAGTGAGCATGGTCAGGCGAGGTTCGATAATGGCCTGGACTTGAGGGTTTTCGGCGGCCTGCTCGCCAGTGATTCCCTTTGGCAGGGAAGGAGGGAGCTGGCCGGTGTCCTCCTCGATCTGCTCGATCATGCGCTCATACACCTTGAGCGGGTTGATTTCAAGATCCAAGTCCCTCAATTCGATCAGGTTGTTGATTCTATCAGCAAGCACAGATTTGAGGAAACTCTGACCGGGGCCTCGTCGAGTATAGGTGGTCATCATTCGCGAAACGGGGGTATTGGCGCGGAGCAGAGAAGAGTAGTCGGGCGTCGTATCAAACTGGTATGTCAAGACGGACTAGGCGGCGGTTAGAACAAGAGGCTTATGGGTGCTAGATGGACATACCTGGAACATGGTCAGGAGCAAATGCTCCTCACGACTCTCGTACTGGTTTCCGTAAATGGTGAACATGACAGTCTGCAGCAGAGAGTCGATTTCGGACATGGAGACAAGTCTGCACAGGTGGGCAATGTGTCTAGGCTCAGACTGCAGGAGGAAGAGCAAGTTCCCGTACTTTTGGGTCTTGTCGTCGTTGGGGAACTGGCCCTGCTGCATCTCGGTGGCATCCTCAAGATGACTGGCGACTTCGTTTTGCTACAGATTTTGTTAGAAGGCATTTAATGGATCCAAGAAGGCAAAATAACGTACCTCCTCCAGGGCCATGCGGTTTTGGATCAGCAGAGCAATACGTGAATCGAGGTATCGTACGTCCTTTTCTAGGACGAAATTCTTCTTGGATTGGGATGAGATCTTGGACTTGAGATCACGGAGAATCTTTTGCGCTGTTTGGTGGTCAATCGCAAGTTCCAGACATGATTGCAATGGGGACAAGGGCGAACGTACCTTTGGCGAGGTCATCTTCGATTTGAAGATCTCCCTCGTTGGCCGAAATGGACATGTACAAAGCGGACATGGAGTACCGTTTCGACTGGCGCGCCGAGCGCGATCCATCGTAGGAAGACATGGTGTTTTGGCGGGTCAAGGGCTGGAAAGACGATGAAGATGCAGTAGAAGCTCGTGAAGGAGTCTGCAACATGACCGACATAGTGGTGTCGCGGGACGGCGACAACAACTGACGGTCAGGCTCTAGGGCCCAAGGAGCTCAGGGAGCGCCTGATGGTGGCAGCGACGTTGAACGGGCGCCTCAGCCAGCCACAGGGCTTTGACGGGGGAAGTTTAGGGAGACGGATTCGGTCGCACTGAGGCGGCGGTGAAGCGGAAACTTGGTGGTGATGTGGTCGGGAGCCACCAAGTGATCGAATCGAGGTCGCTGGATTGGACAACGGTGAGTCGATCGCGGGCGTCCGAAAAAGGGCGATGCGAGATAATCGGACAAAGAAGCTGTGAAGCGAGTACGGGCGGAAGCGGCGAGAGGAGTTGGCGACGAGGTCGATCGAGATCAGGATCCGAAATGGGAAGCGAGACGACGAGACGAGGCGACAAAGGAAGGCGAGGTGATCGGGTGCGCGACTGGGGAGATTGCGGCGGCGGCAGACGACGAGACGACAGAGCGGCAAGGGCGAAGACGAAGGCGAAGGCGAAGGCGAAAAACAACAGCAGCAACGAGATGCGGTGGCCTCGAGGGAGTTCAATCGAGCGACCGGGGGCGTCGCAGATTCGGACGGCAGGATAATCGCAGAGAATCGCAGGAGGCGACGGCGGTTTGGAGATGGAGAGGGTTTGGTGGTGGGAGAGGTGGAGGAGGTGGAGGAGTTGGCGTTGGTAGGTGGGTGTGGTGGTGCAGCAGTGCGTGTGGTAGTGGCCGCGGTCGTGTTTGGGCAGGAGAAGGGGGGCGTGAGTGATGAATTGATGGGCGGGCAGGATTATGCACGGCTGAGACGCGGATTTCAGGAGGGCGAGACGGCGCGTGGGACGGTCGGTGGAGTGCGGGCGCTCAGAAGGCCAAGGCAAAGCCGCCTAACGTAGGAACCTAGGGACCCGGGCACCTAATTAAGCACAGTACCGGAGCACCTAAGCACCTAAAAGGACTACTAAGGCCCAAGGCTGCCAGGGACCGGACTGGAGCTGGGAGCTCGTGTGGGGAGGAGGGATTGGGTGGATGGGTGGAAGGGTGGATGAGTGGATGAGTGGATGGGTGGTGGATGGGTGGTGGATGGATTCCCGCAACGATGTGCACACTAAATTACTCCGAACGTGCTGAGCGCCGTACCTTGGTATCGACGCAGTGCGACGGCGACGGATACCACCGCGGCAACCGCGAAGCAGAGGGAAATCGACAACCACGAGCGATCGCCGCAAAAAAGAGGAGAACCGGCCGGGATAAAAGGAGGAGACCGACCAGCCAGAGGACCAAAAGGCGCAAAGAGAGAAGAGACGCTGGGCGAGAGAGGCGGACGCAAGACCAAATGCGGCGGATAACCAAAGTCTGTTGACGGGGGTTAGAATGATAGCGAGGTACTTGTTTGCCCACCGCCGGGCCACCTGCGCGACAGTACACAGTAGACAAAAGTAAGTACCTATAGAATAGATGTCCGCTAGAGCAACAAAGCAGTTGGTGTCGTCGCCGTCTCTCAAAGATCGCGCCTCTGCTCTAGTTCGGTACCTTGAGCTACCGCAGCCTCAAGTTGCCTGCTGCAAGCCCCGGCGAAAACGAGTGACCAGCCCAACCAACATCATCACACCTCACTGACAGTGACGGAATGGATTGGAGGGGCTGGAGGAGGGGAGGGGAGGGGGGGTGATCTCACCGTACAGGGCAACCAGGAACAGGAACAGGGGCATGGCAATGGAGCCAGGGGACACAGTACGGCGCCTGTTCTCTGCCCTGGCTCTCTTCTTCCTTTCCCTGGGCCATCCCCGCCCTCACTCGTGCGCGCATGCGCTTCCAGGCTGCAATGGGCCTAGCAGCGACTAATTCCATCCGTTAGTCCAGGCCATGTCCTGTGCAGCAAGCAGCGTCTGCGAGAAAGCCAGGGCCAGGCCTGACCAGGGGCCGTCTCTTGCTGGTCTGAGTCTCCAGCGGCGGGTGGGACAGGGACAGGACAGGGCAGAGTCCACCCACAGTACGCCAGACGTGCAAAGGCCGGGGCTGGATAAGGGACAAACCGCACCGGGGTCTATCAGAGGCCAAGGCCCAGGGGGGGAGGATGCCAGTTGACTCAGGTACCGCCTACTTAGTGCGTACAATTCCATCTTCTGGACGACCCAAGAACGGGAGCTGCAGGAGCAGGACGGTGACATATCGCAGGTCATTTGCGGAGTTGCGGAGTCGATATTCGTTGCAAAGATGTCTAAAGCTCATCTAAAGCAGACAAAGCTCCCGCTCCCTCGCGTCCTTGACATGGCGCTTGACAAGTTCATTCTCTCTCCATTCGACCCCGCGCGCGAGGGATATATCCATTGAATGCTCGTGCTTCCCTCCCAAGAAGTGGAACGGGGGCACCGGAGGGCGACGATGGCGGCGGCGGCGGCGGCGGGGTTTGGATCGTCTGGGTATCCTGTACATCGCCATCAAAGGCACGCACGGACGCTGGCATTCACACTGGTCCACGCTGGTTGGGTCGTGGTGAGCAGGCTTGTTGATCGCCTGAACCTGAGGAGGGTCACCTGGAAACTCTCTCTCTTGGTCGTCGCCGCGAGCCTGCTCGGTCGCCTCAGCGCACCACGGGCATCATCGCGACCCGCCCTCAACCGCCAAACCCCAGAGCCCTTCTCGCTATAATAGGCGCCTACGTCCGTCTAGCACAGAGCCAGAGCAGTCGCGGATTGTCGGACCCCGGACGCTGCAACCACTATGCCCGAGCTGCGCTGGAACACACTGGCACGGCAACGGTCTGGCCGGGCTGCATACGTACGTCTGTCCTATGTATGTACGATGTAGGACCTTTTTTCCTTCCCGTCACAGGGACAGGGCATTGCCAGAACCAGAGCCACTCTTCTTTCTGTGCCTTGTGCCTTGTGCCTTGTGCCTTGTGCCTCGCGACCGACAACGCGCAACCGCCCATGGCCCGTCACCCGTCACCCGTCACCCGTCGCCAGGGTTGCGTGTGGCCCGTGACCCCATGGCCCGTGGCCGTCGTGCGCCAAAATCCCACGAAATGTGCGACAAAGACTCAAAGAGCTGTCTGGGAGCGACGCAGGGGCAGCGGCCGGCGCGCCAAGAGGAGGGCCGTCGCGACATGTTACTGGTGGGCGCCGGGGACCCAGACTCCCAGAGCCTCTGAGCGGGAGATGGCCGGGGCTTGGGGGGAGGTGCAGCGGAGGCGTGGCCGAGCCAGGGGTAGATTGGACAGTCCCTCTCAGGCACCGCACAGGCCGCCCCTACGAATTTTAAGTGCCTGCTTTTTGTATGTAGGTACGCCGGACGGGTCGTGTGTGGGATGTGGATGTGGAAGTGGAAGTGGAAGTGGAAGTGTGGCTGCTGTGGGTCGCGTGTGAATGTGCATATGGATGGGTGTGAATGGTGGTCAAAGGGCGGTCGAGCAGAGAGGCGTCGATGCTGGTAATTAGTTACTTCGTAATGAGGAAGTTGATCAATTACAAAGAGAGACACCGAGTTAGAGAGACAGACAAAGCGACCAACCGAATGTCTCTCTTTTCGCAACTGTTCCGCCCCCGCCCCCCCTTCAAGAATATAGCCCGTTTGCTACGGAGTACCTCATCCAGTGAGATGATGCCGGGGCCGAGTACGAAGCGAACAACAACCAGAACCAGGAGACGAACCCAGGTTGAGTCAAGCTACTCCCGTATACCCATTAAGTTACCTAAGTTACAATGTACTCTCTCCGTGCTGCGAAGAGAAGGAACACCAACCATGTCCAGCTTCGTTTCTCGCGACCTCCGCCCATGCCGAGCCCGTCCCCGAGCAGCGCATACCGCAAGGTCAATACGGATATATCCCAGTATATCCATTGTCTAGGCACAGCCTCGAATCGCCAAAAAGCCATCGCTTACCCGGGCTGTCAGACCGGTGGCATCCATGTCCATCACCGTCTAACGCCCATGGGTTGTTGGATGTTTACGTCGCATCCGCATCCAGGTCAGGCGATAGCTTCCAGGGGCCCCCTCGACGCCGCCAGATCAGATCAGCCTGCGCGTGCATCAAACAACCATGGTCGGGGTGGTTCCGGTCGCCGCCCGGCTGTCCCTTTGGCATTGTTCAGACTTCAACCCCCCCGGTAGCGGGTTCCCACTGCCAAAACGGACAAGGCTCTATTATTAATCTTGAGTCTCGCTGTCCCGTCCCTCTCAGCTTGCGTCGCAGCGCGCCCAATTCCTCTGCATGTCTCGCATCACCCGCGCTCGACCTTCCGGGGCACATCCATGTCTCTCCCATCCTGGGATCCTGGGCCAGTGACGCAGCCCAGCCAAGCTAGTCGTTCCGTCCTCCGTACTCCGTACCGTACCGTTAGTCCGTACCAAGATGTCATGACACTGAGCCAAGCTAGGTCCCACGTTCTGCGGGCGTGGATTCCAGCGCAGGAGCCCTTGATCGGCGGATGACAGATGACGGATGACGGAAGAACACCACAGGAGCGAGTGCCCTGACGATCGCGCCCTCGCCCATGACATTCGCAATCACCAACTGACAACTGATCATCACCAATTTTTCATGTAGGGACCTGCTTTGTACGTGCGGCCCAGTATCAATATGCAGGGAAAAGGCCTTCCGTCGCCCGCAGCCCAGCATCTTATCTGCGCCCCTTGTCAGCGGCAGCGAGCAAGTCGCCCGCAGCATCAACTTCAACTTATCATCTGAAACTCAATTGGCCCACTGCAGCAGATCTGGTGGCAAAAGACTTCAGCAGCACGCCAAGGGAACCCCCCACATCCTCGCCGCAAATCCCATTGCCGAGACGGGTTGGCTTGATGCGCACGCTTCTCGACGGCTCCATGCATTGCCGGACGCATCTGTCACCCAGGTGCACCCACAAGTCAACCAAGTCAAGCCACCTTCACCTCATTGTCATCCTGCTCCTTGCTCGTAACACAGCCAGCTATCACAGGCATTTTTACTCCGTAGCACAGAAGCTAATACCCCAACTGTGCTCGGGCTTCGGGCTAGTGGTAGCAATCTCAGGATCGCCTCTATTGGTTCGCGTCCAGGGGTTTAATGATTACCTTGTCTTCGTAGACCAAGCCGACGCCATGTATTCGTTCAGTATTTGCTGTGGCTTTATTAGACTTGTGCTAAGACGAGGCAGGCTGCAGGTGTTCCACTCGCCCTTCGGCCCCGGTATCTTGATTCATCGTGCAGCAACGTGCAATACAGACCATCAGGCATGGCATGATCGACGTTACCGATGTAAAACGTCTGACATTTTCTTGTTTCGTGGGGCCGAACCAGCAATGCCTTGACTCCATGAAAATTCCCAGACGCGGCATCCCTGACCCTGAACGCGAGTTCCAAGACGACGGACGGCCCGAATGTGAAGAGGAAGAACACAGGGAAAGACGTAGCCAAATGGCGGCGGTCTCGAACGTCCGGCGGTTTTGCCTTTCCTCTGCATTATGCGGCACGGTCTGTGTGACTGCAACCCGATCGGAGTCTTTGTCGACCTGCAGATAATGCCTTAATGGACAGCTTATAATAGTTCAAGAGGGGTTAAGTGTTTCAAGGTCCAGATCACGACATTGAGCCGGTTCTCGTCACAGCGGCAATACAGGGATCAATGACAGTGCGATCCACATCACACAACATTGCTACCAGGTGCTAGATCCAAGGAAACAATCAGAAGGTTAAGGTTGAAAGTCACACCAAAAGAGTATGGTTTGCTTCCGCTATGGCTTTTATGAGTGGAGGTACTTGGCGGCCGGTGCGACGCCATCGGTCGGTCTCGCCACAAAAGATGAACTTCTCGCCAGCTATTACCCGGAGAAATACACAGCAAGATACAAAGAACCTTGCTTGATCTGTGGGCCAGCATATTTGCGTCAGTCAGATAACTGCCCACTTGAAGCAAAACAACACGGTAGCTGAGGCTGTCCAAAGGAGCTGGCAGAATGTCATCCGTTCGAAGAATGCGTAGCTTGAGCCAACTATGAGATGCGATGGCTGCTGGCGGTAAGTTGGCAGTCCGATGGATGAGAAAGGGAGTAGTAGGCTGACATATTTTTGCCAACATGTAAATAGAAGACAAGTTCTCTGTAGTCGGGGAGAGCAAACTTGTGCCGACATGAGGCTAACGGTGGAAGATCACGACACCACCATACAGCCAGCTTTGACCCAAACTAAGTACATTGCGCCGAGAGAATCTAAACAGTAATTAATACAATTATCTTTTATTTATTAGCACGGCTTTCTGCTTCTATCATGTTCAATTACGTCACCACCCTATAGCCAAAGCTACGATTTACAGGGGCACACTGTCAAATACTAGGATGTACTGGAAAACGAAACATAAATCTCCGAACAGATGGGCATGAACAGTCAACTTCTCCTATCAGCTTGTTCATTACTAAAGTTCTAGAACTTCAGACACCTCCATATTACACACAAGCAGGGTCAATTCGAAGTTTGGGTTTCTAGTGTAATCTTGACTTACTCAACGACGTCGAGCCGAGAAGAATTTTGCCGTTTCAGCTCAACCTAACTTTCGAACTTAGAGTTTCTCGTCTAGGACCTCAAAGACACAACGCATCCATCGGCACTAGAGACAACTAGTGTAAGATTTTGTTTCTCCATCCCGACTTCTACCTTCGGTTCCGTGCTTGGCACCTCCATTCTCGGGAACACTTGCACCATCCGCGCTACAGTGTACGAGACTTGCATCAAAGCAAATTCCTCTGTAAAAGGAGAGCATCAGCAAGAAATCCAGACCAACAAAATAAGACCATAAATATTGTGGGTTATACTCACGGCCCAGACACTGTCGTGGTCCGCCATTGAACGGCAGATACGCAAAGCCAACGTCTTTCAACCCATCGGCCTCCCACCGCTCCGGGCGAAACTGGTCAGCGTCTTCACCGTAAATGTCCTTGCGACGATGCATGGCGTACACGCAATACGCCACAGTTTCGCCAGGTCTTACAAGCACCGGAGACATGCCATCGGGCCCGCCCCCGACGGGGAGTGTTGTAAGCCTTGTCGCTTGGCGGGAGTTGGCGGGCACAGAGGGGTAGAGACGGAGGACTGGACGTATTGAATTAGTTAAATGACCGATATGACGCATTGTTATCATAATCAGGGGCTGGGCGTGTGTACCTTCTTTAATAACCAGGTTGAGATATGTCATCTTCTTCAAGTCGTCTCTCGTCGGGGGATGAGCGTCAGCCCCCAACCCCAATGTTTGTTCGATCTCGGTGCGCAGACGACCGAGAACATGCTGGTGGCGGGCAAGGAGACGACTGCACAGATGCAAGGTCAGCGAGCGAGCGAACAAAGAACTCGGTGTAGATCATCACATACAACGCCCACTGCAGGCAACACCCAGTAGTGTCACGTCCAGCCAACAACAGGTTCATGCACTGGTCTCTGATGATTTGCGGTTCCTTCATCTGCTGAGCCAGAAAGTCTACGAGTGCATTTCCGGCCTTTCCGTAGTTGTTTTCGTCCTCGCCAATGCTGTGGTTGGTCCTCGCCGACGTCACTAATGCCCTCGCGACGGCTTTGTCCACAAAGCGGTAGCAGGTCTTGTAGGCATCACGAAATTTCCTGTCGTTGAGAAACCAATAATAGGGCCCCAAACGAGCTCGACGGGTGATGTAGTCCTGTGCGATATCAAACGCCTTTTCAAACTCGGATTCCTGCCCAGCAATCTGGCCCCAGTCCATGGCCCATACGGAGTCGCCAAAAATCAGGGACATGGTGTTATCGAGGGAGAGTTTGAAGCACAAGGGCTGCAGGTCGACAATGCCGTCTTCTGGAACAGAATTTATGAGATCTTGGACATGGCCCTTGATTTGGTCGAAGTTCTGCAATCTGTTGCAGGCAAACTGAGGCCCAAGGAGCTCCCGAGAGTGCTTCCAGGCTGTGCCATCTTGAGTGAATATACCACTACCCAGCAATGGTGTGAACGATAAGATTCTGATACCCAAACAATAATCTATGTTTTGTGAATAGAGTGGAATCAAGAATGTGAGTAGTCTTGGCAGGACTCACCTTCGGACTTGGTGGAGAGGATGGCTTGGATGTTCCGTGGGTCAACGGTATTGACGCCGCGTGAACCAAGCAGATGCTGCTCAAATGTTGTGCCTGATTCTTCTGCTACTTCGACGAAGAAGCGCAACATTTGCATGTCTTTGGAGCGCTTGACGGCCCTGCTGAGCATGTCGAGCCCCAGGGGCCACTTGGCTTTCCAGGATTGCAGAGGCTGACAACCATGCTTGAGAGAAAACAGCTGCTCTGTCTAGAATAGCGTGTTAGTCAATCATTACCCAAAACAGAATACCTGCCATGTTGGCTCTGGCACGTAAATAGAGACTTGGGATGGACGCTGAGCCACTCCGTTACTGGTACTCGGATAGTGCCACCCAACATTAGCCAGGTTACTATGAAACACGACTCACTCTCGATGGCCACATGTCGATATTTCTTTTGGGTGGTTTTATGCTAAGGATACCAACGGTGATGAAACCCATGCGTTGAACGGGAGATGGAAGTTTTTAACCCAGGCTCACGGGACGGAATTGAGTGGCTACCCTTTGATGACATCTTGGCAGGTGGCCTTCTTTCGTGGCTCAAATGATGTGTCATGAGTACAAGATCCATTCGCATTGTTCTCATTGTTGAATAAAACGCCACCATCCTCTGTGTTGCTGTGCACACTATCGGCCTGCCAGCTCCGCAACCGCACATCCACGACAATGTCCATCTTCCGAAATGGTGGCTTCCTAGTCATGTAAACATATGTTTGACTTGCGCTTAGGCCCACTGAGGTTCATGTGGAGGTTAAAGGTCATGCATACTACGGAACTAAGTCCAGGACTTCTTTGTTTCTGACTTTCCAGCACCTTATCCAATGAGCCAGAGGTTTTATCAGTTTAGTGATGGTTGATGAGAAACGCGAATATAACCGCTAAATTCGATATAAAATGGCTTCAAGTAAACCACAGCACGTCGACTTCACTTATAAGTTAGGTTAGGATCCAGCGCTTATTCTTTGACAATCTGTCCCGTCATTTCTCCTTTCCATCTACTACTTTGTCCTCGATCACTCAGCCATCCTAACCCATACGTCGTACTGAAGACTCAGACTCGAACCTCCGTCAATTCCGGTGTTCTCACGCAAACCTTGGGGAGCCCCTCTGGACATTTCACGATGATGCAGTCCCCAACCTTCTCCTCCTCTCGTCCGCATTCGTGAAACTCGCCGGATTCCCTGATGTACCAATCAGGCGGCTCGTCCTCAAACAAGATCTTCTGAGTCGCCATTGACAATACCAACGCCGTCACCTATTCGGTCGAGTTCGTCAATGGCGATTGAAGCTCCTCCACGTACTCCCAGGCTTTTCCATGTGATTTGTCGGACTGGGAACTCATAGGAGCGTATTCTGGGCCCCGCGCAAGAGGCATTGGGCAGTTGGTCAAGACGTAGGGGAATAACTCTTTGAAGTCTCTCTTGAAAATGTAACCGATTCCCGCTTCAGAGTCGAACTTGGGGTCGTCTTGAGGGTTTTGGCATGGTTTTGTCTCGCGGGTGAAAGTCCGGGAGTAGGGCACCTGGCGAACAGTGAAGAGCTGACCTGAGACGGGTTTGTCCTCCGTTTGGACGAAAAGGGCGGTCTCAAATTCGTTGACGGCCTGGCTACCACAGTCATTGGCGTTTGAGATTCTGAAGTCGATAATGCGAACCACGTAGCAACGATGAAGCCAGGGCGGTGTCGTCGTCCGCAGAGTGAGCGGCTGTTCCTGCATCTTGATGCGCAGTGTAAGGGATGGCAGTGAGACGGCGGCGTGGTAGTGTTAGATGCACGTGAATCCGATGGTTTCTAGGGATTCCATATTATGGATCAGAGTGAAGCGGTGCCGGATTTGAAGGCAGAGGTTGGCTTGTCAGTCGGGAGTAATTTGAAAGGCAAGTTGTGTTTGCATAGAAAGTTAAAGCCTGAGGAGACTAAAAAGGCAGTGGTGATGTCTACACCGCAACAAAGACAATAGGCCCAATCTAAATAGCAAGCACAGTTTAAATACACCCCACATAGCTCAAATTCACCAACGTTTTTGTTGTTGAGTCAAGCCACTTACGGGTGAGATGGGTGAATCACGAAAAACTGAAGATGTCAAGTTTATGTCTAGGGTAGCAGGCTCAGAGGGAGGGGCAACAGTTGGGCACCTGCAAACAGATGAGGGTAGCCTGTCTACTGGAATTAAAGAGAAATTCGTGTTGGTGAGATGTTTGCTTGGGGTAGAAAGGAACAGATTTGTCACCTCTGTTCCAACACATTCGCCCCAAGTCAAGTCGTTCCACATTGAAGGAGTCTTTGTCATGGCACCAAGCCACGTCCTGTATCGCACACAAGTCCCGACTTCAAACGAAGGGTAGAGGTATCGGTATTTCACACCTTGATCAATAAAACCTGGAGGATTAGAGGCCGCTGATGGAATATCTACAAACACAACTTGGGTATCGTGAACCAGGCTGAGCGATAGGCGACGTTTTGTGGAGCCTGTATCGGATCGCGATAATGGTTTAGCCCGGTGGAGCGGCTTTAACTCGTGATGTCATTAGCCGACTTGAGACACTCCAGCCTCAAGCTCGGCTCGAAGCTCCACGTCGTCGTAGCTCCAAACACCATTGCAACCAGCCCCTCTTCCAAAACACCACAATCTCCTCTTCCTCAGCCGCAAACATGGCTTTCCGTGCTTCTTTCCGCCGCGTCGCCCTGGCCCGCCCTGCCGCGTCCCGCAGCTTCCACTCGACTCCCCGAGCGATGGTCCATGTTGGCCAGGCCATCCCCAACCTGGAGGTGCTCGTCGAGGACTCGCCTGGCAACAAGGTCAACCTCGCCGAGGAGTTCAAGTCCAGCAATGGGTACATCGTTGGCGTGCCCGCTGCCTTCTCGGGCACTTGCTCGAGCCAGCATGTCCCTTCATACATGAACCACCCTGGTCTCAAGCAGGCGGGCCAAGTATTCGTCGTCTCGGTCAACGATCCTTTTGTGTGAGTGTGCATCCGAGCTCCATGCCGCCAATTGGGCCGGAATAGATGAGATGCTGATGAATTGATGTAGCATGAAGGCGTGGAGCGAGCAGCTTGACCCCGCCAAGCAGACTGGCGTGAGTTAACAAAGCCACGGGAAGCGTGGTCCCTCGTCTCTCGTCCCCAGATCCTCAGCGGCTGACTGATATTCCCAGATCCGATTCCTCGGTGACCCCACCGGCGAGTTCACCAAGGCCCTGGACCTTGGCTTTGACGGCTCGGCTATCTTTGGTGGCATGCGAGGCAAGCGATACGCCCTCAAGGTGGTGGACGGCAAGGTCCAGGAGGCCCATGTTGAGCCCGATGGCACTGGTTATACCGGTAAGTGACCATGACTGAAGAACAGAAGATGGTGGTTAAATCACTGCTGACCGTGATGATTAGTTTCCTCGGCCGAGAAGGTCCTGGGTTAGGATAATGACTAGGAGGGCAGTGTATGTAAAATTACACCTTGATGAAGGTAGAAAACATGATGAGATGGAAATATTTCGTTGTTGAGTTTGGCGCCCAGCGCGGCAAGTGAAGTTCCCGTCTCCTCGCTGAAAGACGTGCAATACGAAACTTGTAGTGTGGAACCATGCCGACCCGTGCCCATATAAACAGAAACACGGCGCATCGGCTTCCAGACATGGTAGGCAAACAATACCTATCTAGGTAAGAGAGGTTTCGGGCTGCCGGGTTGGTTCCGCCTGCCTGTCATCTTGATCCTTGTTCGTCCAGTTGTGACCCCATGCCTAGACTTCTAGAATCTCAGACACGTCTGGGATCGAACTGTGAGTAATCCGGGGCTGAGAGCAAGATGTGACCCATGAGCATCATCAGACATCCTAGTCTCGGTTCAGCTTCAGGCTCACTCGTGCCTGCTGAGTCACCTTAGCGTGGGCGGAATGGCGCCCGTGCCTGGCTTCACGACCACTCTGACGATGGGTTGGAGTTTCGGGCACAACGACAAAGCACGGAAGCAGGCACGGCCCTTTTAAGAAAGTGCACATTTCCTTGCAGTTCCTTGCAGGATGCCACCTCTCGCCAAATACAAAGCATCAAATCGGAGACGATGCCTGGGAGGATTTGGCTGTAGCCAGACGTAGTCAGTCATGCGGCAAAGCCGCCCGGTGGAGGGGTTCCGGGGTTGACCGCGGGCCTGGATCCACCGGTGAGTTGAGGCGTGAGCACACTGTCAAAGTGGACCAGGCTCGCACTGTAACCGTCATAGCCTTACAAACCACGGCCAGGACGTGGAGAGGTGTAGAATCGGGCAAATGTGAAGGAGAGAATATGAAGGAGTGCAGTCAGCCTGATAAATCTCATTGTAATGCGGAAAATCGGGCTTATGCTCATCTCGGAACTGGACGTGAGACGGCGAATGGGTTGACCCTGGAGTTTGTCAGCTCGCTGCTTGATGAGCTGAGCCGCTGGGCATCATCTGTCTGCTTCCATGTCATGTAGGTAGATATGGGATCAGGCTGGAGTCATGATTGCCGAAGAAAATCCGCGTGGCAAGGCACAGTGCGCAGTATTTTCTTCTGTCTGAGGGTGGAGCCGCCGACGCTGCAGCGAGAAGCGGCGTGCCATGACACGGGGCCCACGTCAGTGTCCGCCAGCGCCAACGCCAGTTCGAGTGCCCTGTGCGTGGTGCCCAAGGTGCCTGTGCCAGCGCCGCGCTCCGCCGACGACGCCGCCAACAGCCCACTCCGAACCCCGGCACTGGGGCGTCTCTGCTGTCTGTGGGCGCTCTCTCTCTGCCTGGAAGCCTCTACTACTGGCCAAGACAGGATCGATGCCGGGCATCGGGTATCGGGCATATCCAGGTGCCAGCAACTGCTAACAGGCTGCCGCTGCCGCTGCCAACTGCCATCTGCCTGCTTTTATTACCAACACCCGTGTGTGTCTCGTTGATTACCAGCCAACACCAACCCACTTCTCTCCCATCGCCTCATCCCTCCCGTCCCTCTGCCTAACCGGCCCTTTGCCCTTTGCCCTTTGCCCGCCTCTTGCCTCTTGCCTCTTACAACATCTCCCACTCGCTCTGTCCCACCCACCTTCCTTCCTCCCCCCACACCGCACCCACCTTTGACTCCCGCGCACCCACTTCCGCACCGTACCCGTACCGCACCGATCCTCCCTCACCTCTCACACTCCCACGCCGCTCACGCCGCCCACGCCGCTCACGCCTCACGCCTACTCAAACTCACACTGACTCCAACGCCAGCGCCAGCATCCTTGTGTGTGCCTGTGTCTTGTGCTCTATCCGCCCATCCCTCCATCCACTCGCCGATCCGCATATCCCCCGGTCACGCTCAACCCCCGACGCTCGACTTGCTTCCGTCGCTGCCTCCCGCCTCGTGACAGCCGACTTGACCCCGAACTCCGGCTCGACTCGTCCGTCTCTGCCTATCTCGACCAAACCACTGCAATAGGCACCCCTCTTCTTCGACTCAAACATCCAAATCATCCCCCCCTAAACTAAGATACCTTAGTCACACTGTCCTCGGCGCCGCCGCCACCTTTTCTTCTCCATCCCTCTCTCGTCTTCTTCCCTCGACGACTTCCACCCCAACTCCCTCCACGTCGCCACGATTCCTCCCATCACGAGGAAACGCAAGGCTGCTGAGGCGACGATAATCTCTGCCAACAGAGACGAAGGCCCCAACAAGAGAATCATCGCCTCAGCTGCTGTCTCGGACACCCACGCCCAAGTCCTCCCCCCCACCCCGGTCACTACCGCCAGCAACCCCATGGATTCCGACGAAGAATACATGTCGGCTCTCTCGAGCGACGACGAGATGATGCAAGATAGCGCAGACGAAATGTCTGCTGGTGACGGTGCGTTTCCTCCCCTCCCCCTCCAACCGCCCTTGCACCCTGCTGACCCCGTCCACTACACAGACTTCGATGAAGATGACTTCGATGAGCCCGATCCCGATTTTGGCCTGGCCAAAGATCTCGAAAGAAAGAAGAAGGCCGCCCACGTCGTATCCTACAAGGTCTACGAACCGAGCGATGTCCAACGTCAGCAAGATGATATGATCAACGAGGTGAACATGATTCTGGACATGCGCAAGGAGGACGCGGCCATCCTGCTCCGCTATTTCCGATGGAATAAGGAGCGCTTGCTCGAGGACTACATGGACCGCCCTGAAAAGGTCTTGGAGGCAGCCGGGCTCAGCAGTAACTCGTCCACTCTCCCCAAGCTCGAGGCCATTCCAGGCTTCATGTGTGACATCTGCTGTGAGGAAGACGATGGTCTCCAGTCATTTGCCATGAAGTGTGGCCATCGGTACTGCGTAGACTGCTACCGCCACTACCTGACACAGAAGATCCGCGAGGAAGGCGAGGCAGCTCGGATCCAGTGTCCCTCCGACGGCTGTGGCCGCATCCTTGACTCTCGCTCGCTCGATCTGCTAGTGACCCACGACCTGACGGATCGATACCATGAACTCCTCAACCGAACATATGTCGAGGACAAGGACATCTTCAAGTGGTGCCCGGCTCCGGACTGCCCCAACGCCGTTGAGTGTGCTGTCAAGAAGAAGGACCTGGACAGGATTGTCCCAACTGTGGAGTGCCGGTGTGGTAACAGGTTCTGCTTTGGATGCCCAAACCCGGACCATCAGCCGGCGCCTTGCTATTTGGTCAAGAAATGGCTAAAGAAGTGTGCTGATGATTCGGAGACGGCAAATTGGATATCAGCCAATACCAAGGAATGTCCCAAGTGTAACTCGACCATCGAGAAGAATGGAGGCTGCAACCACATGACCTGTCGCAAGTGCAAATACGAATTTTGCTGGATGTGCATGGGCCTGTGGTCTGAACACGGCACAAGCTGGTACAACTGCAACCGATTTGAAGAGAAGAGTGGCGCAGAAGCTCGAGATGCCCAGGCCAAGTCTCGGACCTCCCTGGAGCGTTACCTGCACTACTACAACCGATACGCCAACCATGAACAGTCGGCAAAGCTGGACAAAGACATTGCACAGAAGACGGAGAAGAAGATGGTCCAGCTCCAGACGGCCTCTGGCATGTCATGGATCGAAGTCCAATACCTGAACTCGGCTTCCCAGGCCCTGCAGACTTGCCGGCAAACTCTTAAGTGGACGTATGCCTTTGCTTTCTACCTCGCCAAGAACAACCTCACCGAGATTTTCGAAGACAACCAAAAAGACCTCGAGATGGCGGTCGAGAACCTGTCGGAAATGTTTGAGAAGCCGATCCAAGAGTTGTCCGACCCTAAGCTCAAGGTCGACATTATGGATAAGACGTCATATTGCAACAAGAGACGCGTCATTCTTCTCGAGGACACGGCAGAGAACCTAGCCAAGGGTATTTTCCTACCTCAATTTTCCTCAAATTCCTCAAATTTACAAAACTGACCCTTTTCTACAGGCGAATGGGCCTTTAACTCAGACCTATCAAACCCTACAACTGCCGGGTCGGCTAGCCGTCGCTAGACTTTGAACGCAAGCAGTCCGAGGCAGCTTTTGGCTGAAACTGATGTGTCCATGATGGCGTATTTTAACAAGATCATGGGCTCGAAGCCCTGAGCATACCTACGGATGATTTGATCTGGAGTCGGGATAGAGCCTGTGCGGGCATTTGCCTCGGTATATATTAGACCACGGCAGCATTGTTTGGAATTCCTGGCCATCCTCAGCCGATGTCATCCCTTCACAGCCCGCATGGTTTTAGAATCATTCTTCCCCCTCTCTTCGTCCTTTTTTTTACTTGTTTCAAACGACTTTGGGAAGTGCTCCTCAGAGAGTCCAGCGAACAAATGGGATTTTTGGCGTTGACCCAACCCGGTGGCGTTGGCGCGAACAGGGGGATCGGATGGCGAGGTTTTGTCCATAGATTTGTAAAGAGATGTTTACGCCCAAGTGGCTGGTGGCATGCATCATGAATTGATATTTCGCGGGTTACGCACACATACTGGACCTCGATGCACCTCATGAATGGGCCATGTGATATTTGCGTCCTGTTGTGCAACACGAGCAGCATGGGAGGCATGGAGAATAATGATACGATGAAGAGGTATGTAATTTTTCCCTGTTACTCGAACAAATAATGCCGTGCGCCAATCCGATATTCTGTTCCCGGTCCGACTCCCCAACCCCAGCTCACGCCCCGTTCCTAACACTAACATTGGTATGTACAAAGAGCATCCGCCCCCATGGTGGAAAAGGTAGCCACAGAAAACAAGAAAACAAGCACGTTAACGCCCATAAAATGCCGGGTCATTACAGGAGAGTGACCTCCACGAGTTGAAACCGTCCAGTCGGTCTGGAAGATGAGAATATGGAATGAGGTCGGGCGCCTAGGAGAAGGCGAAGCGTGAGAGGTTGAGCTTCTTGGGCGGGGAATCGAAGTCCTCGTCCTCGCCGTCACTATCGGGGATGATCTGGTCCTCGCTGCCGCAAGTTCGGTTCAATGCCTCGACTTCGTTGAGGTCGACCTTGGGGAGAGGGACGAAGGCCGGGTTGACGGGGACGCCGGCGAGGAAATCCGTGTTCAGGCTCTTGCGCGGCTTCGGAAGTTTGGGCGACATGGGCTTGTTCATGGCTCGCGCGCCGAAGCGTTGCAAAGGAGTCATGCGGGAGGCGACTGTGGAGGGTGCGGTCGAAGCTGTGGATACGTCGCTGAAGACGGAGGAAGGCGCTTCTGACATGGCCGAGGCGGGGGTTACCGAAGAGTTGGAGGAGTAGGAGAAGCGATTAAGACTTGATCGAGGCGTAACGGAGGGTGGTGGCATCGACGCCTTTGATCGAGGGGGTGGCATGGGTGCCTCGAACGATGACATTGGAGTTTCATCCCTGAGCACTGACTGCTGACTCTCGGTGGCAGCCGAAGTCGTGGCAGTTTCTTGGCTGCTGTCGTCAAAGATGGAGATAGACTTCTTGGCCTTGTGGGCTGGTTTCCAGCCGTCGAAGTCGGGGAGATCTCGCAACGCCTCTTCTAGTGAGTCGTCTGACAGCAGGTATGCATCACTCTTTGCCTTTCTTGGGCTCCTCCGCGGCTTCGACATTGAGAAGAACTTGCTCTTCTTGGGAGAAGCATCCTTCACTTCGGTCTCGTTATCATCACACAAGCGCGCTTTCTTTGGGGGCCTGTTCGAGAGATCTGTCGAGGGGGCCGCAGGAAGGCTGGAGGCCGTGGTGTTAGACGATGTTCGTCTTGAGAGACCGGGGCTGCTCGACATGCGAGCCAACATGTTGGAAATCGGCTCCGTTCGACGACGCTGGAGCCGGGGTGACGTTCGTGTTCGGATGGGACTCATACGTCTCGTTACTCCAGTAGATGTAGGTCGATCCGCTTCGTCCAGGTATGGTCGGGGTAATGGGAACACGCGAGGGACTAGTCCTCCTCCGGTAATTTGCGTAACTCTCTGAGGATCGACTTCGAAGCAGTTGGGATCCATTTCGCCCATGGGAACCCGATGATGGCCCTTGAAAAAGGAGCTAATTGGTTTTGCGGGTGGTTTGGCCACAGCCACAGCCCCGGTCGCTGATTGAGAATGCCGTCTCTTAGATGGTGTCAAAGGCAGGACAATAGGTGTTTTTGTGATTGGGTTGACATCTCCCCTTGCAACAGCCTGAGCCACCTCCGGCTCAACGAAAGACCCAATGAAGGGCATCTCATCTGCAGTTCGCGTTCCATCTAACTCGGTCAGATGCACCACTTCCTGCTTCGTGGGGCAAAAGACCCATTGGTGAAGGAATGTTAACTCCGCTTGATAGAACTGGGTTAGATAGTTTTCCGAGACACGTTTGCCTTGGAACTGAACCATGCGAACCACACGCTCGGGAGTCTTGCTCTTTCGGAGCATTCGGTAGGCTGTCTTTAATCCCATACCAGGGAGGCCATCCAGGTAATCGCATCCACTCAGAATGGCCATCCTTCGGAACTCGGCGTCAGACCATCCCGTCAACGAAACCTCCCGACATCGGCAAAAATCCTTGCGGCTGATCTCGATACAGTTGCCGTATTGGTCCAGCTTGGTCAACAGTTTCTTCGCGCCAAAAACAAGGAGATCGGAGTCGTCGGAGAGGATGCCGTGGATGAGGCCCTGTCGTTCGAGGTAGACGAGTTGCGCGTCGGCTTCGTATGGGGCTACGACGTAGGGAATGTCGAGCTTCTTGAGGTGTTGGATCAAGGCGGAAGCCATTTCCGGGGTGATGTCGATACATTTTTGGAATTCCTGGGTGGCCTGGGAAGGCTTTCCGGCTTTGAGGAGTTCCATGGCGACCTTTTTTTTCTCATTCCTTTTCTTCTCGCGGGAATCTTCGGTAGCCGCCTTGCTGGGGAGGTAGTCTCCATCGAAGACCATGTAGGGCGTGACGCCGAAATGGCGAAGCATCCTGACGCGGTGCAAGGCGGAAGTTATGTACCTAAAGACAATTAATTAGGACCATCCATGGAAATTGCCAGGCGATACCACTTACTTGTTGGTTGGCTTGTCCTGTCCAAGCTCGAGAGCACATGAATAGGCGGCACGATGGAGCCACCCATACGCGTCGACGCCGAGGATCTGACCGGCATAGTTTTTAAGCTCTGCAGGCTTCTGGATCGACTTGAGGAGTGGGAGAAGGCCTGTCAATCAGTCAATATCACCATCCAGTTGGAAGAATGGATAATGTGGAGAGTGGTACCAGATACACCCATCTTGAAAGCGAGATCGCCTCAGCGACGTTCAGAGGGTAGTTCTTCAAGTCCCTGGCCTGCAGCCCCTCGAGACGGATCCGAAAAGGGCTATGCCGGGCAAGTTTGCAAGTGCATGTGTCAACAATGGCGCATGGGGCCGAGAGGAGGATTGGACGCGTCGAGGGGTTGTTTGCACGCGATGTTTGGTGGGACACGTCTTGGAAGAAAAACAACAAGGCAGCGAGGAAGACAGAGAACCACAAGAATAAAGCAACAAATGCAGCAGAACAGGAAGGATGGGCCAAGCTGGCGGGGAAGGGCGAGAGACGCAGGCGAGGCAAAGGATGCAGAAGCAGAAGAGAGTGTCGGTCGAGGCGGTGGAGTTGTGGTTTGGCAAGTTGTGAGCAAAGCAGCCTGGCAGAGGTTTAATAGGTATGTACTGGGTACCGAGGACGCGCCCACCTTACGCCTAAAGCGCGTTGTTAATTAGGCGCGCCCCTGGCCCAGGCTGGCCCTAAAATAGCTTAGTGCCCGCTATTGTGGCATTCCCCCAGCAACGTCTTGGGCTCTTAGAGCCTCTGAAAGCGGATGTACCCCGCTATGACGGGCGCTTTGCCCCCTGAAAGGGTAGGTGGCAATGACCGTCGATCAATAGAACCCTCCAACCGTGATGATCCACGATGCTGGTCTCTAGAATGGCCATGGGCCCGCTGGAGCCTGAATCATGGTGTATTTAGACTCAGTGATTCGTTGCTGGCAGCAGTCGGAACGAAAGGGGCACTCTTTTTATTGAGTCGCACTGCAGGAATTACTCGGCTGGTGTAGGATAAGGAGTGCACCAATGTCGTCGCTTTGCTGCAACTATTATCCCATCTTGCTGTGGTGGAACGAAAGAAATTACACATACACTTTCAGACAGCCACGAGTAGTACGCTTATCTGCACACATTGATATCATACTTCTGGGCTGATTGATAATAGTTTAGAGGAAGCAGGCATGTTCATACCTCCTGTTTTGACGAACTGGGGTTTTCAATGTGAACTACCTAGGGGCCAAAAGCAATACATACCAGCACCAAAAAAGGAGACGCATTAGGGCAGCCCGAGCGTAAACTCATCCGGGGATGGTAATATCTGTTTGACACGCCAACATATGGATTAACATGGATAAATAGTCCGATTAAATGACCATCATTTATTGCGAGCTTTATAAACCCAAGAGTGTGCTGGTTTAGTCCTGGCAATCACTTGGACTCGCTCGGTCTTTAGCCGATGAATACCCGCCAGCGTCATGCAGCCAATCTCACCGATATGTGGACCTGAAAAAAAATCCGGCGACGGAACCCAAAAAAATCATCGCCGAGCACAACTTACAGAAATAAAATTGAATATCCCGGCTCTACAACTCATCCGCCAAGATGCCAGGCTCGCTCGACAAGACGCGCAAGCAAATCTCCAAGAAGCGCAATGGCGTCATCAACTCCCTCCATGCGAAATCGCGAGACTCTTTGAGGCTCCACAAGGCCGCTGTGAGAGACCAGCGGATTGTGAAGCAGGCCGCCACGAGGAGAAAGAAGGACCAGCCGCTCGGTAAGTCCGCGAAAGCGCCCAGTTTTTCGGAAAGGGAAACACTCTAACAATATCAGTCGACCGAGTTGCCTTTTTCCAGCAGGCCCTGCGTGTCAAGGATGTCGAGGATATCGCAGTTGCTCCTGAGCTTGAGGAGGTTCAGCGTATGATTCACTCGTAAGTCACTGATTGATTTGTTTATTTCCGCCGCTCACCGAAATAGTTTTGTTCATCAATATGACGAAGAGTACCTCGACATCAAGAAGAACCGTCGTCCTGGCCGACCCGCCAGCATGAGGGAGGATCTTCTAAGGGACACGAAATCTACTCTCGACACTGAGTACAAGAATGGATTTTGTAAGTTACATCTCAGATGTTTCCCAAGTATTTACCAAACCTTTGCTAACCCGACTCTCAGTGATGCCAGACTTGCTAACAACTGAGAGTGTCAACGCACTCCATCTTTGGGAAGGTTCTTGGTCTTATCTCCCACAACTAAAATGGGTCAAGGTGACGAGCGAGGGGGAGGTCCGGCCTGCCACTTTTCCGTCATCATAGACATGGAAACGAATTTCTTATGGTTGATGAAAATACTAGAGCTAGGAGTATCTGCTCTTGATTTGGGTTACACCCTCGGCACTTGATGTCCAGTCAGGGGCGAGCCAACGACATACCTCGACGACTAATGACTGCTCGATACCCTACACATTCGCACCTTCATTCAAAATCCGCATGAAAGGTCCGCATTCTAGCCATGGGACAAGATATCGAAGATGAAACAACGCCGGATATTCCCGTTCATACCTTTCGAGATTCATCTACCGGTTCATACGAGAACGATATGAGATGAAGGGGTGCATCTGGAGGATCCGTGGTCATAATTCTAGCCCTCAAGCCAAAACTAAGGGTTTCAGTGGCGGACAGCAACGGGAAACTTGATCGAGTTCAATTTTAGGGGCTTTGGTGGAGGTGGAGTGCTGTAAAGCAGAATCATAACCCATGCCAAAGTCATGGATTTTGGTGTTTATGGAGGAGGATAAATAGTTAAACAACATGGTCACACTTACTCCGTCTTTCCTATATCCGTGCCACTTCTCAACCGTACGGTGTCCCTGATAGAGGGGATATAACCCATAGAAATCTAAAAGTGACAGCGACGGGAGACCAACTGAGTCACAAGAATTTCGGGACAGCCTCATAACTTAAATCCCCTTTTCAATATTCTCGTCTTGCCCTGGAGAAGACGAGTCCGAGAGATTCGTGTTTCCCTCAACGCCACCCCGAAGTCCCATAATGACATCGAACTCCTATTCCGTGGAATGATTTTAGAATTTTGCTCTTCATGTGGCAAAAGCCCGCGAAGGGTAGAGAGAATAGGCTCACCGGTCCTTCGAACGTGTTACGATATATCCACCAACATGCTACTACGAGGACAGCAAAGATACCAATGACTGCTGGTACGTAGTCTGGGAGAGTCAGTGATTGGCTAGGAGGCTTGGAACTGATCTGACTTACTCATAAAGTTCGCCGACACAGGCAGGCCCGGAGGAAAACAAAAGAACTATAAGAATCCGTTATTGGGAATTCATAGGCATAGGAAGAGGTGTCATACCACTGTTGTGATTGCAACGTATGTGGCGGCAATCAAGTTTACAACAATGCCCCATCTATCTCCAAGCTTGAACGGGGTCTCCGCGGTTTGAAACTTGGCTAGAACCTTTCTTCCTCGTATAATCAAGAGGAAAATAGGGAAGGCGTAGGAAAGGTTAAGGAAGATGGTACATGACGCAATATATGCGTTGAACGCAACCGTCGGTCCTAGGTACAGCAATCCGAACAATAGGCTGAAGCAAAATGAAAAGACGATGGCCGCTACTGGGACATTAAGGGTTGGGTGGATGTGTGCAAAGTATTGGTGAAACATGAAACCTTTGTCCCGGGCCATAGAGAAGATTAGCCGGCTCGCGCTTGTTGTGCAGCCGTTGGTGCCGTTGATGAAGCAAATGGCAAGCATCAACGTTATGACTGTAGCACCGGCGCGGCTTCTTGTTGCTTGGAAAATCAATTCGGAGATGGGCATACCGGTTGAGGTTGACATGACAGTCGATGGGTTTGCAAGGCAGAGAAGAATGACGATGATGAAAACCGTTCCACTGTCATGGTTAGCCATGGTATTTTCAATCAAAGTATCTCTCTTACGTGATTCCTCCGATAGCAATAGCATAAATCATTGCTCGAGGTGCATCCCTAGCTGGGTGTGGCATCTCTTCAGTCATGTGTAGCACGGCGTCGAATCCGATCAGAGAAAGGGCAGACTGGAGAAGACCAAGCATCCAGGCCATTCCACCAGACCATCCGGTTTCGTTATGAAAGTTTGTAAAGACATAGGCTGCGTTTGTTTTCGGTGACATTGAAAGTAGAACAATGCTGATGATGATGACACTGAAGATTGACCAGTACACTTGGTGGTGGTTAGTCTTTATTAGCTTAAGGGGATGTGCAAATATGGGATCTTACGTGCAGCATCATTCCATCGTCCACTTCCCTCCTACATCTAACTTCCTTAGCTGCTAATGTTAAGGATTTGGCCAGCCACACACCCATTCTGTTAACACCTACCTGATCAACCGACCTTCCTTGCGATGGCCTCTGCGCCAGACGCCCCCATCCCCTTTGATCTAGGGCCTCGAACCCCTCTGCACCTCTCTCAGAATGCGAGGGCTGCTCTCATCCTGGGCAGCGAATATGACATCTCCGAGGGCCCAATCCACGGAGAGGCCATTAGTACTCCAACGCCCGCGCCAGCTTCTGTTCTCTTGGGAGAAGACCCCTACGTCGAAATCAGCATGGAAGATATGTTCGAACCAGCAGCTTTCTTAGAAGACCCTCTCGCAGACCTTCTCGCAGACCTTCCAGCTCAACCTCAACCTAGCCCTCGGCCTGGCCCCCAGACCAGCCTACAGCCCGGCCCTCACAGCCCCCCTAGCAGCGATGTCTTCGAACACAGCAAGGTCTCGGAGCCTGCTATCGCCATCAACCTCTCTGCCGCCGCAGCCGGAGTCGCAGCCGACAGCCAAGCTGCCCTAGACGATAAAATGAAGGTCTTCCGGACCTTCTGCGCAGCCTTTAACGAAACAGCGAAGCAGTTCCCGACAGGGCGTATGTTCCGCTTTGCTCAAGAGATGTCGCAGAGCTTCCTCAGTCATTGGGCAAGTGCCCTGACTGGCGATAGCCAGCCGCGACTGCAGCTACCAGCAGCTTCATTGCCCATCCGATCATACGCTTCCGCCCTCGCTGCCAACCTTCCTGTACGCCTCGCCTCACAGCACGATGAATTCCAGGCAGCCCGAGCCCAGGGGACCGGCCCTGACCCCCAACGACAACCCCCCAAGCCCCGCCAGACCCGACAACCCCAGGAGCAACAACAACAAGAAAACCCTGCTATCGCCTATGACGACACTAGGGTCTTTATACGGCTCCACGAGAATTCCCCTGCTTGGAAAAAGCAACCCTTTGCGATACGAACCCACTTAGCCGAGAAGCTAGGTATTAAGCTTGACGCTATCCCGCAAGCATCCAGGACTAAGACCGGCTGGGCTATCCGCCCAGCGAACCTCGATATCCGCAATAAGATCCTTAATGAAGAAGCCTGCTGGGCCCCGGCCCTAGGGGCTACTGCTGTTGAGCTCGCAACGAAATGGATTACCTATGTGGTCTCGGAATGCCCGAGGTCCTTGACGGACCTGCTTGGAAAGACTGTGGATTACGAAGCTGCCCTTAAAGACAAAGTGGAGGCCCAGACAGGCCTACGGGCTGTTAGCTGCCGACCCTCCCGTCTCGATGACCCCACTCAACCTACGAAGACATTGCTCATTTCCTTCCTCGAGCAGCCGAAGCACAGCTTCCGACTCTTTGGAACGAGCCGGCTAGCGAGGCTGATCCGGAAGACCGCTAGACCTAACCAATACAACCTCTGCTGGGACTACCACTCGCGACACAGCTGTGACCGGACTGCCCGTTGCGTTAGCTGCGGAAGGACCCCTCACGAAGGGATGCCCTGCGAATACGAGACCCAATGCCTCAATTGTCGGGGCCCTCACCCCTCTGACGATCCGAAGTGCCCTGCCCGGCCCCGACGCCAAAACGGCGTCTTGAAGCGACTGACACAGCCGGAAAAGAGAGGGATCCGGGAGATCGGCGAGCGGCTGTTCCGCCAGCTCCACCCGGAGCTAGCCGCAGCCGCAGCCGGGTCGTCTCCGGCCCCCGAGGCCGGGGCCCGGCCCTCGTCGCCCTGCGAAGCGCTAATCCGACCTACGGAAGGAACGCCCCCGCCCTCGCCAAACAAGCGCAGACGACAAGCCCTCGAGACCCCTATATGGTAGTGACCAGGAGACAACGACTCGAACGCCACAGATCATTACGTATCTTCCAAGCTAACGTCGGCAAGGACTCGGCATCGCACGACTGTACGCTGGCTCTTGCCGATAGAAGCAGTTACGATATCGTGATGCTCCAAGAGCCTTGGACCAGTATGCGGAATAACCGCTGCACGACAAAGAACCACACTGCATATCGAACCTTCTCTCCTGTATCGACCTGGGAGGGAAATAGCACACGACCGAGGGTTATGACCTATATATCCCTCCGCAGCAAGCTAAACGCCGACCAGCTTCAGCCCGAGCCCAGGCCCTCTAGAGATATCCTCTTAATACGGGCTCGCGGCATCTCTTTCCTTAATATCTATCGCCAACCGACCACACTAGAAACCCTTAACTTCTTGGACCGCTGGGAAGTCCCTAGCCGGTGCCTTATTGCCGGAGACTTTAACGCCTCACACACACTCTGGCAAGCAGGGCCCCATCGCAACCAAGGGGCTCAGATTGCAGACTGGATTGAAAGCAGCGATCTTGCTGTTCTTAACCAGCCAAACCAGCTAACTAATAAATACGATAATATTCTTGACCTAGCGATCTCGAATATCCCTGCTGCAGAAGCTAGAGTGGAAGACCACCTTGCAACTAGCTCAGACCACTACACACTTAGTATCTCTCTTCCCATTCAACTAACGCCGCCGCAAGCCAGCCGGATCCGGGTCCGGATCGAGGATCCTGACGATCTAATCCGACTAGCCGAGGCCGTCTTACAGGGACAGGACTTCCTGCCAACAGCCGCAACAACAGCCGAGGAACTAGACTACGCAGCAGCCCAGCTGCTCCAGCTACTACAAGATGCGATCAAGATCGTCGGTCGGAGCCCTAAGCAGAACGGGCGCTCCGCCCCGTGGTGGACCAAGGACTGCGCGAAGGCGCACTTACGATACCAGTCAGCCAAGAGACGGGATCCTGAGGAAAACCTAGGGCCTACGACCCTCGCAAAGGATGACTTCCGTAAGATCGTCAAGAAAGCGAAGATCGACTTCTGGAGGGATATTATTAACAACGCCACCACGAACGCCGATATCTTCCGTATCGCTGGATGGGTCCGTTCCCAGAGCGCTTTCCAGCCCCCGCCCCTCCAGGTCGGAGATAAAGTCTTCGAGACCCAGATAGACAAGGCAAACGCCCTCCGCAAAGCTACGCTCGAGAGACTAGACGCAGGGGATGACATCGAGGACCCATGGACCCCCGAGGTGCCCGATGCCCCCAGCCTCCCCTTCTCAACGCTGGTCTCGGCCGAGGAAGCAGAGGATGTAACGACGAAGACCGGAAATACATCTCCTGGTGCGGACAATATCACAACAGCTATCATCCGAGCCTGCTGGCCAGTTGTTGGCGAATATATCCGGTGGCTCTATGAGAGATGTCTCTGCTTAGGGCACCACCCGAAGGCGTTTAAAGGTGCGGAGGTTATTATGATCCCGAAGCCCGGAAAGAGAGATCTCTCTTCCCCCCGCTCTTAGAGACCGATTTCCCTCTTATCCTGCCTTGGCAAAGGGCTCGAGAGACTTATCGCAAGGCGCCTAGCCTTTATTGCGATCGATCAGAAGGTCCTACATAAGAACCAGGCTGGGGCCCTAACAAAGAGGTCCGCCGTGGACCTCATCGCCGCCCTAGTCCATGATATCGAAGCTGCCCTTGCGAGAGGGCTTGTTGCGACCCTTGTGACGATGGATGTGCGAGGCGCCTTTGATACAGTCCTCCGGAACCGGCTTCTGCTACGCCTCCGTCAGCAGGGCTGGCCCGACGCCCTAGTCCGCTGGGTGGCTTCCTTTATGACCGACCGCACAGCCCGAGTATATTTCCAAGATGCAGCCACATCCCTATCTCCCCTAGAATGCGGCCTGCCCCAGGGCTCGCCTGTCTCGCCGATCCTTTTCCTGCTCTATATAGAGCCAGTCTACAAGATCCATATCACGCCGAACCCCTGCCCTGGGTTCAACCCGGTCACTATTATCCGCTACGGCTACGCAGATGACATCGCATCTCTCCATATAGGAGATACACTTCGCGAGACGACAGACGAAGCAGAGACTAATATCGGGCAGATAGAGGAATGGGGGTACGATAACGAAGTCAGCTTTGACCCAGTAAAGACAGAGATAATGCATTTCTCGCGAAGACAAGGAGACGGAAGCCCTACAATCACACATAAAGACCAGACGAAGGCCCCGGAAGAAGCCCTCCGCTGGCTAGGCGTCTGGCTGGATAGGAAGCTGTCCTTTAAGACATACGTCGAAAAATGGGCTATCAAGGCCCGAGCTACTGCCAACCTCCTACGAGGCCTAGCCAATACAGCCCGCGGACCTCCTGCTGATAAGGTCCGCCTTGCTGTCAAAGCCTGTATCCTTCCTGTCCTGTTCTACGGTGCTGAGGCCTGGTACCCAGGAAAGACAGCGCCGCCGCTTCGATCGCAAGGGCCCGAGGTCTCTATACAGATCCATTACCTCCTCAACCGCCTAAAAACTGTCTTACATATCGGCATCCGTGCTATCCTTCCAACCTGGAAGACGACCCCGCTAGCTGCCCTATATCGCGAAAGCGGCATACTGCCAGTTGAGCAGCTGCTAGATGCTATACGCCTACGACACGCAGCCCGTCTCCAATCCCTAGATCCGAGGCACCCCCTTACAGCTAGGGCTATCATCCCCTCCCGCAGGCCGGGCCGGAAGCCGACCTACAAGACCTGTCTGCAACGGACTGCGCTACTGCTCCCGCCGTCCCCTCGGCCGGACCTCTTGCAACGTCAATACAGACCGATCGAATTACATATCCAGCCAAAGGCTCTAGCCGTCCCAGCCTTCCTTGCCTGGATTGAGACCCTATCTACAGAAGATCTTATCGTTTACTCAGACGGATCCCGATCGCAAGATGGGGCCGCGGGCCACGGTTATACCATTCATCGCAACAAACAGCCGATCGGCGAGGGGTTGGCCCGGCTAGGCCCCGCCGAAGTCTTCGATGCCGAAGTGGCCGGAGCTCTAGCAGGCCTACGCCACGCCACGACCCTGATCTCTAGGCCAGGCACACGGATTTTCGTCTGCCTTGATAACACATCTGCAGCAGCTGGCCTGCTAGGCCAGCCGTCGGAATCCTCACAGGCCCAGTTCCTGGAGTTCCAATCGATCGCACGAGCCCACGGGGCAACATCAATACGATGGTGCCCTGGCCATAAAGGCATCACCGGAAACGAACAGGCCGATAAGCTAGCCAAAGCAGGGACAGATCTGCCGGAACCACCCGAGGCAGCCCCGTCCCTGGCCTTCAATCGAAGGAAGGCCCGAGCCCTTCCTAGATCCCTCTTTAAGAGCTGGTAGCAAGACCACGCCCCAGTCTCTTACCAATCCTACCAGCTAGAGGCTGCTGCCTCTAGCCCAGCTGAACTGCAGCTTCCCCGGAAGACTCTCCGCCACCTCCTCGCAGCTTGCTCCGGCCACGGAGACTTTGCCACATACCACGAGAGATTTGCCCACGATGCAGAGCTCAAATGCTCGTGCGGACGGCGGAAATCACCCGACCATCCCTTCTATTGCCGCAAAGTTGACCGTCGCTATCGGATAAAGTTGGGGCTTTTTCTAAAGCTGACGATCAGCCGCATAATAGGACAAGACTTCGGCGAGTTCATCGCGTTAATAGAGGCAGCCAGTTTCTTCACGGATATCTGCCCCCATCATCGCTAGGAACCCTCGCCTAGAACCCCCGGAAGTTGCGGTAGCAGCCGCTTCGGCCCCAGACCCTTAATTACACATTCCCTCCCTCTTTCCTTTGTCTCTTTTATTCATCGGCGTTGTCGGAAGGCTCGGGCCTGCTAGGGCCCGAGCCTGGCGTCGCGTCGCGCTGCACAGCAGCTTTGAACGTGGTTTCCCCCCGGTTCCCCAAAAAAATCGGATGCTACTGCGGTCGTCGGGCCGCGCCCTGAAAATCCGCTGACGGATATCGGGTTCGAAATAATAGGTCAAATAGGGCCGCCTAATTGTTAGATGGAAGAGGAAGAAGGATCGCAATCTCGGCTCGCGTTAGAGGGATGTTATTAGACTCACACGTGACCCGGACTGCGGGTCCGAGCCACGGGCCCGGCTGGGCCCGTGGCCCCGGCCCCGGGTCGGTCGTAGCAAGCAGCCGGCTCCGGCCGAAGCTAGCTGCCCTGTACCTAGGTTTCTTTAGCTGTAGACCCCAGCCTAGCACGTCATCTTGCCCCTAGGGGATTCTGTAGACATCTAGATGTCTTCATGACGGTAATAATACAACAACAACAACAACAACAACAACAACAACAACATCATTCCATCGTCCTAAAATTCTGTTGCCCCAAATGTTCGAGGCAGTGGCGAAAGTTAGAATTACCACAAAGAAGAGATATGTTTTCCATGCTTCGGCCTCGTATCGTCCGTTCGATGCAATCACGCTTGCGGCAGAGACAAATTGAGCTGGTGGATAGTTAGCATGATCTCCCATTCTCTTGGTGAGCTGTACATACCTGCGAAGAAACCTTCAGTTGTGACCAGAGTCAACCAGCCCGCAATGTTTATCCAACCAACGAGGAAGCTCTAGGGTATCGCCATCAGAAATTGTCAAGATTCGTTCGAATTGGAGTACTACCATCATGTTCTTCCATCTGTCAGTGCACAGGGCGTAGACGAAGTGGTACTGGCCGCCAGCTGTTGGCCAGATAGCTGCGAGCTCTCCTAGGCTAGAGACAACGGCAAAATTGCACAGGACACAGAATATGAAGCCATAGAGAAAGGCAACAGAGCCACCCGAGGGAATCACAAGGCCCATACTCCCGGCGAGGCAAATCCAAGTGCTGGTAAAGTAATTAATTAGCTCTGCGCTCTGAATTGGTACTAGAACGCTTACTTGAGAATAGCAAAGGTCATAGCGACCATGGTCAGCCTTGATAATCGAGCTTGTAGATGCCCCTCTCCAGAAGCTAGACCGGCGGGTGTAGACGTCATCGTGGAAGATTGATGAGCCCTTCAAGCATAGAAGATAAAGACTTTCAATACTGGTCACTAGGGGCTGCTGGCTTGGATTGAGGTCAAAAAAAAAACGTCGTATTCTAGGCAGGACTTTACAAACAAGCAAAAAGATATTTCAAAGGGGGTTCAATTCATCATATTCCCAGGAAAGCCGAAATACACAAGTGGGCACGGCTGGTTTATGTCGGACTGTGCAAAGCTTTAACCCCTCTCCACGACAGCTCACCATCATGGAGACTAACGGGCCCCTAAGAAGCAACAAAGTTCATCAACTAGTTAGCCGGCCGGCTGAGGAGGCGGCAGGTGACCACTAGGCCGACGGACGAATAGAGAGTCCCTTGAATCATTTGAAATATGGATACCCATGCAAGTGTCTCGGGAAAACCAAGAGTATACTGCCATTGTTCCCATGATTGGCAGTAGAGGTTAAGTGCATGTCGGTTGATCTTTCCCGCGAGTCCGGGAGTCTAGCCATGTTGGTGTGTACAAAGCTCCGTTCAAAGCTGGGTTATTTCTGCATCGGTATGCAACAACCAATCAGAAGAGACGAGAAGCGTTGTTAGAAATAGGATCAAGTAAGTGGACAATGTTGCAGGACCATAAGTCTTGTATGTTTTATATGCTGAAGACAGTCCTTGGAAGTGGCCACCACCATCAATATACTCATTTGCCAACTGGGTCATACAAGCGGTGGTTCGGAATGTCGGAATTGTTCCACTATCAATTAATCCCTTCTTGCTTCTTGCCACTCCACCGAGAGAATCCGTAAAGAGTAAAATAGCGAGTTCTGCGAAAAGAGGTAATAATAGTCAGGGATTCCAGTCATTAGATGCGATCTGACTAGCGTTCGGTCACAAGACGGAGGCGCAGAAGGCCATCGATCAACTGGTGCTAATACCAGATGGGCAATTATTACCAACAGAGTGATATCGCTTCAGGTCGATCTAGCAAGGGAACTAGAGAAGAACCGGCAAATACAACCATGGCGTCGTGGAACTCGACTTGCTTGCGTAGCGGTGCGGGCGCTGCATGCCGAAAGTCTGAGCCGGTAATAATTCCCGTTCTGGCTCTAGCGGCTGATAAGTTGACATCTGAAGCTTCCCCGCAAACGTGATAAGGATGCAAGATACGCCGACCAAGCATCAACTGACCAGTCAGCTAACCCGTTCCGGTTCAAATTCCCACGGAGGGAAAATGGAGCCGATTGTGGGCTTTGGGTCATTGGGATCCGAGCGAGACCCTTCCCCACGATTTGACAACTCGGCAAGGCGGAAGAGATACTCGCTGCAGAGCCGGTTGGCTGGATTAGGAGCGATCTTGCATTTGCCGGAGGCTCGCGGCGGTGGTTCCACCCATGTCCGCTTGTCAGGTATTTTGGCAGCCAAGACAACCCAAGATAGTCGAGATAATGCCAATCGCGACAGATACATAAACCCGACCTCCCTCCCAGGAATTTTATAGTAGACCAGGCACCATTCACTCACACAATCGTCAAGGATTCGGATAGCTTTCAGAGTCTACAGGCACCAACTCCACCATGCCGGCCTACCTCCCCCACCCCTTCGATCCGCTCACGAGCGTCGAGATTGAGCTGGCCATTGCCATCGTCAAGCGAGCTCATGGCGAAGTCAACTTCCACGTCGTCTCGCTGCAGGAGCCCCGCAAGGCTCAGATGACTGCATGGCTCGCCGACTCCCAGAATACTCCCCGACCTGACCGTGTCGCCGAGGTGGTAGTTATCGCCGCCGGTGGCAAGGTCTACGAGGGCTTGGTCGACCTCGACGGACCCAAGATCACCAAGTGGGTCCAGGTTCACGGAGCCCAGCCCATTGTAAGTCTTCCAATTTGCATATACAACTTCGGCGCTGACATGAAACAAAGATCACCATTGAGGAGCTCTCGGCTGTTGAGCACGCCTGCCGTGTCGACCCCAAGGTCATCGAGCAGTGCGGTATTAGCGGCATCCCCGCGGATGAGATGCACAAGGTCTACTGCGACCCCTGGACGATCGGTTACGACGAGCGATTCGGAAGCAACGTGCGACTTCAGCAGGCTCTGATGTACTACCGCCCCGATGTCGACAACTGCCAGTACCAGTACCCTCTGGACTTCTGCCCCATCTGGAACGCCACCGAGAAGAAGATTATCGCCATCGATATTCCCAAGATTCGCCGACCTCTGCGGTTGAACCCCCCCCTGGAGTACCACCACCTCGCCATTGAGAAGCAGGGCGGCTACCGAACTAACCTGAAGCCCATCAACATCACCCAGCCCGAGGGCGTCTCCTTCAAGATGTCCGGCACCGGCCGCGAGATTGAGTGGCAGAACTGGAAGTTCCACATCGGCTTCAACTACAGGGAAGGCCTGGTGTTCAACAACATCACCTTCAACGACAAGGGCAATGTTCGCCCCATCTTCTACCGCATGTCTCTTGCCGAGATGGTTGTCCCCTACGGCAACCCCGAGCACCCTCACCAGCGCAAGCACGCCTTCGATCTCGGAGAGTACGGCGCTGGTTACCTAACCAACAGTCTCGCTCTTGGCTGTGACTGCAAGGGATCCATCCACTACCTCGATGCCTTCATGCCCACCCAGGCTGGTGGCGTCAGGAAGGTCAAGAACGCCATCTGCATCCACGAGGAGGATGATGGCATCCTTTTCAAGCACACCGACTTCAGAGACGACTCGACCATTGTGACCCGGGCACGAAAGCTGATTGTTCAGCAAATCTTCACTGCTGCCAACTACGAGTACGCCGTGCAGTGGGTTTTCCATGTAAGTGCAGCCTCCTCCGCCACTCGGCCGAGTAATTACTAACAACCCAATAGCAAGACGGAACCATCCAGCCCGACATCAAGCTGACCGGTATCCTCAACACCTACGTCATGCACGAGGGCGAGGATACCCACGGCTGGGGTACTGAGGTGTCCAAGGGTCAGTCGCTCACGCTCTCCCGTGTCTTTGACTTGTGCTAATTCCCTGCAGGTGTCAACGCCCACAACCACCAGCATCTTTTCTGCCTTCGCATCAACCCCAACATCGACGGCCAGAACAACTCAGTCCACATGGTTGACGCCATGGCATCAGATGCCCCCGTCGGCAGCCCCGAGAACTTCTACGGAAACGCCTTCTACGCGAAGCGCACCAAGCTCGAAACCACCGCACAGTCCATGACCGATTACAACGGCGCGACCTCAAGGACGTGGGACATGGTCAACGAGAATGTCATCAACTCTCAGAGCGGCAAGCCCGTGTCATACAAGATTGTGAGCCGAGAGGTACCTGGGTTACTACCCAAGGAGGGATCGCTCGTGTGGAAGCGAGCCGGCTTTGCCCGCCACGCCGTGCATGTTACCAAGTGTAAGCGAACCATGTTACGATTACTCTCGACAATTACAGCATGCTAACAACCACCTTAGATGCCGATGATCAGCTCTGGCCCGCTGGTGACCACGTCCCCCAGACCTCTGGTGCGCCCTCACACGGTCTGACCGAGTGGATTGGCGATGGTGCCGAGTCCGTCTCCAACACTGATGTCGTTCTCTGGCACACGTTCGGAATCACGCATTTCCCTGCCCCCGAGGACTTCCCCGTCATGCCC
Organism: Ilyonectria destructans; assembly: GCA_020740775.1. Taxonomy (NCBI): domain Eukaryota; kingdom Fungi; phylum Ascomycota; class Sordariomycetes; order Hypocreales; family Nectriaceae; genus Ilyonectria; species Ilyonectria destructans. Next base: position 549,849 of record JAHEWK010000014.1, read on the forward strand.
GCCGAGCCCATCACGCTGCTGTTGCGGCCGCGTCACTTCTTCACCTGCAACCCCGTTATGGATGTGCCAGCGTCGTACTCCATTACGCCTAGCCAGGTTGCGGCCAAGGGCCAGGGCGCGCGGGACGCGACGGACAAGGTCAGCGAGTTGGCGCTGGGCGGATGCTGCAAGACTAAGCTGTGAACGATTAAGCATTGAGCGTGGATATCCATAATGATAGAATGATAGAAATGTACCACTTTACAATACGTAAACCAGGGTCTCGCATCTGCAACTAAAAGTGACAAGCACCCGGTACGGAATGATTCCTTATCAACAAGCGAGGTGGACTTTGGTCCCTGTAGTAGCGGCATCGGCCAAGGATGGTGTTGGCCAGCTAAAAATGATGACAAAACTGGACCGTGATAGGCTGCGAACCGACCAACAGGCGATAAGACTAGGTTGGAACCGACAAAGCCGAAGCCGCGAAGCCTGTCTCGGCGGAGCGGGTAATTCTGTCGTTTGGTGTGCTTGTGGATCGAGATAATTGGATGCTCAGAAGGTCGCCCTCCAGCATCCATGTACACTTTGTACGTCCTTTCCTGATAAGAGTAAGGCTTTGCTTTTGGTGGCGCCCCCCGCATTCTACACGCACGTGCCAGGTATAACTGCCGTGGATCCTCTTATCGCAGCTGTCTCTCCTCTTCTCTTCCCTGTCATATCGCTTCGCCCAGTCAATCTGTGAATTTCCGCATTACACAATGGCCCTTTCCGATAGTCCAGTCCTCCCGACATGACTAAATCCCCGACGAGTGACGATAGCGGCCCTCCGGCGGAGCTGGACGGACTAAACCAGACCGGCGCCGGGATAAACCCGACGACGAAGCCGACGGCCGCGGGCAGCAAGCCGAGGTCAAGGTCGGGATGTATAACATGCAAAGCTAAACACGTAGGTTCTTCCGATTCCCCTCAAGCTCGACATGGCCCGAGAGACTAAGCAGCACAGTTAAAATGTGATGAGACGAAGCCGGAATGCAAGGTGTGTACCAGCAAAGGCTGGACCTGTGGCGGATACCAGCGCGAGCTCAGATGGTCTTATAAGCATGAGCGAAAGACCAAGGGCGGCGCCCGCGGGAAGGCTAGAGCAGCTGCAAAGGCACGGGGAAGTCAGGCGAGCGGTACTTCAGCAGGTTCGATGACGCAGATTCCAGGAGTATCCGAGTTTACTCTTGGAGACATGAACCTGGACTTGGTATCCGATTCATTGGACCCTGGAGTGCCCACCTCGGGCCCGTCATTTGGGTTCATCGACTACGGCTGGGGCGACGATGATCAACCCGACATACCAGCCCAACCCGAGATGATGGATCCGTCCGAGGATGTTGGTGGATGGGGACTTCAAAGCCCCTCATCAAATTTGATCGTTCCAATGATGCTGAATCAATCGGATGCCCCGGAATATTTACCAGAAGAAGAAGTCGAAGTCATACCAGAAACTGGTACTGAATTGACTCTGGCAATTACTCAAAAGCACCAGCAATGTCCCACCACGATCCCGCCGGCCATCACTCATGTTCCTTCAGTGCTCATCACCCAGTGGTTTAAAAGCGTTTGCTCGGTATGGTCTGCATACGACTCGGATATGAACCTCAACCGTATCCTCGCTACGTCGCTTTGGTCAGAATCAGAGGCAGTCTCGGCCTGTCTTCAAAGCATGTCAGCATCATTCTTGGCCACACGAATCCCCTATATGCGGCAAACATCCCTCACTATGATGAAGACGGCGACGAAAGCGATCCACAACGAACTGGCGGTATCAAGGAATGTTACTTATGCGAATTCGATCCCCACGGGCCTGTTGTTTTCACTATTCTGCATCGGCACTACTCTGTGTTGGATAGACGCAGGACAGCTTGGAATACCCTTCTTAAGAGCGGCGAAATCGCTGCTTGATCAAGTCAATCGACAACAACTAGCTTTTCATGAGCAAGATAACAATATCCTCAATTTTTTCAACAAGAGTTGGGTGTACTGCGATATGCTATTGTCGGTAGTCAGCTACGACGATTCACACGAGGAGGCACCCGAAGGCCTGGCAACACCGAGTACTGAACCGAAACGAGCTGACGATATACCACACCCCTGGACGGGCATCTCAACAACGGCATCCACACTTTTCACGAGAGCAATCAGACTGTGCCGCAGTTTCCGTCACAATGTTAGAAAACAAGCTCCCACGGCAGGGGATATTGAGAAGGTGCTGAAACAAATGGAGGAGGCACCAAAGATTGAGGAACAATTGCTGCAACTAGAGTACGACTCAGTGGTGCCTTTGAGCGAGACCGGAGACCAGCATACCCCTTGTATGCACCTCGTGAAAGTTGCCGAAGCATACAGAATAGCTGCTTTGTTGCAGCTCTACCAGACATTCCCGGACTTGGTTGCACTGCGGATACCAGATACTTCATCGGCCTCGAACCGTGGGCCAGTCCCTTGGGAAGATTGGATTGTACCCCTGAGTCTCCGATTGATTGAGATCCTGGAACATATCCCTCCAGAGTCGGGTAGTCGGATGGTTCAGCCGCTCCTCTGCATCACCGCCAGCACCGGACTCAGACTCGACATCCCAGCGAATTCTTGGAGTGTCGGGTCTTGGCTGGATAATATCACAGCCCCACAGGAGATACCGCTCGCAGCCAACCAGGAGAACTGCGACATCGCAGAGTTTATGAACCAGCTGAGTGACGTGGGACAGGCATCGCACCCGCCCAACATGCCGACACAGCTGTCGATTGATGTTGGAAATGCACGAGCGTTTGTTCTAAAACGACTGAACGTGCTAGAGAACACGCTGCCGCCCAAACCGATCATAATGGCCAAGAATTTGGTCCAGGCCATCTGGGCGGCGTACGATAACGAGATGCCAGGATGCAATGCGGTCCACTGGGTGGACGTCATGGAGGCACAAAACCTGCGGTCAATCTTTGGCTGAATGAGCACATGTATGACGAGAATGGAGAAAAACTGTAATTAATCTGTACATTGCATACATGCAATTACCTGCATTGAGCGAGTCTTGGGTCCCTGCATGACAGTTCCATCTCAGTGACGACTCCGACAAGTTCAATGTCCACGTTCATGCGGCGGGATCAGCTGTCCAGTCACGTGTGAACGTGCATCTTCCGCTTCTTGCCGAGATGCTCCAGTCGCCAGCCAGTCGATGGTCATTCGTCCAGTTAGCGGCCGTCTGTCTTTGAGTCCCCGTCTAAAAATTTCAAAGTAGCTCTGGAAGCTTCGCATCCATCATCAACCTGTACAAATATCATATAACCAGCACCAAAAACACCAGCATCCTCCCTTTTCTCTCCACATTCACAATGCTCTCCGTCCGCACCTTTGCGCGATCTGCGCCCCGCGCCGTGGCCCGTCTCGCCCTCCGCCAATCGGCCGTTGCCCGCCCCAGCACCTTCGTCAAGACCTCTTCCCTCAGCGCCCTGCGACCTGCCCGCGCCGCCTTCTCCACCACCGTCTTCCGAAGGGCTGCCGATGGCGAGACCGACGAGGAGCTCTCGGCCAAGCTCGAGAGCGAGCTCCAGATCGAGGAGGACATGAAGGCCAGCGAGCAGGAGCCCGCCAGCATCAAGGACTTCCTCAACAACAGCGCCTTCAAGCTGATTGACACCCCCGGCCAGGAGGTCGTCAAGCTGGAGCGTGACTTTGGCGACGAGAAGTACGTTTTGCGGCCCCCATTGGCACGTTGAACCCTGACTAACACCAATTGCAGGATCACCATCAGCTTCTCTATTGCCGACATCACCAACTACGACCCCTACGCTGAGGACAGCGCTCTTGAGGAGGAGGGCCTCGAGGACGATGCCATCCAGAGCGGCAACGGCCAGCAAAAGGGCCGCGCCGCCGAGGAGGAGATTGACGAGGAGCTCGAGGACGATCTCGAGGAGGAGAACGCTGCCCCCATCAACCTGTCCATCGTCGTCGAGAAGCCCGGCAAGTCCGTCGGCGCCCTCAACATCGACGCCACCGCCCAGGACGGCAACATTGTCGTCGAGAACCTCTTCTACTACGCCGACGCCAAGGTCGCCAAGGTCGAGAGTCCCGAGGCCGCCCAGAAGCGCGCCGACGTCTACCCCGGTCCCCCCTTCGGCAGCCTCGACGACGACCTCCAGGTCCTCATGGAGCGCTTCCTCGAGGAGCGTGGCATCACCCAGGCCCTCGCCGTCTTCGTCCCCGACTACGTCGACGTCAAGGAGCAGCGCGAGTACACCCGCTGGTTGAGCAACGTCAAGGGCTTCATCGATGCTTAAGCGGGTCGCCAAAAAAAAAAAGTAGCCACTACGGTGGTGGGCTCCCCCAGGCTTGGTGGCTTGGGGGATTGTAGGAAAGGTTTTCGATTCGGAAATGTCTTAAATGGGAAATGCCGCTCTTGTTGTACAATAGAATGAGATCCAGCGTGGTCAACGAAACGTCAAAACTAAAGTGTAATGTGATTACGGATACCACGAGCCTGAATTTTTTCATCTTTGTTCGTTTAGTGAAAACCAAAAAGACAGGCCAGTTACGATGAGGCCTGAATTTTCCATCTCCCCGTCACAAAGTGGATCAACACAGCGAACCGCGCACACATGCACCTCGGCGCAACGATACGTACGAGGCCAATAAGGCCGAGATTTGCTTGACATGATTGCTTGATATGCATGCGTCCCCCATCACTAACCTGCCCATTTCTAAACATGGGGAGGGGAGATTTGTGTGCGAAAACCGTGCTATATAAGGCCAGCAATCCTGAGCCTCAAACAACTCCTGCAACTCCGGATAACGAGTGCGCAGCCCGCCAATGCATCCGCCCACCAAGCCTCCAACTACTTCAGCCACCAGCGCAATGTATCTATCTATCCCAAAGGGTTGCCGTTGCGGCAGCATGTACCATGTATACCAATCCAGCATGTTGAACTCGTTCGTCCTTCGCTATGTTCTCCCATCATTCTCCGTGCACTTGTCTCTCATTGTTTATTGGGAGCATCGTCCTCGGCGATGTCCTCGAGGGACCACTCGCCCTTCTGGGCTCTCTCGAGGACCTGGCGGCCCTTTTCGGTGAGGTCGGGCTTGCCGCCGTTGCCGGTGACGTGCTTGAAGAAGACGGGCTGGAAGGGGGCCTTGTCGGCCTCGCGCTGGCGGGCCTTTTCACGCTGGGCCTCCTCGAGCTCGACCTTGACCTGGGTGGCCTTGCTGAACTGTTTGGAGAGGATGGCGTCGGTCACGCCGCCCCAGAGTTTGAGCGACTCGTTGGGGAGCTGCGCTTCCCTGGGCGGGAGGACCTTGGGGGCAACGTTGAGAGGCTCGATATCGATAATGGTGTACTGCTCTTCGATAGGGACAGTTTTCTGTGAGGATTGTCAGAGGGCTGTCAACTATCAACGTCAGGGGTGGGAGACTCACAATAGGCCTGGAGCCAAGAGTAAACATGACCTTTTCTCGCCAGGGGCCGTTCAACCTCGCGAGGACATCCTCGTCAGGAACGTCCTGCACTCGAGTCTTGGTGTCGTTTTCCGGGTCGTACTTGAAGATGACACCGTCAATCTTGTTGGTGGTCCGGCCCAGCCAGCCCTCCTCAACATAGTGCAGGATCACCTTGATCTTGGTCTTGGGGCAGGTGATGTAGGCCATCTCGCTGACCGAGACGCTCAGAGATCCGCGCAGGAGTCCGCCAAGGTGCGCGGCCGGGTGGGTAAGCTGGTAGGTCTCACCGTCGCGCTTGTCCAGGGTGATGAAGATGCCCATGTTGTGCTCGCCGGGCAGGACCTTGACGGAGGTGCCGGTGAACTTGGCCGAGATCTGATCGAAGCCCCGGGCAGAGATGCCCTTTTCGGGACAGGTGACATGGAAGGCGCTCACAGGAGGGTGGTGGGAGGTCTGCTCGGTGAGGTAAGAGACGCGGATGGTGCGGTTGTCCTTGGCGGTGCCATGCTGAGGTACAGACAGCGAGACTGAGGAGGCATTCTTCTCACCCTTGGCTGCGACCTTTAAGCTTGCGAGTCCTCCCTTGGGGTTTCCATTGACCTGGAGTTCGGAAGTGTTGATCGCGGGGGCGTTGTCTTCCGTCTCCCAGTTACACTACACCACAGTCAGCCTTGTATTCTGCCGGCGCAGGGCGGGAGAGCAATGGCGCTCGCACGCACTCTAAAGAACTCGCCCAGGCACGAGTTGTAGGGCTTGCAGGGCTTGCCCTTGGCGTACTTGAGGTCCTTGGTCAGCCAGAAGCGGACGACCTCGAGCATGCGGTCGAGGGGCTCGTCGGAGGTGCCGATGGCGATGAAGGCATTGGGGGCGTCGAGGTAGGTCCAGTATTCCAGGTTCGGGGTGGGTTCGAGCAGCTGCGACGGGAGCGAGAATCTAACTGATGCGAGATCCGAGACGCCGATGAACCTGTTGCCACGAGGGGCGGTCAGCAAAAGCTCAACAAAGCCCTAGGAGTTGCCGATTGCCCATCTCCACCGCCTGCTCCGCACATTCGAGCGCGGTCCGACCTCGCAATCTGGGGCGAAACGCTTTGCCCCGGCGACGCAGCGAGCGCCATCGCGCGGCGGAGGGAAAGGGAACCGGCTCACCTCTTGAGGATGCCGAGAAAGGTGCGCAGCTTGGAGCCGTCGCTCTGAGGTTCATCCGGCGTGTCGACGGCGGGTGCCGGCGTCGATGACGACATTGTCGCTTGGGGGTTCGATAAGCTTACCCAACGCTGGGACAGGGCAGCTTCGGCGGAGGGCTTTAGGAGATGTAGCGTCTGTCGGAGGGAGGCCTAGTGGGAGGCAATCAGCGCCGCGCAGGGCCAAGGGAGCCGTCTCGGGAGGTTGGCAAAGGGTGGAAGAGAGGAGCAAGTGGGCGGGAGAGGGAAAGAATATGAGGTGGCGTACGTACGTCCTGAGGATCGCGAAGTCTGTGAGAAGAGGGTCTTGGCGGTGGTAGTGACGTTTTGGCGGGGTGGGCGTTAGGGGCGATAGGGAACAAGGGGTCGCTGTCAATGCTGAGACGTGAGACGCTGAGACCGCTGAGACCGCTGAGACCGCGGGCAGCGGATCGGCTACAGTGGGCTGAGTAGGGTCAGAGGACCACGAGGTCAGAGGGTGCGCAGGCGTCAGTCAGGACGGCAAGGATCTGCTGGGCGCAACCAAGGACAAATGATGATCCTGCTTGTTCGGCGTCGGGAGGCCGATGCCGATGGGAAGAAGAGGAAATATTTCTCGATGATTCCGCAAACCCAAATAAAATGTACCTTTCGCCCCGCGTCAGGCAACGGAGCGAGCGGTAGCGGGTACCCCCAAGGCACAGGCTGCGCAGCCGAAGAGCGAGAGAGACGGGACAAAAGATGAGGTGCAGACGGAGAGGCGAAGAAGGCGAAACAAGAGGCGTCTTTTTTTCCCTTTCCCTTCCCTTCCCTTTCCTGTCGTCGCCGCCCGTCTCTGCGCAGCTATTTCATTGGATTGCACTCGATTGGATCAGCCACCATCTCGCCCATGGGCCACGCCGCCCGGCCCAAACCCTGAGACCCTGCGTCGTTTGGAAAGCCCGCCGCCCCGGGAAGCCCGCGAGAGGCCAATCATCGGCGCACATGGCGTCGACGTCTGGCTTTCGTCCCGTCTGCGCCACGAACCTGTTAGCCCAAGGCCAGCCCGGCACGGCGGAAACCGACTTCTCTCGTCGAACAAGGCGAGCACGGGGGTTGCAGATGCGCTGTTTTGTTGGTTAGAAGGATGGCCCATGTGCGTTGAAGGTGGTTGAAGGAGGGGGGCTGACTTCTATTCTATGAAGTATAACTCGGAGGTGGTCATGATACAATATGAGCGTAATATTTCCTCTTTCCGGCCATGACTCTTGACCGCCGCCTGACGACCCTCTCGAGAGATTGCGCCAGGAAGATTCCGGGTCGTTATTCATGCTATCAGTTCATGGCATCCAGTTCGTGATATCCATGCAACTATCCCCATTCCATTCCAGCTCTTGTGCTAGCGAATCGCATCCTCCCGCCCTGCCAGATCGGGAACTCACATCGCCAGCCTAAGACCAGCCTTAGCTAGACATCATTCACAACTTCACAGTATCAAGCGACGAAGCCCATTGTTTGATGGATACACTCGTTTTTTTCCCTATCCTATTTCAACTTCGACTCTGTGGTATCGAATCAGTTGCCATTCATCGGCATCCTGCAAAAACACCCCGTCCTCCGTTTATCTCAACCTCCATTTGCCTTGCGCCTCCTATCAGTGTGCTCCCTCTATGCATATTGGAAACAAAACCAAGGCTCGGGGTATCAACGTCATGTGCAAAAATTCCCAAAATGCAAAACTCCAAACCACCCGCGGCGATGCCAAAAACATACTCTCATCGTACAAGGAAGCCCAACCAACGTGCAGGACCTCTCCCTCGTACAAGTGTGACACAACCATCATTTCACCCTGATGCTAACCGGGGGAGTCGTGACATCCCATAACGCCAAGGGACACCCAAATATTCCTGATACAATGCAAAAGTTCCCGGTTTCTGTTCTTTTTCTTCCCAAGGTATCTTGGCCCAATCATCGAAATCAACGCTCAAAACCTGTCGATCCGCGTCGGTTTGGGCCGGCGTGCGTTGCCGTATCGTATTCTAGGCTGTCCAAAAGCGAAAGGTTCATAAATCATGATGAGAAAAGAGCGTTCCAGTTCTGCCGCTCTCACTGTTGGTCGGTGATCCACGCATTATCGTTAAGAAACGCATCCCAGGGAGGCTCCTCGCCGGTGTTCGGCTGTGCCGATGCGTCCCAGTCCATTTGCCCGAGGCTGTCGTCGAAGAGGTTGGAATGCACATCAAGGTCCTGTCCGACCTGTCCGACCTGTCCGACCTGTCCGACCTGTCCGACCTGTCCGACCTGTCCGACCTGTCCGACCTGTCCGACCTGTCCATTCTCCTGCTTGATATGCTTGGGCATGTCAGGGTAGGTGTACAACTGATCATTGCCAGACATCCAGTCCTGGGGATAAGGGTTTGAACTAAGTGAGCCGTTCATATCCATGTCACCTATCATCATCTTGGCTTCAGCGGGGAGCTCAGATGTGAAGGCTGATCCGTTTGTACCATATTCCATCAAGTTTGACGGCATGAAGTCTGCAAAGCCAGACATTGACTGAGACTGAGGAGTCTCTAGATGGGATCCAGACCCGGGGGTCAAACTCGGTGAAGACGTTCCAGCGTCATTTCTTAGTTCGGAGGGAGAAACCCCTGAAAATGAATGACTCCGCTCCTCGTGACCGTTTCTTTGGCCATAGTTGATGGGTTGGAAGTTTGCGTCCATCGCTGAATCTTGGGGGTTCTGAAGTCGTCCGCTCTGCTGCATGGGCATGGTGAGTCCCGGAGTTGACCATCGATGGGAGAGGCTCTGAGCTTGTTGATTGGCGTTGGGGAACATCTCGGCGAAAGCGCGGTTCACAGCGTTATCCCGCCAGTCCTGCTCCGTAGCTGACATGAGTTTCGACATGGCGACCCTATTAGTAAGGTATGTCTCCACCCGGGAGTTCATCTCAGGGGATGAAGTCTGCATGCGAGGGCCCAGGAGTCGATAGGACCGGGGAAAGTCGTCTTCCTCCTCTTCGTACATTTCTTCCTTTATCACAATCTCCTCGGAGATGCGGAACGCCTTGCCAGTCCTCTTCTTGTGGATCTCGCTTGCCATCCTGGCAGACTGGACGCGAGCTTCAATGCTGCGGTCAGCTCGTCTTGAGGCAGCAATGTACGCGCGCTCTTGGTTCTCAGCATGAGAACGCTCGGTCTACCAATTTCTGTTAGTTATGTACACAACCGGGTATTCAAATCTGTTCAGGGTCGCGTGCAAGTGGGAGTTGAATCATGAAAGTGGAAGGTGGCGTTTGTGGTAGTTGGAACAGCGAACGGAGAGAGCAGGGTATTGCTTTGGAAAGCTAAGTGGAGGTAGACCACAGAGTGGACCAGTGACGGAAACGAAGTGCACATGAATGACAAGCAAACAAGAGACGGCAGCAAGATGAGAGCTAGTAATAATTACCTTTTTCGGGGGTTGGTCGGTGGCCATGGTTGGGTCCATTCCAAGATCGAAATATCTTCTCGGCATTGGAACTAGGGAGAAGCGACAAGGGGAATTGTCGTCTACTTTATGTTTTTTTTTTTTTTGCAGCCTCTATGAGGAAGCTCCCAAGCGAGAGTTTGGAGGCTGAAGCTTGCGGTGTCTTTGTGGATCGGTTGCGGAAGCGAGCTCAGGGCACGCGGGGGAACCGCAGAGAGTTTGAGGCGGGCGATGCGGCCTTGGAGCTCGGCTCTTTGCACGGATGAGGTACGTTTGTATGAAGATCGATTTATCTCGGTGTGTTGGGAGTAAACTCGTAGAGTGGGCAGGAATGTATGGGTGGTCGTGATCGGATTGAGTGTCGATTAGTCGTATCAGTGATAGTGGTATGGTAGGTGGTGATGGTGTCAATCAGTTGGTAAAGAAGGGGAAATGTCGAGCCGGGATAGTACTGGCGTGGACAGGACTCAAGGAGAAGGGGCGACATATGGGACAGGGCACGGTGGACTTATATACGAAATGAGCACACAGTAGCACAACAGGGTATGGCGTTTTCAGAGGTCCGTACATTCAAGATCCAAAGCAAAGAAACAGCGCGTTCCAAGGCAAGATTTTCGATCACCGTGGATCGAGCGACCGCGAGGCGTATTGATTGAGCAAAGTATGGGCGATCGATCTCGATGGCAAGAAAAGACGACTGTTAGCGCAAGGGCCGAGGCACATGTACTAGGGTCGCCGCGGCGGGGTTTATCAAGCTAGGAGCTAGGGGCCACTTGCGTACGAATGCCTGCACCGGCGGCCACTAGGAAGGAGAATTAGCCAGGCCGGGCTAGAGGATACCAATGCTTCAGTGGGCCGGCTGTGGCTTGCTCCGGGCCTGGCAGGGAAGCAGCCACGACCAGCAGCACGCAGCATGGCAGCAACCAGGCTTTGGAGAGCGTCACACCTGTCGATATCCGTCCAAGCATGCAAGGCATCGCGGAGAAGAGCAAAGGTTTCCACAAAGGTCTGTTGTGCCCCCCTTCTGACTGGTGGCTTGCCAACTGTGGAAGGATCGTGCCTGGCGCCGACCGACCGGTATGATGTAATGTCTCGAAGGCCCTTTCTTTTCCAAATCGTTCCATCAGGCTCTCTCATTCACGGATGTAGCCCCTGTGCAAAATGACGAATGGGATCTGCTACTGGGAATAACAACCACTACGAGTTACAGCATTTTTGCTTTACCTACAGCCATATCGTGCCATATCGTGCCGTATCGGCCAACATATTACTACAGTAGACTGTAGTTAGGCATGCTCCTGGCATCTCGCCTCCTTGTGAATCTACACAGTATCTCTACTGGGGCATGCTCACACCCATTGTGTCCCACGCTTCCGCACAGTGTCTCACCGAGGCCCGAAAGCCCGCTCCCGTCCAAAGCTCCCCAGTGCTACATAGCTGCCACCCAATTGAGCAAAGCGGCCGGTGACGTAGGTGGCTTCCAATTTTGACTAGAGGACGTGGCGCGCGGTGACGAGCCTCCACAGCCACCGATAGAGTCCCTCGATTTGGGCAACAACTCTATCCAATCTCATCGGCATCGAGACAGCACCAAGTTGACGTAATAACCCTCCAGTTCCAGAGCCGTAGATCCAGTTGTCTGGAACCGGACAATGTCACGGTCAAAAAGATGATCAAAATCCGTCAGCTGTTGCAATTATCCCTCCACAAGCCGGAGCAAGTCGTCCGTGATTACCAAGGGGGCCGGCCACAAACAAGGTACGGCTTACAGTGCACGGGAATGCGGAGGTGGAGAAACCGCCCCTGACACTTCATGTCGGTATCGACGTAATTTCCTGTTTTCTTTTTCCGTTTCCCTTCTAATTGCCCCCAGTAGCTCCTTCTTATCGTTCGGGGAGCTTGTTGCCGAGTGGTCCCTTCAAATTCAGTGTATCAGGGTCTGCGTGGGTGGCGTTGGGCGCCGCATGCATGCCCCGGCAGGGTCCCGTCCTAGCTCTCCGCTCTCCACCAGACACAGGGCCGTTGGCTGCTCGGTATCTTTGCTCCGGCCTTGCTGTGTCCTAGTACAGATAATGCTCGCAAGCCCTTTATCAGTAAAAAGCCACCGTGAGGGACGTCGGTCCCGACGATGTCCAGTTTTGCGACCTACTGCGTGGTAGGCGTGTTGCTAAGGGCGAGAAATCGGCCGAGCGCTTGGAGCGAACAGCCAGTCCGATATATTACGGGGTTACGCCCGGCGTAAGTAATTTTGAGTTGCCCATGGACTGGCCCTTCTGCGTTGCTAGCGTACCAAGGCTTGGGGCCTCACGCGCCCGTGATGCACCCGGAGTATGTTATGGTCCCTGTGATCTCGTTGATCCATAAGTGTCTCTGTTCGGTACCAGGCATTTGGATGGTTGGCCGGCAATTGCAGAAATTGCTTCAGAGCTTGGCTGAGGTTGGCGTTGTGCAAGACGCGATGCATCCTGGGAGCTCCTCACCGTTCTCCCTAACCCCGCTATAGATTAGGCAGATCCCAGCAATGAGGGGCTAGCTTCCATTGCGTGCGGCGTACCTCCGTAGGTTGTCCAATCCCACCATAGCAGGGGCCGGGGCAGACAGGGCAGCAGGCCGTCCATCAGCACCACTCCGTCAGCAAAATACCATCAGCACAACCACCATCAACTCAACAACCATCTCCTCCCGGTATCTGCCTCAATACGATGCTTAGCTCTCTGGTTGGCAGACCAGAACCAAGGCAGCAATCTCGCCTGCTCTCCACTTCCACTCACCGCGTTCCACTGGTGCCAGGCGCCGTCCGGCACGTTCCCCGTTGAAACACATACCTGGCGAATGCCGCTCCACCAATGCACCGCATCGCGGTGCATCGAGCCCTTGCGGCATTGTGTTTTGCAACAACGGGGCGTGAAATAGGGCCAGGCTGAGCTAAACCGGGACAAACTGGGACAGCAGACCAACAAGACGGCCCAGTAACATCCGGCAAGCAGCCAGCAGTGGTAGGTCGGCGCCGTAGACGCGGCGTCGCTAGCGCATCCTACTCACTCCCAGCAGCAATGACCCCTTCGTAAGGAGAGTCTGCTCCGGCCCGCATTCCTCGATCGCGCATCGAAGGGCGATCACCATTGGTTGGTACCCAGCTTGACGAGCCTGCTCTAACAATTTGCTCAGCGCCAGAAGGGGCTTTGGACACTAGCCACATTCGCCACACCCACCACACACTCGCCACACACTCGCCACATGCCCCCGCCACACCCACCCACTATCCCCCACTCCACACCCTCCCCGGGCCTATCATCAGAATTACACGCGTCATGCGTCACAAGCCATCACAAGTCCCCAAGTTTCCAACCAGAAAATGGGTTCCCCCGACGGAGATCATCCGGTGACAGGGTTTGCCATGCTGCAATTGGCTCCACCCATTCAGGGTCGTACAGTTTTTTACCCTGTCCTTCAGCCGATTGTCGATCTACCGAATTCCAGCTCAAAGCAACGGTTCACAACGGAGCCATGATCGAGCTGTGACGTATCGGAAACAAACCTCGTCATGAGACAACCGAGCCGCCGTAAAGCGCTACGCAAATTGACAAATGCTTGGAGGCCTGGGAGCTTTGCTCCGCCAAACCCAACTCTCAAGTGGCGACGCGCTCTACCCCAGTTTTATCTTTCCCTCCTCAGTCGCCTCAGTCTCCTCCATCACCGCAAACTTTCTTCTCTGCATATGCAATAATCTATACTCTTCCACCATCTTTCAGCAAACCTCGGCTTAGCCGGGCACCCGAGATGCATGATACCAAAAACATAACCTGACATTACGACTGCCCTGCGGGGACCCGAAACCTTACAGACCTTCCATCCGACTGGCTGAAGACACACTCTGCTGCGGATACCCATCCATCCTTCTTGCTACCTCGGCGGCGTCACGCCTAGAAACATTGTGGGATAGTACGATCCAGAATGCCTTCAGACCGTAGAACGCGCGGGATGGCGTCGCCACGGACGGTTGACAAGCTTGACACAAAGCGTGGAACAGGGTAGCTATCTTCCTCGGGTGCCTTCGTCCTAGCACGGCTTTACGAAGCTTCAAGATGGTGGCACCGACTTACTCCTAATCAGGGTTAGAATCCCGGACGAGGAGAAGTACGGAGGGCGGTGATTAGCAGGTTTCCCCTGAACTTTACTGAAGCCCCGACATTCTTCGCAAATCTCAAGCGGCAAATCCAAGATCCAATCGATGCGTCGTTGGCGCAACGAACTTCGAATCGGTCCGCTGTCGGCCTTCTTAATCCACTTCCCGTACCATCAACGAGATAGCGATTGGGTTTCTGCGACGGGCGTCCTCAGCCCACCTCGGGTGCATCTTTGAGTGAACTTTCTGGCGACATGTGGGACTGCAACACATCCGGGCCTATTTTCTCCACGGCATTTTCGAGCTACCGAGAGCCCTTGATCCTTGGTTCTGCGACAAGAGCCCGAGCGAAATCTGGTGGGCGACTCTCAAAAGCACATTCGGGGAATTTCAAACTTTCCAACTCACCGTAGCACTAAGTGGAATTTCCCGGCATGGGCACTTCAATTGAGAGTGATCTTCTTCTCATCTATTATGATTATAGGACGAGACGTGTCTAACCACAGATGCTACCCAGCCATGGGCATTTTTGTTCTACCTTGAAGACCGCCATTTATCCACCAGCTTTCTAATCTCCAATCTTTGTTGGCCCAAATAGGAACGTGCCTCCTGTGTTGTTGTGAGCCCGAGTTCCTTGCTTCAAGTTCAAGGGGTGTACTTACTGCCTCTAAAAGCAAATCCTGTTCTGACGTTGTGGAAAACAATCATTTTCTCATGTGAAGCGGATGATTCGGACCCTTTCCAAGGCTGATTTTGCGATGCTGACAACCGAAGGTTCACTTTTTGACTCTCAGCGAATATGGGTGCAATGAGGGGTCTGCGTGGAGGATAACCAAGTGATCAAGGCAACTTAGTCATGATGTTGTCTCTGGTTGCGTTGCTGTTGGGGCTGGAAACCGGGATAGAGGGTTCCCTGTGGTGGCTGGGGGACATCGTGGTGAACCGCTGGCATACTCTGCTCAACGTTCGGTTCCTAGCCGTACGTAGCAATCGAAGGGGTGGTGTGCACGCCTTTATTAGCCGGTACTCCTGTCGCGACACCCGCCCCGTTCCATGGAATTGAGTGGTTGTCGTGAGTCGTTGGATGGACGCTCGACGGTGATTGTTCAATTTCTTGATGAGGAAGAAGGGGATACGACTGCAGATTTGCAGCCCTAACGGTGGCTCCGAAATGCCCGGACGAAAGATGACCATAGTACCCCTGAGTGCTGCCTGGAGTATAACCATGAAAGGTATGAGCGTTGCCAGTGTTGGTAAATTGCGTGGGAGGGATTCGATTTTGGTCCGCTGTGGCCCAGTTGATAGCCGAGCTATCCAATTGGGCGTCTTGAACGAATGGGTAACCGGATGGCAAAGGAAACTGTCCACCAGACAGCTTGGATGCCTTGGGTGTGGCTTCACCATCCTTAGGGCCAATCCTAGACCAAGTCATCTGTTGATCCTGAGGCGTTCCGGCGCGAGGTGTCCCACCCCCGGGCCGTTTGTATCTTGCCCGGAGGCCGGTGTCAGACCCAGGAGCCCCAAAAGGGATTCCGGTGCAATCGTATCCAGCACGAGGCATATCGAAGGATGATGCAAACAAACGTCGTGCGGTTGAAGGTTTGTGCGAGGGATACGCCAGGCGTGTAAGATGAAAGAGGTCGTCATTTTGAAGGCGACGCGGATGCAAGTCGCTATGAGTTGATATCAGAAACTGAGGTGAGTCTGAGATGCCCGCCAAGAATGGGACAATAGGTATGAATGCATTGTGAATACCTGCGTACCGGTGGGACCCATACTTATAGAACAATACAATATTAATTCCTCAATATAGTAAGTCCGCTATTCACAATGACTTGCTATTGTTGAGCGGACACCTGCCACTTACACCGGCTCGCTGCAACAGCATCCCATCACTGAGGCTCGCCATGATGGCTGCAACCATGCCGTAATGCTTGGGCAGACTCTGGCGGTTGTGATAACCATGCTTTCAGCGTATCCAGAAAGCTAGCGATTTGTGATGATAATGTGTTACATTCGCATTTATGTCCTAACGCGCTCTAATTTTGACTCTCCTGTGCCAGGGTGATTGTGTAATTTGTTGCCCATCAACCTTCCGGGTATCAGCTCCGATTATTGCTCGGCCTCGGCCTTCTCAACAGGTTCGCTCCTCTCCTTGTTTTTGTTTCTCCTCTCTCTCCACCCCTCGTCTCCCTGCGGCTTCTCGAAGCCCTTGCCTCCTCGCGGTCCCTTGGCTCCCTTGGCGGGAGCACTGGGCTCTGGCTGGACGTCGACCTCCCTCATCCAGATCTTCCAGTCTCCGCGCCTCGTCTTCCACGTGTCGCCCTTCCAGGTCCTCCACACGCTCCGGCCCATCCAGCTGTCTCGCAGCTCGCCCTCGTGCTGGCCGAGCGTCGACATGATGCTCTCCTTCATATGGAACGGGATGCTGCGCTCCTTGCCCTTGCTGGGCACCTCAACGATGGCGTTGATGAGGTTGTGGCCGAACTGCGAGACGGCGAGCTCGGAGATGTGCGGCAGGAGGGTGCTGACGATGGACTTGTGGAAGGCGGGGTTTGAAGAGGGCGTCGCGAGGGCGGTGGTGAGGACGGTGACGGTCGGCATTGATGTGGTGGCAAGTCGGACGAGATGCTCTGGTGAAATGGCGAGGAGCGACTCCTGGACGCCCTTGGTGGGGCCGGGAATTGCGAGGATGGTGGTGAGTAGTTGTGCGCCGTGAGATTGGATGGCGTATTCGTTCTTGGAGAGTTGCTGGATATCCTTCTTCTTCTTCTTCTCCTTATCATCGTCCTTGAACCCGCACAGAGTGATGATCAAGTCGGCCGGTGTTGCACCGGCTCCTTCCTTGAGCCCCTTCATGAGTTTCTTGATCTCTTCGTTTGCACCACGAGCGAAGCATCGGTCGAAGAGGGTCTTGAGGACGTTGAACCTCGATTTGGCTACCAGCTGGGGGGTGGTGGGGGCAATCTGCTCCACGGCCGTGACCAGATCTTCCTTGCTTAGTCGGTTCAGCACTCGGATGGCTGCATAAGAGGAGACGTCGTTGCGGACATATCCCTGTATCCTGGGAAGGAAGACGTTCTGGTTCAGGGACTTGAAGATCTTGCCGGGGGCGTGGGTGATGAGCGTCTCGACTAGTCGCGAGCCAATCTGGTCGTAAATCATGCTGTTGATGAATTGGGATGCTTCTGACGAGTCGTCGGTCAAAGTCTGGGGAGCACCAGGTAGGAGCTGGTACAACAAGGTGGGTCCTGAGGACTCTGACGTCTTGTCGGTCTTGTTGAGCGTCAGGTCAAGCTCCAGGAGGAGCTGTAGCGTTGGGTTGCCCATGGGGTGTGTGGCCATGACCCTCAAGCTGGTGGCGTCCATGCCAGAGGTCGAGTCCTGGATGATCTTCTTGGTTGCCATCATGAACGACTCGGGGACCGCTCGCATACCCTTGTTCGCCTCATCCACCGCATTACCTCCCGCAACGGAGATGTTCTCCTTGTTTTTGCTCTTGATAAGGGTCTTGACTGAGGAATCGTCCAGAGGTCGACCGGACAGAACGAGGAGGAGAACACGCATGGTATGCGACGCAAAACGATCGGTGATCAGGTATCCCAGGCCACCCTCCAACTCGTCCAGTGTTGCCAGGAAAAGTCCTTCCATAGACGATTCCGGCTTCTGCGACTCCACATCCGCGCCCTTGGTATCCATGACAAACCCAGTCAACTCCTGCGACACCACGCCCGCCGACCGTAGGAAGAGTGCCTCGCAGCAATGGCTCGCAAATCGGTGCTGTACAAGCGACAGGAAGTGGCCGGCGAAGGCCTCAAACAGGTGCTTCTTTTGCGCCGTGTTTGCGAGCTGGATGAGGCGCTCCATCAATCGCGAACATGATTGGCTGCTGGCCAGCTTGAGCTCCTTGCCCACAGCCTCCTTGTAGACGTTCAGGAGGAAGACGTCGCGCTCCTCGGTAGTCGGGAACTGGTTCAGCTCGAGGAGCTCGTCGGCGCGGCGGAAGTACTCCTGCTCGTCTTCGGCCAGCATGCCGAAGAACTCCTTCTCGCCGAATCCATTCTGGTGTATGCCGGTGGCGCCCTCCTCGTAGTCCTGGCCTTCGTCGGTGGTTCGCTGGCGCTTCGACTCCTTCTCAGTGTTGTCCTGGGGTTCGACCTCTTCGCGACGCTTGCGTTTGCGCTCCTCGCGGCCAGCGCCTCGCTTTGTACGGGGCTTCGGCATTGTGTCTGTGCGATTGAGTGAGTGTGTCGATGCCGTGAAGGTTGTAAACTCGAGGACTTGGTGGGGTGGTTGGTCGTCCAGAAAGTTTTCCAGAAAATTTGGCGTCAAGCCGGCGATGGTTCTTATCGATAAGGTCCACCGCCAGCTCCACGGCAGAGGCCCGGTCGTCTCCACCAACGCCGTTACATGTCCGTCTCCTGCTGAATCCGACCCCCCTAAGTCGGTACCAAACCGGGGTTCAATCCAAAGATTGATCACTCGGTTAGAGATTTTATTAAATAAGACTAATCCCTAGTATTTGTGTTCCAAACAATTTTATTCAGCTAGATTTTAGAACAACGGGAGGCTTCTTGCCTAAGATCGTACCCTTTCAGCTAACATTGTGATTTTGTCAGAACACACTGTATTCTATATCTAGATAATTGTCCTTTAGGGTCTAGATCTAATCATGAGCCATGGGTTTCGCAATTTTCAACCTCTCCAGTGTCAGCTTCCTATCGGGCTCCATCGAGGGCTAGGCCAACGAGCCAGTCTATCCTTGACAACGCACAGACCCTCCTTTTCTCATCGTATATCTAAGTTTCAATCTAATCCTTTGACATCTCAAGCCATTTTAGTAACCTGTGTAAGAAGTCTAGCCATCTCGGTGTAGTCTAATCTAGAATCCCTCTGTTCCGACCTCCTCGAGCCCCTTGACCAACCCGTCGACCGTTCCCTTGAGAGTCTGGCAATTGACAACGACGCGGAAAAAGCTACCCTTGGGCCCAGGCGCGTAGTCGACCATGTAGCCCCTGAGAATCATCTTCTCAACCATCGTCTTGGTCCGCAGCGTGTTCGTCTCCTTGTCTTCGGACAAGTCTCCACCGGGAGCATAGTAGAAGCATACCTGCAAGCATGGCGGAGGGTCTTGAGACACAAGCACAAAGTTGTCGCTCTGCTTGACGAGGCTGGCGAGGTAGGCAGCTTGGTCAAAGGCATGGTCAATTTGCTTCTCGAAGCCAGCGGCTCCGTAGTAGATCCACGCAAGTGCAAGCTTCAAGCTGTCGCCACGCCGACCGCACTGCAGTGTCAGATCCGCAAGATCGAAGAAGTCCTCGCCCTCGTTGGTATGGAACAGGTATCCAGCAGCAGTGCTGTTAGCCTTGTTAAAGGCGTTTAGGTCAGGCCCGAGAAGGAACGAGCAGGTGACCGGAATGTTCATCATCTTGTGTGGGTTGACAGTCAATGAGTTGGCGAGATGGGAACCCTTCAGCTTCCACTGCTGCTTAGCCGAGAAGATAGCGGGGCCTCCCCAGCTGGCGTCAATGTGCATCCACAATCCAAACTCTTTGCAGATCTTAGAGATCTCCTCGAATGGCTCGTACGATCCCATGACAGTTGTACCAGCAGTCGAGTTGACATAAAATGGGGTCTTGCCTTCAGCCTTGGCACGGACGACCGACTCTCGTAGCGCATCGGGCTTCATACATCCATACTCATCAACAGCAACGGGCCAGACGCTGTCGGAGCCCAGTCCGCATATCATAGCACTCTTCTCAACGGAGTAATGGCCATGGGCACTTGTAAAGACAACAAAGTCATGCTTGTTCCCTGCAGTCCTGCACTCAGGAAACAAGGTGTTGCGAGCGATAACCATCGAAGTCAAGTTGGACGAGCTTCCGCCCTGACAGGTAACACCGCCTGCACGGGGCCCCGTGAAACCGAACAGATGTGCAAGTGTCTTGGCAGTAGCTTTCTCAACTATGGTCAAAGCAGGCGAAACTTGGAACACGTGCAACTAGGGAGTGTTAGTGGGGTGCATGGATAGGTGTAACGGAGGCTTACATTGGTGTTTAACACGGAAAGAACCATATCTGACACAACACCGACCTGTATAAAGCAGTGAGTACAGACACCGGAAGAGCACAACAGTAAAACCCACGGCATTTGTGCTTGCATAGAGCTTATCCAGGAACCCCTGGTCCCAAGTGTTGACACTGTACTGGAGAACCTGCTGAATGACGTCTAGGAGACCCTCCTTGCCCTGTCCCTGATTGGGTAGAGAGAACTTCATTTTCGCAGCCAACTCCTGCGGCTTATTGAAGTCAACAAGGACATTGTTCACACGGCCGGTCTTGTCGGGAACCACATTGCCAGTGGCCCGCTCTGATGCGGCGTCATCGGCGGCCTGGATGAAAGGGACGATGAGACCTCGGACAGCTCCAATCAACTAGGTAGGAATGTCAGTGGCCGATCGATATTGGACCCCGGTGGAACAGATGTCTTACATCGTTCACTTCCTCAGCCCTATGGAGGGTAGAGGAGGGGTTCCCGTTGGTGGGATGACTCCCGTTGGGCACAGTCATGGTGGTGCAGGTGGACGGTCAGACACTACAAACTGGGGAATTCATGTATCACACGCCAATAAAAATCTGGAAAAATCAAAGGCTGAGTCCCAGAAAACAGAAGTGCACTTGGAAAATCGAAGATGACGAGATGGATGAAGTCAACGACGTGACAAAATCTCGTGACCGAGGGATTTCTATTCTACCGAGTCTTTACCGGATTGAATGACTGGAGGTGATGGCGCCGAGCCACGGCAGGAGCCTAGGGATGACTCGACGTCAGACGAGTTGCCGCGGATGTTGTTTCTTAGCGGTTGGCCAAGACCGCTGGAGGAGACATGTACATCCAACTGAGATGGTTTTGGATGGCTTCCTTGTGCAGGAGCCACTTTGGCGGGTCAGACAAGGGACGACTTCAACTCGGCAACCTGGACGCATCCGGTTTCTAAACTTAACTGGCAGCATTGTGTTCCGCAATGGCATGACAATGCATCATTATAGGGGGAAACAGAGAATAAAAATGGCGTCCTCAGCTTCGTATCCCTTTCACGTGAAAGGAGTCGAACGATGAGGCACCGGGATCCCGGTCCAATATCTTGGGGGTTGAGAGACGCACTTGCAGGCTCTCTTGCACGCGGAGCCGGAGACGGCACTTCATTGAGGGGTAGGCGGACGCTTGTGTGAGGGGGGAAGAGGCGTCATATAGAAGAAACCCAAACGTGCCTCGGGATAGACGCAAAGCCGGCAGACCGTCAGCTTTGCATGAGAGAACCTGAGGTTGGCCGAGTTGAAGTCGTCCCTCCTCCATGGCGCCGGAATCGATGGATGGATGGACAATGAAGCATGTTGATAACGCCGACCCAGTTGTCCGTGCGCGGAAGTCAATTTACGCGACTGACAAGGGGTCACGTAACACATCGTATCAAAGAGTAGAGGAAACAAAGGAGACAGGAAAAAAACTTGGAAGACAAGAGGAGCGATTGTTTCTTGTCGATCGAGTCCCGAACAAGGAACTTTACACGTCCGCCAGAGGCGCGTGAAGCGGCAAGAGTGATACATGGCTTCATTTATTGCGCCGCCCCAACAGATGCACGCTCGTCACATTCACATACTTCGCCTTGCATCCCCGGCCATTGCCTCGCAGCGCCCGCACGCAGTCGCTGGTGAAGCAGATTGGCCTTGGTCATCGTGGCAGCACCCATTTCACGTCTTTCCCCCCGGAGATTGAAGGGCTGCCGAGGGAAGTGAGCGCGCGAGGCGACAAGGAGGGGGGACGAGCGCCGCAGTCAACTCTCTTCCCCCCCGGTCACCACGTTTTCCGGATTCCGCGCTGGACCTGCGACGGCGCGCACCCTATCGAACCCTCTTTCATACGAAAGAACCTGGACGTCGACGAGCCCGTTGCAGAGCACGTCTTCTTGGATGATGAGCGCAGCGGGTTTGTAAATTGCAGCTCTCCACCTCGCGTGCAACGCCGAGGATATGAGGAATTGGCACGAAGCATCTGCTGGAACAAGTCGAAGCAGCCAAGAACCCGGGGCGCGGTCGATGATGAGTTTCTGGCTGATCAACTGCCGTATTCAGAGCTCCCACGCGGAATGGCCGTTTAGACCCAGGGGTATCCCGAAGCTTCCATCTCTTTAGCCTCCCGGGGGTCCACCACCTTCCACACCCATCGCCGTTGAGGATCTGGGCTGTCGGTTTCAGGCGCATTTTAGGCCTGGTTGGCCATGTTTTTCCCGGTCCTGCGCCATCTGCTGTGCAATGCAAAGCCTGGGATGGGGACCAGGAGGGCGTCCAGGGCGAGCGACGAGGTTGCCAGAGCTGGATAAACGGCTGGGCCACCACTCCCACATTCGACACCGGCGCTCTCCTTTTGCATTGACTTCGATCAGAGTTGGTGTGCCATTCATTTAGCTGGTGCTGGGTTTCTTTGCCAGCCTGGTGCCCAAGAGGTCCAGTTAGCTACAGTGGGCTGCCGACTACGCATCCGCTCGCCTTGCTTTTGCTTTGCCATGGCCGCCAGACGCAGTATAGCTTCCCTTTAGTGCCGGGCTCTGCTGGATTCTGGACGGGCGTTTCTGGGTCTCTAGCTTTGGGCGTCTTCGTGTCGCCCCTCGGATGTTAAAAAGTCAAGTCTGTGTATCCCTTGTCGGTGGGTTACTTGTCATATCAGTGCCAACCTTTGCCAACCTTCACTTCCCACCACGCCTTCAAGATGGCGAGAAAGGGGGGCCGGGCTGCATCATCGGCTGTCCCATTCCCCGCATAAACAGCAAAAAAGAAAAAGTAAAAACCTTCTCTAGTCGTCTTCTCGCCATCAACTCTGCCCCAGCCTCTCCCGTCGTCAGACTCCAAGGCCCGTGAGCTCGTGTGGTGGTTGTTGAAGATCGCAGTGTGGCCCGTCCACCGACGCCGGAGCTTCCACCCAGACACCAACCGCCGCCCGCCGCCGCGCCCACACGCCACACGTCCCTGGTCTTGTTCCCTCCCCCCAGCAGCTCAGCTACTGGGTACCTAACTCTACCTATTTCAGGTCGCGACGGCCCTCTTGCCGGGTTCCGCAGCGCGCCGCAAGACTTTTCATCTTCTTCTACCCATCCTCGTGCTGTGCTTCGGCTTTTTTGCATTGTGAGTATTCAGACGGAGACGGAAGAATAACCGAAACACCACCAAGGGAAAGGGAGCAAACAGTGCTTGTTTCTGCGTCGAATCGTCGAGCACCACCAACACACTACCGTCTCACAAGCCCTCAAGCGCCCGCCTTGAAACGCCTTGAGAGCGCCTTGAGAAGCCGGCCGCGTCCACCAACAACCGCTCGAATCCAGACAGCCTCGTTTGCCTCAGGCAGCGCACCCGACAGCTCGGATCCGAGGCGCATCACCATCTCTCACGAACAGTTACGACTTGCACCGGACGAGGACGCCCAGCTCCTCGGCAGCAGGGAAGCTCGCCTACACGCAAGACGCCCAACGTCACCCAACGCACGCGACAATCCCGACGAAGCTCTAGACTCGACCTTAGAGCCCGCTCCCGTTCCAACCCCACAACGGCGCGTTCCAACGTCATCCTCGGTGACGACACTGCTGTAACGGCCACCACTCCCGACCCTTCCTCGGAACTCTCTGCCCACCGTACGGCTGCGACAATGGCCACCGAGACGCAGCCTCCCGTCCCCATCTCCATCACCATCTGCGGCGATGGCGGCTGCGGTAAATCATCCATCACCTTGCGCCTGGTTCACTCGCAGTGGACCTCCGACTACGACCCGACCATCGAAGACTCCTACAGCGTCACCCGTCGCATCGATGGCGTCACATACCACCTGTCGCTGACGGACACGGCCGGCCAGGAGGAGTACCGCGGCATGTGGGCATCGTCCAACCTGGGCGCCGACGCCTTCCTCCTCGTCTACGACATCACCTCGCTCGACTCCCTCGACGCCCTGCAGCACTTCGACGAGCTCATCGACATGGAGGCCGAGACCCGCCTCGACAACGCCGACCGCGCCCGTCGCGCCGGTCTCAAGCCTGGCCACCACGACACCTCATTTGGCAGCGGCGGCCGCGCCAAGACTGCGCCTCCCGTGAAGCTTGTCGCTGGCAACAAGTGCGATCTGCAGGAGAGCCGCCAAGTGCCTGCGGCCAGGGGCCTGGAGTGGGCGCGCAAGCACGGCTGCGGCTTCATGGAGACCAGCGCACGCCTCGAGGTCAACATCGAGGAGACGTTCGCCCTCATTGTGCGCCGCGTCATGGAGGGCCGCCGCCTCGCCGACATGGGCGTCCACGAGAACACCGACCTCAACGCCCGCGGCCAGACGAAGCCCTTGACCCCGCTGCCGGCCGACGCCGATCCCGAGAAGCGCGCACCGGGCGTCCGCGGACCAAATCTGAACGGCGACCGAGTTGGAAAGCCCGATGGTGGTTTCTGGAAGAAGCTGCGCTGTTGGTGAAGAGATGGCGCAAACAGGGCGGCCTATACCGCAAATGAAAAGAAAAAAGGAGGGAGATGCCGGATTTGCGAGAGATGCGGGTGGCCATCTCTCGTGTGTAGGAGGATGTTACAATACTTCGAATCGTCATATACCAGGGATATCTCGGCGTCTAGGCGAAACATTGGGTCTGGGTTGTGTTGTCTGGGCTGGTAAGGTTTACCAGCTTCCATGAGGAGTTGTTGTATCTGTTTTTGGTCGGGAACCATCATCAACCTGTCTATCATGTTGCTTCGAGAGATATTAAGCTACCGGATATTGTTCATATACTGTCATTTTCACATCCACAAGGAAGTTGGTTCAGCGGCGATCTAGCATCCTAGGCAGGATACTTGTCCTTGGCAATGCGCCATGGCGGCTAGTCTACGCGTTCGTGTGAATGCAGTTGACGGGTCAGTGGGTCGATTTGTCTGGCGCTCCGCCGTTGGAGTGGTCACCATCCCATTTGCCCATGGCCAAGTGTAGCGCCTGTCGGTTAGAATAGCCAGCAAGTCCACAACCAAGGTCAACTAGATCAACTTGGCCAACTAGGTCTGTAAATCATCTGTGAATTGCATGAGAAAGAATGAGTGATGTGTGTATGCCACTCCACGATCCCGACTCTACCTGTCAGTCAATAATAGTAAGAAGAAATAGTCCCCGTAGGCTACTACTCGCCCAAACGCCGGCCTCTAGTCTACATGTCACGGCTTACCCTCAACTCCATAACCAATGCTGGCCTTGAAGAGCGCCTCTTGCATGTCTCACGTAAGCTGCTCAGTCTTGAAGACCCTCCCGCCACTTCTTGTAGTCATCGTACTCAAGGATGCTCTTCTTGCCCTGATAGCGGGTGATTTTGAGCTCCAAGTCCTTCCACTGCTTGCGGCTACCCATCCAGCCTGCTTTGCGGATCAGACTGAAGAGAGTCTCATCTTTAGTCCAACCCTGCTCAGAGGCGACGTCGGGTAAGTAAGTCGAGCCGTAGCGGCGACCGCGGTCGTAGAAAGACAGCCGAATGCCATGGACGCCAACGTCCCACTCGTACATGTCGTCGACCTCTTCGAAGTCTGTGAGGAGCGTGACGGCAACTTGCAGAGTTGGTAGCTCGGACTTTCGGATGGGCGAGAAGCGGGTGTCGTGGAGAGCTGAGACCAACGAGTACTCGGGGATGCCCTCTGAGAGCGGCTGGGACTCAAAGGTGCCGATGCACCCGCGCAGTGAGGGTTCGCCATCCTCCATGGTGTTCCATGTGACGAAAAGGGGAGCAGAAGTGGGAGGGAGCGGCAGGGAAGAGGTGGAAGTGGCGGGGGTTGACGCGGCGAGCGAGGTCGACGAGGACGAAGACGACTCGGTATCAGCGGCAAGACGGCGCAGCGCGGGGTCCTGGAGGCCTTTGGATGCCGCGGACGGAGCAGAGCTGGGGGGAGCGGCCAGGAGCGCCTGGATCTCGTCGAGGGACAAGGGCTTACGGTTGGTGAGGTGCGCCTCGAGGGCGTCGAAGCACGCGAGGCAATGTTCGGTGGTCGCCATCGCGGAAGACGCTGGCCTGACAGGCAAGATCAGGAGATGGATCGGGAGAGGACACAAGCAGCAGTATATCAAAAGGGACAGTCAACGAGAGATGACGTGCGTCTGACAGGGCGGTAGCAGGCAGACAAGACAGAGTAGCAGAGTAGACAGAGGGAGTAAGACCAGAGGCACGAGAAGGGAGCGCGGGAGGTGGAGGTGGAGAGCTGAAGTGGAGGTGGAGAGAGGAGAGAAAGCGGAGCGAGGTTGGAGGAGGGGTCGGGAATGACGACGTCAACGGACCAACAGGCGCAAGAGCAACAACGAGCTACCTTACCGGGAAGAAGCGACAAGCCGTGATAGAAGACGGTTGCACAGAGACGCGAAAATGCAAAAAAGCAAGAGGCGCGGATACGTATCCTCGCACGCCTCAGCACGCCCGATGAGGCACCACATCACAGGTAAGAAGCCGACCCAACCCCGCCTTCGGTGCGGCGGCGTGAGGCCCGTGATCAAGTGGTTGAGTGGAGGGTGTGGAGTTGTGATTGCTGTCGGCGAAACGGCGTAGCAACAGGGCGACAGCAGTAATTATTACTGCACCGTAGCAATTAACAGCGATGACGATGAGGTTGGTTGGGGAGCGTCACTTCCCGTGCATTGTGCCCCGCGGTTCCAGCCAGCCAGACAGCTGCCTCTGCTCTCGCGACTCTGGCATCGTGATTAGCTGAAGCTCCAGCTGCGATAGCTCCCTCACAAAGGTAAATTACCTACCTCATATTAGCTGTCTTTGGTGAGGTACATTGATTCCAAGTTCTTGCCGACGGGTCATGTCGCATCCTCGGAGCTTATATCATGCCCGTCATGCCATTGTGCTCCGTCACAATCAGCGACACGAGCAGCCACCGCAAAATATATCCCCCTGCGACCACGGCATCGATCGGAACGCGTGCATGCATTTCGCCGCTGCATCCGTGGCCCAACCCAGCATCATTATGCCTGACGGCCTCCTATAGGGATCATCATTTCGCGTTGGATTTTTTGCTGACAATGCAAATGCAGACGCAGCTCCCTCCCTGCGCCTTGTTTCTCCAGTCCACTCTGCTACCGGATCTTGGTGCTCCGCGAGTTTGATCGTCGCCCCCGTCCGCCTAGACGACGATGCACGCGTTTCAGACTCGTCCTCGTCCGCCCCTCAAACAAGCAATGCCGGCGACGATGAAGCGGGTTCACGCAGACCGACAAGCTTTTTTCCCCTGGATGCTGGGATCTTTCCCCGTCTTTTGCCTTGTCGCGCCTGCGACCCCGTGAAATGCTGCGTCCTCACTGGATGTCATCCTGACAGTTCAACGCTCAACCGCTCGGCTCACGTCGTCTTCCGGCGGGATCATCGACGGCGTGGCTTGTCTCGAATGGGATCCTGAGACGAGACGAACTTTGGGAGCCGTGGGAGCCGAGGGAATTGAGCAAAGTCGGTGTCAACGACGCTGGATCAGGGGGTTCTCAGTAAACAAAACAGCTCCTAGTTGTAAGCCGGCTGCCAACATACAAATATCAAGTCAGGTCGCCACAGTTCGACTAAACCATTACTGTCCTTCACCTTTCTCTCAATACCACTTAGACGACCTTCATCAACCTTCGCTTCAATTACCAACTTGATTCTCGTCGCTGGCCGACCTTTTTATTATCTTACAAATACCCGATCTCTACTTCAAGATGCAGTTCTCTATCCTCGCCGTTGTCACTCTCATCAGCGCCGTCATGGCCGCCGGTCCTGGTAAGCACATTTTGTCCTCAGCACAAGTGAGACCAAGGCTCAACCAGCTTACACTATTGCAGTCAGACGTCAGACCGTCGATGTCACTGAGGCCTCGATGACCGATGCGGACGGAAACGTGGTGGCTTTTAACTCCAAGGAGGTCTACCAAGCCAACAAGGAAGCTGGCCTCTAGGTTGACCACGGTCTCGCTCAACGCCAACAAGGCGTCCGTCTACTCTGCGGCAATTAGATCTATACAAATAATGTCGAAGCAGTCTCAGAGCTTGAGAATGAAGATTTGATGGCTGGGAACGATGTGGCTGGGTCACGGTAGGGCTGCATAAAGATTACACTGGGGTGGAGATGGGATTGGATCACCCAGAAGGTCATCCATAGACAGACATAACCTTCGAAATGTAACGCCCAGGGTTCGAGTTACACCGAATAATATTGGCTTCGGGAGCTCCCTCGTCTGACTGCCTGTGCTGCGCCGCGTCATAACATGGAATCATTATGCTCGCCCCTCTTCCTACGTGAGTAACACCACAGCGACCAACAAGATTAGCTCAGCATACCGCTAGAGCAGCTCTATGCATGACAAGGGAAGCGGGGAGCAGAACGGTGACGGATTGTCAAACTGCGTGGATCCAAACCTGCCAGGTCCTGGCGCTCGAGACTCTAGATGAGGCGTTTTGGTTGCTTCACTCCTCCACCACCACCACAATGTCCACTTCTACAGAATGGCGCCAAAGGGCGAAGTCAGCCTCGCGGATGGGGCACCACTGTCACAACCAGGCAACGATTGGAGAGATCCCAGCCAAGCCGCCCGCCCTGGACGCGCGTGGCGTCTTGCCCACTTCAAGGGGTCGTGGGCTGAATGGGGCCTGAGACTGTTGAAATCGTGGACCGGGCGTGCTTGGGCTTGCAGGGCGGCGTCACATCCTGCAAGCCCATTTCAGGCTCTCGGCTGGCACTCGCATCCGAATGACCAAATGAAGGAAACCAGCTAGCCAACGAAAAAGGAAAGAAAAAAAGATACATACCGAGGGGGCGAGCAAGGACGGTGAGCCTGCCTGGCCTCTTCCTGGTCTCTGACTAACCGAGCTGATCTCGGAGACATATCAGGCGGGGAGCGAGAAAAAAACATCGCAAGCTTAGAGACGCAGCCTTGACCGCGCCTCGCAAAGCTGCTATTCTGAGGTGCTCATCATCTCATCTCCGCATCTCAAACTCGCCCCAACACCAACCTCCTCCTCTTTTCTCCCTGGACAATTACTCGCTCGTGCACCAGCACCCTGGCGAGCCCCCACTTGTCTCACAAGTGGTGTAGCTAGCTGGCAAGGTGGTTGAATAGACGGGTCTTGGTGGACGGCCCGGGTCCACGGAAACATAGCCACCCCGCGTAGAAAGCGCCTATGAGCAGCCGGCCTCTCGTTCATCCCATGCCCTCCCACGGCCCCATGCTGGTGGCTCGCCAGGCATGCCCGGTTTAGCTCGCCTCCCAGGGCTGAGGTGCGGGGGGTGTGCTATACACATACCTGGCAACCTGGATCTTGAAGGAAGTGAGGGATGATCCGCTGGCTAACCCAAGTTGCTACGTAGTAAGCCCAAATTAGCCTTGCCAATGCTGGCCGTTGGTCCTTGGCCCAGCTGCGCAGCCTCGCGCCGAACCCTGTTGAAGGATCAATTACGCGTGATTAAGGTGGAAATATCCGCAAACTCCGACTCCTGCGCAGGTTCATTCCAATTGCCTGCAACTTGGACTGAGGTACATCACATTTGGGGGCCAGTTGGTTGAACTGGGCTTATGTGTGGATGGGGGAACGAGGTTGGGCGCCTGGAGCCCTAAACCGACGGGCCCTGGACTGAAGCGCCCTACGGACTGCAAAATACTACCCTCCAGTCTCCAATCAAGAGTGGGTGGCCTGTGAGGGCTGGGAAACAACACACTGCAGAGCCGCACCGGCATCCCAAAGGTCCAAATCAGCATGGAATCGGTGAGGCGAGCGACTCTGACTGCCACGATTTCACGCAAGGTACCGCTTCTTCGGAGCCGATTCCTACCTAGTTCCTCCCAGATCATCCCAGTTCTGGCACTCTACATGCACCCGCTGCCGCTGCTGGTCAGCAAAGCAACCTCTCAGCCGCACCGCTCCATCAGCACTAGGCCAAATTCCAATGCGAAGCCGGAACCTGAGTCTAGGCGGGCATGTCAGTGGACCGTGGCCCATTGGACTTGGAGGCGGTGGCTCATCCTGGCCCTATCCAACCATGGCGCCATGGAGCATGAGAGGGCTGAGCCGGCGCTGCTGCGGGGACGAGTTAGAGACGCTCTTGAGGCCTGGACCAGAGCCGAGACGTGGGAGACGCGGGAGATGGCGGTCGATTAACCAGCCGGCGGCCTCGAATAAAAGGGCCTGGCTTCCCCCCTGACGTAGAAATGCAAGTGTGATTGAGGTTTTCTTTGCTGGCCCAAGAGGGAATGTTCCACGACACGCAGTGCGACAGCCTGGAAATACTATGAGACGCCATCACCGCCTTTGATTGAGTGACACACCGACACCATTGAGCTGGGACACTCTGGGAAGAGACAGTGACGGCCGGCAATCGAGCAACGAACTTCGAGTAGCGGCTTCGAATAACGACTTTGCTTTTTCTTTCGACCGGGTCGACGCTGCCGAGCAGCACAGCAACACAACCACAACCACGAAACAATACATTCCCGTGCTCAACGGAAAAGACTCCCTCATCATGGGGAACCACAGAGCGCAGGCCCAGTTCGACCGCGCTAAATGGCGCCTCACGCTCCTTCTCCCCATGTGGCTGCTCCAGCTAGGCCTCAACCTGGCCATGGTCGGCCTTTTCGGCTGGAGACTGGGCGACACCCTGAAGACCTACGAGGATCGGGACAAGAAGGGCGAGCTCCCCGTCATCGAGATCGTGTAAGTCTTTTCCCGCAGCTCGCCCACCGCTGCTCTGCTGTTTCGCCGTGAGGGTTTCGCTGACTAGTCCAATGTAGCTGGGAAGCGACCAATGTCGGCTTGGCCTTTGTGGCGTCGGTCTGCACCTTTTACGAGATAGCCAAGTATTCCTCAGAGTCACTGACTCCATGGACGATGCTATTCACACATGTCATGAAATTGACTTGTGCGAGCGCCATTCTCGCCCTGGACGTTGTTGTCTACGTGCAGCGTCACGATCGACACTACTCCCTCATCGGCCTGGGTCTCGACTGTGGTTTCATGTGAGTCTCCCCGGCGAGATTGTATTTGTAATTTGAAGCAATCCAACTAACAGATCGCAGCCTCACCGCTCTTATTCTCGTCGTTTACACCATCCGAATCTACCGTCGCCTCTCCGTCTACGACGACTATGCCCACCCGGTCAACGTCAAGCCATTTGGCTTCGCCGATGAGGAACGCGATACCTCGTACCAGAGCAACCTCGGCGGTGTCCGTCCTTCTCTCGAACAGCGGTTTTCCTCGGCATCGTCGCGTATGAGCCTCAGCTCCGCCAAGAATGAGCCTGTCGAGCTCAACAAGATGGAACGGACGCCGAGCGTATACAGCCACAAGAGGGACACCCAGTTTGATGCCTACGTGGCCCGACGAAACTCGGTCAGCACTATAGACAGGGCTGTGAGCGGCGAGTTTGGCTGGTCAGGCAGCCCTGTGGATATCCAAGAAGAGTTGGCGAGGAGGGAGTCTATCGGCACCGGCAATGTCGTCACCCGGCCGAGAGGAGCAAGCATGCCCCGCGCCCCCAGCTGGGCCAGCGACCGAGGCCTAGTCGCGGTACCAGAGGAGGAAGACGAGCCAGCCGACAGGCACGACAAGGCGGCTGAGCACAAGAAAGCTCGCGAGGCCCTCTTGGGAGAGACCCCCCGCGAGAGCGTTGACGGCCCCATGGTACACCAGGAGGTGGATTTGGCTGACCCCAAGTGGCGTCAATCATGATCAAAATTGCTTGAGGAACGGACATTGCCAGACCAGAGGCACACAGGAGACGAGGGCCAAGGCAAATTCCTGTACGACTATACCCATGAAAGACGGCGTTTTTGGGATGGCGGTATTCTAGCATATGACACTTAGAGAAACATAACTAACTACACATGAATCTGATGTCCATTGGGGCTTTTTGATGACAGTCAACCGCTCGAGTGTGTCTTTGATGGCCATTGCAACTTACTGCGAGGGAGGTAACGGGAGGTTAGAGGTGCCAAGTGTCTGCTAGGCATGGATGGTTCTTTTTGACTTCAGCATGTACATCCGGAATCGATATCAAGGTCACTTCCTATAGCCCACGCCAACGAGTGTCAATACCAGCGGTTAAGGAATTCGAACCCTCCAGCCACTATTTCAATCAGCTTTCTTCCATTCCGTTGCTACTGTTGATGACCGACGGCAGTAGCCACAGGGCTAGAGCACACTCAGTAGCTCAACGACAACACCGCCTCCATACGTCAGACCTCTCCACCGATCCGAAGGGCCCGATGGCTTCGCTAGGAGAAGGAACACTTTAAGGATGTGCCCCGTATTATTTCAGTGGAGGCAAGGAAACAGCGTTGGTCCAGGAGGGTGATCTCTCGTCCAGTTCAGGGTATCCCATGCCGCGCTGTTGGGTGGCGATCCGGCGCAGATGGAGCCGAGGACACAAGGTGGAATTCCCGAAGACCCCAAAATAAATGCCGCATTACAGCCACTAACTGGTCGGTAGGCGACTGAATAGATAGTTCTACATATACGGCAATACTTGACGGTAGACGACTGGAGGGCCGAGGCGGGCAATTCGACAGCTAGAGGAGAGGACTGTGAAAATGGGAGAACATCCAATTCGCTCAGAATTTATGATGATCATGTACCGCCCAATAAATGGAACTATTTCTCTCATTGCATACAGTGGTATCATTTCTTTCCGATGTCATTGATGCTTAAAGGACTGAAGACTTGAAGAAAGTTGTTGACAATTGGTCTAGCTAACCTAGAGCCCATGACCGCAACGGTAACCGAATTCGTTCTTGTTTGCTAGAATAATGGGATTTTGGAAGGCAAGAGGCTTGGGATGAGTTTGATAAAGCAGGAGTTTGGTGTTTCATAATGATATGTCTAGGGTACATGCAATCTTAGGTGTTGTATCTATTGTTGTCATTCATGTAGACGTTAACGATGCATTAGTCGGCATTTTAAGGGTTCTTTCATGAGAAGGTCATTTTTTTTTTTTAAATTACATCCGCTATCAACAAGAATTGGCACGCCGAACGTTTGTCGAGATGGTGATTTCGGTTCAACATAAATCGAGTTCCTTAATCTCATGTTGGCTGAGATACAATCACTCCACGGCCCACCATTTCCTTGCAGACGTCTATCATGCCCCTATTATTAAGAGAAATGATATCGCACGCATCAACTTCGGTCCTTCTCACCCGCTCACCTTCCTTTCCACCGCAGTTTCCCTACCCATGCAGCCCAATTCCTCACCTCCTCCTCTTCTAACAATAGCTCGACGGTGTAGTAATGCCGAGCAAGCTCCTCGTGGTTCTTGAAGTGGTGCACGAAGCGGTGGCAGGCACCGCACAACCACGCGACGTTTTGCAAATCCTCCTTCTGGTGCCAGCCACGCTTGACGGCCTTATCGTGTACGAAGCGGGGGATCAGGTGATGGTATGACAGGTTGATCCAGGAGCGGTCGCACAGCTCACACGCATCGGCGCGGCTTGATTTAGTGCACGGCGGAGCCTCGGTGAGCGGCGTGATGTACGACGTCAGGATCGGGGCAAGGAATGCCTCGGGTGAGGAAGGGAGGCTCGATGTCACCAGGGGGTCGACGCAGATGAGGTTGTAAGTCGTCAGGGTCTCGATAGTGGAAGGGGCCAGGTTGAGCGAAGTCAGGCTGTACTTGGTAAGTGGCAACGAGTACTCCTCCTGCAGAGCCTCCGACTCGCGCCAACTGCGGTAGTCCAGGGTCTGCAGAGCCGCCGGGAGGCTCTCGAAGATCTCGGTGGCGAGGTAGTCCACAAAATCGGCGAGTTCCTCGGCGTTCTGCTCCGGGCCTGGTGCCGGGGTGGAGGCGGCCGTCACACCATTCGCCTTGCCGCGTCGCCGGCGCTTGGGCGGGTCCGGGGCCGGGGAGGGCGGCTGCAGCAGAGTGGTGGAGAGACAGTCCCTGAAGAGGGCGTAGTTTTCTGCGTTGGCTTCAATGTTTGGCATTGTGCGTAATGTGGTGTGACTTGTTGTTCATGGATTGAGTAATGGGGATGATGGAAGAAGTTGTCGGAATCCGAGATAGCTGCGGATAGTGACGCAATTGAACCAGGAATCTCAGCTTCCACCACTGAATCTCGCTTCATTTAAGCAGTTCCAGCAATTATGGTCCATTACACTGAAGAAGCCGACGCAGCTAATACAGAACGCATTCGAATGGGATCGAGCATCCAAGCTCCAGATCTAGAGCGTTCAGGCCTGGCCGAGGACGCTATGCACCAGCCATTAAAACCCCGGCTGAGTCACCGGCCGCTAAAACGCCCAGCTTGTAACTGCGCCTAGGGCCAGACCTATCGCCACGTAGAATGAGCTGGAGGCGTTTCCCAGCGAGTGGAACGCTGGAGCGCTGTAATAAGTGAGGCGTCAGGCGGCTGTCATCGTGCCGTGCCGTGTTCAGACATGACTCCCTGCCTTGGAATAAATGGTCGGCGCAGTGACTTGGTTGATTGGCCTGTCCCGTTAGATGCTTCAAGCACGGAGCTGGCAGGTGAGTGCGGCCAGCGCGGTTAGCCGAATGCCATAGACGGCTGGATACATCCCCCCGAGGCCGATCCGGGTCGTTGGTTATCCTCTGGTGGTTATTACGACTTCCGAGACCGGTGGCATGGCCTTTGGCTCCTTGCATAGCAGGCGGAAGAAGGTGTGGCTCCGACGCACATCGGCGATCTACATAGTCCACAGAGACGTGCGCGGGGTGACGGAGGAGACCGAGCACATCGCACTCCAGCACCAGGAGAAACACTTCATCAAGATGAATGGCGAATCAGATTTGGGAACTGTCGATGACGAGATGCAGAATAAAAAGAAACGGGTGGCACGTCACTCGGCTGAAAACTTGGCGGGCCGTCCTTCCAGATGGTTGCTCTCCC
Source organism: Ilyonectria destructans (assembly GCA_020740775.1). NCBI lineage: Eukaryota > Fungi > Ascomycota > Sordariomycetes > Hypocreales > Nectriaceae > Ilyonectria > Ilyonectria destructans. The sequence continues at coordinate 584,947 of JAHEWK010000014.1, forward strand.
ACCCTCTTCTTGCGTCGCTTGCATATGCCGATAAAGCATAGTCAGCGAATGTTAGGTCTTAGTATTCGTAACCACAACACCCTCAACAAATTTTTTTCTTCCCCCTCGATTAGAGACCTCGATTAGAGGGTCCGAACCCGGAGATTTGAGTCTACAAGTACTTCAGCGCCTGGGTGTAGATTTGTAGCACCCTTCCTCGTCTGCCTACGAGTCTGGAGTGGTGCAAGTCGGTTGGCGAAGGCTGAGTTTGGCAAGAATAAGCCCGGAAGCTTCGCCTGCATACATAGTCGCGGCGAATTTGAGGGGTAAGTTGACGGCTGAACGCCAAAGTCAAGAGAAAATACGCGCATCAAGCTAGGTGGAGAAATACACAAGCTAGATAGGCGCGGCAGCGCTATCTTCGGCAAGCCACGAGCCACCCCTGGTCTGGCTTGCACTTGGGAAGCACCAAGTTCAGGGCGGGGTAGTCGAAGGCTTGGGAGCGAAAAATGCACATGTCCGCATCTCGTCGGGGCGCGTGCTCGGAGTTAAGTTTGCTGTCATACCTATTGGCATGGAGAGTTGGGATGTGCAGTGGGGGTTGAGTTGTTTTGGGTCTGAGGGGAGAGAGGGGAGAAGAGCGAACTCGCAGCTTACAATGAGGGGAGGGTCGGGAGATTAGGCACCTGTAAAAGGCCGAGAGCTGTGATGGGGCGGTGCGACAGTGAGGCAAACACAAGAGGGGGTCGCCCAATATCTCGTCTGTTGGAGAGCACGAGAAGGCGTGTGCTCAGAAGTAAACATGAGACAAGTTCCACTCGTTCGACCATCAGACATGGGAAATTCCACTTGACGATACGCCAGAGCAAAAGCCCATAGATAGACCCTACGCTACGTAGTATCGCCTCACTCGGAGATTCTGGCAGGAGATTTTCGACACGCAGATGAGGAATCCTCGCTTACGCCCTTTAGGGGTCGCGTTGTGCGCTGACCTGCGCGCCATGTGAGGTCATGGTGCCGCCGTTCCCGACTCAACTCGACGGCGCCCAAGCCCAGGGATTGCCCGATCCGTCGCATCGTGGGGGTCTGCGGCCCTGTCAATTGCCCACCTTGCTATCATGAGTGACACTATTGGGTAATGTCCGTCCCTAGGGCCCCGGGGCGCCATGGCGGAATGGCGTGCCTCACATGAAAAGTGTATTGTTGTTGGATCCCCAAAGGCCCAAGACCCCAGGGCGATACGGAGCCGCCCTGGACTCGCTCGGCGGCCAAGTCGGATACATATCCCCTTGCGTCCTGGTTGAGTTCCTCTTGATCTCGGTCAACCAAAGATTCTCTATCGACCATCTCAACCATCTCAACCACACCAAACATAACCGACCCAAGATCCACACCACACAAATCTACTCCTTCAGATCACCAAAACGTACGCCAGATCACCACCACCTACTATTCCGCCAAGTTCTGCTGCTGTTCAACTCCCGTGCAAGAGCCTCTCTTCATCCAACATGCACGCTACACACATCCCCCCGACTCAGCCGAAGCGGGCTGCCTTCATCGACAGCATCGCCAGCCTCTCCGACCCCCTCTCATCCATGACATCCATCTTCTCTCTCGTCTCCCTCTTGACTCTGGCTTATCAAGTTCGATCCCCCCTGCCCTCTGTTCAACAGCGCCTCCTCACCTTGATGCACACCATGTCACCCGCTTCAAACCCACTAGTGCAGCGAACGGCACCCAAGGGTTACTCTCGTGAGGAGGTCCTCAACTCATTTATTCACTTCCTGAGCCCCGTCCTCAACGGCATGGCCGGAATGCTCGAGCTGCTGTCTGCCGTCGACGCCTTCTCACGACCCGAGGACTTTCGCGACTTTTGGAGCCTTGAGCGGAGTAATCTCATCAGAGAGTTCATTGAGAACAGCGGACCTCTCCGGGGCATGAAGGGCTACGACGTCCCGTTCCTCGAGACCTTTGTCCAAGACCCAACATGCCGCATTGCTCTCGGAAAGAATAACAGTGTCTTGATGCTGGTGCCAGGAGATGCCCAAGTTGGTGATGATGTCTGGTGGGACGACGACGAGCAGCGTCTGACTGTGTCGAGACAGGGAGAAGATGACATCATGGGCAACGGAGAGGGTTACCTCGACGATGGATCACGGAGAGCTGGATTGGCGGTGCGATCTGCTACTTAGAATGCGCATAGACGGGACTAGATGAGACATGACGACTTTTACGAACAAGGACAACTACAGCTTCATCATCGTTTTGGTGGGATGAAGCAGGGCAAAAGAGGCTGATATGTGGAGCTGCAAGAATATTAAGACTGAGCGAGCGCGTTGTACTTTTTAGCTGAATTGATTTGAATTATCTTTACGTCTCGATATTAGTTCACATGTTTGTTGCGCTACGCTGATCTTGCATGCTGGGATTGGATGCAGGCACATGCAGGATGCTGGCGTCGCACAGTGCTGGTGTGTCGTCTAGACAGTACGGTCCACTTTTGTTTTCAAGCTTCATGCGCCAACTGCCCAGTCTCAACCTGCCCATGCATCCAGCTTAATTAACCGAATCGACCAGAACAATGCCTTCCGAGGAAGAACTCGACGGCGGATCCCGCCGGGGACGGCCCTACGACGACCAGCGCGAGGAGAAGGAAGAGCGCGGTGGGCGGTCCAAGCAGTCAGACCGCGGCTCCCATCGCCACGAGCGGCGCCGATCACGCGAACGGCGCGACCAACGCGAGCGACGTCGCTCCCGAACCCCAGAGACCGAGAGACGGAGGTCTCGCAGCCGAGACGGAGACCGCCGCAGAGACCGCGACCGAGACCGACCCAGGGATGGAGACCGAGACCGAGAGCATCGACGCCGAAGGTCACGCGACGGCAGAGACTCTCGTCGCCGCCGGCACGACAAGGACACCGAAGACAAAGACGAAGACGACAAGAAACTGGTCAAGCGGGATCCTGTGAAACGAAGTGGCCCATTGCCATCTCAGCAGGACTCGTTTGCCATTACGAATGGCGAGGAGCCCGAGAAACCCAAGGAGAAACCCAATTTTGGAACCTCGGGAGCTTTGGCAGCCGCATCAAACGCGGTGGAACAGGCGGATGGGTCAACAATCACGCTCAAGTATCACGAGCCAGCCGAAGCCCGGAAACCTTCTCCTCGCGACGAGTGGAAGCTTTTCGTGTTCAAGGGAGGAGACGTTGCAGACACCATCGACTTAAGCGCGCGAAGCTGCTGGCTGGTAGGCCGAGAGATGGCCGTGGTGGATTTGCCCGCCGAGCACCCGAGCATCAGCAAGCAACACGCCGTGATCCAGTTCCGATACACGGAGAAGAGGAACGAATTTGGCGACAAGATTGGCAAGGTCAAACCTTACATAATCGATCTCGAGAGTGCTAACGGCACCATCTTGAACGACGACAAGATCCCCGATAGCAGATACCTGGAGCTCAGAGACAAGGACATGATTCAATTCGGGCACAGCACAAGAGAGTACGTCGTAATGCTCGCGCCTCGAAAGTAAGCATAGCCACTTCGAACACCATCGTCCACGCGTGCGTCCATGCTCTCTTGACAAGGCTTCATCCACATTGTTTGAGTCACGGCTAGATTTCAACTTCGCTTCTCAAAACATTTCCAGCGGAGTGCGGGGCGAGATCGGCTGCAGTTTTCAATGCCAGGCATGCTCGCGAAAGCATCAGCCGCAGCGCTGAACCTTCCAATTCTGGCGAGTTGAACGAAAGGCAGTTTAAAAGCTTTGGGTTTCAAGTGTGACAAGTGTTACTTTCAAGGCGCGAGGTGTTCTGCTCAAGCCACATGAGTCGCAATATGCGGAGTCACGAGCTGTTGTGATGAGTTGGCACACCTCCTTCAACTCCTTAAATACGAAATTGAGGATCCGAAAAAAGGAAAGTGTCGAATAAGTCCCTTGTGGATATTGTATTGGTTGATTATGGCAAGTCCAAGGCAACGTATTGGTGGCAAAAAGAGCCAAAGTGTGCTCGGTGACCCAGATTGAGTCATTCAGCTGGCATGGACCAAGCAACGCGGAATACGGGGCGAACTGGCAGGAACAATATTGAAATGGACAGATTCTTTTGCTGACTAGCAAACGTCATGGGTTTTCGTCGGGCGACTGTCCCGGCAGCGCTGCCTGGATTGGCAGAGCTTTGACGCGTGGCTTTAAGGACAGAGTCCTAGAGAGGCTCATGGTCGTCAGCAATAGACTAGCCAAGTATTCCCAAAGCCGATGAATCGATGCATCGATGCGGTGGCATCAACATACAGAAGACTCAGTCTTGTGCGGTATGACTCTTGCACAACCTGATAGATACCATTTAGGTTTTAACTCTGTAATGTTGCGTTGGACAAGGATTCCCCATCTTCGCGCGGGAGACCCTGCATGATCCGTCCCGCTTAGCTGGAGGACGCGATACCCGCTACCCCACCGAACCACAAGTGCATCAATAGACGGTCCTTTGCCCGATTGAGCCTCATAGACGAAGACCTCGCAGTGATATGATGTTTCGGGAACCGCACACACCAGCGCCGAGTGAGAACTAGCAGGCGGGAGATCCGAGACTATTTCAGGCTTGGGGAGGCGGTACGCCTTGTTACACTCCCCCGGGCGAGGGCTGAGCCACAGAGTGCGACTTCCAGGCTCCCTCATTGGCATCTTCATCACTCCTTCGAGTGCAGGGCTCCACCTGGTCAGGCTCAGCTCCTCGCAACCCTGCCTCGTGACGGCTGATGGCTCGCCTCCAGCGCGGGAGCGCAGTCGTGCTTTGCGCGTTCTGGCCAGAGTGTGACCACCCTCCCGCGTTGAATGAAACGTCAGGCAACCCATTCTCTCGGCAGCCTTGCACCTGGGGGAGGAGCCTCGCGTGCCATTTATAATCGACCCTGTCGCCAGCCATTCATCGTGTCTTATTCCTGCTAAACTACCTCGATGACATCTACTTGGAATGCCCCCTCTGGTGTCTCCGTTTACCACGATACATCATGGTGAGTACTTTTGCTAGTTCTAGGCCCGCTCATGGGGATCCTGGGCCTTGTTTACGTACAGCACAACTGAATCTGCGAATACAGGGTTCCCAGAATCGTGAGATAGCGCGCTACGAGACCACCGCGGTCTACACCCACCCCGAGGCCAAGGTCGACATTGTCCTTGTCCACGGCCTCAACGGCTCGCCTGACAAAACATGGACGGCCAAGAACGGTGTGTTCTGGCCGCTCGACCTCTTACCGACCTCTTTGAGGGATGTCCAAGCCAATGTCATGGTGTATGGCTACAATGCCGACGTGTACTCGAAGCGGAATGATCAAAGCGCTAGCGACAACTTCATTCACCAGCATGCACAAACCCTCATCACAAATCTCACTCTCTATCGCAAAAGCGAAGGCACGTTTCAGAACCCAATCATATGGGTGTGCCACAGTTTAGGCGGCATCCTCGTCAAGCGGGCCCTGCTCTACTCCAACGATGTGCGGGCGGCACATCATGAAGATCACCGGTCAATCTATGTGTCTACCTACGGACTGATCTTTCTGGGCACCCCGCATGCGGGCTCGGATGGCGCCACCTGGGGTCTCATACTGCAGGCCATGTCAGATGCGATTCTCCCCAGGAAGTTCTTCGAGTCGGAATCAGTCCTTCTGAGGACGCTGAAGAAGGAAAACGAGACTCTCGCCAACATCAACAGCCACTTCTTGGATATATACCAACGCTTTCGCATTCACATGGCTCACGAGAACCACAAGACCGACATGAAGGGGACCAGGTATGTTTTTAACTGACTCTTCTCGTCTCCCTCATGTACCATCATTTGCTGACTCCTTCTTCAGCGCCCTCATCGTCGACGCCAACTCAGCCAGCCCCCAGTTGCCTGGTGTTACGTACTATGGTATCGAGGCAACTCATACCGGGATGTGCAAGTTTGCTAGCCCAAGTGCACCGGGCTATCGGAACATTTCGACGGACATCCGGCAGTGGATCGTAGATGCGCCTGCCATGATCCAAGTGCGTTGGGAGGTTGAAGAAGAGGAGAGACGGGCTCGCATTCGAAACGAGATGAGCGAGAGAATGTCACCATTCGGAGGTTCATTCACTGGGCCGTCAGCTGGCCTCTCTACTAGTCCATCGGCCCGTCCATCTACCAGTCTATCGGCCGGTACATCTGCTGGTCCATCTGCTGGCCCATCTAACCCTCAATCACGCCCATATGCCGACCAAGAGCCGCTCACACTCATCAAGGACCAAACGGCGTCTAGACCGGTTCGCTTGGAAAACCCCGAACCGGTGTTCCTTCAAGATATTGATGAACCTTTGTTCATCCATCCCGATCGGTTCCGCCCAAACTCTTACTTCCGAGGACGTGACCGCGAGTTGAATGATCTTCACCGCATGCTAATGGACAAACATCGCCGAGATCAGGGCACGTCAGCTGTCTTGATTTGGGCAGTACCCGGAGGCGGAAAATCACACCTCGCGAGGGAGTATGCCTTTAGGCATCGACATCACTACCCGGGTGGGATTTTCTGGATTCGAGGCAAGGCACAGGAGGACCTCGAGGACGGCTTCTTGAGAATGGCTAAGAGCGCAAGCATTCGAGAGGGCATCCGAGTCAAAAACGAGTCTGACCTACGAGACCCAAGCAGAGCTATTCCTTTGGTTCGGAAGTGGCTCAACCGGTCCGAAAACTGGCTCTTGATCCTGGATGGTGTTTTGTCTGACGCTCACGGGTTGGCCAAGTACATTCCTGACGCAAGGAACACGAGCTTGATTCTAACGTCAACGGATACCTCGATTGCTGGTGATCACCAGTTCGACAGCCCTCAGAAGATAGAACTGAGGCCACTCAGCGAAGAAGATGCTCAGATCATGTTGCTCGAAGAGATGGACAAGAGGAAGCCTTGGACTCAAGACGATCTTAGCCGCGCCCTCGAAACGGTTCGACTCATGGAATGCCTACCACTTGCGATCCACGCTGCGGCTCGACAGTTGAGGGCAACCCGGGAGCCATTGTCCAAGTACATCCGCGCCTACAAGAATCGGCCACGAACTGGTGGCCTGGAGGCCTACAACCGCGTCCGGGAGAAGCTACAGGAGCGTGGCGAAACTGCGGCGCTCAACTTGATGTATCTCCTGTCTTTCTTTAGTGCGCGGATCCCAGTCGAGATGCTTGCGCTTGGTCGTAAGGCACTCGACAAGCGGACGCCTGTCCGGACACATGATTCGATGGGAAAGCGCAGCCTCAACAAAACCTTTACTGTCCTCATCGCCTTCGCTCTCATCGAGCGCGATGAGATTGAAGATGCTCCGTCCGCAACTACGTCAAGTCCATCATCATCTCACACCAGTCCTACATCTACCGAACTCCTAGACATGCTCAAGATACACAGCATCGTTCAGACATTCTTCCGTGAGACGTTGAAGAAGGAAAACCAGTTTGAGTTCTGGCTGGAGAGAGCGGCCGCCGTGTTCTGCAAGTCGTTCGACGAGGGCGACTCTCGCGCCAGAGAAAACCCCGAGATGGGCCTTCCGGACGACTACCGCAGATATGCAGCTCACGCTCGCAAAATCCTTGAACACATTGGCCAAGTCAAGAAGCCGACGCCCGAGTTGCGGGAGGCTGAACTGGCTCTGCAAAGCCGACTCGGGGATATACAGGGGCAGGTTTCCACCATGTCAAGCACAATGACGACAACGGCCTTTGAAAATAACGGCAGGGACCCACATGTGTCTGTCTTTGAGAGAACAAATAGCTTGTCAGTTTCCAGTTCCGCCACATCAAGCGACAGCAAAAATGACGGATCGCGGGACATTGGGCAGCAAGGGGTGTGGGATCAGCAACTTGGTTTGCCTGGCCTAGAAGCAAATCCTCACCACTATCATGTCCCATACCCGCAACAGAGCACGATTCCAGTGCCAGAGTTTCTCCATTACGAAGATACCGGGAACTGGGATGCGTCGTCGTCTCAGCACGAAGCCCAAGACGTGCAGGAAACCCACCGCACCTTGCGATGGAAGGCCGCGAGAAGGTATCACGACCGCGCCGGAGCATGGCGCGAGACGAAGCAGAAGGTGATTGAGCCGCGTGTTAGTATCAGCAGAGAGGTGGCCCTAGGTCAGTTCTCTCCGCCGGCGTCTACTCTGTCGCACTCGGCTCATGCACGAGGGGAGGCCTCATCTCCTGTCTTCACCGACGCAGGACAGCATCTCGCTCGCCTTCAGAATGCAAGTCAGCGTGGGTTGGGCGAGGCCGAACTTGATAAGAGCGAAGTCCAAAGAGTTGGTGTGGGAAAGGAAAGATTGGCACTAGAAGAACACTTTGGACATGCCGAAAACTACCAGGAGAGCAGAATCAAGGGAAATGGAAGCCCGCCGATGTCAAAGGCTCTAAAGGTCAAGCCGCGAACTGAACTTCCTTACCACAGTCAGGATGCCATTGACGAGCACCCATTCTTTGAGGTGGACAGTTTTGGCACAGGGTCAATCCCGTCTATACACCACCATGACAATGGGGAATGGCGACCGATATCTCGAGACGGCGCTCTTAGGCGTCTTCCAGAAAGTCATTCGGACTCTTGCCTCGAGACTGACGTCGGCCAGTGGGCGCCACCCGGCCTACCTGTGGTTATCAGCTCGACTAGTACTCTGGGTCCCGCAACTCATCGACATCGCCCGATCTATACTCACCACAGAGCCAGAGACTCGGGGTACGCCGGCGAGGCATTCTCAAACTCACTCCCCAGCAGCCAAGGGAGCACTCTCCAGCCTCCACTATGGCGTCCATCCACCCTCAACCCAGACGGCTACACCTCTCAACCTCTCTCGCGCAACCCCTCCTCGAACCACGACAACTTCGCCGCAGAGTACCACGGCCGCACCTCCGGAAGCGCAACGTCACAGAATATGCCGATACATACACGCCGGGCCCCATCAACGGCGAGGACGGAGCCCTCGCCGCGAATGGGCGGCTTCGAGAGCCCGCCCACGAGCTACCAGGTCTGGCAACAGCGCCACGCAGGGCCCTGGACGACGGAGCAAATCTCGCGGCGGGACTTGCCTGGGGTCGTTTCGTCTTCGGCGTCGGACGGGGTGGAGATGGTCAGGTCTGGGTCCGGGGGAATCCAGTTCAATGGTCGCATTGTGGAGTTTGGCCAGTCTCCGCTGAGCGACAGCATGTATCCACTCGAAATCGCGGAGTCGGAGGCCCTTCAGGAAGCAGACGATGTCCAACCCCAAGGGAGAAGGCCGGCAGGACTTGGGATCATGAGGGAAGATCGAAGAGGGCGACGATCGCCGCTGTAGTGCCATGATGGAGAAGTTTTGGAGGGAGCTTTGGTGTTGGTTCTATACAAGATTTCCTTTTTCACAACAACGCATTATCATCAAGTTTAAAAATAGAGGCGTTTATCTTTAGCAATACAAGAAGTTGACAAAAAGATTGAAGGGACACTTAATTCCAGCCATAAAAACAACCAATCGATCTCCGTGTTTCTCTCCTTCACAAGGACATACAGTCGCTAATCCTTCACAGGCGGTATTCGCTAGCTCGGCGTTCCAGTGCCCTCTTTCGTCTCTTGTCCTCTTCAACAGACAATCCCTGGATCTCGCATCCCTTCGGAACGCCCATGTAGCAACGTTTCTTCCCACACGGACACGATCCGTCATAGACGCAGACATGGCCCCTTTCACACTCCCCGTCGGCGCCGCACTCGCTCTGCGCGGCGCAAGGGCCGGTGACATTCGCTCCCCATCCGCCGCGGTCGCCAAACTGGGTGCCGACGCGGACGCAGACGTCATCGCGCCCGGCCTTGAGACAGCTGCACATGCCTTCTCCCGCCGAGCAGGGGAAGCGCGCAGCACGAGTGGCGGCCGCTGCGGTGGGCGGGCAGGCAATGTCGAGATAGCGCGTGGTGCGGATGGTGATGGTGGGTGTTGCGAGAGTGGTGGTGCGCGCTGTGATTTGGGCCCAGCATCTGCACGCCGACGAGTATTGGCCGCGCTTGGGACAATATGCACCTGCGAAGGCGGGGCCGGCCTCGAGGAAGAGACTATCTTTCTGGGCGCGAGTCGAGGATGTCGTGTCGGTTACCGCATGCGGTGTCGCCCTGCTGTCAAGCAACTTGGTTGTGTACTTGGTAATGGTGCTGGTCACTGTGCTGGTGAATCAGTTAGATGGGCGGATGTCATCTCCATCTCCGGCATGTACTTACACGGGTGCTGGCTTGACGGTTGTCTCGAGGACGCGGCTGCAGATAGACATACGGGTCTCTAAGGGCACCCCTACGCCCGGTTTCGTTCCAGTGACATACCGCGCACACCTGTCAGAAGTGCATCTGCCTCCTGCAAGGACCATAGAGACCAAGGAGGAGGCATGAAGGAGAAATTGGAGTGCTGTCTTCATTTCGAGGATGTGCTGAGGCAGATTCAAGGATATGGCGTTCAACAACGTTCTGGAGGGAAGCTGGATAAAGGTCTATCAAGCAAACCGTAAAGAATCATTTGGATCCTGGAGTAATTGGAAGATTTATACATTACCGAGCGTGAAGTACGTCGTGGCGGCATACGTAGTTTCGCCACGGAGCAACGCAACAGTGATACCACTCAGTATCCAAGCGAGGGGCGTTGATGTTTCTAATTTGCTGTTGTTTTCGAAAGTTATCATTGATCCTCCACACCACGACGCCGCTTGGTTCGTGGCGAGAGATGTTTTTTGGGAGTGGCGATGGCATGAAGCATACGGCGAGAATCTCCCCCGGGCCTGAGCGAGTTGTACAAATCCCAGACGATGAGCAGAACCAAGACATGTATCCCCTCTCGCGTGGGCTCGCCGTCCAGGCTCCATTGGTCTGAGGCTCTTCGTCATGGGTCCAACCCGACAACATGTTGACACAGTGCCCTTGGTGATTGGATAGTGTGGAGTATGGTTTGTCTCGACGCCCCGATAGCTCAGCTGAAGTCACGTCAGTTCTCAGCCCCGGGTCGTCGATCTTTCGTCTCAGGCTGGGTACATTCCCCTTTGGATTAGAGACGAAACTAAGTGTTCCTTGGTCCAAGGACAGTCAGACAGTGACACGAGATAATTTGTTTGATGCTGAGTCGGCACAGCCGAGACTGGCTCGCTCGGTTAAAGCCTGAAGCAACGGGACACAAACTGATCGATATCCTGAAGCCTACCTCATGTCCGCTTGGTTGTGCGGGATGAACACAGGTCCCATTACAGGCAGTAACCGCCCACTGCTTATACAACACGCCCTCATCCCTCCTCCTACACCTCCTGTATAGACTAAGCAAGGCCGTCACAACTATTTGAACCCTGCTGTATGTAATTTACTGTAATCTTTTAATCTATCTAGTTAGATATGCAACAAGATAATAAATTAAACCCACTACAGCCACTTTGTTCTTGCCAGGGGGTTAAGCAAGTAATCATACTCATCACCGACGTATGGCTTCTCATCCTTGGCTTTGAACATGCCCTGGCCGTGCAGTCCCCGGTCCAGCTCCCTGTCGGCGAGGCGGGACCTTTTCATCTGCTTGGTACGATAGGCGCCGTACTCTAGCTCCGAGATGGCGGCGTAGAGGTACCGCGGGTGGGCGACGATGACCTGAGCTCCTTTTTGCCCGAACCCAAAGGACGTCACTGTAAATGCCTTGATTTGTGACGGGTCAACTGTGATGTTCTCGTTGGCCAAGAGCAGCGTTTGAAAGGCCTCGAGGCGCTTGTCAATGTTATCCGCGTTTCGGTTGCCGGGGATGATGCCCGAGTGCATCGCCTGCAGCGCGCCGTTCAACGCCCAGGCGCCCGAGGCTCCCACGCCGTGGCCGACGACCGACTTCTGCGCAATGGTGAAGACGGGGTTCCCGGGGTGCCGGCCGAGATGGCGCAGCTGCAGGTCCAGGGTTGCGCACTCGTTGAAGTCGTTCAGCTTGGTGGCGGTCCCGTGGAGGCTGGCGAAGGTGATGTCCTGGATGCCGAGGCCGAAGACGGACAAGGCGCCGGTGATGGGAGAGATGCCGGGGTCGTTCCTCCAGTAGTTGGAACCCAGCTCGCGCAAGACGGCCTTCTTCTCCAGCTCGACGGCATGCTTGATGCTGTCGATGCGAGCCTGTGTCTCTACGGCGGATACTATGAAGCCCTGTGAGGCCAGGGCCTCCACCTCGATCTCGATCTCTTCGATGTCGGCCTCGCCCTGTCTTTCGACATGGCCCAGCGACGTGCGGATTCGCTTCGCGCGCGTCTTGGGATCCATGAATGCACAAGGATGTCCCGTCACGGCTTGCTTGGCGGCGGTCAAGAGGCCGCGGCCAGGGGCGGGGATCGACCGGCCGATCTTGTCGGCTGCCATATGGGTCATGGCCACGACGCCGTAGATGGGGAGACCCATTTCGAGGGCGAGGGAAGCGCTGGTAACGACCTGGATGCCAGCCCCTTCACTGAGGACGAAGCCATTGCGCGTCGAGGTGAACGGCCGCGACATCTCGCTCGGATCGCGGCCGCACTGCATGTCCTGCGCCGAGTCGATGATGGCGCCCATCTCACCAAATTCATAGTAGACGGGGCGCGTGAAGACGTCGTAGCCGCCGGCGAGGCACACCTTGGCCCTGCCATTGCGGATCAGGTCCGCCGCCGTATCGAGCGACTCCAGCGACGACGCGCAGGTCCCGGCGGCCGTCTTCAGGGGCCCGGACGCCGAGAGCAGCATCAAGTTGACCCAGGCTGCGGCGGTCCCGACGAAGCTCTCGGAGAGGATGTCGCTCTGGACTTGTCCCCCGAGCAGACGGTGCTCATGGAACGCCTGGATGGCCGTGGCTCCGCCTGCTCCCGAGGAGACGCAGTTTCCCACGTCCGAGACGTGGATGTATTTGTACAGCTCGTACACGTCCGTTATGCCGGCGCAGATGAAGGCTTCGGCCACGGCGACGAGCACGTAGAGCGACGAGCGGCTGGCCTGCGTGAGCACCTCGTCGGGGATTCCGTACTTCGAGGCGTCCCATCCAGTCGGCAGCTGGGCGCCGACGAAATACTCCGTGTTCATTGCTTTGGGGACGAAGATGTACGCCCCGCGCCGGATGCGCACTTTGGCCGTCGTCCCGTCGCTGCTCAAGATCTCGGCGCCGTCTCCATGACGGGCTTTGAACGCCTCGGCGGCTTGCGGCGAGCACTCGAACGGGGGGAGATCTTCCGCGGCGCCGACCTCGTGCAGCATGTTCCGCAGACGAGGGTCGAGGTTGCTTGACTGGTCTGGATTGACGATGCGGATGCCCGTATGCTCTCGGATGCGGCTCTCCAGCTTGCGCTTCACGTCGGCGTCCTTGATGGGCTCGCCCGACTCGCACTCAACCCAGCCGGGGCCGATATTGACGCCGTTGTGGATGCATTGTCGTTCGTACTTGATCAGTCCGGTCATCCACGCCAACTCGACGCAGCCTTCAAGCGAAAACTCGCCGTGGGCCTCCAGCTCCCATCTCGTCCGCGAGCTGCCGGCAGAGCCAATCTCGGCGAATCCAGTGATGACGACGGTCGAATCCAGGTCGATGATGCCTCGCAGGTTTGCGGTGCCCGCTGGCACTTGGTCTTCATATCGCTCCGGAAGAATGGGCGACTGGCTTCGGATCTTGGCCCTGGGCTCATCAGCCGCGTCAGGCTTGTCAGGCTTGCCAACTGACGCGTTGGCTTCCGAGGCAGCCTTGTCATCTTCTGCCTCTTGCTTGGTCCGCTTCTCGACTTCGGCCGTCGTTTGCAGCGAGGAGCGGATCTTGTCCATGTGGTTGCTCAGGTCCTGCACTTCCTGCATGCCGCCCCCAAAGTCGCAAAGAAGCGGCTGCAAGCTGCAGGCTTCGAGCAGCTCGGGTGACATGACGGAGCTCAGGAGCTGGGCCATCTCGTTGGCCGAGAAGGTTCTGAAGCCCAGCTTCGTTTCCGCCTCGGCAGCGATGGCATCGTTCAACCCCATTAGCCCGGTGCCTCTTGTCCAGCCGATTCTGACGGCGCAGAGAGATACGAATTCAGCCCACGACTCGCGGGACCACTTGGCTAGGAGGGCTTCCAGCCCGAGCTTAGACTCGACATAGAGCCCGTCGCCGCCTATCTGACCGTAGTTGGTGGAGAGCGGTAGCAGGACCTGGGTGCAGTGGTTGAGGATCTGCCGGCGTCTCTTGGAGGCCGCGACGGCTCCTATCAGTCGCAGCGTGTTGGTCAGCATGATGCGATGCGCGAGCTCCGACGTCGAGTCTAGGTCTTCGAGCGTCTTCCCCAGCTCCGGTAGGGCCGCAAAGGGCACCAGGTGGTCGATTTCCCATCCCAGGGGACCGTTGATGTACTCGACCAGGTTTGTGATGTCGCGGACGCTCGCCTGGTTGAACGGCAGCAGGACCAGCTCGGCACCCGGCTTGGCTACCTGGGCGTAGAGCTGCGAATACAGCTTCCTCGTGGCCAGCGTGAGACGGGTCGTGCAGAGAGCCACACGCCATCCCAACTCGAGCAGCTGTCGGACCACATGGAAGCCGATTGATCGTCTTCCGGCGCCAATGATCAAGGCCGTGCCGCTGCTGAGAGAGGTGCTGGAGCATTCAAGGCGCATCCTAGCTTCATGAAGCCGGGCTGTGAGCTCGACGTTTGTTTCCCAACCCCCATCTTTGTCTTTCGAACATACTCGGGCCACAGTATGCTCTGGGGGCGTGGAACATGAGCCTGGAGGAGTGGCTGATTGATCGGCAAGAGGAGGTGGAGAAGATCCGACCATGTCCCAAGAGCCGTTGAGATCCTTCGCGTCCAACTTTCCAACACGCACTTGCTCGCTAAATATCTCCCCATCCTCTGTAACTATGCGTTCTGGCACCGTGCGGCCATCAGGCGTTGCGGGGGCTGGCTCGCGGGTAGAGTCCTCATCCAGGAGTTGTTGGAGCAACAGCAGGCAATGCCGCGAGACCTCGTGTTCCCCGTCACGGTGCTGCCACTGATCCACAAGATACTCGGCGCAGCCACGCATCCTGGGAGTTATGCGGCGGCGAAGCTTCCTGGATTCAGCCTCGACCAGAGACTGCACTTCGTCTTGCGGCTTGGCCTCGGTGCGAGCAAGGGCAATGACTCTAGACAAGGACAAATACAGATCCTGAACCGCCCAGTTCCATCCGGAGTCGTATCTGTAGACCAGCTCAGGGCGAAAGTACGGCTGAATGCCGGTGATGAAATCCTCGCCCAGCTCGTTCAGAACCTGCTCCATGTTATGTTCGGCTGTTGCATCTGGCTGCGGTTCGGCGGAAATTGATTTTGCGCTTTGATCCTGCGTCTTAGATTTGAAGTGCTTCGCCATCAGGTCCGACAAGTCCTGGCCAAATTCAGCGAGTTGAGGGTTGGTCATCGTCGTCTGAGATTCGCTCGAACGCAACATTTCATTCTGCCCGATGTGGTCCTGGGCGCGTTCCAGTCCATGTTTTCTCATGTATGAGTCGGCCCAGCGGTTCACCATGGCCCAAGATTCCTGCTCATCTGTCAAGCGGGAGGGGATTTCGTCAAAACCAATATCTAGCAGGATTGAACTCTGGCGATTTTCCTTGAGCCCGAAGGATTCTCGGAGGCGAGAGCGGATCTTGGATACGGACAGGGAAGTGGCCAGCTTTGCCGATATCTTGTTGGCCATCCACTCGTTAAGGTACGGGCCCAGCTTTCCGCTGAAGGTCTGCTGCAGCGCCTGTCCCAGTTCTACCAGAGCCGTATCTTCTGCATCGTCGGGTAGTTCTCCGAATTCAGTTGCCAAATTCCCGATGATCTCGTTCTGGAGCGCGGATCTGCCTATAAAGGTTCATCCGCATCAGCATTCTCTCTCTTCTGCGGCTGGCAAAGGACGCTCCTCATCAGGGGCGAGGAATAAATGGGAGGTCAATTACCTTTGGCGAGGAATTTGATGGACTGAGCTGTGCTAACGTTGGCTTTGGACGTTTTAAGATTCGAGGCCACGATAGTCAACAGTGCCTCCAGGGCAAGGACCGGCACATCTTCTATCTCGGCAGTGACTCTAGCCCTAGGCTGAACTACGGCTGCGCTCGCAGGAGCCACCTGGACGGGTTGAGGTATCTTGGTCGCTATCACTTGACTTGGGTCCTTCCGGGACGCATCATGGCCTTGAGGAGCCGAATCGTCTTCCTCATCCTCGTCCGGCTGTTTGTTGATCTCCGCGAGCTCATCCTCAAAGGCTACACACGCAGGGGCGTTCTCGGCAGATCCTTGCTGGAATCTCTGTGATATGGTTTTCTTCATCATCGATGTGAGTGTCTTCGCGGGGCCAATTTCCAGATAACGTTGGACATTTGGCATGTCAAGCAGCGCGTTCTGCGTGGCAATCCTACGTCACTCACGCAATCAGTCAGCTTTGTCAAAAGTACGGAAGGGAGAAGGGAACAAACGCGCCGTAAAACTTACCATTGAACCGGCGAGGAAAACTGATGTCTGTGGCAGACATACTACATTAATGTCTCTCCATTTCATTCAGGGCTCATGGGTAACATACTCAAGTAGAGTCAACACCATCTCATAGCTCAACTCGTGAATGAGCTCGCTACGCTTACCTAGCTCCACTCCCATGATTTCAAAATGACCGTATTACTCAGAAAAGGGCTACGGAGTACACCGGGGCAGAGATGCGAATGGGACGTCAGTGTCGACAATGGCCACAAGATGCTGGTTTAACTATGCGTTCCTTGGGAGATTTTCGAATTCAATTCGATCAAGCTCACTCTACTCTTCAAATGTGAGACAACAACGACAGGAGTGATGCCACCTGTGGTCGCATTGACGGTGGCGTCGAGAGCTAGTGTCGAGTCACCAAGGCCATTGCGGTGGTCGTTTCCTAACTGACCACCCAACAAGTTTACTTCTAACATGATCGCGATCCTGGCCTCCAACCCCTGCAAGTGGCGCTCTGCACAAGACCGCAATGGGCGAGGTTTGGCTGATGGCAGTTCGAATCAACCGTTTCCAGCCCAATAAAGAAGCGACAAGGACAAGACAAGGAGGTGGTGCGGACGTTGGTGGTACGACCTAGGTGGCACCACCATGCGAAGGCATGCATCGTCCTGACCATCTCAACACACCGGGGCTAGAGATCTAGCCGGAAGAATTAATGGAAATGCATACAACCTAGCAAAAGTCTGATCGGACGCGGGTTCTCGGGGGTTTCAGGCGTCGTCAACGGACTGTGACCAACAGGCTTCCTTAGAAGGTGCTTTGTTGGCCCACAAGAAGAATACAGAGAAAGAGACAAAGAGCCCCAATAAACCCCCTTCGTAAATAAGTCTGTGCAACCGGCTTTGCCATTTGGTTTCCATAGGCGCTTGATACCATCCCGATACTCTTCTCCCCTCTTTGCGTCTTGTCTCGCTGCCCAACTCATCCTCAAAACACTCGGCAATGTCGGCCGATACATCTCAGACAAACGACGAGGGTCTCGTTCGCGGTGCCGGGAAAGCCCATCTCTGCCTCTACGCGAGCGGGTCTCCTCGGCGTCCTGGGCAGCCAGTGGTGATATTCGAAGCCGGACTGGGCGTTAGCAGTGCTAGTTGGGCTGCCACTCAACGTCTGCTGAACGGACATGTCCGGAGTTACCGCTACGACAGGGCCGGCTACGGTCTCAGCCCAGCATCCTCGATGCCACGCACCGCTGCCAACATGGCGGCCGAATTGCTCGAGGTCCTGCGAGCGGCTGGCGTGGGCCCGCCGTACATCCTCGTCGCACACTCGTACGGCGGCATCATCGTCCGCGAGTTCATGGCCGCAGCTGGCCCCGAAGCCATTGCGGGTATGGTACTCGTCGACGCCAACCAGGAGAAGACACACCGCAAGCTGGATGTGCCCTTCGACTCAAACAAGGCCCTCTGTGGCGGGCGGAGCTACTTCGACATCATCGGACTGATGCGAGAGAATAGCTTCACGCCGGAGGAGCTGGGCCGCATCGCCTTGGACGATACCGTCCCCACGGCGGCCTCTACGGCGGAAAACGAACAGGCTCTGCTCTTCGACAGCTCTGACGCCCTCGGAGCCCGGAACCAGCTCGACACTCAGCCTTTGGGCATGCGACCCGTCACCGTCATCCGAGGCGACGCCAGCCGCGACTTTCGCCGCCTCCTCGCCGCCGCCCAGACGGACCGCGGGCTCGCCACAGAGCGCGGCGCGCTTGAAGACTTTCTTGCCCACCGCTTCAACGTCTTCGATCACACCCTGCAGATGCAGCAGCTGCGCCTGTCTGCCAACGGCCGCTTCGTCCAGGCCACCAGGAGCGGACACGCAGTTGTTGCTACGGAGCCTGAACTGATCGCCGAAGAGATCCTCAGCGTATGGCAGAGCTCGACATCTCATGAATAGCCCAGCGTTCACGAATAGGAACTATGGATAGGGACATTGAGGCGATCAGACTGTTATAGTTTTCTGGCCACCGTTGATTATAAGTGCAAAAGTCAAGTAATTGCACGAGGTCAAGTGCCCGTTTCTAATTGAAATAAAATGCAAAATAAAAATAGAAATAGAAGGTCCCATATGTACATTGTTTAACCGATCGATTTTAAGTTGCTTCACTTATCAGTCTCAATTGTCCAATTAATTCGTGACAGTTCTCCTCAGAACTCATACATTAGCCGTGGATGCCACAGCCCAATGACCCCTTTCACCCCCCTTCACTATCTATTAGATACAAATCAAGAGCTTCCACACATACACCTCAGTGCACCCTTTTCATTAAATAAAACACGTATCCTCTTCAAGGTGAATTATAACAAAGACACAATTGATCACTGTGGCGACAGCTATAAAGCCATGTAAATTGATACCTAAATTTGAATAAACTGTTGCCCTATATACCCTCACAACTGTAAAGAAGAGACTATCGCGAGTCTCCCCGTAAAGCTTGTGAGGGTATCTGGCAGGCATCACCACTCGGTGCTTTGTGAGCGGTAGATGACTACTAGTAATAACGAAATCTAGGGAGGCGGACCATACTCTAAATAACTGCCGTTGTAGGTGAGACTGATTTCTCCTCTTGACCTTCCTTTACACTCCTCCATTCCAGAAACAAACTTGCTACAAAGGCCGCTACAGTCAGGGCGAGAGCGACTCGATACGTATCCTGTAGCCCCTTCATGTATGACTCTATAACGGCTGGCAATTGGTCAATCTGGCCCTTCGAAGTAAGGGTGGCGCGGAGCCCTGTCGCACCGGCGCTCAGGATGAGGGATGGGTCGACGGACGGGGCGAAATTCCGCAGTCCATCCAGTAGTCCGTTCTGAAAGATGGCTTGCCCTACAGCCACGAAAATAGCACCACCCAGGTTCTGAGAGAAAACTATGCAGGCAGACCCTACGGGGATGTCATCCTGTGGCAGCACCGTCTGGACGGCGGCCAGGGGCAATTGGAAACCCGCTCCGACTCCAGTGCCGGCCAGGATTTGGTAGCCGATCCACTTGGCGTCGGAGATGTTGACCGAGTACATCGTGAGCATGCCCGTGCCGATGGCGAATATGGCGGTGCTAACAATCAGAAACGGGGTGTAATATCCCACCTTGGCGACAACGCCGCCCAAGACGGCGGAGGATATGACAGTCGGCAGGAGGAGAGGAAGTAGCTGGATGCCCGACTTTGTCGCACCCGAATTCTTGACGCTCTGGAAGAAAATAGGCAAATAATATAAGAGGACAAAGCACGCGCCCCCGAAGAAGAAGGTGAAGACGCAAGCTGAGGCGACTGAGCGCTGCGTCAGGATCCGCGGGGGCAACGTCGCCTGTTCTCCGAGGCGAATTTGCGACACCACAAAGAGAATGATGAGTATCCCGGAGCCAACGAAGAGGCCTATGATGCGAGAGCTGCCCCAGGCATACTTGGTGCCACCCCACTGGAGGGCAAGGAGTAGGCAAACGACTGCGGGAAGCAGGAGGCTTGCGCCGAGGAGATCCAGTTCGCGTATGCGACTGAGCATGCTTTGTTTAGCGTCCTTCTGTGGCTGTCGAGGAGATTTGAGCAGGAAGGCAACCACCGTCGCAGACACGGCACCTAGTGGGAGGCTGATTAAGAACCTCGGTGTTAGATGTGAAAGTGAGAGGGTACAAAGGCGGTCTACTCACTTGATATAAAAGCACCACCTCCAAGATGCGTGATCGGTGAAGGCCCCTCCGAGGAGAGGGCCCACGACGAAAGCTACAGCCCAGACGGCGCCAAAGAATCCCAAGGCGACAGGACGCTTATGGAGAGGGACTGACACAGCCCAACCAGAGTCAGCGTTCTTGTGTTTCAGATAGACAGGGCACTCACGTGTAAACGAGATGATGACAAGCGTTCCTGAGAAGATACCCGCTACTCCAACGCCGGCAACGGCCCTGCGTTCTTCAGTTAGCTTCCCTGGCTATCGATTGCTGATTGCTTAGAACCGGAGTAAAATTAGTACGAACCGTCCAGCGATCAGAGCCGAGCTCGAAGGGGCGACGCCACAAATCAAGGATCCCAACTCAAACCAAAAGATGGCGACCAGGAAGCTGTATTTGACCTAGAGTGCCACCGGATTAGCAACTGATTGCCAAGGGCAGTGCCGAGTTAGATTTCGCCTGGTGGGCCGTGGGCCGTGGGCCGTGGACGCACATTGAAAGTCTTGTAGATGCGGCCAAAGGACGGCTGGAGCGCTGTTGGATAAATTCAAAACGTCAGGTTCCGTGTCTCGATTCTGACTCGATACTAACTGCCCACGTGTTTGACTTACCGGTGCTCGTTAGCAAGTATGCGCTCCCGTACCATCCCACGTCGCCAAGGCTATGGAACTCGTCCGTGATTGTGGGAATAGCAGTTCCTATAATAGTTTGGTCCAGCGCGACAAGTAGAGTTCCCATGAATAGCGACAGGATGATGAACAGGGCCGTCGTGGAGCTGGGATATTCCACGTTGTCAATGGGTGGCTCGGCAGCAGACGTCTCAGCGGCGTTGCCGTTGACGTTCAACAGGTCTGCTTTCCCGATTTCCTTTTTGTCTCGCTCAGCTTTTGTAGGTAGCTGCTTCTTTGGCTGAATTTTCTCTGTTGAGCCCGAATTCGGGAGCACGTCGTTTGCGGCCATGGTGGGTGCACTGGATCTGTCGTCTGTCGTCATGGGCCTGATGGCCATTGTCCCTGGCTGTGGTTGAAATTAGTTGGAGGGAGTGCTGGGACAACCACTCTAGGATACCGAACTCTGTAGGAGCGTATCGAACTCTGTAGGAGCGTATCGAACTCTGTAGGAGCGTATCGAACTCTGTAGGAGCGTATCGAACTCTGTAGGAGCGTGATTGAATATTTACACGCTGTCGCCCAGCGGATGGCCAAGTCGAGATAAAACGAGGTTGTGTGGTCGTTGTGGCTGGGTTCCCGTTCAGGAAGTCAGACGAGAGGGATATTAATAGAAGTTCTTGACCGCTTTGTCTTGTCTTTCTCACTGGTCAAATGGATAGAGAATATTGATTCCAGTCGCGGTAAATGAAGCCATCGACTGATCTGGGCGCACCCGAGGTGCCGAAGTTAGTGGGCCACTGCCGACGGGCCGGTCGAAGCTAACTAGCTGCTGACACGGCCCGATGTAACACGGGAAAGCAATGCTAAAGCTAGTGGCACCACCGCCGATGAGCCGATCGAGCTCGCACTGGCCCTTTTGTTGCGATGATCTGATAATCACAGCTCAATGTAACGCAAGGGAGCATAATAAAGCCAGTTGATGCAACGTCGATGAGTCGGTTAAGTCGGCCCGTGCCGCTGCTCCGAAGATCTACATGGTTCACTTATCTCGATGCGATCCTAGCGTAGTGAAATCTGTCAACTACCGCAGCGTAGCGTCCCCAGAAAACAAATGGCAACCAATAAAATAGGCTGTTTGCGACATTTGCGCGGTTAACAGTGGAAAGGCGGAGACGCTCTGCTGCACGACAGAGTTTTTACGAGGTGATCATCTGAAGATCAGTGGCACCACCGGGATGAAGCCGGCCCTAGCTGCCGCTGTCACGGAGTTTAACCCTTGTCTAATTTGCTTTCAGTATAGCCCGATGTAACGTATTTTGAAGCAAGGGAACTTTTAGCTACTCCCCCTAGCGAACTTCCCGGCGCCTGCCTGCGACCTTGATCGTCTTCGCCGTCGTCATGCCGGCTCAGGCACGGGCATCAACCGGCAACTCCGACGGTCAGTTATCTCGGGCATGAGGTGTGCTCCACTAGAATCCCACTAGAACCTCACTAGGCTGCAGGACGGCAGACAATCGCCAATATGATGAGAGCCTTCTACGGGTAACAGTGGAAAAATGGAGGAGTTCAGCTCGACTGAACATTGACAAGAGCTCATCGGATTGGCTCTCTTCTGCTCCCTGCAGTTCAGCGGGGTGGAGCACGCATAATGCCCGAGATGACTGCGTTGTTACGGTACATCGAGATATACTCCGACTTGGCATGTGAACAGTAGAAAAATGGTTTAAATATTTCACATCTACAGACGCTGAATAGGTTTCCAGTACTCGCCATGTATTATCTCGACTCCACTTCTCGTATTTGATTGTTTATCAATAAGGGGACTCAAGATCAGCCATGCTAGTCGACGAACCACCGTTCCCTTCCAACCGGAGGGACAAACTGAAGGCCTCACTGGAGGCTCTTCTGTCTAATGATGATATTGATCTTGAGCTATTTCAGCCGGGTACTTCATGGTGTCATATTGCAGATATTGCAGCGGATCAACAACGCGAACGGACGATGGGGGCTCCACATCCGCTGTCACAACTGACCGCTCAAGCCACTGCTGCTGGCCAAAACCACACGACAGCTGCGATCGCGTCACAGGAACCTTGCGATGGCGACATGGTACTAGACGCGGTTCTCAGAGCGGACTTGTCTCTTGGAGATCCATTCAGCTTCGATCTCTTCCCAAGCTTGGACAGCGAGCGGCGGGATGGACAGACAAACCTGCCGAATCCTGGAGACGTGCCCTTTCTTCTTGGCAATCACGATGCAACACCGATGCCCGCTAGCAGCGATGGAGGAAAAGTTGAAACACACTATACCTTGCAAGCCGAATTTGGCTCTTTTGAGGCCTTTAAATCAACCCTCGGCGACGACCAACATGACGACAACTTGACTCGCCATTCAGTGTCCCTGGCCTCGTCGGATTCCCCTCCGCCGCTGGGACCTAACCCCAGTTCCAACCAGGCGGCTCGATGGAACATGACCGCCGACATAGGCGACATGTGGATGCTACCAGAAACGCCGCAAGCTGGCGACACGGCGAGGACAATGAACCAGGCGGTTAGCGTCAGACCCCAGAGTCACCATTCACATACAAAATCTAGGCCACCACCAGCTCCGTCAAAGGGACTCGCAGGTGCTCCGGTCTCGCCGCCACCAAAGCGCCAGAGAGCTCATTATCATATAGAGCGGCGTTACAGGGCAGGCCTAAATGAGAAGTTCGACGCCCTTCGAGATCTCATGGAGACGCGGAGGCGGTCCCAGATCCTCCAGCAGCAGCAAGATGGCCGCCCTTGCTCGACGCACTCCCCGCCGTCGGCGGTGGATCCGGCCGAGGTGACGGGCTCGAGCACAAACCGAGGAGAAATCAAAATGAACAAGGCCGAGGTCCTTCACGAAGCTGTTGTCTGTTTCCGTGAGATGGAGGAAGAAAACAAGGTCCTCATGGAATATTTAAAGATATTGCTCCGGCGGCTCCGCACAACAAGATCTGCGTTTCAGCGCATCGCGCCCATGATCAATGGGGGCCTATGACGACGACTGGTGTCAGATTTCGTGACTATGTAGGTGAGGTCTGACAGTCTGAGTGGGGTATTTATAAGCACAGTGCAATATATAATAAAATAAAAGTTAATCAGAGGGACTTAAATTGAGTAGACAGAGTATTGGGACTGTTGTAACTGCTTAAATCTTGTCAGAAGCTAAAGTGGATTTAGACGAGGACTTGGCTCGAATACATTTACTCCGTGACTAGTTATATACGCAGACGCTAGCTGTATGCTAGTGGCAGCTTGGTGGCTATAAATACCAGATGTTACTACAGATTTAGGTAGATTAGAGATTAATTTTATTATTATTAAGTACTCTATTTATACAGAGTTAGAAATTGTACAGTAAAGAAGCAGGTGGTATTTGACTAATAGAGATTTTTACGAGTTCTGTAATTACCAGTATTGCACACACTGTATCAAAAAGCTAGTCTCGTCTCTTTTATCATAAAAAATACTATCTCACTCTTTGAATTTTTTTTTTACAAGCCTCACTCTGTGTCCTCAATCTCTACTTCTACTAAAAAAAAGTATACGCACAAATCTCTTTCATCTACAAATGCGTTAATACCGCGGCCTATAGTAACAGCATTCTGAAACGCGAACGCACCCTGCTTATACTTCCCCGAGCAGTTGTAGTTCGGCAGCAAGCGCCTTGATCCGGCCTGCTCCCTCGAGCCCAGCGACCAGCTTCAAGTATTCGGCGTCGAGCGCGAATGGCTTCCCCGTCACGTTGGGAATCCACGTCCCCACCAGCGCCTCAGGTTTGACCTCGTCCTTGCTGATTCCTTGCGTTAGGGTGCGTCGGAAATGTTCCCTCATCGGGGCGAGTAGGCTCGAGTGGAAGGGCACGTCGATGCCATTAAGGGGCACAGTCGCCTTGCCGCGGCTTAGGACCATGTCGTTCGCTGAAGCTGGCATGTCTTGTGCGTGTTGGACAACTAGCTGTCTGATACTCTCTTGGTCTAGTCGTGAGGGATTGTGGTGCAGCTCGTCAGTCACCTTTCGCAGGAGGTCGAGGCACCGCTTGTCCCCGGCGCACACGTATTGATGGCCTTGGACGTTGAAGTTCACCATCTCGAGAAGGAGCCCGGTGTGTTTGGCGATCTCGGCCACCGCAAGCAAGATATGACGTTCCGTAGACTCTATATTGCAGACAGATGATTGTTAGTCACTTCTTGTCACACACCATCCCTCACTCCAGGACTTCAGCCGCCATGATGTGCATACCTTTGCTTATACGAGTGGGATCTACGGCCACCATAGCGAAGCCACTGCGTCCGTTTGCATCCCGCTGCACGGCCGCCTGCATCAGCGCGCCACGGATGAAGACGGTTCTCAGAGCCGCTCGCGCCGGGAAGATGGAAGTCATACAACCTAGGGCCGCAAACTCGCCGAGAGAGTGACCGGCGAAGCGCGAGCCTGGCGCCACGCGACCCAGTTCCTGGAGGTATTCAAAGGCGGCCTTCTCCATGACGAAGATGGCCGGCTGTGCGAACTGCGTCATGCTAAGGAGCCCGTCTTCATGGTGGAACGTGTACGACCGTGACCCGGAGTGCAGGCCGTTGAATAGCTCCATCTCGCGCGTAGACGAGCACGAGTCGAGCATCGCCTGCGCATCCAGATAGTTCTGCCGCACAAACATGCCCTGACGGCCGCAAAAGTTGACGGTGAGCTTGGTAGGATTCCGTTTGACAACAGAGCTGACGGAGAAACCTGGATCGACTCAGTTGCGAGGTCAGCAATCATTCATTCAAAAGGCCGCACAGAGTCTCACGGGGGTTGGTAAAAGGAATTGCTTGAAGGCCTACCCCAATGTTGCTCAAAATAGTCGTCTGCCTCTGCCCACACCAGACGGCTCGGCCGGCTTTGACTGATCATGTCGAGACCCATACCGGCAAACTGGCTTCCTTGTCCCGTGAACATGAAAGCCGTGGCGGGTGCCTCGAGAAAGACTTCTCCCACCAGGACCAGCTCGTCTGATAGGTCACGCCGCACAGAAAGGGAGATGACCGAGCCACCCTCATCCATGGCAACGTGCTTGAGCTCGACGGAGAGCGTGTCTCCAGGTAAGACTACGGCAGAGAATGTGCATTCGTACTGTCGGAGTGTGGCTGAAGACGCGCCGGGAACCTCTCGACGGATGAGCTGAAGGACGAGCGCAGCGGTCTGATTGCCGTGGTATATGGGCGCCTTGAATCCGGCAAAGCGCGCGACTGACAACGACGTATGAATGGGATTGATATCCCCGCTGACAATGGCATAATCGGCGCTGTTGGCCGGGGTTATGATTTTGAATGATTGACCGGATGTTTTGGGCTTCAGTTTCCTCTCTGACTGCAACCGCACTGGCTCGCCGCAGCTGACGCCGTGTTTCCTCATGTAAGTCGTGCAGAGGCCTGCGCCGTTGTTGTTGACAACTTCCTCGACCAAGCCGACGGGAATCATGTCCTCCTTGCCTTTGCGTTCGGGATCGTGCAGCCACACTTGTCCTGACACCTTGGTGATCATAACGCCGCGTTCTTGCAACATGTCTCGTCGGATTTCGAACCGCAACGCCTTGCCTACAGCAAAGGCTTCCGAGTCCAGGGATGGTCGCAACCACGGCTTGGCTAGTAGGGCCTGCACGCCTGCCTCTGTGCGGAGATTCACCTCCCATGTGGCTGGGTCGCCGTGTTCGAAGCATTCAGAATCCGGTACTCGCTGCCCGAGAAGCATGAATCGGTAGATCAGGTCGATGGCGGGTACTCCTCGGCGTTCGACAATCATGTGAAGCCTGACCTCGATGCCGGAGTCGCGGTTGCGAAGGGCGGTGACGCGCGAGACGGGATAAAGTTCGTCTCCAATCGACAACATGCGTTGCCCCTCCCTCATCCTGACCATGGTGTATTGATGTAGCAGTTTTGAGACATCCCAGTCCATTGTAAATAGGTGGCGCCAGTTCACATACATGACTTGGATCGCCGTGTACTCGATGGGTACCTCGCCTGCCGGGCCCATGTGATCAAGCACGTCGAGCCCATGGCCGTCGACGGCCCTCTGCCAGGATATGAATTCTTCCTTCTCAATGAGCAGAGGAGGATGAGTTATGACGAGACTTCTCGGAGCCACAGGCTCGCCGCTGGTTCCGAATATGTGTGAGCGGTAAAATTCTACGATGCGGCTGGTCCGGTCATCTGTCATCTCGATTATGGGCGCGTGGGTGTGTGACTCGTCGTACTTGAAGTTGAAAGTGTATTCCAGAGGCTTGGTATCCCTAGTACATCTGCTCACAAGAACGGCCGTGATGGTGTTGCCCTCGATTGAGACTCTGGCGTCAACCAAGAGCGGTTGGGCAGCATCGGCGTAGAACTCGGCCGCAGAATAGCCTCGGCCCTTCTTGCCCAGAAATCTGACCATCACCCCGGGCATGGCGGCGAAGATCTTCCGTATCGGATTCTCGTATGCTCGGCCGTTGGCCACCAGCTTTCTCTGGCCAAAGACCCGCTGTCCCCATAAGCCTAGCCGGCAGCCAAGTAAGAGCAGCCACTGCTCGTTATCCAAGGACTCCGGGCTGTCTTCTGCCAGGCGGATGGTCTGGCCTTCGGAAATGACATAGGAGGCTCCGATGGCTCGAACTAGCTCCGCTTCTTCGTAGAAGCATGGCGATGAAGCATCACGGGTGAACAAAGTCGCTCCAAGACCCAACTCCTTCTCCTTCTCGAGGTAACCCTGATTAATGGCGTCTAGCATGGCCTCGACCGGTTTGTTGAATTCCTTGCAATATTGCAAAGCGACTGGTCCGCAAAGAATGCACACTCTGCCGACATCGTCATGGTAGGTGGACTCGAGGTTCTCCGACTGCCAGAGCGGATCCTTCTTGAACCACACAGGAAACTCTGCATCAAGCACGGGGATGAAAGGTACTGGCTTTTGCCCACGGCGTTTGCAGAGGCTGACAAAGTAGTCGTTATCCTCAACTGATAGGAACTGACAATTGAACTCGGGATGCTGGACGGCAAGGGCATGGAGCTGCTCTTGGGCAGCGGTCCTGATGCTCTCAGTCTTGATGCCAAAACGTTCCAACGTCCGGGTCAAAAAGTCGACAAATATTACCCTGTAAGATGGATCTGTCCAGTCTCCCTTGCGTGCCGGATGTAGGAGTTCCAGAAGGCGACGCAAAACGTCGAAATAGGTCATATCAGCCAGGTCGACGGGTTTATTGGAGCCATAGTCGAAACCAAACCAAACCTTTTGGTAGTCGTCGTTGAGCCTGGATATTAGGTACTCCTTACGGGAGGAGAGGGTCTGCGCCATCTTGTCCTTGGGCTGTTTGAACAAGGAATTCTCTAGCTCGGCCCATAGCATCATGCCGCGGGTTGCTAGTACGTGCATAGGCTCTCCCAGGTGTGAAGTGATAGAGATAGTGCCTCCAGTAGGCTGCTTCATCGTCCCAGACCACTCTGCATCAGGGACTCCGGGCGCTTCAACCATGGCCTTCTTCGATTCGAGACTCGATTTGGCCTCCAACGCTGTCATCATGTACGTGCCAAGCAGAATGGCATCAAAGGGAATCGGTATCTGACCAAACCTTTGAGACCATTCTCCCGACAGGTAGGGCCAGGAAGCATCCGCATCTCCAAACCCGCTCCCGCCCACCAGAAGGACGTTGTTGACTTCGAGAATGGCCTGATGGCACTCTAGGATGGGCTGGTGAAAATCTTCCATCGAGTGGTGACCGCCCGCTCTGCCGCCGGTCCATTGAAGCAGGACAGGCAGTGTGGGATGCGACTTTGCGATCTCCAGGACCTCGTGGATGGCAGAGACAGAGGAGGGCTTGAAGCCTATGTAGGACAGCTCCAGTGTCTTGATATACTCGGCGGCGACCTCTGGAGCTGGAACACCGGCGCCAATGGTCAAACCGCCGATGGGACAACCCGCGCGGATGAGCGACGCCATCGTTGGGATCATCCAGCTCAGGCCCTGAGGGTTGGCATACACGACGTTCACAGTAATGAGCCTTCCCTCGGGTATCTTCCTGGCCAAGTCTCGCAAAGCCGCGGCCAAGGACGGTGCGTCATGGTAGCCGCCCGTAGCAAACTCGACGTAGTAGCCGGCGTTCATGACGGCCGCGACGAGCCCAACGTCGCACGTGGTAGGCGTCATGCCAGCGACCAGCACTCGGGGCAGCCCCATGACTTGGGTGAACCTTGGCTTGCTCGGTGGAGTTGTTTGGTTGTCTTTTAAAACAGGACGCTCCTCAAACTTGGCATGAAGATATCTTTGGGGGTTCTGGTCAGTCGTCATGACGGCAAGTAGATCCGCCGGTCCTCGAGTAGCGTTTCCATGCGTCCAGCTGTCGGTGGGACACACGACATACACTTTGGACCGTGATCCGGCCTTCATCTTCTGAATGAGTGTGCCGACGCCGTTGAAGCCGCCGGGACCAAAGTCTAGCACCTGCCACCGTCCAGTCATGGGCTCCAATGTCTTGGGCCAGTCAACTTGGCGCCATAGAACTTGTTCGATGATGGCGGGTCCCAGATCATCCTCCAGGGAAGAGTCCTCGTCGAAGAGAGAGTCCATGCCCCAAACAGGCAGCAGGGCCTGGCTCCGTCTGACTTTGATGTGTGCCACCCTCTGCCTGATAGCCCCAGAGATGCTCCGCATGTGTGGAGTATGAAAGGGATATTGACAAGGAATAAATTGGACAGAACATTGATAGGGTTGAAGCTGGGTCTCGATAGACCTGGAAGGCTTTAATGACCGGAGTCGGTTGCAGAGAACCACCAGGCCCTCTGAGCCGCCGCCGGCCACAAAGGAATCGACATGGTTGATTAGAGCCATGTAGAGCTTCCTTTCAGGTGGTAGGGTGCGATTGACCGCGTCCATCTCTTCGACCAGTTTGCCCTGATCGATGCCCGTGATAGAAAGCATGGCGCTGGGGTTACCTTCGCCTCGACGGACAAACTCACTCGTCGTCGACCGGGGCACCGAGGACCCAGTATCCCAAGCCATCGCCGCCTGGAGTCCTCCGCAATAGTAGCCGGTGATGGCGAGGTCGGCCATATCATAGAGCGAGGCCCAGGAGTCGGCCATCGCCATGCACGTTGCGATGCCCATTCCAAGTGAATGGCCCGCGAAGGCGGAAAACGACCGAGCCGCTTCTCCTGGTGTCTTTCCAAGGCGCTTGCAAAAAACCACATATCTGGCCATTAGCAACACTGCCGTCACCGTGTACTGGACCGCCGTAGATAGAGTCGGCGGCTTTCTTGTGGCGTCCTTGACCCAAGCAAAGAGGTCTTGTTGTACGGATTCTACCGAGCCGTCTTCTTTTTCGATGGCGAGGGAACGTAGAATGTTGTTGCAGTGTTTGAGGAAGCCGGTTAAGTCGTCTCTGTGAAGAGCGTAGAATTGACGGAGTTCCTTGAGCGGGCGCCGTGTGAAGCCGATTCCTCCCCATACGGCGAGCACTGGTGTCTCCCCTCTGAGAAGGAGAGTATCATTCGACCGAGGGAACGAATCATCGCCGAATTGCTTTGGGGGTCCAATGGCCGCCATATCTTTTATTTGCCAATTCCTTTGAAGATTGACTTGTCTTGTCGAGGGGGCGCTCACGTGGCCGAGTATGTGGGATAAAGGAAAAGTAACAGGGTGTGAGATATATGAGGAGAGGAGGGGATCGCAACAGTGAACTACCTGCAAATGAGGAGTGAATACGCTGTTCTCATGCCTGTGGTATACCGATTGTTTGAAGTTGGCATGTGCAGCAACGTAATACCTCGACTCAGACCTCAAGGATAAATCCTCCGATATTCCAGGAGCCTCAGTGCTAACCTCCAGTCACACCCGACCCTTAGATGGCACCAGGTAAGACCCAGTCTGGGACTTGTTGGGTGGGCATGGGTGGCGCCACCGCTTGCCGTGCCACCTCGGGATATACTTTGACTCTTGCAGGGGTTCCGTTAGAAGGTGCCACTACAAGGCAAGGGGATATCAAAGTTTCCCTCATTCTGTCGTGTAGGACGGGCTCTTCAGAACCATGCGTTATCTCTGTGTTGCCACTGCTGTGAAACTCTGCAGCCTTGCTCATTCCTACCACTGGGTGCGGCACATGGACAACTTACGATTGTAACGCCGGATGGTGGGATGTGCTATAGAGGGCTATATGGAGCAATGTTTTGAAACCTAATTTGATGCACAAACAAATACGTACTAGAGTTATCCTGAGATCTTGCAGTCGAGCCATCTATCTAATGCCTTGTGCTCAGCCGTGGCGGTTGGTTGGGTTTGGTTGGGTCCGGACGGTCGGGGCTATGTCGAGGTGATCTCTCTTCTGTACTTCCAGCGAGCTTGTGGACCTCTACTTTTTTGAGCACCCAAGATAGTCTCGACAACTAGAAGCCCAGATATAGGGCTAGATGCGATGACGAAGGGATTATTTGCCAATTGAGAGACGGGGTAACGCATTCATGCCGACGATACGAACGCGACTGTGTCCAGCTGAGATTTTCCTTGATGCATGTCTATTACTCTGACGGTACACAGAATGATGCCCAAACCGTTTGCATACGAAAGAAGAAAAAAAAAGAAGAAAAAAAACAGAGGGTGAATGATAAGACTTGAATGTATACTGGCGGGGTTTGCCCACTTTTCCTCAAGGACCAAGAATGTACACCTGACAAGAGAATAATATATGTGTCTGAAAAGAATATGAATTTTAGTCTGATCTCATTGTGCAACTATATCCTTGAAGCAGCCTGTTTGTTCAATCATGGACAGGAGACAACCTTGCAAATCATCACCAAAGCAACTCCTTCTTCGATCCGCCCTCAACATCAGGGCCATTCTGGAATCCGCATGTAACCTCGAACTCCCTTTCTCATTCGAATTTGTGTTCGGCTTCCAGCTGCATTCCCACACCTGCGCCAGTCATGAAACCCATAGCCGATGCCGTGCCGACGTACTTGAGCTTAGAGGCACAGTCGCCGGCCGCGAAGATGCCGCGCTGTGAAGTCTCTTGAAAGGCGCCGAGCTCGACGTCGCCATTCGCGTCCAGTCCCACGCCGAGCTGCTCCGGCAGCACACTGGCCTGCTCAGTACCGGGATGGTAAACGACGAAGGCAAGCTCGTGTGCGCCGACGCCGTCTTCCAAAACGACGCGCAGATTTCGTTCACCTTGTCCCTCCAGCTTCTCCAGGCGCTCGATGACGGCCGCCTCGACAGTGGTGCCCGGCACCATGGCCGCGATATCGCGCAACTGTGCCGCCACGCGCGTGTTGCCATGGGTATAGAGGCGGACACGCGACGCGAGCTGCTTGCAGGAACGAAGCACACGCAGCACGGTCGAAGGTTCCGCGAACTCCTCAATTGCCAAGATGCCTGCCTCCTTGGCGCCGCGGTGCTCGTAGCCCTTGCACAAGAGGCAGTGTAGAACCCCCTGGCCCCAGCAGTCATCGAACCCGTCGATGGCTGGAAAGAGCTGTCGCGAGCCGGTGGCAAGGACAATTTTGCGCCCTCTGAACTTCTTGCCGGCGGCATCACGGGCCTCGAACACGGCGTCAGGGCCGGCTTCGTGCCTCCGGGTAACGGTGACAACCTCATGGTCCACCAAGGTGCATAGGTCGCCGTATCTCAAGGCCAACTCGGCGCGGGCGGCGTTCCGAAAGTCAATCGGGCTGCGGTGGTCCCATGTAGCCACCATGTGCATCTTGAGCCCCGGCTTGTTTCGGAGTTTGCTTGAGTCGAACAGGGCGACGGTGTGGTTCTGTCGGCATAGCGAAAGGGCGGCGGCGAGGCCTGCTGGGCCGCCACCCACAACAATCGCATCAACGATTTCCGTGTCGGTTGTCATTTTGAACCCCGTTTAATTCTACTAATTCACCTCTACCAATGCACTAACCGGGCCCTATTGCGGGTCACTGCAGTTCTATATAATGCGAGGTGAGTTCCTATAGGGCAGATGTAGGTGGCACGACATCGTGGCACGTCGCGTGGGACCACTCCCAAGATGGGTAGCAAAGTAGCCACCACGCCTATGTTGCTCTCTGTTCTCCTCCCTATCCGTCAACATGACCTCACTTTCAGGTGGTAACATAGAGTGTTTCCACCGAAGAGTTTATGCAGTCTCAACAGGGAAGTCCAAGTGGAAATCGAGTCATGAGCTGTAAGTGGCCGCCGCAAAGTCTTGCTGTGGACCCCTATGAACCGAGCTCTCGCCAAGGATATATCCGTCCGTGGCGGGGGATTTGTATGTGAAAAGCAAATTCCCCAATGGACCATGTCCCTGGAATATTACGACCCTTACTAAACTCATTACTAGCCAGCTGGTGTACTTGTTCGAATTGGCATCACTGGCACACCGGCACCACAGTTCAATATAACGAACGAGAAGTCGTCCAGGAAAACCCACACAACTCGACGAGGACAAGCTATGTCTTCCTTTCTAGAGCCAACGTGGCTGAAGCCTGACAACAACGAAGTTGGCGATGAACGCCTGGTGCTACTCTCGCAGGACTATGAGACAAAAAGCTGCAACGCGACGGCTTACTCTGTAGACGATGGGAGCATCTTGGGAAGCTCGGAGTCTCTCGCCTCTGTTTCGGTCGATGAAGACGCTTTGCGAGAAATGTGGGCTGATGTACTAGATCTCGACCCTGAAGAGATCACGTCCGAGTCGCACTTCTTCGAGCTCGGTGGTGACTCGCTCGCGGCGGGTGAGCTAGCGGTATTGGCTACTCAACGGGGAATGTCCCTCTCTCGCACGCTGATATTCAGGGCGCCCACATTAGCCGATATGGTCACTCTCATCTCGTCCGCCGACGCATCTCCAACAACAGAATCGGTCGAATATGCCCCCTTTGGCTTGGTGGACGGAGATGTGGTCCTGGCACGACAGAGCGCCGCAGAACAGTGCGGCGTGAGGCTCGACGACATCGAGGACCTATACCCGACTACCGCATTGCAAGCTGGGCTTATGGCTAGCTCTCTAGCCCAACCGGGCACATACGTGTCTACGTGGACCTTCAAGGCTCAGCAACTGCTAGATCCGATGTGGCTTTGCCGCATCTTGAAGCGGACCGTAGAGAAGCTGCCGATTCTGCGGACCGCCTTGACGACGTCGACAAAACACGCCTTTGTGCAGGTCGTCCTGTACAAGCCAGCGGTGGTGAATGTGGTTCGAGTTCCTTCGTTGCAGAACCTAAATCCCCAGTCACGCAGACCTGAGATGTCAGTCGGAACACCTCTCACGAAGATCGAGATTATCATCCCCGAGGACGGCGACAACACGCTTGTTCTGTGGCACGGTCACCACGCCGCCCATGACATGGTCGCCCTCAACCTGATTGCGGGCCACATCAGTGACATCGTATCCGGCTCCGAGGTCCTCCTTTCCCCGCCTAGCTTTGCTTCCTTCGTCGCACATAGCCTCGATGTCCGCAGGAACCCTGAGTGGAAGAACTTCTGGTCGAAACAGTTCGAAGGATGCCCAGCGCCGTTTTTTCCACACAGCGTCGAAAACGCGTCTTTCAAGACGAATGAGCGGCACATACGTCCCCTCTTACACCTAAACCCCAGATTCGCCTTTACCGTGGCCAATGTTGTCCGCGGCGCGTGGGCATATCTACTAAGCTGCTATGAAAACGCAGACGACGTCGTCTTCGGCGTTACAAATGGAGGCCGATATGCTCCGGTGTCGCAGTGTGCTCGCATCGTTGGGCCTACAATAGCAACGACGCCGATGCGGGTCCGTTTAAGCCGCTGTGATACTATTGCAGACTTCCTACAGCAAATCAGCGTGCAAGCGGTCGATATCAACTCTTTCGAGCAGGTCGGCCTGCCGCTCATCCAACAACTTGGGCCGGACGCTCACCGGGCAGTCGGCTTCCGTACTCTCCTCAACGTGCAGACGAGCGACGCGTCCCGTTCTAGTCAATTGCTCGTGCCGGCGGACGCTGGCCAGGCCGATCCTCTTGATTATGCACTCGTCTTGGAGTTGTTCCCTCGCGATGGCGACGTGACGCTACTATCACTATCTTATGACAACACGGTCCTTGGGCACGACCAGGTGGTCCAAGTAGCGGCGCAGCTTGAGCAAGTCATGCGATTCTTGATGAATAACCCGGAGAAGACTCTCAACGACATGGCCGGTATCAGTCCGGAGGAGAGCCGAGACGCGGTGGAGAAGGCCGGCCCCACCGCCGAAAGCATCCGGCCGTTCGGTCTTGTCTCCGCCCCGGCGCACCAAATTAAAAAGCATGCCGCTGTGGAATGTGGCGTCCTCGAGGATGCCATCGAAGACGTTTACCCCTGCACGTCGGCTCAAGCCGGCCTCATGAAGGTCTCTTTACAACACCCCACGGCCAACATCTCCCGTGCCGTGTTCGCTGTCCGTGACGACTTGGCTGACGCTGTTGTTTCTGGTGTATGGAATACACTCTACCGCCGGGCCCCTATCCTTAGAACGCGGTTCTTCCAGGCTCGGAGGATCACGTCCGGATCCGCATCATACAACGAGACGCAGTTACAGCTCTTGCAGGCCGTCATTGACGAAGACCTTGAGTGGAGAGAGGGTCACAATCTGCAGGAATATCTGGCAGTGGATCGCCAGCTGCCATTCGGCCTGGGCCAGGCACTGACACGCTTTGCGTTGATCCGAGATGGGCCTGGCGGGAAGGTGAAGTTCGTTGTCATGACGGCTCATCAAGCTGTCTATGATCGGTCCTGGTCCCGAGCAATGCTGCAAGTGCTTGACGGCGCCACATCCACCACTGGTGTTGATGATGACTTGGCCGCCTATCCTTACAACTCGTTTTTGAGTCATATGTTACAGCCCTCTCAAGAGGAATTCAACGCATTTTGGGTCCAGGCCCTTAGAGATTGTCTGACACCCCCTTTCCCGGAACTACCGGCTGGCCATGAGCCGCTCACGACGGCCAGCGCGCGCAGGGAGATCGCGCTGCCTGCGGCTGCCTTGAGCTCCCGGGACCAGTTCATGCCTTCAACATTTCTCCTCTCCGCCTGGGCCGTCATGCTCACCCAGTACTACGACTCCAACGACGTGGTCTTTGGCGTCGGTGTAAGCGGTCGCCCTGCCGGTATCACGGAGGGCTCTCCGATCCTTGGACCGACACTTTCCAACGTGCCTCTGCGAATTGCAATTAAAAATCAAGATGCTACCATCGGTGATTTCCTGCAGTTGGTTCAGCAGCAGCACCTTGCTGCGACGGCCCACGCCCAAAATGGATTCCGCGATATCCAAAACAATGGCGATGACTCTTGCGCCGCTGCTTGTCGTTTCCAGAACGTCTTCGTTGTTCATGACTCGCCTGACAGTGAAGCATCCGACGACAGCCACCCGGCGTTCCAACAGATCAACGCATCACCAACTCACGACACCAGAGCGGCCCCTGCCGATGTAATTCACAACTTCGGTCTCGTAGTTGAAGCATCGCTTGTTAAGAACACAGTCCAAGTAAGCATGAGCTTCGACCCCTCCGTCCTGGAGCCAGTTCAAGTTCGACGCCTTCTCTCTCACTACGAGCACGTCCTCCTTCAGCTGTGTGCATCGGAATCCGCGCAGACGTGCCAGATCGCATCTATTAACCACGTTCCTGACGCACACTGGGCGGAACTGCTCTCATGGGCCGAGGGCGTTCCACCTCCCGTGCATCGCACCGTCCACGGACTCTTTGAGGACATGATCGCAGCCCAACCTGACGCTCCGGCCATCTGCGCCCGCGACGGCGAGTGGACTTACTCGCAACTAGACGACATCTCGGAGAGGCTTGCGAGAAGGCTAGTGTTGCTGGGCGTTGGGCCGGGCACTTACGTACCCCTCTTGTTCGAAAAGTGCGGCCTCGCCATCATCGTGATGTTGGCAATCCTCAAGGCCGGAGCCGCCAGCGTCGCCCTCGACCCGAGCCACCCCCCGGAGCGGCTCAGAAACCTCATTGGCGGCATGGGCGACTGCATGGTTCTCTGCAGCGGTGAGAACTGCGAATTGGGCTTTGCGATGGGCTCCCGGGTTCTCGTCATCGACTACCATGTCCTCAAAGACCTCTCCGAACTGCCTCATCAGCCGCGCCTCGGCCGCGAGAAACCTGTCTCACCAGAGAGCACCGCCTTCGTCATGTTCACGTCTGGATCGACGGGCATGCCAAAGGGAATTCTCATCCCGCATCAATCCTTTGCCAGCAGTATTCGGGGCCATTCCAAGGTGCTCCGCTTCTCTACGGGCCCTGGATCCCGCAACTTCCAATTCACAGCCTACACTTCGGATGTGAGCATCGGCGAGATCTTCACGTCGCTCGCCGTCGGTTCTTGCGTTTGCGTTCCATCTGACTGGGATCGCAAAAACGACTTGGCCGGCTCCATGCGGGACATGGGCGTCAACTGGGCCTTCTTCACTCCGAGCGTAGCGACGCTGCTCACCCCATCCGAGGTGCCAGCTTTACGCACACTTGTGTTCGGTGGCGAAACGGCAACACCGGAGAACTTCGAAACCTGGTCACAGTCCTTGTACCTCATCAACAGCTTCGGCCCAGCAGAATGCTCTATCTGGACCAATTGTATCCCGCGTCCAGTGACGCTGGATGATTTTGGCAGCAATATCGGCTACGGCGTCGGCTGCGCGACTTGGATTACGGACCCGGCCGATTACAACCGCCTGCTACCTATTGGATCTGTTGGCGAGATGCTCGTTGAAGGCCCGAACCTGGCCAGCGGGTATTTGAATGAACCCGTCAAGACCAGTCAGGCGTTCGTGTCGAACCCGGCTTGGATGTCCGCCGCAGGCCGTACGTCCATGAGGCTGTATAGAACTGGTGATCTCGCGCGCTACCTCCCTAACGGCATGGCCCAGTTCCTGGGCCGCCGCGACCACCAAATCAAGCTCAGAGGCCTACGCATCGAGCTGGGTGAGATCGAGCACCAGATCCGCACCCGGCTCCCCGACGACATGCTGGTAGCCGTCGATGTCGTTAACCCTCACCCGGCCGGCTCGGCTCAGATATTGGCGTCCTTCATAGCTCCGAAGGAGTCAGTCGCTTCTACAAATGTTGACTCTGCTGTAGTGAGCAAGCCGAACGACGATGCTGCCATCACGCCGCCAGAGAAGCAGAAAGCCCTGTCTCTGCTGCTGACCGAGAACTCCGACCGGTTCGTCAGCGCTCTGCGTGGTCTCGAGGGCGCACTGAGAGACGCGCTACCCACCTACATGGTGCCCTCAGCTTTCGTTCCCCTCCATGAGATGCCACTGACGGCCTCAGCGAAGACTGACCGGAAAGCGTTGAAGCTCCTCGCCTCCATGGTCACCGCGGAGGAGTTGGGCCGCTTAGGCGCCGTGACACGATCCAGGCAGGCACCTAGGACTGTCATGGAGCACTGTATTGCGAGGCTGTGGTCAGCTGCCCTCGGGCGCAGCCTCGAGCTCAGCGTGCAAGACAGTTTCTTCCGAGTAGGCGGCGATTCGCTCTCTGCCATGCGCCTCGTCTCCTTCGCTAGAAAGGAAGGCGTCGTGCTGTCCGTTGAGCAGGTCTTCAAATACCCGATACTCCACGATATGGCTGAGCTAGCTCTCTTGGAGGATAATGAGGACAGGGACGAGGAGCAGGAGAAACAAGGTCATGGTGCTGAGGCGGGCTCTGGGCTTCTCCGGGGAGATGTCGCCGAATTTGCACTCCTAGATGGTGACGAGGCCAGAGCTAGGGCTTCCAAGTCTGCCTCGGAGCAGTTGGGGGTCGACGAGGACAGCATCGAGGATATTTATCACTGCACGCCTCTCCAAGAAGGCCTACTGGCCCTGTCCCAAGACGCACACGGCAGTTACGTCGCCCGCTCGGTGTACGAGCTGCCACCAAACATTGACCTACAGCAGTTCGAGTCCGCCTGGGCCTCGGTAGTCGCCAGCTGGCCCATCCTGCGGACGCGATTCTTCCAGTGGCACGACGCAAGTGGAGCTTCTCGCATGATGCAAGCCGTGGTCAAGTCCAAGACGCGATGGAGTCGGTCTCGGGGCCTGCACCAGTACCTCAAGCTCGACCAGCGCGATCGGATGCAGGTTGGAGATCGCATGCTGCGGCTGGCTGCTTTCCGCGACACGGCTGACCAAAAAAACTACTTCGTTATGACGCTACACCACGCCGTATATGATGGCTGGATGGTGGGACTCCTTTTTGCGGCCATTCGGCGCGCCTATCTTGGCCTGGAGAAGTTGAAGATAGCTCCGTTCAACGCCTTCGTGAACCACCTGGTAGGTCGGGACCATGAACGAAGCCAGAAGTTCTGGCAGGGTTACATCGGCGACGCGTCGCGCCCGTCGTGGCCAGAACTGCCCTCACTCGACTTCCGGCCCAAGTCCTCGGCCGTGACCAAACGAACCTCAGCCCTGCCGCCAAACTGGCAGCAGAACTTCACCCCGACGGCACTGGTGCGGTTGGCGTTCGGCATCCTGCTCGGGGCGTACGGGGCCACCGACGACGTAGTCTTTGCTTCGACCGTTTACGGGCGGGCCTTCGGCCGGGGCTCGGCCGAGATGGTGGCCGGCCCCACCCTCGCTACGGTTCCGGTCCGGATCCGTATCGGCGACCGGGACCGGAAGCTGCATGAACTCCTGGCCGGGGTCCAGGCTGATGGGTCGGACATGCTTGCGCATGAGCAGGAGGGTATGCAGAGCATCAAGCGGTTCAACCGCGAGGCCCTCGCCAAGATTGACGCCCAAAGCCTGCTCGTTGTCCAGATTGACCAGCCTTCTCACAATATTGTCGACCAGCAGCCAATTCAGGACGACAAGGCGGCAGAGCTGGCTCTGAAGCCGGTCAGTCTATCTGGTTTAGGCAATGGCTTTCTCAGCATCGCCCTGGTGCTAGAGGCCACCGTTTCGGGCGACGAGGTGCGCCTCCTCGCAACGTTTGATGACCGAGTTCTCTCGCAACGGCAAACCGAGAGATTCCTGCAGCAGATGTCGCATATCCTGTACCAACTGTGCAATGCCTCCGCGGACCAGACAGTGGCCGACCTGGAGCTAATTCCACAGGAGGATTTGGAAGAAATTCTTTCTTGGAATGCAGTCGTTCCAGCGCCCACACGTTCGTTGGTGCACGAGCTATTCGCTGCGCGAGCCCGTGAGCAGCCCGACGTGGAGGCCCTCGTCTCTTGGGAGGGATCACTCACGTACCAGCAGCTAGATGACATTTCAAGCCGGCTAGCGGCCCATTTGTGGACATCATGCGGTCTCCGGGCCGGCATCCGTGTGGCGCTCCTCTTCGAGAAGAGCCTGTTCGCGGTGGTGGCCATGTTAGCCGTCCTCAAGATCGGCGCGGCCAACGTCGCGTTGAACCCCAGCCACCCACCAGACCGCTTGCGATCGCTTATCGATGATGTTGACGCCGAATTTATCCTTTGCAGCGCAACTTACCAAGGTCTCGCCCAAGACATTAGTCCCGGAGGCTTCTTCCGCGTCGGGCCGTCAATGTTGATAGGCGATGTCCTCCAGGGCGAGAACGGAGCACGAAATATCACACCGGATGATGTATCCTTTCTCCTCTTCACCAGTGGCAGCACCGGCAAGCCCAAGGCCATCATGATCGACCATGTCGCCTTTTGTAGCAGCATCAATGGCCACGGCGAGATCCTATGCTACCGCCAGGGTTCACGCAACCTTCAGTTCACGGCCTACACGTCGGACGTGAGCATCGGCGAGATGTTTACCTCGCTCAGCCGCGGCGCCACCGTCTGTATCCCATCAGACCATGAGCGTATGAACGACTTGGCGGGGGCAATGGAGCGCATGCGAGTGGACTGGGCGTTCCTAACCCCCAGCGTGGCCTCCCTTCTTGACCCCAACCATGTGCCAACGCTCAAGACACTCCTGTTCGGTGGCGAATCTGCTACAGTAACCAATGTCAAGACATGGGCTTCTCGGCTTCACCTCATCAACAGTTTCGGCCCGGCTGAGACGTCAATCTGGAGCCACGCACACCCTCACTTTAAGGAGAACGGTGACGGCACCGACATCGGGTGGTCTGTAGGCTGCGCGACCTGGATCGTGGACCCGAGTGACTCCAACAAGCTGATGCCCATCGGTGCCATCGGCGAGCTGCTGGTGGAGGGACCGAATGTGGCGGCAGGGTACTACAAGAACCCGGAGAAGACGGAGGCGGCCTTCCCGAAGGGCCTCCCCTGGATCCCGTCCGGCCGCGAAAGCAACAGAATATACCGGATGGGCGACCTCGCCCGATGGCTGCCGGACGGCCGCGTGCAGTTCCTCGGTCGCAAAGACGGGCAGGTGAAGCTCCACGGACAGCGGATCGAGGTGGGAGAAGTCGAACACAACATCCGCATCGCCCTCGGGGACAATGGCGCTGAAGTAGCCGTCGAGATGATTAAGAACCCGAACGATGCAACCGACTCACGCCTGATGGCTTTTATCAACTGCACGCCGGCCAACGAGCCGCAAGACCGCGACCACACTGCGATAGTCACAGACGAAGCTGAGCTCAAGCGCTTTCAGGAGCTCACCGCCGATCTCCGGGAGAAGCTGGCCAAGCAGCTCGCCTCCCACATGGTGCCCAGCTTCATCGTACCCCTGAGCAGCATGCCGCTCAACGCGTCGGCTAAGACAGACCGGAAGCTGCTCTGCGCCCTCGTAAGCGAATTGAATTCCTCCCAGCTCGCTTCCTTCTCGCTGTCGTCTTCGCAGGAGATACGGCCCCCGCAGAGCCCAATGGAGAAGCTCCTGCACACCATGTGGTGCTCGGTCCTTGGCCTGGCTCCTGGTGACTTTGGCACCGAGGCCGACTTCTTTAAGTGTGGAGGTGACTCCATCGCAGCTATGAAGATAGGCTCTCTCGCCCGCGCCGCCAACGCCTCCCTGTCTGTCCAGGACATGTACGAATATCCGCAACTCGGGGATCTGGCTCGCGCAATTGAGGAGAGGGTATACCGCCCCGTCACCGGTCCGACTGAGATTCCCGCCTTCTCCCTTCTACCGTCGTCTTTGCACGCCCGAGTTGAAGCGTTAGTCGCACAGGCGGCCGACAACTGCTCAGTCGCACCCGACGAAGTCGTCGATATCTACCCCTGCACGCCAACACAGCGCGCCCTCATCGCGAGAACCTTGACCTGCCCGAACGCGTACTGGCTGCACAATGTCTTCGAGATCCCGGCTCAAATGGACACCGCCAGATTAGAGAAGGCTTGGGAACAAGTCGTCGCCGCCCACGCCATCCTGCGCAGCCGAGTCTTCACCACCGACGATGGCATGCTGCTACAAGCCGTCCTCCGTTCCACGGATGCTATCCAGCACGCCGATACACCGTCCATCCAGGAAATACTTGGCGCTAACCGCGCCCACGGACTGATCTACGGGCAACCGCTGCTGCGTTCCACGCTCGTCAACGAAGTTGGGGGGCAGCGCTACTTGGTACTGACGCTACATCACTCCATATACGATGCCTGGTCGTTGACACGGCTCTTTTCGCTGCTAGAGAGTGCGTATGAGCGTCTTGCCACTCCCCCAGAGAAAACCAAGGACACGGCTGGGGCATACAGCGAAGTAGGCTTCAACCAGTTTGTGAAGTCCATCATGGAACAGGATCAAGCCATGGCGCTGGACTTCTGGGCTAAATTCCTCAAGGGTGTGGACACGAAGCCGCTTGTGCCGCCAGGGAAGAAGTGCGAGGCCAACACCATCTTGCGGCATAAGATGATGCTATCACGTACCCCCGAATCCGGCACCACCGGAAACAACAGGGCCGGAGCTCCTCCGCGTGTCACGCACGCCGTCATGACTTACGCCGCCGTCGCTTTGGCCCTCCACAATCAGCGGCAGGCGCAAGACACCGTCCTACGCCTCGTGTCGACCGGCCGCATCACCGCAGCGATGCCAGACATTGAGGACCTCGTCGGGCCGACGGTAACGAGCGTTCCGCTCCGGATCCAACACAGCGCTGGCAACCTGCACGAGTACCTGGCCCACGTACAGGCACAGGTACGACGCATCATGCCCTTCGAGCAAACCGGCTTTGACGAGGCATCCGGCGTCCACGCCGAAGCCGAGCGGGCTTGCCGCGGCGCTCCGCAAATCATCGTTCACCCGCACGATCCCTACACGGAGCAACCTGCGGCTGGCCTGGGCCTCCGGCGCCGCGAGCTTTCGGCTCTCAACGATGACGACAGCATCCCCTTCACTATGGACATCTCGCTGCAAGTCCAGGGCAAGACCCTCGAAGCCCTTGACCTCCGCGTCGTTTTCGATAGCAATCTCATCCCCGAACATGATGTCCGCCGCCTCGTCGCCGAGCTGGAGGTCATCATAAGCCGTATCTCCTCGGCCATCTCGAGCAGCGGTGGAAACCCGGCTGCGCTGACAGATATTATTCCAGCGGAGAAAGACAGTGTCATGATTATAGACTTGGAGAGACACATGACAGTGGCCCAAAACGAAAGCTAGGCTCGACTATTTTATAGATGATGCGCTGGGGAAAAGAATGGCTCTACCGAGTGATAAGAGAGAAAGGGAGTAATAAGAGGGCTTTGTTTACGGGGCTAAGTTTTGAGATTTGGTGGCGCTATGGCATCGATTAATGTAGCTTTAGAATACAATCAGTCGCGTCTGTGTATCGTATTGCAATATTTAAACTCTTGGGAAGTGAGCCATAAACTACAACCTATCGAGGTCAACTTTAATCGAGTGGATCAGTTTCAGCTCCTTTACAGTTTGAGTAAGACGAGGCATAGCTCACGATTTTGCTGCCGTTGGCGGGACGGGGAGACGACAAGACGGGTGCATCTCTATGGTTAGATTTTGGTCTAAGAAATATAATACTTGTCTGTTGCAGGGTAAGTGTGTGCAACCGTAGAGCGACGTTGCATTAAGGAAGGAAAACGTGACTGGACTAAAAGAGAAAAAACGGAACTACGCCTAGAGAAACAGATGGTTCTGGAGCACGACAGGTGTGAGGGACGGGCATGAGAATATTCTTCTCTTTACGAAGGTGCTATCGACCAATGTAGCGATATTATTTATGACTTATCGTTACCTTGCCGCTTTGTTTGTGGGTACCGCTTACTCTTTATGAAGTCAGTGTAGTCTTCAAGAGTGAGGTCAGTATTAGTGCTGCAGTCGAGAGATCTTGTCAGACTGCTACGTAGATTGTTAAATGAAGATATAAGATACCCTATTTTTAACAAATTAAATTTGACGAAAGTATATGCTGAACCTATCAGCTGTATTCCCTGGGGGGGCGGATGGGTTGAGCAGCGGATGCACGCAGCCTATCGACGGCGGCTCAGCTGCACGGCGGTGAGCGAGGGAACGACGGCTGCAGGGAGGTGGATATGAGATGATAACGGAGTCAGAGAGCCCATGCAGTGGGCACATGGTCCGTCTCTACAGCGTCAGAACTAGTTCCGGTGTGTTGTTGTTGCAGTCGTAGTAGGTTGCAGCTGTTTGGTGCTGGCGCTTATTGCAAGGGGAGGTTGACTATCTGCATAGCCAGTAGCGGTACAGTGATAGCGACACTGTGTAACCGCGATGTCTAGCGTGTGTCGGATACAGTGCCGTCTTGGTACTGACACATTATCTATACCTCGTACAAAACATGTTCGGATGGATGCCTCTGCTGTTGTAACCCGCAACCTGGTAACATGCATCGTAGCACCGTCCCAAAAAGTATCAGGCGCCCGTCGCTATCTCTGTTTCCTCCAGAAAAATCTTGATTCGAATACGCACCACGATGCGGCTCGCCGAGTTGCATCCCTCGTCAACTTTCCGCCCCGAGTGATGTTTTTCCACCTCGGCTACGAACGTCGAAACTTCCGTCCAGCTATCAATTTCACCCTCTGTCGTCTCCTCCATCCTCTCTGTCGTCTCCATCTTCTCCACCGCAGCTCAAACCTCGGATACAGTACCTCCAGATCCCGCCAGTCCATACGGAGCATGGCCGTGTATACTGTGTCATCCGTCGCCAACCTCGTTGGCGTTAATATTCAGGGCCCCGTCTCGCACCCAAAGCGGAGAATAGATCCCCCAAGTATCTTACCGGGAAGCGCTTGTGCCACTCCCTGGCGGCAAAGAGCAGGTTGTACCGTCGCTCGCCAAGGCCCGCTCTTCCGTCATCCCGCTTCGCTCTCAGGCCTCCCGGC
This sequence comes from Ilyonectria destructans, assembly GCA_020740775.1. Taxonomy (NCBI): domain Eukaryota; kingdom Fungi; phylum Ascomycota; class Sordariomycetes; order Hypocreales; family Nectriaceae; genus Ilyonectria; species Ilyonectria destructans. Next base: position 629,841 of record JAHEWK010000014.1, read on the forward strand.
TTGCAGATTACGGCTTGCCGCTTGCCATGGGACTGGAGACACGAAAACGAGGACACTCGAGCCTCTTGCCAAAATACCGCATTCGTGTTATCGCGAGCCTCTGCGCCCGTGTCCACCGCCCCCCCATCCTCCAGTCAATCCGTCCCCTCTCTATAATGTACCCGGGGTTGAGTCGTCAAAACGGGGGTGACTCTCCGGGGTATCTGTCGGAGTGATTCCAGGCCCATAACGGCTTCGAGCATGCCGGAGGTGGTGTTAGACTGCCGATGCAGGCGGCAACTACATCCGTGATGAAGCTAGGCGACGTGTAAGATGAACGATTCAGGCATTCAGCCCAGATCCTCGCCGTATAGCCAACCACGGCAAGCGGCATCCACGGGCAGGGCTATGAGTAACTGTGAATCGGAATCGGGAAGGCATGCCGCCCACAAATATATAAAGCGTTTGAACTTCCTCGAAAACGGGAGCTTCTCCTCATTTCCACCCAGCTCCTCTTATCCCCAGTTCACTATCACTAATATCCTCTCCAATACCAAGAAGACTGCTAGCCTTTTGTCACATTACTCGCCATGGTCCCCTCCGCCATTACGCCCGAGGCCTCTCCAGAGCGTGAGATCTACGCCAAGAAGCCTATCCAGGCCCGCTCTCACCGCAGTTCCGTCTCCTCTATCAAGTTGAACGACGGCAACGCCATCCCTCAGGTCGCCCTCGGCGTCTACAAGGCCCCCAATGGCCAGGAAACTGAGGATGCCGTCACTGCCGCTCTTGATGCCGGCTATCGACACATCGATTCGGCTGCTCGCTATGCCAACGAGGAGGCCTGTGGACGTGCCATCCGCCGCTGGCTCGAGCGGACTGGCACTCCTCGTGATGAAGTCTTTGTCTGCTCCAAGCTCTGGGACGCTGACCACGGCTTCGAGGCCACCTTCAACGCATTGTGCGAATCTCTGGACAAGTTTGGCCTTGACTACCTTGACTTGTACTTGATCCACTCTCCTGCCGAAGATGAGGAGAAGCGCCTGGAGAGCTGGCGTGCTCTCGAAACTGCCCAGCGTCTCGGCAAGGTCAAGTCCATTGGTGTCTCCAACTTTGGCGTCAGCCACATCGAGAGCCTGCTCCAGAACGCCCGCGTGGTCCCCGCCGTCAACCAAGTCGAGGTCCACCCCTTCTGCCAACGCCAGGCTTTGGTCGAACTCTGCAACGAGAACGGCATCAAGATTGAGGCTTACTCACCGCTTGCCCGGGGCAACAAGCTCCAGGACCCTACCATCTGCGCCATTGCTGAGAAGTACGGAAAGACATCTGCCCAGGTCCTGCTCAACTGGAGCGCTTCTCGCGGCAACGTTGTTCTGCCCAAGAGCTTGACTGCTCATCGCATCCAGAGCAACTTCGAGAGCTTTGACTTCAAGCTTGCCGCAGATGATGTTGCTGTCATTAACAACCTCGAGGAGAACTATGTCACTGGCAGCATGCACAAGTCTCACGATTAAATGAATTTTGTGACACTGCCCGAATGGTTTCATGAAAACACCGGGATATGGTTAGATAGACCCAGGGGAATGCCCATCCAACGCATGGCAATTGGGATTGCTTGATGCAAGGATACATCAATCAACGCGTCGACCGTATGGGAGCACTGGGCCACTTCTCCGCGGTCTCGTCCGATTTCTTTTTTACTCTTGGGTTTACATGCAGCAAGTAGAATTAGAATGGGTCAGGAGTTTCTTTATTTGGAAAGGACCGACAATGCGGTGGCTACTGTTGTGGCACACATAGATAGTTGCAGCACACAATAGACGTTAGAAGGAACCAATGATGATGTTTCCGTTAATCTTCATGCCGCTCAACCGGCCCGGTGCCACGCAAAACTGCATCGAGTGAATTTCTACGGTTTCATGCAAGGAATCCTCGCTGGTGGATTTGGTGTTATCGCACTTAATCATTCGCGGCGGTTTGTCCGTCGGTAACCATGACGTAGCTTGCAGATTAGGAAGCGGCTCAAGGGATCCCGGGAGCCAGGTTAAAAGAATAGTAAAGGCCCACAAGGCGGGTCAGGGTTCTCGGATGGCAAGTCGGCCAAGCAGGAGGTGGCTTTGCCGCTCGCTGCGACTGCGGCTGGGCTGCAGTGGGCTGGATTTCCCCATCTCGTTCTCGCTTTCGCAGGCAGACAAGTCCTTCTGCATGTGATGGCTCACGTGATGGAACGCGAGCAGTTATCGTGAGTTTGGGGGTGAGGAGAACAAGGAGATGGAGAACCGGTGCGTCAGGTTGGTCATGTGATGTATGAGAAGCTGCAGATGGACATTCTAAAAGGGAGCAAAAATCTGTAGCATTCTAATTGACAAAGCGTATCTGCAACTTATAGTCCTCCATATATATCTAGACTACTAAAATACTTGTCGTAGTTGGTCTGGTCTAACAGGGGTTCAGCAGTTGTCTACAGTGATTTCCAGAGTCTTTGGGGTGGTATAGGGTAAGTGTATCGTGATGGGCATCAAAACACAAGTTGAGGGATGGGTCCAGTTGTGAAGCCAAAAAGTTTAATCTCTAAATTCCAAGGCTAATAAATTACCTTGGAAAGTAAGCGGAAACCATGGTGGTTACAGGGTTTGTTCGTTCCTATGCTCTTATGCTACTTGCGCCAGCCCATAATAACACCCCGTCCGCCAACTCCATCCCAAAGCACAATCTTGGTCCAAAACAAAACACCCCGCCTTTCATTTCATTCAATGCCATGTTCGCCTTGCTTCCCTCGGATCCCTTTCCTTGCGGTGCTTCCCACATCCCTATAGGGTCGAAGTTCGCATGATTCCACCTTCCTTGGGGCTTCTCCCGTTCCGGTAGCACCACAGTCGGCTGAGATCCTTTACCCTGACTTCGCCGGCGAGCTTCTTCTTTGAGAGGCCGTGAACCTCCACCGGGGTTGAGATTTCACCAGTTCCAAAGCCATGTGTGCCGGCCCAGCTAATCTCAAATGCCTCACGGGCATTAGCCATCGCATCACCCTCCTCGCCGATCTTTATGACTTCGTTCATGAACTCGTTGTTGTCGTCAGCTCCATCGTACATTTTGGTCTTCTCGTTGAACTTCAGCGGGAACATGCCGTCGAGGTAATGCTGGTTTAGTTGATGGCCTCCACGTCCATTGGCACGAGCGAACAGCCTGCCGAGAAAGCGAGGAAGCTCTCTTGAGCCCATGCGATTCGTTGCAAAGTGAAGGACGCCCCACATCGCGACAAAATCGGTGTTGTGAGCGTAGTGTTCGATATGGCCAATGGCCCTATCCTTGGCAGCTGAGACAGAACGACTTGAAGAGAAAGATGGAGCCTTCTCCAGAGTGGGAGGGATGTGAACCTTGATTCCTTGTTTGGTTTCCTGCGGGCTGCCGGCGGGAGATTCATAGGTCGTTTCGGTCATTACGGTGTTCATTGCGGTCCAAGGCTTGTGGGAAAGAACTTGGGATGTGATATGGCGATGTGGGTTGTTAAAGTGGTTCGCGGCATTGCCAAAGGTGTAAACCTCAAGCTTTGCCAGCAGGTCCTGGGGAAGCTCTTGCAAGAGCCAGTCAAGCACAAGACTGCCCTCGATTCCTCCTTGGGAGTGCAAAACGAAGATGACCTTGGACTTGCGAGGATCATAGAGGACATCCCTGACAACCTTGAAGCAGATGCGAATGTCTCCCGTTGCGTAGCCAAAGTTGCGCTGGATCAAGCACTCGATAACGTCAAAGACGACACCAGAGGTTCGGTTGTGGATTCCCAGAACTGGACGCCCAAAGGTAAGGGCGAGTCGGTTTAGGTTGCCCTTCATCCAGTGCTCGCTGAGGACTTGGTTAGCATGACTACCGAAAAGAAGTGAGAGAGACATACCCGACAGCGACTCCGTTTAGGAAGACCCATTGCTCGTGTGCGTGCTGGGGAAGCGCTTTGGCGTACTTTTCATCTGAGCAATAAGTGTCGGTGTTTCCGTTGAGTAGCCTACAGAGGCCCCAGTTCACAACCATGAAGGCAGCTATTCCCGCGGCCACCATCCACACCGGGAAGAAGACAGAAAACGGTAGGCCCACGAGGAACAGCAGCTGCAGGATTCCGAGGATGAGGTGGATGAAAATGCAGAAGAGGTTCTCGGGGGTGATGGCCAGCTCGTTGAACTCTTTGGGGCCAGAGGGAAACAGCGGCCAGACGATCCATGGCAGAGCCCAGATGTAGACGAAGAAGTAGTAGACGTCCTTAACGAAGAGCCTCCAGGGGAAGTCGGTGTGAGAGTAGTCTATGACGGAGGACTCGCCCACCTGGGAGCGGTAGAACTGGGTGTTGTGGGTCATGATGGAGGCGATTATGGCAACTGGGGGAGAGAGGCAGCGCCGACCATGCAGGAGGTAACTAGGAGGAAAGAAACAAAAAAAAAAGAGAGCAGAAAAGCAAGAGACGGCCGCAGTTCTGAAGAGGACGAGGATGCTAGCAACGAAGACTGGACCAGGAGGCTGTAGCGAGTCTATAAATGCAGAGGAATGAGTGGGCGCGTTGGTTTGCGAGAGAGTTGTCACATGTCGTTGGAAGCCACGAGGCTGAAGAATGATGAGGTGAGCGGAGGAGAGGCGGGAACTGAAGCGCAGCGCCGCCCAACGCTCAGTCCGGATGCTACCACACAGTGCGCAGCCCCCTGTAAGAATGCGACGCCCTGGTAGGTGGCCTTGTAGGCAGCGCCGTAGGGCAGAGGGCTGTGCTAGAGGCCAAGGGTCGCATTACGTAGTAGGCACAGACTGCGCAGAGGGCATTCGCTCCGCCTGGATGCGCCTTCTGGTCACCTGTGGCCTTGCGCCGAACGAGGCAGCGCCATGGCTCACCCCTCCGACTGGGCTTGGGCGCCTAGTGGCTTGGCTCGGCCACCGCATCGCAGCGGCGCGTCTTGGCCTTGGGCGTTGGAGTTGCGAAGTTGGGGTTGGTTGGGGAAGAGTTGGGGAAGATAGTGGCGTCCTAGCAGCGCACCACCAGTGAGTGGCCCAGGGGCTGCTGCCGGTGAGCGGGAAAAAGCAAAGTTGTGCGTGCGATGGTTCCTGTTCTGACGTGAGATGCAACTTGCATGCATTCAATTATGTTGGAAGATCCCTGACGTCTCAGTGCATTATCTGCATTATCTAGCACTTGGCAAAGATAACCCGAATACAACCCTCCGTATTTCCCTGTCGGCTTTTTCTCGTATTCCGCTGTAGATCTCACTTCCTCCATCTCATCTCATCTATCTGGCATCCGCTAATTATGACCTCGTTGCAGAGCGCTAGCCAATGACTAACTCCAGTGGGTCGACCCAGTGTGGCTTCGCGGGCCGCTCCCAACCTTCAGCGCCGACCCCGCTACTCCTCGCTGCAAGACATGACCGATCCAGTGGGCTGGGATGGATTAGGCGCCTGTGTACCTGGATCTGAAACTTGGGATCTGCATTGTCTCGCCTTATGAAGAGTAGTACTCAAATCAATGACCTTCAGCATCTCATTACAAAATTCAACGTCGCTAATCCTCGTAACACATGATTCATTTCTTCATAGCCTTGCCATTCAGCTTGGCTTTCTGAGCCTCGACTTGCTGCATTCGCGCCATCTCCTCCATAATAAGCTTCGGTTCGATCCGCCGCTGAATAGGCCGACACAATCTCAATTTGGCGAGCAAGCCCCAAAAGCCGCCGTAGAAGCAGTAGAAAAGATTAATGCTTCCCAGATAAATCATCGGAACGATGCTCAAAGGGATGTTTCCTAGTCGAGGTTAGCATGAGCAGCCCACCATACTTCACATGGCGTCTTACCGAACAGTCCCTCGCGACGGCTGATTGTCTGCCACAGTTCTCCGGTCAGCACGTCCCTCGCTCCCTCCCATTTCCAAGGCCCTCTCAGCCTAAATTTGGTGTTAAAAGACGCTCCGGCAGCCCAGATATACGGTAGCCTCCAGCCCTTGCGCGCCCCAAAGGACATCTTGAGCACTTCTGTGAAGCTAGGGGCACAGTCCATATCCTTGGCAAGCTGGTACGCGTAGCTGTCATGCTCGACGCCATACGAGACTCTGGCGTCGGGTTTGTGGATGATGCGGTAGTGCCACTCGTCGTCTGGGTCGAGCGGCTTGGGGATGCTGTTGATGAGGTTCATGGTAAACAGCATGGACTGCATCTCAGCCAAAGGCGGAATGGCTCCAAATCCAGGCCGAAGGAATCCAATAAAGCCCACCGTTGGGTCATCCGATTTCCAGATCTGTCTGACATCTGCATCAAATGCCTCTGGGTAGGCTTTGTGCCCGTCGTTGTCTGGGGCGTTCAAGAATGGAAACGAGGCAAGGTATCCAGTAGCCAAGATTATGACATCGGGCTTGATCTCCATGGTTTGAATGCGCTCCGCCTCGGGTCGTCCCGTGAGCGGAAAGTGAGCTACACCATCCTCCGAGATGTGGGAAGGAAACGGTGCAATATCGATGGTGCGAGAAGGTGGCGGTGGGGTCTCCGTGTTGAAAAAGAAACGACGAACTCGCGTCCAGAATGGCCAGGTCGTCGGCCGGTACGGGTAAGAGACGTAGTTGTGGATCCGCTGCCACGCCTTGTTCAAAAAGACTACACAGACACAACGTCAGCGACACCACGAGGAAAACTAGGCTACGAGGAACTCACGTTTTGAGACATGGAAGCGCTCGCCAAAGACCTGCCCAACAAACTGGTCGACACCGTATGGCGACCCTCCGCAAAGCCAGCACCCAGCGGGCAACGCCACAAAGTGGTAGAAGTCCCATATCAACATGCTATCCCGAGCCATCGGGTGGACATACATGGAGTCGAACAATGTGATTTGGCTGACATCCAGAGGCAGTTGGGGGTAGTCATAGTCCTTGGCTCCAAAAAGCCATGGGAGGAATTTCTGACCAGGGACTCTCTTCACAACTCGTTAGTCAAATGCTTCAAATCAAATCACTCTTGGGATGAGCTAACCTTGGGTGCGCCAATCCATCCATCGCGATGGCAGAGGACTACCTTCTTTGTATCTGCGGTCACGGCGAGATAGCTGACATCCGCGCCCGTTTCGCCACTCCCGAGGATGACGACGGTCGTATCTTTTCCAAACTGCTCTCGGGTCTTGAACGCAGATGAGTGCATGACAGAGGGCACTCTCTCGAGACCCGGGATGTCAGGAATATGCGGAATAGCGTGGACTCCTGAGCAGACAGCGAGAGCGTCACATTCCCACTCGACGACCTCGCCATCCGGCGTCTGGTAGGTGACTACATGGGCGCTGTCGACTCCTCGCCTAACCGACTTTACCGCCGTGCTCAAGTTGATGTGCGGCCACAGCCGGAAATGCGAAGCGTAAGCGTCGAGGTACTCCAGATACCTCTCGGTGGAGAAGAAGTCGGGCTCGTCGAGCGTCGGGCGGAAGTCAGAAAAGGTGGTCAGGTACTTGGACGAGACCAACTCTCCATCCTCGTACGAGTGGTGGAAGAAAATGCCGCCAATCTTGCTGTAGGACTCGAAAAGCTTGACCTCGAACGGCGCGACGGAGAAGCGCTGGTGGGCCTCGAGGAGGACCTTTAGCTGGACGAGGCCCGAGGGGCCACCACCAATGATTGCGACACGCATCTTGGCTGCGCAACTTCTCGCGAGCTTTTGCAAGGACGAACCGGAGTTGAGGCAATTGTCCACGACGAGAATCCGGGATCAAGGTCGAGGGGGTCTTCGCAAGCGTTCCCGCCTGCCGGGAACCCCCCCCCCGGGTCTTCTCCCATGCCAACCCTGTCCGGGCTTCCCTGCTCTGCTCCAGTTCTCAACCCATCTCGACTTCACCACCTCACCTGAGGCTAGCTCGGGCGGTCACCGGCACGAACTTTCTCACGCGGCGCGGAGGCAAAGCGTTTCCCGGTGGGCCACGGAACTAGAACTAGCTAAGCGAGGGAGGCGTGAGCTGTCCGTTTGACACCACCAACAACCGCCAGTGTGTATCTGCATGAACAGGTTCGAGATCCGGTGGTTGGCCCAGCGTTCGGGATTCCCTCAGAAAAGGGTCCGCTAGACTGGGAGCGTCCAGTTAGGACAGGGCGAGGCCTGCATCGGCAGATGGACTAATGCCGCCAGATGCTAGGGTGGTGTGATGACATGACAACAGTAGGGGGGTTATTCTGTACGTACGAAGGACTGCGAAGCGTGGCCCAGAACGAGGGTACCGGGAAATCGGAATCCAAAGGGAGGCCCGCGGATGGGGCTTTTTTTTTTTGGGGGGGGGGGGGGGGTTTTGGCAATTACCCAGGTACGTGGCGTGTTGATATTCCCCCCCCCCCCCCCCAAATTATCACCACGATGGATCAGGCGGACGAGGTGTACATGACCAGTTGGGAAGCGGTCGATGTAAGTGGCGTTATAACGCTCTCTACACATATGCGATTGATCCCATAGCGCGACATTCATCCGTCTCTCAACCAGCTTACCAATCGACCGGGGCCCGGGGTACCTCAATTAAAGGACCACAATTCCTCCGACGAGTGATTTGATTACTCATAGATACGGAAACCTTTCCATTTCATTGCTAGATAATGGTGTAGTCAATCAATTGACCATGTAGCCGTGGTTCTTGAAGTGTTGGGGTTTGCACGGCAAGGTACGAATGACGCCAATTTTGCGCACGACCCCTGGTACGCCACCATAATTTCTTTTTACCGTCCATCAAAAGCTAAAATAAAATACGGAGTAATAACGTACTATGTAAACCCCAGTTGTGAGGTTACATAGACTAATTAGTGTTGGAATCCTTCAGACCACGTGTAGGTTAGATCGATTTGAGACATTGCGATAGTCCAATTACATGGTCTTGCTGTCGAGACGAACACATAAACACTTTCAAGGCAACACTTTCAAGGCAGGGCTAAAATAACCATTTAGTAATGACTTTCATTAGGTCAATGCGATAAGAATCTCATCTAGACTATCTATTTCGCTAAGAATGAGTTGGTATCATCATAAATTGCGTTCCTCAAGGGCAATTGAGCCCAATGATCGGCTCAACCGATTTCGTTGCATTTAGTTCACTTCCTTTGCCTCCGCGGCATACACAGTGCTAACAGCCTCGCCGTTGGCCTGGGCCTCAGTCTTGTAGGCCTTGAACTTCCTGGCGGGGACGCCCTTCATGAACATCTCGTCAAGCTCCTCGAATGTTCGGTCAGCCGTCTCGGGGAGGCAAAACCACAAGTACACAAGACTGATGATGGCCAGGCCGCCGAAGATGAAGGCCAACTTGGCGCCAAGGTTTGCCTTGTTGGGGTTGAAGAGGTAGGGGAGGACGAAACTCCACATCATGTTGAGAAGGTTCTGGGCGGCCAGACCAATGGCAATGGTCTTGACACGCAGGCGAGAAGTCGAAACCTCGCAGAGAATGGTGTAAGCAGTAGCGCCAATGGTGACGTTGTACCACCAGCAGTAGACCAGAATCATGGCGACACTGCCCTTGATGGTACCGTCGGTGGCAGCAGCAGCCAGACCACCGGTGATGAACAGAATAAGAGTAAGGACCATCAGACCGTAGAAAGTAAGGTCGCGGCGTCCGACGCGATCAACAAGATACCAGGACATGACGTTTCCGACGAGGGAAATAACCTGCTGGACAATCTGAAGCTTGAAGCTCTCGGAAGTAGAGTAGCCCGCAAGCTGCATGTAGTAAGTTCCGTAGGAGGCGATGAAGGTGATGCCGCTGAGAGACTGGATGCAGAGGGGCGCGATGGAGATGATGGTTCGGCGGAGGTTGGACTTGCGGAAACACTCAAAGTATGTAGCACCTTCGGTCTCCTTCTTGACCTCCTCGAGGGTCTGGTTGATAGCAGCGAGGCGCTTGGCACCTTCTTCGCCCGTGCTACTAAGGCGAGCTAGAGCGGCGAGGGCCTTTTCTTGCTTGCCCTGAGAAGCCAACCACCATGGGGACCTATGAAGCACATTAGCAAGTTTACTCGCCACGTTTGGAGATTTAGGTGACATACTCAGGCATGAAGGGGACGGCAATAGTGGCAACGGCGGCGAACCCATACTGAGCGCAGAAGATGGCGCGGTAGGCCCAGCGGGTCTCAAAGGTTCCGGTCTCGTTGACAACAAGAGCGACGATTAGGGGTCCAAGGGTGTATGCAAGAGCAGACAGGCAGGTGAGGAGACCACGAAGGGGCATGGGAGCAACCTCTCCAATGTAGGACACGGTGACGGAGGCCAGAGCGCCGACGGAGAATCCATTGAGGAACTTGCCGCCGAAGAAAAGCTCGTTAGTAGTGGCAACAAACTCCATGGTGATGGCGGCGTAGGCAATAACGAGGCAGATGATGATGACGGCGCGGCGACCTAGCCAATCCGCGATGGTACCGCATCCGAGAGCACCAACAACACCACTAGACTCTGCGTTAGCGTCGTGAACCCCAAAAACACAGCGGCACTAAGAAAAATTCGCCGACGTACGAAGCAACGGGCGCACCCTGGAAAGCACTCTGCCATTTGGCAAATAGCACATATGTGCCGTCGACCTTCTCGCCAAAGTCCTCGCGGAACTTGGGGATACTAATGATGTTGCCGGCGGCCTGGTTCTCGAAAGAGACGAGGAGCATGCACCACACGGCGAAGAGACACCACACGCAGGCGAGGGGGTACTTCTTGATGGACTCGAGCTTGCCCATGTCATGCTCCTGCTGGTTGGCCAGGTGGGCGAGGTCATTGTCGACGACATCATGGTGCTCGGCACCGACCTTTTCGGCCGTGGAAACGGGGTCCGCCATGGTAATTGATTGATGGACTTCTGGACAAGGGAAACAAGAGGAGGTGGCGGTGGTGCTAACGACGAGGCGCTTGAGCTTGGAGTAGAAATTGGAGAAGTTGGAGCCAGCCCCAGACTACTTATACAACATTACCCCAGACCCCGAAATGGTGTTGACAGGCGAATCTGGGGGTCTCCTCCCCCACAGCAGGTTCCGCACGCATCCTATGATTCCGTGGTAGTGGAGATGTGCCAATTTGTCGGGCACAGGGACACGCCATGTCCATCGTCATTGCGCGACAGGCTTGCGGAAAGGCGTTTAAAGGTGCCTATTCAGGCCTACGGTCTGGGGTTCGTATGGCCTGCTGTGGCCGCGGTGTGGCATGGCTCGCGGGCCTGAGTCGGCGAGGGTGGACCGGGAGATGGGGCCCGAGTCACGTTCGGGACAAGGATTTCAGCGCCGTGGCCGAGTTATGCGTGGCTCCGGCAATAGCTGGTTAGCTACACGAGGTTGTCCGATCTCTCCGGGCCAAGGAGGGCAGTTCGATCCGGCTAGGGAGAAACGGGGAGGCAACTCGGAGCGTTCCTGGGACGGATCCTGTATGGCCCTGGATACGGCCTTGACGTCAACCTCTCGGCGATTTCGGAGATCGGCCCCTAACGCGGGAGGCGTTGCGCAAAGACGATGCAGACACGCGCCAAGGTGGACTGATGTCGAGGCGGCGCATGAACCGCGGCCTTAGCTTCTTGGCTGCTTGTTGGCTGCTTGTGCAACACGTTGCGAGGTGTCATCATGGCAAGATGGTGGATTCAATTTTACATTTGCTCCTTCTAACCCCCCGCTAAGCTGTCTACCATGCTCGAATTATGCGTCATAACCTTCTAGAAAAATGTCGTTTCGTTATCATCTACAATCTGCACCTTGATGCAGCCGTTCCTGGGGTCTGACGACAGAGTCAGGCCCTCCAATGCCTTCTCCAGAGGGAAGACGTGAGAGACCAGCTTCTTGACATCCACCAGTCCTCCCTCGATGCACGCAATGCCTGCGGGCCATGTGTCCCGGTACCGGTTAATGAAACGGAGATCAATCTGGGGTTGTGGGTTAGCTCTCGCCTGTAAATGGAACATTAATTTCCGGGGGAAATCTTTTTGCATACCTCAGCCAGAGACAAGTGCATGAATGGCAGATTGTTCATTATGGACTTGCCGACACCAATCACCATCAACAAACCACCTCTTCGCACCATGAAGGCAGCTGAGCACACGCTGCTCTCGATACCGGTGCACTCCAGCGCCACTCGCGGCTGGACGTACTCGGTCTCGCCAAAGAGCTTCCTCACGGCCAAGCCGTTCTCCTCGTTGCTCTTTGTGATATCGACCTGGTACGTCCGGACGGTCGGGACCATCTCCTTGGCAAAGGCCAGTCTCGTGGGCTCCACGTCGGTGATGACAATCGGGTGAGCACCCGACGCGCGGGCACTCGCGAGGGCGAGGAGACCAATTGGACCGGCGCCGCAGACAACGACGGGGGTGCCGATGGTAATGCGCGCCGTGTTGATGCCGTGGAGGGCAACGCTGAGGGGCTCGAGGAGGGCTCCCTCGGCGAAGGAGACATTGTCAGGGAGCCTGGCGAGGCGGCTAGTTAGTTTCAAAGGCCTCACAGGACGCAACAAGAGAGGTTGATGACATACTTGTGAAGCCACTTGGCAGGATGGACCTTGTATCGCTGGAGCGTGCCGGCGTAGGGGTAAACACCCGCGAACTCGACGTCCTCGCAGAGGTTGTACCGGCCGTCCAAGCACAGGAAGCAGTTCCCGCAAGGGACACCCGGCTCGATGGCAACTCTGTCACCTAAGATGAAATTGTGTGAGTCCACACTGCCGGCCGGAGATGTGCTAAGCAGGCCTACCTGGTTTCAAATCCTTGACTGCGTCGCCGCATCGTATCACGACTCCGGCAGCCTCATGGCCGATGATGCAGTCGCCCTCGAAAACGAGCGACCCGATGCGTCCAGTCTTCCAGAAGTGGACGTCGGAACTAGCCAGGGCATCAGCAAACCGTCGCAAGCCAGATCCATCACACCTGCGGCGTGAAGCCAGGGATCAATCATATCATACCCGCAAATTCCCGTCGCCTTGACGTGCACGAGCACCTCGCCGGCCTTGGGCGCGTACACGGGCGCGTCCACGGCCTTGAGGTTGTGGTCGGCCGTGACCTGGAGCGACGGGTTCGGCAGAGGAGCCTGGAGGATCTCGTGGGAGGCGGCGCCGTTGACCTGGCGCTTGAGGTCCTCGACGGAGGGCTGGTGGCCGTTGACGGCGGGCTGAGACTCGGCGATGGAACCCATTTTCGATGCTACTGACGGGTGTTGGGCGTGATCTACGGAGCGTCGAGGTGGTTAGGGAAGGGCAACGAAGACGGCAAAGACAACGAAGACAACGAAGACGACAAAGGCAAACAATTCACGACACAGCTTCGCCTTAATCTTCATCCGCCCCAACGTCTCGCCGCCCATCATCCGCGCTGCATTCTCTGCAGGTCAGCCGGAGTCGACAGCAAGCCAAGAGTGCATCGCCCTTCCTCTTCCAGCGAACGGCACTTCCGAGCCTCTCCCAGCCCTCTCCCAGGCCCCCTACGACCCGAGCATCTGTCACCGGGCCTGCAAAACTCCACTGCGAGCCGGGGGCATGGGCGAATGCCAATTTCTCCAGCGGGCGCCACCATCCCCGCAGTTCTACCCCGTCGTCCCACATCTTCGGCACGCTTGCGGGGACGCGCCGGGGCGGTGTTTAAAGTTGCCTCATTAGGAATGCCCTCACGATGCTTGGCTAAAGCCCGGGAGAAGTACGGCCGTTCGGCTGCTCCTGCGTCGTGGGGTCCTGCGTCCAGCTGGATATAATGAATGCGATGTCATGAGAGGAGGGGGCAGCGAGCATCAGGGCAAGTGGACATATCACCACAAGACACTTTCCAACATGGCCACCGACTCGTCCAAGCTGCAGTCCTTCTCCTCCAAGCCGCGGGTCTTCATCCTGTCGGACATCTCCAACGAACCCGACGATGCAGAGTCGCTTGTTAGATACCTTCTGTACTCCAACCAGTTTGAGACTGAAGGCCTTGTGGCTTGCTCCTCAACATGGATGAGGGACAAGGTCTGTCCACAGGATATGCACAAGATCGTTGACGCATACGCTGGTGCCGTCGACAATCTGAACAAGCATGCCCACCCAGACTTCCAGTATCCTTCAGCAGCGTACATGAAGGGTCTCATCAAGTCTGGCGCACCTGTATGTGCATATCATTCATCTCCCAAGAGAGCCATCTTCTAATTGCATCAATTGCAGGTTTATGGATCCAAGGCCGTCGGTCATGACATCCCCCTGAGTGAGGGTGGCGAGCTGCTCCTGGAGAGAATCACAGCTCCGTCCGAGGACCCTCTTTGGATCTTATGCTGGGGCGGCACCAACGTCCTTGCCCAGGTTCTCTTCAGACTCAAGGAAACTCACTCCGAGAGGGATTTTACTGCCTTGAGGGCGAAGCTCAGAGTCTATGCCATCTCCGACCAAGACGACACTGGTGCTTGGATCCGCAACACCTTCCCTGATATCTTTTACATCGCCTCCGTGCACGCATGGAACCAATATGGCATGGCTACTTGGACCGGCATTGCAGGCGACAGGTACTACGGCTTTGACCAGGGAGGTCCCGATTTCTCCAAGCTCTCCAAGGCGTGGCTCAAGGAGCATGTCCAGATCGGTCCTCTGGGCTCAGCGTACCCCAACTACCTCTTCATCCCCGAGGGCGACACCCCTACTTTCCTGTACCTTATCCAGAACGGTCTTGGAGTCCGCGAGCATCCCGAGTACGGTTCCTGGGGCGGCCGATACGGCCTCACTGATATTAGCCCCGACGGCCTAGGCAGCAAGCATTACAGCGATGTCTGTGACGTCGTGGTCGGCCAAGACGGCAAGACCTACAAGACCAACCATGGCACTATTTGGCGCTTCCGAGATGCCTTCCAGAACGACTTTGCTGCCAGAATCCAGTGGACTCTGGACTCATCCCTGACATCTGCCAACCACCACCCCATCATCTCCCTCAACGGATCCTCTGGTCCTGAGCCAGTCTACATCTCCGCCGAGGCTGGTTCTACCCTGAAGCTCGATGCCACCGAGACCTATGATCCCGATGGCGATGCTCTTACTTTCAAGTGGTGGCAGTACCGCGAGCCCAGTGCCTCGCAGTGGTTTGCGTTCCTCGAGGTGGAGGAGATGAAGTTTGAGAAGAAGGATACCGAGGGCCGGGTCATTGAGTTGACGCTCCCCGCCCCTGACAAGTGCTGTGTGGACCTGATGACCCGAAAGCCGGCCGCAAAGGGTCAAGTGCTGCACATGATTCTCGAGGTCACGGATGCCGGGTCGCCAAACTTGACGAGCTACAAGCGAGTGGTGATTCAGACGACGAATAAGGAACTTAAGGGTGGAGGTGGTGGTAGTGACAACATTGGTGATGCTATGGAGGAACTGATGATTTCCTTCGGCATGTAGACAACTTGATTGAAACAACCATAATCATAAACCATGAATGCTATAACGAAGAAAGAAATTACATGAATTATTTACGAACACTGTCCAAGGATGCTCCATGTTTAAGTTGTTTTGAGTGGAGTCCAAGTGCAAAATGGGTCAGCAATTCGCGAGAAGACCGGACCAGCTAAACCAACCGCCAGACAGCTGTGAAGACCGCGCTGACAAGATGGAATTTAATTTTCAACATGGTCATGGTTGCACAAGAAAAAGAATATTTCTAGAATCATAGGTTGGTGAGTCGTTGGCATCTCTTGTCATTATTTATTTTCATCTATCTCATGTCTATTTTATTTAAATACCCCAGCTTAACTACTTAAGCGAAGATGCGCAGGGGGTAGTTGGGCAGGTAGAAACCGGGGTCGTTGAAGCGCAGACCACGGTCAAGGCCGGAGATGCTCTCAATCTCCTCCTGGGTGAGGTCGAAGCTCAGAACATCCAGGTTCTGGGCCAGGCGCCCGGGGTTGTTGGACTTGGGGATGACGGCGATGCTGCGCTGGGTGGCCCAGCGGAGCAGGATCTGGGCGGGCGTCTTGGTGTACTTGTCGGCGAGGTCCTTGATGACCTTGGTCTCGAGGAGGGGCTCGACGCCCTGGGTGCGCTTGGAGAAGATGCCGGGGAGCTCGACGAAGCTCTGGGGGCCGAAGGAGGAGTAGGCCGTGACGGCGATGTTGTTCTCCTGGGCCATGGCGATCAGGCCGGGCTGCACGAGGTAGGGGTGGTGCTCGATCTGTAAGGCGGAGATGGGGTGGCGGGCGTAGCGCTGGAGGTCGTAGAGACCCTGGGCCTGGAAGTTGGAGACGCCGATGGAGCGGGCGATGCCCTCGTCAACAGTGGTCTCGAGAGCCTCCCAGGTCTCGCGGATGGGCACGTTGGCGACCTCGACGGTCTGGGCATCATCCATCCACCAGGCCTTGACAGTCCGGTTAGTCGAGTGACGAGCTGGCGTACGAGCAGGAAAAACTTACGGGGAATCGTCGAGTCTCGGGCTCAATGTACTTGAGGGCGACGGGAAAGTGGATGAGGTAGAGATCGATGTAGCCGAGACCCCAAGCCTCGTTCTGGATCTTGGCCATCTCTAAGGCGTGCTCGCGGCTGTGGTAGTTGTTCCACAGCTTGGTGGTGACGAAGATGTCCTCACGCTTCACGAGGCCCTCGCTGATGGCACGCAGGATACCCTCACCGGCCTCCTTCTCGTTCTGGTAGTCTGAGCAGAATGCGTTAGAATCGGTTGTATTTGGGTGAGGGGTATGGCAGTTGAGGCAGTTGAGGCAGTTTCGGGGTTGTGAGAGCTCGATCTGGAGGGGTGGGCTTTTCTAGAGACAGGAACGTACCGTAGGCACCGTCGAAGAGGCGGTATCCAGCCTTGATGGCCTACAGGGAGCTGGTCAGCATTGAGGTCCAGAAACAGCTTTCCAGGTGAATATTCGCCCTCACGTACGTTGTAGACAGTCTCAGCGGCCTGGGCAGCAGGGACCTTCCAGAGGCCGAAGCCAACGAGGGGCATCTCGTGCCCGGAGGCGAGCTTGGTGGTAGCGGGAGCCATTGCGTCTGTGGTTTGTGAGTGAGGGAGTATGATCAATCGCATCAACAGAATGAAGAGCAGCTCTCCACGCTGGGCATTCCGCCTTTATTGCAAAAATCCACCCCGTCTCCATGACAGCCTCTGCCCCTCCATTATGACATCGCAACTGCACCCGAGTCAGTTGAATCCCAGTAGTCGCGGCGCTAAACACTTCCGGACTCGCCGCCGGTGTCCCACACGGGGAGCGTCTATAATTGCCCAAAGGGGCAACATCGGCCACACCGTCCTCCTCGGCCCCCGGAATCCCAAGGCTTCATCTTTCCCCGTTCGGCGCGCCCTCTCCTTCTTCCCCCCTCCATCCCACATTTTCCCCCATACGATGCCAACTTGACAATGGCCGATGCGGGCTCCAAGACCCGCCTGCGAAGGACGAGGACAGGTTGTTTCAAATGCCGCATGCGCCGACGCAAGTGTAAGTCCCTAGGCTGATCGACCGGAAGGGAGACACCGTGCGTGTCATCATGACGACTAACACGACTTGTCAGGCGATGAGGGTAAACCATCGTGCCGAAGATGTGTCGACGGCGGGTTTGACTGCCAATACGGCACGCGCCTCTCGTTCTTGGAGAAGAATGCAAAGACATCGACCGCTTCGGGCTCAGAGCGCATCACCAAGCCGGCGTATGGCAAGCTAAGAGTGCGTCGCTGTCGCCAAGATCCATGCGTCCAGTGCATCTTGCATGAGTTCCCGCTGACGGCCCTCGCAGTTCGTCGTGCCAGAGTCCGTGACGACCCAGGAAAACATTCAGTTCCAGGACGACGATGCGCCTTCTCGCGACTCGGAGAGCACGCACACTCTGCCCAAACCAGGCCAGACGCTGCCAGAGGAGATTGTGAATCCAGCCGAGCTACTGACCCAACTGACCCAACCGCCACAGCCGCCGGCCCTGATCAGTCCTGCGCTGGAAAATCTTGCAACGCCATCCCCAGCTGGGCAAGGAAACCATGACTTGGCTGGTCCTGGGAGCTACACGGTTGGGATGTCCCCTTCAAATGCAGCGTACGAGACCGCCTTGGATGGATTGCTGTCGCTGGGCCATGACAATTATGTGCCTGCACCGGTGACGTCCCAGATCCTGGAAAGTGAAAGCTACTTTGGATCGCCGCCAAACCCTCACCCCGGATTCTCTCCCAGTCAATTGGAAACGGGGAGCAAGCCATCGCCAGCTGCTTTTCAAAACTGTGCTCATTTGCCCCAAGATCGGGCGGTACAGCTTTTGCGACACTATCGATACAACATTGCGCCATGGGTATGTATTCCAAACAAGAGACAGAAACTCCAGTGCTAACAAATGTTGCCGATTAGTTGGATATTGGCGATGCGGCCCAGACATTTGGCCTGTTGATCCCACGTATTGCTATGGACTCGATTCTTGTTCTCAACTCGCTCCTTGCCCTTGCCATGACGACTCTCGATGAACAAATCGACTCCAATTTCGGGGACCAATGTATCGTCCCACCCGATCTAAACGGACCCAGCGTCGACATTCTACACAGCGCTCTGGCCTTTGGCTTCATGGCTCTCCGTCGGCATGTCGTGGTGGCACCGACATCGTGGCAGAGTCCATCCAAGCACATTAGTTTTGGGTTGGTAAACTCGGCTTCATTTCAGGAGCATTATCCTACAGTCAATTTAGCTCTGTCATGGATGGTGCTGAGACTTGGTAATTAATGCCTGACTTACCACAAGAGACTACTTATTAACCAATTCTTAGAATTGAGCGTTGGGCTCATGAATGGTTCCCCGGTGTCCATCCCAAATCTCCTATCATACAATGGTTCGTCTCCCATGTCTGGAATGTGTCGGGAGTCGCTCAAGTACGACCGCGAGCCGATACTTCTGTGTGCCCAAGTCCTCAACCACTGCTTTGGACAAGACCTTCCTATCACTCCGGGAATGCACCTCCGTCCATCCGCCGCCCAGAACTGGAAGTCTCTCTCAGAATCCCTTAACATGTGGTACAACAATCGCCCTCGGGATTTTAAACCCATGTGGGAGGTTGAAGAGAGCGAGGAGCTATTCCCTCTTGTTCTCTTCACCAACGGAGCGGCAGTGCTGGCCAATCAGCTCTATCATACATCAATGTTGCTATTGCTTCAGAACAGGCCTCGAACTCTCCCGAAAGAGCATGGGCGATCCGTTTTGATATCCCCACTCTGGCATGCCCAGCGAGTCTGTGCCATCAGCCTGAACAACGACACGACAGCAAGCTGGGACTTCAGTCTCCTTGCCTCGCTGTATCTTGCCGCCAAACGCATGACGTACGAACCTCAGCAACATGCTATTCTGCGTGGCATAGACCGCATTGGTTCTTTGACAGGTTGGAATGTGAATGCACTCTCGGCGCAGCTCGTGCAAGAGTGGCAGCCTGATTAAGCTTATTGAGAAAACTTGTAGCCAAATAATGAACGCAATGTTTTCATGGCGTTTTATCGAACTTTGTATCCCCAAGCATTCTCGAGATCGGCAATACGCCAGCATGTTGCCCAGCCAGTCATTGCTTCTATGCTCTGAATGAGCTTTGACAGAAGCAAATGCTCAGATTTGTGGCTAAGAAGCCTTCCAGCGATCCACAAAGGCTGGATGGCGTTGTTCAGGCAGCCTTGGTGGGGATTCGTCAATGAGATGCCACAAATGCATTTCGCATGCCAGATTGCAGAACCCGTGTGTCCAACATCGAGTTTGATTTCTCGAGGTTTCGAGCCCAGGAGCAAGGTGCAGGCGGTATGGTACAGCTGGTTGGAGGAAATACCAGCCCAGTGGACAAAGAGGATTTGGGGAAATGGCCGGCTGTCGATTGATTTGACGGGGACAATTTCAGGAGGTCGATCTTGAAGCCAAGCCTGGAGATCATGCCAAAGGCGGAGCCAACGCCTTTCAAAGGCGGCAGAGTCGCATCCGTTGCTTTCTCCAAGTTCCACGTAGCGAGTCCTGTCAGCTACAAGCTCACAAACTTTGGAGCATAAATAGACGGAGTAGTTTGCGTGCATGTCTGGGGACCGGTGCTCTCGGAAGAGATTGGCAGCGGAAGCTGGGTCGGCACCAGCAGGGAGCCATTTGTTGAGAGACACGATTGTGCCCTGGGTTCCATCAGAGATTAGAGCTCCGCATAAATCTGTAAATCATCAGTCTCGATATCTCAATGTCAAATAACTGACAACTCTTACCCATTCGTACGTAGCACCAGAAAACTGCCTGAAGCAAACCGCCGCTAAACCCATTGATATCGAATGCGTCAAATAGGGCTGCACAGCCCTCGAGATGTCGACGCCAGTCTTGTGGGCTAGCCGACATCATCTCAAGGCAGCACAGGATGACGCAAATTGGGATGATGGTGAGATCCCGGGCCTGGAGCAGGGGATTGAGGAGTCTGATGGCCTCCTGGTAGAGCTCTAGGCTGTCAAATGAGTGCTGCTTGGATTCCTTGCGCTCCATCTGCCGAGCTGAGAGGGCGAGGATGGCGTAGAGGAGAGCCGGGCATCGGCGTGCAAGGACGGGAACTTGCACAGTGAATGCTCGCTCACTGTCGAACATATCAAGCTGCATCGGTTGGTCAGTCTTGGGAGCGAATGACACGCCGGAATTGAGGAGCATACCCATGGAGCTACTTCAGCAACGTAATTTTTCAAATAGGTCAGCCTCCGACCAGATGATAGAGCGGCCTTTATCTGGGCCTGGACCTCAAAATCTTCACCAGGCGGACCATGTTCTCCCGGAACAGGGGAGGTCTCGCGCGAGGGCGCAGCTGTCTGGGCAGTATTGAAGATGAGGCACCGGAGCTCTTCCTGGTAAGCGAGATACCCAGGATCTTGGACAAACTGATCGAGGGGCCAGCTATTTGATGGAGAAGACGAGTTGTCCGTCATTGAGAATGGAGTCATTGTGGTGGTAGTGAGGTGAGGAGGGGAACCGAGGTTCTGGTTGTCGACAAACCCCGAGACTCTAACGCAGTATACCTTTTCAGGTGCCAGGAAAACGAGATACGAGTCCTTTCAGGCGGGGGAAGGCGGATCTCGACAGATTCAGCAGATGTTACAGGCATCGAGTCAGATGGGCTGAGAGATGGAGATGAGTCCAGGGTAGGGAATAACACCTCGGTGTACATGGTAAAAGGTGTGAGGTCAGGTGCGCCGTGCAAGTGCCAGGCGACGACAGCCTGGACGAGGCTAAACCAATCCCTGCGCGTGCGGGGGTGGATGATTGCGGGGAGCAGTGGGCGCCTTCTCCAGAAGACAGAGGCCGTTCAGTGGCACAGTGACACTAGCTATTAGGCTATTGGTCCACTGGGGCCATTCGCCACCACTGGGCCACTGGGCCACTGGGGGGAGCTTTTAAGCTTGGGTGGGATCTTTCGCCTTTGTTCCGCAGCGAAGCGGAATTGAGTCGTTTTCTTTTCCAGCTCTACGTACTTTCGGGTCAGGTGATGCGCTGCTGGTGCCGACGTTGTGACAGTGGCGCCAGACGCGCAGTACCTACGAAGCACGCTCTCGGGATTCCCTGGTCAGATCTGGATCCGGCTGCCCACGAGTCCACAAGGTTCTGACTGGCTCAATGGCAATCGCTGTCGCTGGCTTCCCTGCGCGGGAAGTATTGGAGGAGACATGGCCAGACTTGCCCCAATAGGATGCCATTTTATTCGCGAAGCCTGTCAACATGCAGCTCTTCTGGGAGTATGAGATCGTCCAAGCGCTAAGCCAAATGTTTCAGCCTCGCTCTGCAGGGGAAAACCCAACTCGACGTCTCTTTGGCCGATGCACCTGCAGCCTGCAGCCTCATCATCATTGATGTGTATTTTTCTTTGTTTTCGTTTATCGAAAAAAACAATAGGCTCGTGTGCCTCGCAGATGAGCAGATGATGGCATGGCTCCATAGAAGACAGACGGCAGTACCTATACATTCTGCCGGCGGGAAGCTAGGCGTTGAGGTTGGCCATAGCTGTTTTGAGGCCTGCCTCGTCGTCACAACAATGTCAATTGAGCGGACGTGGGAGGTGCCACGTCGATGTGATGCACCACGCCGCGTGCACTTTTGGTTACATCGCTGCCCAACGAAGTTGCGAGCATGCTGGAGTAATAACACACTGCGCGACTCGTTGCCGTGCTTTTGAGCTGGCTAGAGCTGCGGATGCATCGTGCGTGCAGCCGAAGTGTATGTTCTGGCACAACGAGACTGGATGTCGACCCGATTGATAAAACAAAGCCAAAAGTAGCAATGCCGCGATCTGCACGGCGTGTTCCGTCAACCCTCCATCCATGGAAATGGAAGCAATTTCCCCTAGTCGGCCTGGGTGTAGTACTATGTAATCCAGTGATCTGTGCAACCGCACGGCTAGGGGAAGGGACCCAACAGAGCTTTTTTTTCACGCCGGCAAAATTCTATCCCCATGGTCGACCCGCTTCAACAGACCATGGCGCGGTAGCTTGGAGTTGCTGGTGGCCGGTGCTTCTAGGCCATGATGCCATTTCTCCGTCACCAACAAGGCCCCCATTTCGCACACCAGAAAGGTACATCTCGCGTCGTGTCACAGGCGTTGTGCATCGTCGAGTTGGCACCGTGGATGGCCCGCTGGCGATTGCCGATGCTGGTGGACGTCCCTGAATCCACTCGCCCGCGGATGCCCAGCTCTCACGGCGGCCACTGAGCCCACCGTTTGCCTCCACCAG
Source organism: Ilyonectria destructans (assembly GCA_020740775.1). Taxonomy (NCBI): domain Eukaryota; kingdom Fungi; phylum Ascomycota; class Sordariomycetes; order Hypocreales; family Nectriaceae; genus Ilyonectria; species Ilyonectria destructans. The sequence goes on from JAHEWK010000014.1 coordinate 652,419, forward strand.
GCACATGGTGCCGCCAGGGGCTGTCTGTGTCCATGACCTGATCCATCCGCTTGCAGCGTACCCTGTCCCATGTGCAACCCTGCCCAACCCTGTCCTACCTTGTCCTTCCAGGCGTCTTCTCAGACATTGATCCAGATTGGAGCCAAATGGAATAAGCCGCCCACACACGCGCAGAAGGAAAAAAAGGGGCCATCCACTCACAGGCGTAGCCTCACCGCCCACCCAACCCACCGGGCCGGCCTCGCATGCCCCTTTTGGGACTGACGCCAGGAGAGAGCTTCTGGTACCTAGATGAGCTGCGGCGAGCTGGGACCAGCGTTCGGGCGCGTTTCTTCTGCCAGGTTCATCTTTTTGAGTCTGGCTGCAATCATAAAATCAACCCGGGCAGCACGGGCGACGGAAGGGAGTGACGTTGATGAGTGTGGCCCTTTCCACCGGGTTTGTTTAGCTGGCATCACCCTTGTGATGAGCTTTCGATAGTCTCTCCCGGCGAGCGTTGGCGTTGCTTCCGCGCATCGTCAATCTCGGGCTGGCGTGCAGCCGTGCATCTTTGCAGCTGTGTTATACCCCCCCTGATGTCCCCCGTGGTGCCCAGCTTGTGATGGACGAAAGCTGTGGGCATTGGCAGCGGCAGCGGCAGTGTCGAGTTCAGGTGGTAGCGGCGGTGGTGCGGATTCCCAGCGAGGTACAGGCTCGTCTGGATGCAAATACGTAGCTTGCCTCACCGTCGGCTCACCATGGCTTGACTACCTGCATCTGCACTCCTCCTCCGTCCGAGCGTTTCATCTGCAACTCCCTCTTCTCCATCCGTGATTCACCATTGTACGTCTTTTCCCCATTGACGACCTGGCTCCGTTGCCCCCGTTCCATGTATGTACATCTTTAGGGCCCTGTGCGATCCAAACTTCCAAAAGAAGGCCCGCGTCGGTCCTGTTGGCGCTGCTAGACTCCTAGAGTTCGCAGCGCTGCTAATTAACTCCATCGAACCCCTGCGTCGCACCCTTGTCGCGCGCCCCCCTTCTGCCTCTTCTTGGTGCTAGAGTCGGCAACGGGGGCTCCTAGAGAGTCCTAGGTCGAGAGCGAGTGGCCGTAGGAGTAATTGCTCGTGCAGAGTACATAGTAGATGTACGTGCGTGCGGCCTGGCGTACGTACCGCATCTCCCATCGCGCGACGCCCAACAGCGACGGACTTGTCACGTCACAATTCCTCGCCTGCGTTGTGGCTGTCAATCCCGGGCTCGTCTCGCCTCGCCTCGTCGAGCGCGGTTCCCAGCAGATCCCGATCCAAACAAAAGCCTCCAAGCTCCCACCCCCGTGGACGGAGTCCCACAATGCCTTCGACGGACAATGCTCGCCGCTGGACTCGCCGTCGACCTCGCGCGGACCTGATCATCAACACCTCGTCCTCCCTTGCGTCGCCGTCGTATTCCTTCCCCAGAGACGCCGCTCCGCAGCCGCAGACGCCGCCGCCAGCAGACTGCAAGCCGCCGCCGGCCCTGTCTAAGTCACACCCCGACGCAGATAGCCGGGCGCTTAGTAGATTGCCGTCCTCCTCCCGCCACACACATGAATCGTTTTTAGACAACCCGACTCCCGTTGAGGACGACATGGCCGACCGTCTGCCTCGCGCTACCCAGCGGGACTCGCACGACCTCTCGCTGTCGCCGAGGAACGTCACCCGTGACTCTCTCGTCACTAACATGCTGTTGTCGCTCGACCAGTTTTCCATGGGACAGTTGGGCGACAGGTACGACAAACCCGACAAGCACGACAAGTACGGGCCTGGACCGCGATCACATACCTACGACGACGCCGCGCCGCAGTTTGGCGCCGCCGATCCCCAGAGGACGTGGACTGCCACCTCGTCCATCAACGGAGCACGGGTCAACGGACATCAATATTCCTACAGCTCCGACCTGGAAGCTGCCGACGACTCCAGCCGCCTGTCCAGCCAGCAGTCTCGCGGCCGACGCAGCAACAGCAGCTCCAACTTCCAGTCGGGCTTCACGCGCCTCAACAGCGTGCGAGAGTCGAGCCACCGCACGCAGCAGCCGGGTCCCACGCGGGCGATGCACTCGCGAGGCGGCAAGCCAGGAAGCAAGAGCAGCAGCACCACCAGCGCGAGCGTCGACGCCGGGTACGCACAAGTCCTCGGCAGCCAGCGCTGGGCACGAGGTTTCGGACGATCGGCCAGCTTCGACTACGGACCCGCACCGCCGCAGAACAACCCCGAGCCGGCGCCATTCCGAGTAGAATTCCCAAACAACTTCCTCGCCGACGAGTACGACGCTGCCCCGACCCCGACCGTCCCCGGAGGCCCTCGCCGCGAGACCGCGAAACCCATAATGCAGCCCTCGGTGCCGCCGCCGCCGCCGGCTCCCCTCGAACTTCCGCCCCTGGACCATAAACGCAGCAGCCGGTCGTTGCGGAGCGTCTCTGCCCGTAACAAGAGCGGCAGCAATCTACGAGAAACGGCCCCTGCCGTGCCGGCATTGGACCTTGACTCAGCACCTGCACCACATGTCGGCTATGAGAAGGCCAAGGATCCGCCCGTGCACAGTTCAGCACCTGCAACTGCACCTGCACCTGCGCCCGTGAAGGAGCGACCTGGGTTTTTCAGACGAGTCTTTGGCGGCGGCTCCAAGAACAACTCGCACAACTCACACAACAGCCACAACGACGCCGCCAACTCTCCCCACTCGTCCCCGGCTGTCGATCACACTGGAAGCGGCAAGATGCATGGGAGTTCCTCCACGCCGCCCTCGCGCGACACCTCGTCCTCCCACTCCCATCACCCGGTCTTGCAGAAGAAACCCTCGTCCTTCTTCCGCCGCCGCAAGAAGTCCGTCACCGATGACCCTCCTCCTCTGCCCACCTTTCCGACACCGCCGATGCCACGCGTCGCCCCCATCAATCTCCCTGCTGGAGGGGACAGGGTCGTTTCTTTGCCTGAACAAAGCCCGGTCAGCAGCTTGCGGAAGGTCATGAACCCGTACCTGCGTTCGGCCGCGGGCGCCAATGGCCATCCCGCAGGCCAAGGCCCCTCTCCTCTGGCTGACATCTCCAACCTCTCCCACGAGCTTGACGATGACGACATTGACGACAGGGTTCAATACAAGCGAGAGTTCTCCCCAGACTACTCACCCAGCCCCAACGCCAAGATTCGAGCTGTCCATGCCGATTCGGACGAATATCATACACGGGAGACTGATACCCCCTCGCGCCCACCTCTGGAGCGACCTATGAAGGATATGGGGACCCGTAACAACTCGTTCCTGGACCTCGACGGTGCCAGTGATAATGAGGATACCCATGATAGCCCATCCCACAGAAGACTTTCCGTCAAGACCAGGGAGAAGGCCGGTGATACCACACCCCGAGGACGAGTTTCTCCCCAACCTGTGAACGACAATACAATCAAGGGCAAGAAATCTTTCCATCGAGTCGAGCAGACTGATTCCGAAGATGATCCCAGCCGTTCGAATCTGGCGTTGCCCATTGAAGGTGCACGGGCGACGAGCCCCGCCGGCTCCGTTAGCACCGGCACGGACTACAAGTCGGCTCGTAGTGCTCCTCCGAGTGTAAGAATCGACGGCTCTGCCGATCCTAGCCCCAAGGTGCTGGGAACTTTCGATTCCATCAAGGCTAAGCCACTTGATGAGCCCGAGTTCGTTATTGGTGACCCTACTGAAGACGATCGACAGAAGGCTCAGAAGATCTACGATGGCAACGAAGACTTTATCCAGAAGTTAAAGGCTGCTGCTTGGATGGGCGAGGAAGGCCCAATCAGGCAACGGACTCTCCAGGCTTACATGGAACTATACGATTTCACGAGTCAGAGTATTGTCTATGCATTGCGGCAAGTATGTGGGCGTCTCGTGTTCCGTGCTGAGACACAGCAAGTCGATCGAATTCTGGTCGCCTTTTCCAAGCGATGGTGCGACTGCAACCCCAACCATGGGTTCAAGGCTACTGGTAAGAGCATCTGCCCCCATTGCTTGTCAGTGAGACTAATCATCCAAATAGATGTCATCCATACCATCTGTTACTCCATCATGCTCCTCAACACCGATTTGCATATGGCCGATATCGAACAGAAGATGACCCGCAGCCAGTTCGTGAAAAACACCATGGGAACCATCACGCAAGCCGTTATTGAGTCGGTACCCGATGCTTTTCATCGCCCCAGCGTCCTTCCTGGAAAGGATGGCATGCTGAACGGCAACGAGAATCAGGAGCCAGCCGCGGAGCATGACCGGAGGTCGTTCAGAAACTCTTTCCGACCCCCTCCTCGCGCCGATTCTGGTACTTTGCCGGCTGAAGTCGATGATGACTGCGGTCCCCTGGTCAAATCCCAGTTCCATGGATCTAAGAAGGCTTGGGAAGAGCAAATTGAGGTTGTGCTGAAGGGCATCTACACATCTATTCGGGATCAGCGTCTGCCCCTCTTTGGCGCTGAGCCTGAGAAGAATCTCAACATGCCGGGTTCTAGCAGCGGTGGTCTCTCCGTCATGGGAATGCTCAAGAGGACCCCCAGCGTCCTCAGTAAGGCGCCTTCTGAAAGCCAACTTTCCATTCGCGGACGTATCCCTGAGAATGGCCGGGCCAATACAGCGAGATGGAACTCCAAAAGTCGGTCACGAAACGGGATGGGTCGCAATGGCTTCTCGTCTAGTCGTACAAGCTTTGACGACGGCAATTCTTTGTGGAGCCCTGCCGGATCTTCAGCTACTTGGAGCCGCCATTCTCTGGGCAGGACCCAAACATCAGTATCGCAAGATTCGTTCGGTTCGGCAATGCCTCGTGGTGATTACCAGCAGTCGATTGGCTTTGCCAATGCCTTGAGCCAGGCAATCACCCGAGACGAAGACCTCTATGGAGATGGCGCACCGTCCATCATGAGTGCTGACATCTCTAATACACAGTTTCTTGAGGATGAGTCGCTGGAGCTCGCAGGTCCTCCTTGGGTCAAGGAGGGAATGGTGATCCACAAGCATCATCTTGATGGTGTGGAGAAGAAGGCTAGAGATAGACACTGGTCCGAGGTGTTTGCCGTCATTCAGAAAGGTCAGATGAGCCTGTTCTCGTTCACCCCGAACAAGTCAATGCGACAGAAGAACCGGAAGAATGCCGCCTCCAACATCGCTGTGGGAGGTGGCAACTGGCAGGATAATGCCACCAACATGGGCACTTTCAGCCTGCGGCAAACTCTCGCATCGGCTCTCCCACCACCTGGATATTCTCGCACTCGCCCAAATGTCTGGGCGCTGAGTCTACCCACTGGTGCTGTTCACCTGTTCCAAGTTGGCACGCCCGAGATTGGCAAGGAGTTCGTCAACACGGTGAACTACTGGAGTGCTCGTCTCAGCACTCATCCGTTGATTGGTGGAATAAGCAACATTGAGTATGGATGGAGTGAGGCAATTGTCAACAATGCTCTAGTCACCGTTATCAACGAGACGACTCATAGCAAGACTTCTCGCCCAGGGAGCAGCGCAGCTCCTGGCCGCAGATCGAGCGTCACCAGTGCTAGCTTCCGAGGATCAAGCTTCGACCACGTTACCGGTGCCTTTACAAACAACAGCGGCCGAGGAAAGCTTCCTGGTGATCGCGTCCACATTTCGGATTGGACACCGCCCACTCAGAGCATGCGGCCCAGCAACTCGTCAGAGGCTGAGCAACTTGACACCCTCGACGCCTATGTCAAGGGTATTGAGGCTGAACTGCAATCCCACAACCAACTCCGCAGTCCTATGCTTCTCGCCTTTACTCCTAGAGGGGCCAATGCTAACAAAGCAATGACCAACTGGGAGCGCAAGAGCGCGTATTTGCTTCGCGAGATTGTCAAGTTCACGACGTATGTCGACTGCCTTCAACAAGCTGAGACGAGGAAGAATGAGATTTACACCGAAAGAGACCTTGCGCAGCGAGCTGCAAGAGGTGAGTTGAGCGATGGAGATATGGAGTTAAGCGCTGGCGAGGAGGGTGACGTTACCCTGAGACCATGATTTGAATCATGCATTGCTGCCGCCGACTTTCCAACGCGCGGACTGGCGTTGGCTCTCCCAGAATGAGAGCCGTATCACGGGCACTGGAGTTGGAGTTTTCTGCCTCATCCTTGGCCCTTCTCCAGCCTTGATACCTATCCTGTGTTCATATTTTTCCCTTTCGATTCTATTACTGTATAAACAGAGTTTGCTTGTTGGGAGAGAGACGAGATGTATAATGAGGATTCACGGGACGAAACCGAAGGCGTTGCTAGCAGAGGACTTGGATATTAAACCCAAAAACTAGATTTCTTTAATGGTATTGATGATGACAAGCAGAATGATTCTGTCTTCCTCTTACATATTGGTCCTTTACCTGATAATGTGATGTGTTTCTACTTTCGAGTCTTGACGACCAGCTTGGATGTAAGTTACGACATGATATGTGTTGAACCATAAAGCTGTCGAGGTAGAAGAGGAGCTCCATCTCTGGTTTGTATGGATGTGGTACATCCACGTGGTCCCTCCAACAGTGTAAGATGCATTTCCGCCAGCGAGACCATCCACTATCCACACTGGGAGGGTCACCGAGAGCTCAGGTCTGTTGTTTATATGGACAGCATTGGGCTTCCGATTTCAAAGTGAATATGTATGTATCTAAACCTCTAATCGATGTACAGGCTGCTCTCCCCTTCATAGGTGCATACTGGACTTTGGGACTATGAGCTGAGCATGTACCCAGTCCAGAGAGCCAATATTACCAGTCCTGGCATGCTCATTGAACCCAACTTCGACCCCCCATTACCATTGTCGTCATCGTTACTATTATTATTACTGTCATCATCGTTGTCATCGTCGGTGTCTTTGTCATTGTTGACTCCGTTGCTGGATTTGGTTGTCGTGCTACCTCCTGCGGTTCTCGTGGTCGTAGGCACATCCTGGCTTGAGCTTTGTTGTGGTTCTGCTTCACTTGTGGCAGTGGAGCTGCTTGCCTGTTCGGATGTTGTGATCTCAGACTCAGCGGTCTTAGATTCGACGGCCTCGGATTCGGTGGTTCGTTCTGATGATGTCTCTTCGGTAACTGTGGCCGGCGTCGTGCCTGAACTCGACAGGCTGGACAGGGGTTAGCATCAATCAACAAGAGCCTAGCGAGACAACTCACGTAATAAACTCGTCGCAGAATGAATCTGCGATCGACATCTTCAAAGCATCGCCCTGGCTCGCGTCGACGCAGAACTCCTCTTCCGTGTCATCCTTCCACGCGAAACAATGCGCGCCGTAGTACCCGAGGATGCTCTCCTGCGTGTTTTTGCAGTCTGTCCCTACCGTCAGACAGTCCTCGAGGTTCGCCCATGCATCGCCCTCGGCGTCGCAGAAGCAGTCGTTGAACTGGGAACTGGAGATGGGGCCCTTGCATGGCGCTTCGACTTTGGCGAGGCATGCCTGGCACGCTGAGTTCCCAAGGCCGCCGAAAACTCGGTTATCGGCGAGGGCGAGAGAGGCAAAGGCTGCGAGGGTAATGGAGATGGAGGGAATCATCTTTAGGGACTTGCAAGCAAAGCCGTTTCGTTGTGATTAATCACTCACGACGGGCGACGCGCTCTGGGAGTCGATCGGACTTATACAACTGGGAGCATCTATCCATACAGACATCGCGCCCTGCGGCATTAGCCAGCTGACATCTTTCAAACAGGTTGCTCCCGTTGCCGATCTGAAGCCATCCCGAAATGAGATAAATCAAGCGAACAACCCCCCTCCCATCCGAGCTAGGAAATGGCCACAGCTTCGCCCCCATACAAATCTGGGGGAGCTCATGGGCCTGCCAAGCGAGTCCGACGCGGCGTGGGCCTGTGAGAACGCCCGAAACATAGGGCGCGCATGCATCAGCCGCACCGTGGCGTCTTCTTGATCGTCTTCGGGAATGAAACTAATGTCCGAAGGCGGCGCCAGCGTGCAGTCCGGGCTTGGCAGGCAGTTTCTGAGGCGTTTTTAACCTGTCGGGAGTGACGGAGTGGCAACGGGCTGATTTGGCGTTGATTGAAGCTTGGAGAAATCGAGTTAGCAGTGTGATGGTCTTGAGCTAACTTGATGGGCATCAAGCACTCACTCGCCGAAAATGCGCAATAAAGAGTCCTGAAACACCGTCTTTTGAGTGCGAGAACAGGGTTAGGGATGTAAAAGTGTTATGCAGGGAGAAGCGAGCGAAACGAAACAAATCCCCAGAAAGACGGATTGTCTGCAGAAAAGATGTATAGGCACCCTGGTCACTGGAAGACGCAGAGTTACAGCGCAACTTTCGGGTTCGAATACGTCCATGACGGGCTCTCGGGCTTGGCAACATATTGCTAACGTGGGACAAAGGTCCTTGCCGTCAGACATTCTCTTCCCGAGAATATGTCGGAATACACGTAGTCTACCGGGCCTGTTGGCTTCGATATTGTTAACCATGTAAATCCACAACTTTGCCTCTTTGGAATATGTGTAGAACGTGACTTCCGTCGTATTTTGGCACTCACTGGTCCAGTCCATCCACCCTCTGGGCTGTTTTATGACCACACGGGGCCCAACCTGGCCTGCGTTGGCGTCGTCAGCCATTTGCTTTCGGTAATCTCGCCAATCACTAGAGTCTTGCGCTTACAGCTGTCAATATTGAACGGGAGAGATTCCAACGCGCACTCAGTCGGGAAGATATGGAACGTGGAACTTGCTGAAGTTGGCATATTGTGAGGGCTCTCGTGGGCATCGAAGGTAGCCCTAAAATCGGGGAGATGGCCGTTTGGTACTTGGTTTGGACATGGACTGGGAAGTTCTTGGGCGTTATTAGCACTGTTCCAATGTAGGAAAACACACCTTTTCACCCCGTCCATCCCGTTGCTTCAGCTTGAGTTCTAGGCAATGGTGTTATTAAATTGTGGTTTGGGTAGTCTGCACCTCGACTGTCACCTTGCGAACGTGGAGGTATCGGTGATCTATCAAGGTCAGAAAATCACTCAAAGTACAGAGATTCATGGCGTTTCTAGTCTTTTGGGGATTTGGTCGAGATGGACTGTCCCGCATCGCTTCATAGGGGTGCTGGGTTCGGGGTTGACAAGCCACTCCGGCCGCTAGCCTATATAGATTCCACGAAGCGGATGGATGCTGTGTCAACAAATGGATGATATTCGAGGCAGTCTGTGATACCAAGTCAGCTAATCGGACCTTTCTTGGGTCTGTAACTGTAGTAGGCACACTTGGAGCTTTTCTTCGAGGATCTCGAGCAGATTGTTCTCGAGGCCCGGCTGCATAATACAAATGAGTCAAATAACAAATTTTGTTAACAAGATAGCGTAGTTGTATTTCGAAGACTGGGAGGAAGTGTTGGGGTGGCTTGGGCTTTCGGTGGATGGAGGGTGAGGGAAGGGGATTTTTGGGTCCACGACCCTTGGGACTTGGGTTGTTGTTTTGACCTGTGGACCACCGCCAGCCAACTGTGTGTGTCTTGTTAAAAAAGCTGCACCGCCATTAGATACGGGATCACATACAACATAAAATTACGCCGCAGATTCGCCTTAAATGTTTGTTGTCGTACTGCGCTGTTTGTGATCAGACTGGAGTTTTCCATGAAATATTGGCCCTTGGTCCGTCTCAGCATAAGATGAAGAAACTGGGAGTGATCACAATATGCGTATTGCTATCATCATACAGCATAAAAGAAAGCTAGAGAAAACCGGCGTTATAGTCTTAATGACGAAGTATAGTGAATTCATTCGTATGTTCGTTCCTAGGAACACAGCTACACGAAACAGAGAGATGTGTAACTAGTACACAGCAACCATCCCCATCCCTTTTGGATCCTCAAGCCAAGGTGACACCCGTTTGACTCAACCCCCGTTTAACAGGAGCCCAGCATGGTGGTCAGTGCCGTCTTCTCGGCACTGGTGATGGTGAGGGCCCAGTAGCTCTTGACGGCGATCCAGCTCTTGGAGTACTTGCAGTAGAAGCTGGTCAGCGGGGGCTTCCACTGATCGGGCGAAGAGCTGCCCTTGGCCGAGTTGACCTCGTCGGTGACGGCCCAGAGCTGAGGGCGGGTGATGTCGTTGGCGAACAGAGTACGCTTGGCGGTGGTCCAGGCGGCGGCTCCAGACTGAAGAGTGTTAGCGAGGACGGCTCACGACTGATGCAATGTTCACAGTTCGGCACTTACGATCCAAGCGTTTTGAAGAGGGACCATGTGATCAATGTCAACATCGCTGGCAGCGGTCCAAGTCGCGCCGTCGTAGGGGCTGTACCACGATCCGGAGGTTGAGGCGCAGGCGCTGTTGGTCACGACATTGGTGCCATCACGCATGAGAACGGTTTCACTTCCCAGGCAGTTAGCAAGGGCACCGCCAAGACTGAAGCAGGAGAGTCATACCGAGTGTTGCACGTTCCGGAGACGGTGGTCCAGTGAGGGAACAGGTCGCGATCATAGGTACCAGTGTTGGTGCTGGCAGCAACAGTCAACGCAGCGAGCTGGGTTCGAGCGTTGGCCTCGGTGGGGATTCCTGGCTATATAACAGAGGAGTTATTAGACTGCCGTTCAGTCCTCTTGGCAGAGGCAGAGGGGTATAAGTCTACTTACCGCTTCCGGAGTGGGAGCAGCGAGGGCGCCGGAGACGGCGAGAAGAGCGGCGAGAGTGAACTTCATCTTGATCTGGGTGTCTTGGGTTGCAGTGCCGAGAGCGTGAGGTGAATGAGATGAGAGGGAGGATTCGTGTGGGATTTATAGTCGTGCGAGAGTCCTCCTTCGTCCCCCTTCGTCCCATGCTCATGAATGGTAGCAATGACTTTCTCCGGCCTCGGCCTTTGAAGCCGGTCGATGATCCCGTTATCGCTGGATTGGGCGCTTACATGCCCCCTCTCCTGATACACTCACCGACCTACCTTTTTGCGAGTTGTTCCGTGTGATGCTTTCGTCGATCTCCCGCCCACGAGGCCTGGCGATAGGCACTTGTTGTTTGTTATCGCAGGGCGGAGCCACTTTCCATCAATACCAGCCCAGCCCTTGCAGAAGGCCCTCGGGGGGTTCCGCGGCGCAGGGCCGTTTTGGATTACACTGCCGATGGGGGTGTCAATCGCCAAGCCCAGGGGACATGAGGAAGAGTCCAGCGATCCAGTCAACGCGAAAGGCAGGGCCACGCAGATGGCACCTCGGCCGATCTCCACGCGCGCTGTTTGGCTGTGAGCACTCGCCAAGTGTGGAGAGAGCAAGGGAACCTGCCTAATCCAGCAACTGGGCCCTGGAGGTGAGACAAGCCGATGCTCCGTAGTGATGCTAGTGATGCTAGTGATGCTGCGTGGGGAGACGGGGATCCCTGTCTTTGGTGATCTGGCTAGCACCTCGCTAAGTCGTTGAGCCCGGACCAGAGGGTATGAAACCGGAAGTTGGCAGTTCAGGTCTATCTCGAGATATCGGGTAGCTGGAGAGATAATGCACGACGGCTGACTAGATGCGGATGGTTGAGTAGTCTTTATCGGCTTATGACCCGGATAGGGCATCGCAATGCGTGCCGAAGGGCACTGCGGAGCGGCGCACTCCGTGGGAAGCTACTATAGCGACTCGATAGACATTAGCTCTAGCACAAAGTAGAGGTTTAGGTTTCCTCCCCTGCATCCTCTTCTCACTCTTGATTGGAAATCGATCCAACTCTTTGGTCAACAGCATCGGCAGCCTCCGCCCAAGGCTCCACTGGACGTATACAATCTTGATAGGGCTCGTGGTTTACGATTGCATGATTGATGCCAGATGGATTTCCACAACAATCACTGGTGACGGGGTCTCACTCAGCGGATCACGGATTCTGAGCCAAACTTATGGCCAAAAGATTCATATTCAACCGAGCTTTGCACAGTATTTGAACCCCTTCGACTCAAGGAGTAGCCGCATGGTGATTCACGAGCTACTGCTCACCAGTGGCATCTGGACTTCCAAGGGCAGTGGGAGCAGGTCTGAAAACCACCTAGAGGCAATCTTGGGGTCTTGGCGACAAATAGTCTAGGACAATCAGCTTCTAATGCTTGGCAATAACTACACTGGCTGATCCTCACGGCGAGTGGTGGAAGAAATTTATGCCACAAACGGCAAGGTATTCGGACCTGGCCGAAATCCGTACGCTATCAGTACTGAAGGTCAAGCCGTTTACTTCAAATCGGAAATGGAAACATGGGTAACAGGATAAGCGTTTGCCGACAACAGCCTCGCCATGCGCGCAACAATGGCCGTTTTCTCCTTCTATGTGGCCTTTATGGTGGCATTTTCTCTTTGGTCGATTTTGACAGGTATCACCTCTTCATCGTGGGAGTCAGTTCCAGAACTTCTCGCACTTTCCTTGACCGAGCAAGACTCGGCTTAAAGGATGAAATACCAAGATGAGGACGCCTTCATGAAGGAGAATTACTGCATCTCGGCCCAGAACTATACGTTGCGGCTTCGCACGACTCACGGGTCGATACCAATGTAAAATATGGTCAGGCCAAAGGCATGTTACGGCTGGGGTACACTTTGGGACAGGCCTTTACGGGGCTGGGTTTGCCGGCCATGTTGGGACATATTTGTGCTTGTCCTTCAAAGCCCAAAATTTTCCCATTGTCTGGGATAGGCGAATGACTTTGGCATGTAGAGTAGTCAAATTCGGGGGTAGCTTCACATTATCAAAATAATACGGAAGCAACCCAAACCTCATGAAACTGGGAAAAGATATATATCCCACCCGCCAAGATGCCGATGTGGGACCAACTGCATTGCGCATAACTTCATGGCTCGAGCAAACCCACTGCATCTGCCAATAGGGAATCCAGGCTTGTTCCGACGGAGTGGCTACAAACCCTGCGGCCAATAATGTCACGATTGCCCTCGATTTTGAGATCTTCTACTTCGTATATCCGTACTTCCGTCTCCACCATTCCCTTCCTCCGCCGCTTATACGGGCAGAGGGTAGTCACGGGGAATCCGACATATTTAAAACAGTTAAAATTGTTCGATCCAACAGAATAGATGTTGCATCTACAGCTAAGGTACGGGGAACAGACAGGGAAAGCTCAACAGCCTCAACCATGACATCGATCCAGCAAGCTCGCACCATTGTCGTTCTAGGTGCTACGGGAAATTAAGGACGAGGCGTTGTGCGCGCTCTTCTTCATAAAACATCCCCATCCTTTCACGTCCGTGCCATTACGCGAGATGTTGAGAGCCCCGCGGCTCAGCGTCTACTAGAAGACTTCCAGTCCCATGGAAGACTGAGTCTTGCAAGCGCTAACATCTATGATATCGAGAGCTTACGCTTGACGTTTAAGAGCGCCTATGGGGTCTTTGCTGTAACCCACAATCGACTCCCGGGCAAGACTATTGATACTGAGGACCAGCTGCGTCATGAGTTGGCTGCTGGTAGCAATATTGTGGACGCTGCCGAGTATTGCAAGGTCCAGCACTTTGTCATTAGCAGTCTCCCGAATCTTACGATGTCGAGTGGTGGAGTCTTCACGAAGGTTTATCATTTTGATTACAAAAACGAAATTGAGCAGCTGGCTCGAAGGCAATTGCCTGCTGTCACAGCTTTAATCCCAGGTTATATGCCACATGCTCCATACGAATTCTACTTCTAATTCACGATTCTAGGCCTCTTCTACACCAATATGATTTGGTCGCAGTATTGTCGAAGAGAAGGTAAGTGTTTTCTATCGTCTTCAAAAGCTGTTGCTCATTCTTAATCCACAGAAGATGGCTCCGTTCGCTTTTGCGCACCTGTGTCTGGTGACACACTTGCGAATTGGGTTGATCCAGGGTATGATGTCGGTGTCTTTGCAAGCGGTAAGTGCCGTCCATAACAAAAGTCGACGGGGTGAACAAAAGCTAAGCACAAAAATCACAGAAGTTTTCGCAGCCGGTCCACAGAAAGCAGGTTCAAAGACGTATCCTGTCGTCAGCCCTAAAATTCCATTTTCTAAGTTTTCAGAAATCTTTTCGACGGTAACATCTCAACCTTCTTGCTTCGAGTCAACGACCATGGAAGAATGGGGTGCCACTGTAGCGGCGACAGTCGGGAAGGGATACGAAGAAGATATCAAACAGATGATGCAGTGGATCGCTATGGCTCCAAGGGATAAAATTTGCTATGGAACTATGGATGCTGCAGATGACACATCCTGGCAGGATCTGGGCGTGCGAGCAAGCACATTCGAGGAGTGGATGGCAAGGTCAAACTGGCAAGGCCCATAGATTCCGGGTCATAAAGACAAGTCGCATCATTTCTAGCTTCTAAGCGGCTGTTGTTGCAACTTAGAGTTGAACTTGTGCCTCGGACTCTTCTCTTGTGCTCTGTCAGGTTCACAGAGCTCCCTGTCAATATTCTGATCCATCATATTCTTTATCCAGTCCGACCGACTCGCCAGCAATCCTTGCAGCGCCGTCTACCTGCTCCCATGGCTCCTCTGAATATTCTTCGAGGCAGGCCTTGCATTTGCCCCAATTTCCACATCCGCTTTCTCTCCGACCAGTGTGAGCGTTGAATGTCCAACTGCCATGGTCTGGTCTCTTGCCGCCATATAACCCGGCCACTAAGTCGAATTCATCTAGAGGTTCTGGGAACAGGACGTGTCTTATCTTGTTCCTGTTCATGATTGTGTACACATCAACTCCAGCATCTATTCCAGCAGCAACTGCTCTCTGGAAGTGAATATTGTCTGTTCTTCGGTTGGCTACTCACATCCCAGTCTGTCGCCACAGATAGGACGTACGGCTCTCGACCTGGTCTAGATAGTTAGCTTTGAGATTCGGGAATTTTTTTGACTTGATAAGATCGATAACAGCATCCTCGAAGTATTCGATGTTGCGTCACTTTGGTTCCATAAGAGTACTGACCACATCGCCAAACAATACTAATGCTTCCATGCTTCTGGGGAAAGCGTGAACAAAAAATCGGATAAAGTGACCTCGGGACAGCGTGTTACTCGATTCTTCTTCGCCGGGATGCTCATACGTGGGGTCTTCATTGATGGGGTTTTCTTCGTCAGAATCTTCTTCCTTGGAATCATTATACCTGAGCACCTCTCCATCTCCACCACCATCATTGCATGCTTCATCCTCGATCCCGGATGCATCAATTGTGAAGTATCGCAACTCACGGAAGCGCTGCATGTCTTGAGGGGTGCACGGCCAACATCGGGAACCCCTGGACTCGTGATGTTCGTAGAACATCAGACTTCGCAATGATTCACCGTAGTCGCATGACAGTCTGTATACCATTTCATCCACATAGTCTAGATTCTCTGTACCTCGGAGCGCAACGGATTATAATTTGTAGGTTGGGGAAGTCGAAGAATATTAGCCAGGATGAACTCCGAGTCCATACCGTGTGTATAAAATCAGCTATCTTAGTCCATCCACGTGCATGATGCTAGCAACATCATGTAGGCTCGCCAAACTAGACAGCCAGACTTTTTTGGTAACGCACATTCGAATGACCAACGAGAACCAGCCAAGGGAAGTTAAACGAGTCTCATGGTAGGCGCGCGTAATGAACTTCAAGTCCCGCAGACGGGGGCACATAGCAATTAAAAGCATCTTCAAGAAGCCATCTTTGCCGTCCGAGATCTAGGATCGGGCCAGATCAAGCATGTCGTCTGATATGAGGCCGCGCACGACGGTGAAGTGTTTGTCGATCTCATCAGTCTCTAGATACCAGCTCACTAGCTCAGCCATTTCCCGACAATATGGCTAGTTCAAGTCAAAGAACCCCCGATCTTTCCAATCACTGCGATCGCGCCAGATCTCGAGAGGCCGCACATGTCAAAGAAGCAAAGGATCCTCAAGTCCAAAAGCACTGCGCAGTAGGATCGGAATCGTAAATGGCGAGAGGTCTGAAGAAACCCCATACGTATTGTGTGCGGCCTTGTGGCGTTGCGGAACATCTTTCGAGCAGTTAGCGATGAAGCTGCATGTCGTAGCAAAGCTAAAATGTGACTCGACGGGAATGAAGTCGATGGTGCGATTAATGAGTTCTGGTGCCAGTCCGACAATCGGACATGGCGAAATACCAGGCTGTGCCATCGTATCAGGAGGGGATTTCAGAAACGCGCCGATGAAAGACGAGGTTTAATAATATTGGGAGCGTAATAGTGCGACGCTGAAGGGAAGTTTTAAAGACGTTGTGCTGTGGGTGAGTCAGAGGGAAAAAGTGCTGCCTCGTATGTTGGTTGGTACAGTATAGGCTCGGTTTCAGCCCAGCGGGGAGGACAATCCTTTGGCCTTGAACTAATGCCAATTTGTTCAGCAGCCGTGACACAGATTGATGCAGCCATAGAGCCCAACATTTACAATGGGGCTGAGCACCTGCATAAAATGTGCTACAGTCAGAGGATTGACTATGATAAAAATTACCCCGGACAGCTCTCAGGGCATGCCGTGCGGTGGAGCTTGTCTGGGTTAACAACGCAACTATCTACAGTTTCAACACGGTAATTAATAATACATCATCGGTAAATGCGTACACGTGGGCTCTTCAGTAATAATGTGGAGACGAGAAAGGAGACAGAGCTCATATTGTGGCTTTGTTAGCGGATCGAACTCTTTACGGCATTTCGCGGTCACAGCTTTAATGAAGAAGACGATGTTAAAGGAAACATGTTCACCACATTCCTTAAAATAGAGGAGGTACTGCTGTACTCCGTGAAATTAAATGAGCAGAGCTCCGAAGCCGAAAGCAACAATGAGAGCCATGTACTTTGTCGCCGTAGCCTGTCCTGCACTTCCACTGGTTATAACCAGAGGCGCCGTCGGCTCAGTGGTCTGCTTTGTTGCCGTGATCATAGTCGAGGAAGCTGCTGTAGTTGGAGGCGTGGTAGGCTCAGTAACACCTTCCGGACAGTCCCAGTGATCCCCGTGAGCAACACACTCTCCGCCATCCTCGGAACCCTCAGAATCACTGCTTGGTTCATTGTCAGGGGCGTAAGGAGTCTCTTCGACACCCTCAGGGCAGTGCCAGTGGTCGCCATGAGCCTCACACTCTCCAATAGCTTCAGAATCCTCGGCGTCACTGGGCTCATCACCAGGAGCATAGGGTGGCTCTTCGACACCGTCAGGGCAATACCAGTGGTCTCCATGTACAGTGCACTCTCCGGCAGTTTCGTTAACAATAGGCTCCTCGCCAGGAGCATATGGAGGCTCCTCGGTACCTTCTGGGCAGTGCCAATGGTCACCATGGGCCTCACACTCTCCAGAATCCTCGGAATCTTCAGCATTGCTAGATTCATCCCCTGGGGCATACGCGGGCTCCTCAACACCTTCAGGGCAGTGCCAATGGTCTCCGTGTGCAACACACCCTTCAGCACCGTCGGAATCTTCGGAGCTCTCAGAATCCCCCGTATGGTTAGACCCGTCGGCATTTGGTTCTTGGCCGGGAGCGTACGGAGGCTCTTCGACGCCCTCTGGGCAATGCCAATGGTCCCCGTGAGCCACGCACTCTTCGGAAGCATCATCGCCGCCTGCAGAGTTGGGTGGCGAGGTTGGCTCGGGCACACCCTCCGGACAATGCCAGTGATCTCCATGAGCAGAACAAGTTCCTGCAGCTGTCGTCGTAACTTTTGGCTGTTCGAGCTCTTCAGGTTTCTCTGTTGGTGATGTGGTCGGGGGTGCTGTTGGCTCAGGTACACCTGGGGGACAATGCCAGTGATCTCCGTGAGCAGAACAAGTACCCGCACTTGTCATCGTTGTTTTGGGCCCCTCGGGCTTCTGGGTCGCGGCCGTATCCGTTGGGTCTTCTGATGGCGGCGTCGTCGGCTCCGGTACACCCGGAGGGCAACGCCAATGATCACCATGTGCTGAACAGGTTTCTATGGCTGTTGTCTGACCGGAAACCCCGATGCTTTTCGTTGGCGAACTATTCGGTGACGCGGTTGGCTCCGGAACGCCTGGGGGGCAATGCCAGTGATCCCCGTGAGGTGAGCAGGTTCCCGGAGCTGTTGTCGTGTCTTTTGGCCCCTCGGGTTTCTCTGTTGACGATATAGTTGGCGGTATGGTTGGCTCAGGCACACCTGGAGGGCAATGCCAATGATCACCGTGAGCAGAACAGGACCTTGCATTTGTTGTCGATGTTTTGGGGCCATCGGACTTTTGCGTCGTGCGAGTCTCATCTGGCTCTTCAGGCTCCTCCGTTGGTGATGTAATCGGTGGTGTTGTTGGCTCGAACACGCCTGGAGGGCAATGCCAGTGATCTCCATGAGGAGAACAAGTTCCTACAGCAGTTGTTGTGTCTTTTGGTTCCTCAGGTTCCTCCGTGGGCGATGTGGTTGGAGGTGTGGTTGGCTCTGGTACACCCGGAGGACAATGCCAGTGATCTCCGTGAGGAGAGCAAGCACCCTCCGCTGTTGTCTCTCCCGAAGCCTCGCTCACGGTGGTGCTTGGGTACGGCTCACAATGCCCTTCCCATGTCAGCAAAATGGTTCGATGGGATGGTATCATATAGAATCATCTTACAGTGATCAATATGCAAGCTACACATAGAACCGGTGGGTGAGGGAGGCACCTGGACGGTTGTTGTGGTGCTGCACTGGGGCACTGTTGTGACCGACGACGTGATGCGATACCCTTCTGCCTCCAGAATATCCGATTGGATATAGCCAAAAGCTGTCAGTCTAGGTGTTCCGGACCTGTAGTACACAGTGGTGTAGACGGGGATGACAGAGCCGGTCCAGGTATGATCCTGAGTGTAGTACTTGTCGTTAATGGAGCTATACATGCTCTGGAAATCAGGGACGGTAGTGGCAATTCCCCATCGCGTGCTGGTGATATCACTGCATTTTCATAGGTACAAATGTCAGTAATTTGGCCTTTGAATAGTCTAGAAAACACAGCGTCGCTCAAACAGGGGACACTTACGAGCAGACCAAGCTTGGCGAGGGAGCTTCCGTTGTCATGGCTCGGGGAATGGCCAGGGCTGAGATGAGCCGGCCCAAAACAAGGCATACGGCCCAAGGCTTGAAGTACATCTTGACTGAGGTCACTGAATGTCTGCGGTGTAGATGATGGACTGGGAATCATTCAACTGACTAGGAGGCTCTTGTGGTGACTTATATACACATTCGAGGCTAGCTTGCTGATTGTTGCCAGACGCCAGGTCCGGTGAGCGCTTCAATGCCAAGGCTCGACTTGACAAGTCCATCCTGTGATACATCCATGTTGTCTCTAGTCCCAACTGTTGCGTGCACATGGATCGGGCTTTGAGAAGTTGGTGGCGTTCAATACTGTCTTCTCGCATTCCTATTTGAGACGCCTCCGTGGGATACGTGCAGTCATCAAGGTAGTTCTCAAAAATCTCGCAAGTTGGGAGTAATTCGTAGAGAACTTCTACGGACCAGTCCAATACCAAGGTGGCCTAGTCGACCAGTTGCCAAGCCCATCAGTACCAGTTCAATCAATGCCACCATGACCTGAGTTACTCTTGGCAAGCGATGAGTCGAACAAAATACGCGGGGGTCACAATCATTTAGTGTGCGTGAACATGCATCGCCTAAAGTTCCAATGTAATCGTCTTCGAGAGGAGAACCCTTGTGGATTTTGAGTCGTTTATTGTGTATCCTGGTAGAGGGGAGGGGAGACGACGAGATGCAGGGCTCAGGTTTGGTGGTGCGGAAAGAAGTATAAAGAGATGATGAGAAGTAGCAAAAGTTGAGAAAGCAGCACTTACACTATCTCGCAGTCACACACCACCTATTTACAAGAATCTCAATTTTGTATCAATTCATCATGGTTACTGTTACCTATTTCCTTGCCGCGGTTGCCGTGGCCATGGGCGCCACTGCTTTTCCATCAGCCAACCCAGAGACGGGCGCCATCTTCAAGCGTCAGAACTGCCCTCTGCCAGGAGGCAACTGCGAACCCCTCGAGGATGATGGCAGCCTCGACTGCGAGTGGTGCTGTTACTCGTTCACTCCCCCTCAGGGATCTCTGTGCCACTCCCATGGGTCTGAGACATGCGGTCAGGGTAACACTGGGTTTGTGTTCCATTGTAGCTCAGACCATTAAGGAATCGCAAGTAAGTACAATTATTTCTTACAATATAGCTAGAACTAAAAGCCATAACAGCTTCACTCAACACGGTTGAATAGCATGATACGGACGATGGATCAAGTTTGGACATGTTGGCTGGTGGCGGGCTGGGTATCTTCTTGCATGTATCTAGCTTCCTGTTAGAGTAACGACTTCGGCACCGCCCATCTCTGTTAATTGCAGTAAAGTGATACTGTTCCGCCCATCCACCACCATAGCTCAGTAGCATTGAACAGATTCCTGTAATAGATCCTAGGATGAGTTTCGTGTGGCTATGTTGGCCCATTTCGCTTCCACCCAGGTCCCCGAGTCGTATGCCGGGTGGGTCGCCGAGTTCCTCGCTTCCAAGCCGTCAACCAGCCAGAATGTTAAATATTGCAG
Organism: Ilyonectria destructans; assembly: GCA_020740775.1. Classification (NCBI taxonomy): domain Eukaryota; kingdom Fungi; phylum Ascomycota; class Sordariomycetes; order Hypocreales; family Nectriaceae; genus Ilyonectria; species Ilyonectria destructans. The sequence goes on from JAHEWK010000014.1 coordinate 672,846, forward strand.
TACCTTTGGGCAGCGGTATCCGCAGCGACATGCGACCGCATCCTTCCAATAAAAACTCGTGTTCATTGCCGAAATAGTCGAATTCTATGCACCTGTATTCGTCTGTTCCTGGACCGCCTGGAAATTCTCCCTCGTATAGTATGAATCCTTCGCAGGATCATCGGCGACCTTTGTTTTGAAGATTGGGGGCTACATGAATGTGGGAAGTTTTCTGGTTCTCTATGAGATAGAAGGCAATTCTGTTTATCCAACGACACCTATTTAATGAACGTCTTCTGCTTCAATTCCTTGTTCTCTCAACACAGCATCTTATCTTACCAGCACACCTAGCGGGCCAAGCCTTCTTGACTTTCTACTTTACCCATCGCCGTCTTTACTATTCTACTCTCTGATATTCCTATAGAACACTTATTCCACCATGCGTCCCTCTCATATCGCTACCGCTGCCATCGTTGCGGCCTCTGGACTGTCCCAAGCCCGGGTTATTCCGGCCAACTCTAAACGCGCCGACGACTACACCAACGAAGTAGTCATCATGCTCCAGTGCAATCACATGCAAGACGACTCCGACACCCTCTCTGGCACCAAGGACCAGATGTGGTGGTGGAACGACTACGCTGCCATCTTTGTAGAGCAGGCGGCCGTCACCTACAAGACGGCCTATGTCTACGCCCCTGGTCAAGATAACCCTACATACGTCGACTGGACGGCCGGCACTACTAATGACCCCATCACGGCCGATTTTGACGGCGAAAGGTTCAAGCTCTATGGCCAAGCCGAGACAGGCGATAGTATTGTGAGTGGCATGCAAACCCTAGGTCATGCATTGGTGCTAACCGCCACCAGACTCATGTTACCGGAACGGGTAGCTACAAAGGCAACGACTTCACCTGCTACGACACCCCAAAGCAAAACTTCCACGAGCCCGTCTCGGAGGGCGTGCAGTACGTTTGCCACAACAAGTACCTTTGTACGCGGTCCAGCCGCGATATCACCCGCTCCGAGATCGAGGTTTCGCAGGGCACCTACGATGTTACTGCGGACGGCAGCTACCCTATGGACAACCCCGGTGTCGTTGAGGGTGTGACGATGGAGGAGGCTAATGAGAAAGCCCGAGCGTGGGCCGAGAAGATGTATCTGATGCTCATCGAGGCGGAGTCCACGGGTACGGATCCCGACCATCCCTACTCTATGGGAGACTCGGGCTACAGCATGTACTTCAACATTGACCGCACTGAAAAGGAGGGCGACGCGCACTGGGACGCCGGCCGGGTCACCACCATCGCCAACGAACTTGCCAGCTTGATTCCCCCCAAGCTGGTCGAGGGCAGCTCGACCGACTGCGTGTACAACCCCAAGTCGTCCGTCTGCAAATGGGTCCTTCCTTTCCCTCACGAGATAGTCGTCAAATTCGAGGTAGCCAGGCAGAACGACCCTCGGTGGATGACCCAGGATACCTTTACTATTGCAGTCCGGCCTGACAGCCCCGCCAGTTGCAGCACGACAAACTCGATTGCGACTGTAATTGCTGGAGCGCTGGCTGGTATTTCGGTAGTTGGCATTGCGAGCAATATGGCTGCCTTTGGATCTGCCATTTCTACAGCAGTTGCTGGAGCAGTTTGCTTGTAAACAGGCTGCCGTGACATTGTAGGGGCTGGCCATAAGCGCCCTCATCGGACGTACGGGCGTGTCTCCGGCTTACCAGTCACATTAGTTCTTTAGATATCAACTGCACATGATTACCTTCATCGTTTTGTACTCTTCGCAGACGTGGCCTCCATTGCTCACTTGATGTCCCTGATTACATCTGCCCAACAAGGTAGATTGTCGTCATAATTAGCGTGGCCGGTTTAAGCATATCTTCAAGCTTATGTTACCTTGATGGCTTAACAGACGCCACCACTTGTTGACCAGTACAGGCGAACGAATAGGGCCTTTACTAACCCACGTCAGCGCGGGTGATACATGCTAAACCTGCTCATTTAATGTATTTATGTTTGGATGGGCCGTTGTTGGCTATTTTCATGACTAAAATCAACTCGTCAATTTTTCCCATCGTGTTGTTCTAGCATCCCTATCCCCAATCAGCACCTAGCTAGTTAGCCTGATAGAGGAGTTGCCTAACTTCCTCGTGTCGTGAACGAGCATAGCCCCCAAGTTTCTTGTCACCGAAATCCAGCTCATCAAGGTGAAGAAACTAAGCCATTCGCCCCTGTCACATTGACGGCAACGGCAACGGCAAAGGTGAATGAACACTCCGCTAATGCGTAGTGTAATAATGACGAATATTATATGTGACAGCTCCGCATGCAGCTCGATCAACGTCCTGGCGTATTCGTTTACTTGCGAATTTACTTGCGAAGACGGATACGAACTTCACCCCGAGAATTAGTTATATGTATCCGACGACGTCCTCTTCGCAATAAGGTACTTATCCGATAATGTTGCTGAGTAGAACATCGACACAACACGTATCAGAGTGATGGGAGACTCGGGCAGGGGCGGCGTAGCGGCGAGCACGGGGCTGATGCACCTGGCGGTATCTACTCGACGATACCAACCTCCTATCTAAACCATCTGCAACAGGTTTTTTGTCGATGACCCCTGTGTTTGAAGTTTCGGGGATGGTCAGCAATTAGCGTAGGATAAAATCAGTCCCTGCTCGCGGGCGCCTATGATCTGGCGAAGGAACGGCGAACCACAAATTACCTCTTCTGTCGCTCTCATTTCTCGTGCTTCAATTCCCTCATGCAAGGAATCCTACCACGCGCCAGATGGACGGACTGCACTATACTGACGATGTGGGGACGAGTTCTATGCGGCTCGTGAAGATTTCAGTTGAGCCAGATGAGAGCCGCATTATTCCAAGCCTGACTGTCAGCACGCACTTGCTGGTTGACCTGCCAGTATACTTTGCGCTCTCCTACACTTGGGGTCCGCCCTCAGTAGGCAATGTTGAGTACGGCAACGTCGACAAAGTTCCAATCCTTCTCAATGGAAAGCGTCTAAGGGTAAACCCGAATCTACACGATGCTCTGCTGCAACTTTATCACTTGTATCCTAGCGTGCCATTGTGGATAGATGCCATCTGCATCGACCAAGAAAACCGCGCCGAGCGCGAAGCCCAAGTCGGAATCATGGACCAGATCTACCGACGAGCAAACAAGGTCATCATCTGGCTGGGAAAGATCACAGACAGAGATCAAGTTCAACGGGGCGCCGGCCTTGTCAAACAATTAGCTCAGGTTGCCACCCGCGAAGTCTTGGGCATCATTCAAGCGCAGGACTTTGGTTTGGGCATCGACATCACGAATCCCGAGTCTCTCAAACGCTTTAGCCTTCCAGTTCTGACGCAACAGGACGCTGAAGCTCTCATCAGCTTCTACCGCTCAAGGTGGTTCCACCGAATATGGATACTTCAAGAGGTCGCGCTCGCGAAAGAGGCCGAGGTCCTTTGGGGCAATATCTCGGTCCCATGGGATGATATAGGCATGGTCGCTGTTTTCTTGCAGTTGACTTCCATGGCTGCCGGACTGAGCTTTCACTTCTTGGGCGATGGCTTCAACGTTACGGAGGTGGATGTCGTCGGACAAGGATTCCTCGGCGCCATGCGCATCCAGCTCGTCCGCGAATGGTGCAAAGGCCCAGACAGTCCGTTACACGGTGTACTGGATCTGATTGAGTTTATGCCTGGTGTCTCTGGGACAAGCATGAGCATCTTGCTGCTGCAGCTTGTGTTATGGACAAGGGTCAGTTTTCAGGCCAGTGACCGAAGAGACTGTGTGTACGGGTTCCAGGGTATTCTAAACCACATGTTCAATGGTGAAAAGATACCAACGCGGTTACAGGCTGACTATGGGGTTCCTACAGAGGAGGTCATGCTGCGGTTCACCATTGAAGTCCTGGAAGCAACTCAGTCGTTGCATGTGCTGGGCTTGGTTTGCGACCCTGCTCTACGCCAAGTCCCCGGAACTCCATCATGGGTGCCTGACCTCTCACCAGTAGCAGCTGCCAATCCTATGTTGGGGCCCTGCTTCAAGAGCATGGTGGCAGGAGACTCGTTGTTCCATGCGTCGACCAAGACAATCGGCCACCAGAGCAGCGTATTTCGGATCAACGGTAGAAAGCTTCACGTCCATGGACAGAGGGTCGGAACCGTTCGGATGACGGGCGAGGAACTGGACGAAGCATTCCAAGGCAATCTCCACGGCTGGGCCGAGTTGATGCTTGCTATGGAACCGGTATACATGCCCACAAGACAGCCTAGGAGCGATGCCTTTCGACGAGCCATTGTTCTAGACCAGGATGAGTCTCGAAGGCGCGCATTGCCTGAGGCTCTCCTAAAACTAAATCAAGCCATAACGTGGGTTATTTTTCTTGCCGCACAGAAAGTGTTTGATGGTCAAACACCCGCTGCCATTGAGGAATTTCTTGCTGAGAGACACCTCGTGTTCCGAGCTGCCGAAGAAGTACAAGATTGCTTCTTCCCGACGAGAGAAGTGGTCGAGGAGTGCTGCGGAAAGTATGGCATGCTGCCAGAGACAGACGGGTTGCATGGTGAGGAGAAGCAACGGTGGCTTAAGAACTTTCATGCCGAGGCTTTTTCGGGGGCTGGCCTTCTCTTGGCCGAGGCTCTTGGTCATCGTCGGCCATTCATGCTTGAGAACGGGTACATTGGAAGTGGTCCCAAGTCCACTAATAAAGGAAACGAGGTCTGGATTTTGTCGGGGTGCCGGACACCTCTGGTGCTGAGGAAGTTGGAAGGAAGGCGAGAGTATAGCTTAATTGGTGAGGCGTATGTTCACGGTATCATGCATGGGGAGTTTGTGGAGGAAGAAGGGCTGTGGGAAAGTCTTTGCCTAGTATAAACACCTTATGGATTCAAGAATTATAGTCTGATAAGAATGAGCCGACCGAGAATGCCTCTTTGGTAATCAGATTATGCAAAAGTTAGCGCGCGAAGTTGACGTTGGCGTGTTCTCGCTGACAAGCGGCCTAATGCTGGGTGTGTTGATTGTCTAATGTTTCATCTTGCTTTCGTTCGGTGAAGCTTACAGGCTGGGGGCATTTATAACACTCTAAGCAACAAGAAACGGGAGATCTGTGTGGCCTTAGTCTTGCTTAACATTTTCTCCGATGAACGTAACAAACAATGGGCAACGGTGACGTCTAATCGAACGACTTGTTTACATCTGAAACCTTTACTTACTACAAAGAGTTTGATGGGAGAAGATCGTAATGGAGCAATCGAGGGTCAATATTTCTTCATTTTCATGGAAAGAAATTACCTTTCTGTATTTATTGCCGTTCAAAATACATGTCCCTTCCTATCTTCAATGTTGATATTGCCATACACAGTGACAACTAAGATCGATCTCAGTATTTGAACCCTCCAACACACACACATCCGTTCATCGCTTAGCTATCCACACCAGCCTCAATCTCAATTTGGTTGTACTGGTGGCAGGTTGCATTTCTTTCTATCGATGGCAAGGCTAAAACCCACACTTTGAGAGTCAAGTCTCTATTTCTAGTCGTCGAGTTGGTGTACAAGTCATTGTAAAGGCCGGTTCGAATACTTAATCTCCATTACGAGGCGCAGTAGTACCAGTCTTGACACTTTCTAGCTGTCATGATCTTCACGTGCTACGCCAAGATTTTCGCATTCCGCAGGTAGTGCCTTGCTGACAGGTTCCTCCACTCATATGCGAGTCTTGCAAAAGGATTTCGCTCTCCGCGGACCACCGGTCGATCACTGCGCACTGTAATAGGTGGCTGCCTAGTTGCCAAGAAAGAGCTACATAATTGGCATTTCAGTGAATTCGTCATGCGAGCCCATCATCGATGACGAATCTTGTCATTTCCATCTTCATAGGAGGCCTCTTTGCGCACACAACGCAGCAAGCAACAGCGCATATAATGTGAAAGCATCTTTTTATTTTGGTTTCATTATTTGTATCAATACTCCCGTTAGATTTCCCGTCTCTCACGGTAGGGAAATAAAAGACGTTAACACATCGACATCAATTTGCACCCAGACACTATGAGGTACGAAAAATAGCCGAGTATGACGTATTTCCATTAATAGCCCCAGTCTAGCGAAGGAAGGTAAGAAAATAGCATCGAGCGCAGCCTCCAAACTAGTCCAAGATGTTGTTCGTGAGCGGGACAAGACATTCAGCAGACCCGATGGCACTGTCAGAAAAAAAGACGACCCCATCGAAGGCCTTGTCAGAATGGTGGCAGCAGCCGTCGGCTTCGCCTCAGAAGCTGTTCACTACCGACGAGAGAAGAAGATAGTAGAGGGTGAAGAGTTTACTCGTCAATCTCCGCAGCCAGATGATATATCTACACCAGAAGGGGTCAATCACACCATCTGGGCACTAGACGACGCAGAAGGAGAACCGGCCGCAAGAGAAACGGATTCACAGTCTCTTAAGGAACCAAGTGACCTCGCCAAGGCATTTCTCGAGAGACACCCTTACCAATCCAATGTCAACTTGGGCACCAAACTCGCGTTGCCAGTGATACTGGTTCAAAGACGGCCTAAGCAACGAGCTCGGGGTTTCGTTCGAGCGTACGCACCGGCCTTGAGCGATATTGGTATCGACCAGGAGACCTTTCTCGATTTTATCGACACGTTCAACAAGGCCTTAGAGCCTAATCCCTACATATACGCCATCAACCTGGCTGGTTTTGCCGAGTTAGCGGTGCCTGACCCGTTGATGATGCTCTTCGGGTTCGGAGTAGGCATTGCTACTGATGCGATCATGGAGGTGCAGAGTCGATTCAAGTCCAATAAGTTCTTGGACAGTGTCAATGCGGAATTCTTCATCCCACGCGGGTTGATATGTCTCGTAGTGACTTGGAGACCCGACGCCAGCGACGATGAGCTTATAACCGCAGTCGACTTTGAAGGGAAGGCGATCAAGTCTCACTCTGAGACGGGCCTCGTGGAAAAGATGAAAGACATCGCCACAAAGAAGACACCGAGCGGAGAGGGCCTGCGACAAATCCAGGAACAGATGCAGGATATAATGAAATCCTCCAACGGCGCCTTCAATTGTGCTGAGCCGGCACCGCTTGTCTTTCCTTCACTACACGAGAAGCCAGTCGCTTCCGGCGGAACTGACAATTGCAAGAAGAAAAACGCAGTTGATCGTGCAGAAATATGGCTCGACGAGTATATGGACGAGCGCGCCAAAGCAAAGTGGATAGAGAAGAGTCCCGAGCTCACAATGGTTAACATGCTGCCAAAACCCGAGTTTCGATCGCGGTATGCCGACCCAAACCACCCGGCCGCGAGTGGTGATATTGTAGCCTTTCTTACTGGTGGCAATTGGCAATATGGACATGGAAGACCAGCCGACAGCGGAAGTAAGGCTAGTTCTCAATGTGACGGAGACGATGAAACGTCAAAAAAGAAGGGATCAAAAAGTAAATCTTCGTCCTCTAAAAGCAGTGGCAGTAAGGCACAAGCCGGCGGGTTGATGAACTTGCTACAAAAGGTAATATTGATGCTCAAAAGACAAGATATTTACTAATCTGAACCACAGGAAGTTTTGTACCTCGTCATCGTAAACCTCCCCTCGCAGGACGACAGCCCGTCTTAAGGCCAGGAGTTAAATACCGTGCCCTTCAGATAAACAAATTTTCAGCTGGCATTTATAGGCCTACCCGCAAGTATGATTTGGCGCAAGCGAGGAGTATCTAATATGCGATGGTCACATCCCGATGATAAGCTGATACATGGGCTTCATATCCTGGCTCTCACGTATGTCTGGTCTTTATTTTGCTAAATTTCTAAACTTCACTCAGTGTATCCTTTATTTTCCGCTTTGTCTTGTCTTAAACTGCGAAATGTGAGAAATTGATGGCCACTGCTTCAGCCTCGTCTTCAGAAGCATGGGCAAAGACGCCAAACATGGGACCAGTCATCTCCCGGGCACATAGTTTCCATGCTTCCACAATCCCTAGCTCAGTCCAGCCTGCATCGCTTTCCAATGCCTCGTTTCCGGTTGCTTTGGCCAAAAAGACCCATTTGCTTGGGAAGGAGATTATCTTAAACCTCACCTGCTCCGTGTCGTCCTCGACAGGAAGCTCGCAGGGGAATATTATGTTGTCGTCTAAGCCCACAGCATAGCAAAGTACTGTCTTCTTATCGGAGTCATAAGTAAGAGAAACATGGCGCAAGTGATCTTTATATAGGGCCAGACCTGCTTGGACTCCCTTCTCCAAGCCATTGATGCTGAGTGATGCAGTCGCAATAGAAGTTAACGACAACTGTCTTCTTCCCAGAAATGTGCTTGTGCCAGTCGGGGTTGACAGATCGGTGCGGCTCGGGAATAGGGTCACCAGCCCAGTGTTATCCTCGCTAACCCCATACTTGGACAGGTCTGGTGTTCGGATGTGCAGGTTTCCCACCTTTGGAGGGGAGCGAATTTCTGTCGTCTCATCTGTGCCGCTGGACAAACTAACAGGACTTTCCATGAACTCCATTTTGGGTTGAAGAACTTTAGGCCATCCACCTTCAGGCCAATCGACGGGGGCTAGGAAGCTCTCTCTGCCAAGAGGAGCCACGAAGGTATCTTTGCCACGAGACTCGCCTCCGTTTTCATTGCGCACAGCCAATGCCACAGCCCACCACTTCCCAGCACCGTCCTGGAACAACTCGCCGTGCCCGGTATTCTGGATGTACTCATCCGTCCCATCCGCCGTCAGAATCGGGTTGCCCTCAAAATCTTCGTAAGGGCCCCAGATATTCTCTGACCTGGAGATACAAAGCATATGATGCTCGAAGGTACCACCTTCAGCGACGAGGAGGTAGTACCATATGCCAATTTTGTAAATATGTGGCCCCTCGGTGTCGTACCGGGCGTGGCCTCCCCAAATTTCTCGTTCTTCAGATAACTTCTTTCCGGTGTCTGGATCAATCTCGAACTGCTTGATTGTGCAACTAGGCTGCGTCCTCCGGTCAATTGTGTAGCAACCCTGGAAGTAAGTACGGTCGTCGTCATCGAAGAACAGACTCGGATCTATTCCATTGAAGGGAATGTAAACAGGATCACTCCAATCTCCAGCCCAAATATCTGTTGTTGAAATGATGAAGTTTTGGGCTTCCATAGGCGCTTTCATTGTGACTAGATTTGTACAAATGATGTAGAATCTCCCTCGGTGGTGACGGATGGTCGGCGCAAAAAGGCCTGCCGATCCAACCATGTAATGACCTGTATCGAGAGGCATTTTCACCATGCTAGCGCCCTCTAGACTAAGCTGTTCTGGTCGGTTTATGGCATTCCCTTTCCACGTCTATTAGCAAACCATTCTTCTACGGCGTCACTCGAACATACCGATATGCGTCCATTCTCGCAGGTCTCTAGATGCGTATATTGGCAGACCGGGGAAGACATGAAATGAGGAGTTGGCCAGATAGAAGACCCCATCGACGAAAACGACAGACGGGTCTGGGGAAAATCCAGGAACAATTGGATTGCGGTACTCGACCATCTCAACCTTGCCGTTCATAGTGGTCGTCTAGTGATAGAAAGGACGGATTGCTGGGCTGTGACGAAGACATGAGAACGGTGTGATCAGGTGAGTAACTTATAATGAGACAAATCACGCAATGGGGGGGTCAGTTAGGCAAAATTGACCGAGGTTGGCCACTGGAAGCTCCCCAATCCACCAACAAGCTGCAAAAGGGAAACTCCGACAGTCAGTGAACTGTTTTCATCTAGCAATGAACCCTGCACATTCGTCATGGGGAAGAATAGCCTGTGGGGTACTTCTACCCCGTAGACAAGTAGAAATCCACACCTTAGTCAACCGGAGTATTTGAGGTGGGGGAATACTCCGCGGACATACATGACTCGAGCAGCGAGTAGCATTTCAATGCGAATCAAGTTGAGGTTGTCCGCTCAACTCGTCGGACACCCGGGAGTCAAGTCTCGCTATGATGTCGATGAGGGTGGACAAGAGAGATTGGGCACGGGACGAAACCGCGTCATTCACATTCTGGTGCACAATTTCGAGGAGGCTGACACCGACTTGCCGGAGTTTCTCGACCTGAAGGAACTTGGTTAATGATTACCGGCTTTATCAGACGCGTAGAACTTACCAACGGCTCCCCGTTCGCATGCAAGGCTTCAAAAGGCGTGCTTGCGGCTGCGGCGGCCAAGTCACTGGCGATTTCAATCTTCCGCAGAGCCAGCATGTCCGGGTTGTTGGTCAGTCCGAGAAGCATACAAAGACCTTTCTCCATGGCTCGCCGAAGCAAAATAAGCCGGAGACAGTGGAATGTTATGACTATGTTCGCCCGCTGATGCCAGAACGTCCGCCGTTGATAGTCAGTGGCCGCCTCATTCCCAGCAGTGTGGCAGTCTGGACCACGAAGCCAGGGCGGGAGCGTATCAAGAATGCCACAGAAATCCATGTACGAATGCATAATTCCCATCTGAACAGGGTCTTGAGTTGGGACATCACAGCCAGATCTTTTGTAGAGGCGCGATAGTGTTTTCATATCCAGGAGAATGTCGGTCGCCATGGTCCAAAGTCTGTAGGATAGATAGAACCCTGCATGCAGTTGTTTCTCATACGGCTGGTCATAACGACTATCACCAGGGACCAACAAGCTGAATTCGTCCTCGAGTATAGTCGGAGTAGTAACAGACTCGTTCAAGCATATTTCGTAAAAAATAGTAGGCCTGTTATTCAAAACCGAAGCCGACTTGTCGCTCATAGAAAGCGATATAAAATTGTTTTTCCGAAGCTTCGTCTCCAGCGGCGACAGGTTTTGATAGGAGGATTCATCGTACAACCGCATATCTATCGCTAGCCGCAGCGCATCACCCAAGATGTACCACGACTGGCGGGTCTGTCCAAGGTGATGGAGAGCTGCGGAATGGCAGGTTCGTATTAAAAGTGAGCTCGAGTCGGCATGAGAGATGTCCCAATCCTCGAAGCAAGCCAGCATATGGCGAGATGCAGAAAGGAACGGTGCTAATGTAGCATCCATGCGGAGATCTGTCGAGATCCGACGGGATCGGCAGCTGGCTGTGGCACAGACGGCTGTCAGGAGGGTAAATGCGCGCATATCCGCCCCTCGTCGCTCGGTCTCAGCAACAGATTCCGTATTTGTGGCAGCATGTTCAAACAAATGTCGAGAGGATGGTAATAGCAGTCGAACATTCTTTTTCAGGGTATATGGGTGGATCATTGGTAACGACGGGAAGTTCGAGAGCATGAAATTGTCGAGATATTCGTAAACAGTTTCTCTAACGAGAGGCACATAGCCTCGAATGCTGCGCTGAGCGCTTGATGGACTTGAATGGGCCTGTGATCCGGCTCCAAAGCCCTTGGAGAGCATATTGATTCCTGGTCCGTAAGAGGAGAGAATCCAATTGAGGACTGGTGGGTCTGGGGAGTGTTTCTGAAATCTTGCGAGCGATGGGATGACGGCGAGAAGGCCAAATCTCTATCCAACGGATCCGCCCTTACCGCTTCACTCGGGATGCCGGGGGATCGTGGAGTAGGTGAGTTGATGGCTTCACTACTGGATACGTCGCCAGGTCCGAGTCCAGAGCGCGTCCTCGGCTTTGGACCTCGTTTCTTTCTCCGGGTGCTATACTCGCAATCCAAACTCAGCGCTCGACAGTTTGAGCATTGCGGTGGTACTGCGTCGCATTTGACCTTGCGTCGCCTGCATGCTTCACAAGCCTGGGTGGTGAGCCGGGCCCGCATCTTGGAACCGAGAGCTGAAGGGTGTTGAAAGAATGGTCGAGATGAGCGTGGTAGCTGAGAAACTCCGCGGTCTTACGGTTCTTAGTGGTGACCTGGAGAAATGGCAAGGTCCGAATTACTCCGGATCCACACCCAAGGCTATTTCTCCGGTGTGCTAGTGCGATGCCATCTTACCGAGACTCTGGACACTGAATCATACGAGAGCAAGCGTACCTTAATCCACGCTCCAATTTTCTCCCTTCCACTTAATTTAGTCTCTCCATTGAGCCTGTATTCTTCTTTAGCCGAAAACCTTTCAACCCCAGTCCTGTTCTCCTAGCGTGTGGGGAAGACTTCCATCCCGCATAATCACTCGTCTCCATTCCCACGCACACGATCCCGGCCCTCGAACGCAGTGTCGTTTTGGGCTAACTTTTTCTGATGTTGCGATTCGCTACCGGTGGCTTTGATCGATGGCTATAAGAGTTGGTGAGACTCCGGACTGAACCCCTTCTGACAACCGAAAAGCTCCAAGGCAACGAGCACTCAATCTTTGTTTCCAATTTATTGTCTCCATCCAATTCAATATGACGTCCACTTCGGTGACCGGCAAGGCTTCAGCCGAAGTTCGCGACAGCCATCATGAGGTTGACCCAGAGTCAATCCGGACCCCACCTCCAAACACATCCAGCGGCATCCTGGAGCTTTGGAAAAACAAGCGAATCTTGGGCTGGTGTAAGTCATTGGAAACAATAGCCCAACAACAGCGCACCCATGCTAACCTATACATAAACAAGGCCTCCTAATTTTTATCCTCCCCATCAACTTTGGATATGAAATTGCCCTCGTGGGTAACATCCTTGCTATACCATCTTTCCTTGAGCGCTTTGGTAAAGACACACCTAACGGCCGAGAAATTCCCACCCAAACCCAACAGATCCTTAATGCTGCTACGTACGGAGGCATATTCGTGGCTGCCTTCACCGCAGGCTTCATTTCTGACATCTGGGGTCGCCGGAAGGTCATCTTTCTTGGATGTGTCCTCTGCATCGCGGGAATCTTGGTCCAGACCTTCACCCAATCGATCATGATGATTTTCGGTGGCAAGCTCATCAGCACGCTCGGCTTTGGTCTGGGACATTCTTTAGCCCCCGTGTTCGTGGCCGAGATTGCTCCTGACAACATACGAGGGTTCTGCTTGATTCTCATCAACACTATGATCGTCATTGGACAGTGGGCATGCGCTCTCGTCGGTTATGGAGGCACATTTATCGGAAACGATTGGGGCTGGCGGATGCCCATTCTGACGCAGCTTTTGCCCCCGACGGCGATGCTTATTATTGGCCTCCTTCTGCTACCCGAATCTCCATCTTGGCTACTCATGAAGGGCCGCCGTGATGAAGCTGCAAAGTCCTTGCAAAAGTTCTTTGGGTCTGGGGTGAATGTAGAACCTAAACTGGCGGTGATGGAAATCACTCTAGCCAAGGAGAAAGAGATCAACGACGAAGGTTCCACTTATATTGAATGCTTCCAAGGAGTCAATCGCCGGCGAACTATTATCGTTGCAATGGTTTACCTGGCCCAACAATTCAGCGGAGCTGGCTTCGTTGCTGGGTATCTCCCGTGAGTCTTCTCCACACATGAACTTCCAACAGAACTATGTCTAATATTAAACAGATATTTCTTTACTGTAGCCGGAGTCAACAACGCAGTAGGTATTGCCCAGGGCGCATACGCAATCCAACTAGTAGGCAACATCATGTCCTGGTTTGCCATCGACAAACTTGGCCGTCGGCCTATGATCGTGTACGGTTCGATTGTGTTGACATCGCTCCTACTCCTCATCGGCGGCATCAGCACTATGAACAACCAGGCCGCACTCAATACGATGGTAGCCCTAATGTGTATTTGGGGTCTATTAGTACGTCTGAATTGCATTCAGTTTATCCGAGTTGACTAACTCTTGTCCCTAGTACCAACTCACCCTGGGAGCTGTGGCCTACGCGATAGGCGGCGAAACACCAACCCTCCGCCTTCGACAGAAGACGTACTCAATCAACATTATGTGCAACACTTCTGCGGCTACTTTGGTGGGCATGGTGCTCCCAATTCTCATTAACCCCGGGCAAGCCAATCTCGGCGGAAAGGTTGCCTTCGTGTTTTTCGCGGCATCCCTTCCTTTCGCGGTGTACTTCTTCTTCTGCCTCCCGGAAATGAAGGGACGTAGTTATCTGGAACTGGAGGACATGTTCCAAAAGAAGGTTCCGGCTCGTCAATTCAAGAACTACCGTGTCGAAATGGAGTTCATCCCCGGTGAGGATGGCGAAAAGGCGGCAGTTATCTTGAAAGACTAAGAAAGCTCATTGACTCAAGGCAGTTAAGCCGCAGAAGCAACATATTCTATCAAACGGACTTTTCTAGCAATCTAGATTAAACGTACTATATTTTCAAGATATTTGCGATTGGGGCATGACTACGGTCTATGCAGTCTATCATTTATTAGTGGTTCTCGAGGATCAATAAATTTCCCCCAAGCATAAACACACGGTCAAAATTTAGTTAACACCAGTGGTTAGTTGACAGTTGTACAAGTTTCCCACACTCTATACTATTCATTTAGAAGGCGTCGAATGGTATCCGGCTCTATTGTAAAATGGATTTACGTCACTCGTCCTCTGTAACAGGATTGTGCTTCTATATTGACATCTTGGGTTGTTTTGTTTTTCTAAATTTGAAATAAAAATGTAGAAGATTGTATATCCGCGGTACCTTCAACCGCAACCCCCAAATACGCCAATGCAAATCACACTCATATGTCTATCCAGACATCCTCATCATCCACACTAAACCCCGGGGTCGGGGCACATGACTCCTCGCCAATCCCATCCAAGGGAGAAAACGGTTTGGGCCGACCTCTCCCACACTCGGCAGCCACGCAATAGTGCCCCGCCTCGAGTCTTAACCGCGACCACATTGCCGCGCCTCTGGCAGCTGTAAACGTCGCGTTCTCCGACTGGACAACTTTGAACTGTTCGTAACCAGTCCAATCTTCTACTTTTTCCTCCGCCGCCTTCGTGAAAGCATTAGCAATTCTCCCTTCCCAGGCCATGCCCCACATTGTGTACTGAAACAACGGAAGGTCGCCGCCTTCGCCGGCAAGGACAATGATGCCCGTTGGGTCAGAATCCGGGGTTTGTTCATGGTACCAACTAAACTCCTGCATTACACGGTCGAATATGGCTTCCCTTATTTTCGAATAGGGCTGAAGACTTAAAGTTTCTTCCGCGGGGAGAAGTTCGCCTCTGGAAATGTTCCCCCTGATGGAGCTGGCTTTAGGTTTGTTGTAAAAGCATTCGGCGCTTTCAATTCCGGTATAGATTGTGTCCTCGGTGTAGCTGTATCTCAACAGGTCAGTAATCCGAGTCACACGGACAGGTGCCACCAGTATTTTCAGAGCGAGAACTTTTCTCGAAGCCGACTCAGAGGGGGTTCACAAACCTGACAATAAAGACACCCTGACTTTCTTTCTCCTTCTTGTCCTGTGCACCATACCGATATGACCCGAACGGTTCACACAGCTGGTGTCCGTTCGCTGCGAGTATCGCTTGCGTCTCCGTGATATACACCGGCTCCTCGGGATCGATAGAAAAAGGCGTCAATCCAGCGAGTAGGAGAGCTTCATTGATCGGGTGGATATCCGGATAGTCATCTTGCCATTTCCTCAACCAAGGCGCGGTGACAGACACGCGGGTGATGGGCTGCCCTAGAGCAGCCTCGGACTCCTCCTTCAGCTTTGAGATGAGGTCAACCAGGAGGGTGGCGGCCTCTGATGGATCCGGTGGCGCAATATGGAAACCAAGCCTTTGCAATAATCCAATTACCCATTGAGTGCACCGCCGAATGCCTCGGTCGTTGTGATGCCGGGGTATCGGGGCCGCTTCTACAGCGCTCATCATGAGCTCCTGGTACTCGAACGATGCGAGGACCTTGGCCAGGTCAACGCTGGAGCCATTGTGGAAATAGGCGGCAGATGCGCTGAAGACGAGTGAGCAAATATTCAATGGCTTTGTTCGCTGTTGCAAGCACTCACCCGTATGACGGCCCCAGGTCAAATCCCACCGCGACCTCGTCCCTCACGGGCTCCGGAACGCAGGCGAGACAGCGCTCCGTCCGCTGGCTCTGCGCCGCGTGGGGCAGGAGACCGCCTAACACGAGCGCTGGGCCCCAAGACGCCTTTGGCCACATGACTGGATATTCAGAGTTCAGCGCGTTATGCGTCGCGAAGTCGAAGAGTCGCCGTCGTCGCTCGTTTCGCGCGTGACGTGACGGGAAAGATTCTGGATTCTATTGACGTCCCTCACGCCAGTTTTAACCATTGTCGTGGGCGCAGCTAGCATTCAGCTTGCACAGCCATTACTGGGGTCCAGGGGATCACTACCAATAGACGGGACGATTCAACACCTGTGATTGGCCCGGTGATTCCTGTTTCCAGCGGCATCACCAGGCACAAGTGGGGTACGTCGATCCTCCTCTAAACTCGAAACGGGCTGAGCCGCCCATGCTTACTTATGCTTGTGCTCTAAAGATCTTTGGGTACTGTGCAGTTTCTGATGTTCTAATGTTTTTGATATTGCTTCTATTGATAATTACATTAACAGCCACGTACTGTAGTCCGCTTCGGCTCTTTTGGAACCACCCAATGTTCCACGTGGTGGGAATCTCTAGGCGACAACGCTATACCCGTCATCCAAGACAATAACCACAATCGCAGAAACGCCATGCTTCCATATCCAAGGATGTCCAAACCCAGATCATCCTCCACGAGACATTAAATGAGAAATGTTGGTATGTGAGATCACTGATCACAATGAACGCTTAGGCATTCTCCTTAGGCTCGTTCGCGAGGCTGTCCCTTCGAGCCACAACAGCGGCCAGTGCGGTTTCGTTCGAGTCCTCCTTCTCATCGTCACCCGATGTTGACGGAGCACGGGCGAGACCGGCAGGCGGCGCAGTAGGGGCATAGGCGCTTCTTTGTCGGATCCTGGCGCCGTACTTGTAAAAGATGAAGGGGATCGGGGCAAGCACGACGGCGACGCAACCGAGCAGGGTACCGGCCCACTGAATACCCATGCCGTCGAACATTTGGCGAGCAAAGAGCGGGAATGCCGCACCACAAAGAGATCGGAGGAATGTGTTACCAGCGATGGCCGAGGCGGCAAACATGAGGTAGGCGTCGACGAGGTAGTTGAGGGCCTGGAGGAAAATGGACATGAGACCGAAACCAGTGCAAATGCCACTGATGGCAGGGACAATCCAGTGGATATCCTTCGAGTATCCAGTCCTAAGGTTTGGTTAGCATTTAATCTTACAGTTTGAGGCATAGATATAGGAACTTACCATCCAAACCAGAAGATACCAATGGCAAAAGAAACACCGCCAGCCATGACGTTGGGTAGTCGCCATTCAGGAACTGGAATTCCGTTATTGGCAGCCAACTTGCGGAGGTACCAAGGCTGCTGGAGAATGACGGAAACACCAGCAAGGAGCTGACCGGCAATCATGCCGAAGAAAGTCAGGCCGGACTTGCCAAGGGTGAAGCCGTGAACGCCAACAAAGACAAGCGGGTAAGCAGTGAGGAAGAGGTAGAGCAGGCCGTAGATGAAGCTCATATAGATAGAGAGCAGCAAGATGATGGGCTCGGTAAACAGCAGGCGCAGGGGTCGCGAGAAGTTCTTCTGGACAAGCTCCTTGAAGTCGACCTCGATTTCCTCCTGCTTGGCGTGGATACCCCAGTTCTTGGTGCGACGGCGCAACTCGGCGGCCTTCTGGATGAGGATGACGGGAGGGTATGTCTCCTCGAGCAGGAGGACGTCGAGAACAAAGGCGACAAATCCCATGATGGAGACGAGGTACTCAGTCCAGCGCCAGCCGAGGTGTGACGTGACGATGAAACCGCCGATAAAGGGGGCGAGGAGGGGACCTGTGAAGACGGCCATGGAGAAGAGAGTAATGGCAGTGCCACGGGTTCGGTTGTCGAACATATCGGAGAAGACGGCGGCAACGACGGCGAGGGGGCAGGCACCAAAGAAGCCACTGAAGAAGCGACAGATCAAGATAGTCTGGATGTCCTTGGCGGTGGCACAGGCGATTGAGAAGACAAAGAAGCCAAACATGGAGA
The DNA here is from genome assembly GCA_020740775.1 of Ilyonectria destructans. Lineage (NCBI taxonomy): Eukaryota > Fungi > Ascomycota > Sordariomycetes > Hypocreales > Nectriaceae > Ilyonectria > Ilyonectria destructans. The sequence goes on from JAHEWK010000014.1 coordinate 690,742, forward strand.
CGACGATTGGGAAACGCCGGCCACGCAGCTCGGAGAGAGGCGCCCAGAGAGACGGGCCAAAGGCGAAACCGAGGACGTAGAGGGCCGTTCCCAGCAGACCAATCTCACTACTGACGTGGTACTCGGCGGCAACGAATGAGGTGGCGGTGGAGAAGATGGACGAAGTGAACGAGGCCGTCATGGTGGTGTAGCCCAAGACAGCCGCTGTAATGAGCTTCTTGCGCAGCGGCCAGTTCTGGGAGTGCATCGGGTCATTGGGCCCGTCAAACTCGACGACGTACTCCTCCTGCTCAGGCAGCGGTGGCGGGAACGGCTTCCCGGCGCCAAAGGCCGGCAGCGGACGGCGCGAGGCCCGGCTGGTGGTGCGCGAGCGCAGGCCGCCTCCTCCCACGGTGGCATTGTGTTGGCTGCGGTGGGTGGCGATGCGGCTGAGCTCGGTGGGGTGGCGCTCGAGGTCGTTCTGCGTCGAGATGCGGCTGAGGGCGTTGAGATGTGTGGCGTTGCTGCGGCGGCGCGCCGACGAGGTGGACGAGTCCGAGGAGACGGTCGACGTGGAGAGGACGCGCTCAATCTCGTGGCTGGCGCGCTGTTGGTATTGCTGGGAGGAGGCGTCTCGCTCGGCGTCGATGAGCTCTTGGTCGACGATATCCACTGCCATGGTGAGTGAGTCGCTCTCGATTGAGAGGCTGTGTATGTTGTGTGTGTTGTGTATGCGCTGTTGCTATATCAATTGAGCGTGTCTATATCGATATAAGAGAATGCGATGAGACTCTTCACTCGATAAGATGGAGCAATCGAGATTAAACTGGTTGTATGAATAAAGGGAAACAGAAGCGGAAGAGTGGGAGGGTGAAGCCGTAGTAAAGTATAATTCCCAGCCCAGTCGCCCGTCCCCCTCGCTCAGCGTAAAGTGGGAGTGAAAGCTCGGGCTAAACAACCAAACAGCCTAGCGAACTGCTCTCCTGCAGCTATGACGCAGAGGAGCCTGTCGCCGAAGCCGCGTTTCCGGGGATAGCCAAAACGAAAGACCACCGGCACCGACGCTAGCGAGCTTTTACCACCCGGCGGAAGCACCGAAGCCGAACGACGAGCGTTTGCGGGCGGGGTGGAGCTGCAGCGACAGGGCAGCCGGCAGAATGAAAAAAGTGTGTACCGGAAAGGAATCGAAGCAGGCTTCTATTTCCGTTCCGAGCTGGGTGTTTCTTCTTCAACACGTCTCAGATCTGGTTTTCGTAAATCCAGGGGATTTGGGTCTGTAGTTTTAATTATGAAAAGGAGGCCAAACACAAGATTCTCCAGGGGCGTACGGAGTAGCACTTTATAAGTTGGGCCTGGGCCGTACAGCAACCGGGACCCTTGAGCCCTCGAGGGGACTCCCCGACGACCAGAAAAAAACAATTACTAACACGCCCCTGGTTTCCGCCTCCATCACGGATCCCTCCCCACGTGTGTCCCGCTGTCCATCGCAAAGGCGCACGCCCTGCGGACCCTGACAAGCTCGCCAGATCAAGTTCCGAACGGCAGGGTTGACAGAAAATCTCTGTTCGTGGCGAGCGCGAGCGCGGGCGCACTGTCGTCCACCGGAGGCAAAGGACCCACCGCACTCTCTCTCTCGGCAACCATCCTCGGCACCGGTGCGCCGTGCTGCTGGGTTCGATGCAGCTCCAACCCCTAACCAGGCCATGCGGTGCATTACCGATCATGCATTCCGTCATGATGCGCTGCAGCAGGCCAGAGATGATCGCCCTTGGGATTATTCAGCCTCTTCCTCTTCCGTCCCTTTGGGTGCGGCCGCAGAACCGGCCAATGCTGTGTCACACCTTTTCGTCTCGGCCGTGAGCCACCTCCGGAGCCGAGGCCGTCTTACACCCGCAACCCCTTGCCCAAACATATATCCGCACCGAATAGTCGAATACGGAACCCACCAACTGCGGATATATCTCATCTCCCGTTGTTGGGCTCCAGCCGCCTGACCTTAAAACGGACGGACGGGCCCCGCCGCACCTCCTGGGAACCCTTGGATGTCGACGGGGATGAGTAACAGACTCATGAATTAATGGACTGGGGAGGACGAGTAACTTGGTTAGGGGCTAGAGCAACTAGCTGGAGGAGCTTGATCAGCAAAAAGGTCCCTGAGCCTCTCCCTGGTTCTCCTTCCCGAGCATCCTTGCTGGCTCCGCTATCCAAATGCGTTTCAGCAGTCCTTTACGTACGGGCCTCTGCTGCTTTATCATCAGGTTTACGCTTGGCAGCGTATTCATGGTCCATTCATCAAGCTCTGTGCGGGAGGCGCCGAGTGCGGTGCCGAAATGCTCCACTCTTCTTTTTCCTCGCGCCTTCGCTCGTTCGCGACAGACAAGGGACCATGCCGCCGCCCCGTCGCAACGCACAGTGATGTAATTTCTCGGCGTCGGCGAGGGAGTGAACAGGGGGCCGACGCTAACTACTGCATCCGGTAGTATGTTTTGGCGACATGTGTGCGGGACTCGCGACGCTGGTTACCAACGGCAATCTACGGCATCTATTATTCAAGGCTCTTTTCTACTTTTGCTGATGGTTCCAGAATTGACCGAGTCTGGAGATTCTTGACACATCTGAGAAATCTCTTCAGATCATTCCCGATTGACAGTCACAGATAAGCTAGTGTGGGTTGATTCCTTATCTTCTTTGGAAATCTAATTCTACAGGCAGCTCTATGCAAACCCAAGCATCGATTGTTGAGCAACCATCTAGACCAAAGCCATCATCGAACTCCCCACCCGTTCTCCAACAACGCCGTTGCCTCCTCCAGGCTCAATCCCGACGTCTCGGGGTAGATGCGCCAGATCAACCCGTACCCGACGACGCACACCAGCGCATACATCACAAACGTCCACGACGGCGTCAGGGCGTCCATCATCGGCAGGAACGTCAGCCCGACGACAAAGTTGGCGCCCCAGTTGGTCGCCGTCGACACGCCGCTGCCCAGCGACCGCACCGCCAGCGGGAACAGCTCGCTCTGCATCCACGGCACGTTGCCCATGCCGATCGCGTAGGATGCCACGTACACCATGATGCTCACCAGCACCGTGATGCCCGCGAGCTCGTGGCCGGCGTTGGCGGGTGGTTTGTCGTCGCTGACGTCTGAAGACTGGCCCAGCGTGAGGAACGAGAAGCCATATGCCGAGAGCAACAGACCGGCGATCATGAACGGGATCGAGTAGAGCAAGATCCTCCTCCGGCCGATGCGGTCGATCAGGACCAGGGCAGCCAGCGTAAACGCAAAGTTGGTGACGGCCACCACCATCGAGGTCAGAGTTGGGTTCTTGAACCCGACAATCGTAAAGATGGTCGCTGAAAAGTACATCAATGAGTTCTACAAGCACCAATTAGTAGCTGTTCCGTAGCATCGCCCGTAGGCCAGTCCCAAGGTTCACTTACAAAACCACAAAGCTGCTGGAAGCCCTGGAGGAGGCACGCGATAGACAACGCCCGGCGGTGCTTCCCCACGCTGATCAAGCTGTGCCATTCGCCCAACCACTTCCACTGGCTGGACGTCTGGTGCTCGCGCAGTCGCTGTGCCTCGTACTCCTCCCGCACCTCCAGCTCAATTTCCCTGACCACTGCGTCGGCAATGTGCATCGATGCCCCACCGTTCACCTTTTGGATCACGGCCTTGGCTTCGCCCGGCCGGCCAACCTTGACGAGCCATCGCGGCGTCTCGGGCATGAAGAAGATCAACACGCACTGTATCATAGCCGGCAGCGCACCGAGGCCAACCATCCACCTCCACCCTGTCCCCTCCGACCCAAACGTCGAGAACAACCACCCCACGACGTATGCAACGACTTGGCCGCCCGTTACGAACATCGAGTTCGTCGTCACCAGTCTCCCCCGGTACGAACTGGGCGCCACCTCGGAAATGTACAGCGGGACAACGAAGCTCGCTGCGCCGACGCCCGCACCGATGATGCATCGCCCAACAACCATGCCGATGACAGTCGAGCTCCATGCTTGTATCAGGGCCCCCGCCGTGAAGAGCACGTCGGCGTAGAGGATGACGCGCTTGCGGCCGAAGCGGTCGGCGAGGACGGAGGAGAAGGGCGAGATGAACAGGGCGAAGAGGGAGGTCGACGATGTGATGATGGACTTGTCCATCGAGGTCAGTTCGCGGTTCGAGAGGGAGGTGCCGATGGAGACGAGCATGGCGGAAACGACGCCCGTATCATCTAGAGCGAGTCCGTCGTCAGCAATCACCGAACAGCGAAGGCAATGGCACCGAGCCGCGCATGGGGCAAAAGGCAAGCCTACATCCAAACAAGAGGCCGCTTATACCGGCAGCAAAGGTCAAGGCGAGGACGAAGGTGCTGGGGCCGGAATCCGCAGCCTTGTCGGCATCTGCGACGAACTGGGCCTCATCGACGTCATATTCGAGCTCTTCTTCCTCCTCGTCGCGATGCGCGCCCGAAATCAGTGGCGCCTGGGAATTGTCCATGATGGCATGTCACGACAACGTCAAGCAGCCGTTTAACTTTTTTGTCGCTATCCCTGAGTGCCCATGAAGCGGGCTTCCGTCGTTCATATAGGGGACGAGCGATGCCGCGTTGACGTTGAGACAGTGGATCAGCAGCCACCAACCCCTGGTCACGGGGGGGGCTCGGGATTGTGCCGATGAGTTGTTAAGAGGTAACTTTCATTTCATATGTGAATACTAATGATTATATGTACCATCTTAACACTAGCCGGAATCCTTAGTACATCTCCTCCTTTCCCAGATCATCATCATATTCGCGTCCAGAACAATTATTCATACATGCTGCACCCCAATTATAGGTACTCAGCTCAAAAGTCCCCGGAAGAAGTAGTACCCATACACAGTCGCCGTTCCCAGTGGGTGCAGCACCCACGGCGTCCTATGTCTAACATGCCGGCTCATCGACTTGGCCATGACGGACTTGGGCGCTCCGGGTGTAAACATCCAGTCCTGGAGGAGCCCGTATGCCAGTGCCTGGACTTTGGTGACGCGGGTTTGCATGGTCTTTTCAAATTCAACAATCTCCTTGTCCAACTCATCATTGGTCTTAGACCCAGCCTCGTTGATTGTCCTTGCCAGAAGCATGGCGTCCTCGAGAGCCTGGTTCACTCCCTCACCCGCATACGGCGTCATGAGATGTGCCGCGTCGCCGATCAAAGTAAAGCCCGGTTTATGCGTCCACTTGGCCCCAACCGGCAGCATGTACAGCGATCGAGGGCTGCATCTGCCTTTCGCCTGCTTCAAGGCCTCCCGTAGGGTTGGGTTCCAGTCCGCATAGGTGCTGCCCAAAAGCGTTGCGATGGTCTCCTGTTGGTCGTACGCATTGTAGCCGCACTTTTCCGGTTTCATCCAGTCCTCTTCCTCGCAAACGAAGCTGGCGTACATACTCAAGCTTCCGTCGCCCATCTGCTGTATAGACAGGCGCACGCCCTCAGTGCTGGCGAAAACGCTACCCCGGTTAACCAACTTGTAAACGTCAGGAGCAGCCTTCTCGGCATCAGGGATCTCGAGTTCGTGCATGGCGATGCGGGTGTACACGGGCATGATCTCTGGTGCTAGCTCTTTGCGGACCTTGCTCCATGCTCCATCAGCGCCTACGATGAGGTCGAAGCCATCGACGGTAGTGTGCTCAAATACAAGCTTGCGCCCGTCGATGCTCTTGAGGTGGTGGCCCCATTTGATCATTCCCTCCGGGAGTGAAAGGGAAAGAATCTCACGGAGCTTGGAGCGGTCGACTTCAGGGCGCTCCTCGACATTGGTAGCAAGTTTGTTATCGGCGTTGCGCACGAGGTGGTACCCCAGGTTCTTGTCGAGAATGGCCATATACTGCCCATCATACCGAGCATACTTGAGGAATTCCTCAAAGAGGCCAGCTTCCTTCAGAGCCGCGAGACCGGTAGCGGTATGCAGGTCCAGTGTTCCACCTTGCGAGCGGAAGTCCGGTGAGGCCTCTCCTTCGAAGACGGTGACGTCGGTGCCGCCGAGGTGAAGCAGCCTGGCGAGCATGCAACCTGTGAATGTCAGCACAGGGGTTTGTAGGATTGGTGAAAGAATGGACATACCAGAGGGGCCAGCACCGATGACTGCAACTTTGTGGTTGCCCATTGCAAATTCGTTGATGGAATGGATAGAGGAGGTGATGGAATAACAGCCGGGACTGGATGTTTGTTGCGTTCTTGCTGCGTGTGGAGTCTGCTCGGAAGATGATGACTTCCCAATCGCAGCAGTCTTATTCCGGCGGGAGAATCGTTTGACTCTTATATTCCTTTGACTGGTAAGGCTACCGCCTAATGAGACAACCTTATTTGCTCCCAAAGCTGCAAACCGCCCGCGTGGCTAGATCCCGTCGGTTGGGTCGGCACAGCCCTATTGCGTAAGTGCATACGAAATACGCAGTCCCAGCTGTATTCGGTTGATACGCGCGGCTGGGTTTAGTCTGCCTTGCGATCCTGTGTAAGTGGGATTACGTCTGGGTCAAACTTGGAAAGTTCCCATTGTCGTTGATGGTGATACGCTGCGCTGGACTCTTGGTGCGTATGGCTGGCTTGGCGGTAATATCCTGTACGGTATGCTTGTACAAATTCATTGTTGCAAAAGGGTAGAGGCGCAACGCCATGGCGTACCACGTATGAGCGACGGCCGCAGGCGCTTGAAGCGACATGCTAATGCACTGCATTCGCACACGCACTCACTGGCATTGGCTGAATGAGAGTCTTTGCCGCTTTCAGAGAATGGCTGTCATGTGTGTAGGGTAGGGCCAATGGTGGCTGCGGGATAACTAGCGGTGGGTTGTGTCTGGGGGTTGTGTCTGGGGGATGGCAGGAAACACCGAGCCCGGTCAAGTGAGATGCAGCGCAGAGGCGCAACGTCAGCTGCAACACTCAGATTTTAGTGCATGGCGCGGATGAGCACGGCGGGTCATGGGTATACAGGGAGGTATTAAGGGTACAGCGATACCCTGGCCGGAATACTCTGTAACCAGATGTTTGTTGCCCGGAACAAACCCCTCGACTCGGTTGTCATGCCAGCTTGGAAACAACTGAAGGTAAAACCGTGGTTCCCTCGCCGACACCGAAACAGGCTGGATCCATGTCGATATTTTTAGTGTGTTGCACTGGAGGTACTGTAGGTACCCGAACATGGGCCTAGTAGGCGGCCACCCAGTGACGACAGTGGACAGTTTAAGGGAGTGGCTGGATGGGAACATGCAGCAGCAAATAATTCGTGGTTGGAGATGGCTTCGCGCACCCACGTCGTTGAGTCTTGATTCAGTGAGCCAACCAAAAGCCAGGCAAACCGCAATCAATACAAGGGCAAGAAAATAAAGAAACTAGAGCATCGTCTGCATCCCCTGTCTGTGGTCCTATCCGTCCAGCTTTTCCCACGAGAACCGCGCAACACACGCCATAGTGGCACGTGCGGATGCAGGGGTTCACGGGAGTGCCCAGTAATAGCCTGTAGGCACCTGGTACAGTGCCAGCCCAGCGCCGTCCAGCGCACACCCACTGTACTGCAGCGCATCCCTATCTTGGGCCAGCCAACCAGCGCCAGCCAAGCCGGTCCAGCATCAGCACCACACATCACCACAGACCACCACCGTCGACCATCCACCATAGCCCGACAAGAACACTTTCCCATATCAATATCTCCACCATCGCCATCGCCGTCGCTGCCGCCCCGACGACTCTCTCCCTCTGCCGCGCCTACTGCCCCGACTGTCCGTCGCCCGCCGCTCTCATCGCGCCAGCCAGCTGCTGCTTTTGTCGCTCGTTAGCGATGCTGGTCACCCCGCCACGGCCGCTTCCGAACCCCGATCACTGAGCGCAGACCGCAGCGCTCCTCCGAGACAGCTTGCCTCCTTCCGCTCGTCCTTTTCGCAAACCCGCCGCTTCCAGCTCTCCGGCCCACGCCAACATCCACGCCTATCCCGAAGCGCTTCATTCGCACGACCAGGAGTGAGCCACAGTTTCCGCCATGCAGTCGTCCTCGTCACAGCGTTCGTACGCCCACCGTCGGTCGCCGCCCGGCGATCCTGGCCCGCCGCCCAACGTCCCTATCCGCTCCATTTCTCCTGCTATTGGCATCCAGCCTCGCTCTTCCACAGCATCCTCAAGATCTGGGCAGTCTACAAGCTCCCGCAGAATGAACCGTGAAGTGAGTGCCCTCGCTGGACATCTTCTGAGCTGTCGTTGGTCTTTCTCGACTTCCGCGCCCTTGCGAACCTGCCCCCTCGCATATCCCCTCGCTTGTCTCCCAACTGAATCAAATGCTCACCACCTGTCCTTCTCCGCAGGGCTCCGGCAGCGGCTCCAACATGCCTCTGTCCCAGATCGAAAAGAGCGTTACCCACCTCCTCGTTGCGACAAAACAGCTCCTCGAAACACTGACGCAATGGTCCCGAGGCCAGGCCACCGATGCCCAAGTCTCCGACGTCTATGTGCGGCTAGGCTACGAGTTCAATATGGCGTGCCGAGCCTTTACCGCCATCAACGTCGACACTTCCGACCTGGGTAATGTTCCTGACCTCTTGCGACACATCCTCGAGGCCACCCTGAGCCAAGAGGCGAGCTCTGAGAGCTTGGAGAAGTACTTGCCCAGGATACGAGACATTATAATCAACCTGCTGCATGGCCTCAAGCGCAAACAACAGAGGCTTCGCCAGAAGCAAGCCCGAGACCGCGACGGCAACGCCGCCCCCGACAGGACCACCAGCGTCAGCACCGTGGGCAGCGGCAACAGTGGATTGACGAACATGTTAGAGGAGGGTTTGGAGAATGGGTTCCAGGCCGAGCCGCAACCGGTTGAACCTGCACCCCAACCTTCACCGGGAATAAACCAGTCTCCCAGCCGACGATTCCAGCGTGATAGGTCTAGAGCATCTGTCAATTCGGAGCAATCGTCGCTGTCCAGCAACACGATGCAGAGTATGCCCGTCGTCCCGCCGTATCCCGAAGCCGACACGACGATGCCCTCTGTACCATCCGCAGAGCTGAATATCGATTCATTCCCTCCACCGCCGCCACCGCCGCCGGATAACACGTCGAGCGCCCTGGCAGCCCTGCAGAAGGGTGGTGACCTGGAGCGACGAGCGTCCCGAAGATACTCACAGTATCAAATATCCAAGCACCTCGGAGGCGCGAATGGTGTGCCCATCCTTCCACCGCAGACTACACCGGTACCGAACAGGGGCAGGAGGGAAGCAAGGGAATCGCTGCGCGCTGTGCAGGTCCGGGAAACGCTACGGCACAATCGCAATACGTCAAACCAGTCGCTGCGATCTGCTGCGGTCGAAGCCTCCCCAGTCAGGATACCAAGCAGCGTGTCCGAAGAGCCCGCAGTTGCCGAGCTGCCTACGACGGCAGATAGCCCCGTCGCCCGGACCCCGGATGACAAGTATGCCGCCAGTGCGACACTCAATGGCCCGCCCACTGATCCCATCTTCATGAGCGACGACCACCCGAAGGAGGACGAAGCCAAGCTTGCGCAAGCTAAGCTTAACCCGGATAATCCACCAACACCTCCACCGAAGCCCAACGACTCTTCGTACTTCCAAGACTCTCCACCGCCGACCCCCACTAAGGATCTCACCTTGTTCCTCCAGTACAAGTCCAAGGTGAAGAAATTCGTTCTGCCGGAGGGGCGGGATGAGCTTTCCATTGGACGACTACAGCTGGCATTCATCGAGAAGTTCTCCTGGAACACTCAGCAAAACGGCGCTGACCTGCCAGAAATCTACATCCAGGATCCCGTTTCTGGCGTGCGCCACGAATTGGAGGACCTGACTGACATCAAGGACCGGACTGTGTTGGTCCTTAATGTGGAGGCTCTGGATGAAGTGAAGCGACATATTGATGACGGCATCGCCTCTCTGACACAGATCGTACGTGACGTCAAGCAGACTGTGGACGATCATGGCGCTGCCATCCAGCGGGTTTCAGACCGCCAGCAAGAGTCTGCCAACGAGATGGCCCGAATTACGCTGGCGCCCGTAGTAGCCCCCACAGCTGACGGTCCCAAGGCCCTCGCTGCCACTGGCCGGAAGCTCGACGCTGGCCACATCGGGGAGCTTCAAAGTCTTCGCCGCGATCTTGCCGTCATCCGACAGACGTACTCCAAGTTCCAGGCCGAGATCCAAGACTCAATGTCAACAATCCGCAATAAAGCTGCCAACGTTAAGATTGCTACTTCCAAGGCGGCGATTCCCGACACTGATGCAGATGGTGGCTACTCCTATGTCACTAACGGACGGAAGCAGCTTAACTCCGACTCCGACAGACTGGTTGGCAAGGTGGATGACCTCCAAGATCTTATTGAAGACCTGCGCAAGGATGTTGTGCACCGCGGTGTACGACCTTTGCCCCGACAGCTGGAGTCGGTGGCCAAGGATGTCACCATGTTGACCTTGGAGCTGAAGAGAATGGAGGATTACATGGGCCAGGAGAAGCCCATCTGGACCAAGATCTGGGAGAAGGAGCTCGAGGATGTCTGCCAAGGTCGCGACGAGGTTCGTCTTATGGAGGACCTTTTGGTGGATCTGCGAGACGATCTTGAGAAGGCCTCAGAGACATTCACCCTCGTTGAGCAGGCCACCAAGGAGCAGATGAAGGACAATGGCACCGGCGCCAGTGCAGGCAACGCCCGCCAGTTCTCCAAGGGCCTCAATAGTCTCGGAAACAGCTCCGACCCGACCGCCGCCAAGGAGGGTGTGCTCGGCGAGGTCCGCGCCCTACAACCAAACCATGAAGACCGCCTCGAGGCCATTGAGCGCGCTGAGAAGTTGCGCCAGAAGGACCTTGAGAGTCGTGCTGGCAACCCCATCTTCCGCGAGATGGTCAACGTGGTCACCGAGGGCAAGCTCAAGAAGTCGGGTGGCTTCGAGGAGGTTGAGCGCGCCCGCAAGGCCAAGGACGACCGCATCCGCCGCGAGGTCTGGGAGCGCCAGAACGGCATCATCCCGGATGAGCCCATCGGGGAGGACGGAGCCGAGCCCGAAGCCGAGGGCGAACCCGGCAGCCCACCTCCGGTTGCGTCGGACGGAGAGGCCGGCCCGGAGCCGACCAACGGCGCATAGTTTCCTTTGTCCTTTTTCCCGCATTGGGCTTCAATCATCCCCTCTTTATACTCCCGCCTTACACTTGGGAGGTCTTACTTGGGAGGAAACGCACATACGAAATTGTTTGGATCATGGCAAACACATGTTTTGACGGCTCTCGGATCGGGATATATGGCCTTCGCGCCCAACCTTACTTACTTTTTAGTTAGTTTAGTGCTGTAGTCTTTAGTCGGGGCTTTTGTTTTTCTCTTCATAGCGGAGGCGAACATGGGGTTTTTCTCTTTATTCTTTCAGCCTGCTGTCGTGGATCACTCTGAATGGGACATGTGCTCTTGAACGCGTTAATGTTGATATCAAAGCTTTTTAGAGTCGTCTTCAGATTCGTCTTCTTCATGCGATGCGTAGCCGTGTCGTGAACCTTTCCCTTCCCCCTATTCCCCTGTCTATTTTTGAGTTGCTAGCCTGTGAATGTCCAAAGCTAGCTCGAATGCCCCGTCTATATCCCCCCTTTTTTATGATCCCAACAGCGTCAGCTTCTTCAGGTTCGTCACCGGCGGCGGCTCCAGCTTCTTGGCCTGACCCAGCACAAACTCCTGCAGGACAGCTTCGCCACCCCTTGCCTTCCACGAAGGCTCGGCGTCCGGCTGTGGTTGCTCCTCGGTGTTCTCCTCGACGGGCGCGAAGACTTCGGAGACGATGCGCGCGCACGTCTCCGAGACGTCGGCCATGAGGGCCTCGGCGGCGCGGGCGCGCTCGGGCATGCTGCGGCGCACGAGGGCGAAGACGAGGCGCTCGACGTCGGGCGTGGTGGCGTTGACACGCTCGACGAGGCGGCGCACGCTGTTGACGAGGTACTCCTCCTCGTAGACGGTGCCCTTGCGGCCGCGCGCGCGCTTCTTCTCCTCGCGGCGGCGGTTCTTGCTCGTCGCGCGGCTGACGCCCGTGCCGGCGGTGCCCACGCTGCCGGCCTTGCCGGTGTAGCGCGTGAAGAGCGACGCGCTGGTGCTGACGCGCGATGAGGCCACGGAGACGTCGTCGGGGATGTCCATGCCGCCGCCGCGCTCGCCCTCGTAGAAGGCGAGCGGGTCCTCGGCGGCCTTGCGGCGGAGCTCGGCGATGCGCGGCACCTGCGCGTTGAGCTGGGCCTTGCAGTCGGCGAGGAACTCGGTGGTGCTGCCGAGAGCTTCCGCGAGGCCGGGGTCGACGGCAGCGGTGAGGAGGTCTGGGCGGGAGCGCTGGAGGACGATGCGGATGGCCTCGGCGAAGTGGTATCCCTTGCAGAGGCACCTGACGGCGGTCTCGATGGCATTGAGGGTTTCGAGGTGGATGGTGGCGGCGGAAGAGTAATCCTTGGCTTCCCAGAGCGCATCGGCGAGAGCAGTGGCGAGCTCGGCCATGACGTCGGCAGAGAGCGGAGGATCTTGCTGCTGTGCCGTGTAGAGACACTCCTGCCAGCACGTGGCGCCGGCAGTGCGGTAGCAGCTCGTTGCTTTGGCGTAGTTCTGGAGCGACTCGTACGCGAGACCGGCCTCGCGGTACGCAGACGTGGCCTCGAGGTGTTCTGCGTACGCGCCGGTGAGAATGCGGAGGCGCGGCTGGTCGTAGCGGTAGAGGCGGAGGGCGTCGTGGTAGAGGGAGTGTCGGGTGGTGTAAGCGACGAGCTCATCGAAAACGTCGAGGGTCTGGAGATGGCCCAGGGCCTTTTCGCGCCGGGCGAGGTGGTCGTCGATCTCGAACTTGCGGCGCAGCTCGGAGAGCTTGTGCAGGTTCTGCATGAAGGGGAGGTACTCGCGGGGATCGCGCTGGGACTGCTGGGCAACGAGGAGGGCCAGTTCGAGGTTGTAGAGGCCAAGGGCGTTCTCGTACAGGCGGTTGACGTCGACCAGGAAGCAGATGTGCTCGACGGCCTTCTCGGCGAGCTTCTCGTCCTCCCGCATCAGGTTCGCCACGAGCGTCAGGCCGTCGTCCAGAGCCGGAGGCGACTTGCAAACGTGTGCGGTGATGATGTTCTGGAGGTTAGTGTCCTTGCGGCTCTGGAGGCCCTTGAGGAGGGCATCGCAGATGGCGTTGACCTTGGCGGCGGAGGACTTGGGGGCTGGGGCCGAATCCGTGGCTGCTAGGAGAGTAGAGGGTTGCACCTTGGAGCGCTTGGTATCTTGGTACATGGTCTCGGCGACGTTTTCCGGTCTGTGGAAGTTAGCCCCTATTCTTGGCGCAAGATGGGGAGTCTTACTTTAGAGAAGAGAGGAATAGGTCAATGTAGGTCACATCCGGAATCTGATCCAAAAACAGCCCAACGCTGGCCAGGAATTGGTCGGGCTGGTGATCGTAGAGAATGTTCATATCGACACGCTGGGACCGGCAGTATGAAAACGCTCGTGCATAGTTCTTCTCGTCAACGAGGTCTCTGATACCCGCCAAAACCATGGCTCTGGGGAAGATGGTCTCGAGATTGCCTCGGGGCATCTGGAACACCAAGCTCATGTTTGTCGGGACGGCAGTGACAAGGCGAGAGCCTCGCTCGACGCTACGGCATCGCTCGTCCTTTTCGGGGTCATCGGCCGGGACTTCGAGTTCTAGTGAGTGTCAGTTGTGTACAGGTGGGAATCATGGAGGATAATCACCTTCGACATCGGCTGATAGATGCACAAACTTGACCAGGTGATTGTTGGTAGTGAAGACAAGATGGGTGGGTGTGACGATGAAAGACGTGCAGTTCTTGGCGAGGAGTCGTGAGTTGGCGTACATGTGGCCATTCCTTGACAAACCAAATGCGACGAGTTCGTCATCAACCTTGGTAATCTCAAACCAAGGGAGTTGGGTCTGGAACTGGATGTGGATGATATCATTCTCGGATTGTCCGATCCGATAGAGCTTCCCTGAACTATCCTGGCCATAGGCCTCCAGGGTCGAGTCATCCTGGTAGGTTGATGTTGCTCCTAACGGTTGATAGGTATTGACGACGGTTAAATGTTCATCATCAATGCTCTCAGCTGGGGCGGACAGCTCAAGAGAGTCCTTGTCTTGGTAGTTGAAGCAGTGGAACTTATTGTTAGAGGTATAAGTTATCTTTAGCGGAATGCGGTACGCAGGAACGTCTGTAGGCTCAGAAGGGATATGGCGCGAAAGCTGCGGCTTGATTGACCTGCCGTTCTTCATCGGCCACTCATACACATCAACACCGTTGCGATGAAGAACCGCAAAAATAGTGTTCTGATAGCCGAAAGCCACGTCGACTACCGCAGAGGCAGCGGTAATCTCAAACAATGACATGGGTGGCGGCACGTTCGCCGTTCGGAAGGGAGTTAGCTTAACTGAATCTCCATCAATAACCGCAACAGCACCGTTGTCGAAAGGCGGGCGGCATGACCCTCGGGCCGTGTAGAAGATGTGCTCGGCGACGAGTACGCCGCTGGACGACGCAGCAGCGAAGCGCAGAGCCTTTTCGGGGTGCCATGACAGACACGAAGAGTCAGGGTCAGTGGGAATCTCCTGTTTGAGATACCAGTGGTAGTTGCCCGTGGTCCAAAGCTGAACCATGTCCTTGTAGATGACTGCCAAGACGGTCGAGTCCGAGTTCCACTCCAAGCGTATTCTCTCGTGCGAAGTCACCGGCCCGGCGGGGGAGCGTAGAGTAAACTGTCCATGTCGAAGACCGTTCCTCTCGAAAAACACGACATCTACTCGATCCGAAAACCGTTGGATGCCGGCCATCAGGTTGCCTGAGGGCCGCCAGCTCAAGCTGCTCTCGAAACCATCCACGGGCTCGCTGGCGCTGTCCAGCTCACCTTCACGAGAATAGACACGAATGATACGGCGCGCACCCTGCTCGACGGCATTAATAGCCACATAGGCGCCATCTCCCCTCCAGCTAATGGTCGCTGCGGCGTCCTCATGAGGGCTTGGGAGGCCCTGGTCAACCTTTTCGGGGATGGTGGGATCTCGCAGTGCCTTTGCGCCGCGGCCCTGGAACTGCGTCTCGCGCTTGCCCCAGCCGACGGAGACGTGCTTGGACGCCTTGAGGTCCTCGGCCGTCATGGACACCTCGGCGACGGGGTCGAAGGAGGCGCCCATGAAGATGAGTGAGTTGGCCTTGGTGACGACGGCGAGCAGCTCCTCGTCGGGGGACCAGCGGGCAGCGGCGATGCCGTCGTCGATGGAGCCGACAATCTCAATGTGGGCGCCATCATTCGAGAACTCGTCCTCCTGGACGGTGATGATGTCGCCACCCTCGAGCACCAGGCAAGTGGTTGCTGAACCGCTGAGATACTGGATGCTCACAACCCTGTCCACGGGCAGATCCGGGTTGGGGCTGGGAGCATCCCAGGTCGCCACGGTGCGGAGCGAACTACGCCAAGGGTTAGTCGGCCGGTTCGTCCATCAGGTGCTTTCTCGATCGCTTCACAAGAACTGTCTCGAAAACAAGTTGGACTTACATGTCCTGGTCACCGGTGATTCTCAGCAGCTCAATACTAGGGCTCTGCGGCGTGGGCCCAGCCGTGCATACGACCTCGTCCCGCTCAGGGTCCCAGCAAGCGGCCGTAACGTCGGGGCGGTGGCAGCGCCCGAATCGGATGTTGCGAAGGTTGCGCATCGCGGCGGGCTGCTTGCGCGCGAGTCTGGGTTTTGAGGGTTAGGCTCACGCTCTCTTTAGCGACAGCCTGTGCGGCTCTTGGTTCTGGCCTGGCGATGGCGAGACAGTCTGGCGTCGGATGTTGCAGTCAATGCATCCGTCGTTCGATTTTCGGGGCCCGCGGTTCTTGCCGGCTTCTTGGGCAGGTTTTCGCTGAGAGGGTGTGATGGATCGGCGGCGGCCTGCGATGGATTCTGGATCTGGAGGCGAGGGCCGTTTTGAGATTTTTGCAGACGGGGCGGCGTGGGTACTTGTGTGAGGCTGGTGGGGGAGGTAGACTGGCGTTGGTATATGCGGGAGAGACGGGCATTCGGCAAGGGCTTGGGTACATGCTGTGGCTGCTCCGCCAAGTACCGATTGCCCTCACCACCATCTGCAAGTATGACTGATCGCCTTCACTGAGGGTGTGATTTGTGCGTGATGCTGCAACCATCTCGACTCTGTTGCACCCGGCACATAACTCCAGACTCTGAGTCTCGCCATTTCCCTGTTGGCTGTGCCTAGGCAATAGCTCGGTGAAGCCCTCTCCATCCGCTTCACAAGCGCTTGCCCGTCCTCTTATTAGCCGGCCCTCGGTTTCGCCTCCTCATCCCAACCCCGGATCGTTCATCAGCCACTTTTATTCCTGGCTGTCGGCATATGCATCCATTCCCTCTCCCCTCTCTCTTCTCCCCTCTCCACCTTTTCACTCCACTGTCTCCGCTGGCTCTTATCGCCTTCACATGCCACCAAGCCCTTCCCCAGCCGGCTGAGTGATTCTGTTGCATGTTTAGTCGATCGATTGATCGATTTGCTTTGAGCTTGAACCGTTGCCAGCCCCTGCGTTGCAATCAATCCGATCCGCCGGACCGTCCTTCAGCGCGCGCTTGCCGGGGGATAAAAGGACCATCACCGCCGACTTCGTACCGCGTCAGATAGAGCGCAGCAATAGCTCTACGAAGCTCCCCTGTCAATTGCAGCTCCAGCCCCAGCTTCTCCCAGCTTCTCCAGCTCCATACACCAGACTCATCTATCCATCATGGACGTTGCCTACAACCAACACGCCGACCGCGCTCGCCGCAAGAACCGCTCCTCCACTAGCATTAACCACCTCTCCCTCGCGCCCCTCACGCCCAAACTCCCACTTAACGACGACGACCTCATCGCCGACGCCCTTGCTGCTGCCGACGGCCAGTCGTCCATCCCCCGTTCCGTCTCGTACCTCCAGGGCAAGTCTGCGCCGACCACTCCGCGACTCCTCTCGCAATCGCCCACAGCTCCGCGTTCGCGGTCCCACCACCGCACTCCCTCGGCTCCTAGCGGCGGTTTCGGCAAAAGCCAGTCGGCGTCACATCTCGGTGCCGCACCAACCGCCCGCAAGTCATACTCAGGCCGCGCGACGCCCAGCAACCGACGGACTCAAAAGGATGACGCTTCAGGCTTTGGATTGCGACATCGCAATGACAGCGATTGGTTGCTCCGTACGGGAGCACTGATGAGCTACGAAGCCCGCGAGTCCAAGGGCCAAGCATGGCTTGTTTCTCGTCAGAGCTCAACTAGCCTCACTGGTATGCACGACCGAGACGATGAAGTCTTTGAGAGCGAACTTGCCCGGGAGCGTGGCATCACCTCTGCAAGCCGCCACAACAGCCGCCGTGGCAGCGCTGTTCCTAGTGACGAGGATGCATCCCCCTACGCCAGCCGCTTCCCTAGCCGCTCCCACAGCCTGTCCCGTCCTCGGAGTCAATTCATCACTCCTCTCGAACGCCCCGGAACTAGTGGCGGGTTTGAGGCCGAGTGCGATGACTCTTATTTTCCCAACCAGGACCTCCCCGGCCCAGATTTTGTCAACCTTGACGAAAGGCTCGAGGAGCTTGAGCTTGAGCGTGACACGAGCCAGGATGACGAAGTCGCCGTACAGCGTCTCGTACGGCGCGGACAGGCTCGGGCCGGAACCTGGTTTGGCAATGTGTGGTCCCTCTTCGCTGTAGACGAGAACGATGAGGAGTCGGATAGTGAGGATGATTCCTCCCCTACCGATGGTTCCTCAAATTTCAGCCGTTCTCGAAGTTTGTCATCCCGTAACCTGGCGGGCATCTCAACTGTTCCTCAAGAACGCATTCCTCCTCCTGGAGCTGACGACGGAAGTTGGAGAGACGCAGCCTGGTTACTTAGCGTGGCGTCTAAGGTGATGTTCTAAAAATAAAGGAGCGATTGGTGTTTGGTCAAGGGTGCATTATCACATGCGAGAGGCGAGAGACGAAAGTAAAGGGGGATGGAAACCGGATGTTTGTCTATATCTATATGGACCGGGAACGGAACAGGCCCGAACGGGTAGAGGCGTAATGACAATTGTGTGTTTTTACGAGTAACATCCTGTGGATGAGATCACCAAGGAATGGATGATAATAAACCATGTCTCTCTGGTATACCCTTCGCTTGGCATCTCATTGCAAATATCGGCGGCCTATCGCGGAGCTTCCTCATGATCCTGGCTTGCCCGACCCAGCATGTAAGCTGCATCAACACCCTGGTACGTCGCTCGGGGGGGTTCGTCAACCGATAAAAAAAAGTATCCATAACAAGCAGCTCGTGCTCACGGACCTTCCCTTATCGAGTGATTCCAGCGGCTCGGAATTGTTCAAGGTAGTTTTCCCCGGTTTTTGCAGAAAGTTGGACAACCACATGATCCAGACCGGGCCGGCCCGTCAGCGTATCCGCGCAAATGGCCATCACGCAATCAATCTTAAGTTCAACTCCGGGTTTATAGGTCGGGTGTGATATGAGACCCGCACCAAGAGCCACCATGATGTATTATTTGTATGGTCCTAAGGCTGGCATTCTCCCTGGCACCCCTGAAGCATGTGGGATGATAGCGAGCACTAGAGTCAGATAAATTTCCTAACTTTGTTTGACGATTTGACTTAAAAAGGAGTTTTTCCACAGGGGCAGGAACAGTTTCAGTGTAGTAATTTGCTGGTCGGATGTGATAAGGAGGCTAGGAGCTTTTGTTAAGTTTAAACAAGGTAAATATAGAGTCGCTTAATCTGTATCTATCAGAAGGACGTGTATAGATTCCGGGAATTAATATTTTGACAATAGGTTCTGCAATACCTCATCCTCTTTCTCAGGTTGAATCGGCGAGGAGAGCACTTCACTCAACCAGGAATTTTGAGCCGCCTGTTGACTGATATTGCCATCCAAATCCCCGTCTTCAGAATCGCCGATTTTTGGACTTCGATTATCAACATGATCTATGGGAACAAAATCATGCCTTACAGTCCATCCCAGAAGCTTCAGCGGCGAGTCCGCAGGCGAGAAACAGGAGTCGCAAAGGACTGGCTGTGCAATCGTGACCGGACGGCTCCCACATATCCACACACGGTTCGTCGACGATGTGTTAGCGCACCCGTGGCAGAAGCACCACGGGAGGGAGCGAGTCGGCCCTCTAGCCCATTGATAAGCTCGCATTGCCCTCTCTGGTGCGCTGATGCGAAGCAGATAGAAGCCGAGCCGATCGAACCTCCTGAGATTAAGGGAAGTTTCCCGTGTTTCCTCTACTAGGTCTCGTGTAGAACGAAGAAGAATGGATTTTGGGTCTAGAGGACGGTAGAATACGCTTGACTTGGGCTCTGTCGGCCAATAGTTCAGTCCGATGATTTCTGCTGCGTAATCCGACGGCGTGAGGCCCTGTCTGTCCTTGCTCGTCAGACAGGCCCCGGCATCTAACAGAAGTTTCATTATTTGACGATTTGTTACCCAGCATGCGATATGCAGCGGAGTGACACCATCAACTGTGGCCTTTTGGGCATCTGCTTGATGCTTTAGCAGGGCTAGGACGACCGACTGATGACCCCCACAGACGGCTGCTAGCAGCGGCGAAACTCCATCTCGCGAGCTCACATTGATGTCGGCACCATTAGAAAGAAGGTACGTTGTCATTTCATAATTTCCTGCGAAAGATGAGGTGCGCAAAGCGCAAAAGCCTCGGGGCGAGAGCTCGTTGACATCAGCACCACGCTCTATCAGTTGATGAACAATGTCCATCCTAGAACAGAGGACTGCCAGTTGCAGGGTCGAGGGCGCATCGTCAAGCCGATTTTCATGCGAACTGTAATACTGAAGAAGAACATTAATGGTCGGATGATGAACATATTTGACGGCAAGATAAATCGCACTGTTGGTATCTTTAATTGTCTGTGATGGTCGGGCACCGCAGTCGAGAAGCAGTTTGACAACTTCGGCGTGACCACGAGAGGCCGCGAGGTTCAGAGGGGTGAGACCTGCTACCAGCTTTTGCTTGATACTTGAAAGGAGGCTCGCTAGTGCGAGAGCTGCTGATAGAACAGCGAGATCAAACTGAGACGAAGCGCCGATAATGACACACAATGAGACAGTGAGAATAGTTGCGCCCGCCTGCCAAGATCTAGTCCTGTTACATGCCCAAAGAATATTTAAAATGTTAAAGTTCAGTGCTGAGGACAATACCCTGGCAGTTGACAGGCTGGGCATGATCGTGGAAGTGATGATCTGGCCTGCGACAATGCTAGTAGCAACTAGGATGGCTCTGTCTGTACGAAGCATCGCCCTCGATACCAACAAGCACACAGTATTTGTGAGCGCCATGTACAGCAGTCCGCAGTAGGTGTTGAAGAGCTCAGAGGAGAATAAATCCAAGGCTTGTTGACCATTTCCCCTTAGGCAGTTCGCCACAAGGACGAGGAGTCCAGACATTGTTGAAGAAGAAATATCCCAATAGTCTCGACTAAGCATTGTGTTTCCGGACTGGTGAAGAGTGTTTGATGCCTTCCAAATATCACCAGTGACAAAATATGAGCATAGAGAAGCAGTGAATGCTGCTGAGGCGCAGTAGAGCGCGGTTCTACAGTTGCTGATCTCCATCATCGTGTACTCGGTGATCAACAACAGCTCCCGGTCTCCTGAGATCACTCTCCTTAGAAAGTTTGGGGCATTTGTCCACTCCGTAGTGAGGTATTGGGAAAGGCACAAATCTGACTTCGGGTTTAGGTTTGCCCCCTCGTGTATAAGGATGGTGGCTACTTCGTGCCTACCGTCCCAGGCGGCCCATCCGAGTAGGGTGAGGCCCTTGTCAACAATGTTTACACTGCAACCGTAGCTTATGAAGAGTTGAACAATCTTTGCGTGTCCGTTGCGCACCGCCCATGCGATGGGTGTCATGCCACGGCCTCTCGCGTAGATGTCGACGCCATGGTCCAGTAGTAGCTTCACACATTCGTAGTGGCCATTGCGACTGGCCCAGTGAATCGGGTGCATCATCCAATCTGATGATGGTTTATGGGGATACTGTCCACGTCCTTGTTTGTCGAGATCTAACCACTTGGAGAGCACAGGGGTGAGACCGAAGAATGCTGCAAGGTACGTCATGTCGAAATCTTCAGGTTTCTCTAGACCGCGCAATTCAGTTGCATGGTGGGTTTTTAGCCACCTGTATCGAATCTTGGAATCTAGTATGCAGAACGCATCTTCGGGGTCGAAGATGTCAGCAACATCTGCAGATGCTTGACGAGCATGCTCTATCCAGTGCCGCGACGCATAATTGTGCAGGGGCGAAACAGTAGACGCGATGGTTGAAGAACTCTCAACTGACGGGGTTGGGCTCTGTGAGAAAGAGGTTTCAAGGAGAGAGAGATATGTGGTTTTCGCAATCATGCGGTGAGCTGCCTTGTCTTCCATGAACCCAGCCAGGTCTGGATTGATATGGTCCACACTCTCAAGGAACTCCTTGGCGGTCGGGTGGTGAAGGAATCGAAGAATGTGGCTACCTTCATTCAAATTAATGAGGCTCCCGATGGGTTCAGTGAGATGCTTCATTCTGTTGCCCAGCCGTTTTAAATCGACATCGTCCTGCCTTATCACGCAAGACAGTTCGCTGACGGTCAAGGGTCGTGAGGCGTACATGGCCCACGCCAACACTGGTGCAACCCGTGTCCGATACCTAGGGTCAACGTTCGAAAACAACAAAATATAGTACAATCCGTCAAGCCCCACGGGCAGTTCTGACACGGCCTTGCGCATCAATTTAGGCCCCTCAGCCCTGAGTCGCAGTAGCACTTCTGTCGCAAGTATGGACCACAAGATACACCCGTTGGACTTTTCGGTCAGGGCTTTTACGATCTCATTTGAAATATTCTGATCGTCTCTGTGGCCATGGAATTGACCAAGAATACACGAAAAAACAGTGCGGTTGATATCATGATCAAGGGCTCCCTGTGCCGCTAGCGAATCGAGGTCGATGATGCTAGAGCCCTCAAACATGCTTTCGTTCAAAGATGCAGAGAGTCTACTCGTGAAAATAATCTTTCTTGTCGGACCAATAGAACTCGATCCAAGTCGTACGAGTCTCTCACAAACCCATTGTATCGATGAACTTTCGCATTCGTCAAGTGCGTCAATGATTAAGAAGACCTTATCGGTGGTTGCATTTGACAGGGCAGCTTCGAAAGTAGCCCATAGAGCATCCCGATTCGTACTGCTGAACAGACCCCCGGAATCCTTGCAAAGGTGGAAATCCCGCTCCAAGTATTGCACCAAATCGGGTTGGGATCGAACTAGTTGAGATAAGAAGCCTTGCGCAAGCTCATGGCCTAGGCGATCCCGCGAGAAGGAGAAGAAGCAACACAGCGGCTTTGACTCTACTGGAAGTTCAGCTTTTGTCGTAGCCTGGGATTCGATCAAGTGCTGGAATATATATTTTGCCAGGACGCTCTTCCCCATGCCAGGTTTTCCGCGAATCCACAGGGATTGAGACTTGCCCCGTTCATTTCGCAGCCAGTTTTGGTAAGATGGGTCTTCCAGTATCCATTCACACGTCCCATCGACTGGACTGGCTACCAAAGAAAGGGCCGCAGTCAAATAGTATCTAGCACACCCATCGAAGAGTTCTGCCTCGACCTCTTTCTCTCGATCGAGTCTGGATTTCGCTCGACCCTGGTGGTCCACGCCGATGACTACCTGCGCCGTTAGCGACTGGAAATTTGCAATAAGCATCGAAAGATGAACTAAAAAGGTTCATAGGACCGTGAATTGGACCATTTAGTTGTATTGCGTGTCCATAGGCGGAAGAGCTCGTAGGAAACTCCCTCATCGCCGTCAAGGAAGTCTTCAAGGATCATACAAGGTTGGAGAAGAAATATGGGCTCAAAGTTGACAAGACCAGGGCCGGTACATCTTCCAATGCCTCTGAGGGTTTGGCAGTCGTCGTAACCGTCCCAGGGGGTTCGACACGGCAGGCCGCATCTCCTGCACTGAACGGACTGCGAGATGCACTCAAATTTCGATCTCGAAGTCGACAGAAACAAGGATCGATCGGTCAAAAGTTTACATGGGCGATTTGCGGACGAGAAGAGTTCGAGGCTATGGTCAACGAGCTGTCCTTTACGGTCGAGAATCTTGAGAAGGTGTCTTCGCACCTTGGTGTGTTGAATAGTCAAAAGGCGCTCCTCAAACACCAGCTCCAAGACGTTAGAAACCCGGAGAGTGTTCTGCTTCTGGAAGAGGCTGCGACGTCTCCCATCCCCGACTCTACATGGCATCTAGGTGGAGAGTCTGTACGAAGGGAGACCTCGGATGAGAGTCATAGGCCGACTCCTGAGTACATCCGGGCTTTAGCAACTGAGAAGGCACGCCAGATCAACGGCGATGTGGGATTCGAGCCTGGCATATGGTCGAGCTTTGGACGGTACACCGAGCCAACTACGAAAGATGATGCAACACAAATTAATGGAGCGGTGTCAGCTGATGCGCTTCGGATACTTTCGGGAAGTAATAGTATCTTGGATAAATAGCCTTAATTTAGTCAATATAAGTGAAGCCCTATAATCTATCAGTACCGCCACTAGACAAGGTTGCGGTGTGTGTTGCGGAGACAAACTAATGCATAGCGACCCTAACTGTCCGGGATGGTCTCGCCTGAAGTACCATCGGAACGAGTGGAATTACTCCTCATATATAAGTCCTACATAAGCACTGTGGCTAAACTTGGTACTTTACACCGATCCATCAGGCTTATTTATGCCGTGGCATGGGTTCTTTGTATGATTGGCAACGCACCAGGCAACTTTTGCATCCACGCCAAGGCTACCTAGCTACATTACCCATAAGCATTCATCAAATGCTCTGACATGGCTTATACCAATCTCACCCGAGGAATCCGCTTGGCTTTTTGCTTACACAGTACAAATACAGTCTCTTTCCATCATCTATTTGCTACATCCGCTTTCAAAAAGGACTTCTTCCCAGCTTACATCGACCCCTCTTCGCATACTTTTGTACTCAATCCAAAATGACTGGCTCAACTCCCAAGGTTACAGACGTCGTGGTCGTGGGTGCCGGTCTCTCAGGCTTGCGCGCGGCACTCGAAGTGCACCGAGCCGGACTGTCGGTGGTGGTTCTCGAGGCCATGGACCGCGTGGGCGGCAAGACGCTGAGTCTGGAATCATCCGCGGGAAACAGCAAGGTCGACGTCGGCGCGGCCTGGATCAACGACACCAACCAAAGCGAGATGTACGCGCTCGCCAAGGAATTCGGATTCGAATTGATCCAGCAGCGAGTGACGGGCGACGGCCTTGAGCAGCAGCCGGATGGCTCCGTCATCTCCTTCCCGCCCGGGTTGCCGGGCGTGATGACGCCCGAGCAGATTGAGATGTTCGGGCAATTCGTCGAGGTGATCAAGGGACACATCGAACGATCTCACCCCGAAAGTCCGCACTTGGGTCCCGATGCGGCAATGTTGGACTCGATGACGTTCGAAGCATACGCCGAGAAGTACAGCCCTGGCGGCTTCGGAGTCTTCCTTGCCGACACCTTGGTTATTTGCTTACTCGGCGTGCAAGCAAGAGAGCTCAGCGCCCTGTATATGATCGATTACCTCAAGTCCGGCACGGGGATCGAAAACATGATCTCGGACCGCAAGCATGGAGGCCAGTACTTGCGCAACCGCCAGTGTAAGTGATCGCGATGCACCGTTAGAGCTGGGACTAACACGGCGCGTGTGCAACATCAATAGCAAACCAAACATTCTCCGTCCGTCTTGCTGCCCAGCTTCCAGATAGCGCGATTCATCTGTCCACCCCTGTTACCAAGATCACCCGGCTCCCAGGGCATGGTTGTATGATCCAAACGGCTGGCTCGGGGCCAGTCTTCCGAGCGAAGCGTGTCATAGTATCTGTGCCAACCCCGCTATACTCTCTGATCACTTTCGAGCCTCCTCTCCCGGCTGCTAAGCAGGCACTGGGTGACAGCACCGCTCTTGGATACTACGCCAAAACCATCTTTGTGTTTGACCGCCCCTGGTGGCACGAAGCCGGCCTCAGCGGTGTCATGCAGTCGATTGAGGGACCCATCGCCTTTAGTCGAGACACATGCTCTGAGAAAGACAACCAGTACAGTATTACTTGCTTCCTCGTCGGTGATACCGGAAGGGCTTGGTCTAAATGGTCGGCTGTCGAGCGTCGGCGGCTTGTGACAGCTCAATTCGATGCAGTCATGAGTTCAACTGCCCGGGCGAAGGGCATCGATGTGCCACCGCCCATCAACATCATTGAAAAGGAATGGGTGAAGGACCCGTGGGCACTCGGTGCACCCTGCCCGGTTATGCTACCGGGTGTGCTCTCGGCCGACTCAGGTAAAGCCATCCGCTCGCCGGTCGACAATATTCACTTTGTTGGCACCGAGACCTCGCTGGTCTGGAAGGGGTACATGGAAGGCGCCGTGCGATCCGGCGTCCGAGGTGCTAAGGAGGTCATCGATGCTTTGACGGTGCGTATCTGTAAAGATTGAAATGACAATCTTGAATTTCCGTACATTAGACACCCCATATAACAACTGAACGGAGATCGACTGGCTCTGGTAACTACGAAACCTAGACCCGGCATGGATTTGAATACTCGCAGGTGCAGCCTTTGATAATATTGCCAAACAAGGGAGCTGTGCCTCTGCCATGATCTTTTATTGGGTCCTATCTATCTAGTTATGATATCAAGATCATTAGTTCTCTCACAATGGTCGCCATCCACTTCAACATCTGCAGTAGTTAAACTGGCTTCCTTGCACAGTGAACTCATTATCACATTCTCCACAGTCCGATGGGTAGTTTATGTTACCTAACTTGACCAAAAACCCATCTATCTAAGCCGGTGGTCAGTTAGATGTTCACTTTTTGAAATCAGCCGTCTAGGTATACGGTCTGAAGCCGCCGCCATTACTCTAACAGCTGCGTATATTCATAACTTTCATCACGAATTCGGCGCCACAGATGTGGTCGTCCATAGTCACTTGGGCTCTGGCTCGCAACAACGCCATTGCTGTAAAGACAATTTTCAGTTAGCTCCACTCGGCCTTTAGTGTTCCTGCGGACTACCAATCTAAATTGGGGCATAACAAGTTGATGTTTCATCTACTTTGAATATGCTACCAAGGAGATCAGTCTCCCGGCCCCTTTGAAATTCCTCGGCAGATAAAAGTTACATATATCATTCAATGGTCTGTTCGGCTCCGGTGTTGTCCACCAAACCATGTTCGCGATTCCCGCAGCATCTTTCATTGCCAAAGGCATTCCGAGATCTTCTTGCCAGCTGATGAGGTATTTAGCCATTACTGTTGGTTAGGATGGTCAGCTGCCCGGGGCCATCACATTATTTTGCGTACGCTTCTCGCTATTTTATTCAGTCCCCAGGGATTTACCATAAATTTCGGATGAAATTAGCGTTTGGTTGTTGCTCGACATTGCAAAAGTTTGGATCCAATATATCCAAGTCTACAATTTTGTTCTGCCTGAATTATTAGTCCTCCATGTATAATAAACTTGTGTTGTTATACAGGTCTTCCAAGGG
Organism: Ilyonectria destructans; assembly: GCA_020740775.1. NCBI lineage: Eukaryota > Fungi > Ascomycota > Sordariomycetes > Hypocreales > Nectriaceae > Ilyonectria > Ilyonectria destructans. The sequence goes on from JAHEWK010000014.1 coordinate 717,291, forward strand.
TTACTTTGGGTTACTTTTGTCTTCGAATGTCTGTTATTCTTTGAATTATTTTAATTCACTATTGCAGGAAGACTCCAAAGTATGTAGCATTTTTTCGGAGACGGTCTGCTATTGCCGAAATATATGCAGTGACGCACGGATCTATGCTCAAAACTAGAGTGAAATCGACTACTATTTAGGCACTTACGGGGTGAAAAGACGTTAAATATGACCGGTTCAATATAGTAGCTACGACGACAACGTACTTCGTAGTTTTGAAATTATAAGACGGTTTGACGTATCGACATTAGCCGAATCATTAACATATCCAAAATATAGACCAGTGTCTGTCTAATATACACAAGCGGCACATAAACTTAATTCGACCTCCTTAGGGGTGGGTAAAGGGGTCCAGTTCTCAGTTATGTAAGAGCTTCTCGGGACTAATAGTGTAAGAGCGGAGGCCGCAATGGCACTTATTTGGAGTGTAGACTACGATACATTCGGGGAACAATACATACTGGTAGTGTCACGAGACTTGAGAAAACGATGCGCAGGCGTCCATGATCCAGTTCGAACCAAACGTAGCATCAATAAGCGCTAAGATTACCAACTTCCATGATGTCTTTAGTGAGCGTAAGAGGACTTGGTCGGAGAACGCGCACTCGTGAGAATCGTGTCACCTGTACGCTCAATATGGCGGAAGATAAGGGAAGTGGGTTTGTATCCTCAAGCGGGATCTGCAATGCGGCAAGGCAGTGCAGGGAGCAGTCACGCGGCATAAATCAAGAAGAGGAAAGATTAGATGTGTGGCACATTCCCTGTCCAGTCCTCAAAGTTGGTGGACCCTCTGGCTCATGGCAATGGTCAGGGCACAGTTAATTCACCAAACAATGTGTTTTACGGCGCTGTACCAGATGAGACTGAACAAACCCTGACTGGAGGGTCCTGCAGTGTGTCTCGGGGTAATCAAATTGTCCTGGAACGGAATGGGCACGGCAACGGCGGCACTCTTCAGTGGAGGCGCAGTCCATGCCGGAAGTATCAAACTGGACTTGGGAGGAGAAAACAAGTGGCGAGATTCAGGATCATAACCTATAGGGACGCTTGATCAAATGTGATATGATATCCAGACAGTCACGAAAGACGCCAACTTTCAAAAAGGCTCATAACGCGCGTGATCTCCAAAGTTGACAGAGATAAGGCAAGCTTAGTGCCGTTGAGGTAATTCCATAGACGGCTTTCGCAGCAAACTCTTGGCTCGCGGACCGACCACCCGGACCAAAATGTTGCGACTGGAGAGTACAGAGATAACGATGTGTCTCCAGCCATTGTTCATCCATACAAATGGGTTTGTGTGTTGAGCTAAAAACCCAACATCCTGTGAATTATGTGAATTAAGGTGTGGCATGATAGGATTTATTGTTAGGCTGGGGACAAGAGACGCGAGATGGTTTCGGGGAAACTCTAGTACAGGGTCGAGGCTTTGTGGATGGAAGCTAAATCAACCAGGGCTTACCAAAACGTCAGAGGTTGCTCATTCACGCGTTTCATGATTCTTCAATCATGGACTAAAACATGCGTGCTAACTTGTGGAGGGGGAACGCCTCACCTGCGCGGTAAACGACCCTGTCACCTTTCGCCGGAGGTGTCGGGGAGCTTCTTTCGGAGCAATAAAGACGTTCAACCCACTAAGTGCCCCGTTGACTCCGACGCGAGGAGAGGAAAATATTGGCGCTCTGTCTTGGACAGGAAGTTAGACGCGGCACCGCGGGAACAGGGACGCTCGTGTGTGAGGTTACAGTGCAGTATCTGCTGTAATACCAACCAGGTAGTGGCCGACTAGAGCGACCAATGGGTTGGGACGGAAATCTGTTGTCGCGGCCTATGACGTGCGACCGGGGCCGGGAAGCGGCAGGTCGGTCGTCGGGGAGGAGAAGCGCAAGCAGGGCAGTGTCCAATGCTATCAATTTCGGAGGTGATTTATGCCGTTCCGTCCGCCTGATGAGGTTGGTGAGTGTGTGACCGGCATGGAGCCTTTGATGACTCTTGGTGGGGATGGCGCCATGGTGGATTCCTTGTTGGAACTCGTTGGAGTTGCTGGAAATTGGACTCTGCCGTTGAGCCGCCAAACTCGAACCCCCGGTCTCCAGCCCAGCCAGATCAGCTCAGTCCGTGACCCCGCCATTCGGCCGTCGGCGCACGAGGCGAGGTCGCGCGGAACGGGGACCGGGTGCCGGAACCTTGGATGATAACCTTGTTCACCGTCTAGAGCTTGGAGGCGGCAGCAATTGTCAGCAGGAACCAACGGCAATTGACCGAAGCTCGTGGGAAGAGGAAAATGCCGCATATTCGACAATTTCTCTGTCCAATCCTACACGCCTCGTGACACCCAGCCAGCGGTACGGCTGGGTGTGCAAGCGACGACGGATTCAAGCTTCAGGGCCGTCCAAAGTGCAAGTGGTGTGTGGGGTAATTGGTCAGTCCGCGCCCATTTTTCTCGAATCTCCGGCCGACAGGCGTGGGTCAGGACATGTCTCATCGGCGCGAGGCTCATCTCATGGCCCATGAACGCAGCATCCGACGCGGAGGCGGGCAGCGGGACGACACCCCACTATCCTCCCTGGACCCCGGGACAATGGATCGAAATTGCTTCGACACGTCGGTCTGCTGGTAGCGGAGGGCGTCGATCATGGCCAGGTTGGGGGATGACAGCAACCACAGCTGTCAACCGGTGAGCTTCTTTGCGTTGTCCGTGGGATTTGACAGGGTGAAGAAGCAGGGAAAGGGTGAGTGACATGTGCGGATGACCAGCACCGGGCCAGGGTTTCTTTTGCCTGGGTGGTTGACTGGTTGTCGATACTATGTAGGCCTTGTCCATATGGCCTCGCCTTGCAAGCCTGCACTAGATATGCTTGGCGGCGATGAAGCAATAGGAGGTGGAATGAAGCCTGGCGATTGGCCACCGCGGAACCGAGGCACTCGGTCAACGTCTGTTGGAAGACTGAGTGACGGATGATGGGATTGATCCATCTACCGGCGGGAAGCGCTGGTATCCGGGGGACAGAGGACGGAAGATAGAAGAGCGCTTGCGAGTACATCGATCGCTTGCTAATCTAAGGAATGCAATGCACAATCAAGAATACTTATCTTGATGGAGAAGAATGGAGTTGTGAGCGCCCAAAGTGGAGGTTGCCGCAAGGAGCCGCCTGACTCAATGTAGACAAAGATGCTTCGTGCAGACGTTTGAACCGAAGGCAGGTGTCTTCTTAGGGACAGTAGTTACCCGCCTTACATACTACGTATGGAAAAACTCCACGGCAAGAGCTTACCGTGCACCAACACCGGTGTTAGGTAATGCGGACGGCAGGTACTCCGTCTACTACGTAGTATGGCCCGTAGGTGGCAGGTGCAGCTTGCCAACCCTGGATAGTGGGCTTCGACTGTGCCGTGCCAGTAAGGTCAACGAATACACTCCGTTCCTCGTACCAAGACGGCACGCAGTCGACGTCCCGACCACGACCATGCAACCAACCTGGTTTGCAAACATCATACTTTCATCACTTTGGGCAGTGTATTCAAATCACTACCTCACATCGCCCCGTTTAGTCTCTGAAGTACTACGGTACTTATTCCTCCGACACAGCGGCTTCCCGAACTACGATGCCGTCGTGGCACATCGTTCCCTCTGTCCATGCCTCGGTGCCTTGCGGCAGGCATTAGTCCGGGGCTAACGAAGGGCGGGTTGCGCTAGCGAACCGGCACTCTCCCGCGTGATAGTCAAATAAAAAACAAAAGGTCGCGTTGCCATCCAGGATTCGGACGCGGCGGAAGACGGGAGGCGGGAGGCGGGAGACGACAGACGAGCGGCGGGAGACGAGAATGTGCGGCGGGCAACAAGCCGAATCAAAGGCAGGCGTGGTGCCGGGGTGGTAGTAACTGACGACAGACCGGTGAGGGACAGACTGGTGAGGTGAGATATACTCGCCTCCTGACTGCCACTCTTTTCCTTCGGACCAGGTTCAGAGGGAAGGCCTGGAAGCACCCTGTCGCGTGGCACTGGCATGGCACTGACTTGATAGAAGCAGTTAACAGGGGGGCCCTTGGATGCTTGGGGTCCATTTGAATGGCCACCTTGGGGCGTTTGGGGGAATTGGAGTGGGGGACACGGATTCTAGGCTCTGGGTTCCGACTCCAGAACCCCCGAGAGCAACTCGATAATGGGGAAGGAGAAACAAACAACCAGGTACGTACTGTGTAGTTAGTACTGGGTTGCTAGGTTAATGTTTCTAGCCAGCGTTGGGACTAGCTAGACCCATGTCCCATGTCCAATGATGCAACCGCCCCTCCTTTTCCGTCGCTGCCCTTGCTGGCGCGTCTTGGGACACCTCAGTTCGACCCTTGGTGTCTCTTTGGAGCGGCCATTGTCACTTTGGGTGGCCCTGAGCGACCCTCTTGGTGCGCTTTTGGTGTACTTTTGTACTTTTCGTGGCGGGCTGGACGTCCTGGACCTTTTCTTCCTTTTCCCTCAGTGGACTCTGGCCCAGCATACGACGTCATGGACCACCAATAAATCGGCGCCCCATCGACTACCGTTGCCTGCTATGGGCTAGTACCGCGCTGTTCTGTCCCTTCCAGATGAGATGACAGCCAGACACCTCATCCTAATCCCAAATGCCAATCCCAAATGCCCACTCCTCGCTCCCCCCCCCAAAACGACGGTGGCCGGGGGAGTCGAGTGAGGGTTTCCCCCGTCCCCGTTGTCCGATTTCCCGCCGCTCTCCTCGCTTCTTTTCTCTCTCTTTCACTGTCTCATCTTTGGTGGAACCGGTTTTCTCACGTCTCAGCCCAACCCCGCGCCTTGCTGCAGCCTCACAGCTCCCACTCCCCACGGTTACCGTTTTCTGCACATTCCGGGCGGCTTGTGCTTCTCACGCTAGAAGCAGCCACTGTCGTCAGTCGTACCCAGCGGAGCCCGCCCTCGGGATCTCCCGCCAAGCTCTCACTCTCTCACACCCTCACGACCCTCACAACTGGTCGACTGGACGCTTGCTGAACCCACGCCTCACACACGCTCGCCCTCAACGCAGCACCCTCACACGCAGCACACGCCAGAGGCCGGACGCCCTCACGCTCACCCGCCGCTGCTCGCTCGAGCTCCGTCTTGCGCCACACACGCGATCGAGGAGGAAAGAGACAAGATCAGGCTTGCGCCGGAAACGACAAGTGCAACCTCCCTTCGCCCTCTCCATCCACCCACAGTACCCATCGTCTTGGGAACGCTCCCCATTGTTGCATCGACAAACCCACTAATAGGTGAGGACCCATCCCAACCCCTCCTCCTCGCTGTTCCTATGTCGTTGCTCTGCTCGTCGTCTTGCCCGTCTCCTGGCCGCCCACCCTGGCCTGGTGCAGCTGTTCGCTGTACATAGTTGACGGCACACCATCTCCGACGTCTCCGACTTCTCCGTCTTGGCTAGGAACTCAGATGCCGCATCTGCTCCGGCGTACGCCTCACGGCTTCTCTTTCGTCTCCCTCTCCTTCTGTACCGGCTCGTCCTGCACTGCACGTCCGCCTCCACCTCCTCCACCTCCTCCACATATATCCCACATTTCACATCCCACATCCGCCTCGACAGTTGTACCTGTACCACCAGCCCACTCCCGCCCACGCTCCCACGCTCCCACGCTCCGTGGGTCCACGGCCCACGGTCCAAGGACGATCCACCAACGTGTGCGGTCAAAGGCAAATGGCCCATGGCTTCTCGTGCAGACGCAGCCCTGCATCAGCTCAGCGAGCTACTACGTACCTGACCAAGCTCGACGCTCAACCACCCCACCTGCGCCGGGCTAGCTGGGCTTCCTGCCGGAGCTTAGGTGTGCTGCGCTCTGCTGTCCTATCCTGTGCCTCGCTCGTCGGGACTGAATGGGACTGAATGGGACTGACGGGGAGCGACCCCTCCGCATCATTCATTGCCCCTCACTCATGACTTGACTGCCCACATACTGGTCGCCGAAGTCTTTCCCTGCTACCACGTACTACCCTTATACCCTTACCTACTACCGACATCACCTCAACACCACCACCACTACCACACCCACACCCACACCTATTGAGACGGGAAACGGGCGAAAAAAAATACGTTCCAGACGCACCAGACGCGCCAGATTCACCCAACCCCTACCACGTACTACGTACCTACGAGATCGGACCAAGGGTCTGTTGCTGATTACCTCCCCGCCACCGGCCAGCCAGCAAGTCACTTTCCTTCACTCAAAGTCGTCACTGTCGTCATTTTTCTGCATCCCCTCGTTTCACCGTGGTTCATCCATCCCATCCATCTCCCCAGCACCTGCATCGCCCTCCTCCTGTGACACCCCCCAAGGTACGGGACATACCTATCTCAGGTACTAAGCCGTCCCCGTCTCCGTTTCCTTGCTTGCTCTTCCGCCTGCAGCCCGGGCTGTCGACGGCCTGTCAAAACCCAGCGCCTTGCTGTGTCTCTGAAGCAACTCGCCAGCCACTTAGCGTCGTTCCCTCTCCACTACGCCCAAGCCTCCTCGTCCCTCCCAACGACAGCTCCCACTTTCGGCGTCCACCGCCAGCTCTCACACTCTCACTCTCCTGGCCCGTTGACCTCTCCTCTCCAGATCCTAGCTGCCTCTGCATTCTGTTGTCGACGCGTCCTAACTCAATCCCAGCCTCCACGTCCTGTCCACTCACACCTCGTCCTCTGCTCTACCGGCCCAGGACTGGTCTCATTGCCGCAACCAACACCGCTTTTCTCCCCCTCTACCCGCATCCAAATTGCCCCTCCCATCTGCCCTAGGATCAACGGTGCGATAGCCACTTTCCGACACCGCCAACATGTCACCAGCAGAGGATAAGGTGCGTTAAACCACTTGCTAGATCGAAGCCGATGAACGCCACTAACCAGCTCCCTTCCCCATCAGTCCGCCAACGAGCCTGTCGACCTCAGTACGGTTGATGGCATCGACATGAACACATTTAGCCAGATCCTTGAAATGGATGACCCAGGCGACCACGAGTTCAGTTACGGCATCGTCTTTGACTTTTTCACCCAGGTGGAAGAGACATTCAAATCGATGGATAAACATTTGTAAGTCGATCAGACTCCCTAGTCTGTCTGGCCTCGTGTCTGCGCCCTTGCCCTCCACCCTCACTGTTGGCTATAGCACGTACTCTTGACGGGCCCCGTATAGGACGCATGGCTAACCTGTAACCATTTGCAACCTGCCAGGGAGGAAAAGGACCTTTACAACCTGTATACACTTGGCCATTTCTTGAAGGGTTCATCAGCAACGTTGGGCCTCACCAAGGTCAGAGACGGATGTGAAAAGATTCAACGATACGGCAAGAAGGAGAACCTTGACGGGTCACCTGAGGAAAACGAAGAAATCTGCCTAGAGCGCATCGAAGAAGCACTCAAGGCTGTCAAGACGGACTATGCCGAGATCGAGACAGTCCTGCGAAAGTACTACAAGGACGAAGAGTAACCTCTTTCACAATTGTTACGACCTACGACAATGATTGAGGTACAGGGGTTCGCAACCACGATTTCAATAACCACTTCTAGGACTGGTTCGCGGCGAACGACGCCGGGGAACCCCTACCGCCCTCACTCGCCCGTGCCCTCACACGGCTAATGATTTTCCAATACTACATACCCTACCGGTTTCGTACTTGTCTTGAGAGAGAGAGCAGAAGGAACAGAAAAAAATACTCGAAAGGATCGAGGAAGATACCCTTGATCTCCACCCGTGGGGATGAAGCTCGACGACGGTTTGGATGAATCGACGATCGAGCAGGAGTTGCAACAGGCGACTCAGGAGATGACCCAGGCGCAGCCGACATTGATTGAATTGACAACTTTTTGATACATTTCCTCGGCCTGGGCTGGCTTTGCCAAGTATAGCTATCAACAGAATCCAACCGATGTTCGGACATGCTCATTGTGGCCACGGGCGCCTTGGTCTAGCCCCCGAGTCGCTCATCGCCGTGATGACGTATGTGTGCGACGCTGTTCTTGACACGCAGTGAATGCATTTCGTTTGTCCCGTTACGAGTGGCTTACCAACTTCCATTCGGTCCGCTCCCGTATGACAAGCGATCGAGGTGTTACCGAAGTGGGAGCATCATTTCGAACATGACCAAAAGTACCATGTGGACAGGTAGTACATCTAAGCACAGCGTCCAACCAACATTACTAGGATCGAATGCGATTTAGTCTCGCATTTACACGGTTCAGTATCTCAGACAATGCCTACCTAGGACCAGCTTACATGCGAAAGCCGTTGGTGGGGTAAGAGGTCACCAATAAGGATATTGCGCGCTTTGCCTGAATCTGGCCAAGGCAGCACCACGACGACTTGTCATCATCAACCTGACTTCCGACGGGTTGCCGTGAAACTGTAATACGAGGAGTGCGGACCCATAACTAACAACTCTTTTTACTTATCCGGTATGTTGAGACTTCCCTTCGCTCTATCCACCCCACCCGAGTTGTCCGCTCCTCCGCTCCGCCGCTCCTTGTTGAGGACATGACGCAAGCCGCCTCTGGATGCAAGGGGTCCGGAGAGACGCAGGAGACGACGCCACTGGCCTTGCGGGCGGTCATTGAGGCACATATAGCCGCTCTCAACGCGGCTGGTGGCGGCCCGTGTTACACGTACCAGGCCGTTCGCAAGAGATAGGATCTTTGGCTGCTGCCACAGTCACGCTCCACTGACCTCATGCGTCTGCACCTTGCTCACACCTCCTTCAACTGCAGGAATTTGTGACAGATCGCACAGAGCCGAGCTCTTCAAAAAGTGGTGTGAGAGACCCAACGCGTCGGGACGGTGGCGAAAGTACCCTAGCCTCTGCGACACCACAGCGGGAAATCTGAATACGACCTCCCACCGACGGAAAGGCACAGCCCCGTGGCAAAAGATTTCGAAGAAACATGCCGCCTAAGCCGTCGCCGACGCACTTCCTGTGCGTACCGCTCGCCGGTGCGCAGCTGGCCAGGAGCCTATCGTTGTTCCGGGACGATGTCACCAGCGTCATGAGCTTCGCCGTGCCGCAGGAGGCCGTCCGACCGCTGGGCACGCTGCATCTCACGCTAGGGGTTATGAGTTTGAAGGAGGACGGCGTTGAGCAGGCGTCCGAGTTGCTGAGAAGCCTACGACCCAGGGAGATGCTTGCCAAGATTAGGGCGTCAGTTCCATTGACTTCGACAGCTCAGGCGGGAAAGCTGGCTAGCCAAGGTGAGGCGACGTCTGGAGATGGAGATCTCTTTATCACGATGCAGGGACTACAGGCGATGCAGAGTCCGTCAAAGACATCCGTCTTGTACGCACCTCCGGTTGACACTGACGGCATCCTCTACCGCTTTTGTCAGCAACTCAAGACGACATTCCAGGAAGCCGGCCTCATGATGGAGGAGAACAGACCGCTTCTCCTGCACGCCAGCATCATCAACACCATCCACGTCAAGGCCGCGCGGGGAGGCGGACGACGCCGCGAGAAGCTGACACTCGACGCGCGGGACATTATCACCCGGTACGACGACTACCTCTGGATCGAGGACATGCCCGTGGAGCGGGTGACCTTGTGCCGGATGGGCGCGAAGAAAATCGAGGGCTCGGAGGATGACGAAGCCTACGAGGTGGAGGCCGAGGTTGCGCTTTAGATGCGTGCTGCAGCCTGCACAGTGGCGATCTAGTGCTTGGTCATGAAGCGCTGGGCTGGATTACGTGTTGAATGAGGGGATTTCGACGTTGTGCGTTTCTAGGTAGACGTTTAAGAGCGATGCCGTGGCGAAGAAGGCTAGGCATCGGTTTAGCTTACATGATGATGGATGCCGCGTCAGGTGGTTGACTAGGCGCTAGGTACGGGGCTGTGTATAGTTTTTTTTGCTCGTGGCATGATCACTTTTAGGAGCTAGTTTCCAGTTCTAATGGAAACTATGGAGAAGAAGAAATAGATGCGAGAAGGTTGAGTTTCTTTTGGTGTATCTGCTTGGTTGATACATGAAAGGAGGCGTAATAGATGAGGACTGCGGTGGCTAGCCCCCACGTTACGCCTCACCGGCTCCGACCTTCTGGTTTAAGGATAGGAACAAAACGACCCCAGCACATGGCTTGTTTGTACTACGTCGTAAGTAGTTTTCTCTCTTGAAGTATTCCTCGGGGTTATTCACGGCTCAATCATGTCCATGAACCCGATTAAAGGCATGACGTGACTTGCGTCACGGTGTGGTCGTCCCATTGTTATTGTAGCTGCCTGTGCCACATCCGTTCCGCCAAGGAGTCTCACTGCATAATCGAAATACTATATTTCCGCTCCTTCCGTGAATAGCTTCCTACGGCAGAAATGAGATTGCTTTCATTCATGTATCATGCATCGACGTCCGAGTTGATTTCGAGATTAATTGCTGTTTCCATACCAGCCAGCCAATCAGGCGCCCTCCCGCTACGGCCAGCTGGAGATGACAGTGGACGATGGGGGGGATCGGCCCCCGCTGCGGCCCCTAAACCCCCCTGGAACCCCGCGGCCTGAGAGCGCTACAAGGGAGCCTAGACGTCGGTCTGGCGTGAACCGCCTCCGTGACTCCAGGCACCGAGATAGCTTAGTTAAGGACGGGCCGTGGTTTGTCACCATACAAGCACCGCCTCAACGGGCATATTCCAACTCCCTCCGTCTGACCAGTTGAAGCAATCTGTCATCCGCCAAACCCATTGCTCTATTGTCTAGTCTAGGTCTCGCTCGTCCTGGCCATCTGCTTCCAGACTGCGTGCTTGATGCCAGCAACCATGCCGCACCAGCATCGTCTGGCCTCTGACCCCGCCACAGCCACGACTTGACGATCCCTCCGCAACCGCAGAAGACAGAACGACGACCACAACGACACGACCTCATAGAAACGAAGACGCACACAACCATGAACACCTCCGAGAAGCGCCGCCCCGTAGCGGGCAGCGGCTCCGGGTCCCCCTTACGCTCCGGCGCCTCCTCCAACCCCAACCGCAACAGCATGCCGGCGCCACCGCCCCGGGCCGCCATGATCACAAACGCCGTGTCCAGCTCCGAGGAGCCGCACGAGGGCGGCGTGCCCCTGACGGACCGCAAGGACAAGGACCGGCCCGACTCGCGCACCGGCAGCATCAAGGACAAGGACCGCGACAAGGAGCGCAAGGAGAAGGAGCGGCGCGAGCGGCGTGACAAGAAGGACAAGGACCGCGAGCGCGAGCGCGAGGCGGCCATCCGCGACAAGGACGAGCGCATTGAGTACCTGGAGAACGAAATGACCATCATGGAGCGCGAGTTCCACCGCGAGCTCGACAAGCTCAGCCAGAACGAGAGCGAGACGGCCACCTTCTGGCAGGCCAAGCACAGCGCCCTCAACCAGCAGTTCCTGCGCACCGACACGGAGCTGCGGCTCATCCGCGCCGAGGTCGAGGTGCGCGAGGCGGAGCGCGAGGAGCTGCGCGAGGGCTGGGCCGTGCTTCGCCGCGAGCTCAAGGAGCGCGACGACGAGATCCGTGGCTTGAGGGGCCAGGTCCGCGGGCTCAAGGAGTGGGTGAGCAGCAGCACCCGCACCGAGGGCCAGACGTGCGACGAGACGTTTGGCGACGGCATGACGCGGCTTGGAAACGGGCTGCAGAACTGGGTCATTGTCAACTTCCGCAAGGCCAAGTTGAGTGAGTGCATATCCGCCGCGGGTGCTCTCGTTTTGGCACGGAGCAATGAACTGACATGTCTAGCAGATCTGGAGAACCTAGACGAAGCAACATTGGCAGAACTAAACGAATTGGTCCCCATGTACGAAGAGCTCATCCATACAGCAAAGGTGCACCTCCTCCAATGCATCGTGTCCAGGATCCTGGTGGAAATGGTCTTCGACTCCTACTACGTCGGACTATCAGACGAGCAAGAACAGCATTTCCGCCAGGTGGAAAAGCTCCTCTCATCCTTTGGTTCGCCGCCCCTGATCCCTCTCTCTCGCGAATCTCACTTGCTCACCCTCCGCGATCCAGCCGCCTCCGACGAACCAGTCAATCAATGGCGCTCCTCAACCCTCACCATCCTCCGCCGCGACGCCCCCGAGCAGCTCGCCGCCGCCGCCGCCGCCCTCTCCGAAGCGGCCCTCACGCGCATCACCCGCCTCCTCGACGCCCTCGCCGGCACCTCGCCCTCCGACGCCCGCGACTCGGGCCTCCGCGTGCTCGTCAACAACTCCATCGAGCTCGCGCGCCTGCTCGTCGTCCAGCGCGCCGTGCTCCGCATCCACATGCCCGCCATCCTGCCCCACCAGCGCGTCATGTTCGAGCCCGAGACCATGGAGGACCTGGGCGGCGAGGACGAGGAAGCGCTGGCGACGCGTGAGATATGCTGCGTTGCGTTTCCCGGCGTCATTAAGCACGGCGATGAAAACGGCGGCCACCTGCAATATCGCAATGTCATCGTCAAGGCGAGGGTGTTGTGCAGTCCTGAGTAACGGTATCCATAATCCATGAAAGCATGGCACGGATAATGCCGTCTACTCTGGCCATTGAAATTATTATCCAAAAGACCATTGACAATAGCGACCCGAGGGAGAAACCTTCCCAATCAATGTTTAACCGGCGTCTTTAGCTGCGCCATAAAGAGAAATCAACAGCTTCTCATTACGAAATACCCCATCGCTCGGTTTGAAAGCTTCAGCCCTCGGTCGGGTCTCCAGTGTTTCCTTCTGCAATTCGGACGAACCATTCCTGAATGTTGCAGGATGCGGAACACGTGCACGGCCGAGATAGAGGCTGGAACCGGATTACTGGCACATGTTTATGACACAATGTCTTATTTAGATACCAAGAATATGAGAATTTGAAGCTCTGTATTTAGCTACAGGCAGAAGACGGTAGGGCTGAGGTCCAAAAGAACCGGGCCAGTGTACTGGGTACAGATGTATCCAAGCAGGGCAGCATCGGATGGACATTAGCGAACAGATAAGTAGGTAGACAATCGGATTCAAGGCCGAAAACCGCCGGCTCCGACGGAAGGCCGAATGCAAACAATAAACATCACTCATGCGAATACAACCCTCAAGCCGATCGCCCTGCAGTGCTTCCACACAGTGCATCCATCCACACAAGCTACCTCCCTTGCATGGGGAGGATATCTGCGGTTCACGCCGGGAAAACGACCATCCTCAGCCCTACCTTATCGCCGCGTCATCCGTCATCGGCCGTACACATGTATTCCATGTATCCATGTATCCCTTGGCTCATGTTCGTCCGTGACATCTCACTTTCGCCACTCATAGGGCTGGCTCACCCCTCCACGCGGGGTTATTCAGGGAAGCAAGGGTGGTTCGTGTGAGTCAATCACGCATCGCAAATCACCTCCTCTCCAGCTTGTCGGGGGTCGGACGCAAGACGTGAATGTCATGCAACTAACTTTACTTGCCTCGGTCACCAGCTCGGGGTTTGAAACCTAGGATACGCTGTCCGTTGGTCCACGTAGCCCGTAAAGACCACGGAGCCGCCGGCGCAAGTCCTTGCTTGGCGGGAATACTACTCTTGCCCTGGGTGCGCGGACGTCTGCCTGGTAAATATGGGGGTGGGAGGTGGCCGTCGATGCATGGACAACTAGTCCCGGGCGGCCGACGCAGAACGATGGGGAACCGAGGGCGTGAACGGGAGACTCGTGAGCTTCAACAACCACGGCAGCTGAGAGATGACGACGCACGCAGGCAAGCGGACGGTGGTAATTCGCTTCGTCTCAGGTCATCCTGTAGGAACCAAAATTAGCAAGTCGGAAACGAAAACAACCATGGTGCTCTATCCCGGAGGGGGAGCGAGTGGGGTTGGACACGGCTTGGAGTCACCGATGGATCATGAGAAGCATCTCATGGCGCGTTGCCCAGGAAAGACCCGGCATGGATGCGCAGGGGGCAGTTGAGGCTCAACTGCGATTATTCAGGGTCATCCACAGTCCCCATGGCCAAATTTTGCTGGAACGTACCCTCCAACTCTTTCTGCGGCCCTACACATCCGTCCTCGTCACATCTCACTTGCCCCGCGCGCGCGCCGTTCCGGACCGTTGGTCATCCTAGTAGGTCATGAGCTGACAGGTCTGCGTCAACATCAACGACACATCCAACATGTGCTGGTGAATCCATAGTCCGAAATGAACTATGATAGACTTTGTTAGTTCTGAAGTATATCTGGATTCCATGAATCCATCCGAATCATCAGCTTGAGACCTGTTGGATGAACTGGACTGCCCACCGTCGTCGTATCTCAAGTATCCACGTGGCCCAGCAGCACTGGCAAGGGAGCCGAGTTGTCTCTCATCCCCGCGATCGATGTCTCCCGCGATCCACCAGTCGGTACCATGAGCGGTGTATTTTTCTTGCATCCAATCTGTGGCCTGGTCGGCTTTTGGCTCGCCGGCTCCTCATGACATGGTGGGACATTGCTGTGGTGGGTGCACGCCATGCACCTGACTGGGCAGCGGCCAGCGCACGGTATCATCTTTCTTTTGATGGCGGTTTTCAATGTATAGCGTCCAAGTTCGAGATGAAAAGCAAAGCCAAGATAGCGGAAGGACTCGTCAGAAACCCTAAATCCAGGGTTAGCCATACGTAATAGGCGCTTTAACCTTCGTTCTAGCAAATGCCTCGGCGGTCCTCGTGAGATGTGTCGAATGCTTGAAAGCCTGTGCTTCCATTCCCCCCAACCCGAGCATCCTAGAAACGTGTAGAGCTCGAGTCCCAGCACCACCGCAGCCAGGCGCCATGCAGGAGAGCTGCATCCACAACCGCTGGGTTGCTTCCCCCGTCGTAACGTTGGGTCGGGACTGAAGCGGCCTGCATCGCTCCCTTGTCGGCGGGGGCCAAAAAAAAAGAGGGTGCGTCTCAAGCGTTCGTCTAGGTCGTTCAGTGCGATGATACAGCGCGTATGGTCCTTCTTCGCGCAGAAACGGGAAATAATCGAGTGACCGACTAGGACCCGAGCCCCTTGGGAGCAAATGGTTTAAGTACGCGGCCTCCGCATCCCATCCATCACGTCCCTCCACATCCCATACGTTGTCTGTCCTCGCTTCTGGGCTTGCTTGCTTCGGTACCGACCTTGCCGGCTTCCCGTCTTCCTTTGCGAATAGTGGCAGGTTCGCTTCGAGTTGTCACCGCTTGGGACCAGAGTCCACTTGGCCGAGTCTTTGTTTGTGTCGTTCGACCTTCCTCATCCGGGATTTTGGACAACAAACAAGTGGTTAACTGTCCCACGTACCTTCAACTCCTCACCACTCCACTGCCAGCGTCAGCGCTGTTAGGCACGGGCATCCCGCTTCGTCATATCCCTCCCACCGTCGACTGCACCAACGTCGACAACTCGTGTCGATTCCCATCGTCCACCACTGCCCAACACCGTTGATAGGGGTGCGCTGGTCGCTGCATAAGTTCTTGACTGAGGAGAGAGCACATTCCACTCGCTCTCGTGCTCCGACACCTTATCAGTCCCTTGGCCATATCCTCCCTCAGTTTAGTCATCGTTCATTGCTCATACTCGACATGGCCAACGGCATAAATGACTTGACAGTCTGGATGGAAAATTTCCACGCACAGAGGAGTCGCAACACGGGATATTACCAGCCCCCGAGCGAGATGGCGACTTATTATGCTCCTAGGATCATGTCAGAAAGCAGCCATGTGCCGATGTCAAGCAGTGGCACACAGTACTCGTCGACGTCCAGCGCTGGCACGCAGTGCTCATCGATGTTTGACGACGTGTATACCAACTCTTCCACGTCCACCAGCCCTCCCGATGACGTCCCTCCACATCATTACCAGCATCAGCCGGTTCTAGGTCCCGGTCCGTCGAGACTCCTCTGCGAGTGGGTTGAATATGGCCATTGCGGGGTGACGTTCAATGTAAACGACGAAGAGGGTTGGATTTCGCACATTATACAGTCCCACTTGGGCAACAACTTCCCTGCGCGCTGCGTGTGTTGGTTCTGCGACGGAGAGTACATTGCGCAATCCAACTCAGCCGCAGACCGTTGGACATCTTACCAGGCGCGAATGTACCACATCGCACACCATTTCCGGACTCAAGGCCTCAGGGCTAATCAAATGCGTCCCGATCACTTTTTCCTAGACCATATCCATCGCCACGGTCTCATTCACGACGAAGAATACCGTCACGCGATAAATTTGCATGAGTTGGAACAAATTCCTGGTCTTCATGAGGCAGGCTGGCGACCCACAAGGCATGACCCGAGCAATCGGGTGGTCGAGACCAACCGACGCCATCACAGGCATAGGCATAGGTCATCCAGACATTCCTAACAAGAGGTCCATCGGTGATGCGCAAGCTTTGCCTCTTATCTCCCCTCTGTTTCGGCGTTTGTACTTTTCGGTGCTTGTCCAATGGAAGTTAAATTTGGATTGATTGATGCAAGGGCGGTGATTCAATCGATCATCGTCGTCGACTTTTGAATGATGGATGCCGCCTCATGTCGGGGTGTGGTGGGCCCTCCTCGACGACGATCCCGAGTCGTTCGGACCGTGTGGGCCTGGTGATCCGGCTTCCCGGGGACCAGGATGTCGATCCCCATCATGCAGGCCAACCACTACAACCCAATCATTGCATCCAAAGCATAGGGTGTCGACAAATCCCACAATGTCGGGTCTGCATGATGGTTCATTCTTTCGGTCGTCTATGTTGTTTCTTCAGCCAGGCCGGGTCGTCATCCGAGCGGGTGGATGGTCCGAGGGTGGTTCGCGTTCCGTTCGGTACAGTGTTCCTGCAGCCAACACCCAAGGCGTCGGTGGCGGCCTGAGAAATGGCAAGGCAGAAAGAAGCCATCTTCTGGAAGCATGCAGAGTATATGCAGACGTTGCGAGGCAGAAAACTCGGACGGACGGACGAGTGGTGCTGTGCTTTTGTAATTTCGACAGTCGGGGCGTTCCGGTCATGTCGTCGTCCGACCGCTTCAGAGATCAGACATGATGGCAAGTTCAGGTTCGGAGGAGATGAAGGAGGGAGGAAATGTGGTTTTGAGATGCACGGAGCGACCTATTTCTGTTTTCACGTTACTCGAGGAAGGCACGGTGGCGGCTCCTTCCTTCCCTCCCAGGCAGTTCGGGAGCAACAGGCGGGCCTCCACATCGTGCCTGCGGTTGAATGACTCATGACCTTTTTTTTTCTCCTCTCAAGGGGTGGTCCCTTTTTTCACAGGGTGGCTTCGGGTTTCGACGGGGGCGGTTTCTTTACGCAAATGGGGACTGGGTTCTTGTGTGTTTATCTGGCTGGTGGTTTTCATTGCGAAACGACGATCGATACTCTCCGCTCCATCGCAGGAGGCAACTCAGAATGGAAACGGCCCGGGAGGACGAGCAGGGGCATGCGAGATGCGGCACAGAATGAGGAGAATCAAGACAGCAGAATAGCTCAACAGACAGAAAGATGATGCATTTGGACAGTTCCCTCTTTTCAGGAAGAAACAAAAGATGCCAGGTGGTGTTTTGCACGCTCGAGTTTTGCGCCCCCCGTGTGGTGGACCGTGGCTCCCTCCCCTCTGAGCCCCCGGCCGTAGTTCGCCTCGTCTACCTACACACCGCCGCAGCAAGTCCCCTTCTCCGCACGTTTTTTCCCATACATTCCGCAGGGCGCGCGTGTTGTTCGCCTTGTTCCAGGCGCCTTGTGCCCGGGGGTGCTCCGTCAAAGGCCAGATAATGGGTGGATAGGTACTCCGTACAATAAGCCGTACGGCCCAGTCACACGCGGCAGTCACCGAAAACGCGCCAAAGGAGGAAATCCCCCCGTATTACTCTTCCCCCCTTGTTTTTTGCCTCCTCGTACCCCCCGCGTGTTATCCGCCGTGATAGGATGGGACGCGGCACGCCCAGGGGCTGTGCTCAACTTGCGAAGACGGCTTCGCCGGGTCGACTGCCGGTGGCGAGGCGGGGAGATGGAGACCCCAGGTGTCCAAAGGCGTTCGAACCCCAGTAATAAGGCTTGAGAGAACAAAAACCCGACTTGTTGCAAAGGAGTGGGACTCTTGAAGTGCAAACATAGGGGTTTCGAGGCCGCGGCCCAATCACCGCCTTGAGGCGGGAGGAAAACGAGGCTTCCAAGTGTATGTGCCCGCCCTGGATCAGGGACCGCTGACTGGTTGGAAAGGGAAGATTCGCGACTTCTTGTGCATGATGTTTAGTCCGAGCGTGGCTTTTTGACGGCTGGGTTGCTGCAAGGCGTCGATCGTTTCATCTTTGGGCGGCAATCTTGATGTCCTGGAGGCTGGGTTCCTATCTCCCACTTATACGACGTGTGAGCCGTTCTTGTTAGCCGTCCAACGTCGCAACCATCACTCCCTCTCAGCTGACGGCATGCGTCTGTCATGTTAACCACCATCGCTACGAGCCATGACAGAAGTCCTATTTTAAACATGACCTAATTCGTCATTCGGCCCAAAGGACCTTGTCCTCGCCATGCAACTATCTCCATTGTTCCATTGCTATTGTACATACTACCAAGGAGAGAGGGTATCTCTAATCATCCAGTGCCTAGTGTATACATAAAGTAGTGCTACGTGATCATGCACTCCACACTTTCATCTACGCTCGCGATATTTATACATCCTCCTTCGCTTCCGTTGCCGCATGGCACCGTACAGCGGCCGATGCCGTCCCACGTGTCCATTCATACACCGCGGTTCATGGCCGAGTAGGGTTGTATCGACCTTCTTGTACCGCGCCTCATATCGTACCCAACGCTCGAGGCCCGGGATATGGATGCCCAACGTCGGCAGCGCCAGTAGGGTGACCGTCTGCGTGACATGCTGCGAGTAGTGATCTCTCTCTCTTTCCACACCGTACAATGCAGGCAACGTGTATCGTACTTTGCCGGGTGCATAGTGCTTAAGCAGCCGCTCAAGCTTCGCGCGCCTCGATGGCGAGAGTGTCTTGCGGAATACTTTGCCATCTTCGGGTCGGAAGGGCTGGACTCGGAATCTACTTCGGGTATTGTAGCCAATCCGGATCCAAAAGCGACCGTCAAACATCTTTGCCTTCTTCCATGCCAATGGGCGAGATTGGTGGGGCGACTCCCCTCGTTCGGTCATCTCCTCTTTGGTAGGACGCAGCCGGTGATCAAGCGAGCCGTGGAGCGTAGCCATCGGCAGGGGCTGATTGGATGTGTATGGGGCTCGCGTCAGGAACCACTTGACTGATCTCGCTGTCACCAGCGGCTCAAAGAGGATGCCAGCCATGGCAAAGGTCTTGGGAGGAGATGGGTCTAGTTTAGGTGCCAGATGGGGATACAGCCGATGAACTACATTCTCAAGGTTGGGCAGAGGCGGAAGATGGAACTCGGGTGTAACAAAATCCATCAACTTCCGAACCGCAATCGACATGATCAGTTTGCGGCGTTCCTTTCGAACCTCATTGTCTAAGTTCACCGAGTGCCTCTTGCTACGTCTCGTGGCAGCTCTCGTGGTTGGGATATCGATGAGCAGTGTTCCGACATTTGGGTCAAAGTCTTTGACGATGGCTTCTCGAACAAGATACCGATGGGCCTCTGCTTCTTCATACTTGGTCCTCTGCTTGGATCTCTTGGCCAAGGCTATGATGGATGGTTTCTCAAGGGCTTTTGGAAGTTGGTGATTCCGAACCAGATATCGGATGGCATTGCGGGTCGTAAGGGTGGGGTCCAGGTTCGTATGGTCTTCGAACCATGTGACATTGTTTGCCTCACATGTTGCAATGAGCCTGGCCTTATCAAATTCCAGGAGGGGGCGGTAGATCATGACCCCGCCATCCTCAGTATCCAAGGGGTTGAGGTATGGCACATCAAGAGTTTTCTCGACGGTGTCATACTCTGGATATCCGCCAGCAAGGTCCAAGAGAGGGAATCGGGACCGTAAATCACTCCAGGGCTCAGTCAACTTCTCATCTCTAAAGATATTTCGAAGGCGCTTCAGTTCGCGGACGGCGGGTCGAAAGCTCAGTGCTGGGTTTGCCTTGAGCTGGTCGTCAATCAGGCCGCTCTTGTAGACGCCATGCATATTGTAGCACTCGGGGATCGAGTTAGCCTCCCTAATACCCTGCAGACCTCGATATCCATGACCTCCCAGCAGGCGCATCAGAACCGTCTCGTATTGGTCGTCGCGGTGGTGAGCGAAGAACAAGCTCGTGGCACCCATGAAATTGCAAATGTTGCCGAGAGCGCGGTATCGGTAGGTTCGGGCGAGCCCTTCGAGGTTCGGAAGTTCGCTTGGGTTGAGACCTTTACTCCGTTCAGCCTTCCAGCCTAGAGGCGTAACGGCAGCTTTGAGGTCGAGCTTGCGCAGTTCCCTGGCGACCTGGGCCGCTTCATTGCCACTCCCGTCGCGCAATTGATGGTCGATGACGGAGGCCATGGCTCCATATGCTGGATTGTCGGCAATTTTGGTTCCTCGAAATGTCCGGAGCAGCTTAGAGACGAGGAAAGCCATGGCCATGGAATCGACACCACCACTGATGGCCATGACTACAGAGTAGTAGCAGTCAGCACACAGCTGCCAGATAGAGGCAGAAGACCCAATGCAGCTACACACCTATACGCTGGGGCCGCGCAGAGCGGGCCATGGGGAACCGCGGACGGCATGTTGCCTCGACCGCGTCCCTAAACTCTGAGAGGGAGATGGGGCGGGAGACATGGTTGTAAGCGTGGGCGACAGTACGCATTCCATCATCTGGTGCGCGAGGGGACAAGACCACGATTGGCCATGCGAGGGAGGAGGGAGGAGGAGACAGGAGGTTTTGCCGCGGAGGACGGTGAGTGGTGGAGAAGCGGGAGGTGTCGAGCGCTGACGTTGTGGCCGAAACGGACAGTTACGGCAGAGAAGCAGAAAAAGTCGGCCGTGATGCTCGGCGACGGCGACATCTGAAGCCGATGGCCGGCGTCGCGCGTCTGTCAATTGCAGGGCTCCAGCAGTAGCCGCTGCTAAACTTAGGTAGGGCACCCGACCTCAGTGAGGGAGCTGGGTGGGGCCGAGAGAGGGAAGTCCCAGAGTCTCTCAGGTAAGTTAGGTCCCGGTCTGTAGGTACCGCGTAGGTACCGAGGGCGCTAGAAAGGCGGCTGCGGCAGATTCTCTAGTGCCTGCCCGCCCTGCCAACCCGCCCCTCCTCGGTGGGAGGCGGCCTGCACGCGGCCTGCACAGCGGGTGCAGCGGCCCCGCCACGGGCTCTCGACGCAGCGACACGGCGGGCTTCAACGCGCATGTAAGTCCGTGACACTCAATGCACATATAACACTACGCAGACCGCAGACCACAGACGCAGACCGTACCGCAGACGCATCCCTAGACGCACATATAACTGCACAGATGGGCGCATGTGTTGTTGGCATCCAGACGAGATGAGGGGAAATTAGGTTGTGCATGTGCCACCTCAGAGGGCGGAACATGTTCTTGCTGGGTTGTTCCCTACGAGAAGAGGCCATTTCCGCGGTTGGCGGCAGTCGGTGGCCGCCGGTTGAGTTGAAGTCGGGACTGGGGTGGGGAGGGAGGACGGAAGAGGCGATCACCAAATACCACACAATGACGACTTACTTAGATCCGTCCAAGCTTCGCTTAACTAGTTCAGGCGACAGGCCGCCAACGGTCCCAGCACGGCTGAACGTCGCCCGGGAGCAACATGGCGGTGGGTTTGAGAGGCTGAGCGGCTCTAACAAAACACCGGACAAGACGGCGGTGATGTCCCGAAAGAGAGGGCAAGGCGCGCCCGCCAAAAAAAGAGAGGGAGCCCATCTGGCAGACCCATCGCGGGAATGGGATGCATCTGCGCCGGGGCGATTGGATCATTGGACCATGGGACGAAGCGAGGAAACGGGGGGCATGGACAGCGGACCCATTCATCCCACCCATCGCCAACCAAACAGCCGGCACCACACCAGCACCACACAAGCAAGACACAGCTGCACAGCTGCACACGTAAAGTAACTCACTTCCAAGTAAGGAGCTTACAGCACGCTACCAGCCTACTCCAGTCCCGGACTGTACAACACCACCCACCAGCACAACACCACCTCTGCAGGCCCGGCCATACACCAATGGCCACCCGCGCAAAGACACGCAACCGGGGCCTGTGAGGCGCCGGCGAGGCGAAATCCACGGGCGAAATCCCCTCGCCGTCGCCCCTTCTCTCAATCCCCCCCTCAACTAATCACTGATTCTCCGCTACGGAGCCAGAGTGAATTTGTTCCTGCTGCACCGAGACACCCTCACCCCGGTCCCGGCGGCGTTGATTTGTCCACGGGCGTCCGAGCCCCGGCACGCGGACTCCCCACCGACGTTGACGGCCGTGGGACTACAGACTACCGTTGTCGTAGCGGGTCATCCTAGTGCTTCGCATGTAGCTTCTGGATGCGCTTGGTAGGTGGACAGCATTGCAGCAGCACCTGGGAATTGCAGGGCTGCTCCACCGATCCGGAGGCATGGGTATGGGACGTATGGGACCCCAGGTGTGTGCTCGTGGCAGTCAAAGGCACCCTGCGTGCAACCATTCACACAACATCCATATTCTCGCCCTGTAACCGCTCTTGGTCGCCTTTTCTTCCCTCTGTCCCTTTTTCCTCTCTCGTCTCTCATCTCCAGTCTCCAGTCTCCAAACCAGTCTTTTGTTTGTCTGCTTTTCCTTTTTTTCCTAGTTTCCTTTGCACCGCTCACTGTCATCATCCCTCGTCGCCGTGGCCATTCATCCATCATCCATCCGCTTGGACGCACGCTTATCGTCGCTGGTGCAACGCAGCCCACCCATCGTCAACAATACGCGCGCCCGCTTGGCCACTAACTACCCGTGAATGATCACCACCACCACACCAACCCGACCACCTTCTCGGCCATTCCTCTCCTTCTCTCGCCGCCACCTCGCCCGGTTCCTCGATAGAAACACCACCAGCAGCATTAATCAGACCGTCGCCGAACAGCCCATCGACCCAGCACCGCCGCCTATACGCCATCCTTCTCCAGGTCGCCTCCAGAGCGTCTCCCCCATGGTGTCCACGCTCGAACCACCACCGGCCACCTCCTCCTCCCTCTCCCGCCGTGGCCCCTCCTCCGTCGTCTCCCGGCCGTCGCTCTCGCGCACGAAGCGCTACAACCGTTCGCACACGGGCGGCTCGTCGCACGCGCCGCAGAACGACTTCCCCGTCTTCGCGAACAGCGGCGACGTCGAGATCATCGTGCGCGCCCGCGAATGCCCGCCCGGCAACGCCCCGGTCCAGAACCGATACCTGCTCCATCGCCACACCCTCACCCGATGCTCCGGCTTCTTCGAGGCCAGCACCTCCACCGAATGGTCGCGCGCCCGCGCCCTGCCGGCCGGCAATGAGCTCTCCCGCATCGGCGAGAACGGCGGGCCGCCCTCTGTGACCGGCAGCGACGACGGCTCGTCCGTAAGGGGCGGCGCGAGCACCCCCCGGAGGAGGTGGAGGTACGAGCTGGATGCCGGCTCCGGCTCCGGCGACATTCCCATGCTGGTTCAGAGGGATGAGTTGGGCGACAAGTCCTCGCAGTCTCTCTTCGGCGCCGCCTCGACCCCGGTGGCCAACTCGGCCAGCTCCCGTTCTTCCCACCGCGCGAAGCACTCCCACTCCCATTCACTCTCCTCAGCATCATCGAGCCACTTCTTCCGCTCCGTCGCCAACCTGGGCCTCTCCTCCCACCAGCCGCAGCCTCCGCCGCTGTCCCAGCCCGACCAGGACCTCCTCCGCGACTACGACAACCTCTTCCGTATCTTCTACAACTACCCGCCGGTCCTGGACGGCATCAACGTCGCCGACGCCTACGTCCAGTGCAAGAGCCTGCTGACCCTCGCTGACCAGTACGATGCCCTCTCCGTCGTTGGCCCTCGTGTCGACCACCACATGCTGCAGTTCCAGTCCCGCCTGTGGAAGCAAATCGCCAAGTACCCCATCTCCTACTTGCGCCTGGGATACCTCGCCCGCTCCAAGGTCATCTTCCAGGAAGCTCTCATCCATGTTGTAGGCCAGTGGCCCATTGGTGAGCGAAGTCTGCGTGCCGCCTTGCCAGACGTTGTCCTTGATATTATCGAGGACAAAGTCGACGAGCTCGAAGACACCGTTAGTCGTGTTGAAGGCCGCCTCTTCCGCGTCGGCCTCACCAACAACCGAGGCGAGCGAGTAGCCCCCAACACAAACTACCTCGACTGGCTCGCCGTCAGCCTCTTCCGCCAATGGCTCGCTGACCACACCTCACCTCCTCCGCCTCCGCCATCGGACGCACGGCGTCATCCCGGCTCTCGCGATGGCGGCCGGCCCCCGGCTCTGCCGCCCGTCGTTCCACCTCTGGCCGCCGTGGGCCGAGCCTACCGCACCCTCGGGTCCGCCAACGCGGCGTCCTTCCTCGGCCACGACGAGTGTAAGCGCTTCCTCAAGCTGACCCCAGAGCTGTATAGCCGCGACAATCTACGACGCTTTGAGAAGCGTCTGGACGAGCTCAAGACCATGGCCCGCGAGATTGTCCGACCTCTCATGACCAGCGGCCTCGAACTCGACATGAACGGCAGCACCCGCGCCGCCGACGCCATCGCCTACCTGACGTGCACCACCGTCACCAACCGGGATTTGCCCTGGGATGTAGATGACTAAACAAGTCGCAGCTGTCTCCATCGTACCCTTGTTTTCTTTGTCTCACGGCTTGTCTTGCCCTGAGTTTGTCTTACCATGAACTTGTCTTACACGGATGGTATTTTGCATGGGATTTATCCATAGCCCGGCCCGGCGGCGGGTTGATTTTGGGGATGAAAGCACACACCCGCGTGATCCTGGAATCACGTCCCTTTTCACGACCGCTTTATGACTGATGCACTGTTGTTACGGATACCCCACTACTTGGAGATGTTTGGTTTTTGATTTTGATTTTGTTTGCATATTTTTACCCCTGATGTTCCCCTTTGTCCTTAGTTAGTTGTCGATTTGACGTATGTTTGGAAACCACAGCACACGTATATATAGATGGAGGCAAGGATGGGTGGATCGCTGTTTGTTTTTTTGAGCGGAGCTGTGCTCCTAGTTTCTTGTTTATTATCATTCAAAAATACGAATTTTTATGACTTTCATGTGCTGTTCAGTTTAGGTACTATTATCGGTGCTACTTTGTATGCAAAATGAGACTTCAGCGAGTGACCTCAACTCTTCGGAAAACAATCCCCCACAAAGCCCGACATCTCTTGTGTATCATTACGTCATGCTCATCTCCCGCAACGCCAAAACGCCTCGTCCAGATTTCTTCTGCCTGCTTGTCAAATTCCTCTACTCCATCTTCGGTTCAAAGTCCTTGCCAATCAGCACATCCTCGTCGCCCGACACTGAGTCGACGTCGAGCCGCGAGTGGCCTTCCCCCTTGGTTCCCCTCACCCGCTTCGACCACGGCCCGCTGCTCAAGTCGTCGACCTTGAGGCCCTCGCCGTGGACCGTCTGCTTGCCCGAGATGGTCGCCGCCACCAGCGTGCCCTCCCACGAGGATGGGTACTCGAGCTTGATTTGGCCGCTGATGGACGAGTGCTTGGATGACAGGCGGGAGAAGCTCGGGGTGTCGGCGATGATGAAGTCGTCTGAACCAGGGCCGTTCTTGTCGCTCTTCGGGACTGGGATGATGTACGGCTCGTTGCCGTCGAGTAGATCATCGAGGCCCGGAGGCGGGATGGCCTCGCCGATGGTGGCCAGGCTTGTCCACAGGGGTTCCAGGAGGGTAACATGTGTGTCGCCGCTCTTCGTATCCGTCTTGAGCACCGGCTGCTTAGGGGAACCTTTCTTCAAGAGTCCCGAGTCCAGCACCGGCCACAACCGGAGCTTCAGGTCTCCAGACTGGGACGAAAACTCGGCGCGCGACGAGGTGGCCACAATGGCTGAAATGTCCCCGGATGCCGTCGCCATTTCGACGATGTAGTCGCGCGGCGGGAACTTTCTATCCGGGCGGGCGGCTTTGGCAGCGCGATCTAACGGTTCTTCGACGGAGATCTGCCCGGAGACGGACTGCACGCGGAGGAGAGCCGGGCGAACGCCTGATGGGTCTGCGGGCTTGGTGCCTACGTGAGTAGAGATGTCGCCGGACTTGGTCCTGACATCGAGGACATCGTAGAGGGGGTACCAGCCCTTGACATCGCCACTGACCGTCGAGATGTGGATCTCACGAGTGGCAAGAGTGTAAGCGACAATGTCTTCTTCGCCTGCGGTCTCGTCATCCTTGGGCACGGGTGTCTTGACGTCGCCCACGATGGTCTGGAGAACCGTCGGCTCTAGGGTCCCGAGGATAAGGCCCTCTCGGATGGCAACGTCAAGATGCACGGCGTCGACCTTGAGGGCGTTGAGTACAACCTCACGGGGCACCCAGACAGTGAGACGTATCTGGATACATGGGCCTTCACTGTCCGAATTCCAATCAACCTTCCTTGGAGTAGTAACCGTGTATGTCTGTTCGGGTTTGTCAAAGTTCAACTGCGGGTTGATCTTATCATTGTTGGTGATGATGTCAAGCTCGATAGTTCCCGGAGAGGCGCGGTCGGTAGGTCGCAGGATGATCTCTCCCGAGACACGAGGGCTCCAACCTGAAATGGGCTTGTCGTCGTCCTGCACCTTCTGTATGATTGTCAAATTACGAGTGTAGTGCATGTCGAGCGATACAGTCGACTTGAAATGCTTGAGGTTATGGTTTAGGCAGCCTCGCACGGGGTTCCATACGAGGTCGCTGTTTTCCATGTCGGGCTTCTTGACCGGCTGGTCGTCACCGATATCAGGATCCTATATCCAGAGAAACCTGTTAGTAGCTTCCGGGCAAGACGCTGCAGGGGAGTCATACTATGTGGTTCGGCCGGAGAGTAAAGCTGCTGAACATCATGAAGACGACAGAAAAGACGACAAAGACTCCAAGAGTTGTCTTGAGCTTCTTTCTCAGGTTGAAACTCGCAATGGAGCTCTTGATACGCTGCCAGCGAGGTTGGCTAGGGGGTGTAGGCGGACCACCCATAGACTCGGGACTACGGGCTATCAATTGCTGCTGCTCTTCTGGGAGCCCCATAGTGGCATTCGACGGCGCAAAAGTCTGGTAGCCTGAGCCTGGTGGTGACGTTGGTGATGGCGTGTAAGCGGGCGGGGCGTCACGGTGGTGAGGGAGCAAAGTAGTTGTAACACTTGGGGATGGATGGCCCATATATGGCGAAGCAATTCGATGATCCAATCCGGTATAGTGGTTATGCTGCTCCTCAACACTACGTCGGAGGTGATGGCTAGGCGGTGAATTCGGAATCCTCGAGGGTTGGTAACCAGCAGAGCCAGTGGTTGGAGACACAGCCGGACCCTCAGCACCCGTCGAGCCGCTATTTAAGGGCGCCCTCTCGGCCTCGGCCTCCCAGGCTTTGGACCCAGGGTCCTGAAAGGTAGGGTCCTCGACGAATACATTGGGCACGCGAGGGACGCTGGCGGCGGAAGGATGGAATGCGCCATGATGGGTGGATGACGACGACGCGGGGTCCGACGACGCGTGGAAGTAGCCGTCGGTAGGCGAGAGGGCGTCCGTCTCGTCGTCTGAGGGGTCAGCAGCGGAGTAGAGGTTGTCCGAATAGGGCGAGGGCATCGCGGTGAGTGAGGTCACTGAGGTGGGAACGGACAGAGCGTAGTTAGTCAGGGCGAAGGCCTTGGAAGGTGAACGGGGACTGTATAGGGCTGAGGCTGAGGCAACGGGATGTGGTCCCTGGAGCTTCTCGGGAACGCAGTCGATGGTTGGTTGACGCAACGGCCAGGGTTACAGGAGATGACGGAAGCGTTCGCCGTTGACGTTCGCTTAGACGCAATGTGTACGCGGCTCGGGTAATGTAGAGGTCATCGGCCGTCGTCAGACACATGCGAAGCCGACGATGAAGACGAGTTACGAGAGAGATGTGAGGAAGAGGAAGGTCTGGAGAGGGAGGAAGTGAGGCGGCAAGGCTGGGCCGGCGGGGCGGGGAGAGACATGTTGATTGATTGCCATGGCCAGCCGAAGCCGACTGCAGCACGACGACCCCAATGGGCCAGGCTGCCAGGGTATCGCACCAGCCAGGCAGACGAGCAACCAGGATACCCAGTGCAGTGAGTAGACTGGTTCATCAGCAAAGTTGCGGTTAGACAGTGGGTGGGTTGCGTACGAGGCCCTGAACGCACATGCATGAGTTAGTTGCACTGGAGACGTCAGAGTGAAGGCCGGGATAAGGAAGGATTAGCGATAATTAGGCAACTGTCTGCATATTCCAGTGGGGACGACGTTGGCTTTCAGCACTCGGCGAGTTGCAGGTCAGTTGCAAGTTAACTGACATGACATGACCGAGCAGCTAACATAGCAAATATCCTCCAACGCCAGAGGCCATCACATTGTTACAACTTCCACTGACATCTGCCTCTCTCCTCTCCTCTTCTCTTCTCTCCTCCATCTCCCATCGATTTATCATCCGCCAGAAAATCAAGCACAAATCCAGTAATCCCACCGCACAATCAACCCCCGCCCTACAAAAGTGCCACCGCCATCCCATGCCGCCATGTCGCCCGATTGGGCCAAATCCATCCCCCCCCGGCCACTCCAACATGGCACAATCTGACGTCTCTCTTTCTTACCCAACTGCCTCTCTCGTGCAAGCTTCGTCCCGCGCATCCCCGCCCGACCGGCTCCGATGCCTCCCCGCCGGGCTGGCGTAAGCCTGCATGCGAGCGTGCAGGGCCGCGAGTGCGGGTGACGCAAGGACGAGAGGCCTAGACTCAGAGACCGAGGGCGAGTGCGCGGCCGGTGTCGTTGATCCGATGCGAGGGGCGTGTGGATGCTGTGATAGGGCTGTTCCCGAGTGCTGGGTTGCCAACCTGATCGGCATTAGTGCTTCTCGTGAAATAATAAACTCAATTGCGTGTATCGTTAACACTCCAGAATAAGCAGTCGGTGTAATTTGATGCCGTTGACTGCTCGAAGCTTCGATAGTAACACATCACGATGCGATGCGTCACTCAAGGCATGCACGACACGCAAGACAATGTCATACGGGTACGTCTTAGATTAAAACAAGCATAATGTCAAAGAGCTCAATTCATCCCGATATCATTCGATCCATTCGCTCTCTCGGTAACACCAGTTAAGACGGTCTCCATCTTGTCCAAACCTCAACTCAACATTCTGTCTCAAGTCGTATTAACAGGTATATCCTCCAACTCTAACTCAAGCTTCCTCTCGTAGATCGAATATCTATCACACTCGTCAGCTCACATCACTGCCAATGGGCGGCGACTCAGTCCTTACACGGGCCAATACGCATGGATCCCCTTGCTGTTCAGATCCTTTCTCACATCCACCAGAACATCGTCACCTGGTCCCTGTCCATCGTGAACGCCTCCAACCCGCCGTCCAGGTTCATCTGGCTCCACGCCCTGAGCTCCTTGTGCCGCGGGTCCTGCGGACACGTATTGGTCGGCCACTTACGCCGTGTCTGCACCACGTCCACGAACCCAACGTCCTCCATCATCACCTGGAGCTCTGCGTAGCCGCCGGGGGTGAGGTTGCTGAGACATGTCAGAGAAAGTTGAGTTGTGTGCCTTTAAGTTGTCAACTTACTCGTAGATCTTCTATAGGTAGACTCGCCAGTTAACAATGCTCGACGTCATCATTCGGCTGTGGATGTAGTCAAAGGGCTGAGAATGGTTCCACTCCTCGTCAATATCGTCGATAAAAAACTCCACGTTGGGAGGGACACTCATCATCTAGTTAGCAGGGGCATTCACATAGGACCCCAGATCATACAAGGTTGGCTGGATAGGGGAAATGTCGACACTAACAATCTAGAATGACTATCAGCTCACAAACATCTAACTTCTTTAAGGCAGACTGACGTGGGCCCCCGGGTGCTCATCGCCAAAGTCCATCGCCCATATTCCCGTACCCGTACCCAGATCAAGGACGCGCTTAATCTGCGAACCCGACTTGTTCGGGGGCGCAAGGCCCAGTTTGTCGTCGAACGTAAGGAGGAATAAATGATGCTGTAAGTCTTTCCTCTCGTCCTCATTTAGCTAACAACGTCCGTGTTATATAATTCGAGGTAGCTAGTCGTACCTCGTCATTCGGCCTCCTGGGCATCGTTCGGTAGGTTGTACTCTGATAATATTAGAAACCTGAAGTGATGGCTTAACTAGGAATTCGAGCAGGAGGATCACTTCCATCTTTGTATCGATGGTATGTTCTTCCATTCTCGCTACGGTAGTCAAGGATGGAACTGCTTAGGGATTGTGTCGACGAAGACGTGTCCTGCCCACCCAGCAATATGTCAGGCCTCAACTAAGCACTCGACGTGATCAAACTCGATACCTCTCCCAGAGACGACTCCTGGTCCTCCGGAATCTAGTCCACCACACCGGTGAGTTGGGTGCTGCTCGTGGTTATATGCTGATAAAGGGGTCAAACTTGGTCGTCAGGCACCATGACGGGGTCCAAATCACTAGCTGCCATCTTTCCAATTGTTGGCCAATGCCTCTCTGCAGGTTATTCCTTTCTCTGTCGCAATATAGCACCAAATGGATTCTCTCTCTTTAGAGAATTGGGAAGCACTCAAGTCAGCAGATAAAGAAGAGATCGAGGCCCGAACGAAAAGTCTCCTCAACAACCCCTCCTACAGTCTCGGACCCGCGGTCACCGGCTCTGCGACCCATCCACCTTAATGCTCGGGCGCCCGCAGCTGCCGCAGGGGGTCATGCACCGGGCGTTATCCCCGACCGATGCCTATTCGCCGGACCACCGCACCGCGGGTCCCTCGTCACTGCTCGGCACCGCAACGCCGGGGACGGCCCCACATGCACGGCCGCCCGGTGGCCGGGGATCGAGCTTTGGGGGTTAAGACTGTGGAACAGGCTGCATAACGGGCTCGCATGAGGGTGTCAGGTGGAGGAATTTTGCTGATTTGATTCCAATAGTGGACAGGGCCTTGGATATATAACTAGCATCAGTCCAACTGCCGGTAATGGTAAATATTCCTGGGCGTAATGAAAAGTTCATGTCATTTCTTGCGGGGTCCCGCCCTAGCCTCGCCTCAACTCGGCTGTCTATCTCGAATGAACCAATGTGCCAGCCTATGTCTAACCGCCGACTCCGACCCCTCAAATGAAAACGTAGAGCAATGTGTTTCCGGCCTTCCATCCTCCTGTCCGTGGATGAAGCCTGGGTTTTTTCCTCCTCTGATATATATCTCCCTCTAACGCCAAAGATTCATCCGGTAACGCGATGCCATCCAACCGCTAAATTCCCCGCTTTCCTAAAAGTCCATGTGAGATTGTTTGTGCGTGCGTGGTGCGTATGGATATGTGTGAGTATTCGAGAGTGTTTGTTTGTTTGTGTGTGTGGTGAATGCGTGGTGACTTCAGTCCGCGCTCAGATTATCGTATGTGGTATATCCTCCTCCAGTCGTCCGGTCGTGTCACTCCAGGCCTATCAGTGCAGACCGAGCGTCTTCTTTGAATTTTCGTACACCACCCAGGTGATGCTTAGCGCCGGGGCGACCTTGAGAAGATTCGGTGTCAAGCCTTTGTACAGCCCGCGATATCCTTCCCGTTGTATCGTCTTCTGCGTAACATCCCATATACCGGTGTAGGTGGCCTTGTGCATGCTTGTGCCTTGCGTCTGAAGTCGGGTACGGACAACATTAAGGGGGTATACAACACTTGCGCCAAATGCTCCGGATGTGGCGCCGATCATGCCAGTAGCGATGTTGCCGATTTCGACATCGTCCTCATGCTTGTTGTAGCGTTTAGCATAGTAGCCCTTGTACGTCGTTTTTAGCAGCTCAAACATGCCCATGTCGATGGCACTGTAAGGGAACATTCCAATCAGGCCCATCGTCAAGCCTCGATAAGCTGCGGCGATGCCTCCGTCGGCGTACATCTTGAGCGCTGTCTGGCGAACGAGAGCAGCACCTGTGAGTCCTCCTTTGACAGTTTCGCACTGAAGTCGGAATTTCAAGGTATCAAGGGGGTAAACAAAAGCCCTTTGCTTGTTAGTCCAGCATCACGTTGGAGGCAAGGATAGAACATACTGTGCGATCATGCCAGCAACACCACCAGCGGTGAACTTGGAGTATGAGTTAATCTTTTTAGGGTCTCCATGACCCTCAAAGTTGGCCAGTGCTCGCTTAGCTGCTTCGTATGATCCGAACTTGATAGCCGTCTCCGGCATGATTTTGACGACATTCAATCCATTGCCTAGATTCCATTAGTATGCCGCGCCTCATTTGAAGCCTCAATCGTGTAGTCGAGGCTGTAACAGACAACTCACCGGCAAAGAAACTACGGAAGCCTCCAGAGCGGAAGAGTTCTCGGATGGCGTCGCTGAATGGCCTGGATGCATTCTTCAGTGCGGCTAAGGGATGTCCCTGTCTGAGCGCTACGCCTGCCGTCGAGGTGCTGCTGCTAGTGTTGACGAGCAGATAAACCTTCAATCGGTCGAGAGGAGCAGTCGCCGTACGCGACACTCCGCCGGCGATGGCACCCGCAACGAAGTAACCTGGATCAGGGACAAAGTCTGTCAGTCTATACTTCTTGTGCTGTTTCAAGACGCCGGTTGAGGTCTGTTCCGGGGTGCCAGCGCCGACATGTTGCGAGAAGGACTCGGCCAGCTCCTCGGCCGAGTCGTCGAAAGTGGGATAGGCGGCCGCCGCAGCCATGTTCTCAACGGAAATGGGCGTGTCATCCAAGGCGCGCCGGGTCGTCGGAGGTATCGAAGCGGATTCGGAGGTCCTGGGAGGGTCGAAGGGGAACGCGACTCTGAGAAGAGAGCCGAACAGGGTGATAAAAAGGGAGCGGAATCCGTCCGTACCTATACCCTCTAATGTTTCCTCGCTCACAATCGAGTCTCCTTCGGGGGTCACGCTGACCACTGAGTAGTAAAACGACAAGACAGCATGAAGTTGAGAGTCGTGGTCGTGAGGAGGCATAAAGAGTAAAAAGTTTCTGGAACTGGTCAGCTGGCTTTCCAATGGTAGTTGAGTTTGGTCAGATAAGGTTCTGTCGACGAGCTTTGGCGCATTCATGACCCGGTTCGGGATGGCTTGGCACATGACGTCTGGTTCCCCGCCAAATGACTGATGCTCAGGCATGGGTATCATGTAATGGGATTGCCAAACGCCAAGACAATAAAGAGGAAAATGTGCAGAAATGGTTGACTAACCGCCACTCATCAAAGGTGATAAAGCCATCGTGGTTAAGGTCCACGTCGTCGAAGAACTCGGCGAGGCGGCGATTGGAGACGGTTAGGCCACCGTTCTTAAAGGCCGCCTGGAGCTCGGCCTTGTCGAGCTTCCCGTTGCCGTCCTTGTCAATGGTTCTAAATAGAGCAAAAAGTTGTCGCTCGGCTTTTCCAACGAATGTGCGGAACTCTGTAGGCGATGAACTGGTAAGCATCGACGTGTAAAGGCAGTTCTGCTTCTCTGGCATCGTCGGGGAGAGCACGGCGGCTGTCGGTAGCTTCGGAAAAGGCATGCATACCTTCATATTGGATCTTGCCATCACGGTCTTGGTCCACCTCACCCATTATTCGCTTAAGCATCTCGTCGGCATTTTTCATAGCTGCGATTGCTGATCAGCACCTCTGTGTCTGCGGTTGAGTTACGCGGGCTCTCGCTCACGATGATCAATCTTGCGAAGCCCCTTCTTCAAGCCCTTCAAATCCAGCTCGCCGGTGCGTTCGGGCTCGAGGCTAGCCCACAACTCCTCGACGCGGGCATCGCGCTGGTTTTGCGACTCCCCAAAGCCATGTTCGGCCTTGCTGACCAGCTTGGACACGGTCATGACGATGGCGAGGGTGGCATATCTCGCGCCTGGGGCGGTCGGAACGGTCGTCGCAGGGGCCGAGGGGGGACGAGGGGACGATTGGAGGAAGTTGGAATGCGCGCGGTCGCCGTCGTCGTCGGAGAGGGAGCAGAGGCGGGTTACGGCAAGATCATGGCTGCCGGCGAGAGTCGTGGAGGGGCAAGCAGAGAATGGCAAGGATGATGCCAATTGCGTTCGGGAGAGCGCCGATGGTCGTGAAGGCAAAATCTCCAAATGCCGTGCCGTCGAGTGGAGGTGTCAAAGGCCACGGACCGGGGGAAACAGGGAAGCTGCTTGAGCAATCAGAGCCATTCCATTATCTCTAGCGCCCCGGAAGGACCCGCCAGCTAGTCCAGCTTTTTACCAGCGCCCGTCAGCGCCCTCGCCTTGTCTCGGCTCAAGGGGTTTAGGGCATGGATTGCAGGTTGCGAATAGTCGCCCAGGTGGGCCATATGATGCTTCTATGGAGTTGACGGTGTCGAGTGGTTCAATTGCTGGTCTCGTAGCAAGTCTTGTTGGGTCGCGGCTAGAGATCCGATCTGTGACGAGCTGTGGCTTTCCCTGTGGCTTGTACAGATGTGGCGTCATATCGTGCGGGTATCTTGGTTGCCACGATCTTATCAGCCCCGCACAGCCTTGCCCAGCCGATGAATCCCCAAGGGGACATTCCTCAGCCTTGTCGTGCGACCGTCCTCTCCCTCCGCCTCGACGTCTTCCGCCTCCTGCCAGCAACTCCAACAACCCCTCACGCCACGCCTCTCCGGCGGCTTCGCATGAAAGGCGCCTCTACGGCCCGCTCCGGCGAGCAATGTCGGCCAACTACTGGGAGTCGACGCAGCGCCGCTACTGGCAGTTCACCAAGGAGCAGCTAGCGTCGATGCGCCAGAAGCTCGAGGAAGACAATGCCGACCTCGTCCGCATGTTCCCGCTGCCGCAGCAGAGGCATTTGAACATTTACTTCAACCAACGTGAGCCGCTCTCCCCGCGTGGAACCGCCCCCCCTCCCGTCCCGCTCGGCGGCATCCAACTAACGCATGTCTCGTCTGCAGAGTTGATCAGATTGGCGAAGCGCCTCACGATCCGGCAGCAGTCCATGGCGACGGCCCAAGTTTACATGAAGCGTTTCTTTTCGAAAGTCGAGATCCGCCGAACGAATCCCTACCTCGTCATTGCCACGTCCATATACCTCGCCTGCAAAATGGAGGAGTCGCCACAGCACATCCGCCTCATTGTGACGGAGGCGCGGCAGATGTGGCAGGATCTCGTCGCCATCGATACGTCCAAGTTGGGCGAGTGCGAGTTTTTCCTTATTAGCGAAATGAGCTCCCAACTTATCGTCCACCAACCATACCGATCCATTACTGCTCTCCGGTCCGAGTTGTCGTTGGTCGAGGAGGATGTGCAGTTAGCCCGGTCTGTGATCAACGATCACTTCATGACCGATCTACCCCTGCTCTATCCACCGCACACCATTGCTCTCGTCGCTATCCTCCTTGCTCTAGTCCTCCGACCCAATAATTCAGTGCCAGGCCAAAACGCCTCTGGCGCTGCCGCGGCGGCTGGTCTCGCAGCTGCTCAGGCAGCATTGAGCCAGGCACAGGCCCGCACAGGACAGGGCAGCATGATGGACACGGGCGGGACAGATACAAAGGGAAAGCCACAGGAAGGTCGAGTGACGCGCGTGCAGCGATTTGCGGCGTGGCTAGCGGAGAGCAACGTGGATATAGCATCCATGGTGGACGCTACGCAGGAGATCATATCCTTCTACGAGTGTTACGAACAGTACAACGATAAGCTCACCCGGGAGCAGATCAACCGATTTGTCAAGGCTCGTAGCTTGGACAAGTGAAGAGGCGTGGATATCACTGCAGAAACGGCATGAGGCATGAGAAATGAAGCATCTACGAGATTCATATTCGCAGGTACTGGGGTGCATCGTTACAGTATTGGATTGGAGTTTTGAGGTTTGCCTGGAAAACATGATTATAGAGTCTCTGCATTGTTACTCGTATACAGAGTTGAACGGAGTTTTTTTTTTATCTATAACAGAATGGGGACGAAATCCGTGATACTGGACAGCCTTCCCGACATCCCCTTGTTCTCGAGTGTGAAGTGTGCGGTGCAATGGTAGTGCGGTATGGGACCAACCGAAGACCCTCATATTGCCAACCAGAAGTTTTGAGACAATAGTCTCTTAAGGAATGCAACGTCCTGACGGGAGGCTTCAGGGTCCAGGGTGTATGGAGTCGCCCAACTACCCGGGACTCTTGACTGCCTGATGGGGCCTTACTCGGTGCCAGGTTGCGCAACAAAAACCACTTACTGAAAACGACGCTCCCGTGAAGTTCTTGGTCATGACTAACTGAGTTAGGTTGCCATTCTCCTTACATGTGTCTACGTCACATCACTTTGCAACCTAAGACGGCGTGACTCGGTCATCCTCGGCGAATACTTCCGAGACCGCACTCAACTGCGCAAGGTAAGCTAACGATAGGCAGAGCCTCATCAACAACTAAAAGCCGCAACCCGGAGGCATCACGATACCCGGATGTCAACCTTGAAAGCTCGGAAGCACAACTAATGACTCAACGGCGACTCCGTATCCAGTTCCGAAAACTCCAGCAACTCAAGAATCCGGGTGACTGAACAGGAGATGCGTTGCCCCACCTCGGAGGCCTGTTGGCACGGTCCAGATGCCCCATGATGCGAACTGCGTCATCGGCTGGGCAGGCAAAAGAAACGACGGGAAACGGCCGACTCGGCCGGAGTCGCCCCCGCAAGGCTGAGGCAGATCCATCGAAAAGCGTCGCGATTCCCCGCAGCTGACGTTGGGGTCGTGCGATGTTGCACAGCAGCGAAGAAGGGAAGAAGCAAAGAGCCGGGAAAGCCGCATTTCGCCCTTGCATCGGCAGAATGCAGCCGATAGCCTGATAGAACGATAAATCGGGTGGTCGCGGAAAACGCATGTCTCTGGTTCGGGTTGTGGCGCATGAAGTGCAACGGCACAGCGCATGGGAGTGGCTTTCGTCACGCAAGCCACATGAAACCCGGACAGTCCGTAGACCAGCTCCAAGGAGCTAGAGCCATCACCTCAGCCTCGAATCCTTGGGCCTCTCAGCGATCCAGGGTGGGCAAAGCACGCAAGCAGCGTTGGTTCCAGCACGGTGCACAGGAGGTTCCGCTGGTAAGTATGGGCACTCACTCACTCACTGAACAGCTCACGGGACGAGCAAGACCAGCGACGGCTGGTGCCCTTCTCCGCTAGGTGAGACACCGAACAACGACCGCCACAGCCGACGGACAACGGACGGCACGCCATCGGAAATGGCGGTGTGGGCACGACAGTACCTAAACCCATCCCAACGAGTGGTCTGTGTGTTGCGTGGGGATGGGCACAATTGGGAACGATGGAAATGGCCTGGATGGGCAATTGAGGGTGGTGGGATCGAGCTGAGATGGAGGGTATACCGAAGGTCGACAAACCGGGAGGTCGCGGGCAGCGCAGGGGGCTGGCAAAAGCAGGCCAAGCTCCTTGTCAGATCTCTTCTTGGCTTCTGATGGCTGCAGTCACACTGGTCCTGAACTGACCAGTGCTTTCTATTTCCATCTAGGGGGAGGTCAATCTCCCCAGTACCGAGACTGGTCATCTTGTCCGAGCCATGCTGGACATCCGAGAGTGCGAGGACAAGAGAACCCGCCGTCAATCCAGTGGAGGCTTGGTCTGCAGGAAGCCCAAGTGGGAAGTGCCTTTCGTCTAGGGGTCGATCACTAACACTGCCCTGTGCCTGTGCCTGGCTGGCACTCTATTGCAATGGAGGGATCCAGGGCCCGGGCTCGCATTCTGGTCTTAGAATTCCGGTCGAAATGCCTTGGTCCCAAGACCCTTCAGGTACGCCCGCACATCGAGCGATCGGCGTGGGCGATGCCCTCCCTCCTCGTGCAAACCCAATCCTGATGGCAGCCCCTTGGTCCGGAGGAAGCACTCGCAGACCCTCAACACATGGTGCAAGGTTTTGTGATCAGGACTAAAATAGATAGTGCCGGACAGCCCCTCCCCGCGTGGTGGCCTGGCAAATGATACAGTCAAGGACAACTTGTGGCGAACAGCGTGGAGGAGGTGGGAGGGGGAGGTCGGGACGCTTGGATGGGGCAGGAATTGGATTTCCGCCAGATGCTGGGCGGGCGCGGCCTTGATCGAGGGCCAAATGATCTAGCCGAGATCGACAGACGGGAGCGCAACCAGAGCCAGAACCAACTCCTAAGCCAAAACCAAAGCCAAAGTCATCGGCAATGGGTGCTGGTGGTGTGGTATGTGCGGACGATGCTCGGAGGTGGGGGGCCACGGGGAGTCGGACGTCCGTGATGCGACGGTATGAATGATGAGCAGGCGGGTGCAGGCATCGCGGTGATTGACGAGATCGCTACGAGCGTCAGGCGTCTTTTGCGCCGCCGTCGTCACTCTCTCCTGGCTCATGGCTCCTGGCATGGGTCGCCAGCACACACCAGCTAGCCTACGTACCACTGGACCACCACTGGACCAGTCTCGCGTGCGTTGCAACGACGGGATTCGGGAGGGGACCCCAGAACTCCCATCCCAGCTTGGTCTCGGTTGACGCCCGCTTTCGCCGCCGCCGAGAAACAGTTCCTGCGTGAGGGATGCGTGGAGCCATCGATCCCTGGCGGCAGCGCCAATCCAGCCCTGGCAGAAGCCCTGCGCTGCCAATGGTTCAGCGAAAGCCTTGGGACGCCGCCGCTTGACGCTGGAGGATGGCAGACGCAGCGCAGACGCAGAAGCAAGTCGCAGACGCAGATGCAGCAGAGGGTCCAGCCGGCGTCCCGTGGCGAGGCGAAGTGGTGCGTTGCGGCGGTGCGATGCTGCAATGCACACTGTCCCATCCAGCCAGAACCTGCAGCGTGGGTTGGGTATCATCATGATGGGATGATCTCTGGCTCCGCGATACAGCCCTCTCAGTTCAAGATCAGAGGACAATGGGTGGTCGAGAGAACCTGGAGGGGTTGGTGAGAGGCTAGACCCGTCACTCGTGTGTTTGTGCTCTGACCGGCCACCCTACAGAGTCATGGAGACACACAGACACAACCGCCAAGGTCTTTGTCAGAGCGATAGACTTTGGGCTGGCAGTCGAGACAGTTGAAACAGACGTCGAGAATGGTGCGGTCTACGCAACGTACTGTAAAGTTAACCATAGAGACTAGGTACGGAGGATCAATCAAGAAGATGGGACGCAAAGATGCGATCAGCAAACTGCACCAGCCTTCTCCACACTTCGCACAGTGCCCACAGTGCGTGGGCTCAACCTGGGCCTTTCCAGCCGCCACGTTTCCACGCCCCATGTTCAGACGCCCGTTGACACACTCGCCGCCCTCCTCTCGACCCCCGTCGACCCCTTCGGCCCAGCCCTGAGAGTCAAATATCCACAGCCACTCCACACTATCAAGGCAGCGCGAGGGGCGAAGGCGCGAGGGTCCCCGTCGAGGCCGCCCAGTCACGGCGCATTGCCACCCTCCAAGAACAGCGTCACGACCCTGTGCGTAGTAGCTTCAGTCGTCAGTGGACGGGGATGCTGCCAAGCGCTAGCGCCCACTGCCTCACTTGGTCGCAGTCGCAACAAGGCCACCCACACCATCCCACGATTCCCACCCCGTCCACCGTCTCACTCAAACCCGCCAAACCCGCAGAGAACGTTGGAGGGTTGGATCGGGGCACCACGACGGCTCCAGAACCAACAGGGTTCACCAGCCGCGAGCCTAGAGGGCCCTAGACCGTGGATGGGTGTTGTTTGGGTTTCGGCACTGGTCTGCACAATGCACTGTTCTGAGCCACAGGCGGTACTTCCGAACCCTTCATTCTCCCAGGCGCAGGACTAGACAGACATCCTTCCGATGCCAGACGCCGGACAGCCGCCCGGAGTATGTACAAGCATGCAATGGATGACTGCGGGGCCAGGGGCTGTCACAGTCGCAGAATGAGAAACGCATGCCGTTCCTCACTCACGCGGCGGTGGATAACAACAATCTCCAGCATGTCAACAAACAAAGGCGCCCACAACCCAATCAGGTCCCCTAAAACTCCAGCGGTAGGGCGCCTAAGCAAGCAAAGGGGAAAAGGGGGCTTGCGGCGGCCGGTGCTGGCGCTCCATGGGAGAACGCACGCGGCCCGGGCGGTGCCTGAGGCGCCTATCATCCGTACTCACCTGACGGGTGCCCTCCACTCCCCTGGAGCCAGTGAGCCAGTGTCGAATGTTCCACGGTCCATTTTTGGGTGGATGTCAACAAAGGCGCACGCACTGTTTTAGCGACTGTCGATGGAGACTTGGGCTGATGAATGGGCTGGCTGACTGCTGGATGCAGGACTGCTTTACGTGCGACCCTGGCCAGTGGTCCTCCACTGCCAAACCAAAGCGCTCAAGTGATGACCTGGCTGGGCTGGGAGTCACTCACACCGTGTGCTGAGAGGCGTCCACTGGAGTTCACGCTGAAGACGCGCCATGGAAGCCTTGCTGGTGCTCGAGCCCACTGGGGGTACTCACTGGCCGGCGCATTTACTGGGGCACGCTGGTTCCAAGGTTGGTGCGGTCAAGTGACGGGACGTTCACTGGAATGGGATCGCATGGATGGTCCGAGGCCGCCGAACCCTACACTGGGCAGCTGGGAGCATGGAGGGCAAGGCGGGCACGAGACTGGATAGCTGCCGAGTCACCGGTACTGCTGGCCCCGCGTGCCAACCACCCAATTTCCAGGTACAGCAAACAGCCCCTCCTACCAGGAGCGGGTGCTTGTCGGGCCAGGGCACTCCTGCGACACTGTCTGCGACCGTCCAGTCGCCACTGTACCGCTCACGGCGGGCCCCCAGCGGGACCACCAGCATGCCACCACAGATTACACAGTGGCGTTGGCTAGTCCTGCATGCGGCTAGCTTCCTGTGCGCCAGCCCAATCACCCGTCGGTGGTGAGCCCGGTGGGGTTACCGTTTGCGTGCGGTGATTTGCCAGATGCGGGGCCCGCCCTCATCTCTTGTTCGACATCCTGGTCTCCAGGTGGACCCGGAGTGGAGAGCATGTGGAGCCGTAATGGGTCCCATACACCCCAAGTCACCCCAAGCGTCCCCAACCAACAAAACCCGCCGTCCGCCGTCGCCGATTCCTTCCTCCCACTTATCATCCGTCCGTCACCTCGCCCCTCGTACCTGCCTCGCTTCGCTTCCCAGAACCCATCCACCTCCGTCCACCTCCAACGCACAACTTCCGCTACCATTTTACCTGCTCCTCTTCCCTCTCCACCAACGACTTCGCTCTCTCCAACTGACGCCGGCGCACCATCTGCCCTTCACCACCACGACAATCGAAAGCACACTCATCGCAGTTGTGTTTCCCAGCTCAATTTAATCCCGCACATTCCCGGCTTTCCCACTCTGGCGCTCACCTCTACGGTCCCGCATCCAATCTCACCACCTCAGCCGCACACAACGCTGAGTAGCCAACCATCATAATGTCTGCATACTACCACTACAACGCCCACGCTGCGCATCCCGCACCTGTGTCGCACAACCACCATGGCGGCCGAAATCGCAGAGCTCCCCGCCTGTCCGTCTCCCAGAATTCGCAGCGCCAGTTCCGCGGTGTTCGCAGCATGAAGGAGCTCAACGAGACCGCCTCTCTCACAGCGTTCCGCACCAAGTTTGAGACAAGCCGCTCTTTCGACCTCGAGGACGACATGGAATTCTGCCCCAACCTATTGACCGAGACCGACGTGAGTTGTTCCGCCGGCGCCGCCTCCGCGTCCACCTGTGCCCCTTCCATGACTCTGACCAGTTTCCTCCGCAGTTGGTCTCCATCTCCAGTTCATCAGAGCGCTCTTCACTAGCCAGCAACTCTCCCGACTCTTCTCCCACTCAACAACCTCAGACCGTCGCTCCTGGCTTCTCTCTCAGCTCCGCCTCTCCTCCTTTCATTCCTCCCAGCTACCACCACCAGGGAAGCATGAAGCTTCACCAGCCCTCCGCCACCCGGGGCCGCAACGCCATTCCCATCATCAACCCAGCCACCGGCATTACCATGTCAAGCCCTCCTCATTCGGTGTCCCCCGGCAGGATGCAGCAGTCTATGCCTCGCCGATGGTAGACGACGACGCGTCGCTCTCCGCATTCCTGTGGGGTGCGGGAGCGATCCGTGCGTTGTCGCCTTGGCGGTGCATCTGGAACTGTAGAATTACTGTCCATTCATTCGCAGCTGTTCATCTTGGCGGGCACACCGATTGACCGAGGCTTGAATTGGCATCATCTTCTCTTGCGGGCTGGGTTCCTCGAGGCTTTTTCCGGG
This sequence comes from Ilyonectria destructans, assembly GCA_020740775.1. NCBI lineage: Eukaryota > Fungi > Ascomycota > Sordariomycetes > Hypocreales > Nectriaceae > Ilyonectria > Ilyonectria destructans. The sequence continues at coordinate 759,458 of JAHEWK010000014.1, forward strand.
TTTCGACTGCTCGATGCGGTCGACCCAGACTGTTGGCGACAACCATCGACAACAACAAATCACCTTTCCTCACCTGTATAAAAATCCTTAATCGACATACTCCCTTGTTGCAACCAACAAGTTTCAATGAGGATACAACAACCGGCGCGGCTTGAGAAAGATCCGATACCAATTTCTTCTGTTTTGGTTAAATTGTTTTTGCGACATATTAAATACCTAGGGTTCTGTGTCCGCTTCGCAAGTTGAAGCTATCCGACACGAATGGGGCGTTTTCAGTGGTTTTGCATTTCAAGACGACATTGCATAGGTGTTCGATGGACGTGGACGGGTTTCTGATTTCGGCATCTATATTTGTTTCATGGGAAGCAACGGTGGCTCCCAATACTAACCAAAATGTCTTCTTCTCATCACGGTTATGGGTTCATGAAGTCACCAAGAGAAAAAGAAACACATAGAAGGAGTGCTTTTCACGAGCGGGGATTCGGGTGTTTATTGTCTGGTCGCATCTTGGGAACTATTTGGGTGGTGGTCGGAACCGAGACGAACGGTGTCATGTTTTTTGCAACATCTCCGAGTGGGACGGGTCTACTGGGTATTACGGGGAGTTGGTCGAATTTTCGGTGCGATCTCGCTGCTGCAAACGAACGGGAAAAGGGTTTTGTCCGATTCTTCCTTCTTTGTACCATTCTGGGACACCTACATATTTGTCCCTGCCTTTTTGTCTTATTTCTTGTTTTTTATTTGTTGGTCATATCGGTCGCACTCTTGAGCGGGACGGTCACATTTGGCGGTGGTTTTTGAAGCGTTGCTGGTTGTCTCGTCCGGGAATAGAGTGTTTGCTCTCTCCTTCGCAAGCATCTGGAGTGACGGTGGCGGCTATGACATGATCTGAGTTGTGGGTCGGTTTTTGGGATCAATGGGCCCTCGAGCCTGGTTTTGCAATGGGTAACTGCGGATGTCGCTATTGTTAACTGGGAAATGGCGCTGTATGGTTGCGATATTGCGGCTTGAGAGCTGCGAGACGAGAATACACGATGTTCAAACATTAATCTGCTTTTCTTGATTTCTTCTGCATGGTGTTTGTAGATGTTACACGGACTGAATGTACGCTGTAGGTGGTATCATTTGCTACCTTGTCATAGCAATCGGCACGCAAACTGCAGTACTACTTACACGCTCCCGGGCATTGGTACCTGTTGCTTTATATATTTCGCTTACAATCTAAGCGTCTACACGCCAGTAGCAGTGTCACAAAGCTACATGTTTGATCCTTACAGGCTGTGCGTAGTTCGGATTGATACCGAACCTGCGGCAGGTCCAAGCAGCTTGCAAGCTGAGGGCACCTGTGGAATGGTCACTGACGTTCCGTGCAACTACCACTCAATCAACAGCCGCCATGGCCAGTAAAGCAGAAGCATAATGTCATTTGGAATCCTCTATTTGTCAATGCTTATCATTTGTGCTAAGAAAAGTGACCATGTCGACTGAAGAAGTAATGATCAGACAGGTCGAGGGAGGCGGGGAGTTTGGCTAACCATGATAATGACGATGATGGTGACGTCACAGCGTGTGAGTGATGACTTGATGGAACCTTCGCTGGACGATCGATGAGGGGCTTGGAATGCTATTTTTGAATTATTTATCAAGCCGCGCTCTCGGATGCTATTTCTTAACTCAATTCTTCATTGTGAGACAAGGAATTGTTGCGTTTCTCAACTACCCATTCGTACCGACCAATATCTATTAATACGACGACATCAATCCTCCATCAAAAGCAACGACAAGATGATGTCAGCGAGGTCCCTATACGCTATGCGCCCTACACGCATAGGCAGTGTCCTCACCCGACAAGGATTCTCCATGTCAACCTCCGCAAGACTCGGTCTGAAGGAGTCAGCAAGCCGTACGCCCACCCTTTCGATTCCATGCCCATTTTCATCCCCGGGAACGCCATCATCTCCCGTCTAAAGAATCAACCCACTGACTTTGTGACCAGAAACAGACAATGACTACGACCGCCACAAGCGAGACTCCCTCGCCAAGCAGAAAAAGGGTGCCGCTCACTGGAAGCCGGAGCTCGCGTCAGACAGCGAGGAGGCCGTCCGGGCAGATCGGGCTACCAAGGACGGCGCTGAAGACTTGAAACACTTGCAGGAGCGGACGAAGAGAGCCGCGGAAGAGACTGCGAAGGCTGGGACGAGCATGAAGGACAATATGTAAAATTTCATCTTGCTTGTTTGTAAATACAGTAGCTTGATTACATGAATTGGGGAATCCCCGATGACATAGCGGTGTCTGGAGTGCTACTTACTCACGAGTATGCTTCACAGTGCAGGTGATGACATGTGCTAGAGAAGTGCCGTGTTTTGTGAACCATATTCCTGGTGGTGAGACCATGGATGCTTTGTAATATCATGTTTGCGTAGCTTTGTGAGTATATGTTTCTAATATTCGATGCGAGATTGTCTACAGGAATGGCAGACAAGTCAACGATAACTCTTGCTAAAGCCAACCTTAACCAATTATATTAAGCAAAAAACCCAACACTTCAATTGACCTCCCAACCTATTCCATCACCCATCAAAACCCGCATAGAGCTCAGTAAACATGGCAAACCCTCGAAATGCGCAGGAACTACAGGGTAGCTCACACACTCTCGGGCGTGCGACACAGCGCGCATCCTTATCGATAAGCCGCCACCAAAGCTCCTCCTCGCCCGCCCTCAACACCAACAAATTTCCGCCGACCTCGGTCTCCGATCCCGAACGGCACCTCGTCCGTCCGTGGCCAGCCTGCGCGCCTTTTCCAATTCCCTTAGCCGCAGCCTCAATTCCTCCGGCCTCTTCCTTCCAATTGAATCCTCACCGCCCGGATTAGGACTATTCCTCTCCCTCCCCGTCCGCCTTGTCGCATCGGCCGAAGCAACCCCCGCTCCGACCATGACCTCGTCGAACCCGCCGTTCCAATCCGCGCTGCTCGCGGGCGCCCTCGCCGGCACCACCGTCGACCTTTCGCTCTTCCCCCTCGACACCCTCAAGACGCGCCTGCAGTCGTCGGCCGGCTTCTTCCCCTCCGGCGGCTTCTCCGGTATCTATCGCGGCATCGGGTCCGCCGTCGTCGGGTCCGCCCCGGGCGCCGCCTTCTTCTTCTGCACCTACGAGTCCGTCAAGGGCCTGCTCGCCGACCGCCTGCCCCGCGGCGACGGCCACCCATCCTGGCACGGCCCCGTCACCCACATGCTCGCCGCCAGCGCCGGTGAGATTGCCGCCTGCTCGATACGCGTGCCCACCGAGGTCGTCAAGCAGCGCGCCCAGGCCGGCCACCACGGAGGTTCGTCCGGGGCGGCCCTGCGTGCCATCCTCGGCCGCTACGGTACCCACGGTCTGACTGCTATGTGGCGCGAGCTGTACCGCGGCTGGGGAATCACCGTGTTCCGCGAGGTGCCCTTCACCGTCATCCAATTCCCGCTATGGGAAGCTATGAAGTCCTGGGGTCGGCGTCGGCGCGGCGGGCGGGAGGTCACTGCCGGAGAGAGCGCCCTATACGGAAGCATGGCTGGCGGCGTGGCAGCTGCGTTGACAACACCCCTGGATGTGCTCAAGACTCGTGTTATGCTCTCCAAGGAGCGGGTGTCAGTGGCCGAGGTCTTCGGGCGGTTAGCCCGAGAGGAGGGCTTCCGGCCATTCTTCGCCGGCATTGCGCCGCGAGTGACTTGGATATCTATCGGAGGCGCCATCTTCCTGGGAAGCTACCAATGGGCCATTAACACCATGCACGGGCTGCCGTGAGAGCCAAGAGACGGACAGTAATATACAATGCATGTACGATATGATCAATGAGGGATTCAAAAAGCGGGAGCGTGCAAAAGGGGGATATATAAACTGCTTTTGGTCGTAACACTATGTACAAATTACGCTGTTGGGGACATTTGACATATGGACAAATGTATATACAAAAGATCGAGGAACACGCTTGGAGAGGACAGAGCCAGAGAGGGTTTCATCTCGACATATACGAGGATGAAGACAGCGGCACTGGCAAGGACGAGACAAGGTATGAGCTGTGAGGGCAAATACCATTATTGAACCCAGCGCACTGGGCTTATCACGGTGCCTGGGTTTCAGTGCTCGGTTCTGCAACTGCGGCGGGCGGTTCCGGGGCCTCCTCTTCCTCGGCCGGCTTCAGGACTGGGGACGGCGGGAAAGGTCGGAGCTCCCTGCGGCCGTTGGTCTTGTAGTGGAGGACGATATCACTGCCGCCCTTCCAGAGGTGCGTACGGAGGGCTGCCAGACTGGTCATGGGGGATAACAACTAAACGGGGGTTAGACACCGTGAGAACCAAGATACGGGCAGAGTGGACGAAATTAAACATACCTGATCGTTACAGTAAAGTTCCAAGTATTCTTCTGGCTTGAGCTCGTCCTCCTCAGACTCCTCAAGCGGAGGCTCGACCCGCTCGGCGACGTATGCAAGAATTTTCTTGACACGCAGCATGCGGTTGGCATTGAGCCTGTTGTTTCCGTCTGTAGAAGCAATGGCGGGTATGCTATCATCCACGGGGTACAACACGAACGAGACCTTGACGGGTTCCTTGAACGGCATCATGTTCTGCAAGAGGACATCGCCAAGCCACATGGGAGCCTTCTGCTCGATAAAGTCCGCATCTTGACCGACGTGCTGGACGGTTCCCTGGTAGATATTGGCGCTGCCACCAGACGTCTCCTCCTGGATAACTACCTTGGTACCAGGTGGGAGCTTCAGGACGGGTGTATCATTGGGCAAGCTAGGCACCACGCCAGTCTCGACAATTTTCTCAGGGTTCTCGGCTAATTGCTTGTCGTACTCTTGACGGATCTTTTGGATCACACCGAAGAAGCTGTCGTCGACTTCCTTATCGTGAACCGAAGAGGACTCGGATTCCTCAGCCTTCTCTTCCACGATGACGGGCTTGTCCTGGGTGGCTTGCGATGCTGATCGGCCCAACTTCTTCGTTCCAAACGACATGCGGAACTTCTTGCCGAAAGGCGTGCTCGGAGACTTGCCATTGTCCTTATCCTTGTCGGCGTCCTTACCATCGGTAGAAGTCTTGCCCTCGGCGGGCTCCGCTGCAGGAGTTTGTGGCGCTACGACCGGTTTCGCAGCCCCTTCTACCGGGTTGATGGAGCTCGTGAAGTAGTCTTCCCTGTCTACAGATTGACGGCTAGCGTGAGACGCCCTCTTCTCGAGCGGACTCATGGGAGCAGACAGTGCATCCTCTGGGACACCCGGTAGGGACGATTGGGCAATTATGGAGGGCCCAGGGGTTGCGAGACCGATTGCCAGTCCTGGAGTCATTGGGGGATATTGTCCGCTGGCCCTTGGAGTTGTGACCTGGTCGGCATTCTCCCAGCCTTGTATGGCTGAAGTCGGGAGGGATATCGACATCGGCGCAGTCGCAGCTATAGCCGCCGCGGCAGCCTGTCTCGCCTCAACGCCCTCGTTTAGTTTTTGTCGGAATGCCTCATCACGCTTGATTTCCTCGTCAATCAAGTCAGCAAATAGATACCGAAGAATCCATTTTCCAAGGCTGACTGGAGTGGGTGTTAGCTTCGTCTCATAGCCAAAAGGGGACAATTCGCCTACTTCGCTGGTCCTCCCTGAACTCAATGGGCTCATCTAGCTCAATCTCATCGGCGTAAACTTCAGCATCGAAGCAATTAAACGGCTCCAGCACTACAGTAAGGTTACCAGAACTGAGATCGATTGAACACCAAGGCGCCACTGCTTCAACCGTGTTTACAACAGCCTCCACATCTTCGAGGTGTTGTTTCCCAAAACTTTGGATTGGTTTGCACTGCCTCGGTTAGCAACAGTAGCTGACAAGTTTCCGGGTTCAAAATACCTTGATGAGATCCCAAAGTAACACGTCGCCAGCCGTGTCTAGTGTCAATACCCGTCTCCTATCGTTGAGTAGCATGTGCTTCAGGAGGCCAAATTGGCCCTCAATGGTCTCTTCGGGTTGATCATGAACCGGCTTGACTTCAGGGTCAGGGTGGTCTATCACGACCTCGGATCCCTTCCGCGTCATGGTCTCACCAACGGACTTGGTCTCGGGATCCGGAACACTCCGAGTTGGGAACACAGCTGCGGCAGAGACACGCAGGATGGACTCGGCGGGTATCTCTTTCTTTTTGGAGGCTCCATTAACCGCTGGAGGGGAGGATTCGCGTGGCCTGTTCGACGCGTTGGATGTGGCTCTCTGATGTCGGAACGACTCGGGCAGCTGGATGTCGGTGCCGGTATCAATGTCCTGCCATCGGTTGATAGAGGATCGGTTTGTTGCGGTCCAGATGTGGCCGCCAGCGGCAACAACCTTGCTCACACCAATGTGCTCCTGGGCAACCGCGAGACTAAGACCATCATCCATGTCCTCGAGACTGCCTCGTACGTCTGTCTTGGCTACTAAGCCCGAGCGATCAGTGCTGTAAAAGATGCCGAGTCGCGGGTCATCTGAGAAAAGCGACCAAATACTCTCGTCATGCATGGTAAAGGTGTACATGCACCGTCCACCCTTGACACTCCACATCTTGATCGTCTTGTCGGCGCTGGCACTGATAATGGTGTCACCAGTGTCGTCAATGAGGATAGACCGGATGTTGTCGACATGGCCGACGAGCTTAGAGACCTTGGAGCCGGTTCGAGGGTCGTACAATCGCACAATCTTCTCTGGTCCGCCGCTGGCCATGATATTGCGACCGACACGGAGAGCGTACACGGAGCCCTTCTCAGCAATGTCGTCGCCCTTGACGTCAATCTCTAGAGTCTTGCCTCCACCATTGATGTCCCAGAGACAAATCTTGCGATCGAGTCCGCCAGATGCAACCCAATTCACACCCATGTCCGCGGGAGGGGTAGCGACGACCTTGACATAGTCTGCATGCTCTCCAATGGTCTCGGCTTGGGTGTTGTTGTCTTCGGAATGCGGCCGCCATATCTTGACTGTTAGATCGGAGGAGGCGGAGACGAGGGCGGTATTGTTGTGGGCGAGGGCAATGTCGTTGATCCAGTGCATGTGGGCATGGGTCTGGGCGCGGAACTTGGTCGTAGGCTTGGGTGCGGCCTTGGGTTTGTCGTCGGTCTTTTCGTCTGATGGTGGAGTGGAATCTACGACGTCGCTGCGGCGCTTGAGGTCAAGGTTCAGGTCCCAGGCGCATACTATGCCGTCTCGGCCGCCGGAGTAGCTGTGGGAGGCCACGGAGTCAGTTTTGGGTCTGGAAAAGGACGGGGAAGTTGGCGTCGAGCGGGCTTACAGAATGGCGTTGTCGCTGTCGACTGCGAGGCCATTGACGCCGAGGCGATGGCCGCCATCGGAGGATTTGGCGTTTTCGAGAACTGGGACGGGGAATCAGCACCGAGGGGAGGTAGAATTGCGCGGGAATTGTGTCCCGTTGTGCGACAACCGTGCTGGGCGGCACGAACTCTCTTACCATAGCTGATTCTCTGGCGCGCCTTCTTGGCCATGGCGGAGGGGGATGGCGGAGAAGGATGGGCATGCGCCGGCCGCGGCGTGGAGAGGGTTGGGCGAAGGTAGGACAAGCTACGGGGAGGCGCAGGAGGAGGCGATCACGGGCGAATGCTGTGAACGGGAAGAGGAGAGGAGAGAGGAGGCGGGCGAGGAGGCGGAGAAGGGTCGGGGTTGGGATGATGCGGGATGAGATGCGGGATGCGGGATGTGGAAGCGGAAGTGGAGGGTGCCAACCTGCTAGGTACCTGCCAGAACTGAGTCCATAGCGCTGTCGTGCACCCTGTAAGTTAATAGTGCCCAGGCTGGACTGGGTAAGAAAGCGGCGGTGGGCAGCGGGCTAAACTCCACTATTTCCACCTATGGATTAGGTGTTAGGCGTCCCAGACTGGCAAGGCAGGACGGAGCTCCATCCCTGTGGCCTGGATCCCTGAATTCCTTGGATATAGATGCCCGTTGCAGCGGCGCGGCCACCTCTAGCTGGGAGTAGGGCCCGCTGTGCCGCCCTATGACTTTAGGCGGCAATGGACGGGAACGTGGTGTTGGCTGGCGCGTGAACCCTCTGGGTCTTGGTCTGGGTCTTGGTCTGGGGGGCTGGAGCCTTCTGGGGAGAGCTTCCCCGCTGCTGTCGCTCAGAAGGGCCCATCCCACTGCAGCTCACCACCACCTACAGTGCCATCCGAGGTAACAAGCTGGCGCCCCTGCAGCAGCATCACAGGGGCACACCGCACTAAAGCGGGGGTGGTGACAGTACCAGCGCCTCCTCCCCGCCTGCTCCTGTGGCCGGGCTGTTGGTCTGTTGGTCTGTTGGTCGGTGGCTCGGTGGCTCGGTGGGCAACTGGTCGTCAGACACGGCGGGGCCTAGCGCCGCCTACCCTACACTGTCGGAGTCCGCCCGCGACGAGTTCCTTGGCGCTTCACCCGCCTGGCTGTCACCCGACGCTCCATGGAATGTGTCCCGCTCTGTCTCCGTCTTCTAGAAGGACGACATGGGACCGCCTTTCAATGCCCGCAGCGTCGATCTGCGCGGAGTAGATACCGGCCGACGTCTGAGACACCATAGTGAACTAGGGACTGCAGCTTGCCGGTTTCCGGAGACTAGGTAGACTAGTCCCGGGCATGGCTTGCGTGCTCACGATAAACACCATCAACATCATCACCAGCCTGAGCAGACACAAAGAAAAGCGGGTGGAATGATGTAAATAAGGGTGCAAACATATAGCTAAATGCCACTCTAACGCCTTAATATAGTAAATAAACATCAAAACATTATCGTCATTGTCGTCAACCCGAATTGTTCCAACCGTATTCGTACATGGCATAGCATCCATTCTAACCCTCGGCCCGTCTGCCCAAAACGTCGTGTCATTTACCCCCCTTCACACGCGGCCTTGCCGTTTCATCCTCGCCATCCCATACGAACCCAAAAAAAGAACACCATGCGGAATCCAATTCACTCGCTCCTCACTGACAAATACAGCATCCAACGGAGCACCACCGGGTTGATTGCCATTTGTCGTTCTTGCCCTCGCACTGCGGACAGTCGTCGGGGAGCATCTTGACCTCCTCCTGACGTCCTGTGCAATCTTCCCGATAGCATCGCGTATTGCCCCGCGCGACCCGGTGCCCGCACCGGTACTCGACAAGCATCCGACGACACATCGATGTGGTGGAGCAAGGTGCTAGGTAGATGGGATGTTGTCAAAGAGCGTGCCAAAGTTGGTTTAATCGATAGATATGTAGGTAGATAGGTTGAATAAGCGGATAGTCGTTGGTTTTAATGTTGGTTGCAGGAGGATGATGAGCAATAGCTGTAAAGAATACCAGCACAGCAATTCATGACTGTCTTTCTTGTTCTTTGTTGAAGAGATAAAAGACAAGAGAACTGTCGTCGAGTCCAGCAAAAGACGATGGCGATGGGTGCGTTTCGAGTGTCGGGCTCGTTCCACTGTCCGTCAGCTCAGCTCAGCGCAGACATTTTTTGTTTTGCGTTTGAGCCACGACCCACGGGGACGGAACGGGTGTCGGCTTCATTATAAAACAATCCAGACGACGCCCAAGGAAAATGGGAAGAGCCGAGCGCCGGCAGTTCAGGTACTGCACATACGAATAGGTACACGTGTGTGTGCGTGTGGTCGCCCCAACAAGCCACTTTGCTCGGCTGACAGGCTGGCCTGGGCCGGGCTCGTAACTACAAATACATACGCACTTGTGACGGTGACCCGGGCAAAAAAGAAACCCGGGGGGTGGCTCAGCCGCGCCGCCCACCCAGGAACGGCCGGTAGAGAAGGAGGATGGGCGGGAATAACACCATGACGTGGACTGCGTGGTGGGGGAGGCAGAATAACCCAATGAAGCCCATGACGCGGCTGTCTCGGCCAATGGTGTTGAGTGGCAATGGTTGAGACTAGCCGATGTCTCCGGCTGGATACGAGACGACTTCGTACCTTTAAGTGGGAGTAAGACGAGCGAGACAAGGTGTGTACTTCGTACAAAAGGACATTGAGGGGCACATGTCGTTATACTCGTCCTAAGCATAAGTAGTTTGCTACAAAGACTCCGGCACATCCTCCAAGACAACCCATGTATCTACCTAAACTCTATCTCACGCAAAGTAGCCGTGGTCTGCCGCACCTCTCGATAAACACGAGATGTCTACCACCCATACCATCTCTGCCCTAGCCTGTCACCGGCAACTTGCAGCACCCGTCTTCCCGAGGAAGCCCACCGCCTGAAGATCCAGGGCCGCTGGTTTAGGCACTTGCGGCACGCCCAATCGTGCGACCGCTCCATGTCGCTCAGGCAGAACAAGCACTTCAAGGGCCGTCTCTTGCGTCCGCATGGCGACTTTGAGATCTTGGTGTGACCGCATCTGTAAGCATCGACCCGTCGGTAGCACATTGTACGTGGAGATCGGTTTGATAGAATGATTTGTTGCTATGCGCACTTGAGAATTCAAACCATCGGTTCAAGCGAGTCTGTCAAGTATTTATCCTCTCCTCTCGAGATCTTGTTTGTCTGCGGGCTTGAACAAAGCGCTTCTATCCAGGGAACAATCCATTCATTGTTACTTTCGGAACAAACGGGCACGGAACAGAACCTGGTGGTTTTCATTGTTCTTAACGCACATGGCATGATATCATTTTTAGTACCTTAACTCCGTGCTATTATGAGCAACCCAGTGTACACAGATGGCCTTCCTGACCAAGGAACCCCCTGTCATCCTTGGGACTACCTGCTGAACTTGCCCTGCTTCTGCCTCGGCTGGCTGCCGTAAGCTCTCCGTCCCTGGTTCTTCTTGTCCCGGCTCATGCTGGCGCCCAGCGTAATCTCCACGCGAGGAGGCGTGGAGAAGCCGAAGCCCTTGGCCACCCTGGCGAGGTCCAGCTTGTTGATGTCGAAAACGCTGCGCAGCGAGTGCGATGCGTAGGCGTGGAGGTAGCTGCGGTATCCGTCCTTGGCGCTCTTGTTCAGGTAGTAGTTTTGGCTGATGAGCTTCTCAAGCTGCGACTGGACGTTGACAATCTTGTTGGAGGGGAAGTCAAACTCGACGACCGGAACACGGGCAGCCTTGAGGTGAGACAAGAATCCGACCTCGCTGGGCTGCAGGAACATGAGCGATCGGCCCTTGCTGTTGTTGCCACGGGCCGTTCGGCCCACTCGGTGAATGTAATCGCGAGGGTCATCCGGAGGGTCGAATTGGACGATCCAGTCAACAGCGGGGATCTGTACCGGCATTAGAAAAAGGTTATCAATTGAGGGGTTCCTTGTGACTTACATCGAGACCACGGGCGGCCACATCAGTGCAGATCAGAGTGCCTTGTTTGGCATTGCAGAACTCGAAGAAGGTGTTGGTTCGCTTTTGCTGCTTCTGCTTGCCGTGGAGGTCGAGGACGGGAAGGTCGATGAAGTTGAGCAACTCGGCGTGGTACTTGACGCATGCGCAGCTGCTGAAGAAAACGATAACCTTCTTCTTGAGGTTGCGCTTCAGGAAGGAGAACAGGAGAAGGAATCGCTTCTCGGCCTCACAGAGGACGTAGCCCTGCTCGAGACCCTCAACGGTGCTGAACTGCTTCTCCTCATCGACATTGATGTACAGCGGGCCGGGTCGCAGCGAGATGCGCGCCAGGTCCTCGACCTTGGTGGTCTGGGTGGCCGAGAAGAGCATGGTCTGTCGGTCGGCCTTGGGGAGAATCTTGATGATCTGTCGCATTTCGTCTTCGAAACCGATCTCGAGGATTCGGTCAGCCTCATCAATGACTAGGGACTTGAGATTCTTGAAGACAAATGGCGTGTTCTGAAGGTGATCGAGCAGTCGCCCGGGCGTCGCGATTATGAGGTTGACACCCTTGGAAAGCTTTTCCGCCTCCGCTCGTCGGTTAGCACCGCCGATGACAATGCCGTAGGTTTGGGAGTGGTGGGCCATAAGCTCTCGAGCAACGCCGAAAATTTGCAGAGCCAGCTCACGGGTGGGAGACACCACAATGACACCGGTACCGTTGCGGGGTTTGAAGCGGAGGGAGCACAGCATCTCAACGACGGGGATCAAGAATGCCAAAGTCTTTCCGGATCCAGTCTTGGCAGCACCGAGAACATCACGACCAGCCAGAGAAGGAGGGATACCCCTTCGCTGGATCTCCGTCATGGTGGTGAAGCCCATTTCCTCAATCGCCTTCATCGTCTTTTCGGAGAGGCTAAGCTCCTTAAACGATTGCGCCTCGGCGCCAGCGATGGGAGGAAGCGTGAGCTTTCCGCCGTCGGGCAGGTCTGTGTCGGCCTCAGCCTCGTCTCCCTTCACGTCGTCGTCCTCGAGCTCATCTCCAGACTTGTCCTTGTTGTCCTCAGCTTCCTCATCGCTATCCGCCTCGGCATCGTCTTCGTCTTCCTCCTCCTCATCAGAGGACTCGGGTTCGGGCTCATCGCGGGGCTCGGGCTTTGAGCGCTTGGTTTTCTTTGACTTTTCGGGGATGGCAGCAGCAGATCGCTTTCCGTTAGTCGCCTTGACTCCATTGGAGTCCTTGAACTTGCGCTTCTTGCTGCCTGCGAAATCCATCTTGGCTGTGGTTTGCTGTATGGTGGTGGATGCTACGGCGGTCGATCGGTCGACTGGGCGGCGCTCAATGCTAGGAAATTTTCTTATCGCCCAAAAAAAAAGTCTGAGTGCAGCTGCTGATAACGGACCAGCAGTTGTTCCTGCTCCGACTGTCTTAACGAATCGACAGCCTGTCAATGGTTTCTTTCCTCGTCCCGTAGCTTAGTGGGTCTGCTGCAAATGCTTTTCTGAGCCTTGACTGATAAAGTTAGCGCCAGGGCCGCTTTCACTTGGACCCTGAGAAGGCTGGAAGTGTATCAGGTGACTGGCAGGGACAGTTGAGGCTGGTGTCTTTGCAAGTGGCGGTGCTGAAAGCGCGTCTCACGGAAATACAGGCATTGTCGAGTCATGCCACCTATGAAGCTATCTACGCAGCTGGCGAAAATATGAGCTAGAAATGATATTTGATTTTTATATTGTCCCGTATGTGTGCCTACCTACTGGCCACACCTATATTCAGGGCAAGATTCCAAATTGATCGCGGAGAGAAAAAGTGATTCAGAAGGTTGACGGAGCCATAATTATGCGCGTCCCAGTATAATCATCCCGAATTAGGCATAGTACCGGGTCACGCCCCCCTCGAAAGAAAAGCGGCGGCCCTGTTTGGCACCAGAAGGCTCGGGTCACCTCAACCATTTCTTCAAACTCGGAATTTCTTCGTCTCCAGTGCGCCTCGACTTATTTGAAAATATCTTGTTGACGCGGGCAGCTGGTTCTTTTGCGTCGCTTCGTCAGCTTGTATTGCTCTGAGTGATTGATTTGTCGCCTTCGTCACGTCTGATACACGTGATCACCTGAAGGCCCTTTGTGTGAGCGTGGCGCAAACCTCTGAACTCCCACCTCAACGACGAAAATTGTGATCACTCCGTCAGCCTCCGCATCGCAACACCTACCATTTCGACAACTTCCTGATCGCTGTCGCCTTAGTACGTCCCTGCGGGCTACGAACCGTTACTGCACGTACGCCATAGCTCTTGCTCGCTGCGCCGTTGCTCCTCGCTCGAACGACTCTTGCACTCGCAGCCTAATATCATCGAGCTCGGTTGCTGTCTTTCTCGTCGCGCTCGCTCAATAAGTGGAAGCGATGGCGGAACAACGCCCCGATATCCAGAGTATCTTGGCCGCATTGGGTATGTAACCGCGACACTTCGGAACAAAATGCATCTTCTAACTTTGACTTCAGCGTCCCAGCGACCACCAGCTGCGACCCCATCACAGACGCCGCCTGGCACGAACCAGGCTTACCCTCCTCCGTCAGCCTCCGACCAACCCGCGCCTAGCTACCAGCCTGCTCCTGGGGCCCCTGGTTATGGTGCCCCCGGCTATGGTGGGTTGCCTGCGCCTGCGTCAAGTGGAAACGTCGATTTGAGCGCCATTCGCCCAGTTAACTCCGGAACTGTCAGCATTGCCGATGCGATTGCTCAAGCCAAGGCCTACGCCGCTGAGAAGGGCGTTGCCTCGTATGACCGCCCTCTTGTCTACGCCCCCGAGTCGAGGGGCCCCGACCGATCCTACAAACGATCCAGATCACGATCACCAGCCCGAGACGAGTTTCGAGATGGAGTGAACCCTTATAGAGACGAGCGCCGTGCCGACCGCGGAGCGCCTGGACGGAATTATGACCGTGATCGATCCTTCTCTCCTGGCCCACGTGGCCGTGCCTTCTCTCCCCGTGGAGGAAATGGACGAGAGAGGTCTCCTCTCAGGGGAGGAGGAGGCGACGACAACTCGGAAACCATTCAGATCGAATCTAGTCTTGTTGGCCTTATTATTGGTCGACAAGGAGAAAACCTTCGCCGTATCGAAGCTGAGTCGAACTGCCGTGTTCAGTTCTTGGCTGCGACTGATGGTGGTCCCTTCCGTCAATGCAAAATCACTGGCCCTCGACATCGCCGAGCTGAAGTGAAGGAAGCCATTAACCGTATCATCGAGGATAGCGGAATGGGTGCTTTGAATCGCACCAACGAAAAGCCCCGGGACCCCAACAAGGGTGGCGCGACCGCTCTCCGCGAGGGCGAGGACCACATGCAAATCATGGTGCCCGATCGCACAGTCGGTCTGATCATTGGTCGTGGCGGCGAGACCATTCGGGACCTCCAGGAACGATCAGGATGCCACATCAACATTGTCGGTGAATCTAAGAGCGTGAACGGACTCCGACCTGTTAACCTCATTGGTACTCGTGAAGCAGCCGCTCGAGCCAAGGACTTTATCATGGAAATTGTCGACAGCGACAGCCGAGGCGACGCCCCGCCCGCCATTAAGAAGATGGCAGGTGGCGGAGGAGCAGGACCGCCAGGTGGAGGTGCAGTTGGAGGAATGGGAGCCCCTGGTGGTCGCAATGACGGCCCTCCCCGTGACATGGGGGGAGCTGGTGGCCCAGACAAGATCAACGACGCCGTCTATGTTCCCTCTGACGCCGTAGGTATGATTATTGGCAAGGGCGGCGAGACGATCCGTGAGATGCAGAATGTCACTGGATGTAAGATCAATGTTGCGCAGTCGTCCGGTCCTGGCGAAGTGCAGCGGGAGATTGCCTTGATTGGTTCGCGCGATAGTATCGCTCGGGCTAAGTTGGCTATTGACGAGAAGGTCGAAGCAGTAGTATGTATCTGGTGCTCCACTATTACATGTATAACGACAACTAACGGTCCGACAGCGCCAGAAGGGTAGTGGAGGTGGCCGTGGAGGTGGTGGTGGTGGTGGACGTGGCCATCATGATTCTGATCGAAACAACTATTCCCAGCAGGGACCCAGTGCTGCTACTAACCAAGCTCCCCCAGCTGCTGCAACAGATGGGCAGGACCCATATGCTCAATGTAAGCCAACTTTCTATCCATGACCAGACTGAGATACTAACGAAGACAGATGGTGGCTACCAGAACTACGTTGCCCTTTGGTACCAGTCTCTGATGTACCAGCAACAACAGGGCGGAGATGCTCCTCCTGCCGGAGCCCCGGCACCTGGAGCACCGTGATGTCTCTCCTCAGCGGCGATCGCACGCTTTCATGATTGGGTGACTTTGATAGAGCTCTCGTCCGCAGTGCCGCGGACTGAGCACCATCCAAGATGGCCTGGTTTGATTGACGTCGCCTTGTGCTTCTGACATTCTGCCCAGCAACACATAACATCCTTGCAGAATCCACGACTGTACAGCATTCCCCCATTTCATTTCTTGAGGGTCCTTTCGACTCAAGGTCCGCCTGCTTTGATTAACGTATATCCTTTGACTCGACCGCCTTTACGACATTAATACTGAGGTACCAATGCAGAAGCAACATCCATTGTTGTTCTGCCTTTTTGCCTTGATTGCTTTCGTATGAGCCGAGAGCGCGAACAGATGCTTGAAGCCTTTATGGACACAGACAGTGGCGTCGTCTTGTCTCGGCGTTCCAAACCTTACGCATGATATCGGGGATGCCAGCTACAACTCACGACTTGACGTCTTGATGATTTCCTTGCCGACTTCTGATGCCAGTTTGTCTGTGGACATGACGTACATCTTGAAACTCAATTGCAACTCCCTGCCTCGTGGTGTGCTTGGGGAAGTGAAACCAAGTTCTTGATTGGCTTCATGACTGACTTGAGCGTACGCCTCGGAGCTTACAAGCGACCGCGGCAGAACTTAAGTGCTGAACTGGTTTTTCCGTCTCCCGTTTTCATCCATCAACCGTGGCCCTGAACTAGGGGCATGTCTGGTCCCTGAACGAACTGTGCAAGCTGGTTTCTCTTCTTCTCTATGCATGTATGCCGCACTGCGCACCTGCACCTGCGTCCTCGTCCCCCCGGCGTTTTGTGTTCCTCGTTTTTGGCTTGTGTTTAACTTGCTCGAGACTTTGGTTCTTGTCTGCCCTTGCGAAGGGAATGGATCCAATTCTTGGTGGTGTGGAAACCCGGATAGGAGTTAAGGGAAAGAAAATTGCTGTATCATGGTTACTACATCTCGAATAATTGACGCATGTATTCCGATAAATTGCCCCTTCGCATGACTGTGAATGACTGTAAATGACTGACCGTGAATGAAGGAAAGGCTCTTGCTTTCTTGGGCGAATGTGCTGTGATGATTTGCCGACTCTGTGACCTAGTGTGAGAAGGAATCTAGTCGACATCTGAACAAGTGAATAATATGCAACTCAGCCCACGTCTGAGACGTTGAAAGTTATCAGGTTTTGTATTCTGGCTTGGCAGGCGCACTCTCGGGAGAACGATGCCGTGTCCTGAATACATACCGTATTACAGTAAGCTTCTAGACAACCTTGGCCTCAGACACCTTGCTGCAGCGTCCCTCATTCCGTCGGAGACGACGACAACTTGTGGATCTTTGGTTTGCATCTTCCAATCACCCATATTATATGCATAGCTCCAACCTATAGACCACCCTCACCAATAAGCCATCCTTAGTTTGCACAGCGACTCTCGCCTGGTTGTGTAGCCTAGTCCGGGAGTCAAATCCTTCTACAACGCCGTAAAGCCGAAAGGCTAGACGACGGTTCCCATACTAGGAGCCCTATGGTCTAGCCAAAGAAGCCCGACATTACACATGCGGAAGCCCATGAAGAAACGCACAGGTCAGGCCTTTCTTCAAACTTGCACTGATCAGGATCTGGAGCGATCCTTCGCGCAGCCTGGCCTTACGAGGCTCTGGATCAGGAAGAATATCGGCCACCCTTTATATAGGTGCTATCTCAATTCTTCGCAGGGGACCTCACTCAGATAGCCCGTGACTTATATCCGACGCCCTTACGTATTCAGAATTTGGCGGGCTAGGTCTCCCCTGGTTGGTGGTTCCTAGCTGGTTTTGTAGACCTTGCTTGAACAGAGAATAGAGTATTTGCGGTAATCAAATCGCCAATGCCCTGCGTAGTTAACTGCGAGGACTAAACAGGTATCGGTGGGACGCAACTCTCAACAGCCCTTCAGGAGGTTACTGCATGCTCTATTTCCAGATCTCGACGTTATGGGATCCGGTCGACAGATATTGTACGGCTGACGCGACAAGGTGGTGTCGTTCCCTTGCAAATTCCAATGTCGTTCTATTGCAGCAAACACTTCACGTAGGCACACGGACAAGAATTATTGCCTGCCAAGCCTGGGTATGGAGAGGCTTCGCTGGCGGTAATTCCGAGAGAAAGACAGCTATCAATGATGCTGTAGGGCTGAAACACTCAACAAATGCTACACACTGTACGAAGGTTGACGTAGGAAATTTGAAATCTTCAATAGTGTCTGAACAGCCCCCCCATAAAGTACAATCTGCGACCGATCAACTCCATAAGATAAGAAATAGTAGCGAAACTCTAACTAAATTTTATTCAATATTATATAGTCAAGTATATTTAGGGTAATAATAACCCTTACTTTTAGAAGTAAGAACTAAACTCAGTACATTACCTCAGGACCAAACAATAAAGGTCTAAGATGCTCATTAGGCACTAAAAGACAATACAAACACACTGTTTTACACTATATAGCCGGTACGAGCCTACAACCTGGGAAGTTGTCAGACTTCCTGCGCCAGCCTTCGTATAGCTGCTTCCAGTGTTGCACATCCATGCTTAAATTAGCCGGGCTCTGCAATCTGACAGGTCTGGTTACGGGGCCTCGCTAACTCGGGGCTCGTACCATCCTAACTTACATGGGATGCGACCCCCAAAATGAACCCTGCTACTGCGGGTGATCAAGTGGGCAGCTGCGGCACACCAAGACAAGATAAGATGCTGGCTCATCGGCGAACCAACACCCAACTAACCAAGCACCCACTCTTGTTTTTGAATGCAGGGGTGAGTTGTTTTCTCCGTAGTGATGTTATGTTACCAACCATGAATTCGTCTTAGCGGGCAATCCTCCGTCCCACAAATACTCGACCTGACGTGGGCAGAGTTTGCGGCGCAGCAATGCAAAGTCGTGGAGCTGTCATCGACATTTTGCTGTGTGACGAGGCACACAATCATTTGTGAGAACTGGACCTTAAACAGCCTTTAACACCTACTCACAAGTAATACCACGGAATTAGATTTAATGGACTGAGCAAGGGTGGTCATACACAGGGAGAGAGGACCACCTACGGCTACCGATACTCCAAAAGTCCGAATGTTCGTGTTATGGATGGTCATCTGCCACTCATGTGCGTGTGTTATTTTCAATATCAAGCCCCAAAGGATGAATATGCGCATTATAGCCAGTCGTTGTATGCTCTCAGATAAAGAGCCTACTACGTACCTATGTATAACTTATACTTAGAAGAGCTGATCGTTACTTAGATGGTAGAGCCCACGGGGGGCTAAAGGTGGAGTATTGGCTTACACCACCCCGGCACCTGGGAACCTCCAAATAGGCTCAACGTCTAAACACCCGAACGTCTATAGGATTGCTGATGAACCAAGGAGCTGGATCCACGCACAGCCAGCAGAAAAAATCCTTTGATTGGTGGGCCATGCATTGCCGGATTGTTGGCGCTCTAATAAAGGGGCTCTTCAGTGTTGAAAGAAATGTCTGCATGGGGGCCAAGTCGCGTGAGGGGTGCTGGCTTGAGACGGTATGTTTTGTCTGGCATCCTGCTTCATGTCATTGGAAGAGCCAGATTGGTCTGGTGGTCTCTTCGTTGGCAGTTCTTGGTATTTGTCAAGTGCCAATTCTTTACACTATACTCGCTAGGATCTCTTTATGCAGAGGTAGAATCCTTTGGAGTTGTCGACACCGGCGCATCGTGCGCCACCCCTGGTCTTCCTTGTTTCAACTTTACTGTGTCAGTAGAATCAGGACCTGTCGGTCCTGGTCTTATTAACTAAAGGGCTGAGAAGGTAGGAGATTCCTGGAAAAGATGCATGCTGTGGGATTGACCAACCCCCCCCCCCCCCCCCCCCCCCCCCCGACAGCTATGCCGATAGCCCCTGCGGCATCCTCACCCGTAGCATCATCGGCGCCTCGTGTCTTGACGGCGAATGTGCAGACGGCAGGCAAGTCACCCCTTCCGAATCACGAGACAGGAACAAACCAGAAGAGAGCCTTGCTAACCGTATGCTAGCTGCTGTAACGTCGAGTTTTGTTGATGGACGGACAAAAGGTGTGGTGCCGGCTGCACCAGCGGCCCCTGTGTCGAGTTTAACTGGAAGGATATCGACTGCACAGTCGCCGAGGTTACCGAGTCGGCCGGCAACATCCTCTGGGAGAATCCTCAGACTAACTTTTTCTTCGACGAGGCTCTCAATATTTGACTCGGCGCTACTGGCTCTCAGAGGTTTTTCGGCGACGAAGGTACTGGAACGAGCCTGACCTTTCGGAATATGTGCGTCAACCCTTAGAGGAATGAGTGTCGGGGCCATGGATGCAAAATTCTACTAAAAATCGCCAACATCCTTGTTCTTGATTAGCAGCATGAAGCTCACTTCGCAGAACACACTTGATACGCGGGTCGGTGCCATGGTTGAGACGTGGTACGAGGCAGTGGATCTCCTCAACCACCATATCTTCAGTGGCGACCCCATCGGTCTCAATGGCAACCTTGACTTGCTGAAGCAACTCATCATGGACGGCAAGTTTGCTGGCTCTGATCTGGATCTCCTATCTGCGGAGGAGTTGGCCGCCCATATCAAGAAGGCCCTCTACGGACAGCTGATCCCCCTGGTCTGGGGGAGCTCGACGGTACCAAGTGGGGTGGTGTTACTGAGGAAAACCTCGTTGTCGCGTAAGTCTTGAACCTGGTCTTGATGAGTGGATATGATGCTGACGACGTGTGATGTCTAGTGCCTTCAACACCAGGGTTTCGAACGGGCGCACAAACGGTCAGCGCTATGAGACGACGGACTTTGTCAACGAGGATACGCTTAGCCGCCTTAGCGAGTGTGACGTCCGAGCGGCTGGCCTCGTCTGCTTCCCCGTTTGCACCACCGAGGAGGCTCAAAACAACTGGGAAAGAAAGGCCCAGGGTTATGGCCAGTCGGAACACTACCTTTGCAACTAACACAAGGTGGCAATGATGGATACGATACCTCCGGGCTAGGCCAAGCCCTCACGATCTCATGAATGCAGCGAATTGGCCTCGAAACTCCACGTTAGCTTGCGTACGTAGTAAGCTTGGATGGACAACCCTTGCAACCAAGCGCCGATCCTTGCCCTTGTGACTGCTATTTAACGTGTTGGTGCTCGAATAAAACGGCATAGCGGTGCGGCTCGGCAGTGAAGCAAGGTATTTGAGGCTCAGGGGCAGGGAAAGGGCAATAACTTTCTTGGCTACCGGGGTTAGAGACGATCATCTCAAATAATGACGGTGTCCTGTCCGGGGCAATTCAACAATTCGGTATGCAGCCAACCACTGGCGCCATGGCTTCATCGTCAATGCCGCGGCGTTGGCGAAGTGTCCGGCAACCCCGCAAAGGCACGGCGCCATCAAACGCTAGACGGCCGCCAGGACTCTGATGCTCACCAGACGGGATCGAGACCATTGAGCTAGCCAATGCCGCTGCGCCAGGACGTAGCACTTCCGGGGGAAATGGTTCGAGGGCGGCGCCTACAATGCCTGGATAGGATATTATGGAGGGGACGAGGACCGAGGGCACGTCCATTCACGTTGGCCTGGTGCGTCATGAAGATGAAGGTGGCATCTGCGTTGTAGACATACATGTGCATTGACTGAATCAGTTGCCAAATGGGAGCTGCCTCGGCAGTTTCTGTGTTGTTTTCGTCTCTGTCGTTCACCAGCATTGAGGGATGGGCATGGGTAGGTAAAAGTACGCTGTATGCTGGGTGCGTGCCATATTATACCGCCTTGTCAGGTGGAAGAAGGGGGATGCATATGCAATGCAGGCGGCAGAGCAGATCCGATCGGTTCGACCGGCCGTGGGCATTGGCGATGTTTGCTTTTTAAGCGTTGCATTTCTGAGGCTAGGATGAAACAAATCCTAAGGGGCGGTGGTTTCTAATGCTTGTTTGGACAGCGAAGTGGTTCCCATGGCCGGAAATTATTAGAAGACGAGAGTTGGCTGGCGAGTGTCGAGCGACAGGAGGGCCAACGCTGTGGAACGACGGTATGTGGGGGCCACAGGGCCTGGACGTGCTCCCCAGTGCAGATCAGCGTGGCTGCGGCCGCCCGGGCGCGCTTGGGCTGGACCCCGGCCCGAGTTCTCTTTCGGGCTTTCGGCTGGCGCACGGGGAGGGAGTGAGCGCGGGCAGCAGCGGGCGACGGACGCTGTGGCGACTAGTCAGTAGGTACCTACAGTCCACTAATAGGGTGGTAGTGAGCTTGCGAGCGTACAGTAGTGAGTGTAATGAGTGGGTGTGGCATTGCCCGTCAGTGGTCGGCGAAGTGGCAAAGCTTGAACCTGGACGCCGATGAGAAAGCTCGACACGTACCTGCTCTGTCGTATGCATGTCCATGCACGTATGTTCGCGCCACGAGGGGAGCCGAAGCATTGCGTGGACCGAGGCTGGAAGAGGCTACTGCGGTATGCGTCTTCCCCTTCTTTCCTCCGCTCCGCTGAAGAGAGAGCTGAGCGCAGAGGGCGATAGTTGCGCTGGCCGCTGTGGTTGGCCGGCTGAGTACCACGCTTGTCAGTTGCAGGAAATGGTGCCGCAGACGAGATGGTGGGCGGAGCGGCCTCGAGAACTGCAATTAGTGGACGACGATGGCGGGCTACAGCACTGTACTTGGTGCGCGGCAGTGAAGTCGGGGAGTCGCGCGGCCGCTACTGAGGCTTTACTGCTGCCGTTGCCGTTTCTGGACGGTGTCTTGTGCTTTGGCTGGAGAGCGACCAGGACCAGGCCATTCCACGCCATGGACGCACGTCTGTTCGTTGATACATCGCGCCGCATACTTGAGTGGGTGAATTTGCAGAAGTGGTGAAATGGCGAAGTGGGCAAAGTGGTGAGGCTTGCATCCGTGGGGAGCCATCCCGTTTTGCGGCGTCATCTCTTTCCTCCTTCCTTGTGCTCCCTGCCTCCTGCTTCCTTGTGCCCCGGCTCCTGCTCTCCTTCCTCCCGGCCTCTTGTCTCTGTCCTTCCTGCTTTCTTTCCTTCCTTCTTTAGCTGCTCTCCATTCAATACCTGCCGCATCTACTCCGTACTCGGGATCGCTTTCATCTCCATCCATCCATCCATTCATCAACTCTCCATCTCGCCCTCCCTTCATCACCCTCACGGCAATCTCCATCCCTCCCTGCCGGTCAATCAACCCATCAACCCGTCCATCCCGTCTACGTGTCTCCGTATCGGGCAAATCACCCGCCACTGCCTACAGTACACTACTGTACCTACCTACTCCGTACGGCGCCGTGTCTCAAAATCGCGGCACCCCAACTCATTCAACCCCCACCGCGTACTTGCACGGCAGCCAGCAACTCGCAGCTCGCAGCCCATCCGCTTCTCTCGTTGGCGGCAAGCAACCAAGCACGTATTTAAGCAACACACAGAGGGCTCTTTTTCCCGCTCTGCTGCGGACCTCTCCACCTCTGCCCCGACCTACCAGAAAAATATGACAGGTGATAGAACCGGGCTGTAGCAACGGACGTCACCTTTTCGTTCGTGGTCCGACAGGTTGCCGCTGGCGGGTGACACAGAATCTTGAGCCGGGGTCTGGATCTGGCTTTTATTCCAGGTTGTTGTCTCTTTGTCCATTGGGTATTCTCTCCCCTTCGCTTGCCATTGAAATCTGCTGGCGTCGACTCTCCATCCCAACGTCAAAGCTCCACCATTCCACCTTTCCACCTTTCCACCATTCACTTCAGCTCTCGCTCTCCCTCTTGCTCTTGAACTGGTACTGCGAGCACTTACCACCTAAGCGGGTCCGGCAATCAATTCAATATCGGTTTTCGGCTTTATTCCCAACTGAGACACTCGGTGCGAATTCCTCCCCGCTCAAATAACAGCCAAGACCCAGCTGGGCTTGGTTGGGTCCGCGACAGGTTCGTCGTCCTTGCTCCCGATGGCTCCCACGGATTCTTCGGACCCTCACCATCTGCCCACTTACCAACACTCATTCCTCTAGTTTCTAATTACCAAACCCCTTCCACGGTGCCCTTGGACGCGGACTCCGATTTCTTCGATACAATCACATCGTCAACCAGGCTCCAGGCCTTCAATCACGTCATCAATCGTCGATCGCTCTCTCGCCGGCCGGGACTGCCGAACAACACATCCATCTCACCATGTGTCGCATGGTCGTTTTCGCGGGGACATGCACACGCTGCGGCGATGCGCAAACATGGACCGACCTAACACAAGAACTCTCTTGTCTTGAGGCAAAGAACAAGGGCTGTTTTGGGGAGTGCACCAAAGGCATATTGGTTGAGGAACACGACTTTGACCAGGAATGTCAGACGTGCTCCGAGGAGGACGAGGGTATTGGGGACCTAGAGGAGGAACTCCTCGCCGAAAACGACGACTCCGTATTCGCCCCAGGCATGAAAAGAACTGCCGTCGAGGAGCAAGAAAGCGCAAGCACTGATCGTAAGAAGCAAAAGACTTGACAAGGATACCAACGGCAGTTGAAATATGGATATGGGTCGGCAGGCTGGTTTGTACAAGATACATGGAGTCGTGCTGTTCGTGGACGGGTCTTTGAAGGCGTTTATGTGCTCGACTGTTTGAACATTTGGTCTGGGAGCCGGGGAATCGGTGCCAGCGGTTATGGCAAGTCCGGTTGATGTTGGTGGGCCGGGCCTTACGCCGGCTTGTTTTGGGGATGTGCATTGTGCTTTTACGACAACCATTACGTGCCCACGACATTGAAGGAAGTGGCGAGGATGAGATATGGGTGCTGCATGCACATATCCTCGACCTAATGAGGGGGACGGACAAGGGTCGAGCGGTTCTCATATCCCGGAGTTTCGAGGCCGACTCGATGACCAAACGAAGATAATCGACAATCATGATATCAATCTGAGAGCGGTTCTCTCTGACAGCTCCCGTCAAAGCCTCCCAGCACCTAGACATGAGCTAAACCAAGATGACGCGGTACTCACCATGGTGACAACGCTCGATGGCCTTTCTCTACTTGCTGGTTTCCCACGTTTCATTGACAATCCCCCAGTACCGGTCTGCGTCAACCCTCGCATGCGAAACATGCTGCCCACCTTCGAACTTTTCCATCCTGACTACCACCCCCCTCTCCCTGGCTTCCTCCGCATGCGCCTCCACATGATCCCACCCCACTGCTTTATCTTCCGTCCCATATACATACGTCCGTCGCACCTCACGTGATGTGAAGCCCGACTCGTTGAGGGTCTCTGCATTGATCTCATGCGGTCCGTGGCGACCCTGGGAGATCCACTCCAACCAGCTTATGACCATCACGACATGGGCCAAGGGCCATGCCCAACTGGGCAGGGAATTCACGATGACGTGGTAGTTGCGTTTGTAGGTCCAGAACCCCGGGCACGAATCCATAACGACGGCGTACCGCGGAATGTGCTCGTCGCCGCCAATGTCGGAAGTCCACAAGTCCCACAGCGTTCTGGCCGAGGCAACTCCACCGTTTGAGAATATGTGCACGAGGAATTTTGGCTCCTGGCCCTCGGTCCCGGCAGCGACAGCTAGGTCACGCAGGACAGGCAGGGCCGCCTCGAATCTCCGTCTGCGAAGCGACGGGCGCATCCACGTCACGAATGTGCACCGGACCAGAAGAATGCGCGAGTTAGGGAACCGCGCGCGATGCTGTGTGACATATTTGGAAATGTGCGCGTCGCGGGCGTCCATCCAAGTCAGCAGGATGATGAGATGTGGGTTTCGATTGCTATTGGATGCTGCCTCAGCGCCAGGATCGAAGTAGGCGACGGTGGGACTCAGAACATCCATGAAGGCAAGAGGAGTTGCCGCGCTGGACGATTGCGTCGCCATGGCTCTTGTTGAATAGTGTCAATTCCTCCGAACTCAACTGGAGAGTAGAACGCGGGGTCAGAGCAGGTGGGAGCGCAGCAAGTTAAGGTTGGTATATACTACTACTCTACCCCCAGCTCGAATCCTCTTTTTAGCAGTCTCTTGCCGTAGGATTTCAAGCTAGGGTAGCCAATGGAGTTACGCGCCTCAAGGGCATCCAATTTAACATGTTCTAAAACCCGGAGTCTCGGGCTATATCTATCGTGGGTTGCGCGGTGGAATAACTAACTAGCTGACTAAAGTCTCCGAGAAGAGCTGTAAAGTCGGCACAATTCCCTACACTCCGGGTCCGTCGGGGGCGGTGCGTGCCGGATGGTCATCCGAGTCAGGTATCCATCCATACATGTTAAAGGCGAGGACCACGAGGACCGGAGGGCCATACTGGGGACGGACTGACGAAAGGGCAAGAGGTCATCATCGCATTCTATGTGGCATCTTCGCTTCTAAAATATCACATCAAAAAGAACCATCGCTCATCTATTCGGCCGTGAGTCAGAAGTAGACTCAAACCTCCAATCCGCTAAGCGCTAGAATTTCCCTCTCCGCCACGTCAAAGACGCTAATCGCCGCATTCTCCCGCCGAATCTCCTCAACACGGGCCTTGAAGCTCTCGTCGCCAAGGACCTGCTCCACACCGGCCCGCACGGCGGCGGGGCTCGGCCGTCCCGTCCGCAAGTTTACCGCCACGCCGCTCCACGCGCCGCGCATCGCAATCTCGGGCTTGTCCTCGCTCTCACCCCCCAGCACCATCGGCACGCCGTTGGTGATGCCGTGCAGGAACCCGCCGTAGCCGGCGTTCATGACGAAGACGGACGAGTAGGGTAGCACGGCGTCATACGGGAGGTAGTCGATGACGCGGGTGTTGGCCGGGATGGTGACGTCCTTGGGGAGGCTGACGCCGCGGTGGCCCAGAATGGCGACGACAACGAGGTCGTCGTGGCCGGCGAGGGCCTTGATCGTGGGGATCAGCAGGTCGGAGTAGTCGTTGGCCACGGTTCCCTGCGTCACCGTCACAACCTTGCGGTCGCCGCGGGTTACGTCCTCCCACCACTCGGGGTATTTGAAGTCGGCCGCAATGGGGCGGGGCGTTGGGCACCCGGCGAACTTGATGTTTGAGGGCATGTCAGATCGTGGATATTCGAGGCTGGGCGGGCACAGCTGCAGCGTCGTGTCGTGTATGACCATCCAGTGATGGAAAGGCACCTCGGGCGCGAGCACCTTTGTCGCGCCGAGGTCCTTGAGGATCTGGTCCTGCTGTGCGATGATCCCAGCAAAGGGGCCGGCCACCATCATCTGGTTGAGGAGCTGGTTGCGTGCGCGGCCAGACTCGGTCGCATCCGGGGGCAGGCCGGGGCCAAAAGGACCGACGTCAATGCTCGTGGCAATGTACGGTATAGCGTGCAGATTGATGACCTTGGGTCTGGTGGTGAAGCCCTTTGGTAGCGGGGCGCCGAGGACGAGTGGGTTCGTGCCTATGAAGGCAGTCTCGTTCACGATGATGATCTCGCGGCCCGGCTTCTCGACGCGCAGTCGCTCAAGGACCTCCTTGAGAATCTGCCACCGCTCGGCCGTCTTGCCGATGAAGATGTGCTCCATGTCGTACAAGAGCCGGGGGATGCCTGCCGGGATGGCTTCGCGCTCCTCAATCATCTCTTGAGTGAACATTGACGGAATGGACACGAAGTCGACGCCAATGCCCTTGAGCATGCTCTCGAACTGCTCGCCGCCGATAAACGTAACCTCGTAGCCGCGCTTGATCATCTCGCCCGCGATCCTCGAAGGTGGAATCGTGTGGCCATCAGCGGGCGAGGCCGCGAAGAGGAGGAGCGGCTTCTTGGCTGAGCTGGAGTCGATCATGGTGGTCTTCTCGATGTTGTTGGCCAGGTTGGTCACGGTGTTGGAAGACGTCGCCATCTTGGAGGTGGGGGTTTTCGTAGGGTTGGGGGACAACAGGAACAAGAGGGAAGATTTAAAAGCAATTAAAGACTGAAACAACAGTAACAACTAACGCTCACGAGTCGCTAGGGAGGAGGATGGTTGGGGATGATGTTGATAGAAGGTCTCAAGATGGGGACGGGGGGAGCCTCTATCTATTCTTTATACCCTTTTCAACTCGAAGTTAACCTCGATTACTTCTGACCCAATCTACTTCGCCGTCATCGTGATACCGGCTAGGTCCATGGGGCTCACCTCGGATGTCTGCTTACCGAACCCATCTACCTAAATCTGACGCGAGATTTTGGCATCATCTCGCCCCTTAGGCGGGATCTCTGTCGAGGCCAAATTGCACCTTGCAACCGCTGACATCCAATAAAGGCAGGTTGCATAAGTCAATCAAGCGGAGCGTCATCTTACTAGCCACCGCATCGGTGTCGATTCGCTCACGACGTCTCTATATCCCATCGCGGTGCGTTGTCCGGCATCTAGGACCCGGAGGACGGGGTGGGTTAAACGTGGATACCAGGTACGAAATAGGGCAGCGAGGATCGACTGGGCGGCTGTATCTTTAGTCTGCTTCGCCCCGGGCTAAAATAGCTTGATGTCATCTGGTCAGCATTCGGGTGAGTTAAGCTACCGCGCGCCGTTTCCAAACTGGGCATATTGATGACCGTCGCTGCCCTGGTCCGAACTCGATGCGAGCTTTCTCGGATAGATGTCCTGTTAATAAGCGAAGTGCATCGCCAGACCCACCCCCAACTGAAATCTGCCAGGATGACAGGTTCTCAAGTGCGCGTCAGCGCTTGATTCACCAAGCGTCTAACGGTGGCTACGTTGCTACTTAGCCACCACCCCCAATGTAAGCTGTCAGATTTGGTCGCAGCCATACGCACAAGAGCGTCCCACATGTGCAGGAACAGAGATAAGCTTGCTAGGCCGAGTTGATCCAGGCGCTCCTTGCCAGACGAGAGCAACATCATCCAGCGCGGTGTCCCCGGCCAATGTTTGCCATTGCTGAGCTTCAACAAAGGCCCGATACGCCTTGCACGTGGACGCACTCGGACGAGGCGACTGGCGGATGTATCTAGTCCCGTGGCTGGGAAACTAGGACGTTGGTGTTGCTGATTCTACCGTTCGCTGAGTACACCTGTGAGATATCTCACTGACCGGCTGGGGAGGCGACACTAGTGTACTTATTTACACCTGTGCAGCGTTAGATGAGGAATATTTGTCGCCTCAGCAATCGGGCGGATGCGTCCATATGCAGATTTTGCGCATATCTTTTTATGTGTCTCCAGATACTGTGCTTCTCAACAATGTTACGTTAGAAGCCAAGGACTACGATTGAGAAAAGCAATGTGGGGGCATCCCAGCTTTCCAAAGTACCATTTCGACATCAGCCGGCCAGAGGACTCGTTACATTAATCCGCAATAAGTAAGGCTACTTGCCGAAAAACGGTGCCTCTTTGGTTGGGCGCCCGCGTCTGGCCGAATCCAGGGGCAAAATCTGAGGCTAAGAGGCACCGTCTGACGGCTGCAGCGTAACACAACGTAATGGAGATTGACGAATGTAACCGTAAGAAACAGTTGAGCACCACTACGGTTGGCTAGAAGGTGCAGGTAGCCGAGTGCCCTCATGATTACCAAACGATATGTCATCTCGACCTGCTGGTTTCAAACCATTCATTAGGTGGGCTGCTGTCTTTCAGTCGCAACCTGGTGAATGCACAGTTTGTCAACTCCTTGATAGGAATGGTGGCCAAGACAGAGACTTCCGTCAGTGGCTTTGTGGTTTGCCTCGCTCGTGACATGGTATCATGAGCGACCGTTGAAGCACAGCAGAGGTACAGCTTAGAAGCCGAGGCGACTCAGAATCCGGCTCAGACACGGCAAAAGGGCTGCCGTAGCATCACACAGCCAAGCCTCCAACACAAACGAAAACAATCTTCGGGGGGTTCTATCGGCCATCTCTGAGCAGTTTGTGGCTGAAACTCTTGCTCGCGAGCTTTTGGGACCTCGAGATATTCATCACACGTGATGAAAGAATGTCAGGGAAGAGTCACACTTCAACATATCTCAACCTAAGCCTTTCAAATGAGATATCGAAACTCGGTTGCTGCTTGCCAAATATGTGTACAACATTTCTGTCGGAGAGCAGTTTGGATGAAACACAAGAACGTTTTGTCTCATCTGGGTTCACAGACACGGAAACCAAACGGACCAGGAGTAAAGGTTCGTGTCCGGATGCTCTGTATATCCCTTAGATACCCATCACCGCTCATGTTTGCACAAATCGGAGGGGCTCGTCATAGCCCACCATCCTTCTCTGTCTCTTGACATAGTCCATGTGATACTGTCTCCCGAGGAGCACAGGCATGGCACGCCAGCCCATCAAGGAGGCTCGAAATTCTTGCTTCTAGTTTTCTAACCTTCTACGATTCCAGCTATCTTATAGTTTCTTTCTACCCTTGTATGGAAAGTTGTCGGCGTCGAAAACTACCCAAAATTCTCCCCCACTACTAAACTCGATTGATGAGCCGCGATCTTCTACAATCTTACCGCTATGAATCTCAAAAATTCTCTTACCTTTATCTTTGTCTTTGTCTGCGCGGTTTTAGCAGGACTTCCCAGCACTGGATCAAGCGACGCAAAATGGGATTTGTCAATGCCAATGAACGGCGTCACCTTCCAGCGAGCCAAGGCAATCTCCGATCCTACGCCTGATCGTGTTAGTCTGCGTTTCTCCCGCCTCGAAAACCTCAAGGGAAAGTACAAGGTCCACGGACACGCTGGAATTTCCGCCCTTGAACGTTCGGGTCTCCCATACCCACGCAGGACTCAAAACATTTCCACTGTGGGCGATTTCTCGACGCAGTATGCCCTCCGGTGCGGGTGGGATGATGCACCAGTGTGGCTTCTACTTGATACAGGAAGCTCCGATACGTGGGCAGTTCAGTCTGGATTCAGTTGCGAGGACAACTTGGGAAATAAACACGCACAATCTGCTTGTGCCTTTGGCGAGCCGCAAATCAAAGACTTTGGACACGGAGAAGTCGAAGGAGTACACTTCTATCTATCATACGGATCAGGCGAGGAGGTTTCTGGCCCCATGGGGCGGTCAGATATTTCGTGCGGTGGCCTGTTCGTGTCTGAGCAGCAGGTTGGACTCGCCAACAAGACCTACTGGCACGGTAACAACGTCACCGTCGGGATTCTTGGCCTCGCCTACCCATCCATCACGAGTGCCTATTATGGTCAAGTGGGCGAGGAAGAGACTTGGCTCACGATTCCCTACACGCCGTTTCTGACAAGGGCAATAGCCCAAGGCACGATTGACCCCGTCTTTAGTGTGGCGATTATGAGGAATTCGAGTGACGGAATCCTGACCTGGGGCGGAGTACCTCCCATGTTGTGGAATCGCAAGTCCAAAGCGGCGACAGATCTCATTGTTGTAAGTCGCTGTTCAATGGCTTGATGTCAGGCACATGTCAGTTGTGGAGGCTGACGAGGCTTTTAGGCGAACTTGATTGATCAGGAAGAAACAGCCTGGAAATATTCCTTCTATACCATCATCCCGGATGGTGTGGTGTGGGGGCTTACAACAGACACAACCAAGTATCCTTACATCGTGGACACGGGAACCACCATGATGCATCTCCCTCCTGGTAAATACCATACATGGCTCTTCCCTTCGTGATTCTGATTATTGGGACAGCTCTAGCCGAGGCAATTGCGCACGCCTTCGAGCCTCGTGCCACATACATCTATCAATGGGGGGCATACTTTGTTCCTTGCGACGCGATCGCACCGCGGTTCGCCGTCATCATTTCCGGGGTCGAGTTTTGGATGAACCGGGCCGATTTGATATACCAGGACCTGGTTGACCCGCTGACGGGGCTGTGTGCCTGTGGTATATCAAGTGGAGGGCCCGGGCCGTACATCCTAGGTGACGTATTCCTCCAGAACGTTCTGGCGGTCTTCGATGTCGGCGCTGCAGAGATGCGCTTCTATTCAAGGGATTGAGTATACGACATCTCACCGGCTTCATAGTCTGCGCATCACCGTGGTATGATTCTAGGAACACGGTGAGAGGTTGGGATTGGTGCGGGCCTATTGTAACACCGGAGCCATAGACTGAACAAGAAGGAGATTAATGGTTGTCGCCTTCACCAGGTGATTAAAGGTGCCGTGAGTTCTCGGGGAGCCCGGGGTCGAACAGGTGAGCAGATTTGGAGGAAGCGAGGCGGAGGGGAGAGGGGAGATAGCCATTAGGGGAGGTGGGATTGGTAACGCTTTGGTTGGTGGTTTGACGCAAGAAGCATCCGATGCCGTGGTCTCGCGATGTCAAATGAGATTGAGAGGTGTGTAAGTTAGGCAAGGCAATGTGAAGTAAAGAAGATAAAGAAATAGGTACCTCAGGACGCAAATTGGCTAGGAAGGTACGATAGCTTATCGGCTTAGCCTGTGCACGTTGCTGGACTACGAAGAATGTGCAAGCAGATTGGCTGTCATAAGGTAAGTACGAGGCATTCAGACAATCTTATCGCGATAACACGGCCTCTCGATCTCTCTTGCCAGAACTTACCTACGAGGATCTCATTCATCTCATCTTCGCGTTTCTCCACGCTCAACAAAAAATCATCGAGAAGGACACAACAACGGTTGTTCCTCCAACGTATCCGTCGAAAGAATCCTGAGTTGCATGCCAAACGACTGCATTTGCCATCGGCCGGTTTATCCCAGCGCCACGACCGTAAAACAAGCCGCACCAATTAGCCGCCAGATACGTTGAGTTTCGGAATGAGAGGCGTCGCAGCAGGGCCGTCGTCGCCGGCGACGACTAGGGTCCGCGGTAACACTTGGAGCTTCAGCAAGGTGAGAACCATTTCCCGCTGTCAATACAAGAAATTCTCCGACGTTTCCTTGGCCAGCCGATTCACTCAAGCGGGCGAAGTCGGCTATTGTCCGTGGATTCATCCGCCGCTGAGTCCACCGAAGTGGCTTAGTGGTGCCGCAAGGCGGTGTGCGGACGTTGGGAACGAGCGGACGTGGGCGGCCAGGACCCACGTCCCTGGTGCCGGGTGGGCAAAGTTGCCCCTCGCTGGCTCGGTCACCGACACAAGATTCGACCGAGAGGGGAACCCGGGGAGAGAGAGCACGAGCAACATGATCGCCAGGGAATAGCTCCCTTGACCTTGCAGCCGCCTGGACCTATCGAGGGAGACCCTTGCAGACCAAAAGTCAGATGGACCATTCGCGTTCCCGGCTCGATGCACGTATCGGTCGAGCAGAGCATGGGCAGCCACGGTGACGAGATTGACCATGATGGACAATGTCACGACACCCCGGACCACCCCCGAAGACAAAACAAGATGCCGCCAAGGGAGTATGGACGGATGGAAGGAAAGATGACACGACGGAGGCGAGAGTGGTGCCAACTCGGACAGAGCCGGAGGGGCAAAGGTCTCGTGGACGGGTTCTCGGTGGCTATTCCTGCAGCACTTGAGACCGACATAGACTGACTCGCCCATGGCCTATGGATGAGAACCGGGAAATGGACAGAACACGGGACCGGCCTGTACTGTGCTTCTCGTGGCTGGGGTCGCCGCCGTGGTCCGGACCCGGGATAAAGCCACCCTTGCGCTCGGATGGTTATCCGGCCCTCGCAGCGATATCTGAAGCTCGCAAGCTGGGAACTGGAACGCAGTCTTACAATGCCTGATATTCAATGTTGAGGCCCAGACCGGGAGGATTCGGAGGCAGCTGACAGCCGCTGCCAAACGCACACAGGGCTGGGCAGTT
Organism: Ilyonectria destructans; assembly: GCA_020740775.1. NCBI lineage: Eukaryota > Fungi > Ascomycota > Sordariomycetes > Hypocreales > Nectriaceae > Ilyonectria > Ilyonectria destructans. The sequence goes on from JAHEWK010000014.1 coordinate 792,659, forward strand.
GGGACGATGGCTCACGCCCCACCCTCGGCAGAGAAAAATAAAGTGGAGGGCAGAAATCGAGAATGCAGGGCAGATTGTGTTCTGTGCCGGGGATGAGCTGGAAGGCATCCCCGATGAGAATGAGGGGCTCGGGCGGTGCGCCGGGGTGCTGGAGGTGAGGGGCGCTGAGGGGGCGCTGGAGAGGCGCTCTTGGAGGCGCCGGGGAAGATGCAGCGCATTCCAGGACACATTCAGTGGACATCGACCAGCGAACACGGCCAAAAGTGGCTTGGGGGCAACTGTCGGCGAGCCACAGGCCCAGATTTGGCACCAAATGGGCGGGCAGATGGAGCTGATGGAGCTGATGGATCCTGTTGTCCACCTGGACCCCCAAGCTTTTCAAGGCACCCGGGGCCTCGAGTGGCCTCTAAGACAGGCCGGGGCACCCAGAGCGGGGGTTGCACCGCTACAGTGGAGCGCTGTCCCGAGCTTTGGCGGGCTCTGGCAGGCTCTGGTGGGCTTTGGTGGGCTGGGATTGGCCTGGGGTGGTCATCCATCCTTTTTCATCGTCATGAATCAGATGGAGCCGCGACTCTGGACAAGACGATGCAAGCCGCACGTCGCTCTCGTCGACTGTTGGGTCGGGTGCTTTTTGCGCTTTTGATTTCTGCTCTGCTGCTTGTCGGGTGCACATTCGGCTGGAGCTCTCTCTTTCTCTCTCGGGACGGACTGACGCCTTGGACCCAATCACGACCTCGCAGACTCTCGCTTTCAGTCTCTGCTCCTTCTCTTCCTCCTCGCTCTCCCTCTCTTTCTTTCTCTCTTTCTCCCTTTCCTACCTCTCACTCCTCATTTTATACTGTACACGCCTTCTCGCCCATTCATCCGCTACTCCAACCCGTCCCCGCCTTTTCTCTCCACCACCAGCAGCTCCTCCTGTGTCGGTTTCCTTTTCCCCGGTCTTGCATCCCGCACACCGTGATCGCCTCTTCCGCCTCGCCTCTACTTTCCCGCGCCTCACAAACCTTTCCACATCCTGTTGCAGTGCAGCAGCAGCGGCTTGCTTGACGAATCGAGCCTCCACAACGGCCACATCCACCAATCCCCACAACAGTTCCCAACCGCTGCAAACGCGCCGTGGCTCTGCATCTTCCGCGCCAGTGACTGATTGCTGGCTCGCTCGTTCGATTGATTGACCAACTCGATCGATTGCCGCATCATCGGCCCAAGGAAGGAGGTGTCGTCGCACACACCAAACGCTCTTATCCACACAAACACTCGTCCCGAGCCACCCCACACTTCTCCGATAACCTTGGCTGTTTGCTGCTGTAACCTCAGCTCGCTCCTTCTCCTCACCCCGTGGCAAGCTGCCCGAGGCTCACGCGACCTGGCTCCATCATAGCTGCTACTGCCAGCCATTGACCAGTGACCGCGGCCCATCTTTCCGATTCATGTCTCTGCAGTATTGGAGCACCTGTATCTTCCACAATTCCAATCTTGCTCTTGATCTCGCAGCCGCTCAATAGCATCCAACACCGCCGATATGCCGTCCCGAACTAATGGAGTCGGTGTCCAGGTCGAGGACTCCAAGATCTGTGTCGTCATGGTAGGACTTCCCGCCAGAGGCAAGAGTTACATAGCACAGCGAGGTACGTGCTGCTCCTCTCCATTATATGCCCCATCTGGTCCCCGCGCCGTTACAATCATGTATTCCCCTTGGCCCGGATCCGTCGAGTCGTACTGCGCTCGTCGCATTTAGGTTCTTTGGCTGATTCCTTTGCTCGTGTACAGCGCAACGCTATCTGCAATGGCTTTCTATTCCGGCCCAGACGTTCAATGTCGGAAACTACCGGCGCAACGATGCCCCCCAGCCCACGGCTGACTTCTTCGACACCAACAACCCTGAAGGAGAGCGCAAGCGCCGCGCCGCCGCCGAAGCTGCTGTCGCCGACATGCTCGCCTGGTTCCGCACCGGCGGCGTCGTCGGTATCCTCGATGCTACCAACTCGACTCAAGAACGCCGGAAATGGGTCCTCGAAACTTGCAATGCCAACGGTGTCGAGGTTCTCTTTGTCGAAAGCAAGTGTGACGATGAGGAGCTCATTATGGCCAACATTCGCGACGTCAAGACTACCAGCCCCGATTACAAGGGCCAGGATCCTGAGAAGGCCGCCCTCGACTTCCGTAACCGCATTCGCAACTACGAAAAGGTGTACTGTACCATCGACGCCGATGGCGATGAGTCTCACTTGACATACCTTAAGATCATGGATGTAGGCAAGCAAGTCATCATTAGTCGCATCCGAGACTACCTCCAGAGTCGCGTTGTCTACTACCTCATGAATTTGCACATCCGCCCCCGGTCGGTTTGGCTATCGAGGGTAAGACATTCTCCCCGCGTTTAGCCCTAGACATGTTTATTGACCACACCACAGCACGGCGAGTCTTTGTACAACCTAGACGGACGGATCGGCGGTGATACTCTCCTCTCCCCCCGAGGAGAGCAATATGCTCGAAAACTCCCCGAGCTGGTCCGCAAATCTGTTGGCGTATGTTTGACCTCGACAAATCTCTTCTACCAAAAATACTGACACGCTTCTCAGGACGACCGCCCCCTAACGGTCTGGACCTCGACCTTGCGAAGAACCATTGCGACTGCTCGTTTCCTTCCGGAACACTACAACCAACTCCAGTGGAAGGCCCTCGATGAGCTTGACTCCGGTGTCTGCGACGGCCTCACGTATCAGGAAATCAAGGACCGGTACCCCGACGACTTCGCCGCCCGCGACGAGGACAAGTACAACTACCGCTACCGCGGCGGAGAGTCATATCGTGACGTCGTCATTCGTCTCGAGCCCATCATCATGGAGCTGGAACGCAGCGAGGACATTCTGATTGTTACTCACCAGGCGGTCTTGCGATGTGTATATGCCTACTTCATGAAGAAGGACCAGACCAAGAGCCCCTGGATGAATGTCCCTCTGCATACGCTCATCAAGTTAACCCCTGGCGCCTATGGCACGGAGGAGGTGCGTTACGAGGCCAACATCCCCGCCGTCAGCACCTGGAGAGGCAAGGGCAGCACCGCCAAACATGAGAACCCGGCTCCCGAGGGGCTGTAAGCCGAAGCGGGGAAAGCGAGGGATGAGGATATGAAGCACTCGGCCACATAAGCACCCAGTACATAAGGGATCACTTCGATCGGGCACGGCACGCAAATCTTCGGCGCAGAGAATGGGTCATGGAAAATGACAAGATTACGAACGAAACGAGCAAAGGTATGAGCAAAGGAATGGGGAATGACAAAGCTGGGCATCAAATGAAATGAAAACCGAAAATTTGGGGTTTTATTCCTGGGGTCATGATGAGGAAAGCCAAGAGGCGAGCAAGCCTTGTGCTTCTGTTTCAGTCATGGGCAATCAGTAATGGCTCGGGTAACTGATGGCCATCATGGCAGGTATGATGGGGATGAGGCTTGGGGATTGGGACGGCTCTGTGCAAATGCATGGCTGTCTTTCTTGTGTTGTTTTATTCTTCTTTCAACCTTGGGAGGATGGATATGATTCTAGCTACTAAATGATATGACGAAAACATGCACTCAACTGTAGCTTACTTACAGTCGAGTGAGCACATGGTGCTATGGCATGTTGGCGGGAGTGGAGTATCCAAGAGAGACTGAAAAAGCGTCGCGGATGGCATATCCAATGTGAAGTGACAAATGGCGCTCTGGTTGTCTAGTCTGTCAGAGCGATGGCAACCTCGGTCCCATCCCATAATGATGACAGATTTCGGTTCGACTAATGCTATGTCGACTCAAAGTCTAATCGTAGTCTGGAACCAACCGGTCACTAGCCGTATTGGCGGGGGAGGTGAGTCGAGGAGACCTGGCAAAGAGAGATTCAGTATGTGTTGATAAGATGATTTGAAGGAACGGCAACTTACGGGTCGGATCGAATCATGAACAGGTATATCAAACATAGTTATGTGAATGCATGTCAGAGCATGACATGGGCAATACCCCCGATGGGATCAACCTTGGGTCCCCTGTAAGTTGCGGCGTCGGTGGAGATTGCGGGGGATGCGAGAGACTCCGGGGGGAGCCGAGGCAGGTGGGGCCGTGTGCCGGGGTGAAGCCAGCGCGCAGATGCGTCTGGGACTCTGGGTGTCTGGGGTGCATGCGAGGATGAGGCACGACAGTACAAGCAGCATTTGTGCTCTGTAGTGGAAACCTCACCTCAGCTCTCCCTCTGCAATCGTCTCTTGGCCGAGTCTGATTTGCACCTGAATTGCTCCAGTTTGTGTGGGTTTTTCGGCAATCCATCATTAGCCCCCCGCCCCCATCTCGAGGTAGCCGTTGCCGTTGCCGATGGCGGTGGAGGGGGCGTTCATCCCGTGACTACCCGCAGCGCAGTGAAATCGGCAGTTGAAACCGGTCTGGGGAAGGCTTTCGCCAACCCGTCGACTATTATCGTGAGTGGCGTCGACGGCGGTAGTTCACACGCCCACAAATCATTGAAGCGCCGCAATTTAGATGCTTCCGAGCGGTGACGGTGGGGGTGATGGTGTCATCTGCTCCTCGATCGTGTGAAGTTGCGGGCTCGATCGCCGTCAATCCTGGTGGTCGGTAGTGCTCTTGGAGGTGCTTGAATGGCCCATGGAACTCGCCAGGCTGGACACGCCGAGTCCTGAATCTTTGCGCTGCGGCTGAGACGCATCACTGTGTGCCCGCCCACGGACCTGATCTGTCCGAGGAAACATCCGCAGTCCCATGCTATCCCTGCTGGCTGAAGCCCTGAGCGCCTCGTCGTCGTCGCCGCCACGCCGGATAATGCGCAAGGGCGCCGACCAGTTGGACCAGGAGCGGCGCATGCGGTCTGGGGCGGTGACAACGCCGCCGAGCTCGGCTGGGGCGCTGTTGTGCGAGTTCGCGGACAGGTGATGGGCGAAGGGGCGGACGTTGTTGTGGTGGCAGACGCAGGCGCAGGCGAGGTCGGGCCCGGCGGCCTTGACGATCTTAGCGATGAGGTCGGCCATGGAGAGTTCGATGTGGAGCTTGACGAGGTATGCGAGCGGGTGGAATATGACGTATCTGGGGGGTTGTTAGTAGGTGGAGTTGAATGCGACAGGGTTGGGCGCACAGAAAGGTATTGTTCAGGGACATTGTTGCAATGATGAGGATCTATATCCAAGAGTCAGCCGAGACCGAAGACCCCTTTGCTCCACAGCCGTCAACTCACATCCATGGTAAGAGACACCGCAACCATGGCCAGGTTGAACCGGTACAGCAAGATGTACTTGGTCAGGCCGTATTCGATGAGCGAAGAGCGGACAAGGTGCACAAAGTAGAGGTTGAGGCAGACGTCGATGACGGCGAAGACGGCCTTCTCAAGACGGTCGTATATGTTGTTGACGTGTATCCATCTTGGGCTGATTTGCAGGCGGGCCGGGATCCAGACGATGCCGACGGAGATGTTTATAATGAGCAGCGTGAAAAAGATGCCCCAGCGGAGGCGGCGGACTGTGGAGGGAGAAACGGCGAGGAGGGCGATGCGGTTGATGATGATTTGCATGATGCAGTGGATTTGGAACATCCAGAGGATGACTGTTGTAGTTGTTAGAGAGGGAGAGGGGAAGGGGAGGATGTTCTCAGGTTGCGTACTGATGAAGAAGAATAACTCGAAGCTGTTCAAGCTGGTGTTAGCCCATGGTAAGTGCAATTGGGGCGTATGGATATTAGACATCAAAGATCCATCCGACTCACCTAGCTGGAATACTCCCAAATACATGCCCCCATCCGATGCCCCCGATTATGGTGCTTGCGACCAGCTCCAGCCAGATGAAGACCATGTAGGCCGTGACCCTGCGAGCGCGCTTCCATTGGTGAAAGGTTTGGTCGGCGGCGCGGATGAAGCCAAAGATGCTGAGGCCCAGGGACAAGCCCCAGACGACGCTCACCACGACCAGGTCGTCGCACGAGGGCTGGTGGGAAACATACCACGGCGGGATGAGCGTACCCGGCATGGTATCATGGCGGAGAGCGGTAGCTTGAGAGGAGATGGTGAGGGAGAGAGGATGTTAGTGATGGGATGGAGGCGGGGATGTGGGAGGTTGCGGGAAATGGGTCCCTTATTAGTGTTGGGTAAGCATTGGTAGGTGAGTGTTATTGTTTCTTTTTCTGTATGAGATGAGAAGGCGAGGGATGGAGCGAGGGAGAGCGAGAAGTGAGGGCTGGATGGGTTGGACGTATTGTATGGATTAGCTAGGTTGGGCGGCCTGGCCAGTCACTTATTGAGCTAGCTACCTCATTACAATTGCCGACTACCTAGTCGATGTGTACATCAGACTAGGCATGTACAGTCGGTTGGGCAATTATTACGTGCCACCCACAGTCTCGGGATTGGTGGTTCACAGCATCATATACTGCGTATTGGGTGGTTTTCTCCCGTGCTGCTTCTTCGCGAGGCGGTCAATCTGGTTGTCACTGCTGTCACTCCCGCTGACATTGTCCACCTGTCACTTTGGTTTGTTTCGTGATTAGAATCAGACACGGGAGGGTTGGTGGTGAGCGGGGGCGGCTAAGGCGGCTCAGGTAAAGCAAGGAGGTGAGAGGCGAAAGAGGCTGCAGGAGGAGAGAGAGTAGAGAGCGGATGAGCAGAAGAGCGGGTGAGGAAATTACAGAACCCCCGGCGCACAACGCGGGTTTCGGCCGACGTGTAGAGTACAGTACATGCAGCCCAATACTTAAATCTGCATGAGGGTGAGTACGCATACTTCCGAATGTGCCATGGACGAAGCATACCCGTGGGTAGCGATGGATAAGTGCCGTCTCTGCCCTGTTCTGCTACCGCCCTAGGCGAGGAGCAGAATCGGGAGACTAGTGCCGGCCGAGAGATTTAGAGGGGGACGTGGCGTCGTGCTAGACGATCGATCTGGAGAGCGGTGGCCGTTTTTTTTTCTTTTCTGTGGTGTTTTTGCGCGTCGGTAATGTGTCACCGCTTTTGTCTCGGAGTCGGAGGGTGACGAGTTTCCATGGCCCGAGGAGGAGAAAAAGGAAAGAAAAGAGGACCCAGTGTGAGGCTATTCCAGCTGGAGGCGACGCGGTGGGAAAGATGATGCCGAGTGGTGAATCTGATATGACAGGGGATGCTGACCCTTGTGTAAGTGCAAATATCCTCAATGTGGACAAACACAGCCAAATACAACAACGCCCACCAGGCAATCCAAATCCCAATAACCGCCAGAAACCGCCCAGACAGCGCATCCTTGTCGAGCTCCACATCGTGTATCTTACTTATTTTGCACGACACATCCTAGAACGGGCAAGGCGAGACTCGAGACAGGCTGCCCCCCTTCGCCAGCGCCGTCACAGGCGGCTAGCGCTCTCCTAACGCGGCAGAGGTGTCGCCTGTGCCGGTTTTTGAAGATGGCGGCCTCTTGGCAAACCGCCTGAAAATACATGGCTGGGCAATCGTGGTCGGGAATGGGGACGAAATGTCGTTACGGACTGGCTGGCATCGCATCTGCAACTTATTAGCCATCTGCGACTTGACATGTCACTGGCTCATTGTGACTACAACAGTGCATCTCCTCGGGAGAACAACAATATACAGCACGGGATACATACACAGCAACTCATCGATACTATCTTAACTCAAACGTCCCGGCCACCAATGTCTGACAATGTTTGTACAAGCTTTCCCACACATTGCCCATCATGACGCTGGCAATCACAGTCAATCACAGTCAATATCCCACTCCCGGGCCTCTGTTTTGAGGGCCTAATCACATCACTTTCCCCCACGGGAACAAAGCAATACGCGCGGTCTGTCAATCCCATGATGCATCAGATCTGCTGTATAATACAGTGCGTAGGCGGTGTCTTTCAATACCTACCTAATCACCCCCTTAGGGCTTTATGGTGCAGTGGCAGAGTGAACAGGGTCCAGAGGCGAAGCGGGACTGCATCACGACCTACCCTGTACATTTATATTTCGAGATCGCTTCGATAATAAGAACCCGCTGAAACTTGCCACGGAGGGATTTCTCCAACTTTCCTGATAGCACCGTCAACTATCATTCTCGAGGCTATGCAGTTCCTATTCCAACCCCCCGTGTTTAGGCTCCAGCCTAGGGTTATTCCTCTAGTCGCAACAACTCCAGTTGTTACTATACCAACGCCAATCCTCACGACTCCCGTCTACTACCCTCTTGTTACTAACCCTACAGTCACTTTCCAATACTACCAACCGCCGACCACATTCTTCCACGTCCCATACTGCCCCATTTCTCAAATCAAAATCAAAGTAGTCTTCCACGGCACCCATCGCCCTGGTCACGCCCGAGGCCCATTCAGCATTTCCGTCGACGCCGCTTATGACTCGCCACCCAGCCGCGACACCCTGCGCAGCAACCTGTCAATCTGGGCGACACAGCACGGCCTCGGGAACCGGGTGTCTTTACGCCAGGCGCGCCTATACCTCACCAGGGATATGTCAACGCCGGTCGTGTTGACCGGAGCCACGGCTGCTCCGCCGGCGGACCATGTGGTGCGGACGGTGGAGTTGCGAGATAGACTGCCGGGGAGAGAGCTCAACGCGGTGATGGAGGGTATTCGAGGGAGGCAATATGGGGCGGTTTTGGTGGTGAATACGAATACCCGGGAAGAGATTGAGAGGCAACGAAGAGAGGCAGAAACCGGTGAGAGTGATAGTGTTAGTGGTAGTGACGAGTAGGAGCCAAGCAACTCTCCACCACCTGTCAATAACGATTCAGAGGAGAACAACGCGTAGAACCAAGAGCCTCCAGTCGAAGAGTCGGTCAATGGCAGAGATGCAACACGGAACCTGCTAGCGTTGAGAACAGTCAATCACAACCACCTGGGCAAGCCTCTCAGTTGAATTGTGCCTGTTCAATAAATATATCTGCACCACCCAACACCTAGTGAAACCATCTACTTGAGCCGCCTTCTCTCAACTCCCATTAGTCGACTCAACCGGAGTTCTCTTCCTCATTGCTCCAACAGCATCACCAATCACACCCAGAAAGCTGCGAGGCCAACACCTACAGCTGATCAGAAAGTGACATGCAAGTGAAGAGCCGCTGACCTCGTCACAGAAAAGGGCGCAACTCTGCGTCAGCATGTTATTCTCCTCATCTGAGCCTCTTCCCTGCATATCCACACGGTGACACTATCGTCGACGGCGACGCCCACACCGGGTCGCATCCTCGTGCCGAAGTTCCAAGTCTCCATTCGTTTCGCTCCGCCTCTCCCGCTTCACGCCATCCTCCATATATTCACACATTTTTAACCCCCAGAAAGCTTCAAAAGCAGCAGCCATGGATCTCTGCATCACCGCCCAAGAGCCCTTCGAGCCGCCCAAGTCTAAACCCTTCACACCCGTGGTCCGCGCCTCGCCAACTCCAACTCCCAGAGCATCGCCGCATCATCTTCACCCTCTCGCGGCCACCCTCTCGTCCCCTTCGTCACTCACGCCACTGCCCAACTCCGGCATCAGCTCGCATCTTGAGTTCGATCTCGTCATCTATGATGCCGCAAACGACAGTTCCTTAACCCACCCCTGGGATCTGCCTCAGACGCCCCTGCGCATCCCCCTTGATACTACAAAGGCTCAACTTCTCACCATTTTGCGCACTCGCATCCCCACGCCGCCATCGCCTCTACCCGGCACGAACACCGGCTCATCCCTCGAAAACGACAAGACGTCCTCCCGCCGTCGCACTGCGTTGTCTCTCCGCCGCCCCAAGCTCCTCTCAGTCACGTTATATTGGACGTTCCGCGGTACCATCTTACCGCTCGGTCCTGACGATGACGACTGGCACTACCGCAACCCCATCACCAAGACGGATCTCCTGGGTCGCTCCGAGCTCGAGTGGTTTCTGCTGCGGGAGATGATGGCTGCTTCCGACGGGGCCCTCAAGTGCTACCTGGCCATCCGTGGGGAAACCCTTGCGCCCAAGAATACGGGGTTTTCGTGGCTGTTTGGCGGTAGCGGATGAAGCGTTCTGAAGGGTTTCCACCAAAGTCAACAGTCAACACCAACAAACCAAACTCCGGGGACGTTTGTGCGGGGAACGCGGCAACAATTGACGGGATGATCGACAGCAGATCAACAGGACGACAGGGATTAGCTATTAAGCTCAAGTTTCAAGGAGGCCGAGGACATGACACTCGAAAAGGTTGCTTCACGGACTTGTATTCACGGACTTGACATTGATTGGAATTGCATCATCTTCATTGACATCGGATCAGATCGGATTGCATCTTGGCACAAGGGACTGGCAGAGACATATCTGAGTTGGCCGTGGATGGTATCCTTGAAATAGTTGTTAAACGAATAACTACCCATGCATATCCCACGCCCTCCCAACCATGTAAACCCCTCCCTGCTTCAAGCATCACAACATATAAAACGAACCTAGGTATAATCTGCAACGTCCTTGATATCCACGCCCCCAAGACAGCTCGCAACCACGCAATCACACAATCGATCTTCCTTCTTCTCTCCTCCACTGCTTCTGCTTCTCGCAGATCCCCTTGACGGCCCTTACTACACAATTGCCATATCCCAACCACCTCCTCCCAAGCGACCTCTAATCTCCCCCATGAACACTTGCGCATCCTCCGAAACAGGCAGAAAAACAAACCATACCAAAAACAATATCAAGGCTTCGACGCCAACCTGAGCCGTGAGCCATGGTAGTCGTACACGAGTAACTGTCTATCCGTTACCCAAATTAACTTCACTCCCCACACCCTCCATTCCTTCTTTGGTGATTGCCATGCGGCTCTGCGGCTCTCGCGGTCTCGGGTTGCGGCCTGCATTGTCGATCATTGCAACATGCAACGGTATCGATCCCAGTCCACTCACGCATCTTCACAACTCATCGTGAAACTCGGAGTAAACCCCGCAACGCCTTGCAAGACCTGCAACTCCACCGACCGTCGATGTATCCCATCAGTTGCGCGCCGTGACCAAGCTGTATGTTCATGCGTACAGACCACCCTTCAATAAGACTTTGCCAGGGTTGGTGGGTGTCTGTGACGTGCCGGCCTGCAAAACATCCAGTACAAATGCGCTCCGTTCTTCCCCCGCTCCGTACCATTTTCCAAAAACCAACCCCAACAAAACCGTGCAAGCAAGAGACGCCGCCATGCAACATGATGGATAACATAAAAGGGGCATAAATCGGGTCGCTCACTCAGTGAAGCGAGCCTGAGACATGCCTTTTTTTCACGCAGGGTTGCCCTTGGCTCGCTTTGGCATTCGCGGTGTTGGCGGCTTGGCTCGAGGCATCCCGTTGACCTGGCCGGTGCCTCCGGGCGTCGGTGCTCCTGATCCGTCGTCCTCCGCCTTGACTCCTGAAGGACGTCTTCGCTTGTTCGAGGCTGGTGAAGTGTTGGCGCTAGGTCCACTGGAGCCCGTTCCCTGCTGGCTTTGTTGCATCTGCATCCCAGGCGCTTGCATGTGGCCCTGCGCAGGGCTGCCCATGTGAGGAGATCCGGGAAGGGTCATATGAGCCGCTGCAGGGCTCGCACCCATGGGAAATTGTCCAAAACTCGGGGTCCTAGGGCCTTGGGGTTGCATCGGCTGTCCGTTCATGACCTGTGGGGCTCCGTTGATGTGAGTCGTAACATATTGCTCCAGTGCCGCATAGGGACCGAGGCCAGAGTTGGAGTGGTAGAATCCGAATAAAGGATTCATCTGTCCCATGACTTCGACGATCTGTATCGTGACTATTAGCACTACTCTGTGTGCCTCTATGGATAGTTTCTTACCTCAAGAAACTGAAATACACCCTCCGTAACACCCTTGCTGTTGACAGCCGAATCTGGGAGATCGACCAGCACTTCAGGGGGCGCTGTTTGCGGTGACTTCATCTGTCGACCTTTGCCCTTCTTGGACATCTCGGGCGACTGCTTGCCATCCTGCGAGTTGGTCTTGTGCCATTCCTTCATCCACATATGAGCCGGCTTCGCGGCTTCAATGACCTGTCTCCGAGAGATGTACTCTTCATGTCCGGTAGTGAGGAATTCGAAAAGCTCAATCTTCTGCTCGGCATCGAACTGCGCTCGAAGGGTACCACTCGCAACCAACTGTAGAACCAGTGAGCATTTTCATCTCGCATATGTGCATCAAGAGCGTAAAACTTACGTGCGACCCGGTCTCGAACCAGTAGACAAGGCTGGCCTTGGAGTTTTCGATGCAATGACAGTCGCCAGGTAATGGCCGATCCGTGGTGCCCTTATCCATAATCAACTGCATGTTCTTGACACCACCGCCAAAGTGCGTATGGAAGTATCGGGCAATAGCGGGGTAGGGGATTTCGTATTGCTTGTCTGTTGTATCATCGGCGTCGGTAATGTGTAGCGAGTGTCGGAAAACACCGTTCGGGGAGAAGAATCGGATGACGAAGTTGGTCCAGTACGAGAGATCGTCTCGAGTCCTGGGTCCCTGTGCAGCCACTTGTTAGTAATTGCTGCGTTGGGTGCTGCGGAAAGTCGACCTACTGGGAAGCCGCTCAAATGTTCAGCGAACTGCATCAGCTTCAGCAGGCACTGTCCCTTCATGCCCTCTCTCCGCTGTTGCTGCATCAATGAATTTGTCAGCGCTATTTGCTGCGCCGCCGCTGCTGCCATTTGAGGTTGATTTTGGGGTTGAGGTTGGGCCTGAGGCTGCGGCTGTTGCTGCGGCTGGGGTTGAGGCTGAGGTTGAGCTGGAGTTTGAGGACCCTGAGGTTGGTTTTGGCTAGTAGGCATTTGGCTCGACTGAACAGGGGTCGCGGCAGGTGTTTGAGCTGGCGTCTGGGGTCCGGTGGGCGCTGGAGTACCAGCCTGAGACGGCTGAGGCGTGTGCTGAGGCTGCTGACCAGGTTGCTGTGGCTGAGGCTGTCCTTGAGGCTGTCCTTGCTGTTGGCCCTGCTGATTTGCCATCTGGTTCTGGAGGGACGCGGCCAGCTGCTGCTGCTGCTGCTGCATACTGGCCATGTTCTGAGCCGTCATCGGCATGGGCTGTCCTTGGTTAGGACCGCCTTGCATCTGCTGGGCATGAACAGCCTGTTGTTGCTGCTGCTGCTGTTGCTGCTGGACCTGTTGCTGCTGAGCCTGTTGCTGCTGCTGCTGCTGCTGTTGCTGCTGCTGGAGAGCGAGCTGCTGGGCCATGATGGCTTGCGCCTGGGGATGTTGTGCCTTTGGTATATTAGTTAGCGAAGGTCAATTGAGAGGTCGTGCATGTAGAGTCAAACTTACAGGCCCGAGTCTACCGGACTGCCTTAGTTGATGAAGCTGCTGAGGGTTGAGCTGGTTCAACTGCATACCCATGGGCATGCCATTGACACCCTGCATGTTGGCTTGCTGGAAAGCGTGTTGGGCCATCAAAGCCTGTCTTGCGTGTTGCTGTTGGAGCAGCTGCTGTTGTTGCCGCATTGCGGCCATCGCCTGTGGGCTGTTGACTGGAGAGAAGATGCAGTTAGCACGCGGTATTGTGAAACGAGGCCCGTGGGCGCGACGGAACTTACATTGCTGCTGCAATTGTTGCTGCTGCTGCTGGAACATTTGCTGCTGAGCGGGATTCAAGTGCTGCAAAGCATGAGCATTTGGGTTCGCACCCGGCGGCATGCCGCCCATGAGGGCAGGGTTTACTTGTCCTCCAGGAGCGGACACTGCCATGGGGCCGCCGAACTGATGCGGCATACCGCCAGCAGGAGCGCCTTGCTGGCCCTGGTTATGAGGCATGCCGGGGGCCATGGGATGCCCGGTGACGCCTGGGTGTCCCATGCCGGCGGGATGCCCTGAGAAGTTTGGACCCATACTGGTTGCCATCATGTCTAGATTTCGTGGCCGACTATCCACCAAGTGGATATCGACGAGCGCGTTTGAACACTATCGCAGGCGCATGCGTCAGACAATGGCGATGACCCGAGGATGGGGCAGGCGCAGATCCCGACCGGTGGTTGGGTGTAATTGTGGTCGTGATCGAGGTGGTCTATCCTTTTCGCGTGTCGCGACGAGACAGGATGGGGTCGGGGCGGCCCAATGCGATAACGGTCGGATCAGGCGAGTAGAGGTCGCGGAGAGTAGGAAAGAAACGCGGAGAATCGAGTAGATCTATCACGAGGACAGGCGATTACACGGACGAGTGACGGCGAGGCATCGGCGAGGGGGAGGCGAGTCGGGTGAATGGTGTGGTTCGCGATGGGCACAAAGAAGGCCGAGGGCGAGAGAGCGCTGGGCGAATGAGGTGACGATGGGGCGAGTGGCCCGTCACGAGGTCCGCCAGGAGGAAGCCAGCCAGCACGGCAGAGCGAGGGCGGCGGCGAGCGAGCGAAGACGACGGCCTCGAGCAATGCGGATTGTGGATTGCGGATTGATTGCTGATGGTGGTGGTGGAAAGGCGGATTGTCGGAAAGGCGCCAGGAGACGACGGCAGAGGCGTGGGTGCGGGAGTGGGCGACGGGGCGTAGGCGTACTCTCGCTCGGTGGGCGTGGGTGCGATGTCACCGGAGGATGATCCGCTGGCTGACAGGATAGGACCAACAGGATTGGACTGTGCTGCTGGGGGTTGCTGGGGGCCGCTGTGGGAAATTTCCCGCGCGCTTGCCGGGCTTTTTGTACTGCACAGCGATGCGACAGCGACAGCGACAGGGACGGGACGGCCCAGGCAGTGAGCAGGCGGTAGTAGGCGGTAGGCGACCCAACAGCAGAGAAAGCAAAAGGCGCCCGGAGGGGAGACTCAAGAGGTGGTGGGGAGGCCCAAGAGTCGGTTGGGTTCGGTTTAGTTGGTTGGTAGGTAGGTAGGGGAGGGAACGTGGAAGATGGGAAAGGGGACAAAGAACTGAGGAGGGCAGCGAGATAGATACACGCGGGAGACAGACGCCGATGGCCGGTGCTTCTGCTTCGGGAGGCGCTGGGAGACTCCCCCGATGGGAGCAGAGAAAGGGAGGACGAGTACGGAGTAGGGACAGTAGGTACAGTCGGTAGTGGCCAGCCCTGCGCTCGCGCTGTGAAGGCCGGACGAGACCGAACTGACTGACAAGGAGACTACGGGAGACAACCTGGGCAGACAATCTGAGCAATCTGAGGGACCCGAGTCGGGGGGATCGCTCTCGCTCGCACTTACTCGCTCTTGCTTGCGTCCGTCGTGGGTCGTGGGCCTCAGGCGTGAGTGGGCGGAGTCATGGATAGAAGGCGGACGAGTTGAGTGGTCGAGTCGACTCGAGAGTGGACAAGTGGGTGAGGTGAGTGGGTGGACGGCCCTCAAAGCCAGAGCCTAACCAGCAGGACGTGGCTCTCAACTCTGATACAGGGCGGACCGCGGACCCGCTTAAAGTGGATTGCATGCACCTATCCGTAGTTAATCTGACTTCTGGAATCCCCGGGAGCTTAAATAAGCGCAACAGACTTTGATTGACTAAGCGTTCCCATGTGTCGCTTTATTTTGTCACCCTAAATCCGGTGGCTGGGAACCCTGTTTTCCATATCTCTAAACCGGGGCGCCTACATCCTGTCCAATCTCATTCTGCCCCGGCACGCGATGATTCCCAACCCGGGGCCGCGGCGTGGGCGCTTTCTAATTATCCCCCAAACCGATCAAATTCAATCCCAAAGTCCGCCCGCCTCCCCCCCAATGCCCCAATCGGGGGGGGCGCAATCGACTTTGCGTGGCATGTCAGTGCCTCGTTGATTGAAACGCACAAAGTAGAAACAAACAGACACAGCCATACACACACAAGCAGACACGTGATTGGAAAGTGTAAAAATGCAAACAAAAACTCGTAGAACCATCATGATCCGCCCCCTGGCGCCACGCCCCTTCCAAATGCCGATTTCCCGCACAGGCAAACCCGCATCCAGCACCATGGCTCGATGGGTACTCCTCCCTGGCTACTGGGCCGGGTTCCTAGACATTTGCCATGCATCTATCGCGGCAGAACGCTAGTCTGCTGGCGTCCGCCGCTAGTGCCGTAACCGTGGGCCGACAAGCACGTGATATCGGCACAGTGTTTGGTGTGGCAGAAAATTTTTGCTGGCACTGTCTTCCAATATCAAGCTTCGCCGTGAGCCGCAAACTTCTTTCTTTCCTCAGTATTCCCTTCAACACTCAACAGCTCTGCCACCGGGAGCTTGACGAACACGCTCGAGATTTCCGACGACTTCGCAAACGCCGCTCTGTGTTTTGGAGCAGTTGCAGTTGAAAGCGTCTCGCAGCGATGGTCTGAGAGCGAACGCGCTGGTTTGACGTGTTTAGATGCAATTTTTTCTTCTGGTCGAAAGGCACTCCCAAGCCGCCACGCATCTTTGATGGTAAGATTCCAATTCCTCGCTCCTGCATCGCACCCACCCCTCTTGAATGATGACACTTTAACAAAAGTCTTCTTTTCCCAACTGAATCGCCTATGAAGAAATTCAGCCTGTTCGGGCCCTAGGCCTGTTACTTGCCAGTATCTTGTCTGACTACACATCACACCTCACATTTTTTGCAATCTTTGGTGTCTGCAGCGTTGCTAACAACTGTTGCCTATAGATCTCGGCTTTTGCTACACCTCGTCACTAACGCCAACGCAGCTCACCCAGAGCATGTGAAGTATCTAATTTGTGAGTACATCTTTTTCTTTCATCTCCACAAAACCACCCTGTGAAATGATGAAATTTTCCACCACATTCGCAGTTTCCACTTGAGTCCCATTGAGCCTTTTTTGGGACAGATGAGGGTTATGCACTTCCTTGGATGTCTTATCACATACCTATGATCCGTTTTGTTGTCAAAAATCCATCTTCGAATACGAAGCTAACAGGAGGAAAAGTTTTGCAGCAAAATCATCCGCACCACGCGTGGCATAATTATGTACCTGAAAATAAATGAACCATTTTGTCATCAAATCTTAAAGTGCTCAACCGTGAAAACTCTTCGCTTGTAATGTGTGACATGTATGTTCCTGTCAAGATGAGGATGAAGCTTTGATAGTCAAGACATAACCAGATGCAGTCTTGACAGAGGTCATTGCAAATTGCGCTAGATGTAAAAGTTTCGTCATTTCATCTGTCTACCTTTCCCAAGGCAATATCCGTCAAACCCATTTCTCATACAATAGCCATAGGCTCCCAAATCCTTACAGAGCCGTGCTAAATATCTGTTCATGATGACTTCACTCAAGCAACGCGAAGCTCATCTCTTAGATCCTCCCTCCTCACCCTCCCGCCAACAATGCCTCTCCGATTCCGTCCCGTCCTGCCGCGACCCAGCCAGTTGAGCTTGAGCATCTTGCACAGCTCGACCATCTTGGCACTGCCCTCGTCGTTGGGGTCGCCAGCCGCGACGCCACCCAGACTCGACAGCACACTCATGCACTGTAGCATGCGGCCGACCATGTCGGTAACGTGCTTGGAGTCGTCGACGTTCTGCTCGCGCTCACGCACGCTGCCTAGCCCAGGAGGCGGTGGCATGCTGCCTGAGGGTGTGAAGGGGCGCAATACGCCATCGCTTCCGTGGCTGCCAAAGCTGACGTTGCTGATGGCGCGGCTGCGGCCTCCCGCTGAACCTTCGCCCAGTAGCGTCGTGCTGTTCGAGTTGTACGACGCGTTGGATGGATCCAGCGACATGGCAGTGCCGGGGCGGGCCATCGAGGTGAAGGACTCTGAGGGGGAGGTGGACAAGATAGCTTCCTGGGGAGGAGATGATAGTGCGGTATTGGCTAGGGCGGAGGGTAGGATCTCCAAAGATAGGCGGGAGAAGATGGTCTTGAGGGTCTCGTAGCGCGGGAGAATAACGATATCTCTGTACGCGATGAGGACCAACCTCCTGACATCAAGCACCGTCGCTGCTGGAGTCACCCGCGCCGGCTTGTTCGACGACGAGGACGATATGACGCCGCCCCAAAAGTCCCGGGCCTGCTCTCCGGTCATGATTGTACCACAGCCCGAAACTTCGAGGTCGAGCGGCAGGAAAACGGCCTGCAAATACGGTAAGATGGACGTAAAGGTGAATATCCAGAGCTCAACCAGCGTTGGGATGAAGCGATCCTCTGGCGTCTTCCGCAGCGTGCGGTCTAAGGAAGAGAAGCCTGTCGACAATAGATCCCTGAGGTCCTCGAGCATCGCATTTGGTGACCGCCGGTGCATGCACCATTTGATGTGCATCTGAACCACCTTGTTGAAATCTTCGATTGTGGGTCGAAGATCCTCGCCTTCAAAGATGACCAGCAGCTTGGCCTTGAGGACCGGCCAGGCGTCGTCCAGCGACATGTTCTGAAGGCCAAGTTTCCCAGGGTCGACGGGTTCGTACATGGTTGACTGCTGGGATAACGACGGTAAACTGCTCGGACCGGGCCATTCGCTCTGTAGACTGAAGCTTCCCTCGCTCTCAAGGCGAGCCTCGGAGCGCTCAGCAAGTTTCTTGTCCTTCTTTGTCTTGGCAAAGCTGGTCGAGTTTGGTCCGGGGCTCGGGGGAATGTTGAAGTTGTAGAGGGGATTTGGCGCATTCGGGTCGGTTGGCCTCGAATTGCTGGCGGCCGATGAGAGCGGGAGATGATACTCATCCTTGAGCTTGTTCTTCTGCCGTGATAGGAAGTGATGTTTCTTTTCCTTTTCTTTTCCCTTCTCCTTCTCGTCCGTCTGTGAATCGATAGGCCGAATCGTAGCCGACGATGAGTTGTTCATGCTGTATATGGACTGGTTGTTCGGCTCGACTAGACTGGTGGTGCTGAAGTTGCCGCGCTGCAGCGCAGACAGAGCCGATCCGATCTTGCCCGGGCTAGGCAACGGCTTCTCTTTGGTCTCGCCCTTGGTGCTAATCTTGCCAGGGCGAGAGAAGAGCTTGACCTTGGGCTTGGTCGCCCCAGGCTTTTCTGACGCCGGTGGTGGCGGTGGAGGTTGTTGGGAATAAGGCTGCGGCGATACGGAATGCGGGCCTCGAGGAGAGTTGTGTCCGGACCGTGGGAACACCACGTTGGCTGCCGCAGTCGCGGCGGAGGAGTGAGAACCGCCATATCGATCAGAGTGTCCGCCGTGGTTTCCAAACCCGGTATCCCGCGGAGCGCTCGCCTCCGTCAGGCTCAGCATGGGCGGACCCGAGGGTCCCTTGCTCGCGCTGCCGCGCCGAATGCCCTCATTGGCATCGCCAGGAAACGGCACCGTCTGAGAGCGTTGCCGGCTGTGCATGTTGTTCTGGTGGGACATGACGGCGGCCTGCGCGGCCATCTGGCTCGCAGCCATGGCCGCTGCCGCTGAGTTCGAAGCCGCCGCCGCCGCAGCAGCAGCCGCGGCGGAAGATGTGGAGGGCGGTCCGGCGTGGTGGTTCATGCCGACGTGCGACGAAAGGTTCGAGGTACTTGTGGACGGCAGCGTGGGCTCAAACATGCCCTGCGTGGCCGAGTGCTTGCGCGAGTGCCCCTTGAGCAGTGGTCCCCCGGGGGAGCCCTGGGTGATGACGCGCGAGCCGGCGGGTCGCGAGAAGTGCTGGTGTTGCTGCAGGCTGGAGGTGCTCGAGTTGGCGTGCGAGGCGAACTGGGCGTAGATGGGCGTCGCCGGCGACGCGGCCTGCGGCTGCTGCGAGGGGCGGGATCTGGGGATGGTGATGGATGGTCTTGGAGGAGGGTTGCTGTTCTTGTTATTATCTTCGCTGCCCGAGGATTCGACGCGGCGCAAGGGAGGTCGTGACGATGTAGACGGCTGAGACGGCTGCGACGGGTTGCCGGAGAGCGGGTTGAAGCTGCCGGGGCCCCGGGGCTGCTGGGGTCGTGTCGGTTGCATAGTCGTTGATGCGCGAGTCGGCGTAGTTACATGTTGATCATAATTCTAGCGCGGGCCGTCGCTCGAGGGGTCTAAGGGACCCGGGGCGATTGGAGGTTCGCGACGGCGCGTCGAGAGCGGCTCAGATTGGTGTGACGCTGGGTAATGCAACGGTCGGTCGTGCTTGTGGTTTTAGATACGTGTCGAGAAGATTGTCGCGGTGGCCGCAGGGAGAAGGTTGAATGCTGCTCAGATACGAGTTCAGATGCGGCATGGATGTATGTAAGCTTGGCTGCTAAGCCCATGTCCTTGCATCCACACATAAATGACATGTGGCGCTCAACCCCGCGCCAAGTCCAACAAAACACCACCCACTGCCCGCTTACAAAAACTCCCATTTCAACCACGATTAAAGAACGACGACAATTTGATATCACCAACCATCACCAACCAATTCGCCAAAACCAACCCTCAAGACCCTTGAAGCTCGTCCAAAATGGCCTCCAACTCTCTCACCGCAGCCTACGCCTCGCCCACCAGCGACCCCTTCACAATCAGCACCTCCCTCCCCGCCCTGCAATCACCCCCCACGGTCGCCGACAAGACATCCTACCTCGCCGCGCTCCGCACCGCCGTCACCGACGCCCAGGCCCAGATCAACAAGGAGCTCACTTCCCGTATGGAAGAGGATAAGGCCCGCGACGCAGCTTCCAAGAATGGCCTCGTCGACGATGCTAAGGAGGAGGAGAACTACGGCGAGGAGGTCCAGGAGGATGAGGACTGAGTTTCGCCGCAACTCGAATCACAAGCCGCTTCTCTCGCCATGAATCTCAACAGTAACCTAGATGCGGGTTTATTTGGGTATTGCTAAATCATGCTGGCTGCCTGCCACCGGATCCAACCCATGCAAATGCTCCTCAAAAACCCCTTCAACTCAATGTATGCACAAGCAACAACTCACCACGATGGTGCTCCCATACACGACAAGACAAGCAGAAAGAAAGAAATGGATATCTAGAACCCTCTGCCCCAGCTCGGCGCCCGCGACGAATCCACCTTGTTCCCCGTCACTCGGTTCAGACAGCCATAGTGCACCACTGTGTTGTCCGCCAGGACCGCCACCACGCTCCCACCGATGCGCATGCCGCCGCCCAGTTTCTTGTGGCACACGACGCAGTGCCGCTCCTCCGTGATGGCCACGTGCCGGTTGCGTCCACCCTGGCCGTTTGGCGCATCGTCGCCTAGGTGTAGTCGCGCCGCGATGGAGATTCCCTCCGACTTGCGCAACCCTGCGGCGATACGGGAGTCGTTGACAAGAGTGTTGGCCGACCTTATTCGACCACGGAAGTACGACTCCAGTGAGCTAACGGGAAGCTCATCGGGGATTAGACCTAATGTCGATGTTGCAGGTAGACGAGACCCGTGCTTAGAAAGCAGATCAAGAGCGGGCTCCAAGTTGGGCTTGTTCGGCGGAGTTGGCTGGAGGTAGAGCGAAAGAAGGGTGTGATAAATAGACGGCGTGGTGTTTTCTGGGTCGTCTGAAGCGCCGTTTGCCTGAGATGGCGGAGGACTATCCATGTGAACATGATTGCAGTAGCTGTTACTTATTAGCAAGAATCATCTCCACTGGTGGACTGGCTACATACTCCTCAGCCTTGACGTAATCTTTCATCTTGAAGACGTAAATCTCTAATGCCTGTTTATGTTGGCCCATGCTACTGAGCACCACGGCCTGCGCCTCGTAGAACGCCGGGTCTATATCAATGTTAGCAGCAAACCAGCAAGACTGGGCCAGAACATCCTACCATCTCTTGGAATCAGTGCAAATGCTTTGGTCAAACTGTAGACATGCCGTGACTCCCTCAAGAATGCTACAAACCGCTCCATCAACGAGTTCCATTCCTTGTCCCTCTCTCCTCCCTTGAGATTTTTGACATAAAGTTCGACAAGGCGGTTTTGTAGGTCCGGCGTCATGTCCTCTAGCTCGTTGATGATGTGCTCTAAGTACTTGCACTCGAGTTTTGCATCGACCTCGTGGAGGAAGGCCACGACCTGTTCTCGCGGCAGCGTCTCCGCGTTCTCGGTATCACCGATGAAAATCTCCAACGCTTGGTCTGGGTTGGCCTTGAGAGTCCACTCCGCATGCTCCAGAATAAGGTTGATTTCCGAGGGAGGAAGGCTCTTGAGGTACTGGATCGTGCGGCCTGGTCCATGAAGGGTTGGGGCAGCATCATCTGGGGATTCCGCTGAACCAAATCTTCGTAGCAGTTCCAGGGCCTCCTTGTGTAGCTTTTTGCCGTAGAAGAAGTCAACTAGCTCCGTGTACCTGTTATGCTCTAGAAGCTTCTCGTTGACCACCTCAGGGTCGCAAAAGTTGGGGATGCGGAATAGTGAACTCGCCAAGGTCGGTCGCGAGTACATGTAAGAGCGGAACAGCGTCGTATCGACTAGGCGGAAGGTATTTCGCAGGTTCTCCTCAAGCTGCTTTTCTGATTCATCGAGACTCGTCCTTAGGAAGTTCTCCACTTCTTCCTCAGGTGTACCGCTTCGGTCGGCCTTGGGCTTTAGGTTTCCCGTGACGGGATCGAGGACTCTCTGTAGACGAGCTCGAGTTCCAGCTAGATAGCTGTTCAACTCCAAGACTGCATTCATCAAGTCCTTTCCATCAAGTCGCCTGTCTTCCTTTGGCGGCGTCTCCTTGACACTCGCCCCGTCCTCGGCATCAGTACTGTCCTTTCTTGAAGAAGAAATAGATGTAGCATCAACTTGGGGCTTCCTGCCGCCTCCCATCAACAACTTGGCAAAACCACCTACGTTTGGTGATGATGTAGGGTCAGCAGGTCGTTCAGGGGTGTCAGAGCTATTTCGTTGTGACCCGTTCGATTTCTTTGGTGTCTCAGGTGCCTCATCCTCTGGCTCTTCTTCACGACCGGTCCAAGCAGAAAGCTCTCCTGCAACTTGCGGAGGAAATAGCTTCAGCACGCGCTCAGGTGGGGCATGTACGTCGTCCTCGTTAAAGAGATCCATTGCCTGGCGGTACCTCTTCCTCTTGAACAGCGTCTCTGCCTTAAGCATCTTGACCTCCCGAAGGGTCTCCGTCTTATCATTTAGCAAGGCATCTTCTAACATGCCCATGATACTGATGGCTTCGTCGAATTTGCCACCATCAACAAGCTCTTGGATTTGTGAGTCGTAGTCCGTCGCACCCATTTTCCAGACACATCGATCGCTCGAGATGTGGAATCCCTTACCCGCATGGGCCAAGCTGACCGTCGGTGGTGGGAAATGCAGCTGGGCAGCGCCCGGTAATAATATGTTCTGGAGCAGCGACAAGGTGTTTGGATTCCGTACCTCCAAGGAGCCTTTGGAGGGAGGTTGTAAAGCCAGGATGTACGGATACGAGTATCCAATGGAATCGGGAGCCGACTGCCACGGAATTTGTCTCTTTTCGAGGGGTTTTCCATTGTCGTCGATGAACAGCGTGTTGATATCCTTGGCCAGCAGCAGCTCTCCGTCCGCCAACTTCGCCACCAGTGGCTTGGGCATATATCCTCCCAAGCCCATGTATCCCATGCCAGCACTGCTCATAGCACCGAAGCGGCTCGTCTGACCAGCTGCCGGCCCGGCTCCAGGACTTACAATCTCTTCGATCTCGCGGGTGACGACATTGACCATAACGTAGCCGCCATTCATGCCACACACCAACCTGGTGGCGCTCGCCCAAGTCACTGACCTTATGGACTCGGACAGCAGGACCTCGCCGACATCCTCCGATAACTCGCTCTCGTGCCACGCCCACAGCAGTAAGCGTCGTTTGACCGCAACGGCCAGCCGGCTGATAATCTCTGGGATGCCGGTGTCGGCATCCTTAACGATGTTGGATGTTACGGCGAAGCACGACGCGTTCTTGGTTCGGGACAGGGTCTCGATGAGCTCGTAGGTCTGCAGATCGTGCAGGGAGATGTGGTAGTTGGATAGCGACACGATCGTGTTAGCTTCTTTTATGATGGCGAGCTGCTCGATGGCGCGCGTAGAGAACCGGTCGACCTCACGCAGAAGGTCCGTCGGCCTCAGGGAAGATGTCGTCGAGGGAGTATCTCCGTTGATCGGGGGCGTCGTAGGGGCGGCATCGGGGTCGGGGGCCGGCGCGTGGCCGTTGCCGTTGGGCGGCTGGGGGGGAAGGTCGTTGAGGCGGTAGACCCTGAGGGCGCCACTGTTGAGGCCGACAAGAACACGATCACCTGTAGTTCCTAGTCAATCAAAGCCCTCACCAAGAAGAAGACAAGAACGCGCGCATACCGTAAGCCAAAATGGTCTCGATCTTGGACTTGTCCCGCTGCCGCAGCTCGATGATGGGGCGGGCTGTGAAGGCGGAGAGCATGGCGCCGGCCAGCTCCAAGCTAATGGGGTTATCTGGAAGCGCGGCGCATCAGAAGGGTCCCGAGGGACCGAGAACAAGCGGGAGCCCTCTGAAGCAGACGACGGAGTGCAAAGGAGGCGATTCAGTGTCGTCGCCGGTTCGTTTCGCGGTTGCCTGCGCTCTTGTGATGCAATTGGAGTCGTCGGGTAGTGACAGGTGCCGGAGGGCGGGAACGTCGACGTCAGTCGCCGGATGGCCAGAGCTTCCTGCATATGCACAGTGCAACAGTGCGAACCCGCACCTTTACATTCAATGCCAGAATTTACTATCAGAACACATCCAATGTCTACCTGAGCGATATTGGTAGGTGCCAGTCTATCCCACGCCTCGTCTATGAATGAATTATAAGCCATCCCCGAGCCGATATTGAGCCATTCCAAATTCTAAAGGAAATAGATAAAATAACACCAGAGCCCAGAAGAAGCACAACCCGAGACACACCCTGCTTCCGGTTACGCATTCTACTCGTCAGGCAATCAACCATCCTTCGTCAACTAATCCAGTCCTGCAACTTGCATAATTCCGTAGCCTAGCGTGACTACGACTGCGAGAGTGAGGAGACTGCTCGGCACACCGCGGCTGATGAAGTGCTTAACTTGCAGGTATCGCTGGCCAAATGGATCCTCCTTCATGATCGCAGCTACTGTGTGTTAGCTCAGTTCAAAAATCAAGATAGAGCTCAAACTTACTCATGTTGGGGAATCCACTGGTAGGCAAGCCCATGGCAGCGCTGCACATGAGCACGCCGCCCATAACCAGCAGGTTGGGGTGAGGTTGATCCATGGCCATACCGACATCGAAGACAAGAGGAAGAAAGATCAGGGCAGCCACGGTATGGCTAATGAACGTGGCAATAACCAGGATTAGACTCGAGAAGACAACCAGTACACCATAGAGGCTCATCCCCTCAACCTTCTGGGAAACAATTTCGGCGAGAGTGTGCAAAAGACCGGAGGATCGAACCGCCTTGCCCAGCGACAAACCTCCGGCGGCTAGAATGATGATGGTCCAAGGAAAGTTGTTGAAGTCCTCCTTGGTCAGAATTCCGATTCCAAAGAAGAGGACAATGGGGATGATGGCGATGACACCCATGTCTCCAAATATGCCTTCTAGCTGATGGCTCCCGCACCACAACGCAATGGTCACGAGGGTCACAACAGTCACGAACCATTGCACACCCGTAAATTTCTCCTTGACCGGTCGGATAGGAGCAATCGTCGTACCTTTGCCGGGTTGGAACGTTACAAGGAGGAGGAACCAGATCAGAAAGAGGGAAACAGCTCCGACGGGGATGACAATAAAGAACCACTGAAGCCAGGTGGGTGCGGGCTGCATGATTCCCATAGCCACGACGTTTTGCGGCGATGCAATTGGGGAAAGCATACCGCCAATGTTGGAGGCGAGAGCAATGCCGATAATAACGGCCTTGGACATGTTTGAATCCGAAGGCAATGTCCTTAACATGGGCTACCAAAATGTTAGTTTGTGTATCATTTGATATCCCTAGTTTGAAAATCAACTCACCTCAATGATGGAATAGCAGAGCACTGGTGCCGCTACGTTGCTGATGAGCATAGACGCAAAGGCAGCCACGAACATGTTGGCGATTAGCACCGTCCTCGGTTGAGTGCCGGCCTTGCTGAGAACTAGGGTCGCTAGCCGCTTATCAATTGTGCACTTGGATAATGCAGCAGCCAGGGTGAAGCCGCCGAGTAGCAGCATGATGACGGGGGTCCACATGGCCGCAAAGATCGCCGAAGTTGCCTCCTTGGAACCAAGACGCCGGTGGGTCTTGCCGGGCGTCTCATCTCGAACAACATTCAAAACAACGGAGAGAAAGGGGATCAACAGAGATGTCACAAATAGGGGGAGAGTCTGCCACAATGTCAGTTTCGTAGGTACTTGGTTAGAATGATGCAGCAGGACTCACCTCGGTAGCCCACAGCATACTGACAAAGATCAGCATTGCCAGGCAGTTCTGCTGCTCGGGCTTCTCCATTATGGGGAGAAGTAGGAGGACGAGGAAGACGCCGATGCACATAATGAGCGTCCACAGCGACGAGCTAGCCAGCCATGGGGGTAGCGTGAAGCTTCCAAACGGCGTGGGAATCCGTGTCGTCAAGGGAGCCTTGGCCTCGTCACCCTGTAGTCTCCTAGTAGCAATGGAGCGCTCCTGTCCTAGCAGCGACTGTCCCAGACCTGCTGCCTCAGCCCTACGCTCGATACCAATGAGATCTCGCCAGACTGTGTTGCGCTCCCACACGACGTGTTCTCGGAGATGAGATCGTAGGTCCTTGCGGGCTAGGGGCAAGTCACCGTCGGTGACGACCTCGGAGTAGGCCTTTTCCATGTTGTAAATGTTCTCCTCGATTGTGCGCTTGGTCTCGTCTTGGAAGGGGTAGGCCGAGTCGACGTGGGCTCGGATATAGCTAGCCTTGAGTTCCTTGTCGAGAATCTTGTCGAACTTCTTCAGGACCTTATTGAAACCAGTGCGGTTGAGCTGGATGTACGACTTGAGTTCGCACAGCTGGACGTAGAGGCTGATGATGCGCTTCTTGAGCATGATGCCTGACGAGAAGAGTCCTGAGGAGAACATCAAGGCCGGGTCGCCGTAGTCGTCTGCCGTGCCGCTTTGTCTCCTAGCCCCGCGACCAAACTCGGTAGACCCAGTCATGTCCGACTGAATAGGCTTGACGATAGGGAGGCTCTTCTTCCGACCGCTGCTCCTCCGCCTAGTCAGACCAGTCGTCTCGTCCTCATCGCTGCCGCTGTCATCGTTATCAGAGCTGCGGCTCAGTGGGCTCCGCGAGCGAGTGTTTTGCACCCGCTGGGTTTCGGAAGAGGATAGGCGACGTAGGTAAGGTCGGTCTTCGAGGGCGACTTCATCACCGACATCGCTGAGGAGTTGGGCAGCCTCGTCAAGGAGCTCCGTCTCTTTCGAGGTGTAGAAGGAGCAGATCTTTTCGAGCTCTAGGCTGAGGGCACTGGAGAAGACATCCTCAGGGCTTTCATGGCCGATGAGAGGTCTGGATTCGCCATCGCCAGATCGAGTCTGGTGGACGGATTTTTCGAGCTGGTAGATTCTGGAAGGAGCATCAAGGTTAGCGGGCGGGCAATGGGATAAGGCTGGAGTGGTAGCAAGGGAGGGCGACGCACAGCTTCTTGAGGTTGCTGTAGGCAATGTAGTAGCTACTCCAGTCCGGGACAGCATTGAACTGAATGCTGTGGGAGAACTTCATCTCGTCTTGTTCCTCGAGCCACCGGCGCTTCTCGTCTCGTTTCGCCTGTCTGTGGGACTCGCGCTGGGCCGCTTCGTCGCTGGCCTGTATCGGCGGGTACTCGTCAAGCTCGTACTCGTCGTCAACCGTGTGCTGTTTGGAGTGCGCGATGTGTTTGGTGTTCTCGCGACGAGCTAGCACGAGACTGTCTCTGTCTCGCGCAGTCGTAGGAGTGACAATCCCTCCTCGTCCACCTGGGCCTGTCGGGGGCTGGGTATGGTGGTGACGGCCGGGGTGGCTTGCGGCAACAGTCGTGGTAGCAGCGACGTCGTCGGGGACAAGTACGGCGCTGGGAACGGAGGAGGGATTCTCGAGGGGAGTCGAGGTCGGAATGATGGCGACTCGGTGAATAAAAAGGGAGAGAGGTCGTGTGCCTGGTCTCTTATCGCGAGAGCGGAGTCTTGAGGGGGGAGCGCAAGCGGGAGTCTCTTTTCTTGAACGGGAGCAGCAATTCGTGGAGCGTTCGTGGAGCGTTCGTGGAGCTAGATCAATCAAGAGGCCGATCCAGACGGAAGGAGGGGGGGGGGGTCAATGTGTCACGATCCGCGCAGCCCCGTCTGGATTCTGTTGCGCCTTCGTCTCGTTCGTCGGATTCTTGCTTCGTGGGCCTCTGGGTCGGGGGGAGGATGCCGTGGTGTGTAGCAGCGGGCGGCGCCAGTAAAGCCTCCGGATTTAGGGATTGGCCCTCCTGGCCGAGCGAGGCCCCTCCCAGGTCCCAGTCCCGCCTACTAACTAGGTGCCACGCTTCAACCACGGGCTAGACGGTTGGACGGCTGGACGGCGGACGATAATGGATGGGGGCGGCCCAGCGTGGGGTTCTTGGTCACAGGCACAGTGAGTGTGCTGGAGAGTTTAGAAAGATGCGACGCAGTGCGGATGAGAATGAAGGAGGCTCAGCACAGCACGGTGCTGTACGACCACGTCGTAATTACGTCTGGCCCTGTGAGGTGGGGGGACAGCTGGAACACCCCTCGAGGCCACTGTAGCTAGGTACAGGCCTCCTGCCAAGAGCCCTGAGACGGGAAGACTACATTGCATTGCATAAACAGGTTTCCCGGAGTTGCTTTATAGGCCCGCAAGGCACAACAGGACACCGGAGGCAAGGCATGACGGACAGCGCGTTTTGCGGCTGGCATGATGATGATGATGATGATCCCAGCAGGGACACAGCGGACGACAAGGGGGCTCTTACAGTACAGACTGTACGGAACACATTGCATGCAGCGAATAGATGGCGGTGCGAGCTGTGGAAGGGAACGGACCAGTCACGCACCGCCATCGCGACATCATACATACACACGGCGTCTCATAGGCCACAGCCAACGCCCATTCTCTGCTTCTCCCATGTCCAGTGGCGTCCAAAACTGCTTCCGTTCACCGAGCCGCAGAACGTCTGCAGAAACTTGCAGCACCCATGCAGACGCCCGCAGATGCCACAGATGCCTCAGATTCCACCCACGATCCCGAAGCTGAAGCCTGCTGACCAGGCCCAATGCAACTCTGGCACCCCGACCCGGATTCCGGTGCATGGTCTCGTGGTCATGATCATAAATATCTATCAAGTGGTTTGCATGACATCCACGCATTTTGTGTGACCCCCATCCTATTCCATTTCTTAGCCCCATCCCCCCAACCCCTCGTACCACGCTCCTCCTCGCAAGGGGATGCAACGGGATGGGACGCTGAGACTCTTTTCGCGTGGATTCCGACCATCCAGGAAGAGCCCTAGACGCTTCAACGGCCGTCATCTCCTAGGCGTTCCTCAGCACGAATTAACTACAAACCAACCCACGCACACGCACTGCACGTACACACATGATCTAAATCAGACCCTAATGCAAGCAACATTCTAGCCCGTCATGATGCCAGCCGCGCAGTAGTGCCCGACCTAAGATCTACGTAGACTGGCTTCCACTCACCAGCGGATCGGGTTTGCAATTTTGCGTCCAGATGGCTGAGATAAACACGACTTGCTCGCTGCCCCAGGTATCACAGACGATAAAGCTTGTGCGCTCCATGGGTTTGGCTAACATAAATCTCCGCAATACGTAACCGAACCGACCACGCTTCCCTAGCGCTCTTATTAAGCTTCCTTCGAAGTTTACGAGATTGCTGATAATTGCTGATATTCCAAGCCACATTTGATGATAACCGAACAACATTCTTGACAGCCGCCGCTTCCCAAATATTGTCCTCTCATTTTCCATAGCATCTATTTATCCTTTACCCCCAACAAAAGGAATACCTTGTTCCTTTTTCTCCAGGGACATATTGGGAGCCCATCAGGGTTGTCTACCCCCTTGCGTTTTAAACTTTGCACTCACGTCGCTCTGTCCACCGCGCCCGCACACTCGCTTCACAAGCTGACCGCTCGTCTCACTTAGCTGCTTATTGGTGAAATAAGACTGTGAATGGCCGGTTACAAGGGTGGTGCAGTCAATGCATTTTATGCGCTTATGCTGTCTGGGAGCTTAATTGATTTACTCTGGTCGCCGTGTTTCGAGCAGTCATGCGCGCGCTAGGAGCTCTCTAGCTGCGCGTCAACTCTTAATAAGTGTAGACAGCGCTCTTTATACAGTGAGGTACTAAGCTAGTTTGTCTCGAAATAGCCGTCACCATGAATAAATCCACACTAATACTCAACAGCAGAGATCTGTAACACTAGCAATGGCCCCTTTTGATTCGTATCCCGGCGGGGCGGAATGTCACATGCATCCTTGGCTGAGACATTGATCATATGACCTATTGATTCGCAACCGGGGTTGAAAATTATCGACTACAAGCTACACGGTCCTACTCTACGAAACTCACCAGTTCAAGGACGAAATGCACACGTTCAAGGACGAAATTCGAACCGATTAACCTGATATCTATATTCAACCATTTTTCTTATGCCTTTATAAGAAGCTCTAGTTCTAAAACACAAAATCCCTTGTCACCTCCTATTACATCTCTGCTAGGGTATCTCGATGAGTCTATGGTCCATTTAGCTGTCTCTCTGTCCCATTTCCCCTGTTAGCTAGATCCTTTAGTTTTCAAGCATCTGTTGGAGAGCGTTGGTTCGGTATGACTCGCTCCTCTCGACCAAATCCTCATGACGACCCCACTCGACCACCTTTCCACCCTCCACCACGAAAATGACATCTGCCTTGCGGACCGTATGGAGGC
Source organism: Ilyonectria destructans (assembly GCA_020740775.1). Classification (NCBI taxonomy): domain Eukaryota; kingdom Fungi; phylum Ascomycota; class Sordariomycetes; order Hypocreales; family Nectriaceae; genus Ilyonectria; species Ilyonectria destructans. Next base: position 823,248 of record JAHEWK010000014.1, read on the forward strand.
GGTGGGTAATAGCAATCACCGTGATGCCGCGCGCCACACGCTCAAGTCCCTCCTGGAGCGCTCGCTCACTCTCCGCATCCAAAGCGCTCGTGCTCTCGTCGAGAAGGAGTAGCTTGGGCTTTCGCACCAGAGCTCGCGCAATGGCAAGTCTCTGGCGCTGTCCTCCAGATAGGTGGGATCCGTTAGGTCCACATTCGGTATCATAGCCGTTGGAAAGTCCCATGATCGTATCGTGAATGTTGGCCAATCGACAAGCTTCTTCAATCTCATCATTCGTCGCCTCACGGTCGGGAGTTGAGCCCAGTCCCACGTTGAAGCGGACCGTACCATCGAAGAGTGCGCAGTCCTGGGGCACGACGGCAATGTCGTTGCGGAACTCGGTACCTTCACGCGCACAGATATCCATCCCGTTGATCTCAACTGTTCCGCTCTGAGGCCGGTACATTCGCTGGACAAGAGACATGATGGTCGACTTGCCGGCCCCTGATGGTCCAACAAGACCAACAAACTGAGCAGAAGAGATGGTAAAGGACATGCCTGTGAGAATCTGGATATGCGGCCGAGCTGGGTAGGCAAACGCTACATCCTTGAAAACAATGGTGGCACCCTTACTGCCATTGCTCTTCAGCGGGGCCTCTGCCCTAGCTTCAATGTCCTTCTCATTACGCAAAGTTGCTGGGAGAACCTTGCCCTTCTTAGCCTGGTCCTTGGAAGAGCCAATATCGATTAAGCTTAGGATTCTGGAGGCCGCGGCTCTCGCTCGGGATACCTCTGGCGCCAGACTGAACATCTGGCCCCATAGCTGGGCACTGACAAGCATGCAAAGGAGGATGATGAAGAACTGGGTTTGCGTGGCTTTTCCTTGGGTAATCTGCGTGGATCCCCACCAGTATGCGAAGGCGTAAATCAGGTTACTAGTGCTGTTGGCGATGGAGAGCCAGAAGTTGGCGTAGGCAGACGACCAGAAGATATCCTTACGGGGAGCCCTGAGTGCTCGGCCGTAGGTTCCCATGACCTCCTCCTCGATGGATAGAGACGAAATGGTCTTGAACGAGTTGACGGCCTCCACCGAGATGCCGACGGCGCCAGAAAAGGCACCGGCATGTCGTCGCTCAAACTGGGAGAGCGACCGCATCTGCATGATTCCGGAGCCGAGGAGGAGAGGCACGATGACCAAGCAGACAATGGCAATTCTCCAAGCAATGATGTGCGACATGATGATGGCGATGAGGAAGTTGACCGCGATCGAGAAGATCGTTCCGATGATGGAGCCACTGAAGCCACCAACGGCTGCGGCGTCCGTGGTGATGACAGACATGAGGGCAGTCGGGGTTCGGCCTTCCGACTGGTGCCAGTCCAAATCCTGCTCGTAGAGGGAACGGAAGCAGAGGACACGGATCTTGTAGAGCAGGTTCTCGGCCAGGGTGCCAAACCCGGTCCAGCTCGTAGAGTTGGCCAGGAGTTCGGCGCAAGCAATCAGGAACCACATGCCTCCAAAGAACGTACCGGCCTCGATGATGTCCTCGGCGGGGTTGCATGGGCTGATTCTTCCGACAGTGTGGCCGAAGATGAGACCGGACGACGAGAAAGTCATGCCCACAATGGTAGCGGCGAACAGAGAAACGATGATGAGCAGTAGATGGGGTTGTGCCATGCCAGAAACACTCTTGATGACCTCCCACGGGGACTTGTTGGAGTCGAGGGCGGGGTCCTCACCAGGGCTGGCGTCTTCAGTCTTGGGCTCGTCCTTCTTACCCTCGGTCTTCTTCTCGACGTCCTTTTCGGCGACAATGGCCTTCTCCTCGACGATTGAATCCTTCTCGGACTGAATGACATCACCCCTCAACGTACTTGTCATGGAGCCTGTCATGGAGCCTGCGTCTGCCTTGTCCACAGTTTGGAGGCGTACCATCACAGCGTACGAGCCTCCCAGGGCCATGAGCTCCAGATGGGTTCCCTGCTCGACGATCTCGCCATGGTTCATGACAATGATGTTGTCGGCGTTCTTGATGGTGGACAGACGATGGGCAATAGCAATGACGGTTCGGTTCTTCGCAATCGACTCAATGGCCATCTGAATGCGGTGCTCACTAGCGGAGTCGAGGGATGCCGTCGCCTCATCGAGGATGAGAATCTTGGGGTCCCTGATCAAAGCTCGGGCAAGGGCAATTCGCTGTCGCTGTCCGCCACTAACGAGCCTTCCACCAGTGCCAACCTTGGTTGCAAGTCCGTACTCAAGCTTGCTGATGAAGCTCGACGCATCGGCTAGGCCAGTCGCCTCCTGAACTCGTTCGAGCAAGTCCACCATGTCCTGGCCGAAGCTTTGGGCAATAACATCAATGTCCTGGCCGTTTCGAACCTTCGCCGCAAGTTGTGCAAGGCCTGATCCCAGGATGGTTGCCTGGAATCGGTGGTGACTGGGTTGAGGTGAGTTTAGGATACCAAGGGCAATGTTCTCGATAATTGAGCGGTCCAGGAGAGATGGTTCCTGCTGCACAAGACTCATGTGGCTTCTCAAACCTTTGACGTTGAGATCCTTGAGGTTGTGACCATCGAGCGTCACCGTTCCTTTAGTCGGGTCGTAGAGTCGGGAGGTCAGGCCAGCAACAGTAGACTTGCCGCTGCCAGAGAAACCCACAAGTGCAGTGTGCTTCCCAGCCGGGCATTCGAATGAGACGCTCTTCAGCACCTGGTGGTTGGGTCGCGAGACGTAAGCGAACGAAACATCCTTGAACACAACTGATCCTTCAACAGACGAAAGCTTCTCGCCCTTGGTCGAGCCAGCATCGATGAGAGCAGGTCTGTCCATGTCCTGGCGGAGTTTCTGGAAAGATCCAGCTGCGGCACCAATGAGGGGAAGCAGGGGCGCAATGGAACCAAGAACGATACAGGCTAAACGAACTGTTAGTGGATGTAAAGCATTGGGGGGTTACAGGTTGCTTACCGTCTACGAGGAGGAGAATGACAGTGTAGATATCACCGACCGTGGCTCCTTTTCCGTCGTTCGCCATGGCTTCAGTTATCTGCTTGCTTCCCTGCCAGAAGGAGAGCGCATTGGCCGCGTAGGCAATAAAGTACAGCATGCCGGCTTGGACTGCAGCGACAAAGGCCTTTTTGATGCCTTGCGTCTTAGCTGCATCCATCCTAGACGCGAAGATGGCCTCAAGTCGGGGACCGGCGCCAAACGCCTGCACCACGGGGATGTTGGACAAGGTTTCTGATGCAATGGAGGAAGCGGAAGCAATCCTATCGGACATATTGCTAGCGAACTTTGCACTAAAGTAACTTCCAAATCCGGCGAGCATCAAGAAAGCTGGAATGAGGCAGACGAGCATGGCGGCAAGCTTGGTGTTCTTAATGAAAGCTACGACATAGGCCGTGACGAAGAAGGAGGTACACGCCATGCAGATGCCCACCTTTTCCGACGTGCCGGTCTGGATAGCTTGGATATCTGAATTGAGGCGAGATGAGATCTCTCCAGCCTGGCGCTTGTCAAAGAAGGCAGCATCCTGAAGGAGAACCTTCATGAAATAGCGGTCGCGGAGACGGGTCTCGAGGCGGCGGCTGAAGATTGACCAAGTCTGGATGTAAGTATAGATGAGGACGAAGCTGGCAATGGCGATGTAAGTGAGCATCACGACCTTTTTGTTGACGCTGTCCTGGATCTCTTCGGGAGTCTGGTCTGTCACTTGCTCGCCGTCGCTGCAGGAAGCGTTGTTGAGATCGTTGACCAGCTGACCGAAGATGATACCCATGAGCGGAAAGGGCGCACCAGCGGAGCAGGCAACAATGGTGCCGCCGACGAGCAGAAAGTAGTCAAATGGCTTGGGGTTGGCATAGACGAGGAGCTGAAAATATGCGAAGAAGGAGCCCTATAAGACTACACGAGGCAAGTTAGCATATATGTGTGTAAGTGGCCGTTGGCGGGATACGGGGTTCAGGATCGTGTTTCTCTTCATCCTCTTCTGTGATTTTTTTTTTCTTCACTAACCTTGGGCTTCTCTTCGGTCTGTTCCTGGAGGTTTGACGGCGACCAAGATGAGGACGATCGTCGCGCCAAGGCATCAAGATCGATGACTTTGTCGGCGGTTTTAGGCGCACCCTCGACGGCTACATCGCTGACATCGTTGGGAGTGTCGACAGGTGCGTGTTGGACAGCCTCGGACTTGGAGTGGTTGTTAGAGGCTTCCACAACCGCGTTGTTGGAGGTGGGGTTGGAAGCATCCTTGGTGGTGTCGCTGGCAGCAACGACTTGCGACTTCTCGCCTTCTGCCACCATCTTCGCAAGTGTTCCTTGTCAAGTTGGAAAGAAGTTCGAGCTCACAACGCCCAATACATGGTCTCAAGGTGAGAAGAACTTGACAGGAAAAGAAGACGGGTCGGAGGACTCCATGATGAAGGGAAAATCGATCAGATAGCTCAGTGCGGACTCATGCATGCCCTGCTCCTGCCTTGTTGTCTTGGTGTCTTGGCACCTGTGGAACACGCAGTGCTGGGGGAATGTGACGCTCCAATGTAGATGGTGACTCGCAAAAGTCCATCAAGACCCCAGCGAGGAAGGATTCGACAGACACATACAGGAGCATGCTGTCCGCCTTGGAACCGACTACCCAAGCATCATGGCTCTCTGTGGACGAACCCCCCCACCAGTCATGACCAGTCGGTGGTGAGAAATACGAAGGCGGGCAGGGCTACGGCGGATCCCATGCGACCTTATTTCTCTGATCGTATATCTATCAATCAGATATCTTGTGTGACGTCCGTAGACCAACCTTATTAGGCATGGGCAGGGCTGTAGGGCCGGACCATAGTATGAGTTGGAGTTGGGGTATCCGTTACGGTTACAGCAGCGATCCACGATGAGGTCTCGCAAGGTACCGGGCATGTTTCCAATCTGTAGTGTTATGGGGACCCCTCTTGGTTGGGGCTCCAGGAAGTTGGGCTGGGTCCTTTTGGCTAGTTTGCGTATTCGTAGTGAGCACAAATTTGCAGAGACGCCATTTCAAGAGAATCAAGGTCCGGGGGTGTGTAACTAACTTGTGGAGCGGCCGAGAACCGGGGCCAGCGCGCAACAGGGATTGGTCCGAGTCGGAGCGCGTTAGTCAGGATTCTCGGATCTGATAATTCTGTGTCGGTGTAATCAATCAGCCAGCGGATCGCCAGTGTCACATGGGCCAGGCCCTCACCCACCTAGACCCTGCCCAGCCACGCCAGCTGCCACGACAAACAACACTAGTAATGGCGACAGCGGTGGGCCGTCATTACAGGGAGGGCCACAGGGGGCATTTCAAGGCTCCAGAGAGGATCGCGTAAAAGTCTACTGGTCCCTCCAGGATTCAGAAGAATGTCGAGGGCATGCGCCGCTGATGAGTTATCCAGAAGGTACGGGTAGGGGCGGCGTGGTGTCTGTGGCGTGGAAAATGGCTCATCCAGGGCCACTCCGAGCTGGGTCTTCTCTTTTTGCTTGCTGTTTGCTGCTTGCATCCTCCTGATGGCCCCGTCTGCACTCTGCACTCGAGAGGGTCGACGACATACAGCCGCAGTAGTGGTGGGTGTTGTGGCGAGCGACCTTGTTTGTTGGATTCTTCCCCAGGACGCACGGAACACCTCAAGCCAGCCGACTTGTTGGTTCGTAACCCCAGCTCAACAAGCCAACGTGCAATGCTCGGAGTAACTTGCTTGCTTGCTTCTAGCATCAGGCGAGGTGGAACGCGAAATTCCGGGTGGATGTTGAGACTTTTTGTGGTCTAGCCGTGCCCCAGTGAGTGTGGGTGGGGTTGCTGAGTCGGATCTGATAACTTCAACTCCACATTTCCTCCCGTCATCGCCGTCAACGCCGGCCACAAGACAAATAGTCTGCCCCACGAAAGCGACTCGGCTGGCCGATGATGGCGTCCGACTGGCTCGCGCACCTTGGTTCCGTTTATCCCGGATATTGCACCATCACTTTGCCTGCGTTTCATGGCGCTGCCGCATCGACATGTTCCAGGGTGTCGCTTGCAAGCTGCCCTGCTGCGCTTGGCGACCCCCCTTTGATCCGATCTCCGGTCCGTTCGTCTCGGTCCACCGAGCTGTTGGTGACGCAGAGAGCCGTTGCTGCCCTCTGCGGCTGCGTCCAGTAGCTTTATTTCCGCCCCTATATAATTCCGCGGTAACGGCCGTCGGCACTTTATGCCTGCCCCCATTCAGTTGAAAACCACACCAACCCCGGACCCCAATCCCAATCCCAATCTCATTCATCCATCCATCTCCCACCACGGACGCGCCTAGTCCACCACCTCATGCTGACCCAGAGAGCCGCTTCCAGACTCTCGGAACTGCTGAGATCCCCCCACGCTGCTGCGTACACTCACACCACTCGCGCCTTTTCACATCGTGCCTGGACCTCGTCCCGCCCCTCCGCAATTGTATTGTCACTGCCACGCGCAAGACCCATCCCCACATCGTCGATCTGCCGACCTGCATTCTTCTGTCGTACCATCTCCAATCTAGCTTCCAGCGCCACCAAGATGGGCTCACTTCCTGAATCCCACGCCATTCGCGTCCTTGTCGCCGGCGGCAGCTATGCCGGCGTGGCCTCCGCAGTCAACCTGCTTGATCTCAGCCAAGGACTCAACCCCCGCCAGAATGAAGAGACCTACGAGTTTCACTCGGATTTGAAGACCTTTGACATTGAGGTCACCATGGTCGATGAGCGAGATGGGTACTGTAAGTTGTTCCCCGCCATTGATCCCAGCGCTGTCTTCCTCAAGGACAATCCCACTAACCATAGTATAACAGACCACTTGATCGGCACTCCGTTGGCACTGGCTGACTCCGAGTATGCCAAGAAGAACTGGGTCAAGTACTCGGACTGCGCGGGACTGCAGGTCCCGAATCTCAAGATCCTCCAGGGCTCCGTCACAAGCGTTGACCCTGAAGCCAAGACAGCGGTTGTCACGGACGCCCTGACCAAGGAGACCTCCACTCACAAGTACGACTACTTTGTTGCCGCATCTGGCCTCCGACGTGTCTGGCCCGTAGTGCCCCAGTCTACGACTCGCAAGCAGTATCTCCTTGAGGCCGAGAAACAAATCCAAAACCTCAACAACGCCAAGCACGGCGTTGTCATTGTTGGCGGCGGTGCTGTCGGCATTGAGATGGCCGCCGAGCTCAAGATGGTTAAACCTCACCTCCAGGTAACCCTGGTTCACTCCCGAGACAAGCTTCTCTCTAACGAGAACCTTCCCGATGAGACTCGGGATGTCGCTCTCAAGGTGCTCAAGGAGGGCGGCGTCGAGGCTCTGATGAGCCACCGCCTGGCATCTACCAAGCAGGTAGAGACTATCGACGGTAGCGTCAAGCATGAGGTCGAGTTCACCAACGGCCACAAGATCTTCGCTAGTGAGGTCGTCATGGCTGTCTCCAAGAGCACCCGCACCACCAACTACCTACCCGAGTCCTCTATTGACGAGGAGGGTTACGTCAAGATCAAGACCAAGTAAGTTTACCGAGTTTGAATCTCCGTGTACAGATCACCTCTAACATTTAATTCAGCCTGAACTTCGAGGAAATCTCCAACTCCGATTACCACTTCGCCGTCGGTGACCTGATCAAGTGGGCTGGTATCAAGCGATGCGGTGCCGCCATGCACCAGGGTCACCTTGCGGCGGAGAACATCCACCAGCACATTACCCAACAGCGCACCGGCAAGGCTCCTGAGTTCAGGACTATCAACCCCATCCCTCCCATGATTGGCTTGGCCGTGGGCAAGCAGGCCGTCGCGCACAACCCTGGCTCTGGCACCACGTACGGCGAGGACGTCGCCGAGGCCTACTTCCGAGGTGATCTTGGCTGGACCAGTAAGTGATGACGCTTTCCAAACACTATGTCGAAATTCGATGCTAATTCTACCTGCAGTTTGCTGGAACTGGCTGGGACTCGCTGGGCGATTCGTAAAGGCCGAGTATCCCAAGAAGGCTGAGGCGCCCAAGTCTGAGTTGTGAGAGGATTGAAGTGTTTCATGGAATGGCGTTCAGGATTCGGGAATTAACCGGTACCTTTTGTACCCACGACGATGTCAAAACGAGATTCCCATAGATCCGATGTGTTCCGTCGTGTTATAGACTCATGTTACGAATTGAATGGCTTGCAACTTGAAGTTCCAGTGCAATTACAGCTCAGGAGCACGATTAATGTTAAATTCCATTGAAGTTTCGCCCCAATTCCCATGATATTTCAGTGGTACTCGAACTTGTATACCAACCCCTAGGATATTTCGTATTTGGGGTTGTGGAGAATGCATGTTGCAATAAACATTGACCATGACTGCGATCAAGATGGGTTGGTGCGCCAAGATTGTGAATCCTTCTCTAATAGGTATCATCAATCATCGGCTAGCAGATCTCCTCCAAGGGTATCCCAAAAAGGAATCAGTTGGCGGTATTACTGCAAAAGGAAATGACCGGGTAAAGCAACTGACACAAGCGGTGTCGGGGAGAGAGGGCCGGTTCCTATTTACCCTATATTACACCAATTTGCACCTTCTGGAACCTCTTCCGATGTCCGCCACGATGCCTTGGGTTGTGTACTAAATACTCATTTTACGGCCTATTTCAGGAATTCAGAGGGTAGGGTATGGGCATTAGAATGTCGGTAATATTATCTTTGACTAAATACTATGATTTTGTATCAGCAGTTCGAATTCTACTAGCAATCAACATCCACTCCTGGGCATCGGCATAAGCCTGCTGGATAGCAGCACGAGTGTCGGAACTTGAGCATAAGACTGACACCGAAGATAGTAAAAGGCTCAGCGAAGCCCAGGCAGATCCAGTTGAAGGTCCTAGTCTTTCGGATCCAAAGGCCAACAAGAATAGACCACAAGCAAGAGCCCATGGTGTATATGTTGCTCACGTAGCTGATCTCGGTAACACTAAGGTCGTTGACAACCTGCAAAGCTGGTGAAGTAGCCATCCTAGTAGTAGAAGCTGACGAACACAGAGCCCGCGAGGATGCAGGCACCCATAATAGTGGGGTTGAGGAACAACTAGTACGGGAGGAACTTGACAAGCGCAAAGAACTTCTCCCAGATGGCGACCGGGACGATAAGCAAGAAGCTTGAGATGAGAGGTGTCGGCAATGAAGATTCTAAGCGAGTAGTTGAGACTAGTGTATCTGTAATTGATTTTGTTAGTCTTCTCGAGCATGAATTCGTGGTATTGACACTGGGTGCGATCTGTTCAATATGGCTTAAGCTTATGCACATTCCCGGCTTGGCGGGGAGGCGCAGCTACCCGCCCATCCCAACCAAACTGGACTGCCAAGTATTGTAAGGCTGAATGAGGCACACAAGAGACGGCTTATCAGATACGCGTGTAATTGTAGATCCCACGACATGGCTGCAAATAGAACTCACCCAATGGAGCAGACGATCTGCGTCGCAACGTACGTCTCCACGGCGTTGCAGCCCATCGTTAGTGAGACGACAGACAGGAGGTAGCCCTACGGGCGACCAAGCACGTCCAGGGTCTTGGCGAGTGTGAGCTTGAAGACACCACAGGTGATGGAGCTGAAGATCGAGACGGTGGGCGTTAGGGAAGGAGTATGAAAGGCGCCGGTTGTGCCCGACTAGATTGAGTCGATAAAGTAAATGATTTAGATCATTACTTAGGGGGGGATGAGGGCGGTGCGCGTCCATGCCGTCGTGATGGCCTCGATGTTCCGGACACTAGCCTGCGCGACTTCGGTGATGGTTTCATCGCTGCCGGAACCGGCGAGTTTTGGTTAACGACGCCACCGAGCTCCTTCTGTGTAGCCTCGCCTCAGTCGCAGAAGGCGTCGTCGCAGGCGCTGTCTTAGCTGCGACGGCCATTGTTGTAGAGGTGATGAGATGCAACTGGAGAGCCTAGCAACGGGGATGAGAGGTACCGTCTTGTGGGCTTTTCAAGAAAATGGAAACGAGACGCTTTATCAAGGAGGAAAGACGAAGGATGAAGTCAATTAAGGGCACGAGTCTCAATAGCTTGTGTTACAGTGGGCTGGCCTTTGGCCTATTAAATCAGGGCAGCAATCCATCCAACACTAATACTTGTTCATTGGTAAAATGGGGCGATCCTGTGTGTCGTGCCGATTTCCGTCGGTTGGTTGTTATCCTAGATGGTCGGTTGACTAAAAAGGCGGAAAGGAACTGTTTAGCTAGCTCGATCGGCAGCCAACATCGGGAAACTTGAATGATTCAAATCGGTGACTACCGTACGGGTTTCAGGGTTGGATATGAGGACTTTGATTCGATTTAATAAAAAGGCAAGGAGAAGCCATCCACATGGACCATTGATATTTGTCCAGATCTAGGCGGTTGTCACAGAGTCTAAGAACGAGGGTGATGCCAAATTCCCGGATTGAGTTCGAGTTCCCCGGGAGATTAACCCTTGTGCTTGAGATTGGGACGAATAATCTCCTTCCTGTACGGGATATATTCTAGCCAAAATCACAACCCTCTGGTTGGCCCAGTGTGTGGCATTGAGAATCCTACGATTTATGGCAAGGTGGAATCGGCATCCGCGGTCTAGAAGTCCAGCGGCGATGAATGTTATCGTAGTTCACGACGCGTAGACCACCACTCTCATGGCATTACTAGAGAAGCCTGCCGGTAGTGACATTGGGGTCAAAGATTGGTGCATTAGGTGATGGATGGAAATTCTGGCCAAGAGGTGATGCAAAGTGCGACGTGCTTGATCAGTTGCTCTTTCGAGATGGAGAACGTGGGGCGGGCACGGCCCCAGACTAGGACTAGCGCAGGACGGCGCCAATCTCGGTCCAACAGCAGTGGGTCGATCTACAGCCAATGAGAGGCAATGGTGATCAAAGTGAGGGTTTTATCTGATCCGACGCCACCTCCAGGAGGCGGTGGGACCCGGCAGAACAAACCCACGGGTCCCGGACTGTGTTTCTGGACCCCAGCAAGTTTCCATAGCAAGAAATATTGTGGGTGCGTCCTGCATTTCGATTTTCATGAACAGAAGCAGCTCCGAGAACCGGACATGGGCCTTTGCTTTTGTTTGCCAGAGCGTGGGCGGAGGGAGGGGCGTGCAACTTGACACGTAACGACCGGAGACACCTGTTCCGTTAAGGTTATCAGATCCGGCTTTGCACCTCGGTGCAGGTCTGCAGGAAGCCACTCGGCACCGCGCGGTACCGACCTGGACAAGTGACACGAGTGTGATGCAGCCCGGTTTGGAGAGCTCAAGGGGTGGCTTGAGTGGTCGCTTGTGGGCTAGCTTTGTCGACTATGCGGACCATCCCACCCCCACGAGATTCTCATCCGGCCATGAATGGTTGCACGCCTGCACCGAATTGGCCTGACCCGCAGCACCGGCGGTGTTTCTGCCCCATGGTCTCTTATACCGCAGGAGTACATCACTGGGTATGGGTAGGGTGAGGGAGTGTGGGGGTTGGCGGTAACAGAGGGCGTGCGATCAGCCAACCCGCCGTTGCCCACTCGCTCCAGTCAGCGCACCCAGCCGGCACCAAGCTTCCTGCTGGGACACCCACCCACGCATCATCATTGACGTACGCTGCCGAAGTTGTGCGGCAGGTTGCGAGTTATGCGCCTAGACTCTTGCTGCAGATTCTGCCGGACCTAGGGCAGAGGCCAAGAACCCGGCTAGCAATGGGGCTGGAAAAGATGCCGTGACGCGACGGTGGGATGCTGATGTCAAGTCCCGGGGTGGAGGATTGCGGAATATTTCGACGGGGCAGCTGAGCATGGCCGGTAGTTTTCTTGCGAATAGCCTCGTGGGTCGGTGATCAATTGCTTCTTGCTCCCATCATATTCCTAATTCCTGCTTGTGTTAGCCAGACCTTCAATTCCTCAGCAATGGCGTCAGCGGTGCCCTTCTCTGCCCTCCCGGCCGACGAGGCAGTCATTAAGCTGCCTCACCCGTACCAGACCGAGTACACCATCCAGACGGGCTCAGCACCCGCGGGCGTCGCCGTCGAGGCCCCCGTTTACCAGCTCGTCCACAAGTCCTCCGCGGCCTCCAAGCCCCTCCCATTTGAGCTCGACAACTCTCACCTCGTCTTCACGGACCCCATCGACCTCAAGTCGAGCGAGCTTCCCGCCTCTGGAAACAACAGCCCTTGGGCCCGCGCTCGTCGCTCGCCCTGTGTCTCCTTCTTCTGGGACGGTGCCGAGGCGCCAGCCCTGGCCCAGGCATGGCTGCTTGTGTATACCATCTTCTCTCTGCGGCCGACCAAGGAGACGTTCCGCCTTGAGCTCCGAGGCGCCAACGCCGCTGTTCTTGGTCGCCAACTGGTCGATGTCCTGCTCGCCATTGACCACCCGCTCAAGGCCCGCGAGACGCGGGAGCCCTCTACCAAGACCGACGAAAGCCTCTTGCTTGTGCTGCGCAGCACCTTTTGGCAGGGTGCTGGCTCGCCGTTCGGCCCCCGACCTGTCTGGTGCCCGGCCGAGTCGCCGTCATCGCTGCCGGCCTCGAACCCTCTGGGATCGTACCCTTTGACCGCCCTCCACAACACCATGACCATTTCCTCGGCCGGTGATCCCGAAGACCCCGACCGATACCAGCAGTCATGGCACCCGATCCGACCGGCCAAGCCTGCCCCCGGCGCCGTCATCTATAGCCGATGGATCCCTCATCTGACGGAGACCTTCTCCATGGTCGCGCTCGACTATAACGACGACGATCACTTGCGCCTATTCCACGAGTGGCAGAACGACCACCGTGTTGCACAGGGCTGGAGCATCGCCGGAACTAATGAGGAGCACCGCGAGTACCTCCGCAAGATGCACGAGGACCCTCATCAGATTGCCGTTTTGGCCAAGTGGGACGACACCTTCTTTGCCTACTTTGAGTTTTACTGGGCCAAGGTAAGCATTTTCGTCCAACTCTCTTTTACGAGTGCTAACAACAACATCACAGGAGGACCGCCTGGGTGGCTACTACGAAGCCGGCGACTTCGATCGTGGCCGCCACTCCTTAGTCGGCGACGTGCGTTTCCGAGGCCCACACCGCGTGTCGGCATGGTGGAGCAGCTTGATGCATTACTTGTATCTCGATGACCCTCGCACCATGAACGTCGTTGGAGAGCCCATGGAGACCAACTCGACTGTGGTCATGTACGACTTCATCCACGGCTTCGGGCTGGACAAGTTTGTTGACCTCCCACACAAGCGCGGTGCCTTCATGCGCTGCTCGCGCGAGCGCTTCTTCCAGCTGTGCCCGCTTGCAGACAACGAGAAGGTCGTTGGTGGCATGAGACTCGGCTTGGTTCCTAAGCTGTAAGTGCGAAAAGATTGGTAGTTATTCGAGGGTTATGAGTGATGGGATTTGTTTATTAAGCCTTGCGTGGTTGGTTGAAAAGTATAGACTTGTGTTGGTCGAGTCCAAGTCCGCGTGTGTAATCACATGTACATATCTAGATCGTGGGAAAAACAGAAGTGCCGAGGAAATTTCCCGGCCGGTAAACGTCTGCCGTGCAATGAACCAACAGCCAACAACCAACGGTGACGCATGCAAGTCATTAAACCAACAGATCGGATCTAGTATAGGCACCACAGCCATGTGAAAGCCTAAAAGCATCCGTATTCTTATCTCTACCTAAGTACTTTTCCAAGCCCGCTAACTTTCTTCTATCATCATCATTCTAAGGTACCGTATCAAATGTGCACGTCCGCATCAAAAAGCGCAGATGTAAAACGACAAAACATCTACAACTTGGAGGTATTCGCTTGCTTCTTCAGAATCTCGTCGCCCAGCTTGGCCATGTCGATCTTGCGCACCTTGCCACTGCCCGTCAGCGGCACTGTCGCGGGGACGTCGTCCTGGCCCAGCCAAAAGACGTGTGTTGGCGACTTGTGGCCGCCGAGCTTCTTGCGGACCCAGTCACGCAGTTCTTGGTCGTTGGGCTGGTTCTGGGTCTCAGCCAGCTCGACGAAGGCGCCGACGACTTCGCCGTAGTGCTGGTTCTTGAGGCCAACGACGATGGCGCGCGATAGCGAGGGGTGGGCCATGAGGCGCTCCTCGATTTCAAGCGGGTAGATGTTCTCTCCACCTGAGTCACTGGGTCAGATTGGGTCTAAAGAAAGGGCACGAAAGGGAATCATACCTCGGATGATGATGTCCTTGAAGCGGCCAGTGATGCTACAATAGCCGTTCTCGTCAAAGACGGCCTCGTCACCGGTGTGCAGCCACAGGACACCAGAGGCATCTCGGATCATGGCTTCGTTTGTCTTCTCCGAGTTGTTCCAGTATCCAGCCTGGAGCTGGTAGCCACCCATGCACAGCTCGCCTCGTACGCCGACGGGAACGATGTTACCCTCACGGTCGACAATCTTGGCCTTTGCGTGGGGCATCAGGGTGCCGACAGTCGTCAACCGCTTATCAATCGCATCGTCGGTAAAGGCATTGAAGCAGGTTGGGGAGGCCTCGGTCAGGCCGTAACTGCTGGTAAACTCAGTCATTCCGAACTTGTTAACCAAGAGCTCCATAAGGTATCGCGGCACGGGAGCACCGGCAATGATACCAGTGCGGAGGTTGTCGCAGTTGAAACCTTCCGGCCACTTTGCTTGGAATAGGGAGTCGAACATAGCGGGGACGCCATGGACTGCGGTGCAGCGCTCGTCGGAGATTGCCTGGAGAGTTGCGGTGATGTCAAAGACTTCGGCCGGGTACACGATCTTGCCGCCATGGGTGACTACAGCGAGAAGTCCGAGCACGAGACCGAAGCAGTGGAACAGCGGTGGAGGGCAGCACAGGATATCCGCCGGGGTCAACCGCATCCGATCTCCAATGAAGCGTGAGTTGTTCACCAGATTGCTGTGGAATGGTCAGTGTCCTATTTATTCTTATGCTTGTCCCTGATGCTGCCCAGGTTTCCCACTCTACTTACTGGTGAGTGAGCATGGTCGCCTTGGGCAAGCCCGTCGTGCCGCTCGTAAATTGCAAGTTGACAACCTGATGAGGAAGGACCTTGCTCATGGCTCGGTATAGCCTCTGATGGCTCTGTCGGCGGCCTGACTTGATGAGTTCGTCATAGGTTTCGTATTTTCCGGAAGTGTCGTCCCTCAACATGACAACCCTGGGTGCCGTCTTTTTGTTCTCGAGCTCACCGAGCAGCCGCGAGTTGTCGAGTCGACCGATTCGAGGCGTGGTGAAGAAGACCTTGCAGTCGGTGAACTTGAGGCCGTACATGGCCTCAGTGGGTGTGTAGGTGTTGTTCAGGATGACGAGGATGGCTCCGATCTTGGCCACGGCGAAGAAGACGCTCGCGTACTGTTCGCAGTTGCCAGCCATGATGCCGACTCGATCGCCAACGGTAATTCCCATGTCGAGCAGGGCCTGCGACAGCGCCGAACTCTGCTGGTTTAGGTCATTGTATGTCCACCGGGCACCAGTCCACGGAATGACAAGACACTCCTGGTTGCCATGCTGGAAGGTTTGGAGTTCGAGGAGCTCGCCCAGGGTCAAGTCGACGAGCGGAGGGTCGACAGGACCAGAAAGCAACGATAGCTTCTGGGTTGGCTGCGTGGGCTCGGGCTGGATGTGCGAAGGATCGACGGCCATGATGGGCAATGGCGATGGCGACAATGAAACCTCGGAATTGGTCTGACCCTGGAGTTGGAGAACGTCAAGGACTCAAGCACGACTCCGAGAAGTGCGCTTCTTTCTGGGACGGCCGGTCCATATGCAGCTGATGGTCGCCATCGACGCAGACGGCCATGCCCATAAGCGCGCAGCCCGTGTTAACCCGTTTTCTCAGCTTTCGCGGCCAGACCCACTGGCACTGCCGTCCGTTGCGCGTGCCTACTACGTAGTATGCTTGCTGGGACGGGCCCCTGGGGGCGTGGGATGCCATAAGAGGCGCATCGCAACAGCCGAGGAGGTTTGGGAGGGTAGAAAATCTGCACTGCGCGGGTGCGGCAATTACTTCCAGGGATTCTTCGGTGCGGTGACCCTGTCTCCATCGCCATTCCGGACTAATTACTATGTACCATTCGCCTGGTCCGTCCTGCGTCTGCAGTTCCTGGGATGTTTTCTGGACCCCCCTCGCGTTCCCCTCCATTCGTCATGGATCTCATCCCGCCTTGGTCTTCGCCGGCCTCCGAGCACCCCCCTGGTAAGGACGCCGGCCCTGGAGCTTCTGGAGACGGAGGTTTTTAGCGCTGCTTTCCCTCCTCTAGTGGCGAAAAAAAAGTTATAGGGCATCTAATCTGATGATCTGATAAGATGAGCGGCCCACAACGTGCACGTTCCATCTCCTGCCTCTAAAGGCACGCCCCGGGCCGACGTCGGCTTGTTGAAAATTTTTATCAGATCAACTAGTTTAGAGGAGCACCGCTCTTCCAACTCCATTTCTTACGTACACGATTGGAGTCGCTCCAGAATCACCTCAACAGGGGCGTGCAACACCACCCTCCCGTTTCTTTGGTGTCTACATGTACCTCGCAGGTTTCCCGTACCTTTCGCGTCCTCCAGCCTCCTGCTCTGCAGCTCGCTGGTAGAGTCTCGAGCTGCACTCGCACGGCAGGGATGGCTCAGGGCAACTGGAGTTCGGGAGCAGGATCACCACATCATCTTCTCCTGGGTGGGTAGTATTGTCTAATGCAAGTTCACTCGATGACCCTACACAAAAAATCACAAGACGGATGATGGTGGTTATGGGGGGATGCTTTTTGGCACTGGATGTAAGTATCCATTGACTCTTTTCTCCCACACACCCTGTCTGGAACTGACCGTGATGCAGTCATACTGGACCTTTTGGTGTTGAACCTAGGCATCTTGGACGGGAAAATGCCCCAAATAACTATGATACCTGCTAATTCGGCTGTTGAAGGCGAGGCGCTAGAAACAGGCCCAGCCAGCCCAAAGTCGACGGTCTGGTCAACTGGTCAACGCATGGCGCCCCAAATCTAGCACAAAATGCTACTTTGGGAATTCAATTCTTGCCCCAAATCCACTTCCCCGGCAATATGTGGGTCAGGACTCGCTCCGATGCCTTGTCTTCGGGCTCGGGCTTCACGGCACAGACCGGGCGTTCCTAGCGGTACATGAGTAAAATGGTGTTGGTGGGCGTCGGCATCGGGTGCGTGGGATGTGTTCGCTAGAGTGCGTCTCGTTGTGTCTCACCTGGCTCCCTGTGTCTCCAAAGTGCGCGCAATAAAGCTTTTCTCGGACGCCTTGCGAGAGACCTTGTCAAATATGGATAGAGATGCATTGCAATGGGCGGGACTCTATATTAGCGTTGCTCCCGTGGCAAGACCCTTGTGAGCGGAGGGTGGGGGTTTGGACTAAAGCAGAAGTCGTGTGTTCATCCATTATGTATAGACTCGGCCACTCGGAAGCCGGGGCGAAGACGGTACAGGAACCACGGCAGAAGTTTTAACGTTAGGACCCCGCAAACCTGCTTCTGCATTCCGATGTCTCATCACTTCATACTCTTCGTCATGTGCCTTGCTGGCCAGTCATGGCTTAGAACCCGTCTCTTGGGATCCCCCACGTGGTGTAGATGAAATATTGACGAGATCCATTGTAACACTGCGTTTACCACCCACTCTTGACCTCCGACCTGAATGGATACAGGTCTCCCTTGCCCTTTGCGGCTTAGGTATCTTGGTTCTGGTCTATAATGAGGGGCTCCATATACCACTCGATGACCCCATTTTCAACGTGGATTTGCCACGGCAAGATATCAAGTCCCTCCTTACCTGGTAGGCTGCAGCGACAAGGGTGGTTATCCTGATCATGGTCAATAAATGAGACCATTCCTTGCTGGCTCAGAATCACCAAAGGGGAGTTGATATAGCATAGCTCTTACAATCCCTGCTTAGGGACATGGCACTGATGCTGCTGTCACAAGGTTGTTCGTCAAGATTTGTCCCATGATAGTCAACGCCTTGGTCAACTAAAACTTTCTTCTCGTCGATCAAAATCGCCACCTCGCTCCGGTTTTCTGGCCGTGAATGTCTTATATCTTTTCGTGTGTATTTTTTGCATTGAATTTCATCAACATTCAATTACCCGACCAATCTACGTCACCTACCGAAAACTACGATGCACAATACTGACGGAAACGGATGTGGTGGTACGATATGGTTGCAGAGGTCTCCCGTGGCCCACCAGACGCCGTTGTTTGTCGTCGTGGGACAGAAACTCTAACTACGAAACACTTGACGAACTATCTACGCGTCTAGCACGGTACCTCTAGTTTCGTAATTTAGACATTTGCACGCCGTAGCGCGATGCTCTGAGAAGTCCATGTGAGCCATTGCGACTATACTCGATGTTATCAAGCTTGCTGCTACTTTCTTCATGACAGACCTGAGACCGCTGTTGACCAGAGACAAGTTTGGTAGAGCGTAGTCAATGGCGGCCAGGTCATTGCCTTGTCGTGAGACTTCTCTGAGACGACTCCGGAGCCGTTGTCTGGCCTTTTGCCTGAAGTCCCTGCCTCGTACCCCATATAAGTCGGACACCCAGAAGCGGGCCACCCCCGGAAACAGGCCAAGCTTTGAGTCTAGCGTGTTGAGCTTGCTGAGATCGAGAACTCATCTTTGGCGAGATCCTGACGGGCCGGGATACCCCTATCATGGTGAGCATGAAGACTAAGGACCTATAAGTATCGCGGTTCATGTGCGCGTACAGGTCAACCACAAAATGTCTGTCTCTGAGTGGCTCCAAGATGTCTAAGAGGGAACCGTTTCTCAGAACGCCAACAATCAGAACGGTAAAACCCCACGAGTTTGTGGTAGCTGCTTGTCAGTAGTGAGGCTGTTGCCAAAAGTTTAGTTAGGGAGGGAGCTGCTGCTTG
Source organism: Ilyonectria destructans (assembly GCA_020740775.1). NCBI lineage: Eukaryota > Fungi > Ascomycota > Sordariomycetes > Hypocreales > Nectriaceae > Ilyonectria > Ilyonectria destructans. Next base: position 842,058 of record JAHEWK010000014.1, read on the forward strand.
TTGGTTATCTTAGTATATGTTTGACGATACTAATTCAGATCAAATGTGCATATAGATTGTACGCTCTAGAGTTGCCTGGGGATAGCTGTTCTTTTGAAGTTGCTATCTGACTGTTAAGCTTGCAGATCGCTAGGAGCTAGCTGCTCCCTGGCATTTATGTCGCGGGTGACTAGAATCTGTAATGTAAGATTATCGACCAGAGCCTAGCCAACTATACCCAACACTTACACTCACACAACTGCCGATGCCGCTGTCGATACCGCTGTCGATGCCGCTGCCGTCGCTGTTGCTGGGTCCAAGAAGACGGCCCAGGCCAACGCCGCCGTGTATGTGTTCGCATTGTCATCTGGAAGATAATTGCTGACTAGTTGCAGTATTAGCCCACTTGATGCCCCCTGTCGCAGATGCCTCGCGACCGTTTGCGCCGGCCCCGACAAGAACGGGTCCTGGTACCCTGTCGTGGTCGTGTGCGGGTTGGGTTCTTGAATGTCTTTGTCTGCCCCGCGAGGTCGCTTGCGACTAACAAGTGTAGCTGCCTCTGAGAAATGCACCCGTTGTGCCACATACAACAAGGCCTACGAGGCCACGCTTCTTGCTGATAATTAAGGTATCAATCATCTCGATAAAGCTGTTTAGGAGATACTATTTCATAACTCTTAATTCTAGTATCTATCCCCTAACAATCATCTTTATAAGATTAATTAATCAAGGTAGGCTTGATGTTCAAGAATATAGGTATACTCTCACTGCGCGTGCCAGGTACATTAGTTTGCCTGAGGTTAGCTTAAGCGGCTTGTACCTGTCTGCGAATAGCAGTACTCATGGGAAATTGATGAATAAATCGATGAAAATTAACATAACATCATAGCTTCATTCAATCCAATAACCCATGGATGTGTTATGTGGTAGCTGCTTGTCAGTAGCAAAGCCGTCCGTGTCATCGAGACCTGTGAGCTCCGAACTGGTCTCTCCCTCCCCCCCAGAAAGGCCAGTGACGAACGATCCAGCGAGAATATGCCTGCTATCCTTTTGTCCCCGCTGACGAAAGCAAGGGCAAGGCAGTGCAGGAGGCGCTTAGTTTCAACAAGTACGCTCAGATGCTGATGTGCTCCATCGACCCCAAGGGCACCCTTGTTATAGCCACTGTCAACTCCAACATCATCACAAAACTCTCGAGGTAGCAAGTTCTCGGCCAGTTTAAGAAAGCCGCTCAGGAGTTGACTGAGCAGGCGCAGTCCTTTCTGGGTAAGTCAGGGTCCCTTACCAAGGATGATCTAAGCGGCCTCCGAAAGGTGACGATCACTTCAGCCGAGAAGAGTGTCATTACGGGGTACACCGAGGGTCAGCCTGCTTAAATACTTGGCTGGCACAACTCAAATCGCATTGCTTTCCAAAGGGTGCTGTTGACGAGCTTGTCGTTCGAAGCAACGCTAAGCTGGGATATCCCGTTATCGAGACTCGTACCTGGCTCAACACCCTTCACGGCGAGGAGTCGCCGCCCATCGGAGAAAAGCTCTATAAGGCTGGAAAATTGGCCAAGTTCAATTGCGATAGTTGCCTTATTTCCGGAGACCTGGCCACCAAAACCGATGCACTGACCCTGAACCGCCCCGTGGTGAAGATGTCGACTACCTCGCGGAAGCAGGGGAAGCTTCTCAGCCTGTAGGGCCGTATTTTCCATACCCTTAAGGAGGATGTTGGCCTTCAAGAGAGGACAGTACCTAATCTGCTGTGTCACTTGTAGGACCCGCACATTGCCAGCTCAACGAGTGAGGGTATTGGGCTGAGGGAACTGGGGCAGAAGTGCACCGACTAGCCAGCGATGGTGGATTGGTTCGACAGTGTGGTGCACCATGACCAGGGCTTGCTAGAGAACTTGGCTGGTGTCTAGTCATTCCTACAGCGTGGCTCGGCGAGACTGAGTAATTTGCCGGCGTGCTAATAGGTACTTTATCTTGCTCTTAGTTTATGATTTGAGTCATCAACAAGAAAATCACAGCCTGTTTTGCTATTATTGGTTTACTGTCTTGGATGTCTTGAAAGCACCACCAGCCACCTAGTCTTCTGGTAATCTCTCTCCGCCTATTATTCCACATACCGGCCAGGAGTGCGACTTGAACTTCTTACTGCAGCATGCAGCCCTCAGCCTCCGTGTTTGTTTTGCCAGCAAAACAGGGCGTGTTTACGTGGCCGCGCTTGGCACCAGGCCACCTATCACGAAGCGTGCTTTGCTCAGCTTACTGCAGCCACCATAACCAGGGTTTTGTATCCCGCCCTTTTCTGAAGAGCCTGTCTGATAAAGCGGCGACGGGGTTTGAGAGTGCACTCATAAGCCTAGCGGTCTCCCTTCGTTCCCTTGGGCCTGTTGTACACCAAAACTCTCGACCCAGACGCCATCACCATCCACTCGCAGGGATCAACTTCCATCGCCGCTTCAACTTAACGCCTACCGCCACCATGTCGGACTACCTCAACCCTTACGTGGACAACACGTTCATGGCTGGCCTCGAGACCAATGAGGGGCTGTTCGACCTCAGCTTCTGGGATGACCCTACCTTCATTGACCAACCATTCGACTTTAACGACTTGGGCTCCCCAGGGATACCCTACAATTCGTGAGTTTTTTTTTTTATCACTTGCTAACAAAAAGGGCGGAAATAAGAAACCGACACAAGTGTGCTACCCCGCGTTGTGACTCGTCAGTCATGTCGCCTCACTTTCACGACGGGTTTCAGAATGTTCCCCCATCGGGTGGAGTGGGCTCTGGATCTGATCCAGAGGCTGCACCATCATTGACCCCCCAGCCCTCAGCTGCCACTTCCCATTCTACGCCCGCTTCAATACCGGAGCATGCAGCTGTCATAACCGAAGCCGGCTATGTGTGCATCGAATGTGGATCGGCCAGGAAGATGAAGTCCGACCTTGATGTTCATGGGACACATCAAGGACACAGTCCCTTTGCTTGCACCTGTGGCCGCAGGTTTTCCAGGTCAGATGTCCTTGCTCGACACCTCAAGACAAAGAACAATACACAACCTCAGCATCCTTGTCCCTATTGCAAGAGGCACCGCGGCAGATCGGCCTTCCGTCGACGAGATCATCTCAAGCAGCACATCGTGGAATACCACAAGTTTGACAACGAAGAAACGATCCCTTGCATAAAATCTTCAAAGGTTGAATGGTCTCCATTCATTGGGGTTTGTGCTGAACCGACTTGTCCGGACTACCGGGACATATCATTCTACTGCCTGAGTGACTCCGAACAAAAGAAGACAAGACCGTTCCTCAAGTATTCCGAGTACAGCAAACATAGGAAAGACGTTCACAGCATTACACCATTCCCATGCACGGCATCTGGCTGTGGCCGGGTCGGTGCTAAAGGCTACCTCCGAGAGAAGGATCTTACCAACCATCACCGATCGATGCATCCCGATAGGCAACCGTATCTCCCTAAGGGTGGAGACAGTCAACAACTGCAATGCCCATACCCGGGTTGCGCCGATACACCCCCTCCTTATCTTATGCATTTCCATGGTAGGACTCATCTCTCTGAAGAGTAGAAGGCGGGCTTTTGTGCTGCAATTGTCAGGACTGGGTGAAAGGGAAAGTGCCTATAACAAGAACGAGCAACATGTCGCGCAGAAGTTACCCAAGGCGAATGTCATTTCCCTCCATGGCCATCAACTCATTCGTCCGGGTTTTAAGCTGATGTTTGGAAGCCCTACATTAGTCTTAACTGTTTACTAAACCTCTCCTGTCACTCTTTATCGACGATTTTGTTTTGGAACGATATTTGTTCCTCATGATAAGTTTGTTTGTTAGATAGCTGCTTGCCAGTTCAAATCCACCATCTACTCTGATGTAAGAAAAGTCCATGACCTCTTGGTATTTGGTGTGATTGGTATACTTGAGCAATTGTAATCAAAGGACAACATGGAAACTCCATAATTCAATCACTTTCAATCCCCTGTATAGAAACGCACACCCAATTCAGGTCTTCAATGACATGCTATACCGAATTATCATTCGCGCCGCTACAGATAACGGGCTAGAGCAATTCAACTCTAGGCCCGGCTATGTAATCCAGGTGATGGGGTATATACAACGCCAAGAACAAACACCACCTTCTTCATAGAGATGGATGTCGGGCACAGAGATAAGTAAAGAAAACCACGCTACCACATGCGCCCCCCCGATGTGCCGTAAAACCCGAATGCCTTGCGCCTTGCGTCATGGTCAAAGGTATACTTGGTAGCCTGCCCATCCAATCGTAATCGTGAAAATTGTCATTGTATCATGGCCCATTATTCAGTCCTACTTGGACTTCTCTGCTGCTGGAACGTCTTGGGCCCCATAGTTCGCAATACCGAGTGCCTTATGAAGGCTGCGTCGAAAGATCTTGGCGGGAGCCGACTCTTCATCTTTATCGCGCCCGAGCAATCCAAAGCTCATACGGCGGGCGACGTTGCCAGAATTCTCCTGCGGCGGCGGAGTTGGCTTCTTCTTCTTCTTGCGGACCACGGGAGCAGGAACTGCGACAGTAGCACGAGGAGGCCATTCGCCGTCTCGCTTCCAGCCGGTGACACATGCACGGAGCATGTCAGAGAGGTTGATGGGACATGAGGGCTGTAGATTATGGATGATGACTTTGTCGTAGAGACTGAGATAGACAGAGGGTGTGATGGATGCGCGAAGCGGGTTGTTGGGGGGTAGGAGGGGTGGCGCAATTGGGATGAGCGTTTCAACTGGGTAGTTCTGGCTCGATGGAGGCGTTGGCGGGCTTGTATCCTTGGACTGCTGCTTCTGCAGCTCCTTTTCGTCGCCCTTTGCCAGGGAGGAGGCGTCAGAGCCATCGCTGCCGCCCGGTGGGTGAGTGGAGGAGACTGTGGAGCTCGGCGGCGAGCTAGACATCGAGCGACGGAAGAAGAAGCGGCGTGGGGAGCGTGGAGAAACCGGAGGGGGAGAGACAGGCTTGGTGCGGATGCGAACCGTGCGAGCGCCTGTCCATGCCTTGCGCCTGGCTTCGAAGCAGGCCAAACCTTCATTCCATTCCACCTCCTTTCGCACGGCTCTCCGGCGTTTGGCTTGCTTGGCCAAAATGGCGGCTTGCACTGTTGGCCCAACAGTGCCTGGGCTATCGAAGCGAAAAGGTGAACGGGAGGGAAGAGGTTCGTCGTCGGAGAGGTCCGAGGTCCACTCTGTGCGGGGGCGGTAGTTTACTGGATCTTCAGAGACGGTGCTGTAAATGGATTCCGCGTCGCTCTCATCTGCAGAGTTGGCGTCGTCATCGTCGTCAACTTGGTAGCCGGTGTCATCCTTCGTTTCATCCTGAACGGGTTTGCTAGGCTGGATGGTATCGAGGATACTTGTTTGGCCTGTGGGTGTAGTAATTGTGTCGTCGGGGATGTTATTGTCTGGGGTTGGCTTTGCGACCCGGGATGGCCATTGAAAGTCCCAATCGTTCTTGACCTTGGTCTCCAGATATCGCTTAACAGCCTCCTTCTGCTTGGTCTTGTCCTTGCTCAACAGATCGGCATGCTCTTCACCGACCCAATCCGGAGTTACAACGGACAATGGCGTAGAAAGTTGGATGGACTGGTGACGAAGCTTTGCGATAGGAGATCGCGGGCTCCTATAAATGTCGGAGAAGATCATGGCGGGTTGGGTTGGGGCTTTTAAAGCCCGTGAGGTGAGGCCAAGGTAAGATGTTGGCTTAGGAATTGGAATAGGAGCGGTGGGGGCAGTCGTTGAGCGAGAATGCGGGGGGGCGGCCTGGAGAAGGGGATGCACGGTTGGTGGTGGTATGATGTCGGGATTGGATGTCGCCTGGGGTAGTACTTCGTTACTCGTTAGTGGTGATGATATGATTGAGATGTACGACGTATAGACAAGTATTGGTGGTAAAACGAGCAGAACGCTGTTGGTGTTGCGAGAGCAGGGCAAGAGTCTCGGGTGGTGTCTGTGGTACGAGGGAAGGTATATATGTGGTGGTGGGTAAATGGACGGTGCAGAAGGAGGTGGTGGTGTTGTTCTTGAGGTGGAGGTGGCGTTGAGAGAGGCAGCTCCGAGTGTGGTGTGTCTGGCAGTGTCTCGTGTATGGTTGCACGCGCGATGTGACGTCGAGCATGTAAAGCGACGTCGGAGGGGCGCGGGAAGAGAACGGGCAATGGGCTGGGGTAAGGCTGGGCGGGCAGATAAAAGCAAGGCACAAGGCCAGCAGATGCAAGCAAGGCCAGAATTGGGAGAAGGCGGAGGGAGGAGAGACAAAATAGTAGGGGAAGAGATGGGATTGGGCTCACTCAAGACATGATCGGCGGCGCCGTGGCCGAGTCTAAGTGCAATTGCGAGAGACAAGACAGGAAAGAGGCGGGATAGAATTGAGACAATATCGAGACCAGCACAGCTAAGACAAGGCAAGACAAGGCAAGACAGGGCCCTAGCTGGGGTAATGTTCCCCTTTGAATGCCTGCCTGTGTCTGTGTCTCTCTGTACGTGTACGTGGGTGCGTGTGTAGCCCCGTTCCAATGGTGATCCAATCCAATCCACCCGAGGTACGAGGTGGGAGGGGACGACAGATGCAGATGGACGGCTTCGTGGTAGATGGGGAGGGGGAAAGGAAAAGGAGAAGGACGGGAAGAGAGAAAAGGAAGCAAGGAGGCGAAAGTATGATCAATGAAGGCCAAAGGCTGAGAAAGGACTAACAAAAGAAACCTACGTACCAGATAGAGGCCCGAACTCAGTCGTCTCCATCTGCTGGTCGCGGCCACGGACGGATCCGACGACAGATGGAGAGTCGGGGGACATGGGCGGCGACGGCGGCGGCGGCGGCGACAACGACATGGTGGTGGACTGTGGACTGTGGACTGGTGGTGACTCTGGCGACGACGAGGAGTCACTTGAGGAGCAGCAAGCGCCAATGTACAGGGTACTCGGGGGCCGCGAGCAAAACCTGCAAAACCTGGGAAACCTGGGAAACGGGCTAGGATCGGACGGGCCTGGGCCTGGCTGGCCTGGTCTGAGCGAGCTGCTGTGTTGCTGGCCTGGCCTGGCGCGAGACGAGATGGCAAGGAGCGAGATGTGCGAGGAGGCGGGAGGCGGGAAGCGGAATGATGATTCTCGCTGGTTGCATGTGCTGTTGTGCTGTGCGCGCACGGAACAAATTTTAGCTCAGGGAGGGGAACGTTCAAGCACGCCAAGCCAAAGGCCCCAGGCAGGGTCAAGCAAGCGACTCGACTCAAGCCTTGCCCAGGTCACTAGTACTCCAGTCTCAGACCTCTGGCCGGCTCCACATCCGCATCTATCCTTCGCCTTCACCTTGCCTTGCGCGGACGGGCCGGTGGAGAGGAGGCATTCAGCCAGTGCCAGCCAGGGCGGTGAGGCGCATCAGTTCTGCCGGGCATAATGCCATGCACACTTCTAGATCCGGCACGCGCCAGCTGCCTCCCAACCGTCTAGCATCGGATGGCCGACATTCCATGTCTTGATCCGGCCCAACAGTCGAGAGACATCGCTTGCGGCACGGCATCGGTGCGACGAGTACACGGTACTTTCCATCCTCCATCCAATAGGCAGTATTCGCAAACTCCCTACCGTTACAAACGTACTAGGCATGTCGGGTAGTACAGACTACTGGTCCTGGGGTGGAGCCGGAGAGGGGAACGAGGCAGTCGTGTGACTGTACCGCACCGGACAGCGCCACTTCCTGATCGCCAGCAGCGAAACAGCGACTCACATCGCACACACACGACGACAAAGTCAGAAGAGTCAAGAGATCAGAAAAAGCGCTGGGTTGGGTGCGCACCAGCCACCAAGAAGGCCGCCAGAGATCCAACCGCCCAGGGTGTAAAAGCCGGGGCGCCCAATTGGCCATCCTCATTGGCCGCTGACGAGTCAGCCGCCAGGCTTATTCCCCCAGGCTGGTGGGCCCCAGGTGGTCCCTAGCAGCTCCCAGCAGCTCCCCCGAGAGGTCCACCACCCATTCCGCTCCCTACAGGCCCTAGAACAGCGTCTCGCTGTGCGGAGCAATCCTCGAGGATCCTCCACCTCTGCTGCGCGGGCGCGAAAACTCACCCGACGCTTCGACCGGAACAGAAACGAATTGCATTGAATGCACCCCATCTGCACCTACAGGGCCAGGGCTAAGAGAAACCCCTAATGTACTTGCTACAGTCTTAGTTGCAGCAAGCTGTCGCTTCTCCCTCCCCTGCTCTTCGCCTGTCTCTTCGGCTTTTGCAGCTCTATTGGTGTTGGACTCTGTCAGTCCTGTAAGTCGCAGTCGACCGCTGCTCGGTGGTCGCATTGTTGGTCGGATAGGTCACATGGAGAATCAGATGTCATTCATCCGTCACTCGTCACCCATCACCCATCATCTGTGTCTTCTCCATCTCCATACCCCATAGCCTAGTTTCCCGGATTACTCTAAACGAAAAACAGCCCACTAGACGGTTACACGCTCACTATTCACACGGATGGGAAAACTGGTTAGAGAGTTCCTCTCGTTGACGCTCTGGAAATAGGTGATGAAGACCCAAATGCGTTCACCGTTCAGATGGCTTCCCCAAGGACCTTGGACCACTTCAACAAGGTCCCCCCTTCCCCAGAACCTGACTCTATCTTGGCCCAGGTTCCCCCGGTCATTTTTCTTTGCCATGTCTCCATTACCAAGTCTCTTATCCCGGGTCTGGATTTGTCTGGCCTCCAATCTGCAGTCTCGATCATGTAAATACCTGACAAAGAAACGGCGATCATCCACCGGACACCATGCACCACCACCAGAAACCCACCCAACCACACCCGCAAGCACCATGTGCTGCCCACCCCGGCCGGCTCCCCCCAACTCGCCAGTTGCTCATTAACGTGGTAAATATGTGACACAGGACACAGATAGATGGTATGCTGCCCTGTAAGTGATTCCATGCTGTACTCTGTACCTTGACCCCAGACAACGCATCGCACTGTCCTGTTGCCTCAACTGGCAGGGGTTAATAACCTCGGATTAGCAACCACCGCGACGTCACAGCTCGGCTCGATGACCACGCCTGACCCCAAACCTGTCACCTCGGGAATCCGACCCGCTCCCGAACCGGCTTCTTGCTCATGCGATGCGGTGAGGCGGGGAAAGAGACGAGAGGAGGAAGACAGCCATCATGATGCTATCACGTGTCATGGCAACTGACCTGTCCGCCTCACCTTTTCGCCACGCCATTCCACTTCACGCCACCCCGGCCCGCGGACGGCGCCGCTCCCCTTCTGCAGCTTGCAAACTGACCGCACCTGCGCTGCTGCACTGCACTGCAGGTCTTTGGCTGCATCGGTGCATCGGTGCAGCGCTCTAGACGCCCTGGCTGCTGCGAGTGTGAGTGTGTGTGTAACTTTTCGGGCACGAGTGCAATCACCACCAGCGGCGCTTCAAAGGGCAACACATCGGCTATCGCGGCACCGAGTCTGCCACTCCTTGGGGGCAGAACAGTCGCCGGCACTGAGCCAGGATCTAAGTGTCTGTAGCCTGTAGATACCTCCAAGAATCTGTCCACCATTATCGCCTATCCAGATTCACGAGATAGATAGATAGAGGCTACCCCGGAGTTGATTGGATTACCCCATCACGTTACGGGAGAGCGTGAAGTCCACCGTCCCTTGTGCAATCTCAGACGCCGGTGGAGAAGGGATGCCGCCCCATCGCCAACCCCTTTTGCACGCCATCTGCTTGGATTTCGAGACAGGCCATCTGGAGCCTGCGCATCATCCCAGTTGCGTTTCGGGATCGCACTACACGACAGCGCATTTCCGCACTTGCTTAGCCGAACACTTTGTCCCACGCTGACAACCCGCTGAATTGAGGGCCCAGCCTTGGCGATGGAGGCAGGCTTTAGATGGGGAGGGGATGGGCGCCCACACTGGCCAGCGGCTGTGGTATCCACAGCGGTATCCGCAGTTGGGGATCCGTCACGACTGCGGGGCATGCAGCAACCCAGCGCGCATCGGTGCAAGGGTCCGAGCGGAAGCTCCAGTGGGAAGCTCCAGTGGGAAGCTCCAGTGGGCTCGGCTCCCTCATGCAATTCCCCGCCATCGCCCATCGAACCTTCCCGTCCATGCAGCCTGGCGATGCGGCAACATTGGCAGGGGCGTCCATTCTTGTCGCTCTTACCATTGAACGCCGCGCAGTCATTGCGGTACTTGCTAAGGTGCTTCCTTCCATCTTTGGCTCCTGCCAAGCGCTTGACATCTGTCACTTGTGTGGAACATTGTGACCTTGGCTAGGTAGGTATGCCAGTCCCAGCTACAACTGCTTCTCAGCTTCACCTTCCCCTCGTTGTCAATGGATCATATTAGGCCATGGCCTCCGGTACTCATCAAGGCACAAGCACAAACACAAGCACATTTGCAATCACAGTTGGAGACCTCTTAAGTGAAACAAAGCAATGTGTTGATTATTCTCATTTGCACCTTTCCCCTTCCCTCGTGTTTTTGTTCCGTATGAAAAGATCAAAGCCAATTGTATCTGTGTGAACCTTGTGCGCCACAGGCTTCATCTCGTCTTCAAATGCTTCTATCCACCACAAAACCTCTGAAAACCAAAGTCTCAATTCCTAAACCCCGTGTGCAAAATTCAATACCACAAAACCATGTCCGTTGTTGTTTCAAGTTATCGCATGTCCTGTCACATGCCGACCCGGACTGCGTTGTTGGTCAGAGTCATGCATCTCTCGCGTATGAATCCTCCATCTCCAACTCAAGTAGACGGAAATAGTCGGCCTCGTGGGCAGGCACTTGGTTGGCTCCAGGCTGGTTGCTCTGAGCACCTTGGCCGTCATCCGTTTCCCGCATCGCAGGTGTGGGTAGCATCTGAGGCTCAACATCGGCCTGCTGCTCCTCAGCACGCTCCTTCTTCTTGCGAGCTCGCTTCTCGGCTTTGCGAATCATTTCATTCCACTCGGGCCTGTCAGTGGCATTGATGTTGAAGTTTCTGCGGCTCATCGCGTCGTACTCCTTCTTGGCATTGGCACGGCAGTTCTCATCGAACAGGAGGTGGCTCTGGTCACTGAAGTCCCCAACAGCCACGATTGCTTGAATGGCGGTGTAAGGGCAATTGTGTTGAGGGCTGATGAAGGCATAGATGGTGCTCAAGGGCAGACTGTTGTCGAGACGGGTGAGTTCGTTAATGCGGTCCTGGTTAGGATCTTGCTTCTGCTGAGCATGGTCGGCCTCATCAGGTTCCTCTCCAAAGAGAGACGCCATGTCATCATTGTCCTGAGAAGTAGGAGTCTGGGGAATGTTGGGATCGTCCTGCTCGATCTGCTGCTGAGACGGAGAAGCAGTCAGGTCAACGGTGTTCGTGGCAGGCTAGGCCTCGACATCGGTGACATCCTGGGGCGAGGTCGATGGGGTTCCATTCTGAAGTCCCATTTGAGGGAGAGTGGCAGCGGAAGCCGACCGACCAACAATCGCCTGGGCCATGGGGGTGGTCTCGTCCAAGTCAAGCTGAGGGATGGGGAAAGCCAAGCCATTGTTGGAATAGAAGATGTTTCCAGTGTTGGCCGCCATGACAGATTGATGGTCCATGTTGGAAACTTGGGTCTGCGGGAGGAGGCCCGACTCTGGGGGAGTCAACATCTGGCTCATGTCATTGTCAACCTGTGCGGAAGGCTGAGGAAGAGTGGTTCGCTTGGCAGGACGAGTGTCAGCCTCGTCGGAGATGGTCTTGCGCTTGGGTGCAGAAGGCACCGAGTTCTGGGCCATGTTGTTGATGTTGTCAAACGCGTCGTTGATGTTGTTGTGATGAGTCGCAGCCTTGGACTTGGGCTGGACGTTTTCCTTTGTGGTCTTGGGGGCATTCTTGAGGGCGGTGGCAGTGGCAGCTGCGGACACCTGGCCGTCGCCAACAGACTTCTTGGTCTTTCTGGCCTTCTTGGGAGCTGGGGCTGGTGTCGTCTCATCATCGTCAGCAGCACGCTTACCCTTGGTATCGGTGGTCTTGGGAAGAGTGCCATCTTCACCAAAAGTGTTCTTCTTGTTGGATTTAGCAGTCTCGAACAGGGGAGCTTGCTCCTTGGTCAGAGAGGCGATGATGGAGCGCGCGATGGTGGTGGGCTCCCTCTCGGGATCAAAGTTGGCGTGAAGCTGAAGGGTGGTGCCAACCTTTGATGCGAAGTCGTCGGTAGTCATGCCAGCAGGAAGCTGCATCTTGCAGTCGAAGAGGGATCCATGCTCCTCAAGGTCACCAAGCATGGAAGTGAGGATCGCGCCTTGGGCCATGTTGAAACCTTTGAGAAAGGCTCGGCGGAGACCTTCCTCCCAGACCTGATTGACAGTCTCCGGCTTCTAGCCGTCGATGGTCGCAGGGGACTTGCGGGGTGTGGTGTTGTTCTTCTGGTCAGCATCGGCCTCGGTGAATTCAGACGACTTGCCATCCGAAGTGTTGTTGGTAAGTATCGGAGCAGAGACGCTGAGAGCCAAGTCTTCCTGCTCCTGGTCATCAACGTTCACCTGAGTGTTGTTCGCGAAGGAGGAGCCAGATCGACCGGCCTGGATGAAGGTGTCAGCTTGCTCAACTTGGGGAGGTTGCTGAGGTGGCTGTGGCTGAACACTTTGAGCCCGAGTCTTGGGGACAACCAGATGAGCGAGCTCAGGCTGCTGGGATCGCCGGATAGTCTCAGGAGTGACAACAGGTTGGAATGTGATAGTGCTGGCAGTGGGCTGAGGAGTGCGACCAGGCATCTGAGCTTGCTGAACATGCTGAGGACCTGAGACAGGCTGGTAAGCGCGAGGAAGCTGGGGAGTGCGAGTTTGCTGGTGAGCTGGAGCAGCACGGTGAGTCTGCTGCTGGACAGCCTGAGCAGGAGCATGCATCTGAGCTTGCTGAGGAACCTGGCGCTGAGTTTGGCGAGGGGTCTGGGCAGCAGCTTGAAGAGCAGTCTGTGGGGTGGCTGCAATCTGTGCTCCCTGGCCAGCTTGTTGAGTCTCAGCCCCGACGCCGTTGGTAGGATCTATGGAGAGTATTAGCTTTGGAAGCGAGCAACGAAGGGTATTGAAGGAAGCCTTGCCATCTCCAGGGCTATCATCATCTTGCCAGACGCCCACATATTGGAAGTCAGAGGACCCGGATCTGTATGGCTTGACATTATTGATAACGGTGAAGCCAGAGGTAGTAGGCACTGTGGTGGAGGACACAGTGTTGGGGGACGCAGTGTTGGAGGGCGCAGTGGCCGAAAACGCAGTGCCGGAGGATACAGTGGCCGAAGAGGCATTGGCCGAAGACGCAGTGTTGGAGGACGCAGTGGCCGAAGAGGCGTTGGCCGAAGACGTATTGCTGCGACGACGGCAAACTTTCAGAGGCTTCTGGACGGCCGGGGTTTGGAGGGGCGCTGTCTGGTTAGGAGGACGACGGGATGGCATCTGAGTACCGGTGAGGTTGTTAGGGGCCACACTAGCAGAGAACTGGTTGTGGGTGTAGCCATTGGTAGGGAGAGGCATGTTCATGCCCATGCTCAGATGGGGAGAGGCATACTGCTGCATAGCCTGATATTGCTGCACAGCTTGATACTGCTGCATGGCTTGATGCTGCTGCATAGCCTGATGATGCTGCATAGCCTGATGGTGTTGCAGAGTCTGATACTGCTGCAGAGAAGGGTACTGCTGCGCCTGATGGCCACGGCCATGACGGTGAACACCCAGCTGGGCAGCTTGGTTTCGGGCCGTCTGCTGGTTTCGAATGGGAGCAGTGACAGGGGGCTGAGCAGGAGAAGCAGTGTTCTGCTGGATCTGCTGGTGATGAGTCTGTGTACGAGTAGAAGGAACGGGAGTAGTGTTCACCTGCTGGACCTGGCGAGAAAACTGAGGCTGCTGGACCTGACGAGTAGCCTGGACTGGCTGAACCTGATGAGAAGGCTGGACTTGCTGAGCCTGACGAGGAGTCGGGACAGGAGCAGTAGAGGTCATATTCGCCTGCTGCTGAACTTGCTGGACCTGGCGAGGAGCCTGGACAGGAGAAACAGTGGCCGAATTGTTCACCTGCTGTTGGACCTGGCGAGGAGCCTGGAACTGCTGAACCTGACGAGTAGCCTGAACTTGCTGGACCTGAGTAGGAGCCTGAACAGGAGAAACAGTGGCAGTCACATTCACCTGCTGCTGAACCTGCTGGGCCTGAACAGGAGCCTGAACAGGAGACGCAGTGGTAGTCGTGTTCACCTGCTGTTGGACCTGCTGAGGAACCTGGACCTGCTGAGGAGCCTGGACCTGCTGAGGAGCCTGGACCTGCTGGAACTGGTCACCAGGCTGGTACAGCTGGTTCTGAGCTGAAACTGAAGCCAAGGCCGGAGTAGCAACTTGAACGGCAGCGGGCGACTCCATGGCCATGGTGGCAGCCTGAAGCTGTTGAAGCTGCTCCTCAATGAACTGAGATTCAATGTTCTAGGAAATTGTCAGTTTCTCGTCAGATTGCGAAGTCGCAATTTGGGAAATACTCACTTGAACAGGGGCAATCTGCTGCTGCTGGTTGTCCAAGACCTGATCGTTGGAGGAGTGATCAGAAGTGTCCTTGGAATTGTCAGTTTCTCGATATATTGTGAAGCCACAAATTGGGAAGTACTCACTTCAACGGGAGCAATCTCCTGCTGCTGGTTGTCAACAATCTGACGGTTGGGGGAGTGATCAGGAGTGCCCTTGACATTTGTCAGTTTCTCGTCAGATTCTGGAAATGACAATGGGGAAATACTCACTGCGACAGAAGCCTCATTCAGCTGCTCGCCGGCGAACCCGTCGTTAAAAAATAGGGCAGCATCCAGCTGGAACTCATTGTCCAAGTTCTCGATAGATTCCAGCTGGTTCTCAGCGTCGGGGATCTGAGGGCCAAAGAAGTTGGCGGGGTCCAACATGTCATCATTGTCGAAGGGGTTCGGTGTAGCAGCCTGCTCCTCTCGGGTATGAGCAGGAGGAGAGTCAAATCGGAAACCATTGACATTCTGCTGCTGCTCAAAGCGGTTCTGTGGGACACGGTCAGCTCGGCTCAATTCACCTCGCGGCGATGACGGCAAGTCAGGGCATTGCACAGATCACTTACCTCGATCATCTGCTCGTTCATCCGTCCGTTCAGAAAGTCGCCGAAGCTGCTGTCATTGCCCAACATGTCTCCGAACTGGAAGTCGTTGTTGGCAACAGAGGCGTAGGTGTTTCCCTGGCCAGCGTTCATATCAATGTAGTCCTCGCCTTCGGCGAAGCCGAACTTGATATTCTGCATTGTGAGATGAACAATGTCGGAGAGGGGAAGTGGTTCAAGTTGAAACGGTGAGGTGGTGAGTCTGATTTTTAACCAGAAGACGATGTCGGTATAATATAAGAGAAGAAGAGATCAAGAAGATGAAGCTTTCTGTGAAACAGAGGGGATTGGAGAAATGAAGTCTGAAAGACAAGAAGGTGGTGGTTCTGCACCCGAAAAGGCCCGCTTCAAAGATGCTTCAAGGACACAACCGAAGTCGTAAGTCTTGATTGCAGCGATGGTGCAGTGTCTCGCGGGGAGAGTGTAAGAGGGTATGAAGAGATGTGGTATAGACGAGAGTAGACGTATTCTTGGAATTGGAATGAAGACGTCGACACACGAAGAATTGGTGACAAGTGTGGAGGAACGAAGAGAGTCGAGAGGGGAATTCCAAAGTGAGAACGAAATATGACGTCCTAAAAAATATGTCGCCGTGTTCGGCCAACGGGGCTGGGAAATGTGAGATCGAGGTGAGAAGTGAGGTGAAAGTGAAGTTGAGGGGCATGGCGCAGCCCACTTTGCACCCAAAGGGCGCCAGTGTCAAACGTGCTCATGGTAATCGTTTGAAATTTGCTCTAACAGTGTTTTTTTTTCTAGACTCGGTTCAATAGAGGGTCCTTGGGGGCCTCTTGGGTGTTTGTGAGGAACGGTATCGTGGTGAGATGATGATGTTGAGGGAAAATTAGGGAGAAGGCGGCTGAAGCACAACAGCTGGAGGCAAATACAGCGGCATTGATTCATCCAACAATGACACCAACGGCTTCTATTTACAAAAAGAAAACTCGTATCATCATATTTATATCCTCCTCTTCGTGCAAATTCGTGAGTTGTCTGACGGTTCTACTCCTTCGCTCGAAAATGATGCAGCGCTCTCGTCCTCACCACACCCTACCAACCACAACTGCACTGGTTTCTACAAAACAGCGGCCTGCAGCTGCACCAGGGCAGCCCCAGTGATTTAGGTGACAACGGTCCCAATAGTCACAACGGGGTTGGCCAACAGCGGCGTTGTCGGCCACTATCTCCACTATGGAACGATTCCGTTGGGTTTGTTGCAATCATGCAGCAGCGGGCTGCCCAACACCATCAACCAGGAAGGCTACCTTGTCCCCCAGACATGTAGCAAACCACGGCATTTACCTGCGACTACTAATGATTATCATCTCCGGGTGGCCATTTTTGTCGAGGTGTGTTGCATTGAATATGAAATTCATTTAATCTTTTGGAATTTTCCGAAGCCGATATGCGTCTGTCTACCCGGTACCAAAGCGTGCCGTACGAAATTGAGATAAATAAACTAAGAATACACTTCAACTCCCATCCTGCCATCTCCCAGCGACCTAGTAAATATGTTGCATTGTGGAAGTGCTGCAAGGCTCGTGGACCTGGCGATTTCACTTGTCCGTCTCGGCCTGTCAACACGTTCTGCCTATAGCAAGGTCCACTCTCAAGCAACCTCCTCCACCATCTTGCCCGACGGTAGCCCACGAGGGCCGCCAAAGACGACTCCTGCAGGACCTTGCGCAATCTCACCGGGCACCGCCACCCGAACGCCGTTCTTGTTGCTGACCCACCGCACGAAAACAGCATCGGGCTTCGGAAAGCCGTCGACGAATTCGCCGGCAGCAGCTGCGGCCTTGCGGTTGACTTTAGGTGCCTGCTTCTTGAGTAGCTTGTTGATGGTTTCCATCTGTGACAGCGAGTTAGCTATTTGCAACCTATATTCCCAACGAGGTTGGTGTTTGTGGGGGGCATCCGTACCTTGACTTCTTCTGTTCGCTTCTCACTAAGATTGCGGCGTCGGCGTGCCATTTCTTGTCGCCGCATAGATAGCTCTTCAGCGGTAAAGACCTTCTTCGCTTGGACCTCTGTGATAAAGTTTAATGTCTGATTTGGTACAAAGACTGGGGAATGGATGTGACATACCATCAGACAGCTTCATGTACTGCTGGGGCTCCTCCTCGAAACGCGCTCGCTGGCGCTTGGTCAGCTTGGTCATATCCACCTCGTCGTCCTGGCTGCCTTCTTCATCGCTGTCGGCCTCTTCCTCCTCCTCATCGTCGACTTCTTCACCAGCAACTTCGATTTCTTCGCCCTCAGCGTCTTCGTCATCGACCATGGTCTCATCCATGCCCATGGTGTGATCACCGATGTCGCTATCGGCAGGATCACTGAGGTCATCATCATCGTCGTCGTCGTCGTCTTCGTCATCAGGCACCACCTTAAGTGCAGATGCTCTGGGTGCCGGCTTGGACCTGGAAGGCTTGGAGACTTTGATAGTGGGAGGCGGTGGAGCCATGTCCATCTCGATATCGCCCTCAGCGTCTTCTTCACCCTCGGCGTCCATGTCAATCTCGTCTTCGCCTTCGGCATCTTCGTCCATATCATCATCATCGTCCTCCTCTACCTCAATCTCATCCTCCTCTTCTTCCTCGTCATCCTCTTCGGGGCTCGAGTCGACAACATAGCTCTTCCTAGCTCCACGGTTTCGCTTGCCCTCAACAATCTCGCCACCCTCAAAGGCGCGCCCGCTACGAGTCGACTGGCGCAGATTGTTGTTGGAAACTTTGACAGTCATGTTTCGGTGGGTGTCGCGGGAGGCGCCCGAGGCGCGACCCGAGGTACGTCTGGAAGACATGGTGCTTCGTTCGCCTCTTTCTGGGGAGTCAGCCAATCTGGCGTGAATGGAAATGACCTCATTGGCCTTTGCAGCGGCGGAGCGGCGCGGTCGCGAAGCCATAGTAAGTCTCCGCACTGGCGGGGCTTGGCAGCTCTATTTGGGGAAGGGGGAATAGGATGGTGCGAGAATTCCAGAGGAAGCGATAACGGGAATTTGGGCTGGTGGCGAGCTCTTTGAGATGGTTCCGAGAGAGTGAACGGGTAGCTGGGGCCGGGGCGGGGGAATATTAAACGGTTGAGTGGGAAGGAGGAATGGCGGAAGAGGAGCTTGGGGAGAGGTTGAAATAAGCTTGGCCGGTGGAAGACTCAGTAGCTAACTTCGCTGTACGCCAAAGGAGGCAGAAAGAAAGTGAAGTAACGGGTAAAGGGCCAAGGTGAAGTGTAGAGGGCATAGGCAAAGGCAGAAATTGGTATGGTGCAGTGCCAGATCTGATGTCAATGGGAATTCACGGATTGGCAAGCAGACGTCACCAGAAGACCCAAGGCCAAGATGCAAGATGCAAGATGCAAGATGCAAGATGCAAGACGCGAGGCTGGTGAGACGTCCCGGAGCCAAACAAGCCACGAGTGAGTCCTCAGGTACAAAGTACAGAGAGATACGCCTCGCGAGGGGATTCGCGCAGTCAGACGGGCTTGGTGCCACGACAAGGATGCGTCCTCAAGCGGAGGATCCGGCAGAGTTCGTCCGCCGTCTGCTATCAATGCAAGGCATACGGGATATCAAGGATCCAACGCCGAGATACCAGGGGACCCGTCTTTGAGCCACTGACCCAGCGATTGTGTACTCGTCGTCAATCGCGCGCGCCCAATCAACGACAGACGATCCACTCAATCGCCGTTGCTCAGTCGCTCATCCAACACGCCGACTCAGATCCAAGTTGAGTAGAGCCGGGTGCAGCGATGACGACGGCGGCGGGTGGCAAAGGGAGGAGGGATGCAGAGGGAAGTGAAGATCAGCGAGCGAGGCAGAGGCTGAGAGAAAATGATGGGAATGCAGGGCAAATGGATAGGACAAGAAAATGCCACAACTCACCTGTCACAATGGCACGGGCAGGCAAAAGGTACACGGCGTCGGTGTTGGCGTTGTTGGCGGGTCAGACGGTTGGTCGTCGGCTCTCAGTCGCTTGTCACACAGCCCTCGCGCAGCTATGATGACCCGAACAGGTCGATCTTCGGCAAGACTGACTGCAGACCCCTTTACCAATTGCAAGGTAAGTCCGGCGTCGATGAGAAACACGGGGCTGGCGGTTGGCCTGCGGCGCCGCGCTGGATCCGGATTCTAGCCTCCTACGTGCTGCCGCAGTCCCACGCTGCCAACTCGGAACAGCGCAAAAGGGACAAGCCTGCGCGCGCGCACACACACAGCTAGACAGGACGAATCGTAACCTGCCGTTTAGTCCCCGCTTCAGCTGTGTGCTCGGTGAGAGATCGGAGGCTGTGATGCGCGAAGGTGAATGCTGGGTTGATGATCGATCTGGTTGGCTGGCTGACCCCCCCGAAAATGAAATGACCACTCTCTGTTTTCGCAAGACGAGGCTGAGAGGGCTGCTGACGGGTGCTTTGCTGTGCGATTGTCACTGGCGTGGGAGTGAAGTAGCCCGTCTGTGGTGAGAAGCGACTGGGGGGATGGCGGAATGAAGGGATTGGCGTGTTTGGATCCTCACGTAAATGGTGTTTGCTCCCTAGCAATTGAATCTCAATCTAGCTAGTTATCCAGAGAGGTTGGCTGGTTGAGGTGGCCGCTCACGGAACGGTGGACGGTGGACGGTGGATCGAGCCATCCCACCGTTACACACCGACTCTGGCTATCACGGACCTCAACTCCGGGGTTCTACCGTTTAAAACGGACCGACCTCAAGTGGCGGCGGATTTACCGCTTGAGTCCCTCAACGTTCACAAAGTTGATCTGCCTCAAATGAATTGTAATATTGGATGAATTATACATTATATGACATTAATTGGTAACATGAATCAAGCATAGGTACTGCACGTACCTGCCGCCGCATGAATCCCCCAACCTCATCCACCTCACGCGACCGTTTCCCGGTGCCGCCTCCGATTCTACCGAGGCACATGTCATCCCGAACCTTAGCCGCCACGACACCGGACATCTCTACGATCCAAACACACCCGTCTCTCTCCCATTCACTTATTAATGTGATTTCCCGAGTCTCGGATCGATTGTGACTGAATCGCAGGCCGTACTTCAACATGAGCGACTCAGAATCGAGACCAGACAAGCCCAGCGTGCCGAGCTGGCAACGCGCCCAGCCCGAGGAGAACGAACCCACTGCAGCAGCGTCATCGCCCACTGCGACGGAGACTGAGACCGAGACCCAGGCCCAGGCCGAGGTCGAAACCCAGCCTGAGACGGAGGTTACGGCTTCTGTGCCAGAGGAGGACAGTCTTGAAGTTGCGCGCAAGTTCCTCGATGACGACGCTGTGCGCGATGCGCCCTGGGACAAGAAGGTCGCGTTCCTGAAGACCAAGGGCATCGACGATGTCGGCATCAAGACACTCCTCGGCGACGAGCCGACTCCCACTGCTTCAGAGGTGCACTCGTAACCCTCACTATGACTCAATACATAGACTAACCTCTCGCTAGGACAACACCATACAAGAAGTCGCCATCGCACAACCACCCTCACAATCCCTGTCCACCCAAACCTCCACGCCGACCCTCTCCCAACCGCAAACCGACCGCGCCCCGATCGTAACCTACCCCGAGTTCCTCGCCAAGCCCGCCCGCCCTCCGCCCCTTGTCACAACCGAACGCCTCTTCAACGCTCTCTACGGCGTCGTCGGTCTATCGACCCTCGTTTACGGCACGGGCAAGTACGTCCTGGGCCCCATGGTCGACGCCCAGACGGAAGCCCGCGCCGAATTCCACGAGACCACCGTCCGCAACCTCGACGCCCTCGTCTCCAAACTCGAGAAGACCGTTTCCGAAGTGCCGCCTGTTAAGAAACAGGCCACCGGTACCTCTGCCGCGGGCGATGACGAGAGTGAGGCCGAGGATCCCACAGAGATGTTCCACCGCGACATGGGCACTCAGACGTCACCACCCCTGAGTACCATGGCGATGGCTAAGAATAAGGATGCCGGTGGCGAGTCAACTACGAAGAAGCAGGCCGACCGGCTTGCTGGACTAACCAAGACGTTGTCGGGTCTGAAGGATGAGTTCCGGTCCGAAAGCGAGGGCATGGATGGTATCAAGACGCTGGTTGACGTCCTCCGCGATGACCTCGACTCCTTGACGTACACGGGTCAATCAGCCAGCACCTATGACCTGTACGGCCGGTCACGCAAGCCTGAACCCGAAGACGAGATCCGCAAGGTCAGAGATAACATTCGACGAGTGAAGGGCGTGCTTCTGAGCACCCGGAATTTCCCTCCGACCGCAAGGTGAACGAGGGATCGTATGGGGACTGGATATACACGCTCCTTGGTCACGTAGGACCGGGAGATTTATTTGTACAACTATTCTGGGCACTCTTTGTACTATGCACAATATACCCTTCATCTACACTCTAGTGTGAAAATGACAGACACCTAAACCAGACACATCCTGGCAAGCTTCTCTTTCCTAACCTGCTCCATATCACTCCGCCTCGGGGTTTGGTAAGTTGTAGCGCCTAAAGAGGACCTGCCAAGCCATGACGGTAACGTGTTCGAAACCTCTGTGTTCTGCCTGTTGCTCCCGATACCAGGCTGTCGTCGGTCGGAAGTTGTATTGCATGTGATACTCAGCACTGTCCCGCACTCTCCGAAGGGACTCCGTTGTGTGTTGATACAGCCGGTTCTGACATTTCGTCGAGCCCAGCAGGTTGAGTCCTCGCGGCGGGTGGAAGATGGTCGTCATCCGCCCATCCTCTTGCTCCGGTTCATCTGGTTCATCTGGTTCATCAATGTCCATGTGATCCGGCGATGGTGACCGAGGGGTTGGCGTCACAGGCGCAGTTCCGGGCTTGACCATCTTCCAGCCCCTCATCGGCAGTGCAGTGTCTGGAGCAGGTAGCCAGAACCTGGTATCTTGAACGAACCTCTCCAAGTAAGAAAGGGTCACATCCATCGGGTCGGCGGTCAATTCATTCGACGGGATGTTGAATCCTGCAATCCATACTTTCATTATGGGTTGATTTGGGTTTTTGATTGCATTCTGCTCGTCATAGAACTGAATCATTTCGCGCTGCGCCTCGATGAGATCGCTCTCGTACACTTCGTTGCGGATGAACCTCTCGTTTGGTGTTGGATCCCATATGAGCAACTCGGACTCGCGCCAGGGTTTCTTGTGGACGTTCACAGGCCGGTGCACTACAAACCAGGGGCGGCGAGTTGGCATGCTGCCTTGAGGATATAGGGCTTGATCCCATGGCCCTTCAATTGTGTAGAACAATGCCGCCATGGTGTTGCGATGTGGGAAAGTACCTTCCTCAAAGGGCGTAAGCCAGTTGAAGCATTTATAGTAGGTCGTGAACAGAGACTGGTAATCTCCGAAGTGATATGCCATATCACGGTCCCAATAGGAAACTGGGAACTTATAGAGCTCGATAGGACACCATTTGCCGACTCTGCCAATAAGAGAGTCAAGAAAACTCGTGAGTTCTCTTGATTGGTTGCTCAAGCTCATTCGGGGTGCAGTCAATTGCTCGGCACCAGACTGACTAGTCGTCCCTTGTTGGTCTGTGGAATGCTCGAGTCGTTCTTCGTGGTCATGTTGAATGTGTATCTCATCTGGGTTGTCCGTTGTTGATGGTGAAAATTTGGGGCGCTTAATATGCCGAGAGAGCCTTTCTGGAGCACGAGCGCAATCGCTCGACCCGAGGACGCTGAACTTTCGGAATTGGTTCATGTTCATGACAGACCACCACCCAAACCAGTTGACCAAACTCTGCTCATCATTTCCATTAATAGATTCAGGAGCAAATATCAGCGGGCTCGGATCCTCAGGCTCATTGATAAACTTTGTCACGATTTGCCACGTCTTAAACATGGCCTCGACTGCGTCATGGTTGATGGCCCCGTGTTTCTGCACTCTAGCTGAGGTGTCTGATCGTTCCTTCTCGGCCTTTTCGATCGCTAGCTCATACAGCCAGTCAGCAATCCCAGCACACATCACAAGTCGAGCTCGCTGGTAACGGTCGATATTGCCTTTGCTGCTGCTCTGCCAAAGCCACTTCAGGAGCACGCAAGCTTGTTGAGGCTGAGAAACAAGGAAGCTGGGCGTCACCAAGATCGCGGTTCCAAACTCAAGAACTGGCTGGAGACGGATAGCCCCGAGTTCAGCAAATGAATTTGACCCATGAGGTACAAGTGTCGGTGTTCTCAAAGATTTTGAGAAAATCCAAAACCTAAACCTGTCTGATTTTGAATTGAGGAGGTTGTTGAGCCCAGGAAACAACCGAATAGAATAAGCTGCGTCTTCATCAATGATAACAACCCCCCCATCTAGGCTCATAAAATGAGACCATTGACCAGGGTAAAGACTGCTATGAATTTTGCAGTCCCCATTACAGGCCCGGAGCCAGCGGGAGAGGAGCAGGCTCGCAGGAGCAGCAGATCGTGAGAAGGCGAGGAAGAAGGGGTGTTTGGTGGTGGTGTTCTGCAGCCTTGCAGGGAGAAGTCGGCTGTATTCGAAACCGAAAACCCGCTGGAAGAGGGCTGGCCGCATGCCCGGAGGTAGGTCTTCACCACCATGACCAAGGGATAATGGGATAGGGGCAAGGGAAGAAGCTTCCAAGAACGTAGGAGCCTCAAAGATGATGAATTTCAAGGAGCTTATGCTATCGGATTGGGTTGGCAATTCCCAATCCTCACACTTTGAAGGATGCAGTAGGATGCAAAGCTCACCCAAGTGGCAGAGTATACCGAAGGACCCAACCTTGAGCCGTTCTGAGATGTCTGTGAGACTGGCGGCATTGTCGCAGCTAGTCACGATACCCCTGAATAGCGGTCTTGAAGCAGCTTGGCTCCAAAAGTCTCTACCGGTGCAGGCATGTGTGAAGACCAACGTTTCTGAGCCTTCTAGCATAGACAGCCAATGTTGCATATTTTCTTCGGGAGTCCCGTGGAATGAAAGCGGGATAGAAATCGTAGCATTGGGGCCGAATCTCGCGTCTCTAGTTACATTTGGAGTGTCTAGGCACACATCATCATTGCCATGGGGTGAGAGGGTCGTGGCGGCGGGCGGCGGCGGTATACTTGAGAGCGCCGGAGACTGCTGGCTGATTTCTTCTTTGGGCTGAATGGTGTCCTGTTCAACCTGAAAACCAGCGGCGTAAGATTCAGGAAATGGATCATTGATGAAAAGACTTGCTTCAGGTTCCGGTTCTGCTGGTGGTTGGACTTCCGGCTCGTCACCCCAACGCACCGACTTCTTCTTTTTCTTCACGCCCGCTGAAGAAAATTTCCCTGACTCCCCCACCGTGCGTCCATCGGAATCAGGTTGTTGTGCATCTTGGATCTGCATTTCTTCCGGAGTGCTGCTAGTGATTGGATCAAGCCTTGATGCCGCCTTCTCACTAAGTAGTTCCCTTTCCGCAGGATTGAGGTTGAAGACGCTGGGCGGTGGCTTTGGGGGGGCCGTGGTTCCTTCCTTATCGCGGAATCCTTTTTCAAGCTTTCTCGTAAGGTGAGAATTCAGGAGCTGTGGTTTCTTGCTTGGATCCACGGCAGCATCGAGGAGGGTAGGCCTTTTCTTTCTTACTTTGCCACCCGCGAAAACATTGTTATTGCCGCTTGATGCCTCACGAATAACCGGCTGGGGGCGATTTGCTTCAAGCTCCTTTGGCGGCTCCTTTGCTTTGTAAGGGCCCAGCTTGGACCTGAGTGTTGACTTTACCACCGGCTTGGAAGGTGCTTCACGAGCACCTGCAGCGGTGCCAGAGAATCGCCTGGTTGAGTCCGGGTCGGAAACCCCACGATTCGGCGATTTCGTTGGGGTCTTTTTGGGCGCTTGGCCATCCAAGGCCGCAAGTTGACGCTGAGAAGGGTTCTCCAAAGACCCGCGCCGGCTGGGTGGTGGATTTTTGGTGTTCGGTGTAGAGGCGACCTTTTGATCTTCAATCTCGTCTTCCCCCTTGGGGTCCCTTTCAAGGTCCGCCAGATAATCTTCAAGAGACTTCTCGTACACAGACAGCTCGAGGCCTCGTTCCGCACGCTTGAGATTTCGTTTCTCGTGGCGCTCCATTTTGCCGTAGAGCCTGGCAACAACGGCATCTCTCCAAGCGGTGATGCTCTGCTTTGACTTGCGCTGATGGCCCTCCTTCTTTTTACTCTCTTCCCAATCTGCTAGCATGACGTCGCCGAGGTTCCCCTTCGGCTCCCATGAAGCCTCCCAGAGAGGGTAGCCTTGCCAATCGATGAGATATTTTGTTGTCCCGTCTACTTCCCCTTCTGCAAGGACATCGTTGACAAGCCATTCCTGGTCGGAGTCAGGCTCCTCCTCAATTGTTGACGTGACTGAATCCGCTTCATTCTGTTCATCCATACCCACGGACTCAGAGGGTGAATTGCTCATTGCGGCTGATAGAAACGAAAAATTAAAACGGCCAGAAATTAACTATCCCCGGTGATAGAAAGCCCGACGTGCGTGGCTTGGGTTATTGCTGAATGCGGCTGGCACAGTGTACCAAGACGTGGCCGCTGCGCCTGGCGGGAGGACAAAAAAAAAGGACCGAGGCGAGGTGCTGTTCAAGCCAAGATGGTCACGCACGTCGATAAGTAAGCCCCATGACCAAACAGTCACTACTAAGCGTAGTCACCCTGCCGTAGCCAGGTAGTCGGGTTGGCCGGGTTGGCAGGGACTGTGATGGGGCCAGTGCGAGTTGTTCTCAGTTGTCGCAAGGAATCTCGATAAGAAACGGGACGAGTGAAACACGGAAGTGCGTCTTGTCTTTGCTCTGTGGCGTGCGTTGTGTGACTTTGGGCAAAGAGGAAGAACAAGAGGCGAATGATGGGCTAATGGGGATGACAACGTGGGGTTTTGAGACTGCGACCGGATGAGGGTGATTACCACTTATGAGAGTGGTGTTTGTTGTTGGCGAAAGGAAGCGTGAAGTTACCCCTTGTTGTTGCCCGAGCAGTTTCCTTCCTCGCGCTGAGGGCAGGTGCGTTTCTCACGCGACGGCACGTGATGTGTGGCTCTGTGACAAGAGGTCAGTACCGAGCTGCACCTAGCGACGTGATTCACTCAGTCGAATGCTCAGCCCAGCGTCGTGCAGTGCGAGCTGCTCTATGATATTTGCTTCTGGCTGCTTGGAAACGGGCCAAACGGCCGGGGTAACTTCGTAATTAAGGGCTGTAACCGTCAGATAATATCCAACCAGGTAAGGTTAGACACGTATGGAGCCTTTGTGCCGATTAGCGACGCCTTCTTTGGCGCCTCGCCCCTAAATTTGGAGCCAGTTAGGCAGCTGTCATAACGGTCGCATTCGGTGCCAGCCATGGTAGCCAGGGAATGGGCTAGGCCAGCGAGGTTCGTACCTTCAATGGATGTGCTCATGGAACCGGAGGTTGCAGTTATTGCCAGGCTACAAGCAGTGGAGGGCGCCAGTGCAAGGCGGCTGTGTGGGCTTGCGTTAGGCGGGCCTCACCTTCAAGGGTGTTTGGGTGCCTCCCTCACCTCCCTTGTAGGTCGGCAAGTACTCGATACTTAAAGGAGGGGGGCCACGGCGTGTTCACCGCGTGGTGGGATCGACCCTGGATGGCAACTGGCGCAGGCCATTGGCTCCAGTGGGTGCCAGCTAATTACAGCACCACCTACAGTAGCACATGTGTTGTCACCACAGAGCTCCGTGGGAGGCGTAGAGGGGAATGCTACCCACCCTAGGTAGGTATGGAGTGCTCCTCAATTCCTTCGCGGTCGGGGAATTGCATTTGGGGACATTGATAATCCCTCCTAGACGGGAAGGCGCATCGCTGACAGGATTGGATTGTCTACATGGTACCTAGTCACATCTATAATTGCAGCCTGCTCGTAGGTAACCGTCATTCAATGATAATCACAAGGCCGTCGCCCTCTTTGTCGTTGCCTGGGGGGCGCCGTCCCTATCGGGAGTTCCAAGCTCCGGGTGCTGCTATTTTTTTTGGGCCAGCTTGCATTCCCTCCACCGGGCTGCTATTTCAACTGTACCAAGTACACCGTAACCTTACCCCTCGACACGGGATAAGGTACAACGACCGCCTATCGCCAGAGCCGCGCATTCTCTCCCTCTCCACATCCCACACATCATCTACGTCGACTCCCTCGCCTCCAGCGCAGCGCCTTCGCTCTCACTCTCATCCTCCCGACGACTTCGCTGAAGCCATCCATCGCTACCATGGCCAACGACGAGTATGATGTGCGTGCCCTATCCCCTCATGCGCCCCCCTCGTCTCCCACCGCGTTGCTGACCAGTTCCCCTGTGTAGTTCCTCTTCAAAGGTGCCGTCACCCACCCCCTTAGGCCACCACCTAACCCCAGCGACCCGCGCAGCGCCGACCTCTTACTGACTCCTTCGAACCTGCAGTCGTGTTGATCGGAGACTCTGGAGTCGGAAAATCCAACCTTCTCAGCCGATTCACTCGAAACGAGTTCAACCTCGACTCCAAGTCGACCATCGGTGTCGAGTTCGCCACCAGGTCCATCCAAGTCGACTCCAAGACGATCAAGGCCCAGATCTGGGATACCGCCGGCCAGGAGCGATACCGCGCCATTACCTCCGCCTACTACCGCGGCGCTGTGGGAGCCTTGCTCGTTTACGACATCAGCAAGCACCAGACCTACGAGAATGTCACGCGATGGCTCAAGGAACTGCGGGATCACGCTGATGCCAACATCGTCATTATGCTGGTTGGAAACAAGAGCGATTTGAGACACCTGAGAGCTGTCCCAACTGAAGAGGCCAAGGCCTTTGCTAGTGCGTCTACTTGGCGCGCATTCATGCGTCTATGCACATTCGCGTGCATCGATGGGAACTCTTTTGCTAATCTTCGTACTCGCAGGCGAGAACCACCTGTCCTTTATCGAGACTTCTGCCCTTGACGCCAGCAATGTCGAGCTTGCATTCCAGAACATCTTGACCGGTACGTCGCCCCTGGTCCAAAACCCCTTCTACCTGGCCCCGGACCTGATATTAACGATCCCACGCAGAAATCTACCGAATCGTATCCAGCAAGGCGCTCGACAGCGGCGACAGTGCCCAGGCCACGATTGGTGCTGGCACCAACATCTCGCTCAGCAAGCCCGCCGATGATGAGTCGGCGTCGGGTGGAAAGTGCTGTTAAGTTCTCTTCGGGGACCGCTTCGCAACGGTTTATAGGGCTTGGGGGTGGGATACCAGGCGTCTCGTTTGTTCCCCGGAGATGCTCGTCACATAAGGAGAGACTCGAGGAGACGAGGAATCGTGATACGCCTTTTTTGATATCAGAAGGCGCGGTTACTTCGGCTTTCCTTTGTTCTTGTTTGTCATGATGGTTGTCTGGGTTGATGCGTCCAACGATCGCTGCGACATGGTCATCTTACGTAGCTGAAATGAATCCTTTAATGCTCATTCACATGCACCTGTCTGCATTCTGTTGACTTGCAGTGGCCTCCGTTGGGTTGAGAGGCACTTAGTACGGACCCCTCCCTCAAGGCTCTCAACAAACACAATCAGAGAGGAATGCCCGGCGTGGTGGCGCCAGTCGCATTTTCATGCTTCCATCACTTGTAACATCTCCGATGGATTCTCCCTGCAAGTTTCGGGCCACATACCGGGTCTCCCGCTTGGGTCTTGACCTCGATTCAGCCATCTTGGTGAGTGGCATGTGTGCTGTCTAGCGGTGTCGACGGCGGCTCCACTTACCACGATAAGAACGGCGCTGGAGCTTATCGCAGCGGAGAAAATCCGCTGCCGACCAAATTTTTTGGAAACCTGCCCGCCATCGCCGCAAAGCCAGTCCAGCCATTGTTTTACACTCTTTGCGAAGACTGCAACAACCCAGCGGCAACACTTCTCTACACACAATGGCGGCCGTATACAAATCCATTTCCAAGTCGAGTGCGACCAAGGCCGATGCGCCCAGCAATGGCGTCAAGAAGAACAAGCAGAGGGTCTTGATCCTCTCCTCCAGAGGCGTCACCTACCGGTAAGAAATCTTGCACGCGGCTTGGTCGAGCGCATTTGTCTAACGTGAACCTCGCCGCATAGACACCGCCATCTCTTGAACGATATCGCCTCGATGCTTCCTCACAGCCGAAAGGATGCTAAGTTCGATTCCAAGACGAAGCTCTACGAGCTCAACGAGTTGGCCGAACTCTACAACTGCAACAACGTCCTCTTCTTCGAGGCGCGAAAGGGAAAGGATCTTTACGTGTGGCTCAGCAAGGTCCCTAACGGCCCTACTATCAAATTCCACCTCCAGAACTGTGAGAACAAGCGATCTCCCAGGCCAATCTCAGAGTGCTAACGTACAACCAGTGCACACCATGGAGGAGCTGCACTTCACAGGTAACTGCTTGAAGGGCTCAAGACCGATCCTGTCGTTCGACGCCGCCTTCGAGAAGCAACCCCATCTCCGAGTCATTAAGGAGCTCTTCCTTCACACCTTTGGCGTTCCCGAGGGCGCCCGCAAATCGAAGCCTTTCATTGACCACGTCATGGGATTCAGTTTCGCCGACGGCAAGATCTGGGTACGAAACTATCAGATCAACGAGGTGGAGCCTTCAAAGGGCGATGACGAGGAGGACAAGTCTCACAAGTCGAGGGTGGCAGGCAAGGATACGGATGTTAACCTGGTCGAGATCGGTCCCCGATTCGTCCTTACGCCTATTGTCATCCAGGAGGGATCGTTCGGTGGCCCCATCATCTACGAGAACAAGGAGTTCGTGTCGCCAAACCAGGTGCGATCCGAGATCCGAAAGGGCAAGGCCTCGCGACACAATGCTCGCGCTGAGCAGACCGTGGGCCGGTTGTCCAGGAAGGGCGATCTAGGACTGCGAACCAAGGGACCCCGGGTGGCTAAGAGCGAGCTGGATACCAAGATGCTGTTCGCTTAGACTTTGTGATACCTGTCGATACTCTGGCTTTCTATGCCTCTAAAACCGGGACGGGTGTAGGAGTTCATGGGGATTATGTAGTGCCGTTCATAAAAGGAAATTTCGCTTGTTTTATTGCAAATGTTCTATACTGCTCTCTCATAATTTATCCTGGTTCACCGAAATGTACAACTCCGCTATCAGTTGCATCATCATTTGGCCCGGTGACCGGTAAATGTTCGGCGATTTGGTATCAAGACGCGACTCAGACCAACCTGCTCTCTCGACGTGTCAGTCATACCCCCTTTCCCCCAACTCGCACCTTCGATCTCATTTGCGACATCGTCCAAGCATAGCTGGAATCGCGATGATTTTGTCCACCGCAATGGATACAGATTGTTCCTTTCAATTGATGCCGCAGCGCATTTCCTGCACTCTTTCAAGCCCCAACGCCGGGGTGGCCGGTCAGTAAGCCACCAGTGTTAATCGCTTCTCGGTGACGCAACAGTCGGCACCGTGAGGCTTCAAGGGAGCTTTTAGCGCTCTCATCTCATCCTTCCTCCACCCATTCTTTACGGCCAGCCGTGAAGAATAGCCCGGCACCTGTCATTTCAGGCACCTCTCAGGGCATCCACCGTCTAATACCAGGCGTACTTTGATATCATATCAAAGCGACTCATTGGACGTTACCCGTTTGGTTCACTCCAGACACTAATCCATTGACCTTTTCGGTCCCTATCATACACCAAAATGACACTTAAATTTGGTACGTATCTTTGTCTCTTCTCTATCTACCAAGCTAACATCATCCAGATCCCTTCGCAGTGGCGGTCCTCGGCTTCTGACACCTCGCACAGAGAACCTGTCATAATTAGCAAACAAGGAGCGACGCAAACTCTCGTGTTGTATCCCTTGTTCCTACTGAACCCAAAGACCATTACTCGTCACCCTAGGGGTCATATCCATTTTCTCAACTTTTTCCGTCAATCCTATTTGTCCCTCTCTTCATAAAAACAACCAAAATGACTTCACCTACATCTGAAGCACACTGCTTGACGGGGCTCCCCGTCGAGATTCTCCTCGACATCTACCACCAGCTCGATCTGGATGGTATCTTCAACTTTGCTGCCGCCCACAGGACGTTCTTCAACCTATTCACGGAGGGAAAAGCATCAATATTACTTCCGGTTCTGTCTCGAGACTTTAGTCCGCTCGATGAGCTTTTGCAAGTTTATACTGCCTCCGAGAGTGACTTGGAGTCACTGGGAGGGCTCTATGCATCCCGCAGGATTGTCTTTCAGCGTCATGCTGGGGATAGTGGAACTGTGCTTGCTCCACGATCGGAAAACTGGCCTAGGGAAGCTGCAGAATCTCGTGTGGGCTTTACACCTGTTGTCAAACCACGAAAGCCCAACGCGTCTCTCAACTCAGGTCTCAAGACGGTTGTCTTGACCGAACGTGACTTTGGACCTCTCCTCAAATACTGCCAAGTTGTGCGCAGATGGGAGGAACGGTTTCCCCAGATGAGATGGTTCCACGAGTCGGAAAACTGCAGACTCCTCCGACCGCATGAAGCAGAGAGATTCCGTAGAGCCTTTTACAGGTGGTGGCTATACGGCTTCTACTTCCACGGCGAGCTCCCAAGACCGAGGGTCGGGCTTCCAGAACCGTATGTGGATGACATTCGGACTAGCCAAATGCGATGCCACTCTACGAGCGAACTGTTGGAGCTGATGGACTTGGTTGAGACGATGAAAGATGTAGTTTTGCACTACCTCTGTCCTCGTCTCGACCCTCATCAGCAAGATGTAAGTTCAATCCGAGACTCTATGAAGTCAACTACTAACATGGCATCCAGGACACTTGGGGTCTACCTCTTATCGACACCGTTGATCGTCCTCAGTCGTTGATGACGGGTTGGAATGACCAAAGCCGCTGGGGTCGTATCGTCAAGACGTATGCAAAGCTGGGCCCCAAGGAGCTGATGCATCTGTTCGAAAATATCTACAGCTATCCCCGCAAACGACTCATTACCGAGGCGAGCCTGCACCACCCCAACTTTACGTTGGACCAGGAATCTATCCAGATTGCCATTCGGTGTGCCTTGGACGAGCGACAATGGCTGGACAGGATGCCAAGTCTAGCAGAGGATGGCGCCGGCGGAGTCATAGACTTCGACGATGAGCGCGACGGTGAACGTCTGACGTTTTGTGGTGATGCTAGGCCGGATGGATCTCTGCCGCAAGGCGTCAGATATGTCCGGTCCTTTTCGCAGTATTCGCCTCGAGGAGACGACGGATCGTACTTGGAAGAACCTCAACACCAGAACTGGACGGACGGACGGTTTATGGTGCCTTCAGTGCGTTGAGGCTTGTGTTGCAATGGTGTTAGTCCCTTTGTTGAGCTCATGGTGCTGGAAGATTGTAGTGTTCCCGAAGGGTATAGGTAGATTTAGAATATTGGAGCTTCGGCTATGGTCTCTCAAATTGACTTATATTAGAGACACGCAACGTTGCTGTTTGCTCAGTGAATGTTAGTCGACCCCAAGCGAAGACGGAGGATGGAGGCCCAGATGGCTCGTCTTCCATCCAGACTGGGCGTGAAGTGACTCAAGCGCACTAAGAGACACAATCTTAACATTGACTTCCAGTGGCGTTACACCAGTTCCTGACATCCCTTGTTTTATACAAGGCGAGGGAGAGGCGTGATGGTCTGTGGGTGATCATGTGCTATGGTGGTGGTGGGATAATTAGCGGCTCCCCTGTGCTAACGCTCAGCACAAAGCCAGCGGGGGTTGCCCACTAAGAGCGGCGGCCCATATCACTGGCCAGCAGCACCTAGGCCAGCCCACCAAAGCCAACCTCGACCACCGAGCCTCACCTTCGCATCCAACTTAGAGATAGGTAGGCTCAGGCCAATCCTCACTCCTGCGCGCCTCGCCCTCTGCTGCTCTCCACGACGCTGCGACGCCCGCCCAACTGCGCTGAATCTCGCCCGTCTCTCAACTGCAGGGCCTCTCATATGCGTTGATCGCCTGAAGCGCCCTGGGTTTTGCGCTGGCTCCTCATTCATCGCGCCATCCTGGTCCACTGGCTTCTATCCGGACCCTGGGGAGGGAGCTTCTGCTCTTACTCGGTAAGTTGGTGCGCTTTTACTCGTGTTCCTGTTTTTTACCCGCCAGCTGCGTCCTTCTTCAGAGCTCCGGCCTTTTCTTTGTGCCTGCTTCTCACTTGTTGTTCACACTTCGTTCGCGCGTCTTTATGGTGCCGGCTCAATGAGACCCATCCTCAACAGTGCTCCGTACCTAAACATGGGGTTTCATAGTTGACAACACATTATCTTCACACTTCTTATGCTTTATACCCTCCTTTACTTGTTTTCTGTCTCACATCTACTCATTCTCACACTACCCATCCTGACCTTGGTCCAGACACTGACACCGGCGAACGGTGCTTGTGAAACCCAGCCGTTCCCCTTTGCGTGGCTACTGCATCAGCACCCGCCAAGGTTCCTGGTCCTGCTCGTTCCTCAGTGAGGAATCTCACTACAGCCGATCATGGAAGTCAATGTCCCAGTGGATGGCGAGGATCATCCCATGAATGATGCCGACGCTCCCAACGGGCTCTCCGGGGGTGGTAGCAACGGTATCGACGACGACGACACTGCATCCGAGGAGGGTAGCTATGATGCAGACAGCGACCCGGAGCCTCAAGACTTAGCTATGGAACAAATGCGACGGCGAGGCCTACTCCCAACAGGCTGTTGCTACGATGATCGCATGAAACTCCACATGAACGCCGACTTTAGTCCAAATACCCATCATCCTGAGGATCCTCGCCGAATCCACGAGATCTTTAAAGCTTTTAAGAAGATGGGTCTCGTATACACCGGCCCCGCATCGGAGCTTGCCAGGATCATTAAAGAATGCCCGACAAGATACATGTGGCGGATACCTGCTCGCCCGGCAACAAGAGCCGAAATCTGTCTCGCCCATTCCCCTGACCACCTGAGTTGGGTCGAGAGCCTGGAAAACATGAGCACAACCGAGCTACGAGAGCTCACAAGGCAGTACGACCAGGGTCGCGAGTCTCTTTACGTCGGCAGCATGTCCTACCCAGCAGCCATGCTCTCGGCTGGAGGTGCCATCGAAACGTGCAAGAATGTCGTTACGGGACAGGTCAAGAACGCTTTCGCTGTGATCCGCCCACCAGGACATCACGCTGAGTTTGATGCCCCCATGGGGTTCTGCTTCTTCAACAACGTTCCCGTGGCCGTCAGGGTCTGCCAGCAGGACTACCCAGATATCTGTCGGAAGGTTCTGGTGCTGGACTGGGATGTGCACCACGGCAATGGTGTTCAGAACATCTTCTACCAGGATCCCAACGTCCTCTACATCTCACTGCATGTGTACCAAAACGGCATCTTCTACCCGGGCAAGCCTCCGAATCCCATGACACCCGATGGTGGAATCGAGAACTGTGGCAGTGGCCCTGGACTCGGCAAGAACATCAACATTGGCTGGCACGATCAGGGGATGGGTGATGGAGAGTACATGGCAGCTTTCCAAAAGATTGTTATGCCAGTCGCCAAGGAGTTCAATCCAGACCTCGTCGTGATTTCTGCAGGCTTCGATGCCGCAGACGGTGACGAACTAGGAGGCTGCTTTGTCTCGCCTGGCTGCTACGCCCACATGACTCACATGCTGATGTCGCTCGCAGACGGCAAGGTCGCGGTGTGTTTGGAAGGCGGCTACAACCTCAAGGCCATCTCCAATTCTGCGGTTGCCGTAGCGAGAACCCTCATGGGTGAACCTCCACCAAAGATGGAGATTCCCAAGATCAACAAGGAGGCCGCGCGCATTCTAGCCAAGGTCCAGGCACACCAAGCTCCATACTGGGAATGTATGCGACCTGGAGTCATCAATGTTCCTGAAGTTCAGACGCTCAACGCGAACCGCCTCCACGACGTCATCCGGAATGCGCAACGGCAAGTCCTGCAGGTCAAGCATAGCATGGTCCCCCTATACGTGCAGCGAGAACAGATTTACAAGTCGTTTGAGAACCAGGTTTTGGTCACGCCCAATCTGCACGATGCGAAAAGGATCCTTGTGATTATCCACGACCCGTAAGATAGTCATTCATGCCTGTGGGCTCTACTTGCTAACCTCTTTTCAGGCCTCAACTTCTCGCGCAGCCAGATGTTATCGACACGACTCTTGAGCCGCACAATGCTTGGGTGGCAAGTGTTTAAATCTGTCTGTTTTGATTAACGAGAGAGACTAATTAATTTAGGTCGATGGAGTGACTGAGTACATCGATTGGGCTGTTGGCCAGAAATTTGGGGTAATGGACATCAACGTACCTGCGTACATTACACATGAAGAAGTAGGTATCCCAATCCATATCAGTGACCCTTTTCTGACAATTTAGGATTCCGACGCGTATATACCCACATCTAAAGAGAATACTCTCCAGGAGCAGATCCAGTCGCTGGTCTGCTATCTTTGGGATAACTAT
This sequence comes from Ilyonectria destructans, assembly GCA_020740775.1. NCBI lineage: Eukaryota > Fungi > Ascomycota > Sordariomycetes > Hypocreales > Nectriaceae > Ilyonectria > Ilyonectria destructans. The sequence continues at coordinate 877,504 of JAHEWK010000014.1, forward strand.
CTTCAACTGTATGATGCTGACGATATTTTCATCATGGGCGTCGGAAACGCATACCTTGGAGTCAAAGTTCTGCTACTTAACAGAGGTAAAGTTTACTTCGCTTTGATCGTACACGTCTTGCTGACTTCTTCTAGATTGCAAATCCAGTATATCCGGGGTGGTCAACTTTGTAACAGGTAACCTACGACCCGTCAAGTCTGATATCGACACCGACCTATCCTCATGGTACAAGGAGAACTCGCGAGTCTACGTTGCAGGCGATCATGCTTGTTGGTCAGACCATGACCTCACCCGAAAGGTCAACAAGCGACGGTTCGGGACAGTGGTGAGGAGTCCCATGTTCGGCCTCAATAAGATGATGCAGGGACATGCGACGGAAGCCCAGGAATGGATCATGACGAGAGCTTCAGATAATATAGATGGCGATACGACGGAGGATGACAAGCCATAATCATTGCGTCCTGGATTGCGCTGCTATAGGGGGTTGGCCGTTGAAGTCCGGGGGCCTTTGAAGGGCAGGGGTGGAGGAATCGACAGACTCCAGACGTATGTTACGTTTCCTTACGGACGATATATAAATAGTGTACCTATACCATCCTATTTGAATGTATAGTCAGATTTAATGATGGTATTTGGCAAACTTGTGTAAATTGCCCATGATGGAAGCTTGGATGCCATGATCTCTTCGAAGCATACAGTGTGTAACTAGTGAGGCTGTTATATGCACTGTGTTCTTATCGCCTTATCCGGGGGTCGGGATGCAAAATCTCCGACCTACCCTCTTGGAAAGCTCCTGACAGGAGTCGCAAGGACGCGTGCTTGCGCTCTCCCACTCAGCACGAAGCCAGGATCGTCTCGAACAAGGCACCTGCCGCACGCTTTGTCGCGTATTCACAGCAACTATGGACCGCGATCGTGGTAGGAGGTAAGTGAACGTCTGGATTTCTTTTGTTCTCTTGCTCTGCCCACTCCCATCATCATCATCCATTCACTCCCAGACCGACCTGGAAATCATCGATATCCTACGCCGTGGTGGACGGAACGCTCGCTTTTACCCCCCTTGGACCGGTCGCGCATACTTTGGAACCTCTTTGGATGGCATCTTGGAGCCAGACATACCGGCACGACTGAGGCACCGCGGCCTAATCAAGCCACACGATGCATCCGTTCGCGATTCGACAGTTGGGACCAGGCCGAAGGGCATCACACGACGAAAGCGAATCGAAACGGGACGCGCCAGCTAGCCAACCCTGGCTTGAAGAACCGAGATACACCGTGGATGGGCAGGAGGAAGGTTCTGACGGTGTCTCTTTCACCGCGTTGGTGGCCCAAGCCAGTCTCACATGGACCGAACTGGGCGAACTCGTCCCATCCCCGCCAGACTCCGTGGACTATGAACATGTCGAATACGGAACCAAACAACTTGTCTTCGCCCCGGAAATAGTCGAAAGAGAACGTCGACCTTACGCCCTCTACTTCCATCACCTATATACGATGATCCCGACAGGCCGTCCCAAGAGATTCAAGATATGCCAGTTCCTGTACCCAATCAATTGCAGTGGCGACTGGGCAAGGCACAAGATTGACTTCATGATGTACAAGAAACAAAAGTTCTCGACGGTCTGGGAGGTCTAGCAAATCTCCGGGGATTGTAAGGAACGGGTACGCGTGCTGTTCGTGCACGTCCATCCCTGGGTGCAAATGGGCGATCTCATCTTGGAGAGGCGATTCATTCGACCGTGTAACCATTACCTTGGAGACCCAGCCGAGGATTTTCTTTACAGACTGCGCTTGCGTATGGAACAAGCCGGAGGACGAGAACCACGACCACGGACCAACCGCCCTAGCCCGCTGTGGCAGGTTTCATCAGCCGAATCCCTGGAGGAGGACGGCCAACAGAGACCAGAAGACATGCATTTTTGACGAGCGTTGAGGCTTTGTCTTGGTTGTCCTTACAGCGGTCCTTGTGGGATGTGATTTCAAACGACAGCGCAATCCGGCTGGTGTGAACCCTTATGCAGCAACAATAGCGGTCCGGATCCCTATTGGGTCTATTTGTTTCCTTTCGTCTTTCGTTTACTTTGTCCCTGGAAATACCCCACCGATACACGCATCACCATGCAAACAGCTTTGTTGGGTTAGCGCTAACTTGCCAAAGGTATGACGATGGGGAAGTCGTTAGGTATGGCGCTGGAGAGTCGTGGAGACCTACGCCTAGGGACCGATCACCTCGACGAGCCCGCAGCCCAATCAGGGAGAGAGCTAGAAGTCCACGACCTAGAAGTCCACGTCCCCGGAGTCCTCCTCCTGCAGGATCCGACAGCTACGTTCCTGGGAGATATCCGCCACGCCGACGGTCTAGAAGTGGCGGTGATCGGTATCGACGAGAGCGGTCAAGGGATCGAGAGAGCCCACGCAGGCGAGAACGAAGCAGATCTCCCATGAGAAGACCGTCTCCTCCTCGGCGTAGTTTGTCAAGGAGGCCATCTCCCATGCGAGCCGACAGATACGAGCGCCCTCGGTCCCCAGCGAGGGACTGGGATCGTGAACGTGAACGGGAACGGCCAAGAGAGCGAGAATGGGATCGTGACCGAGTTCGCGATACCAGGGAGCGTGACTTCGATCGTCGCGACGACAGGTAAGCATGAGTCACAAATTGTTAGCGACCCACAGCTAACTTTCAAAGACGCAGGTCTCGATCACCATTTAACAGAGACCGACGGGAGAGAACTCCCCCCGGAAGGTCGCCACCTCGAGGACCTGGTGGGGGCGGCTCATATCGTCCACGCTCGCGATCCCCAAGCCGACGGGGTGCTGATCGATACCAGTCGTATCGGCGAGCCTCTCCCCCCCGAGAGTCAGGGATATCGTCTGCAATCACCTCTCAGTCAGCATCCGGAAGATCGTCACCTCGCCCAAGTTCCATTCGGGCCCGGTCACCACCAGCTTTGTCTCGAGAAGATTCTCCCCACCATCCCAGCATGTCAGGGGCCGCACCTCCCAGAGACGCCCCCCGACTCGTAGCATATGACTCGACGCCTCCAGCCTCTCGGTCACCACCGCGTGGCCCAGCCGCTCTTAGGGCTCCCCCAACTGGACCTGCGGCAAATCGAAACTACACGGTACCGGTGTCTTCTCCAGCTCCTCCCCCAGTGGTGCGGACTCAGACACCCACAGCTCCTCCGCCACTTCGATCAGGGACAACCAGCCCGACAAACCCTCCAGCAGGCCCACGGGGATACGTTCCCCCGGCTCGCGGTGGTTTCGCACCTCGTGGTGGAAGAGGTGGATGGACCCAGCCACCCCCGAGACATATGTCTGGGCTTTCACCAATTCCTTCCACGCCCAACGGGCCTTCGACTATTCCCACCGGCCCACGTGCCACTCCTTCTAATGCTCCCTCATCATCTACCCCCACGCAAACTCGACCCTTCAATCCTCCCACCGGCCCATCAGCCCAACATCCGGGAAGTACCCGACAAACGCTCGCACAGAGCATGCTCGCAACGTTGCCGCCTCTCATCCCTGGAGGCAAACTGGACCCTTCCATGACCCCCTCTGTCTTGGGCGTGACGCGAGAGATCGAACCGCATTACCGGAAACTCAAGGACGAGGAAGAGAAGCTGCGGGACGAGCTGCAGGCCAAGCAAGAGCGCCTGCGTAAGAGCTTGTACAACTGGGATCGACTGGAGCGCGACTCACGGGCTTGGGAAATGCGCAGTGACCTAAGCGAGAAGAGTATGAAGAACATGGCAGGCGAAGGCATGGGCGGCGCGGCTTTCTAAGACGGTCCCCTCAGCTAGCTGATATGAAGCATCGAGGGCATTCGAGATACGGCGCACAGGGGGTTGTAACGGCTTTACGTTGGCCAGCGATAGTTTATGCACGCATGGCTCTGGACTGGACAGCGGTGTTTTTTACATGTACATTAGCAGCAGTGTCAGTGTTTCGTCAGTAGATTTGTCGTGGTATGAGATACCCTCTGCGCAAGGCGCCACGAGTCTCAAATTTAATTACGATTGCAACACTTGAGGCTCAAAGAAATGGCTCCTTAAAATGTCATAATGTGTGCTATTTTGTCAGGCATTCGAATGTAAGAAACTAAGCCTCCCTGTGTTTGGCCTTTTATGGGACATTTAGATTACCACCTTGCGTGAGGCGAAACGTTTGAATTTTTCCCACATTCCACCTAAAGCGCATGCGCTACAAGTTGAACTCGGGTTTAAGGCCCTCATGCTATGTACAAGGCAAGCAAGCAATGACCTGATTAAACAAGTAAGCAAGTGAAGCGATCACCTCCTTCACCGCCTCAGCGGCAGCAGCCAATGTCCGGTTTCGGTTCCGATTCCTGCGTCATCCATATGTCATGGTGAGCGGATAATATCATAATCATATAGTGCGTGTAAAAAACAAATAAAGAGCCCAGTGTTGAGTTAGAGTTACAGGGCGGGATGTTTCAAGGGGTGTGCTGGGGTATCGTGTCGGTTCAGATTACCAGGCGTAGGCGGCTTCGTCGTCGTCCTGGTCGCCATCCCAATCGCCGTCTGACTCGGTGCGGTCTTCGTCCATGAAGTCCTCCATGCCATATTGTAGCTCCGTGGGCTTCTGGTTGTCGAAAACAATGGACACGGTGGTACAGAGGCCCTGTATGACGGGCTTCGCTGATGCGGGTGCCCCTTCCACTAGCTTTTGCGACTCAGTGTCGCCAGATACAGGCGCAGGCGAATCACTCCCTTCGTCATCAGAGGATTCAAACTCAGCCTCGTCAGTTTCTGGGTCTTGATAGGTCGGTCTGCCGAGGCTGCGTCGACCTTTGGAGCGGCTGCTATTTCGCGACTCGGAATCGGAGACTTGGACAGCGAGTCGGGTGCTCCGCCGAGATGGGGGGTCGGAGAGTCTCTTCTGCTTGGGCTTTTCTTGGGGTGCTGCAGGCGCCTCGTCGACTGGTGGCTCTCGTAGTGACGTGTGATTGCGCGGTGGCTCGTAGCGGCGGAGGAAGACCTTATCCAGTTTCTTTCGCCACTGGTGGCGCATGTCTGCTCGCGCTTTCCACGGGATGTTCAGCATTGTCTTGATGGCAAGATGACGTAAATTGGGTAAATTCCCGGCACTATCGATGAGTGAGTGGAGGAACATCTCTGCCGTTTCCAAACTCCAATGCCGGATGTGCTCGAAATCTACCACGCGGAGGCTGGCCGGCCATTTTGGAATTTGATGCGGAAGCAGCGCAACCTCATACATGGGATCCGAGTCATTGTTGACGAGGGACAAAGTGTTGTGGAGCCGGAAATATGATAGGTTCATTCGCAGCTCCTCGAGGTTAGGACAGGCGTCAGCCAGGCTTGGCAAAAACGCCATGTCGAGCGATTGGTTATGCGACAGGGTGAGAGTGCGAATGTTCCTGCCATGTGTACGGAGAAACTCTTCCAAGTCGTCGGATTTCACTTCCCAGCAGTTGATGAGCGAAAAATGGATCAAGTCCTTTGGTAGGAGCAGGAGCAAGCGGTGGTTCATGACAGTGGACGACTCGAATACAAGGTGTTGAAGGGATTGGAGTTGTGAGATGGCCTCTGCAATGGAGTCGATTACGGCACCGTCCTCGTTGTACAACTCCAGCTCACCCTCCTCATCTCCCAGTTTTGGGCGTGGTTTGTACAACGATGGAGCTTGGAAATTGGTAAAGCTCAACTTAGTGAGGTGGGCGAATGAGGGGTCTTGGTGCACTCGCGTGATGCCCTGGACAGTTGGCCCATGTCCTCCTAGAAGCCTTCCGCTCCACTCCCAACTCTTTAATGCAGTGTGAAATGGCTTTTCGTCGGTAGGCTCTGTTTGAGCGGTAGACGGCATGAGGGCGCGGAAGATGTCCTCCGAATAATGCCACCTGACGGTGCGATCAAGTTCTCTGTATGGCGGCTGGTCATGTTGCGTAAAAAATACAAGCTCCCGGAGGCGTGGTAAAGGGTAAACAATCTTGAACAGAACGCTCTGCGGTACGACTTGAATATCTATGTAAATAGACTCGATTTTGGCGTGGTAGTTAAATCGAGTCTCAGAAGGCGAGCGCTCTAGGAGAGCAGCAAGCCGTTTTGCCTTACCGGAAGTAGTGATTGGCGGGCATCGATAGATGGCTGTGAGAGCAGGTTCAGAGAAGGCCTTGCACGTTGTGGCGGTGTTGATCAGCCAGTTGACGTCAAGGGTATCATGGCCGCCCGTTGTAGCCGCGTAGTAGAAGATATCGGTCCATGCACCATAGGGCACCTGGGGATCACGCCAATCTGGTATGATGCCCTGTGGTAAAGGGATTTCTAGCTGCTGAGGCACGATGCGCCGCCTCTTGGTGGCATTTGGTGTCTGGTTTGATCCGCTTGAACGTTTTCTCGTGCCTTGGCGGCGTGCGGGCTTGCTCGGGGAAACCGACTGCGGGGCAGCTTCACTTGTTTGAGAATGTGATATGGCTGCCTGGCGTGCACTGCGACGACTTCCATGGCATTTTTCGAGAGGTTTTGTGGCAGGTCGATGAGTGTGTCGGCGAGGACGAGGCCCAAAACGAGTGCCGCCTCTCGAGTCCGCTTCGCTGTCTAGGTCTGATTCGGTCGCATCGTCGGCGCTCAGAAGGGATGAGTCGGAAACTTCGTCGCCATCGCTCGAAGATTCATCCTTATAGTGGATGCGAGGGTGGGACCGTGTTGAAGCGCGAGGTGGATGGGATTCCTCTGTGCGGGATGCTCGGCTCGGATTGCGACGGGTCGCATGATCGTCGTCAGGCTGGTGGTCGGCAGCTCGTGTCCTAGCCATCTCAACGTGGCGCCTAGTAGAAACATATGATATTAGCGCATGATCCAGTAGGCAAAGAGTCGTCCTGGTCTGGGAAGAATCAAAAGCGATGTGTGTGGGCGGGAGTAAACAAGCCGGCGCAACATTGAAGAAGCACATACCTAGGAGGCAACGGCCAGCTGTTGCCTTGCCGAGAAGTGATGCACCTGGATTTAGGCGACAGTGACCAACGGCACCAGGCAAGTTGGATTCTTATCGCGATTCCGTGTCCATGTGGATTTAGTCTTGCTTTTCCGGCCGAGGACACGGTGGCGCTGCAGACAAAGAAGCTCTGAAAAAGGTGGTGAGGTTGTACGGAGCATCTGCATTTGAAGGAGGGTCGGAGGGGCACAATCGAGCTTGGTGCCTGGGGAATGGGTCAGCCTCGCGCGTGTGGCCCACATTCAAGGGTGGGGCCAGAACTTGGCCAATCACACATGGGTCAATCTTGTAAGGCAAGGCGAAGAACATTCGATCGAGTCTTGGTCGGACAAGGCGCGCTGAGAAGACTTTGAAATTAAACAAAAGCAATCATATCTTGGGGATGCACACTGCTACAGAGGTCAAGGTTCTCGCCCGGGAGGCCGCCACTCAAAATCAAATGGGTCTTGCCAGGCGGTGATTGACTCGCGCAAAGCAAAATGTCATCTCATGATGGCCGTTGCGAGGGTCCATCATGATGCACAATTCATCCCGGTAGTCGCATCGACATTCTTCAAAGCAGTGGAAACAAGCGGGGCCACCGCTTTTAGGCATAAATCACGTAGGATTTCAGAGCGCTGGCTCGCTGCAGGAAGGAAAGTGGCCCGCCCTTGCCCAATGATGAATGGTTCCTTCGGCGCAGCTTCCAGGTCTGATTCACGCGCTAGGCCTCATTTGGAGTCGCGATAGAATCTCCCTGTCCTTCACCTGCCACTGGCACGCGTCTCACTGCACTGTTCGTCGCTGCCGCGCCCATCGTCAACCACCAGCGTCGGCTTGCACAACAGCACCAACAGACGCAATCCATCTCATCGGGCCCTTTGATGCGATATTGGTGCTCTGCGCGAATGCATCGCATTTCCTGTCAGAGAAGCCGTGCACCAAAAGTCACTCGGCAACAACAGCGGCTCTGACGGCTGCTGCACGCGACTGCGCTGTCCTCATTATTTACATCCACATCCACTCCCGCATCCGCATCCGCAGCACACTCGGCACCCAGCACTCCAACTCGTCGACTCTGGGGCTTCATTCCCACGCTGTCGCTTGGGCCTTCGGGACGCCTTGGTCTTCCTGCCTTCTGCTTTCTCTGCCATTCTCTTCTCATCTCACGCTCGCCTCTTCTCTCACTTCGGCTTGCAAGGCCGCCACCACCGCAATTTCGACAATGAGCACCATCACCATCCGGCTTTGAATGACTCTCAGTAGCAGCAGCCAGCGCTCTGCTCACTCATCTCATCACCCGCCTTATTTCCCATGACCTTCGTCCCTCTGCCATGAACTTGAAAAGACGCAGCCAGAGGACGGCCCCCTTTCTCCAGCAGAACTGGATCAACGGAGTCAACTCTTTGCAAAACTCAGCCATGGGCGCGGCACTCTCCACCCCCAAGCACCATGCGTCATATTCGGTCGACGACGATGGCGCACCAGCCCAGAAGCGTCGTCGGCTATCGTCTCCCGATTCCCTCGACGTCGACCACCTAATTGCCTCTTCAGAGAACCGTTCCACGCTACGGATTGAGGTGCTGAAAGTCTTCCACAAGGACTCGAAAAAGGTCCGGACCTATCAGAACTCCGTCGTGCCGCGTGATATTCTCACCACCAAGGGCAGCTGTCGCATTACCATTTTTGACGTGAGCTCAACCTGGGATCGCGTCTTGCACTGTCAGAGCCAAGTCTGCGACATCACCACATACAAGAACCCCGTCGGTCCTCATCGGGTGGCCCGCATTGACCTGCCCCACCCATTCTTCGTTCCCGAGGAGAGCATTCTCATAAATAGGCTCGACGACGATGCTCACGATTTTTCTGAATCATACAAGCTCGTCATCGAATTGGAAGCTACCAATGATGGGCCCTGGCCGCCTCTCGAGTCTCACGATTTCGGCATTCCTGTGGGAGATCAAGGGCCTCTATCCGACTCACCCAAGCGCCTCTGGGTCATGTCCAGCGAATTTCCGCACGTCTATGGCAGAATTAAGAATCCGCTTAGTCTTACAGCTGGCTATCACCCCCAGTGTCCCTCACGCCAGACCGATTATGTTATGGATGTCGACCTTCGGTGGACAACAGGCTTTCGTGCCTTGAAGCGCCTCGAAAAGGGCTCCATGCCCTGCATTACCGCGATTGATCCGGATGCGGAAGTTTATACTACCGGGCGCTTTGAGCCCAACCTTGATGATGAGCCGAACGGTATCAATGGCCATGTCCACGAAGACGACCTAGAAGACGATCTAGAAGGCGATCAAACACCTAGTAGGTCTTTGAGAGCCCGGCCAAAGAACAAGGTCTACAACCTCAAGGTTCTCAGTGATCAGGCGCAAGGGAAGGAGAGAAAGCGGCGGGCGACGGCTGCGCAGGCTATTGCCTCTGAAGGTCGAGTAACATACTATCTTCCAACCGATCAGCCCGTCTCCCTGGATTTCCATCGCTGCGTTAGCTGCGGCGCCTATAACCAGTCTGTGGCTCATTTGCAAGTCCACTTGGAGACGGCTCATCCGATGTACGACTATGTGCTCGAGACAACAAGTCAAGGGCCGCAGTTTCGAGTCTCGAGTCGTCTTGAGTCCCCCACAACTCCTACCAGGACTTACCAGCTTGGACCGCCCGTAAAACCGTTCAACCTGGAAACTTTTGCCGCTGGTGACCACTCGTGGGTCACTTCCAGGCTAGGTCCAGAAAACAACACTGAGCCTATTCGTTCCCCCACAAAGTCGGCCGCTGTCAGGGAACTCTCTGCGAAGACTGGGTCCAAAGCTGCAAGCCCCGCAGATCGGAAGGACGAGCAATCTAAAAAGCCAAAAGTCCTCATTCCTGACACAGGTCGGCCCCTCTTCGACCCGGTAAGCAAAGCGCGACTCAAACCTGGCGATGAAGTGCCAGAGGCGATCAAAGACAACGCCTGGATGATCCAAAAACATCGCGAGAGCATAGCAGAGTTCTCAGATGTAACGCCAGCTGAGAAGGAATTCGTCAGAAAATGGGATGCCTTTATGCTTGAGCAGAGTCTTACCACGAGCGCATATTTCCCACGTGTCTGGCTCTCGTTTGTTCGGGATCAAGCCTGTTGGTTGGCGAGCTCCAAGCATCGCATGACGGAGTTCGCGAAGCATACGAGTGTGCTGTTTGCGCGTGATGTTCTGGACGACAAAACGGTCAATGATGCCTTTGGGTTTATTAATGAGGAACGGACCAAGACAAAGCACAAGGCTAGAGAACATGCCAATGGCACCAACGGTGCGCAGACGGCGGGTGTCACGCCAAAACAATCCCCTCGCGCTTCTCAGATTCGCAGAGGCGCAAATGGGTGCACGGTGTGTCAGCTGCCAGTTCTTGGACCCAGGTTGCTTCTTTGTTCGAACAAGGTACTGGGATGATCTAAAATTCTCGCGGATTTTGCTAACTTGATGCTCTTAGGCCTGCTCGCGTCGCCTTTACCACTCCGACTGTATCCAGGAGAATGCCGTTACTCCCGTGACCCAGTCCCCATGGCTCTGCAACACGTGTACTGAGCCGAGAAAGGCCTCTTAGAAGGAGCCATCTTCGGTATCAGAGGCATCCCGACCCATCATTGGACGCTCATCTAGAGAGTTGCTGGCATCAGGGGCCAACGAGGACGCGGCCAGATTAAGAGAGCGGCCCACGTGGATGCACAAGGTCAGAAACGTGACTAGCTCGGTTCCCTCCCAACGCTCTGTGGCACATTCATGGAGGGGTCGGCCGAGGAGAAAGCATGGGAGGCTCGTAGGGGCGACTTCTAGGGGCAAGTGAACGGGATAGGTGTGGGTAAGGAGGAAAACCATGGGGAAATATGGCGGGCTAATTGAAGACATGGTTTATATAGCTGTTGGCGCTTCTGGGAATTGTTTACGGAAGATGGGTTGCTTTCCGTACGCACTAGAGGAACATCGTGCGGGACGCCTCTACACTATAGGTTGTTTCGCATCTGCTCTGTATTATATCTATCAATATTTCTATTTACATGCTCATCCGCGTGGCTGCTGGGAATTCTTGCAATTTTGGGAGAAGGCGGGGGGCTTTGATTCATTCTTACTTGAAGGAGGGGCAAGGTTTCCAAATAGGCAGAAACATGTCGCTTAAGAGCGGCGCATCATAGGATGAAGTTGAGTTCGTTATCCAGCCAAAGGTACAAAATTTAAATTACCAGTGAAGCCGGTTTATAGAGCTCCTGTTACTCGTAAACGAGGGAGACAAAAGCTTAGATTTGACACAACTTCGGTGATTCATAAATGCCCCGCTGCCTGACAGCCATGCAGGAGAGCCCCAAAACAGTTGACATCCGCGAAAGCCGGCCAGTCTATAAACAGACCAACTTATTGTCGTTTCGAATTCATGATCGCGTTCGATTAACCGTCGCCATGGCGTTATTGACGTTGAGGGCTCACCATGACAGATAAAAATGAAAGGAAACCCTCACCCTGGCTATTTCCAGCGCCTGTTGCAACGGCCTCAATCCTCCTAGGCATTACAATTGCTGTCCAGCTCCCTGCCGGGATTCTCAAATGTTTTCCAGATATTATTACTACAGGTCTCAATTAGACATGGCCATTGTCTTCTCTCTAAGCCTGGGTAGTATCCCACGAATACCAAAATCCCGTTGCATCAATCCCTCTATTGATTTCGGCCCCCGTCGACATGACAGTCACTTGTGTTAACCCAGCACCTATAATGGGGCCAATTATGGCCTTCCCAGACACGTTTCTTTCGGTTTTATTTGTATTTAGCTGATAAATCATGACCCGTAAACCACCAGGCTGGTGCTCACTTGTCTAACCCACAACCACTTTCTTCACTAGGCCGGCGTCCCAGCTTTCACAGCCATTTTTATGAAGCATCGTTAGAAGAAGATATGGTCCCATTTGTAGCACAAACATTGGCAGAGAGGAGAGTTAGTGCTGTCATGAACTTCTTGGGTGAGTTTAGGAAGTGCGCCGGTGCAGGGTCGAATCACGGGGGCATTGAAGTGAGGGACGTACGTTCTGCTCTCCAAGAATATACAGTCTGCCATTTATATTAATATGAATGAGGACGCTTTAATTATCGGTACTATCTCTCTCCTTAACTTATGGTCATGCATCTATAGATATATGGAGCGTCTCGGCCTCCCGCACCTCGCTTAGAGAGGGCCGCCAGCCCGCCGGGTGAATATTTGGAATTAGTAGTAGCGCCTTGAAATCTGCCGCGTGATAGAATTGCTCCTCCCCAATAAGCCCGCGGCTATAGAGATAGTCGAGGACGTAATAGTCTGGGCGAATATTCCGTACGGTCAAGTTTTGAGTCCGGAAATACTTCGCAATATGATGCATCTGTGCGGCATAGCACGCCCGACGGCCACGCTCGAGTTTGTTTCTGTGCTGTATTCTCCATGGTCGCAGAACCAACAGATGCAGTGTGTGGAGAATTTATAGACCAAGTGGTCATGGACTATATGCTCGATCCAGCCTTGTTCATCGTTTACGTCGAATGTCGTCATGCAGTGGCCGTATCCAACGAACTCGCAAACGAGCCTTGACGAGGTCTGTACCAGTGCGAAAACGGACTGAGTGGAATTCATGCAGCTCTTCTGTAACTTTTCTCCTTTCGTTTCTATGCCAGTAAGAGGCCCTGATATCAGAAAGGCTCGGTGGTTTCCCCCAGTCTGGGCACTCGTACGAAGAATGGCGACCGTGGCGATAGACCGTTAATAGCTGGCAGCAGATATTGTACTGCACAAAGAGCTCTCTTTACTTCGGATTTATTAGCAGTGGATATGAGTAATGTTTTCCGTCTCAATGTTGGCATAGAGTGGGGGATATGGTGTAGATATGATTCGGACCTTCTACCCCGCAGATTCAAGATGATAGGCTTTACATACCTCATCCGATGACACATTTTCCACAAGGCCAGGGGCAGTCATATCAGAAATACTTGACGAGTCATCTAGGTGAAATGTGCCTGTAGATCCCCTGGCACAAACAAGGATAGTTCTTCCAGATAAGATGCAAGATGGGCGGGTGATCCTGTCGGTTCCTACTAGTTTGGCCTTTGAGTTTAACTCTTGCGCTCCTCGGCAGCATTTTAAAGGGAAGGATTGAGAGATGACGAGTGTGAGCACGCGACAGGGTCATCATTCGGATGTGATGATTTCGAACCAAGTGGCGCCGCGCGACTGAGAGAGCCAAGCTTAATCAGGTACCTGGTATCAACTTCTGGTTGATCTATTATGTCGTTCAAATCATTTCAAATGAAGATGGTAGACCCGTCGGTACCGCTCTCGTAGTTTTGGGCGTCCCCGTGGTCACCCTGGCATGGGGTAGAGGCTGCTCGGATCCAACAGTCTAGGGTAGCTGGGTCGATAAGTTCGTCCAGATGAAGCGTTGGTACCAATTCTGGAAGACTCTGCTGGTGATATAAGTAGGTGCCAATATGAGACAAACTGGTATTATTCATACGATGGCCGAGGGCTTTGGCGATGGCACCCAATAATTTATCACCGGAGAATTCGCGAATCAGCCATCAGGTCATTGAGCCGTCCTCAAAGATAGCATGCGCATGTGACAAGAAAATAATTCTGCATCGGCTGCGATCTAGACTCTTTAGAACATATAGAGTGGAACTATCTCTAGCCATGTACGAGTTAAGGGCTTGTTTGAAAGTCACTATGCATGCGGCCCAAAGATGGTCGAGCACACTTCGATCGTCAGCTTCAGGCTCACCCCCGTGCTAGTCTACCACATTACGACGCTCCTTCTGCCACGTGTATTGGATCTGTCATCTCAAGTCTCTCCAGCTTGGGTCGAGCTTGCAGGTTCTGAAAAGGATTGAAAACAGAAGAAGGGATTCGCAGCCTAAAACGACACCTCAAGACCCAGCTAATCAGGCCCTGTGGCACAGTACCTCATAATAAATACCTAGGTATTTGTATCCAGAATCGCTCGTACCTGTTAGGCGGTCCTTGAAGCAATCCGAATGTTGGCTGTGCATGCTACTGCGCGCGGGTCGGTTAGTTCGGCCAAGTAGTCTGTCAGACCTAACAATTGACTATGAAATTCCGCAATATATTCAGCAAGCACCACGACGATGTTGTCAAATCGGTAAACGATATGAATGAGTCCTTGGCTGAGGTAGACCGCCAACTCCAATGATTCAATGCGCTTACAAAGGAGAGAAGGAATTGTGTCTCAACTTTGCAGTGCCTGAAGTTCAAATTGTGAGCTAACGGTGAAACTAAACCAAGGAGGAGCGACTAGCCCATACCGTCACCCGTTCAAGGAACAAGATAAAGCTGTCCTTCTCCATGGAGAAATTCAACAAGGCTTACAAAGATCCAAGCGAAGGGCCTCTCCTAATGTCTGCCTCGATCTGAGCAAGCTAACGACGACTATCAAGGCATCAAGTCTACCCTGTTTAGGACATGTGGACTCCGACCAGTGCTTCCATCACAGCTTCTACCCTATTGCCTCTGTAGACGGCCATATTTGGAAGACCAAGGGCGTATATCCGCTAAATACCATCCTCAAAAGGTCAGCTAGAGAGTTTGTCTCTTTTGAGAATCGTCTAAAAGTTGCGCGATCTATCGCAACTGCAGCTCTCACTTATCACTTCACACGCTAGCTAAACGAATGCTGGCGCCTGGGGGACATGTAATTTCTCGTGAAGCACAGCGAAATTCCATCAGCTTTGCGGACATTACATGTCGGGGCTAAATTGGAGGGAACGAATGACGCCATGTAGGGAGTGGTGGCCTCGACAGCACGGGGTTTTCACAAGCAACCAAGGAGGAACTTCTGGGGACTGGTATCAATAACACGGCATTCTAGAGCGTAGGAGTTGCCCCAGTCGGCATTGAGAAATGGGAGGACTTCGACCCGGGTAACGTGATGGCTGTGTGAAAGCCGGCCGAGAAGTCAGCCTTTAGCAAAAGTACCTTAATATTGTTCAGCGATGTCTGAGCTGCTATTTTGGGCATGGCTATGATTTGGAGAAATCAAAACTTCAGAAAGCCGCTTATATGAGTGTGGTGGAGGCTTGGGAGGACGGGATTGCAGGTCTTGATATGACTGGCGATAGCGACACTCGGCCTAATCTTGCCGAAGACCGAAATCAAGAATGCTAGCTGGAGATTTCTCGGTTGAGACTTTATACGGCTGAAGCGGTAGATGCTAAGGTTCATAGGGAACTGTCACAGCCTCTGGGCACTAACTTCATACCAGATTCCCGTTACTCGGCAGGGTCCCCGGGTTACAAACTTGGTTGGTCAATGAAGAGCAGGCTTCAATAGGAGGTACAAAGATGGCAGTTGAGCTCATGAATATAAAGCCCTTAGGTATATACTTGGGAAGTAGAATGGATCAAGATGTGATAATGCCACATGAAAGAGGTTTGATATTCGCCAACGACTCACGGCCAAAAACCATCCGTACAACCTCAACAAGCATGGTATTTGCCCTATTCTTGCCTATAAATGACTTCTCAAAAACGCCAGCCAAGGCTCGCTCCGGCCCAGCAACATCTTACAATACCCAGTCCCTCCTCCTTATCATGCATACTTCACCACCCGCCAAACCTTATCCAGCTCATCCTGATCTGCAAGGACAGCATTATTAAAATCTATACTTGCCTTGCTTCTTCTTCTCGCTCAGCTCGGCCTCCGTCTTCTGTCGCTTACGGCTCTCCTGCGCAATCATCTCGCTAAGATCGTCGTCGTAGGCCCATTTGGCTCCGATGCCATCCTCCTTCTTGCCCTCCTCGAACTTGCGTTGTAGGTCGTCCTTGCTGATGCCATCGTTTTGGTGCAGCGAGTCCACGTCGAGCGCAACGTCAATGTCACCGGGCTTCTTGCGCTTGCGGGAGTCGTCCTCGGAACCAAGCACGGGCATACCCGAACGCTGGGCTTGCTTGAGGTCGTAGACACGGTCGCTGCCAAAGAAGCCCTCGGCGCGGACTTGTCGCTCGGGGAGGATGGTGTAGGCAGAGCGAGGAGCACTTGACTCTTCCGTGTCGTAGCCGCCGCGACGTTCCTTGCGCAGGTCCATCTCTCCTCCGATTGCTGTCTCGACTCCTGTACCATAGTCGGGCTGCACTGTGCTTGCGTAGCCACCGGGAGTCTCAAGACCGCTGGGCGTCTCCAGTCCGTCAGGGGCATCCTCATCCTCTTCCTCTTCGGACTCCTCTTCTGATTCCTCCTCTGACTCCTCCTCCTCTCGCGGTTGAAGCTCACCCCAGAGGCTACGCTCAACAGTCTCGCCGGTTAGTGCTGCAGCCTGAGCGACAGCCTGGTTCTGGGCACCGTTCTGCGCGGTGAGGCCGAAGACATCACCACCATAAAGGGGACGGTTAAATTCGTCGACTGGAGGCTTGCCCCAGCCACCGGGGTGGAAGCCCCATGAGCCTCCTTGCGGTGGGGGCGCATTCAGACCCGGGATTTTCATTGTGGGATAAGAGGGAGGGGGGCCGAATCGTTGTTGGTTGATCAGCCAGGGCGGTGGTGCCCCGGGAGGCACTCCGAGAGCCTCCTTGGTTCCTTCGGTGAGGTCACCAGGTCGGAAGTGTTGGTAGTCAACCTCACTCTCCTTGCCCTCGTAGTAAACCTCGCCAAATCGTGTCAGCTCGGGCTTCGTCTGGAATCGGAAGAAGGCGTCGTAGAGCCTCTGGTAGTCGATATCGAGCTTTCCCATCTTGGGTGCGACTCGTTCGCGTTGCTTTTGCTTTAGGGACTGTTCGGCCTGCTTTTCGAGAACGGCATCTCGCATCTCGGTAATACCAGTCTCGGCAATGAATTTGGGGAGACGGAATGGAGCCTTTTCAATACCTCTCTTGGAGGAGAGGTACTCTCTCTTCAATGCCCAATGTGTTGGTACGGGCACCACATTTCGCTGGGCCTTTATTTGGACGAGCAACCGCGGGTCCGAAGCGGAGATGTCTTGCCATTCCACCACCTCGGGAATCTTGACGAGAGCCTTGAGCTCGGCAATCGAGAGCTTGTTGAGCAGCTTTCTCTTCTTTTTGGACAGCTTCGGGGGGCCATTCTCGTCATCTTCGTCGGGAATCTCGTCGTCATCCCCGAAGAATACAGTTCCTTGGTTTCCGGCGTTGGCTTCTTTGGCGACTTCATCCTCCTGAAGCGATGCGCCAAACTTGGAGAAGATGTCCTTGTACAGGGCGAAAGCCGGGTCCTCATCCAACTCGTCGTCAAGGGCGGGTCCATCGGCAGGCGCGGAATTGCCTGAATCATCCTTCTTCTTCACTTCGAGATCCGACGCGGGTTCTGCGACGGCTTCGCTCTCTTCGGACTTGTCATCGACGGTGGGCTCTTCGGGCTTCGCGGCGGCAGTCTGTGGCGCGTCAGCATGTGTGGTGCGGTAAGGCGAGGAACGAAGAGGATTCGCGCGCACCTCTGTCTGGACCTTCTTCTGTTCCTTCTTCTTAGCCCTTCGCATCTGGTTTTTGGTCATCTTTGGGGCCGCCATGGCGAATTCGGGGTTGGCGACGGGCTCGTCGCGACCAGGAAGTGCTTGGGTGACGCGGCGGGATTGGAAACCTGAGTCAGGAGCTGGAATATGGCGTAGAAACCCGTGAGCGCAACAATATACTGCTTCGGGTCTCTTCCCATGCCCACTGCGCGACGAGGGTAGCTCTAGATGGCCTGGAGGGGTGCGTGATGGACGGGGCGAGAGAAAGTTGGACGAGCAGGCGCAGGCTGGTTTAGTGAGGTGGAGTCTTTCGCGCATCGGCAGCACGCAGCCTCACGAGTCCCGGCGCGGCAAGCGACAAAAAAAAAAGTAACCACGAGCGCCTGAACGCGCTTATTCGTTATCGGCTTATCGGGCTGCAACCGGGCAAGCTTGGGCGCGGCAGCCGGGACAAGTGCGGCAAAAGGCCCAAACGGGAAATGGTGCCACTGTCACTGGCGCAGGCACCATGCAACCGGTGGCGAGGGACTTGTGAGCTTGGCGCTCCTGAGTTAATAATAGCCCCCCAAAGAATGCGACGATAGACAGTGGACAATGGATATGGACATGCCGCACCAGTTGGTGCACTATGTAGTTGAACCGCAAGCATCCTTCGAGTCATTCGATTTCAATTCCAATTTTCCGGTTGCGGGCTTTGCTCCTTCAGAGACACTGCAGATTTTGCACTGTCATCCTACTACGTACCTCTCACAACTGCACTTCGTAGCCGCCGAAAGCCATCCCCTTGTCATCGGTCGCCAGCCAGCGCGGCAGCGTCGTCATCTCTCTCCTTCATCCACTTTCGACCTCCCAACATCTGGCGTGTCTCGGCTCTGTCCACCTCCAGGCCGTCGATAAGCATGAGCACGCGCATCTATCGCCCGTAACCCATCTCGCCCCCCCTTCCATCCTCTGTCGCTCGTTTGCATCCTCCGCGCATTACTTTTCGGCCACGTTGCCGCCGTCGCGCGCCGCCCCCCAGCAAAAGGGCCGCTGATGTCGCGAGACTCCCCTCTGCGAACCACTCGATAAACCACCAACAGCCCCGATCCTCAAGCCCGCGATGGAGAAGTTCCCCGACCTCATAGACCCGCCCATGGGCGTCCTCTCGCGATCCCCGAGTCCGCATAGGCCGCCCCCCAGCTTCGCCAACGGCAACCCACCCCGAACCACCGATCGCTGGTTCCCCGTCGGCAAGCCAGACCACTCGAACGGCTTGGGATGGTCAGCCGGTGGCCGGGGTCACTCCAGACAGAAGAGTCTTGGCGATGCCTTTCGCACCATCAGAGCCCGCAATGGCAGCGTTGGCCAGAACGCCCAGGAGATCGCCGATGCCCTCAGGGCGCCGGTCTCCCCTAAGCTTATCGTATGCTCCCCCCTCCATCCTATGTTACCTGGCTTCCACCAGCCTCGAGTCCAAGTGCTGTGCTAACGTTCCACTACATAGATCCTGTGTCTGTTGTGGTACACTTCCTCGGCCCTCACGAATACCTCTTCAAAGTCCATCTTGAACGCCTTCCCCAAGCCCGCAACCCTCACCCTCATTCAGTTCGCCTTCGTCTCGTCGCTATGCATCTCGATCGCCAAACTCGCTGTCGTCTTCCCTGTCTTGCGAACCAAGATTACGGCCCTCAAGTATCCGATCCGAAAGCCAACACGAGAGGTTATCATGACCACCCTGCCGCTCGCCGTATTCCAGATTGGCGGTCATCTGCTGAGCTCCGCCGCTACATCCAAGATCCCCGTCTCTCTCGTCCACACTATTAAGGGACTCTCGCCGCTCTTCACCGTCTTCGCTTATAGATTCGTCTACGACATCAGGTACCCCACGGCCACTTACTTGTCACTTATTCCCCTGACCCTGGGTGTCATGCTGGCCTGCTCCGGGAAGACGACCTATGGTGGTGAGCTAATTGGCGTCATTCAAGCGCTTCTGGCCGCCATCATCTTTGTCTCCCAAAATATCTTCTCCAAGAAGCTGTTCAACGAAGCTGCAAAGGCTGAGGCTGAGGCTCCAGGTGTCCCGTCTAAGAAGCTGGACAAGCTTAACCTCCTCTGCTATTCGTCGGGCATGGCTTTTATCCTCACCATGCCTATCTGGTTCTGGACCGAAGGCCTGGTTCTCATCAAGAACATTTACCAAGAGGGCTCAGTCGACCTAGCCAACACTCCCAACGCAATGGATCACGGTCGATTGTCCCTCGAATTCGCGTTCAACGGAGTCTCCCATTTTGGCCAAAACATCCTCGCCTTCGTCCTGCTCTCCATGGTATCTCCCGTCACATACTCCGTCGCCAGTTTGATCAAGCGCGTCTTCGTCATTATCCTGGCCATTATCTGGTTCAGGAGCCCAACGACCCCCATGCAGGCTGTGGGAATCGCCCTCACCTTCCTCGGGCTCTACCTCTACGACCGGACTAGCGAGAGCAACAAGGCAGACCGCAAAGCCCAGATGATAGCCCAGGGCAAGGAGATTCCTCTACTCCCCATGACCAACAACGGCACCATGCCGACGACTCTCGTTTCTTCTCCGCGGAGTACCATTAGCGCCCACCCCTTTAGCGACGGGTATCGCGGTCGCGGCACCTCCATAGACAAGAGGGCAATCCAGACCGGGCGCCACACTCCATCTGGTAGCAACACGGGCTGGCTCCCCCCGGGCACGAAGCAGGAGGACACTTGGCGAACCGGTGACCGCGTCGCCGGCGTCTCCTGAACTGCACGTTTCTCGATCTAAGGCACAACGGCTTGCATGTTTCTCTTCCACCTTTCACGTGCCGATCTTTTTATTTATTTTACAACTGGAGCTGGGATCTTACACCCTGGTTTGGAAGGGAGAATTATCCAAACATGTAGACTAGGGATTTGTTTATGGCATATCATTGACGACAAGGCGTTTATTTTGTTAGAAAAAGAAAAAGACTACCCCCCGAGTGCTGGTGGGGAATGTTCGATAACTTGTATCATTACATGGATACGGACGGTTTTAAACTTGGCTTGAGATAGATGAGACACACGAGTGTGATTCACACCATGGAATACATGATTGGTATGGCGAGTCCTTATCTTCAAGTTGCGTGATGCCAATGCCTCGGTAATTTTTGTCAACCAGGGTCTATTAGTCAACTGCCTCATCAGACTGGTTGATTGATCATTCAATCAACCACTCTTCCACCTCAACCCCTATACTGCGCCCAATCCCGCGAATCACCTCCCAGCCGACGTTGATCCTCCACTTGCCACCGCGGTCCATGACGTCGCCGGCGCCCCCCACCCGCGTGAGCAGGCGGAGGCTGGCCAGTGTCGCGACGGCCATGCCCACGTCGCAGTCGAGGCCGGCGGCGCCTACGGCACTACCGTCGGCCCACTCGGAGCGCACGGCCGCGAAGATGGCCATCATGCGCTCGAGGACGAAGGCGTGCGCGCCGAGTAGCTTGCGCGCAATCTTGCGGTGCTTGCTACGGGGGGCGCCGCGCGAAGATGTATATCCTCCGCGCCGGCGCTTGCGGCCGTGGTGGTAGGTAGAGAAGAGCGTAAGGTCGTGGCGGGTAGCGTTATGGGAGGCCAGGTAGGCGGCGAGGAGGATGAGGCGGGCGGTCGTAGGGAGGAGGTTTGTAAGGTCGGTTGTAGGGACTGGCTTGGCGACGCTGTTGTCGGCGGATGTGGCGCCTAAGCGGACTGACACGATGCTGGGGTTCAACACCGACTCGTCCTGGAAGTGCACTCTCGCTGCGATCAGCAGCTTGGAGAACTCCTTCGGGGTATGTGTCCCTGCTAATACCGGCGCCGTGAACCGAGGCCAGAGGGCATGGCAGCTGTGTCGGAAGGAAGGCAATGTGCGGGAGGCAGATTTTGTAAGGGAGTCGTGGACCGCAGCGCAGAACCGGGTCCAGAGGTCTGTGGTTTCTTGTTGTGTGGCTCCCGTGATGGCGTCGGGCGGCGTGAGTGAGAGGATGCGAACGAAGTCGGCTTTGGCGTAGGGCGGGAATTGGAGAGCGGCGGATGCAGGTGTTTGTAGGAAGCCGGCTGGGGGGGAGGTGACGACGAAAACGCAGGTGAGGCAGGGGATCTAGACGGTACATTGTTAGCTTCTGGCACATCAGAAGAGTTGGGAGGATCCAAAATGCACTCACAATCTCGGACAGCCGCGCCAGAGCTGGGAGCAGCGTCGACGGCGCATCCCTCTGGCGATCCACGGCATCCAGTACCAGCACGAAGCGCCAGCGGGGATCCCTCGCAGGATACTTGAGCATCTTGACCAGCTCGACCGTCAGCTGCGCCAGCGACTCGCAGCGCCGCGGCACATCCTCCCACTGCAGCGCGTCGGCCACGGCGCCGATGATGCGCTCAAACAGATGCCGCCCCGTGATGCACTGCACCGAGTTGACGACGGCAGCCTGGAACCCGCCCGCCTGCGGCTCCGTCGACATGTGCGCCACCAGCCGCTCGAGGAGCTGCTCGACGATGGCCGACTTTCCGGTCGCCGAGGTTCCGTGGACGACGAGGTTGCGACATGGTGCGGCTTCGGGCTGGTTGTTGGTTGGCGGTTAGCTAGAGCTACGCATAGGAGGATCGGGGCTGTCTTACGTGGAGGAGCGTTGCTAGAGAACGGATTTGGCGCTCGCGGCAGGGGAATGTCTGCAGCAAGGGCGTGAGGATGGCTTCATCCGGGAGATTGAAGAGCGATGCCATGGCTGGATTCTTTCTCCGTCCGCCCTCTCCTCGTTTGTCGTCGAATTGGTCGTTTTTGAGGTCGCCCCAGAGTCGCTGGGAGACGCGTTTGGCGCGTCTGGAGTTAACGAAAGTACGTCACTCGGGAAAATGTCGGCGAGTCGCAACTCCACGCAGATACCACCATCATCCGTCACTTAATTATACGACCAGCATTGACCAGGACAAGCAATTAATGTTGTTGGACAGAATTGCCATTTCAATTCTTTGCAGTGTTGTATGTACATATATCCGGTTCAAACGCCGTTCAATGGTTCTACCCATCCTTAAAATGCACCTTTTTTCCTTGCCCTCAATCAAGCAAGCATGCATGCAAGCACCGCAACGCCATTCCTATGCTAATCAAAACAGAACGCTCATACAATGCCTCGCGGGCCGCAATGGTCCCCCAAACACCTTCTTATACCAATCATTCCATTCTCTTGTTTGTTCATGTAAATCCTCCACTAGTTCTCTTACATCCCAGACTGGCCCATCTGCTCCTTGGCCAGATTGAGTCGAGGAAATTCCTCTGCCTTTCCCGGGCGCCTGGATGGTGATCTTGTTCCTGTTGACGATCCAATTTTTGCGTACATCATTTACAATATTGTCCGTGAAGTTTTTGACGTATGTATCAACCCGTGTCGAATCGATTGTAGGTCGTCGCAGACCTGACAGGAGAAGGTTTCCATCCAGAGAGTAATCCTCAAGATCGAGGAGATCGTCAATGTAAGTCTCAGCTGTCTCGATGCCGCTGCTTGCGTATTTGAGAGCATGCGATGTCTCCTTCCAGGCCACGGATGGGTTTTGCGACATGGAGAGTATATGAAAGGATGGCCACAAGATATTGGTCATCGACAACACCTGCCGAAGCAAGTAAATTTGTGCCTCCTTCAGGGGCCCGTCGTTTTGGCGAAGTTGATCCAACCCGCTAACAAAAGCCTTGACCGTAACAAGAAGATGCGGCAGATCGACTTCTGTCAGTTCGTGTGGGACAACGTGGCGGTTCAAAAGCACTCGCAACACTTCCACGTAAACGTCAACCAGTGGGAATGCCGAGCTTTCGAGAAAAGACGCGCGGATGATGGCTGGAAGCATTTTGCCGAGAACGAAGGCCGAGATTCCTGTGTTTTTCATGCCCTGATGGAGCAGCTTAACTTCGTCGCGTAGTTTGTCATTGATAAGCGACATTTTGAAGTTGTTGAAGAGGAAAAAGAAGGTCTGGTGGATGACCTTGGTGTCACCCTCACTCAGTCTAAGTCCGTAGGAGAGCATGCCAGCTACCTGAAGCTGCGGGTCCTGCATAGAAGGCGAATATTCCTTGTTGATTTGGTAGAAGAAGTCGTCGACAGCACAGATTTCCGAACCATGGGCCCTGATGAGAGTGATGATGTCCCGGATGAAAGCCACATAGCCGGGGTGTTCCGGAGCATCCTGGACCACATTTCGTAGGTCCCTTTTGATCTGCTGCATTACAGCCTTCAGCGTCTTTGAATGCTCCGAAATGATTATCTTTCTGAGGGCTGGCCCCGCGTCCCCAAGACATCTTCGCATCCAAGATATGGCGAATTCGAACATGTCTCTGTTTGCATTGTAGTCCGGATTGATCGCGAGTCCAACCGCTGCTTCAGGGACGAATTCTTTCTCATGCTGTTGCAATTCTTGTGCCAGCTGATTTTCGTATGCCAGGTACTTTCGAGGTTTGACAATCGACAGCATCCACACTTCGGAGAGGGTGAACCCGGCATCCACGAAATCGTCATAACCGTGCTTGAAAAGAGTCGCGATGAACAAGGCCAAATACTTACGCTGGTCGAGGCTGATCTTGGCCGGGACGTCCTCAAAGAGTCCGTATTTTCCACTTTTGAACATGTCACAAAGGCGCAGGATACCGGCGTTCATGAATCTCACGCCGAGCCTTGCCGAGAGGGTAATCACCAGTTCAGTGCACCGCAACTTTTCAATGGATGCCAGCGCACCAAGCTCTCTATCTCCGCGTACAGAGATGATGCACCTTGCCATTGAGAAGAAGTTGCTGGAGAGGTCATGATCAAGCACTAGGAGTGCATCATCCGCTTGCTCCGAGTTCAGAAGTTGGCTCTCCCTTTCCTGGCTTTCCTCGCTATCCTTGAACTCATCAACTCGAGACAGGAAGCTCTCCAGAGTAGCTAGGGACACTTGAAGGATAGACCAATGGAGCTGGGGAGGGCACGCGACGAAGTGCTTGAACACATGCTGAAGCTGTAGCGTGTTCAAGGCGAATGTGGCTGCTTCCAGGTCTGGTGCATGCCTCATGACATCCAAAGAAACCGTCACGGAGAGTTGAAGAACATCCATTATAGCAGCTCTGTTTAAAGCCACCATGGCATCAACCATCTCCGGATTAATGGTGTTACTGGCATCTTTAGACAGCATTAGAAACTGCTGGTGCATATCCGAGGCGACCGAATCAAACTGCTGCATCATCGACTGAAAGAAGGTGTTCCTCCACCGAGCGAATGGCTTAAAAGAGGTCGTCGCTTCTCCTGATGCAATGATGAATTTCGCCAGTTGGCTCCAAGCCCGTAGATTGATCAAGCACGCCTCCTTGTGTGAGCTCGCCGGGACAACAAGCCTCTCCAATAGATGAGCTCCAGGTCGCAATTCGGGTGGAGACGCCCAGAATAGGGTGCAGAGAAGATCATGGTGATTTCTCAACGCCGCCAGATCTCGCTCGTGGATTATCTGTTCCTTGAGAAGTTGGCGGTTGTGATTTGGCATGGTACGAGTAACCAAATTGCGAATGTCGTTCAGCGACCCGACTTCGCTTAACTTTTTGATGCTCAAAGCCACGAGCTTCAAGAAGATATGGAAGCACTTGTCAACCTTCTCCACGGCCAGTGACGGGTTTCCACCGAGAGCCTCTAGGAAACTAGGAGATCTGAACACCTCCTCGTTGCGAAGGTGTGCGAGGTTTTGGGAGCCGAAGAAGTCAAAGATAACACCAACCACTGCCACACATTTGCGCCATCCCCACTGCTGAACGAGGTAGTGACATCGGCCAACCAACGCGCGACAGTAGTTGTTGAAGCTAGGGGGTTGGCGTTCGTTTTCCTTGTAAAGCTGGAAAACAGTCTTCAGCAACTTTTGGGGCAATGCCCAGCCATCAACTGCGGCATCGTGCCTACTACTTGCAACGAGGATTCCACTGTCGTTGAATTCGGTGAGTGGAAGGAGAGTGAACATATCCTTCCAAAGCCGTTCATGCTCCTTTACGTCGAGGCTTGTCATAACCTCGGGAGTAGCCATGACAAAATAGGTAACATCCCAGAAGGACGATCGCAAAATCCGAGCGTGTGCAAGGACCTTCATTACGGTTACCCATGAGTGAAGGCCCGGCACATCATCCCGAAGCCCCCTCTCTCGGAACCGCACGTCGCGAAGCAGCCCATATGTATCCTTCACTTGATTCAGTCCGACCTTCAGGAGAGACGAAACTGCTATCTTTGCCAGGTCTTTCACCAGATCCTCCATTTGAAATTGCTCGCTCATCAAGGAGGTGTCGTTTTGGCAGAGTTTTAAAATCAGAAAGGCGGTAATCAGGAAGTAGTCGTATACGCTGGCGATCAGGCTGCACCGAGATTGTATGCTGAAGCTGCTCTGGTCTAAGAGTGTCTTGATGCGTCCATTGAAACCCTGGAGCACCTCAAGTGCTCTGCATACAAATGACTTGACGCTCGTCGGTTCAGTAAAACTCAGCGAGTCCATTGTGAACTTCGTGACGAAGGCAGCGGCGTTTAGCGCAGGTGGGGAGGCTGAGGAGGTATCATTTGTCGACGTGCTTTCAAGCTGCTCCGCAACGAAATCGAGAACGACACCCAGTTCAGAGGACACCTGAGCATCCCATGGACCCCACCTCAGGATTTGGTCACCGAGATTGAATGCTGAGCGAGGGCGGAGATCCGCAAACTTCTGGTAGTCAAAATTGGTGGCCAGCGTTTCGAGGGCACCACTTCCAATCAACGTTGACTCATGGAAGTAGACACCGGAGTCAAGTGGGAATGTCTCGAAGTGATGGGTGTACTGGGTTCCGTATGGCCCGAGCCCGCGGAGTCTTTGTCCCTCTGTCTCTGCTTGAATAGGTTCTGGCACTGGGGTCGCTTCGACCGGGATGGGGTCGTTTGCTCGGCTATATTGGGGTGCCTCGATGTCAACTTGTTGAGGTCTGGTCTTTTTCCGATAACGCGACTTCCGTTGATCGGATTCCTGTGGCATTACAATGCGCAGAGGCACAGGGTTTTCCTCCGGTGGAGGGCTGGCAGGATATTCAACATCTGTAGTCCCATCATTGAGAGCCAGGATGCTCGAGTTCGACCAGTCCTCACGTTGCTTCCGGTAGAGACGGTCAAGGCGCCTTTTGGTTGCGTTAAAGTGGAAGTTGCTAGTTTGGTCTGTTTCATCCATCTCCAGCTGAGCTGGTCGCGCAACACCTGAGCCAGACCGGCTAAGATGTCCGCTTGCCCGGGGACGTTGCCGCTTCACAGAAGAGGCTTCGGTTATTTTTTCGGATTGGTAGCTGATGGTTCCCCCATTGGTGATGTGTCGAACGAGCCGGCGGGGTGCTCCTGAAGATGGTGGTGGCTGGCGCTTTTGAACTGTCGAGATGTTCGGGGATGTTTCGCTCAGGGGGTTCTTCGGTGGTCTTGGCTTTGTCTTCCTTTGCCTTTTTGCAGCAGATACTGACTGGCGCTGTGGGATGGACCCTGCCCTCCAATTATTCAGAACGGATACAGCATCCACGTGGTCTTCTCGAGTGCCGAGTTTGATCAACTTCTTGCCAGGGCTGCATCTTCCCATGTCCTGGCGTCGATTGGCAGCTCGAGCGGCAATCTTGAGGAAACGAGGAGCGTTCGGTTCTATTACATCTAGAATACTGAGATGCGGGGCAGCAGCAAGTTTGTTAGGATTTAGTGATCGGCGCCCCTTTCCGCTCTTTGTCTTTCGCCCCAATGTTGGTTGTCGATATTTCTTCTTCACGAGTTTTCTTGCCGATGACGGTCCAGATTGAGACTCATTGAGCATGCCAGTGATCTTGGGTTGGCGGGGCGGCTTCGAAGATGTAGGTTTTTGTTGGTTTTTGGTTGTCTTTGACCGATTTGGGGTACCGTGGAAGGATTCTGATAGCTTCAACTGGCGTTTCCTTCCTGGCAGCATGTGGTCGATCCGATCATCTTCGACCACTGAAGCCCCATCGTCTGACCATGTCGCTTCGGGGACTGTCATCGAACCAGGGTCTTCCAGGAGCACAAGCCTGGTCTGGTTATGAAAGACTTCATCTGTAGTCCTCTGTCCCGTGGTGGGTATCTCGTCATCAGAGTCCTCAAAAAAGAGCTGGGGTGTTGTAGAAGTTCTTGGCGTAGCTTGTCGTCTCTGTGCGACGCCGCGTCTCTGTTCTCGTTCTGGTGAACGATCTGCCTGTCGCTTGTGGGCGTCTTTTTGTTGTTTTGCTCGGCCAGCCTGCTGGTCTAACCGAAGCCACGATGCTGGAAGCACGCCTCTGATGCGATGTTTGACTGTATGGACCACTTCTGAACCACTCTCGGACTCGGTCTCAGATGCAGAACCGTCATCATTTGACATTGGGCCTGGGTCTTGCTGAGCAAGTTCATCTTCAGAGTCGCTATCGACAACCAAAGGTCGTAGTGTGGAAGGCGTTATCGATTGGTGAGCAAGTCGTGCACTCGGCGTCGGTGTGGGAGATCGTAATCGCTGGGGTTGGGGCGTGTCAATCTCAGCCTCGGGTCGTTCGGGGCTTCGTCTCGAGTGACGTTGGGCGGCCGGAGAGTCGGTGGTTCCAGTCACCAACCTCAAAATCGATGCCGGCTCAAGGGGGTCGCTGTCGATAATAACATGTCTCATTCGTTTCCTCGTCGACGAACGAGAAGGGGAACTCTTTCGCTTGGCAACTTTCTTGGGGATTGAGCGTGGTTGGTTAAGTAGATCTTGCAGGGCAGGAAGATCTTCTCCGACCAGACTCGTACCGTCAGTATCCCCCGTTGAACTCGCTTGGCTGCTTGGCCCAGCACGATCATTCAGGGGTGATGTCTTGGGGGGTGAGGGCGAGGGAACAGTAAGGCTATCAATGCCATCCAGGAAGTCTGCCAGGCCGTTTAATTGGCTTTCGTCAGATACCTCTGGCATCCTCGACTCCTGGCTGTCGTCTTCAAAGTCCTTATCTTGTGAAGCCTGTTGCCGTCTCCGTCTCTCTGCCTCCAGGGCCATTCTCAAGGGTTTGACTCCATTCTGTCTGAGCAAGCTGCTGTATTGGGCATTCTCGAGGAGGTATGGGTGTTCTTGGATGGGTTTGCGAGGGCGAAGGGACCGCTCATAGCGGACGGCTGCTCGCCTGTCTGCCTGGAGGTCTGCATCCCGGCCTAGCTCCTGACTCTGTATAAGAAACGGATCGAGTCCATCCGGCAAAGAAATCGAGGGCCCAATGCTTGAAACGACCCTGGGAAATTCTGGAGGTGGCGATGATAGCTCAACGTAGCTTCTAGATATCTCGTCCTGGCCCACGAGTTGCGGTTGGTCTTCGTTCGGCAGCTGAGAGTCGATGTCCGCAGTAGGAACTTGTGGGGGGGAGAGGAAATCGACGGGGGTAAGGTTGCGATCGCTGCGTGCGGACGACAATGGTGAGGACAGTGGTGAGGATAATGGCGAGGACAGTGGTGAGGAGTTGATTAGAAGTGGTTCCACCGGTTGTGATGTCGTCGTAGGTTGTCGGGCGGTCTTGGCCGGGAGAATGGGTAGGTCGTGTTCCTGAGAGTCGGGAACGTCCCATATATCTTCTGCGCTCTCCTTCTCTTTGATTTGTGCCCTTTCCTTCTCGGAGCCGGCCTGGCTCGTCTTTGTGATCGTCAACGGAGCCAGGCCAGGTAGGGGCACCATCTCCTGGCTATCGAAGCCATCTTCATCCTCCGAATCCGGGACTTCTCCCAGCTCCTTCCAGTTAGCCATGGTCCACAAGGGTCATTATCTCATCGAGCCATGGGCTTCAGGGTCCAAATCGGTGGGGAGAGGTCGTCGGTGAAGGGGTGTTTTCTACGATCCAGAGGGAGCTTCGATCGTGAATTGGTGGAATCAGGACCTCGTTAATTGGTGCTCGGATCAGGTGTGGCGGGGAACGCGGTCCAGGAATTGGGAGACGCGTTCCGGTAGGGAAGGGCGCGCCACTGTAGACGGTAAAGTGCAGCCTGTGGGGCTCGGCGTTCGGGACTCAACACGCCTGGAGCCGCCGGAATAATCCACTATTTTCACTAGCCACGATCCCCGATCCACTGCGACGTCAATTCCGAACTCCAGGTCTCCAGTGAGCCATAGGCGAATTACGGCCAGTCCATTGCCGACTTGTTCACCAACTATCTCTCTTCTTTCCTACGATACAGATTCAGCCACCATGTCCGCCTTTGAGAGGGCATTGCCTCTTGCTTTGACCGTCTTCTGTGGCGTTATCGGAGGTCGGTTTACTCCAGCCCATCGTTTCTCGCTCAGCTTGAGGCTCACTCGGCTTAACAGGATACTACACCTTCCAGCCTGTCTTCGCACCTGATGCGCTCAGAAAAGATACCCCTTCCCAAAGGTAACTATCCCGATTAGTCCCAGCATACGGTTGAAACTAGTCGCTGAGTGTGCATTCTCCTGTACAGTGCCGAGACAAACCCAGAACCACCGAAAAATCCTGCACCGGCATCGAAGTAAGCCAGAATCACCACCCTTTGGAGGAATATGTGGGGAATTCGTACGTTTATTATGTATCAATCAAGGATTTAGCATGTTTTATGATCACAATTGACTCCGTCGAGTCTTAAGAGTATTAGAGTCATTGGTCCAAGGTATAATAATGCCAATACATGTATTACATAGAGAGAAACAGACATATCAGTCGTCTTCAAGTTGTGGGAAATAACCGTATGGGTCAAAGTTATGACTATCTATATCTTATGTCATCTCATCTCAAGGGTCGTTAGTTTTTAGACGCATTTGTTCATCTAAGCCAGAAGTAACGTATGTATGCTCAGTAGATCGACGGATTAGGAATTTTTCCAAACACGACCAAACACTATATATCAAAGAAAAAGCTAGCCTCAACATCTCGTTTCCAATTCATCCAAAGAAGAGGGGTATGTTTATTCACGAGAGCCTTCTATATAGTGCCATTACTTATACATCCCACGACCAGCATCTTATCTGGCTGGGGTCTACCCTACACACCATGTCTGATGTTTTCACACAAACGGGACATCCAGGCTCAGGAGAATACTGTCCCAGTCGATATCATCTAAGTCCATCCTTGAATCAAAATCTTCTAGATATGGATCAGGATAAATCTGTTCGTTCGGACTTGTGGTTGCTGAAAGCCCCTTCGTTACCGAGCTAGGTGTGAGAGGGAGGGCATCACTTTGGCCGTCTTCCCTCCTCGAGCATGAATTCCTCGTTCTCGTCACTGGAAGGGGCACTTTATGCTTCTTCATCACTTGCCTCAACAGATCCTGGAGCCTCGTTGCAGGGATAGAGAGTCCATGTGCGTCATCCAGGATCCTCCACACTTGTGCCATCTGTTCGCGGCTCTTCGTCTTGTCTCCTGCATCGGGTCCCAGGCAGAGATCCACCAGCAGAGCTATGCTAGCCAAGAATACACTGTGAAGAACCACTGTCAATCGGAGTCTAGTGGAGACAAATGTGATATTCTCTCTCTCTAGTTGATGTTCCGCCTCAAGGATGTTTTGTGCAGTTTTGAGACAGATCTCCCGCGAGCGAGCATATGCAGGCTCGACGGTACCACGCGCAAAAAAGGGTATATGAAGTTTGCAACGCTGGCCATGGACAAACAAATTGATCACATGCCGTTGGACAATGATTGCAGGAGATCGTCGGGGGTCCGTAGGTGGGAGGTTGCCTAGCTCTTTAGCTTCCATCGTGAAAAACGGCGGGATCTCTTGGATGTATTTTTGGATTGCCTCATCTATTTCCATGACGAGATTGTACCGCACCATATCAGGGGTAGAGACCGTGAGGCCTACTCGGTCCGTGAAGGTCCGAGATAGTTCTGCCAGGCGGATACGTTGAAGAAAGTAGGACATGCACGAGGGAACCTCTATCGGTAGACCCACGGGTTCTACTCCGTCGACGAGATTTTCGTCTTCAATGTTGAGAGGTTTTCTCACGGCCATCTGTTGGGGATTAACGGAATAAGTCCCCTCGTGTGGACCGGGGAATCGAGCCAATAGCCTATACGCTTGTGAGACTTATGTTATAGGGCGCCATGGATCTTGAGAATGTAGCTCACCAGTCTGTCGAGGCGAGATACCACCATACCCTCCGACCCATCTCAGCTTTCAATCCACTCCAGCGGGGCGGTTGGCCCACCCCGGCATTGCTGGGGTGATCAATACGATGCATTCCCAGCTCATGAGCCATGGTGATCGCCTTTGACAGAATGGATCTGGCCCGGATTGAGATGCCTTCGAGGTTGCATATCACAAAACTCAAGAGTAGAAGGCCTTGTATACACTCTATTGAGGTATGGGCGTTGCGTTGCGCATTATCCAAAAGGTCCAGAGCAGCCTTGAGCCAGAAAATAGCTTGTGAATTTGCCTCTTCGGCGTTCGAGAACAGCTCACTCTCCTCGTCCTCGGTTGTCCACGAGTACGTGACGTCGGCACAAATGGAGATGAGTAAAATCACAGAACCTAGGGGCGTCTGTGTGCCCTTCTGTAGGCTGTCATAGACGTCGTCTACCATTATGCGCGTAGAAGGGCTGTGAACGACGTGGTGGATGTAAGTGATGTGGTTAAGGTACTTCTCCACCAGGGCTCTGGTCTCTTCTCGCTGGGGTAGCCAGATGCACTTTGTCGGCTCAAAAGATAGTGAAGATGAGGGAACATAGGATGAAGACGACTGTGTGATCATGCGGATGGGACAAATGCGGAAGACAAGGCTTTCCGTGAGTACAAACTCCTGGTAGAGCTAGTGAGCGACATGGCCAAGTATTCATAGTGGGTGAGGGTCTCACACTCAGCTTTGGGCCAAGGCATGATCGTTCTAGAAACAGGGCATCCGCTGTCAAATTCTGAACGTCCGAGGGAAGGGGTTGTGGTAGGGGTAGTTGGGGCCCGGAGGGGAGTGTGTCAGTCTGGGCGGGGCCATCTACGGACGGCAGCACGACCTCAGACTGCTTGTTCCGAATAACGAGAAGAGCCTCCAACCTCTCCAAGCGGCTCAAAACATCGGCATCCGCAGTTGAAGCAACACTAGTAGTAGATGCCTTCTTGGCAGCCGCGGGTTGGGCCGGAGACTGTGGATCCCGTGGCTCGGGGCAAGGCAGTCCGCGGGATGCGCAGTTGGTGCAGGGAAAGACGCGGCTGCACCGCAACTTTCGCAGCCTGCAAAAGTGGCAGGATATTGGGCGTTGGCGCGGCTGTCGACCCATATCGCCAGCCAGATAGGAGCGGTACGAAGGGGATTGGCAGTCCGTGTTGGGGAGAGTCCGAGAGCGTAGAAGGGGAGATCGTGTTAAGGAACCGATGCAGTCCGTGAGGGTCCGCGGAGTTTCCATGGACGCATCCGCGGGTCCGCGCCATGGACGCCCACGACCCGCACCTCATAGCTACGCAGCGAGCCAATCTCATTTTACGGCGGCGATATTGTACCGGCGTCGGTCTTATATCCGGGTTATTATCTCGATTTTCAAAGGGGTCCTTACAAAGCCCTACTCAGTAAAGTGGAATTCCCCGTGTTCCTTGGCTCCTATTTGTCGACCCTACAGATGCACCTCCGATGAGCATCTCTCGATCCGACCCGACTCGGCCGAAGACAGACGTGACCTTCGATCCTGCGACTATCGGCTATAAAAGCAATAAAGCTTACATGAGCTCTTGATTTTCGCCATTACTCTAATATCACCCTGTTCTGCTGCCTTGGTTCGGCTGTCACGAATCTCGGGCATACAACTTTATAAAGGTCCTCGCCTCCACCCATTCTTCAGTTTCTCCTCTACTTGGCTCCCGTATACGAAAACACCGTCTCCTGTGCCAGCCTTTGCTCTCATATAAGTTTCAGAGAAGTACAGAACTTTTTGGTTGGACCATTTCGAGGTATTGACGAAGGCGCTATCGTACCATCGACTCACTGCGCCATGGTCGCCACCAATACCGCCGATGACCTGGGGACTGCCAGCACCGCAACACCTCCCATCTATGAGGAGAATAAGGATATTGAGGCTGGTTCAACATCGGTGGACCTGGAAGAGCCTGGCCCCCGAGACCCAAATATTGTTGATTGGGATGGACCAGATGATCCAGCGAACCCGCAGAACTGGTCGACAGGAAAAAAAGCCATGACCGTTTGCCTCGTGTCTTCAGTCACATTTGTTACGTATGTCACAGCTGAACCATATTTATCGTCTGGACGACCACATTCTGACTATTACAGACCTCTCGCGTCGTCGATCTTTGCGCCTGGCATCGAACAAGTCATGATCGAATTCAACTCCACAAATCAACAGATTGCCTCGTTCATCGTCTCCGTGTATCTTCTCGGATATTGTTTCGGTCCTTTGGTTATTGCGCCCCTGTCTGAGATGTACGGCCGGCTGCACTTATACAACATCTTCAATGTTTTGTTTGTGATATTCACCGTTGCATGCGCCTTGGCTCCTAACTTAAATGGCCTGATTGTGTTCCGACTGCTGGCTGGACTCGCGGGGTGCTGCCCACTCGCTCTTGGCGCAGGATCACTGGCCGATATCATCGCTAAGGAAAAGCGCGGAGCTGCTATGGCTTCGTGGATCTTAGGGCCTATCTTGGGTCCTATTATAGGTCCCATCGGTAAGCTTCTTAGCCAATGATGGATGTAAGAGTCCGAAATCTGACAACTTATTCTAGCGGGCGGATATCTGACAGAGGCGAAAAGCTGGCGCTGGTCGTTCTGGTTAGTGGCCATGGTGGTGAGTTGCGAGCGACAAGGTTCCCCATGCTCAGCGCATTTGCTAATGGCATCTTGGTTTATAGGCTGGACTCATTACAGTGGCCAACTTCATCTTCATGCGCGAGACATATGCCTACACCATTCTTGAGAAAAAGACAAAGAGGCTTCAGAAGGAGACTGGAAACATGAAGCTTCGCTCATCTGCCGACACCGGCCGCAGCACGAAGGAGCTATTCAAATTTGCCATCGTTCGGCCGACTAAAATGTTGCTCTTCTCACCCATCGTCTTCCTTCTTTCCCTCTACATGGCAATTGTCTACGGATACTTGTACCTGATTTTTACCGCTATGCCCCTTCTCTTTGAAGGGCAGTACGGGTTTTCGACTGGATCAGTAGGCCTTTCTTACCTGGGTATCGGCATTGGTTCAATTGTGGGCCTATTCATCGCAGGTGGCACCTCAGACTCCCTTTCGAGGTATCTGACCAAGAAGAATGGAGGCGAAGCTAAGCCAGAGTACCGCCTGCCAGTCATGATCATCGCCTCCGTCACTGTCCCCTTGGGTCTCTTCTGGTATGGCTGGACGGCTGAGAAGAATACTCATTGGATTCTCCCCATTATTGGAACAGGGTTCCTCGGCGTCGGAATGCTTTGCGCCATGGTAGGTTCCTCTTCAGTAGATTCACCAGTGTTATTAGACGACAGCTAACACTTAGCAGATGGGGACTTCCGTTTACTTGGTTGATGCTTATTCTCAGTACGCGGCATCGGCCATGGCTGCTAGCACTGTCCTCCGCTCCTTGCTCGGCGCACTTCTACCTTTGGCTGGCCGGAGCATGTACGAGAAGCTGGGGTACGGATGGGGAACGTCCCTGCTCGCGTTTATCGCAGTGGCCATGGTTCCGGTGCCGATTGTGTTTATCAAGTACGGCGAGAGGATCCGGAGACGAAACTTATTCGATGTGCAGTTTTAATGGGGACGAAGGAACCGTATGCTGAGGTGGGGTGGTCCCAATGGCTGGTCCCGGTGGCCGCCGCATTCGTGTCCATGGGTGTATGGAAAGATCAGATGTTATTTGAAAATTAGATAGAAGAGAAAAATCTCCAATCTGGAACATTGCCGAGATTCCCCGGTGGGATCAATGGCCGGAAAACAATCATTGAGACGTCGAATATGCAATTGGCCAGCCATTGAGTGCACAGTGGTTTGTCTCTTCTTGATTCTCCACGACGTTCGTCCGGAATCCCATATCTAAGGAAGTGGGCTGAGAGATTGTGGAGGGGAACGGAAGGAGCTGTCGTCATGTTGGCAGCCAATGAGGGAGGATTAAATTCCCAGTGGTCACCCCTTAGGCCCAAAGCGGCAAGGCGGATGAGATAAATCACGTGATATGCACCAATGGAGTAAAGCCATCCGTGTAGCCGAGCATCTTCCGGGCAGCTGGCACGGGTTCATCATACGATTGCTCGAATTTGCTCCGGCTTGACTCGCCCAGCAATAAACCTCGTCCCGACGAACCTCTTCGCAACCTCCCTCGACCCGACGCCTCGCGAACTTGCTCTCGAGAAGCCTCCCAATTGACTCGCCGAGCCTTCCTCCGAATCGCCCACCGAATCCGCCATAATGCTGCGCACTTCGGCGTCGAACCTGCTGCGCAAGAGCCTGGTGCGCAGCTCGCCCGCCTTCGCGACCCGAGCCGCCTCCACTCACGCCATCTCCAACCCGACCCTCGCCAACATCGAGAAGCGATGGGAGGGTATGCCCCTTCAGGAGCAGGCCGACCTTTGGATGGCTCTCCGTGACCGCATGGGAGTCAACTGGAACGAGCTGTCTCTCCAGGAGAAGAAAGCTGGTGCGTTTTTGAACCCGTCCACGAAAATACCTCCACCGTAGCCGAGAGATCAGCCTCGTCATCAAGTCACCTCACCACCACAAGACCATTCCGCTCCCAAGCATCAATTCACTCCACAACTCCTCCACTACACCTCTCAGCCTTGCATCAGAGTCTTGCCAGAGCCTCAATTGCATCATGTAGTCAATTCTGTTTTCTGATTGGCAGACGGGGCTCGATGCAATGCCGCTCAGACAACCCCCCCTGCGTTTCCCCATCGTTGCATCACGTCCGGAAAACTAACTCAAACTGTCTCAATAGCGTACTGGATTGCCTTCGGTCCTCACGGCCCCCGCGCCATGGACCCCCCCGGTAGCGGCGCCCGCGTCGCTTGGGGTGTCGCCATCGGCCTCGCTGCCAGTGTCGGTATCTTCGGTGTTATCCGCTTCTTCGCTAAGCCTGTCCCCTACACCATGTCCCAGGAGTACCAGGAGCAGAGCAACGAGTTCCTCATCGTAAGCCGA
Organism: Ilyonectria destructans; assembly: GCA_020740775.1. Lineage (NCBI taxonomy): Eukaryota > Fungi > Ascomycota > Sordariomycetes > Hypocreales > Nectriaceae > Ilyonectria > Ilyonectria destructans. Next base: position 913,994 of record JAHEWK010000014.1, read on the forward strand.
GCTCGCAATATTCTTATCTCAAGCCAACCTCGACTGACTCATCCTCTTCCAGAACCAAAAATCCGACCCTTTCACTGGTATCACCTCCGAGGGCTACAAGGGCAAGGGCATGGTCCAGTCCCCTCCCAAGGGCAGCAGCGAATAAATTCAGCGGACGACGTCTTTTCCTTTGTGCTAGAAGCTGGGGTGACTCATGGAGATGTATCCGTGTGTAAAATGGCCTTGGGGCATAGGTCTGGATGGGGGTTTCGAGGTGACTCCAGAGAAATCAAGCCTTCTTGGTGTAAATACTGTACTACCACAACGGAACCCGAGTCGAGTGATTGTTTGAAATTTGTCTCTTGTATCTTTCCAAAGCTCAGGAAATGTGCACATGTTATCTCCCAATTACCCAAAACTCCATTAACAGTCGAACCAATTCTCCATATATACCATGTGTAGCTTTCTGTTCTTCAACCACCACTCTGCTCGGCTTCCCTGTATCGTTCAAACGTTTCTGACTGCTCCGTCTTAGACGGGTTCAGCTCCTCCTCCTCCATCCGCCTATCCAGTTCAAAGCGGCCGTCTTTGCCCCAGTACGCAGCCTTCTCTGTTCCCTTTACACACGCCTCGGTAATGAGCACATACGTCATTGGTGCATCAAACATGGGCTCGGCCAGAACCCGTTCCATCTCCATCTTCAATCCTCGGGCACCCGTCTCCGAGGTGGCAGCCCTTTCCGCAATGGCATACAATGCCTTCTCAGTAAAGTACAGACGAGAGGGGTATGTCTCAAAGAGGGCCGTGTACTGAGCAACAAGACTGTTGCGAGGCTCGGTCAAGATGCGGAAGAGGTCATTTTTGGAGAGTGGGCTGAGGGCGCAGATGTTATGCAGTCGTCCAATCAACTCCGGGATGAAGCCAAAAGCTTGAAGGTCTGACGTAGTGGTGAGGTCTAACGGTGTGAAGGAGGATGCGGAGTCGGCGTTATGGTGCGGGAGATGGGTATATGAGTTGGGTGGAAGAACCTGCTTGCTGCCAGACATAGTAGAACGGCCGCGGAGTTCGCCCCCGAAACCCATGGATGGTCGAGCCACCCGTCTAAGAATGGCCTTGTCCAGTCCGACGAAGGCACCACAAAATACGAATAGAATGTTGGTTGTGTCGATTGTGTACTGATCAACCTTGCCACTTGGCGGGGCAGTTTGGGGCGAGGAAGAAGACGACCCTGTCGAGTTATAGTTTGTTGTAATGGGCGGTGTTGACCTAGAGGAGCGATTGTCTTTGACATTGATGGTGACTTTAGTTCCTTCCACAAGCTTCAGGAGAGCCTGCTGTACACCTTCACCACCAACATCTCGGCCAGTGCTGGACTCTCGCCTCGCAATTTTGTCAAACTCGTCTAAAACAACGATCCCATGTTCGGTGGCCTTTATATCGTAGTTCGATTCGATAAGGAGTCGCTCGATGCATGTCTCGACGTCTTGTCCGATGTAGCCGGCTTGGGTGAATGAGTTGCAATCGCAGATCGAGAAGGGGACCTTGATCTTCTTGCTCAATGTTCTACGAGTCGTCAGCATGCTCCAAGTCCGCAACCCCGATGGATTACAATGGAACTCACTCCAGGATATAAGTCTTGCCAACACCAGTTGGTCCTATCAACAACAAATTACTCTTGTCAATTTTGACGTGTTCGGTCGCGGAAGGGTCGTCGGGGTGGTAAAGAAGATCGAGAGCATCTTCTTCAAGTCCATTATTATCATGGAGCTGGCGGACGGACTCGTTATGGCCCGGGAACTCGTCTTGGAAATCATTAGTGGCGTATTGCGCGGGGACACAACCAGGCACGCGCTGACCTTCGACCGGGTGCATCTCGCGGCGCTTCTGATGCAACTCTCTGTCTCGAGCAAACCTCTGACGCATCACCTTATCGCGCCTATTCCGGTCCTCATGTTCATGCTGATGCCGGCGGCGGAGGTTCTGGTAATGGTTGAAGATGGTGGAACATATGGTCTTCTTGGCCCGGTCCTGGCCAACGACGTAGTCGTCCACCCGTTTCTTCAGGTCGCGCGGGTAGAAATGAGGGACGCCGAAGGTGGTCTTGTTGAACATGGGCCCTCGCCCGGAATCGATTGAGGGATCATAGGTGCCGGAGAATCCGGAGTTGAAGTCGGCATTCCGTTTAGCAACGGCTAGGGGGCGGGATATAGAGAGTTGCCGATGGCGTGGGTAGGAAGAAGGTCGTGGGAATGGTCGAAGGAGAGGGTTCGAGACGGAGCGGAGGGCTCTCGCGGCCGGAGGAAGCACCCTTACGAAGGGCGGCATTGTCGTGTGTATTCGAGTCACATAATAAGGATCGCAGGGAACGGCGTCAGGAGACGGTCGACCGACTTTGGCGAGGCTGATGCGACGATGCGACGATCAGATGCCGGATGCGGGGGCGGTTACGGCTTGTGGCGGGCGAACGGTAGTGAGCCGACGAGGGAAGCTTATCGCATCACACAAAAGGGAGAGGTGCACGCCACCAAGCCAGTACTTGGGGCCAGTGAAAGGGGTTCCCAGCGGCGTGGGTATACGACAATGAGGTTATGAGACGGGAAGCCAGAGAGCTCCTTGAGGTTGTTAGAGTTGTCTCCGAAGCTGCGACCTGGCGATCGGCTGTACTTCGCCGCTATCGGTGGGTTTGGATTTGGAGGAGGAGTTACCGCTGGCCAGCCCCCCCTTCCAGCCACTAGCTTGTGGATAGCGGCAGGTCGCATCGCATGCCCATGCCAGACTAGGTACCTGATGCAGCTGCTCCGTCGCAGTCGTGCATTTATTCGCCACTATCCTTCCAAGGTCAGCGCAGACATTTCCGCGATAGTGGCGAGTCGGCTAAACAAGAGAGTTCTGCAGTTGCAAAATCGAGGTGGCACAGTGCAAAGACACACATTGCGACTGATGGTCAGTGATAGGCGAAACGGCACCACCCGGACGCGGTACGTACCAGAGACGTTGGGAAAATCGCCTTCCCCGACGTCATCCCAACTAAGCGGCCGCTTTATCGATAAAGCTATGTGTCAATCAGCAAAGTCCAGCTTAGGTATTTTGGCAAGCAGGATATTACCTGATGGCTGCGCCAGGTCTCAGATATGCCCGCTTCTTCCTCCTCTCACCATCTTGGACGTTCCATCGCCCAATATCCTCGTTCCAGAGGTGCTCGGTTCCACAACTTCTCTCCCTTTTCAACAGCCAACAGCTGCGGTCTGGACCCTCACGCTTGCTACTGTCTCAGTTAGTCCCAACATTTAAACTGAAGCTCAGAACACCACCTCGACAGCTACCCCGCCCACTTCGACTTCAACCACCTCTTCCTTCTTCTTCTTCATCTCTCACCATCATCCTTCCACCTCTTTCCAGCCTTCACCATGGCTGCAATCGCTCAGGCTCAGGCCAATTCGCTTGACGCTTCCCACCCCAATGCAGCCGTAGACGCTGCCCAGGACGGCACAGGTCAGTGCACCTCTGACATGTGATGATCTGATAAGTGGGCGGACCACGTTGACAACCGCTCCAGGTGTCGTCGGCCTCGATCCCTGGCTGTCTCCGTTCAGCGAAGCGCTGAAGAGGCGATATGCAAAGACTCAGGAATGGGTCAAGACCATTACCGCCACCGAAGGCAGTCTTGAACAGTTCAGCAGGGTAAGACTCCCACTCACTCGGAGCGACAGCTTGCTGAAACGCGATTGTAGGGCACCGAGAAGTTTGGCCTCAATGTCGACAAGAAAAACAACATCATCTATCGAGAATGGGCACCCAATGCCGTTGCGGCCTTCCTGATTGGAGACTTCAGTAAGCTTAGGACGTTGCCGCAGCTAGAAGCAAGCTTACACAGCCATAGATCAGTGGGATCGCACGTCACACCCCATGAAGAAAAATGACTTTGGTGTTTTTGAGCTCACCATACCTGCTATCAAGGGAAAACCTGCTATTCCCCACAACTCCAAGCTCAAGGTTCGTTGCAGTCAATGGTGTACCGATAGCATTGTCCAAGTCTAATATTTTGGCCTCAAGATCTCCCTGAACTTGCCCAATGGCGAGCACGTCGACCGATTGCCCGCTTGGATTAAGTACGTGACCCAGGACTTGTCCGTTTCACCGGCATATGACGCTCGTTTCTGGAACCCTCCCCCTTCGGAGAGGTACAAGTTCAAGCATGCCCGTCCTGGGAAGCCTGCTAGCGTACGCGTGTACGAGGCTCACGTCGGTATCTCCACCGCGGAGCAGCGTGTTGCCACATACAAAGAGTTCACCCGGGACATGCTGCCCAGGATCCATAAGCTTGGGTACAACGTGATCCAGTTGATGGCTGTCATGGAGCATGCATACTACGCCAGTTTTGGCTATCAAATCAACAACTTTTTCGCAGCCAGCAGCCGCTACGGACCACCGGAAGACCTGAAGGAGCTCATCGACACGGCACACAGCATGGGTATTGTTGTGCTCCTCGATGTGGTCCACAGTCACGCCTCCAAGAACGTGCTCGATGGCCTCAACGAGTTTGATGGCACTGATCACCAGTACTTCCACAGCGGTGGTAAGGGTATACACGATCAGTGGGACAGCAGACTTTTCAACTACGGCCATCACGAGGTTATGCGATTCCTCCTCAGCAACCTGCGCTTCTGGATGGATGAGTACAAGTTCGATGGCTTCCGGTTTGACGGTGTCACTAGCATGCTGTATACCCACCATGGCATGGGAACGTAAGTTATCGCTCATATCCGTCTTACATCTTAATTCCTCCGTACTGACATGAGCAGGGGATTTTCTGGCGGCTACCATGAGTACTTTGGTGGCGATGTCGACGAGGAGGCGGTTGTGTATATGATGTTGGCGAATGAGATGTTGCACTCATTGTTCCCAGACTGCATCACTATTGCCGAAGATGTTTCGGGAATGCCTGCACTCTGCGTACCTTTGTCTCTCGGAGGTGTGGGTTTCGACTACCGCCTCGCCATGGCCATCCCCGATATGTGGATCAAGATTTTGAAGGAGGTCAAGGATGAAGAGTGGGACCTTGCGAACATCTGCCACACGCTCACCAACCGACGGCATGGGGAGAAGACGATTGCCTACTGTGAAAGCCATGACCAAGCGCAAGTCTCCTATGAACCCATTAAAGTATCAAGCACTAACACGCTACAGGTTGGTTGGTGACAAGACGTTGATGATGCATCTCTGCGATGCCGAGATGTACACGCACATGTCGACTCTCTCGCCATTGACCTCTGTCATTGATCGTGGCATGGCACTTCACAAGATGATTCGACTTCTGACGCACGGATTGGGCGGCGAGGGTTACCTCAACTTTGAGGGCAACGAGTTTGGACATCCTGAGTGGCTGGACTTCCCCCGAGCAGGGAACAACAACTCCTTTTGGTACGCCCGTCGTCAACTCAATCTGACGGAGGACCCTCTCCTGCGGTACCAGTTCCTCAACCACTTTGACCAAGCGATGAACCAAACCGAGGCCAAGTACGGGTGGCTAGCGGCGCCCCAGGCTTACATCTCGCTTAAGCACGAGGGCGACAAGGTCATCGTGTTTGAGAGAGCCGGAGTCGTCTTCATTTTCAACTTCAACACGACGGAGAGCTTCAGCGACTATCGTATCGGCATCGATGTGGCCGGAACGTATCGGGTTGTGCTGAACACGGACTCGAAAGATGTGGGTGGGCACGGCCGGGTCGATGAGAACACACGTTACTTCACGACACCAATGGAGTGGAATGGACGAAAGAACTGGACTCATATCTACGTTCCTTGCCGATCAGCCATCGTAAGTAAACCACGAGGGCTGACCCTTTGTCTTGGTGTTGGCAGTTGACTAACAAATAATTCACCCTACAGGTCTTGGCGCTTGAGTAGACACTCTCGTAGGTCTAGCGGAGGAAGTAAAACGGACGTGGAATATGATTGGCTTGTTAGAACCGACGAGGCATGAAGATGACGACTGCGTATTCATTTCAGCGGAGACATGACTGGAGGTGGCTGTGTCCTGAGGTTCACGTTGCGTAGGAGGGTGGGCCGGTGATGATGGTATTTCACTTCTGTCCAGTCGAGTAATGTACTTTACCGATATATTTTCCAATAAACAGTATCTCTCAAATTTGGTCAAGGGAACTCGATGATAAAAGCGCCTAGTTGTCTGTCACGGTATCACCCTGATGTTGGGGGGGTTCAACCTAATGGAGTCTTTCTGGATCCGTGCGTTTGTTTGGGGCGCTGCCTCGGATTTTTCGGCTCGGGGTTTCGGGATAGCCACAGAGGTGTGAGTGTCGGGCACATGAATAAATTGGAACCAATTGGCCTTGATTACAGAGGTCTAGGCCTAAGATTTCAGCTGAATACGCTGGGGTATTCTTCGTCATGAAATAGTAAAGCAATCTGCAAGTTCAATGCCTACATAAGTCTCTCCCTCTTACAAGTCCCCGCAGCCCGGCTGAGGAGGCTGACAGAAGTTGAGAGCTCGACGAATAGATGACGGATGGGGCGAGGGAATTGAGCCGGGGCAGCCGGGGAACGGGCGAGGGCCGGGCGGACATGGGGAAGCCAAGGCCAGGCAAGACAAGCCAACAAAGCCAGAAAAAAAGTGAGACTGCGATGGAGCGAGGGAAATAAAAAGAACAATTGGCAAATACCACACCGGCAGGGAGGGAAATAAACTGGGTCCTCGGGCGTCCCCATCAGAACTTCAAGAAGCTGTCCTTGCCAGCTCCAGCTTTCGAGTGGAGACGGGCTTTCCGCAATTGCCCTCGTTGGTTGGCTGCGTGGCGAGTGGGAAACAGGGGGCATGAGGCAAGCAGTGGGTGGGCCAATGGGGGGAGGGAATCGGAGGCATGGAAGAGGCGCCGCTGCACTGGAGATGTTGATTCTGGGGGGGTAGCAGGGTCCGTATGTACAGCAGCGGTACCTCGGGGGGGTTTCAGTGATGTAGCCAGCGTGTTCGGAGCCGGATGGGAGCGAAAGTCCATGACAGCCAGCGGACGGCCTGAGCGAATTGAAGTCACTGCATCGGCGGTGTTAGTGGTGCTGGTGTCCCTGTCGCACTTCGCAGGGGCGGCTACACAACGTCCTCGGAGCAGAGGAGTAGGCACTGTGTAGGGGGACACTGTGTCCAAGTGCGCGGGAGTGAGTGTGTGTGTGTGTCTTGGTGTTTCGAGTGTGTCGGTCTTTGCGCTCTGGCTCGTTCTGTCTTGCTGCTGGTTTCCCCCCGGTTCATTCCTCGTCCACCCCCCATCTCGCCCTCCTTCACCCATCTCGGCAGCGGATGCTACTTTCCCCGCTTTCTCACAAGGCATCTTGCGCATCTAACTTCTGCTGGTGGTTACTTGCAGCTGCTGCTGTCGCTGCCATTGCGCATTGCCCATCACATCGCCCCCTCAGCAGGCGTGGCTGCTACGTAGACATCCATCACAGTGTGTCGTCTCGCCTCTTCATCGCTCAATTGATTTCCGTGCTGCCGTATTGAGATTCAGACTCGGCCTCTCCAGTGAAATTTAGTTGAAGCAGCCTGAGGCCAACTGACCGAAATAGCCCCAGGTCTGTAGGTACCGCTGCTCCGCTGTCGCTCACTGTACTGTGCTGGGCGCTGTGCTGTCCGGCCGCTGCGGATTTGGCGTACTGGCGCACCGCTGCCATCCGTCCCTCTCCAAGGCAACCCGCTGGGTCTGGGTCGCGAATAATCCCGCCGCGTCGTCCCGGTAAATTGCCGGCATCGCAGTTCCAGCAGTGGAGACGCCTGTAATTTCAGGCTAGCGTCCCACGTGACCCGCTGCGAAAGCTCTAACCGACGAAGTCGTCCTCCCGAGCAAAACTGCTCACTCCGTAAAAGTTCTCCCTCAGCTTCACCAACCTCTCTCCACTCCCATCTCTGATCGCTCTTTGTCATCTGTCAAGATGTTCAAGAGGTGAGTTTCACTCCCGCAGGGCCATCCGCCGATGATTTCGCCCTTCTCCCGCCCCAATTGAAGCCCAATTGAGCTGACGCCTTGTTTTCCCTCGGCAGCGGCATTTCCTCCTTCGCCCGCGCGGCTCACCCGTCGTTCGCGGCCGCCCCCCGTGCCATCCGACCTGCCTCTCTCCGACTTCCCGTCAGCAGCCGATGGGCGTCCACTTCCAGCGTCGGTGCCGGCAAGGTTTACCAGGTGAGCTCGCTCCCGTCGACGACCTCGCCCTCGGGCCTCTCCGGTCGCCCGGCCCCCAAATAGCCACGGAATCAAATGCTAACCCGTCTGCCTCACAGGTCATCGGTGCCGTCGTCGATGGTTAGTCAATCTCTGCGACAGCCTCGCAGCAAGCCTGCTACAGGCGAATAATTTCAATACTGACTACCTTGCAGTCAAGTTCGATGGCGCTAAGCTCCCTGCCATTCTGAACTCCCTGGAGGCCGAGAACAATGGCCAGAAGCTGGTCCTCGAGGTCGCCGTACGTAGCAGTCGATCATCTGCCTCAGGTCGTCAACTAACATCTTTCAGCAACATCTGGGTGAGAACGTCGTCCGCTGCATTGCCATGGACGGTATGTCATCGCTCCCCAAAGAATTCGCGTCAATTTCCTAACCCGCGTTACAGGTACGGAGGGTCTCGTCCGAGGTGCTAAGGCCCTTGACACTGGTGCTCCCATCACCATCCCCGTCGGTCCTGCGACTCTGGGCCGCATCATGAACGTCACTGGTGACCCCATTGACGAGCGTGGCCCCATCAAGTCCACCAAGCACCTGCCTATCCACGCCGAGGCTCCCGCGTTCGTCGAGCAGTCTACCTCTGCCGAGGTTCTGGCCACCGGTATCAAGGTCGTCGATCTCCTCGCCCCTTACGCCCGTGGTGGAAAGATTGGTCTCTTCGGTGGTGCCGGTGTCGGCAAGACCGTGTTCATTCAGGAGCTCATCAACAACATCGCCAAGGCTCACGGTGGTTACTCCGTCTTCACCGGTGTCGGTGAGCGAACCCGTGAGGGTAACGATCTGTACCACGAGATGCAGGAGACCTCCGTCATTCAGCTTGATGGCGAGTCCAAGGTCGCCCTTGTCTTCGGTCAGATGAACGAGCCCCCAGGTGCCCGTGCCCGTGTCGCCCTTACTGGTCTCACCGTTGCCGAGTACTTCCGTGACGAGGAGGGTCAGGATGGTGAGTTTTTTTTCTGTCCCCAAGCAGCAAATGACTCGTTGATGGCTAACTCGTGTTTTCTCAGTGTTGCTCTTCATTGACAACATTTTCCGATTCACCCAGGCCGGTTCCGAGGTGTCTGCCCTTCTGGGACGTATCCCCTCTGCCGTCGGTTACCAGCCCACCCTTGCCGTCGACATGGGTGGTATGCAGGAGCGTATTACCACCACCAAGAAGGGATCCATCACCTCCGTCCAGGCCGTCTACGTCCCTGCTGATGATTTGACTGATCCTGCTCCCGCCACCACCTTCGCCCATCTTGACGCCACCACTGTCTTGTCCCGTGGTATCTCTGAGTTGGGTATCTACCCCGCCGTCGACCCTCTCGACTCTAAGTCGCGTATGCTTGACCCCCGTGTCGTCGGTCAGGACCACTACGACACCGCCACCCGTGTCCAGCAGATCCTCCAGGAGTACAAGTCTCTCCAGGATATCATCGCCATTCTGGGTATGGACGAGTTGTCCGAGGCTGACAAGCTTACCGTCGAGCGTGCCCGTAAGATCCAGCGTTTCCTGAGCCAGCCCTTCACTGTCGCCCAGGTTTTCACTGGTATCGAGGGTGTCCTCGTTGACCTCAAGACCACCATTGCCTCTTTCAAGGCCATCCTCAGCGGTGAGGGTGACAGCCTTCCTGAGGGTGCCTTCTACATGGTCGGTGACTTCGCGTCGGCCAAGGCGAAGGGTGAGAAGATTCTGGCGGAGCTTGAGAACAACTAAGCGGTCTGAGTTGAGTAATACCGGGAGACAGAGGGAGAAATGGGCCTGTGTATAGAGAAGAGGAACAGGGGCCGGGGAGGTTTCTCATAAGCTCCATCAAGTCTCTTTGTGAGCTGTGTACCAAGAAATCAACAAAATTCCTCTTGTAGCCATATCTAGCTTTCGTTAACGCCGTGATCCTTGTGCGCTGGTGATGTCCTTTCTGTGAGACTGCATTGCATTGTCAGCCTGGTATAATCACTCGGAAATACGGGTAAGTATCCATATTACATGTCAGTCTGATTGCCTGCGCTTGCCATGGCTATTGTCCATTGTTGGATGAATGGTTCCCTCTCGCCGAATAAGTAAGAGTCTTACGCCTCCTCGATTCTTATAACTGTTGATGCTAGTCAGCCAATGCCATATTCATCACAGCGAACCGGTATTCAGCAAGCCACAATTGGCCCAACCAAATGGAGGGGGGTACATGGCAGGGAGTAAGCCACTCGCTACGCTCGTACTGGTTAATGTGATGGTGTATATGACGTCGAGGTGTCGCCTCCAGAAAGGGAAGTCATGTCGGGTGGTGAGTTATCCTACATTTCTAGAGTATTGCTGTTCGTACAAGTGAACATTGCTATCCGCACACAAGTACAAACCTCTTTAGCTAAACCCTAGGGTAAACTGATGTATCTAAAATTGGAATTCTTAGACCTTGGGCTCATATTATTAATAAATTCAACTTAATAAAAAATAAATAAATAAAAAGTTGAGGGAATAAATACTAAGAGCTTATCTTTTAAATAATTTATTAGAATAAATAATAATTATCCCCTCGATGAGGGAACCTAATGTTTGAATTTACTGCATTTTCGTTGTGCACGTCACGGTTGCCGAGGCCCAAGTTTGGGTTTTAAGCTGCCTTTTTCTTCTTCTGCCGGAATCCTGTCTAACTTTTTCGACCTCCAGCCATTCTAACCTTAATATCTAAAGTAACTGACAAATCTCACGACCCGACCTCCAGAACGCCCCAAGATCTAAGTCATTCGAATCCGCCCTCTCGCCCTAGGTGGCTAGCATCCGTACCAGCTCGACGCAACCCAACAGCTCCTGGAACCAGGGCTCGTACGCCTTAATTTTTGGCCCCTTTTGTCATCGTTGTTCTCGACGTCTTCGGCCAAATCGTGCAGTGCGGCCTTCTCTCCCCGGATATAGACAATGTCGATGCCGATAACTGGATTTCCTTGCGAATCGACTCTGTTCCTATCGTCAAGAAATAAGCTGTATCTGAAAATAGCCAACGCAATCCGTTGGCTTGTATCCAGGCGTTTTAGATGGTGTGGTGAGAGGCCGAATAGGCTGTTTTCCTGGAGGAATTTTCGGTGGGCATTTAACTTGCCTCTTTCCGTTTCGTCTTGTAGATTCCAAAGGAATCCGATATGATGCCGGAATCCGGTTTTATATATCTGATACGCAGGGTTATTCTCAACAAGAGCTTTACGAATAATAGTCGATATGATGAAAGTTGTTAAGATGGGATGATTGTTAGAAGGGAAGTTGGTCTCTTAACGACGGGAGACATCAGTCTCTCTTATATCTTATTGCTCGGAATAAGGTTCCTATCTTAAGGTCATTAACTGCAGACAGCAAGGTCGTTGACTGCAGACAGTAGGGTTGAAGTTAGAAGGGTTGAATTAAAGCTTCAGGCAGAGATCAGTGTGTAATAACCTTATTGTTCAGCTACTGTATCTACTGGTGCTGGGTGTAGCACTTACTGTTTATCTCTACTGTTTGAGAATACTGTATGGCTTTAATCTATCTGATGATATTGAGTAGAGCTAAAAAAAACCAAATAATAATTATCAGTAGAATTGAAGAACGTAGTTATGCGTGCGAGTAGCAATATATATGTGTGCGAACAGCAATACTCTATATACATATACGGAACATGACCATTTCGCTATCCTCCAACTCCTTGCTGCAAGGCAGAACGAAGCGGGGATTAGAGCGTGAGTTTCGAGTGTTTGGACGTTCTTAGACTGACCTCGTTATATCTTTGGGTAAGTATTTGGCCATCGTTGGGGAACATCGCCTGAGTAGAGATGCTGTAACGAGCAAACACGTTGAACTATTGTGTTCATCTCATTACACATAAACCACGAGTGACAGAAAGAGATTATTCAAGTATTACGGGTATCCAAAGACGCCTCTAATAACACCCATACTCCCCCATGTGTATTTCTGTAAGTTCCACGGAATATCCGTCCCGGCTTCCATTTTGCGATCCCATCCTGTCCTTGTTCTATATCTCTCGTAAACTGTCGATTAACCAGCCATTTCCAACGGGTCGAATTGACTCCAGAGCCACATCACGAATACCGAAAACATCCTGTAGACAAACGGGAAACTATGCATTCCATACGACAGGTTGGGCAGGCTTGGCGGAGTCAAGAACAACGATCTTCCTCTCGCCAGGAGTCCATGCCACACGTCGTCCTGCGTCGTCTACCATGGTAATGGATGCGGTGGGATCCAGCCGGAGGTTGGTCGGCTGGGGAGGGACCCAATTGGGGTCTTGAAAAATCACTCTGACCAGACCCAGTTCGTCGTTAACCTGCATTGCCGCCTGGGGTATGACCAATAGATGCTCCCATTCCGGGCCGAGATATTTGCAGATATCAAGCAGAGAGCGATGGCCAACTCCCTCAAGCCACCAGACAGACTTGACGATCTTGAGGAATGCGGCGTAGTAGGCAATGATGATAAGGGCACGAGGGCGGCGCTGGCGGGCGAGTTCGATAAAGCGGCGAGGGAGGAAGGTGAACCAGGTGATGATGCGGAGGCACATAACGGGTGTGATGCCGTCTTGAAGACTCGCGTATAGTGACCCGAGATACTTGAGCGTTTCATGGTACGTCCCAATGTCAGGGTAATCTAGCTCATCGGGCTTGATGGAGGAAACCATGAAGAGAAGGTGGTTGGGTATGGAGGAGGAAGCTCGTAGAAGGTCGATAGATGGCCGCTGAAAGAGGGCGTACATGCCAGTGTGGAAGAGGTTCTCGATACCCATGAGCTCAATGACGAGGCCAATACCACGCCAGACGATCATCCAGTCGATAATATACATGTCCTTGCCGTCTTCATCTCTAAACACCTGAGATGATAGGGCCGTGAGGAAGAGGGAGTTGGCAATGAGAGCGGCATATGACTCGGGTGCAGCGGTTTCAACGGCGCGGCGGTAGCCCTCGAAGGAGCGGGCTCTGTAAGCAAGGGCGCGACTAGGATCCAATTCTTGGTTGAGACTCTGCATATGGAGGCTTGACAGGGCAAAGAGGGAGTCCATGAGGAAGGGCGTTTCGAAGGCGACCTGGACCATGCGGACCTTTAGGATCTCCGCGACGGGATCGCGGACTCCTGTACTGACGGAGAAAGACTGGGAAGTAGAGGTGGTGTAGAACCAGAGAAGTTTCATGTCGGCGGCGTCGATATTGCTGGGGCACCAGAGGGGTTGGGCGACGACAGTAGGGCTGCCCTGGCGCTGAGAGACAGCGACGGAGGATGGAGAGGAGATACCATCAGGGGAGCTGTCGCGTACGAAGCCGTGGTCAGCCGTTGATGGTGCTGGCGATAGCAGTACGGTGGCGGAAGTGGATGATGAGGCTGGGAACGAGGCTGCAGGAGTGGGATACACGCATTCGACCTTCCGCAGCCTGCAGGAGCGACAGGTTGGCCGGACCTCGTCGCACTTGACCTTGCGGGCCTTGCAGTTGCGGCATCCGGCCCGGGACTTTTTGTGAGGCCGTTTTGAGTGGTAGGGCCGGTCGGCGGGTGCAGCGTCAACAGCAGAATCATCGGGGTGAGTGGGAGGCGACTGGTGCTGTTCTGGCTGGGACATGGACTGTGCCGCGGGGTTTGATGAGGGTTGCTGGTGAGATGGAGGGGCCAGGTCGTCGTAGAAGTAGTCGGTGGCCATGGTTAAGATCGAGGCTATAACATGGCCTGGGGGACGAAGAGATGGAGGAATCCGGATTGAAGATCAAGAGGAGAGTTGCGCGAGACAGAGCCGCGCCAGGAGAAGCCCAAGAGAACAGGAGACTTGAGTGGGTGTGTGATAAGAAGCGTTGTTGGTGGGGGGGGAGAAAGCACGGCAGATGAAGTCTAGAAGCGGACAGACGAGACAGGACGCCGTTGGACCGTTGGTGGGGTTGGGTTGGGTCGGGTTGGGTGAATGAACAGACGGATTAACTTAGGGAATTTGAAATTGGTAGAATAAGACGGACCAAATGTGTGAGCGGCGCGGAGGTGATGAAGAGACGGCCGATGGATGGAGACAATGATGATGAGAGGGATGCGTTGGGATCGGCGCCAACTGACTTAAAACCGGGGCGGCCGGCCCTGGGGAAGTCGGGGGGCAATAAGCCGACGGTCTTCTCAGTGGCTGCGACGGACAAAGCTCCCGTCTCTCACCAGCTGCAGCAGCTTGATGCACTGGAGATGGATGATGTGTGGAAGGCGGTTAAGCAGTTAGGGGATAAGCACGCATTGACGACCAAGAGGTGGCGGATAATAAGCTTAAAGAACAGGAGCGAAACGGGAGGCGGAGGAGAGTGGTCTCACTGCGTCTGCGGGGAGCGACTGAGGAGGATTCGTGATTAGTAGAGGAAGCTTGCTAACGACGTCGTGGTTTAGGTTGGGGGCAGCTCATTGGATCAGACGGGACAAAGAGAGATGCCTGGGAACGGCCGCAACAGTGATTACGCAAATGACGCGTGAACCGTAGGAAACCCACCAGCTGCCGACAGCATCAACCTTCTCGATCCAGTAAAGAGAGCAATAAGAAACCTCGCCTGGGTCAGCTGCCTCCAGCCAGTCGACGACTTACGCAACGCTCAGCCCAGTTTGTGGAGCCGCCTGTTGTCGTCCCGGGTCTCCCACGAGGCGCATGGGGCGCAGCATCCGCGCTTGTGGGAAATAAAATGACATTACAGGAGCTGATACGGTGAAGCCTGCAGCTGGGACGGTGGTCTAACAGGAGATGCAAAGCCCTAAGACATTTAAGGAAAGGAATTACAACGTAGTAATGTCCTAAGGCAACGGGCGCAACCCGAGCCTCCTCTCGGCGGTAGGCCATATTCGTCTTCTCACAAGGCCGAATGACATTCATTTCCTCACCCACTGGCATCTCTACAATGCTGTCAAATGGGGTTCCGTCCCTTGGCCTACGGCGACGCGCACACTCCGGCCATTTCCTAATTAGGACTGAACGTGCCCTTGACTGCAGAACTACCATACCTACCGACATAGGTATCACCCGAATGGACTGTCCACCCGGTCCCCGGATTCCAGGGTCGAAGCGATTCGACAACCTTAAGTTAAAGAATCTTGCTACATCCCAGCCTGACAAGACTGACTGACGTATGGAATCATGTACCTTGCAGCCATATATCGAAACACGGGAGAGCAGCCCCTGTTTAACTATGGCCCTGGCGCAGATATGTTGACGCGAGAGGACGGGACAGAAGATGAATACAGGGACTACCCAGGTGCCTACCACAGAGACGGAAGCCAAGTGCGGATTTGTTGATCACGTAATCCCCCGAAACCCGACCCAACGCCTTCCGACCATCAGCCGCGACTCCAGAAGAGAAATCGCAAGTTGTATGGGAAATGTTGGACAGGGCTCGTCCATAGCCTCGCTCTCCTCCCACACCACCTCCGCCTTCACCCCAATCCGCCCGGATGCACTCGCAAGGGCTTTGCGCCCTCCTCCATCCTGCTGTCTTAGCCGCCAGAGCCCCGCGACCGAGATTCGCCTCCCGAACCCTCGCCCGTCCGCCATGGCGAGCCGCGTCCATCTCGTCCGCCTGGCTGAGCAGCAGCGCCGACGCCAGCAATGGGGGCAAACCGGCCAATGAGTCCCCCGCCATCGTCGAGGATGAGGATGTTCAGCCTCAAACTGGCTCCGAATCCGCGGCTGGCCGCTCCAGGATCCGTGCTTCTAGTTCTCTAAAGAGTCGCATTGCTCGCAAGCATGCCGCCCCCGCGCTCCCCCCTGTTAAGCTCCCGCAGTCCTTCCTCGACGACAATGTCTCTCTTCACCATGCCTGGCGCCGGCCTCGACTCCCCGTTGCCCTCGCCGAAGACACGGAGCGCCCCAAGACCTCCTCAATCTCGATCGATCCTCAACCGGGCGAGAATCCGACCCTCCTTCAAAAATACAACAAGGCCCTCGAGTCCTATTTCGACAAGGCCGTGGATTCCCTCATTGAAAAGGCCGGCGAGCGTGTCAATGACCTTGTCAGCCTGGAACCTGGTGAGTCTGACCTCGAGGAACACGCCCATAAGCTGGCAGGTGCTACTCGGGTCTATGACATGCTCCTTGACTCTGCTTGGCACTTGACCGATTCGCTGTACCCTGCGCGACATGCTCAATACGCCTACTCCTCGCGGCCGTTTTGGTGGTGGCACTACTACAAGGACTTTGATCGCCATAGCCAAGAATTCCAGGACCAATTCCTCTCCATCGAGACCGCAATCGACAGTACACTCGACTATGACTGGAGACTCGACCACTCTCTGTCTCAGGCTATCGCTGATCTCCCAGTCTTGACTTTCTCTTCCATACGATCTACCCTCCGCCGCGAGCTCAACACACCCGCACCGGCAAATTCAGAGTCGAAGGCCCTTAAGCGACAGGTTACCGTTCTGTCAATGTCCGGATACGGCGGACAGGCCATTTCAGAGGCGGCCGCGGAGCATGTTGCATTCTTCAATGATGCGGATCTGATCCGATTAGATGCTCAGGATCTCTCTGTCTTAGTGGGAGAGTATCTTGATCAGGACTGGGCATACTCACGGGGTTCACTGTCGACAATGGGCTTCCGTGCTGCCGAGATGAATGGAAAGCTATTCCGAGATCCTGAAGTCGGCTCGCGTGTAGAAGAAGAGGACAATGATCCCGATACCGGAGTTATCAACATTCGCTCCCCCGGATCGTTAGAAGATGAACTCCAGAAGATTAAGCAAGGAGGATACGACCCATTCGGCAAGTGGGAGAACCTCAAGATCGACAAAGTTCTCGACCAAATTATCCAGGCCGCCAATTTGAAGCAAGGCTCTTCTCGCGAGAAGCCCCTAATCATTCATATTCACGACTATGTCGAGCTTAGCATGACTCTGGAAGGGTCTATGCTCATCGCGAGGCTAAGGAGCCTTATTGATGCAGCTTGGCAGAATGGCTCTAGGATTGCCATCCTCGGTACCTCAGCAAGTGAGCACCCCTCGGACGAGTACCAGAATATGCTGCGAGACTTGGCGATGGGGGACTTTGTCATCTCTCGCCACATCGATCCGAACCGCTCTCTGATGCAGCCCCAGCCGACTGGTGGCGGTGCCCAGGTCTCTGACAACTCATTTCCATTGCAAGATATGGATCTGTTTGTCGAGAACGTACGCAATGTCAACAGGATGCTAAGGATGCTGGGCGGCCAACAATTACTTGATTTATCCGACGAGCACATGAAGGGCTTGATGCGCGTAACCGACTCCCGAGCGCAGATGCTCAAGAAGTCGATTCTCCCGCTCCCCGAGGTTTACAACATTGCTTGTGCTGCCAAGCAGCAGGAGAAGGAGACCGAGGGTGCTGCGCCAGTCGCTGTGATCGAGCGATTGCTCATGGGCCCGCTCAGGCAAAGACCTGGACAGCGTTTCCTAGATGAGCCGGAGCCGGAGGGCAAATCCGACTCTGTGGAAACGCAGAAGAAGGCTGAAGACTCACAAACCAGTGGTCGTTCGTCCCTCAAGTTGAACGAGTATGAGAAGCGAATATCCTCCGGGCACATCAACCGCCAAAACCTGCGGACCACCTTTGATGACGTCCATGTCCCGCCCGACACTATTACGGCTCTTAAGCTCCTGACATCGCTGGCCCTGGTGCGCCCGGATGCCTTCTCGTACGGTGTTCTAGCACAGGACAAGATTCCCGGATGTCTCCTGTATGGTCCTCCAGGTACTGGAAAGACACTGCTCGCCAAGGCTGTGGCCAAGGAGAGCGGCGCAAACATGCTGGAGATCAGCGGCGCCACCATCAACGACAAGTGGGTTGGCGAGAGCGAGAAGCTCATCCATGCCGTCTTCACCCTGGCCAAAAAGATCTCGCCCTGTGTCGTCTTCATCGACGAGGCAGATTCCCTGTTGGCGAACCGCAGCATGCTTGGCGCTCGGGCATCTCACCGATCACACATCAACCAGTTCCTCAAGGAGTGGGATGGTCTCGAGGAGACGGAGGCATTCATCATGGTGGCAACCAACCGCCCCTTCGACTTGGATGACGCCGTGCTTCGACGACTCCCCCGTCGCCTTCTGATCGACCTCCCCCTGCAGACCGATCGCGCTGCTATCTTCAAGATCCTCCTCAAGGGCGAAGACCTGGATGAGTCCGTCTCACTCGACGACCTTGCTCAGAGAACACCATACTATTCTGGCTCCGATCTCAAAAACGCCTCTGTCGCCGCCGCCATGGCCGCTGTCGAGGAGGAGAATGAGGCCGCTGCAAAGCACACCGGCCCGGAACCTTACGAGTATCCCAAAAAGCGCACTCTCCGCAGCCACCACTTCGACAAAGCCCTCAAGCAGATCCCCGCCTCCATCAGCGAGGACATGGAGTCGCTCAAGCAGATCCGCAAGTTCGACGAGGAGTACGGCGCCAAGAAGAAGAACGCTAAGAAGTCCATGGGCTTTAGTGTCGGGACTGAGAAGAAATACGCTGATGCTGCTAACGAGATTCGCATTCGGCCCGGTGGCCCCTGAATCTCCTGCCTTGGAACCCAGTTCTTGGGACCTTTTTTTGGTTGACGGGCATGGGGGCATTTTCTTTTATTAATTATAGACGCCGGCCAGCTTGGAGCATTTACGATGGCCAGATGGAAATGATGGGTGCTTCTTCCTTCCACCATTTGATGTTGGTCTGGCATGGCTTGGAAATGCCTAGGAGGCATGAGATGAGAAACAAAATGTATTCTACAACTGTACTATACCAGAGATATATCCTGCATGAAACATGGCCTGACAAAAAATAAAGAGATAGACCCGTCGAAGGGGGGTTTTAGACGCCGGAACCTGAGTTTGATATGATACAATGGCGGCTCTTTACCCAAATTTTGTTTACATTCTCCTGAATCCCTGCTCGCTTGTCACTTGTACTCCAATTAACCTGGTCTATGCTTCCGTGGACACCTGGATATTCTCTGCTGCGAGAGCCCGCTGATAGTCGACCTGGGCCTTCTCCAAGGCGTCGAGGGTCGGCTGCATGAGTCGCATGACGGCGGGACGGCCACCTCCAACGTTGTCCGACTTCCAGCGAATCTTTTTGCCAGTGCGCTGGAAGTGATCGCGGATCTCCTTCTTGCGGGTGTGGATGATCTCGTCGCGCTCTTTCTCGGCCTCGTCGGCCATGGCGGCGATGCGGGTGGCGGAGCGGCTGAGGGACTCGGCGAGGTACTGCAACTCAGCGGCGCGGTCCGGGTCGCCGGAGAGGAAGGCGTTCCAGAACTGGTGGAGGAACTCAATCGTGGTGGCGTGGGTGAGGCTGCACTTGCGGGTGAGCTCGACGGGAAGACCCATGGGTGTGGTGATGTCTGACTCATGGCCATACTTCTGGGCGCGCTGCTGGCGGACGCCCTTCATGACGTCCTTGTCGGCGGCTTGAAGGGCGGAACGGGAGCCGACATGCGCCCGTTTGGGTCTGTCGTCGTCGCTGTCACTCTCGTCATCGAAGCCGATGCCTAGGTGAAGGTCGATGCCGCCTGCGCCGTCGCCCTCGAGTGTCTCGAGGTCACCGTGGATCTCAAAGAGGACGTCGCCTGTGTTTTGCTTTGCAAATATGCGAGCGTTTGCCGAGGGCGCAGAGTCCTTCTTGGAGAAGAATTTACTCTGCTCCTTCACATTGAGCATGATGCGGTGCTCCTTGGCATCGCCCCTGAGATCACGAAGGGCGAGCTCGTTGTAGGTGTCGTACGCCTCGTTGCCGTCTTCGGGGTTCGCGTCGGAAGGCGCAACGTTGGCCATGATCTTCTCACTGAGGCTGTTGAGAGTCTTGACGATGGGGAAGTTGGTCCGCGGCCGCATCTCGACGTCTTTGGCGTTTCCGCTCCTGAAGCCACCCTGATTCTCCTCGTTGGCCTCAACATCAATGATGTGAGGAACCTGCTGTGACATGATCTTGCTCTGGAAGGGCTGGGTGTTCTCGTTGGCATCATACTTGTCAAATATTGGATCTGTTGTGTCGTTGTCGTTGACGCGCTCGCCTCGTAGCTTCTTGGACAGCTTGCTGAGGAAGAAGCGAGACCAGAACTCGGCTTCCTGGAGCTTGGGTACGTTCTCATTGTAGATGCGCTTCACCAGTGGGTGCTGGGCAAAGATCATCTGCACTTGTTCGACACTAATGTTGAGCTTCAGCTCTCCATCGACTGTCCGGGGTTTGACAGTCGACAAAACGTTGTAGGCGCCCTTCTTCTGGTTGGTCTCGATGGCGTGGGCCCGGAGAAGGTTGGTCCTGGTAGACCAAAATTGCGAGTTGAAGGCAGGTCCCGAGATGGAGTCGGGTTTGGTTTGCATGGCCTCGACATAGGTTTGGTGCAGACTGGTATCATTCCTCATGAGGGACTGTTGTAGCTCGATATCATTCTTGAGCTGGGCATCATCGAACCACCGTAGGGAGGAGGGGTTGGGATTGGCAGCACTGGCGAAGGACATGGAGGCGGAGCCACTCCCCGAACCGCCGTTGGCATTGGGAGTCGATGAGTCTCCGACACTTGGTGCGGCGGGCTTGGGAACACCGGCATCGCCACTGCGAGTTTCTGCGAGCAGGCGAGATAAGAGGTCCTTGACGGCCTTTGCTTCAGCCTTAGCTTCGGCAGTGTTGAAGTGGAACAGGTAGGTGACGGGTTCAGCAGCGTCAGAAGTCTTTTCGAAGATTTTCAGCATCACTTTAGCCGAGGTGTCGGGGGTCTGCTGAAGGTCTGGAATGAAGCGTATCAGCAAGGTTGTAGGTATATTGACCGACTATACTCACTGGTGATGTTGATTACGACTAGTGTGACGGTGGGAGGACCACCTGAGTTGGGAGTCCAAGTGACAGACTGGTGGTCACTGGTGAGGGTCAAGATGCCATCCTTCTTCTTGAAGAGAGTGCGGCCGACTGGGATGGCCATGATGGGCGGTGCTCAAGCGGCGTGAATCTTGCCTCTGAGATGTGCCGGGGAATGTCTCTACCCGTAACGGCGTAGAAGTCTCATGCCCAGCCAGCTAGGTTTGGTCGATGCTACGGTGTTGTCGATGTGGCGGCTGGGGTGCTGCGAGAAGCTGCCCAAGCTGGGCAGGTAGGTAGGCAAGGCTTTGGATTCACACAGGTGGAATGATGAACGACGGCGGTATCGTGAGTTAGGCCACGATTACGAACTGTCCGTCTCCTGCTGTCTGTACGGGATGATGACGATGACGGCCGCCGACAGTCTGGCTGGCTTGGGTTGTCGGTTGGATGATTTGGTGGGATGGATTTGCTTGCTTTTTGTTTGCAGATGCGACGTCGTTGTCTGAGGATTTCGAAGCTCATGCACTCAAAGAGGCAGCCTCGCGCCTAGCTGCATTGAAGTGGAGCAGGACGTCTGGAGTGGAGAGCTGGCCTCGAGTGTGGCTGGTCGGAGGTGTATCCCCGACACACCGTGTGGCTTGAAGCCGCCTAGAAGCCTCTCAGGGGCCGTGGAACCCTGAGAATGCTCTGGCTCCCCACAAACTCGCTCCAAACTCCCTGTCTTTTGCCCAGCTCATGTGGCGCCGGCTATTCACCCTGCAGGCCTGCACAAACAGGCCAGGAGTGCAGCATCATCATGACATTTACTCCGCAATCTCAGTCTCCCTTTCCCGTGCGCCCCTGGCTCAGCCCTGGCCGTGCGAAATTTACTTCCTCTCCACCGAGATGTGCAATTGCAGGCACGTCTTAGGCTACGCTGCGCGAGAAGATGCCGTCGAGACGCCGGAAAGCTGTCTCGTCTTTCCGACGGCTTTCAGACGAAGCCCAGACGAAGCCCAGACGGAAGCATATCCCCGGCGGGTTAGCGACGAGCCGGGTTGCAAGAAGGGCGCTACGGCGCACGGGTAGGCGGGCGGTACAGTACGTGTACAGATCGGCACGGCCAGCGATCCTCGGTAACTTACAGCCCTGGTCTGCCCGGACCACCGAAAGTGTCCGCATGACGGCGCTCAGGCGGCATGTACGGCCAATGGGGTCGCTGCGCAGTGCAACACAGCGCGGTGAGTGGCTGGGTGGCGCCGTGTGGGCTTCCCCGTCCGCACTGCTTTTGCCCTGCTTCGTACAGCTCTGCGCAGCTCATGACCACCCTTTTCCAGTGGCAGCCAGTGGCAGCTGGCGCGCTACGGCGTTGCTTGCCCAATGGACACTGGGTTCCTTGCGGCCAGAACCGGGTTTCCCGGCGCACCGTCATCGTATTTTTCCCCAGCACAGGGACCTCCGGACATCAAAGCTACCGTCCAGCACAGTACCTCTCAACCAAGCATTTTCTTCCTCCCTCGCCCGTGTCCTCCGTGTCACTTCCTCACCTACTCTCCTCCTCCCCTATAACAACCTCGTCTTGTTCACTTGTTTGACTCGGTGACTCGACCCAATTCAACGACGACTTACTCCGCCGTTCCTTTGCGTCGCACCTCGACCTGCCAAGGGATGCTTTCCTTCCACCTCTCCGCTTAAACCTTCAACCCACCTAGCCTGTCTGGCACCGTCCTGCCCGGCATCACCACCATGTTGAGGAATTCCCTCTGTCGAGCCAGCTCGCAGCTGCTCCGCGGCGCCCGATGCTCCGCTACCTCGTCTTCCGCCTTCGTCTCGACCACCTCGGCCAGGACTTCATCATGGAAGCTCGCGTCTGCTCGCCGCCCTCTGGCCGTCGCTGGCCGTCGCACCTATGCCACCAGCGCGACCAACTCGCCCCCCGATCCCAGCGATAACTTCCTCTCCGGAAGCACCGCCAACTACATCGACGAGATGTACATGCAGTGGAAGCAGGACCCAGAGACCGTCCACGTCTCGTGGCAGATCTACTTCCGGAACATGGAGAGCGGTGACATGCCCGTCTCCCAGGCCTTCCAGCCGCCCCCCAACCTGGTCCCCAACATGACCGGCGGCGTCCCTCGTCTCTCTGGCACCCTTGCCATGGAGGATGGCTCCGATGTCACCAACCATCTCAAGGTCCAGCTTCTTGTCCGCGCCTACCAGGCCCGTGGTCACCACACTGCCAACATCGACCCTCTCGGCATCCGCAACACCAGCGACGCAACGGGCTTCGCCAACGCCCGGCCCAAGGAGCTTACTCTCGAGCACTACCAGTTCACTGAGAAGGACCTTGATACCGAGTACACCCTTGGCCCGGGTATCCTGCCCCGATTCAAGCGCGATGGTCGCGAGAAGATGTCCCTCCGGGAAATCGTCGCCACTTGCGAAAAGGTCTATTGCGGCTCCTTCGCCGTTGAGTTCATCCATATCCCCGATCGCGAGAAGTGCGACTGGCTCCGTGAGCGCCTCGAGGTGCCCCAACCCTTCAAGTACTCCATTGATGAGAAGCGCCGCGTTCTTGACCGTCTCATCTGGAGCTCCAGCTTCGAGAACTTCCTCGCCACCAAGTACCCCAACGACAAGCGATTCGGTCTCGAGGGTTGCGAGACCCTTGTTCCTGGTATGAAGGCCCTCATCGACCGCAGTGTCGACTACGGTGTCAAGGATATTGTCATTGGTATGCCCCATCGTGGCCGTCTCAACGTTCTCAGCAACGTCGTCCGAAAGCCCAACGAGTCCATTTTCAGCGAGTTCGCTGGCACTGCTGGTGGTGAGGACGAGGGCTCTGGCGACGTCAAGTACCACCTAGGTATGAACTTTGAGCGTCCCACTCCCTCTGGCAAGCGCGTCCAGCTTTCCCTAGTCGCCAACCCCTCCCATCTTGAGGCTGAGGACCCCGTCGTCCTGGGCAAGACCCGCGCTATCCAGCACTACAACAACGATGAGAAGACTCACCGCACCGCCATGGGCGTCCTCCTTCACGGTGATGCTGCCTTCGCCGGTCAGGGTATTGTCTACGAGTGTCTCGGCTTCCACTCCCTCCCCGCCTTCTCCACTGGCGGTACCATCCACCTCGTTGTCAACAACCAGATCGGTTTCACCACCGACCCCCGTTTCTCCCGCTCCACTGCTTACTGCACGGATATCGCCAAGGCAATCGATGCCCCCATCTTCCACGTCAACGCCGACGATGTCGAGGCTGTCAACTTTGCCTGCCAGCTAGCTGCCGATTGGCGTGCCGAGTTCCAGCAAGATATCGTCATTGACCTTAACTGCTACCGAAAGTACGGCCACAACGAGACTGACCAGCCCTCGTTCACCCAACCTCTCATGTACAAGCGCATCAACGAGAAGGAGCCCCAAATCGACGTCTACGTTAACAAGCTCCTCCAGGAGGGTACCTTCACCAAGGAGGATGTTGAGGAGCACAAGCAGTGGGTCTGGGGAATGCTTGAGGAGAGTTTCACCAAGTCCAAAGAGTACACCCCCACCTCCAAGGAGTGGACCACCTCGGCCTGGAACGGCTTCAAGTCACCCAAGGAGCTGGCCACTGAGGTCCTGGACCAGAACGAGACTCGCGTCGACGGCAAGTCTTTGGAGCATGTTGGCGAGGTCATTGGATCCGCTCCCGAAGGCTTCCAGGTTCACCGTAACCTGAAGCGTATCCTCACCAACCGCACCAAGTCGGTTATCGATGGCAAGAACATTGATTTCCCCACTGCTGAGGCTCTTGGCTTTGGAACTCTCGTCACCGAGGGTTACCACGTCCGTGTTTCCGGTCAGGATGTTGAGCGCGGTACCTTCTCCCAGCGTCACGCCGTCTTCCACGACCAGGAGACCGAGGCTACTTACACTCCTCTCCAGAACCTGAGCAAGGACCAGGGCAAGTTCGTCATTTCCAACTCGTCTCTGAGCGAGTTCGGTGTCCTTGGCTTTGAGTACGGCTACTCTCTGTCGTCGCCCAATGCCCTTGTCATGTGGGAGGCCCAGTTCGGTGACTTTGCCAACAACGCCCAATGTATCATTGACCAGTTCATCGCCTCTGGCGAGGTCAAGTGGATGCAGCGAAGCGGTCTTGTTGTTTCCTTGCCCCACGGCTACGATGGCCAGGGCCCTGAACACTCTTCTGGTCGTCTGGAGCGATACCTCCAGCTCAGCAATGAGGACCCTCGCGAGTTCCCCTCTGGCGAGAAGCTTGAGCGCCAGCACCAGGACTGCAACATGCAGATTACCTACATGACGACCCCTGCCAACCTGTTCCATGCTCTGCGCCGACAGATGCACCGACAGTTCCGAAAGCGTGAGTTTACCTCTTTTTTATGCCCAGTAGTCTCCGAACGAACGTTAGCTAACACTGCCTCTTAGCCCTTATCAACTTCTTCTCCAAGGCTCTGCTCCGTCATCCCCTGTCCCGCTCCGATATTGAGGACTTCACTGGTCCCGACGCTGGCTTCAAGTGGATCATCCCCGACCCCGAGCACCAGACCGGCGCGATCAAGGCTCCTGAGGAGATTGACCGAGTCATTCTGTGCTCTGGTCAGGTTTGGGCTGCCCTGCACAAGTACCGTGCCGAGAACAACATCGACAACGTCGCCGTCACTCGCCTTGAGCAGCTGAACCCCTTCCCCTGGCAACAACTCAAGGAGAACCTTGACATGTACCCTAACGCCAAGACCATTGTCTGGGCCCAGGAGGAGCCCCTCAACGCCGGTGCCTGGAGCTTCACCCAGCCTCGCATTGAGACTCTGCTCAACGAGACTGAGCACCACCACCGCAAGCACGTCATGTACGCCGGCCGCAACCCCAGCGCGTCGGTGGCCACTGGCCTCAAGTCTGTGCACACCAAGGAGGAGCAGGAGTTCTTGAACATGGCTTTCACCGTGAAGCAGGACAAGCTCAAGGGCGAGTAAAAGCGATGCTGAAAGGAACAATTTAGAGCTGGATTTGGATGGAATGGTCTCATCATGCATGGGCAGCAACAACGCTCGTTTCGGGGGGCAAGGAGCTTAGATGGTTGAGGGGGTCAGGACTCCTCATGTACAACCAATTTGTATCATACCCTCCTAGACGAAAGGATAACGTGCGTGCGCCTGTTCCATCAGCATGGGCGTAGGGACGCGAAAGCACGGTTTTTTTGTTTGTGTGTTTTACTGCGATGCATAGAAACGGGGGGGTTTTTGTCTTTCGACCGTTGCATTGCTTCGACTCCGTGAGCTTTTGAATTTGTTTTGTCTTTTCATTTGCTGCTACTACGTTGCTACCGAGGCACTTCGACCTGCCACGGCCGAACCAGCCCGTCGTCGCCTGTCGTAACAAGCATCTCCTCCTCGCCGCGCCGCTCGGAGCCGGCGTCGTAGCGCCTACACCAAGTGATGTGGTTGACTTCGTAGGGCCCGTGGGCATTGGCGTGGGTGGTCAGTAAGCTCCATCTTGATGACTCCTGGGATTGGTTGTTGGTAGTCACATCGTCGGTGTTGGCCATGGGCTGGTCCTCTCCTACCGTCGCCTTCTTCGCCTCCTCTTCCTTGTACAGGGCCACGATGCCGTCGCTGCCAGTGCTGGCCACCAGGCCGGACTCGCCGCTCCAGGCCACCGAGTAGATGTCGCGGCTGTGCGCCTTGGGCAGGGTAGCCGTACAGGTCCACTCCTCACGCAGAGACCTTCGCATGGTGTTGGGGATGCCACCCAGGGCGCCCGCCGACCTAGCTCCTGTGCCATCCTCGTCCGCATCGGCGTCATCCTCCGTGAGTGTCCACACACGGATGGTCCCGTCAGCCGAGAAGGTCATGAGCCGCGGGAAACGTTCACCGGCACGCGGCCGGCCCTCCCACTGTAGCCCCCAGACAGTGCCTTCGTGGCCCTCGAGGACGGCGACGCAGACCCATTCGGCGTCACCGTCCTCGCGCCAGATGCGGACGGTGTTGTCGTAGCTGGCGCTGGCGAGGACATCTGCACCGTAGCGGCGGCGGGCGTTGCGGCCAGGGACGTCGGGGCACCAGGCTACGGCCTTGACGTCTCCCTCGTGCTCATTCAAAACGGCGATAGTCTCCCACTCATCGTCGGCCTCGGTCGCTCCAATATCCTCCCAGATCCAGACGGATTTGTCGCGCGAGCATGTGGCGAGGTAGGAGCCTGAAGGGGAAAAGGTGCACGACTTGATCTCCGAGTCGTGACCCTCGAGAACGAGCGTAAATTCCCAGTCCTTGTCGCCGGGTTTGGAGTCGCCGTCATCGTCACTGTCGTCTCGGTTTGCCTTGCTCACACTGCGGGCAGTCACTTCGACCTCGAGGCTCCCCTCATTCCCCACCGCGTCGTCGCCGACGTCGCCGTCCCAGCGCCAGATGCCGGCAGTGGAGTCAAAGCTGCCGGAGACGAGGCACAGCTTGTGCGGGGGCAGATTGGGCTTCCAGGCGACGGAGCGGACGGAGCGAGTGTGGCCGCCAGCGAGGGCGCTGTGGGCGGAGGCGGTTGAGAGTGAGAAGACGGTAACGCTCTTGGAGTGGGCCGTGGCGATGAGGGGCAACGTCGGGTGGGGGACGGACGCCCAGGCTCGTTCGTGAAGGTCGGGTTTGAAGGGCGGGAGGGCGGAGATTCGAGCGGACGGAGGAGAAGCGGCAGAGGAAGGCATGTCGGCGGATGCGGATTCGGATGCGGAGGCCGGAGGAGGGGCCGACGTCGGCGACATGGCTGAAGCGGGATGAGATGCGAGGGAATGGGATGGATGGCCTCGGGCCTGGCGGACGGCGGAGGATGATATCCAGGGGGATGCGATTGCCGATTCGAGATGGATGGGCGAGGAATTCAGAAACAAAACGAGAGATCACGTCCTCCAAGGCGTCTTCTAGCGCGCGACACTTTGGTGATGGAGGGAGGAGTAGTTTAGGATCTTTTTTCCCCCTCCAGTTGTCACTGACGGAAATGATTGATAAGATAGCGCAAATGCATGTGCAGGGACGTCCAACTCCGGCAACCCCTCGGTGATGTAATGGCATTATCCCAACCTTATCGTATTATTTTATACGCCTACTGCTAATGCAAAATACACAGCATCTAACTGGACGCCTGTCTTTTTTGGCTCCTCGTCTCTTTTCTGTTCTCTCCACCATTAATCATTTTCCCCGAACCCTCTCCTTGACCCATTTCCAGGCCTTCTTCGCATCACCTCCGGGCTTCGCCTTCTCTTCTCGTGCTCTCTCCAAGCCGCCCTTCATAAAACCTCCCGGAAGCAGCAACCAGATAACAATTATGAAGACGAGTATGGCTAACACGACGGGCTGCAGCACCTCCACGCCCTTATGCTGGGCGATGGCTCCCACGGCAAACGGGAACAAGGATGCTCCGCCCCCTCCAAGGGCTGCTGCGAATCCGATGGCACTTACATGATAGTCGGCGGGCAGCAACTTCGTGGCCACGACGACAGCTGCGGGAAACAATGGGCCTAGGAAGAAGCCAAGGAGCATGACGAAGACGACGGATGCAGCAAAGTTGGGGACCAGCCAGTACAGTAGCTCCAGGCCGATGGAGAGGACGAGATACACTACAATAGCCAGCTTCTCTCCAATCCGCCCCGTAGCAAAGCCTAGGGTGACACGGCCTATCGTGAGGCCCAGCCAGAAGAGCGTCACAGTCAAGCCGGCCAGAAATGGCTCAGCGTGACGCACTCGAAGCATAAAGGTGACGATCCAGCCCCCAAGGCTCACCTCGGCCCCGACGTAGCCCAGGAGGAACAAGGCCACCAGCCAGGTGATGGGTTGCCGCATCGCCATCCGCGTCGTGGTTCGTGGCTTGCCCTGATCGTACTTGAGCCGTTGGCGGTACGCGGCCCCCGTGGCCCCCCAGAAGGCCGTCATGCCGAAGAAGAACTCGACAACGACGACGCCTATCATGATGTAGAAGAAGGCGTACCACTCGAGATTGCCCTTGGTGACCATGGCAGACGCAATCAGGGGGGCAATAGTACCACCCAGTCCGTAAGAGCCATGAAGGAAGCCGAGAAGCTCGTTGGCGTTGTGCATGTTGCCGACCCAGGCATTGTAGGCGCTGTCCTCGATGCCGTTACCAAAGGCGGCGAAGAGCAGGGCGACCGGTAGCACGGGGAAGGGCGGGTGCAGTGCGATGGGGATGTAACCGATGAGGCGACACACGGGGCCTAGGAACGCAACGCCACGCTGCCCGATGGTGTAATGCAGCCAGTTGTTGGTGAGGGCGGCGAGAAGATAGGCGGCGAAGGGAACGGCGAAGACGGTTGAGACGGTCGTATAGTTGAGGCCGTAGTAGGTTTCGATCTAAGTGAAGGGGACAATGACTTGTAAGGCTGTTTCAACAATGATAATGCGGAGCACCTTTAACTTGACTTACATAAGGGATAAGAGCCTAGGTGTTGTCTTTGGTTAGTTGACAAGGACGTCTCATGGTAGACACGGACAATGAGACTCACTCCGAGACAGGCGTCGTTCATGCCCATAATAAGCATGGCCAAATTGGTGGCTAAGAAACGGTATGTGTTGATCCTGGGGCTGTTCCATCTCTCCAGACCATCGGTCGAGCCTCCATCATCTTCGGTGGCGACTTCTGGGACAATGCCTTCGTGAGGTTCCTTATCGCCTAAAGGTTGAGGGGGGGTGTCAGAGACGGCAATCTTTTCTCTTTGGGCGGTGTCGGGTGATGGAGACGATGCGGACATGGCATTAGCTAGTGCCTCGTCGAATATGAACCACGGTGAAATGTTTATTTATTAAGACAAAGCAATTGATGATAAAATAAGGACAAGAAGTAATAAAGTAGGTGGTCTTCTGTGAATCAAGAACCGCGAGTTGGGCGTTGGAGGATATTTATGCAACAGCAGGACCCGCTGCCAGATCTTCTCCGCCTCCACCTGCATCGAAAGAGTCACCGGGGAGGAATTGTATGATTATTAGGTACCGGCAGATGAAGAGACAGGGAATGGGAGAGGGGGCACCTTTATGATTCGCAGGCTTGACATTTGAGAGGGGAGGCGTGGGTTATGAATCGACTCGAGGTGATCAGCGGCACTGTCGCAGCGTCACCGCGGAATGGTGAGGCCCTCCAAGTTGGGAAGACTTCCTAAATCGGCGAGTCCTGTTATCCCGGTCTCGTATCGCCAGATACATGACTTTGTGTGGAGATTCATCGTCTAGCACATGTTGCCAGGGATAACCGGGGTTTTGGCACACTCGGGGCGGGGATCCGGGTCGGTGTGAAGGTGGATCTGCGGAAATGGAAATTTTTGGGGGAGAATTATCACGAGGGGGGAGGCATATTGTGACTGTAGACACGTCTAGTCTAGCAAAAAGAAGGATTAATAATGCAATTGATGTTGTGTACCAAGACGGTGCCGAATTCATGGTTGGTTGCTATAGGTTGGCCGGCTTCCATATCTGCATTAGGTTCTGGGGATATCCGCAACGTTACCACACCTAAGTTCCCCTGTACGCCAGCTCAATCTCGGAAATCGTAGCTCCCCAGCTGTCTACCGGGATGAAACGCGATAGGCTCGGGGGTTTAGGTAGCAAAACGCAAGTTTGTACATGAACATGAGCTTGAAGATGGTCCCGCATGAGGCGGATCAGTGAATGGTGGCCATAACTGTGGCTGTGCTGTCGGGCGTCTTGACGAACTCAACCCAACACAACCCAACAAAAAAACGGATTCAACCTACTTGAAGAAAAAGAGGCTGTGGAGGATGGGTTCGAGCTTCGCCACAGCGCCACGCGGGGAAAGCTCGAGCATTTCGCTGTCTGCGTGACGCCCCCTCCATGTGACATCACCGGTTTTTTACCCCTCCACCCGACCAACCATCTCACCACGCGGCTATGTACATTGCTGAGGCGAGAGAGTGAGGGTGAGAAGGAAGGTGTTCTGCCAATGGGGCATGGCTGAGTCTAGCCTAGAGGTACTCTTGCGGTTGCGCCTCAGGCTAATCCAACATTGTCATGGCCGTCGCCTGGCCTCTTTCTTTCTTTCAACTCCCTTGCATCCTCCTTCGTTGACGAGCACAGCCTTGCTGCCAAGTGCCAACCGTCGTCTGCGTCCATCTGTACCGGATATACCGGCATTCGCCTGCAGAGCCCCATTTCTTTGGTGGCCTCGTATCTCGCAATTCATCGTAGGGCTGACTGGCCTGATGACGGCGACTCCGTGACCTTCTTTGTCTCTTAAACCCGACCGCATCCCCCTTCTCTGCTCTGTCCTACAACACCACAAAACCAAACACCAGCCTCGCCAGCATCACGCATCACACCACCTCCTTCTACTACACAAATGTCAAACCCCAACTACTACGAGTATGAAGAATACTCACGGCGTCGCCGCGACCCTTCGCCAGGGCACGTCTCCGGCGGCGGCCCCCCAAGCAATGCTCCGACTTTTACCGGCCCTCCTCCACCAGGCGCTCCCCCGTACGCTTCCACCTCGCGCGTGAACGAGTACTCGCAAGGGCCGCCCTCGCCGCGCGAGACAATGACTCTGGAACCGCCGCCTTCGCAATCCCGGCCGCGCTCCGTCCCGCCCCCCGCCACGTCCATGATGGTCCGCCGCGCCCGCTCCCGCTCGTCGTCCCGCTCGTCCCGCTCATCGGATCGCCGTCGCAGCCGCTCGCACCGGGACAGGGACAGGGACAGGGACAGGGACCGCGGCGATCGCGACCGCTCTCCGAGCCCCATCTCGCGCGCCCGCAACGCCGTCGAGGACAACTTTTCCAACTCGGCCACGGGCATTGGCGCCGGCCTCCTGGGCGCTGTCGTCGGCGGGCTCGTTGCCCGCGAGGCCACGGAAGCCGCCAGCCGCCACAAGCACAAGTCCAAGGGCTACGGCGGCGATGATAATGACGACCGCACGCGCATGGTCTCGACCATCCTCGGCGCTGTCGCCGGCGGCCTCGCATCCAACGCCATTGCCAATCGTGTCGAAGACTCGCGCGACCGCGACCGCACCCGCCAGCACGAGTGGGAGCGCCGCTACGGCCGTGAGGAGGATCTGCCCCGATACGACTCCGGTCGCTCTGACTCGGGCCGCTCCCGGGACCGCAGGAGGGAGAGGGGTCTGCCGCCTCCCGATGATGACGATGATGACCTTGTCTACGATGATCCACGATACGACGACCGACGGCCTTCGGGCCGCAGGAGTGAGGAGAGTTACCGCACCCGGCCTTGACCTGTCCCGCTCTTTCACGCGTCCGCCATCATTCTTCTCTCTCTACCCTAACGAATCTTAATGACCACGCTACGCTTGAATCTATATTATTTTCTATCGTTTCTTCCCCAAGGGGGCTGAAAGCGGGTATTCAAGAGGATATTCTGCTTAAACTTGAATCTGGCGCAAACGGGTTGGCTTGTTTTCTTTTTGCGCACCATCTTTCCTTAGAGAGCATCTTTGCCTCCATATTGTTCATCCTAAACCAGCCTGTGTACGAGTCACGCCTCATGTGTTTCGATTTATTGAGCCTAGTGAGAAGGGACTTAGGGACTTGTTATGTAGAATTATCAAATATTATTCTTACAGCTACGTACAACAAAACATCCATCTACCATGTACTGTTCTCCTGACTGTGGTGTCTGCCGACATGACAAACCCTTCCATCGTCTCTCAAGGGTTTTATCGTACATCAACTTTCCCATTGTATAATGCTGCGAAGCTCCAGTTGGCATTCGCAACCCTCATCCATTCGTCATCATCAGACATGCTTCTCGATTCCTAGTCAAATGTCACTCTTCCGCATGCACTCCTCCATCTCGAAGGGTAGTTCGTGTCTGCCACTGCGAATCATCCGGGCCATGCGACGACATTTTGGTCCGGCGCCCTTCCGACTCACGCTGCAAACGGTAGTCCATCTCTCTCTCCACAATCACCTTGAAGAATTGCGCAATCTCAGCCAGCGCAATCTGCTGCGCGTCAGGGACACCGATTAGCTTAAATAACGACTGTGCATCCACGAGCTGTTTCGCAATCACTGAGTCGGGTTGGCAGAAGGTCCGGATGCTCATGGCCCGGCCGTTGACCTTCATGGCATGAAGAAGCCCGGATATCTCAACTGGGTCACCCTGACGCCGGCCATAGAACCTAAAGTCATCAACGTGCAGGTTAACTAGCTCCAGCTGCGTCTCCAGGTCGTATCGGAACCCAACCACCTTTGGGCGGCCTTTGTGTTGCCATGCGTCGGCTACTCTCTTGAGTTTGTCAGGGACTAAGCGACCTTTGTCAAGTTGCACTGTGATGTAGTCGTTGAGCGCACTGCTTAGGTGGTACTCAAGCTCGCAATAGAGTAGGCTCTGCTCCCGAGAGTCGAGAGAGATGGCCACCTGAAAACTGGGTCGTTCCTTGATTGAGTGCTGAGGTCGACGGTTGTTGTGGTGTAGCTCCGCCTATTTTCGTGAGTGAGCCTTCTCGTCTTCGAAACTTGGGGAACACGTACCATGTCCTTGGCAATCTTCTTGATGCCCTCAATAATGCCAACCTTCTTCTGTGGTGTCTTCTTGGTCTTGTCAGGCACCTTGTCGGTACGTTCAAGCCAACCGTTATCACCAATCATGGTCTTCTCACCCTTCTTGGCCATTGGGAAGTCCTGGCCCCTGAAGTAAAACTGAAGAGGGGAAAAGAGAGGGGCGGCATCTGATCGAAGCGCATCTCGAGGTGTGATCGCCGACAGTGGAGTGTCAGCAGTACGAGACTGGCGAAGACCTTCACCAGTGCTCTTGGACCGTCTGGGCCTTCGTGTCAAACTTTCTGGGTGGGTTGGCGACTCTCGCGGCGGCGAAGGTGTGTGGATTTGAGCCCAATCCTTGTATGCATCCACAACAGCGTCGTTGAGCTTCGATCGAGATCTTTGGTGATTAGTTCTGTGGACATCAAGAGGCCCAGGTTGCACCATATAGCGAACTTCCTGTGAGTATAGGGATTCAGGATCATCATCGGTGAATCGAGAAACTTCGTATTGGCTTTGGCTCAGGGGAGAAACCGAGTCAGTGACGCTCTCCATCTCAGGCCGCTGAGGCCCGTTGGCATTGCGCCGTCCGCCGCCGAGTTGGAGAGGAGGAGGCGGAGCTTTGTGACGACGCTCAGCCAAGTTGCCCGAAAATATATCGTTTGTAGAGCTCTGCTGGCGGCCTGGCATCAACTCCGAGAACGTCGGAGAGTCCTGCCCAGGACTGGACTCCGGGCGGGTCGCCCAGCCGTATGGAACTTCATATCGAGGTTCATTGTTTCTTCGAGGACTTGACTTCGGTGTAGCGGCAGCAGCTCGCGCTCGAGTTCGTGCCGGGCTACTGTGAACCTTGTGGCTGAATCTATAGGGCCGTTAACGTGGGATTCATCCTTGACTGAGGACTACCGTACGCATCAGTAATCTTGTCCATTTGGCCCTCTGTCAAATTCATTCGAATATGAAGCGGCTGCCGAATCAAGCGTTTCCGTGGGGAAAGTGACCGAGACCGTGAGCCTTGAGATAAGGGGAAGAAGTCCCCTCGGAGTGGAGTCAGAGAGGAGGTCGATGGATCAGAGTGGTGGCTCTTCTCCTTGTTTGGACTGGCACGCTGCATTGAGCTTGCGGCGAAGCCACAGGGTCGAATGTACGAAGAGGGTGAGATTCAACAAGAAAATCGATGCATGGTACAAGAACGAGCAAGGAAGTCAAGGCAGGTTGAAGCTGGCTTGTGAAGCCGAAGTCCGTGTTTGGAACGCGCAGAGGGATGTTGATGATGGTGGGCGAAAGTAAATAAACGGACGCGTCCAGTAGACGAACGTGAATCAAGCCCACAGGCAGGAGTTTTGTCCTTCCAGGGACTGCACGCCGATGTTTACTGTTCTGGTCTTCTGCCAGCTGGCAACACGTGCGAACAGCTCTCTGCCAGGCGAGTGGGCACTGGACAGGTTGGCACTGGCAGATGACCGAAACACCAAGGGGATAAACTATGTAATTCAACACCGTCAACAGACTGATTCTCAGTTTAGTTAAATATGCATATGGACATTGGACTGCGTTGCAACCGAACATCTCCATGGTCTGGGTAGATGGTTGCGTTGATAGCTACACTTTCCTTCCAGGTAGTAACCCCACAAAACAGACCAACTATAATCTTTAAGAGCTCAAAACATTTACATGCGTATCCGCCGGTGATCAACGCCGCTGTCAAACCACAGTTGAGGCGTGAACGGCCCTTGAAACCTCCAAGAATACATAAGCTCCCGCATTGCTGGGCCAGCCACCACATCTATTGCTTTATCCTCGGCAACAGGGAGTTCCTTGATGGAAGGCGGCAATGGCCCGCTGTCTGTGTACAACCCAAATTTTCGTGCGAAATTGGCATTGGGGATCTCCCACTCATTGACACAAGGGTTCGGTCTCGAGTCAAGGATCTCGCGCAATGAGGTTGTGGTGCTAAAGCCAGGTCGACCCACAAGCCATCTCATTCTCGTTGGGTCTATGGCAGGTTTTTTGAGCGTGCAGACACCACGGAGAAACCCATAAACATCGCTGTGGCGCCTAGGCCTGCTTGGCTGAAGCCGATTACCATGTTCGCAGAGGCGAGTGTCTTCCGCTGGGCTATCCGACTCACTATTCCAAGAAATGTCGTTCATGTCGATTGACTTCTCCCTAACGAGCCTTCCCATCTTATTCATACTTGAGTTCCACTGTAGCTCATGGAAGTCTTTGGCATTGATACGGCGAAATGGGCGGGTGCCTCCAATCCGTGATGAGACGTACATTGTGTACTCAATCATCCACTCTTTCCTCGTCTGTATGCCGCTTGTTTGGAGGAATGACTGTTCGCTGGTGGGCGAGTGGTCAGAGAGTCTGGTTCCGTACCGTTGAGGGTGTTCCACCCTCCATCGTGTCAGAGTGGCTGTCGGGGTGATGGCGGAGGTAACTGTGGTGAGATGGGGTACGTGAGGAAGTTCGAGATCCGCCTGCGTAATTTGATTAGGACGGGCCGAGACCTAAGCATCATTGCCAAAGACCCACATGTCTGTTCATATGATCATGCCTCCAACGCTGAAAGGCAGCGCCTGGGTCGTCCGAGTGTTGGCAATCGACCTCAATCATCTCGTAGAGCACGCCACCTGCGTGTCCAAGACATTCATCGCCGAGATGGTCTCGGAGCACCAAAAACACCTGAAGCTTGTTAGAGTAGGTTCATTTGCCGAGCAACTGCCTATCTAACAAGACGGATACCGTCGCGGTACTGGTAGTTGCGGGGGATATGGGCGCAGTATCTGACCAGGACATTGCGGCATTCTGTAGCAACTTAGCGGGAGGCTATCCCATGTAAGCCAAGACCAGGGGTACACACTCTCTTCGTCAAATGTCTCGTTGACATACGAAAGCTTGGTGTTTGGACGCCGCATGAAAGCCTTCGGGGTCTTGTCCATTCCTGGGTGAAGGTTGCATGGGGGCAATCGCTGGGCGAGCGGGGGTCTCCCTTAGACGGTGACCGGTACTTGGCTCGGGAGCGGTTGAACGCGTCAGAGAGGCGCTTATGCAAGCCCAAAGAGCATCGAAATGAGGGAACGATGGTGTTGAATTGCGAGAATCGAGACCCTTGAGCTCCCGGCCCTTCGGGGTTGGAGGATGACTGACTGTCCGCCCTTCATACTAGGCAGGAGATGATCAAGGACGCCTGGAACATTTCGACTTCTCTTAGGCAGGTAAGGAGGGACTCTTTACTCCTGAGTTCCGCCTGGGGCATGCCGCTCCATAGCCGCGCCTGCCAATTGAACCTTCCAGGGCGATTAGTCAACGGGGAAGCATGCGAGGCAGGAGCCAATTGCGTGTAGCAACATCCAACTAAGCGAGCACACGGCGGTCACGAGTCTTGGAGATTCCCTCTGCAGTGAGGAGCATTGGCTCAGGAATGGTCCATTCTGAATGTACCATAGGCGAAAGTCTCTGGTGTTTCTCAAGCGTCGCCAACACTCAAATCTCGTTCCAATATTACACCGACCCTCCTACCGAAGGCGTGCCAGCCGTCTGAGAAATGTCGTAGTGATGGAAAAGTTCCACAGCCCCCACCTCACGTTGCAGCCTCAGCAATGAGCGGCACTTAGGCCGGGAGGCTCAAACTACGGCAGGCCCAGATGATGCCTACCGCATCTCGGGGACTCCAGACACCGTGACAGGGATCCGTCTACCATCTGGTTGGCCCGATCAAGTCCGCATGTTCCGTGTTGGTCGGCAGTAACCAATGAAGCACGCCTAAATTGATATTACACGTGCCAGAACCGAGCGCGAAAAGGACACCCAATCTAAGTTGCCAACCTGTCAGGGCCCATGGTCAAGGTGGCTTTGCGATATGAGCGAGATCTCGGGTTTACGGCGGGTTAGTGGGGGTCGTTGAATCACGCCCATGCCGGCCCCTCTTCCGTCTCGGAGTCTCGTCAAGAATGTTGCCACCAAGATGAAGACTGTTAACGGAAGACAAAGCGTTTTACTGGGGCTGCTAACACATGCTATCTCACCTCTATCCATCGTCGCCTCGCCTCACACTCCCGAGCTATCAGCCGTGTCCGGGCTGCCCCACCTTCGATTCCCGAACTCAACTCCCGGAGTCCCAAAACGGCATTCGCCCTCCTCACTTCCCCAGACGACCCCACACACGGCGGTCCAAAGGTGCGAGCCCATGACACTTGGCCGGCCCTGGGATTCGCTGGCGACGAGCCTCCTCGCACTCTGGGCCCTCGACGGAGACGGCGGACGGGGCTGGCGCCGCTTCATCCACCCCGAGCTTCTCTGCCGACCAAATTCTGGGTCTGGATTGCCCATCTTGTCCCTAGAATACGGAGCATCTTTGCCCGGGAACTATCCAGACCCTGTTGTCCTCTGCGAAACACCTCCAGTCTTAATCTTCCCGAGATGCATGCCGTGATTTAGTGTGTTGTGTCATTGAGTCCTGCGGCCGCCAGCCCCCGTCTCTTCGTCCTAGCCGCCTCGGTTCGCTCCCGTATCCCTCCCACAGTTGGCGCTGACCCGACGGTTCCATGAATCCACGCTGACTTTCCGAGAATTGATTCTGAATATTTATTGCCCCGACTTCCTTCTGTTTTGTCAACTTCGGACCATCATCATCGACTCGTGGCTCCTACCTAGAAAAGATACCCTTGAACTATTTGTATTATTTACCCAGCATCATCACCATGGCGTCGAGTCAAATAGAGCAGGATCGCTCAAACTACTATGACATCGGTACGTCCTTTCTTTGGTGTCGTGTGCTGCGGCATGAGTTGCTAACAAGCCTTGTTTGTTAGTCATTGTGGGAGCTGGACCGGTTGGTCTGATGCTGTCGACAATTCTGGCACGCTGGGGTTACAAGATTAAGCACATTGACAACCGACCCGAACCGACAGCCACTGGTCGCGCGGATGGCATTCAGCCGCGCTCCCTGGATCTCCTGCGAAACATGGGCCTGAAGTCGGCCATCATGGCTCACAAGCCTGCCCGTGTCTACGAGGTTGCATTCTGGGACCCCCCCACGTCAGGACGTGGCATTGAGCGAACAGGCACATGGGCTAGCTGCCCCGACTTTATCGATGCTCGGTATCCCTTCACAACCCTGCTCCACCAGGGTCTGATTGAGAGAGTGTTCATTTCAGACCTGGAGAAGAACGGAGTCGAAGTCCAGCGACCATGGACGATCAAGGGCTTCTCGTCAGATGAGCAAGCGAATCCGGAGTACCCTGTTCAGGTTGAGTTGGAGCATATCGACGGGACTGCAAAAGAGTCTCTGCACGCCAAGTATCTCTTTGGCGGTGAGGGCGCGAGGTCCTTTATTCGGAATCAACTCAACATCGGAGTCACCCACAAGGACCCCATTGCTCACGTCTGGGGTGTTATGGATGGTGTCGTCGTCACCGACTTTCCCGATATCAAGGTGGGTTTGAAATGTTGGCTTCTGGCTTCGAGAATTGTTACTAACAGTTGAGGAAGATGAAATGTACCATTCACAGTGAGCACGGCTCCATCATGGTCATCCCCCGGGAGGACAACATGGTCCGCTTGTACATTCAGATCGCCTCGTCCACGGACTCGGACTGGGACCCGAGAAAGACTGCCACTGAGGCTGAAGTGCAAGAATCGGCTAAGAAGATCCTGCAGCCCTACAACATTGAGTGGGAGCGTGTCGAGTGGTACTCTGTTTATCCCATTGGGCAGGGAATTTCGGATCGTTACACCCTGGATCAACGAGTATTCCTCGGTGGCGATGCTTGCCACACGCACAGCGTGAGTAATCTCTCCCTTTGGTGACTCAGTGTTTGATATTAACAATTCATATAGCCCAAAGCTGGACAGGGAATGAACACGGCTTTCCTCGATGCCCAAAACTTGGCGTGGAAGATCCATGCCGTTGAAGCCGGTTTCGCTAACCGCGAGATCCTCAAGACGTATGAGCCAGAACGCAAGGAGGTGGCGGAGACGCTCCTCAGCTTCGACAACCGATACGCCAAGTTGTTCTCCCAGCGACCACCCCCGGCCGACACGGTGAAGGCCGCAACGGACAGCCATACCGGAAACAAGACACACGAAGACAACGAATTCATCAAGACTTTCAAGGAGTCGTGTGCGTTTACGAGCGGATACGGAGTATCCTACGGCCCTAACGCTCTTAACTGGTCGCCCGAGCACTCGGCCAAGTCGCCGCTTATCCACCCCAAGGGCACCAAGTTGTCTACAGGTCGCCTGTTTATCAACTCGGATGTGACTCGAGTTGTCGATGCTAACGTGGTGCACCTGGAGCAGGAGGTGCCCCTCAACGGAGCATTCCGCCTTTTCGTCTTCGCTGGAAACATTTCCAAGACGTCAAGGGCCTTGAGAGATTTCGGCAACAACCTCAACAACAAGAGGTCATTCTACTCGGCATACATGCGAGAGGACCTGAGCCAGGTCTCCCACCACGAAATGAACAACCCTCACAGTCACTTCTTCACCTTCTGCACGATTTTTGCCGCCAAGAGGCCCGAAATTGAGATCTCTCGCGACCTGCCGGAGGTGCTTGCGCGATACAGGGACCATGTTTACGCCGATGACCGGTCAGACGCTCGACTGGCTAACGCCAAAGCTGTAGCACACGCCAAGATGGGCCTGGACGAGGATTTGGGCGGAGTTGTGGTTGTGCGACCTGACGGCTATGTTGGTGTGGTAGTCAGCCTGGTTGAGGGCAGTGGAACCGTTGACGCCCTGAACGAGTACTTCTCGACTTTCTGTACTAAGAAGTTGGGCGAGGTGATGGCACAGCTGTGATGTGGCAGGGTTCATTAAAGTAGACATTGTTGTGTGAATGAGAGGGATGGATAGAGGCGATGATATGAATATTTCGTTGGCTGCGGGTAGCGCATTTGTAACTGAACAATAGATTAAAAAGATGGTTGATATAGTTTATGAGTTTAAGTTCCTAAACCCAACGAGCTCTGATTATTTCCAGTCTTGGTAATTGTCACCAACGCGATGTCGATGTTTCACTCCTTGACAGTGTTAAGGCAGATTCCCGTGCTGTATCCACAGTTGCCGTCGAGGTTGCGAGTAAACCCAGACTCTTGTACATGGGACTGATCAGCAATACTCGTTGTTGCAGGCAAACAGGCAGAAATCGATGTGCCATTGATACTACGTACAATTAATACGACACCCTCTCATTCGCTGATATCCCTGTCCGGTTCGCAAAAGCTGCCTTAGCACTGTTAAAGGGATAACTAGACGGAGATTCGGAGGATGCACATCAAAGTAATATTACCCTAGACTGGCGAGTGACCTTGTGTCTGATTGACCAATAAGGGTTGATGACAGGCGGAAACTCAAACGCAAATGGCCACCCAATGACAGGCCAAGCCTAGCGCCTTGTCAGCCCCGCCCAAGCTTTTCCATTTGTCCCAAAACTCCACCAAAACCACGCTGAAGCTCCTCCAGCCTCCAGCGATTCTTTCAACACCACAGCGCGCTCACGCAGCGAAGCTAGCGCCCACCGCCCTGGACTCTCCCATCTCCTGCGATGCCATAACCACCCCGATCGAGCCGGACGGAATACGCGACCCCATCAAGCCGATATATACGTACCTGCTCTGTGTGCGCATTCCCCGTTCGGCGAAGCGCCTGCGCGCCATTCTGGGCGAGGTTCCAAAACGAGAACGCGCCTCGCCCCTCGATTTACTGATTGACGTTGTGCTTCGGGTTCCGTAAACAAACGCCTATTGAGGTGCGCAGCTGTTGGCTCACCTTTGGTAAGACCACTTCACTTTCGTATTCACTCTCTCCTCACCTCAACTTGGACTCTGCTGTTCGTTTGCGCTACCAACTGCTTTTTGAACAACGCCCGTTTGTTCGCCTTCATTGTTCTCGCGATCCCTTGTCGATCCCTTTGTGACCTCAACGGCCCTATCCCCGTACCAAATCGCACATACTTCTACTCTTCTCATACCGGCGACCCTTCCATTGGTCTTGATTCCCCTTTCTCGACTTCCGTTACACACATTTCCTTCATCGTCGCCTGCTTCTCATTCTGCAACGACCATGTCTTCATCTCCATTCGCCCGCTATGGCGTCCATGCATCCGCTGACAGTCGCGGCTTCTCTAGACCGAGCCACCTGAGAGAAGCCTCTCTCTACCCTCGACGACGAATTCACACTGGCCCTCGAGCAGCCCCCCAAAGGCCCCCCACGAGAGAACCCCTCGACCGCATCACCACCCCGCCGAGACGCATCAGACGGCCCAACAGCCGCTTTCTCATCGATACCCCGGGTTATCGTGTAGACTCTGCTGCTCGACCTCAAATTCGGCGCCGGTTTGAAATTCGTCGCACTCCTCCAACGCTTCTAGCTTCACGACCTCCCGCACGCCCATCTCTTTCGACGTCAGATCCCAAGGCCGATTTCGTCGTGATCAATGGCACTCGCACACGCAAGCGCCGCGCTCAAGACACCGAACTCGACCTCGTCGCTTCCGCCAACGACATCGACGACATTAAATCCCCAATCGTCATCATTCGCGAGGGACAAATCAACCCCATCGAGAACCCCGACCAAGACACGAAGGCGGCGGCATTCCACGAAGCCCTTCGCCTGCGTTTGCCTAGCCGACTAGCTCCTTCCACGGACTTAGACCATATGCGTTGGGATATTTCGACCCGCACATTCTGGACCAGGATGATATCTAGCGTTTGCTTAGTTGTCTCCGGCCTTACGGGCCGGATAGGACGATGGAGTGCGTATTGATTCCCCAAACTTGACTATTGCTCATGCATTTACTAATGTTCTTCTAGTTAGCCCAAAGTCGTATGAGGTGGCAGAGTTCCGGTCCTACCTCAATGATAATCAGGTCGTCAACAAGCGTGTTAAACTAAGCTGCGATGAGGAAGATGCTCAGATTCGCTGGATCGACCGGAATGGTCTCAGCGACCTTATTGACGACTACAAGGCCTTTGCTAAAGGAATTGGCAAGGTCTGGGAGTCTATCGAATCCCACAACTCTCGTCAGGAGATGAACAAGGTTCTGGAGCCACTCCGCTATTCCTTAGCCGATAACGACAATGATCGTGCACTTTTGAACAGTACCGACGGCCATGATCTCTGCCAACTCTTTTCACTCCAGTTCAAGCGTGCCTTCGACGCACTCGACAACGTTTACGAAATCGGCATCATAGTCAAGATCCGAGACAGCAACGACCTAGTCCCCCCTACCTTGGACTACAAACTTACACCCCCGGGCCTTGACACCATGAACTCAATCAAGGCATTCCTATCTACCCCAGCACTCCCGGCCATCTGCAAAGAAATTCTTCAAATATCGAACAAGGACTATATTCAGATTTCCGAATCTTTTATAGACCGGATGATACTCGACCTTGAGGCCATCACACACAACATCCCCGCACCTAGTTACGTCCTCTCGAGCCAATTCCGCGATAAACTCCAGCAGGCTTTCCCTCCTCCTAGACGTACTGACTTGGATACGCATCTTCTACTCCCCGGCGCTTTCCCCGACGCCGAAGAACCTCAGCCTCAGCCTAAACCCGAACCTACGCCGGTTGAGCAACCTCGCAAGGTGCCATCACCTGTGCTGCAACCACCTGAATATTTCCCTCCAGTCGTTTCGCGGCTAAAGTATTA
This sequence comes from Ilyonectria destructans, assembly GCA_020740775.1. Lineage (NCBI taxonomy): Eukaryota > Fungi > Ascomycota > Sordariomycetes > Hypocreales > Nectriaceae > Ilyonectria > Ilyonectria destructans. The sequence continues at coordinate 957,105 of JAHEWK010000014.1, forward strand.
CAAGGCCGACTTTCTCCGAGCCGACCTTTTGGAAGCGTCGATTGCTCAAATAACGCCTGAGCAATACCGTGAACACTTTTATAACGAAAGCGAGGAGCATCGTGCTATTAAGGGCAACTATGTCGTCGAGTTCTCACCCAAGGTGCCCCTCACCGTGAGTGAAGCCGGAACAATAAGGTCAATCCTCAAGAGCAAGCGTAAGCATCCGTCGAGATGCACTCCTAAGCGGTTGGGAATAAAACGTCCGCCGAAGGCAGTGCGATTCACAGACTCCACCTTGAGCCCGCAACCAAGATCCCAGATTGGACTCGACGTCCCAAGGATATCTGAGAAGAACGAAGACTCTACACAGGCGAAGACGAGTGAACCCGATAACACTCAAATCCAACCCCCCACCGAGACGGGAAGATTCCGGGATGATAGCCCCGAGACTCAAATCGAGAAGGATTTCAAGACGCGGCTCCTCAATGAGGAAGAAGTCCTCGAGTGGTCGAAGGTACATTCTCGTCGCACACCACTGACTTTCCGGTTCAACAAAAAGGAAGATCGAATTGGCCCCTCGGCCCGCATTGATGAACTGTTTGCTATACCCTCCATCAAACCCCTCGAGATCAGTGACGACTCCAAGGCTGGAATCGCGCTTCGAAAAGAGCAAGCAGCACTAAAGGCTGCCGAAGAAGCTCGCCAGGCTGCCGAGGCAGCAAGACGTGCGGCCGAAGAGAAGGCTCGACGCGAGCTTGAGGAGCGTCTGGCCACTTCTGGAGGACTTCGAGTGCCCACTCAGACGCTTGTCTCGGCGGTGCCTCCTACGTGGCAGACACGAGCCCAAGATACCCTCCGTGTTACAGGGACGACTATATTGGCGACTACTGGAGAAGGCACCGAGCTACGGCGGCATGATTTTGCCAAGGTGGTCCCAGCTACAGAATGGTTGAACGATGAGATTGTCAATGGATCTCTCAACTGGCTCGACCAAGCCGTTAACTCGGCCGCTGGCATTAAGGATGCCAAGAAGAGTACGAGAAAATGCTTGACCATGTCGTCTTTCTTCTTCAAGCGACTACAGGACCAAGGCGTGTCACGAACTCAACGAACTCTGCGACGATATGGAGTCGAGAAGAATAACCTGCTCGACGTTGACACCATCTTGGTGCCTATTTGCGAGCGTTCACATTGGACCCTCCTCGTTGTCCGCCCCTCAAAGCGGACAGTGGCCCACATGGACTCGCTGAACCCTCGCGGCAACGCCTCATACGCCAACCTCGGGCTTGCCTGGATGAAGGATGTGTTGGAGGAAAAGTTCCAGGAGGCGGAGTGGAGGGTGATGCGTCACGAAGCCCCCATGCAAACCAATGGGTACGACTGCGGAGTCCACACCATCACCAACGGCATGTGCTTGGCTTTAGGACTCAGCCCCATTGATTCTTACGTGGCAGAAGACATGCCCGAACAGCGAATTCGGCTCGCGTGCATGTTGTTGAATGGCGGCTTCAAGGGAGAGTTTGACTTGCGAGTATATTGATTATTGCGTTTGTACGTGTGCTCTGGCGTTTCGGAGGTTAAAGAGTGGAAGAGGAAACTTTGTTGAATGACATTGGGTGTTTGGGCAAGATACCAAAAGAGCAAGGGAAGCAAGCAGTTGCATGGACTGGCGTTTTTGGATGACAGAAGAGGCACTGAAGCCCGCCATAGTGGCTTGAGCATGAATGTTACAGAGGAGATAGGATAACAGACACGAGAGAGGGTGTGAGTGAGAGTGAGAGTGAGAGAGACAGAGAGAGAGAGCTCCAGGCTGAGACGGACGAATCCTGGGGATAGAAGGGTGTCATCCGCCAGTGGGGCTTTATTAGGCAGGCATCGCAATACACATAGCCCATCGCTTTAAAGTGTCGGCCTCTTGAGTCAATGCAGATTCCTGACAATCTTGTTGGCAAGATGGCGTGCGCATGTGACGAAGTTCCTTTGTTTTGATATGGCCGCCTCGTAACATTGTTCGCCCGCCAAGGCTGTCTTCATCGTGTCTGTAAGTGGAAGCAAGGACTCTTCAACAGGGGGCGTGGGGAGACTACAGCACGGCCAACAAGTTCATGACAAACAAACTGCAGGCGGGACACGAGCAGCGGGTCCATGCCATGGTTGTATTCCGATCCGAGCCCCGACGGCGTCCCAAACAGATCCATCGCCCCTCGTCTCCGACGCAACAGTACCTTGCTTCTAGGGGGGCGTGTCTTCCTAAGAGTTCCCACAGGTGGATAGCAGCGGCAACGCGTGGGTCTTTGGGGACGACATGTGACGAGCAGGAGAGAATTTTGTCACTGGTTCCTTTCCACTTTGGTGTCGTTGGTTTTTCGTCGGCAAAGATAGTGGCATATTGGCAGGGCTCTGAGACATTGCTAGAGTGAAGAGGAAGGGCCACCTTTCCCGCAACCGGAACCACCTAGTCGAAGAATGAAGGGGGCGGGAACGAGGGACGGGTGACTACACATGCGGATCACACATGCGGCCTCACATCGGCGAAGGGCTTGATGCGGTCTTGGACGAAGATGCCAGTGGGAAACAAGGTTGACTTTGGTGGAGGGATGAGACACGGTATTCGAGAAAGATTCAAGAAGCTTTCGAGAATTCCGGGCTCGGAGACAAGGTTTCACATCAAATGGGGCGTTCTCAAATAGCACAGGGAGATCAAATGCGGCCGCCAAGACAGGCCGCAGACCAGGACGGGAGGGAAGACAATGGGTTGGGTGCCCTTGGATCGGCATCATCTTCATCTCCGGGTCGTGGTTCGGGAGACTCGCCCGCAAAACCGGCATGGCTCCGAGCCCAACAACAAACTTCGCCACAAAAACGCAAAATGGAAGAAGCACCTGCCAACGCTTAGCTTACCACACCAAGCTTTGGCGCCAAGTAATCTCCATCTGCGGCCTACCACGTACTGCGTAGTAGGGACGGGGAGTGGGCTGGACAAACTGCCATGTACGAATGGAGACTGATGCTTGTTGTTGACGGTGAGACGGGGGCCATTTCTGGACGCGGTGCGTTCCGTGGTGTGTGCGTGGGTAACCTTTGTGTGTGTCATCGTTGAGTAGTGGCCGCCGGCGGGCGCGCTCTGTACACTGGAGTGTTTGTCGTTGATGGTGATGGAATCGGCGAATGCAGTTGGCGTGGTTGACGCCCATCACGCCCTTCTGCAACCCCTGTCCAATATGTCGCCAATGGATCTCTGTCGGAGAGCCAAGACAAAGGTTCTCTCAAGCCCTTGGCTCAACCGTGACCAGCGCATATGCCAACAGGGGATTGGCCCAGCTCCATCATCGTGATCCATGAACATCGACGCCATGGAGTGGAAACCCAAGGGGCCAACAGAGAGGAAAACACCAGTTTACCCGGCGCCATCCGTCTCCAACCGGGCCATCATGAGCCGGTCCGCACTTTTTTGTCGCTTTCGCCGTTCTTCTGCTGCTTTGGGGGTCCCTGTTGGATGCGGCCCGTCGCGATGTGGGCTAATAATACGACGCGAATAGAGGATACGCCGTTGTCCCCAAGAGGTAAGGGGAAGGAGAACGGGTAAATAGTGACAAAAATTTTCTCGGCCAGAGAATGGATCGGAAGGGAGCTGGTTGGTGTTGGTGCGGCCAGCTTGCGCGTAAGATGACTGTGGCATTTTTTTTTTTTCATCACTCTTTCCCCTGGTGAGGCGATGGGGACACGGCGAGGCCGGTTGGAGGAGGCGTTTGGTGGTGTGTGGAGTTGGACAGCTGGAGGAAGATGGTGGGCACCTGGTAAATGGTTGGGTGGCAGTGAGTGGAATTGGATGCCGAAACGGGAAGGCTTCTAGAACCGAGCGCCACTGGGCTGATTCCTTGGCTTCCAGAACGACATGGGTCGGTCCACAGCCCATACTGGGACCGGGACACAGTGATCCTGGAATGGTGACCTCGGTGCGGAATGAGCAGCAACGTCGCAGCCGAAGTAACAAAACACACCCTCCGACCCCTGGCTCCGGGGGCGTGTCGAGTGTGAATGAACATCTGTGCGTCGCCCACGGACGGGGATGTTGGCCTGAATTTCTAGATTTGCCCGAGATGGATTGATTGCCTTAAGACACTGGACTCTCAATCCGAGAAAAGGGGTGTTCTGAGTGGGCGCCACGAAAGCCAGCAGCACGTTCCCTCTTAGGGCATGGCAAGGTTGGGAGTTGCAACCGGCAAGACTTCTCTTCCATGTTTTGATTCGATGGCATCGACAAGGAGTTGTTGGTTCGCGGGCGAGTCCTTGAGTCACTCGTCCATGCGCCGGCCGACGTGTAGGTGTCACGTACTTGTTCAATGAAGTGGCAAAGGAGTGGGGAGAGGTCCGGTTCTTCATGGAACAGGAATTGTATTGGGGTATCATTCTTGTCCCACCAGGCTCGTGTGCAAACATGCGCCAATGATTTGTTGCTGAGATTGGTGGAGAGGCCAGTCCCGGCAACGCAAGTTGTCCTTGATGGCCACAATAGCCGGAGTCGGAACAGGGCAAACGGGAGGACCTGATCCATAAGTCGTGAGGCACATGTAAGTGCCAGACGTCAGCCTGAATGACTGGAGCTGGCTGGTCGTACTGTTATTCATTCGTTGGAGGGGTGGCCCGTCTCACCCATTTGGGCGAGTGACATACAATCGGGAGACGAAGAAGCCAGTTTAAAGACTTCAGTTCGAGGCTATAATCATTGAAAGATCGACAGTGCGGGTGGTAGCGGTGGAGTCTGACGATCAGACATTTTGGCTAGATGATGTCGACTACGGAGTAGCAGGAGGGGCGTTATCGCTATTGTCGGCATGCTGGGGGTGATCTGCCGTGCGCTATGTTGGTGAATAAACGTGATCGAACGACCAGGTCCCGTTGTTGCACTGCGGTGACATTTCTGATCTAGAACAGGCTCCATGAATTCATGGCGTTTGTCGCATGTGCCATCAGACGCCCAGTCATGGATGCAGTCCTCGCGGTTAGGTAATGAGTCAGTAAGGAACCGCCCGCCCTACGAGAGTACCCGGCAATTGTGTTACGTCAGTTCCGAAAACCATTCTCCTATCACGGCATGTTGCTCTATGTTGGCGCTCCGGGTGGAATTAACCTACATAGTGCGGCCGGTTCCCTGAATACGCGATGACTAGGCTGGTCTCGAGTGGTGAGATCGGGCGCACTCACCGACAAGTGCCGAGGCGGAAATAAAGTCTTGGATTAGGTCAGTCCATCTCAGTCACGCCCTAGATTGTTTTCTTCCGCGCTTCCGGACTGAGCTTAGTGAAGCAGGAGACGGGCCCAATAATGGAGTGGTGCTGCGATGCACTCATGGATCCCAAGGGCATGGGGTCACGTCGAATGAAGCACCGGCCAAGGGGATCGTGATGGCGACTGTGGGCTTTCTTGCTCCACTCGGAGGGTTTGGTGCGTGGTGGTGAGGGAATCGATGTGGTCCCGTTGGCGCCGCTATGACACACCTAAGCCAACTGGGAAAATTGCGCATCGCATGGTTGACGGCCAAGGTGATTCCGGTTGGTAATAATTGTTCGATGGGGGCATTGAAGGAGCCCCATCTTTCGCCGATGTACGGCTATTCATGGCTTGGCTTTGCTTGCTTGCGCCTTTCCTTCTATCAGTCGACTCTCACCACAAGGGCGATGGAGAGCATACCTGGATTGCGTATGAGGGAGGGATCGGCGATGCCGGAAACCCTTCACCACTACTCCATAGGGTTTTCAGGACGTGGAAGACACTCCGATTATGACATACACCACTGTTGCAATGTCGAGTGCACTGTTGCTGATACGTCAGGCAACACACAACTGCCGTACAAATGATTGTCGACAGCGCACATCTGGATGGGATGACGACGATGCCACCCACCCAGGATCGGAGATAATTGGCGGGCCGGAGTGCATCTAAATGGCTGGGGTTGCGTGATGAGCGCCCGCTGTTGGAGAAAGGCGCTGGAGAAGGCCTCTGGAGAGTGGTACTAGGGTGTTTCGAGGGCGCCATCCCCTCACCATCATGCTGCTCTCCACTCAATGGACCTGTCCAGTGACGCGACAAAAGGCCAGGGTGAGCAACAGGCAGTGTCTAGCGCTCATCGATCGGCCGGGCCACCGTCCTGTAGCGGCGAAGCCAAGATGGTTTGGCGGCCAGTAGCGCGTCGCAGCGGCCTTGAAGGTGTCTCCACCCGGAGGTTCGTACTGCGAATTGTTTGGGGAGGTGTGCCAGTGCACATTCATCATGGTGGGGAAGACACAGCAACGAACCAGCGCCATGCCAGGACGGGACATGGGACACCAACAGTGGCCATGATGATGAAATGGTTGAATGCAGAAGGGAAGGGAAATTTCACTAGCCGCGTCGGCATCATCACCATAGTCACAAGCTTGGGGGTGGATGGGGCTTGACGCTTAGGCGATTGGGTTGCTGATTGATAATGGCGACGTGAGATGCAGTTGCTCTTTCGCACTCACGGGCGAGTTTATTCTGTCAGCGTCTGATGGTCAGGTTGTTTCGTGTTGGGTTGTGTCTCAGCTTTCTGTCTCCTCGTCTCTTGTCTCGATTGCGGGGAACGGCGGCGTCGGATTTGCGGAGACGGGGAGGACCCCAGGATGGCAAGGAAAGGGAGACGTTGACTGATAGCCCGGCCATAATGCCATGTCTTGAGCCGGTTGTGTTACCATTGATTGACTGACTAATGTTGACATGGCCATGGCCGTTGATAGATGGAGCCGGATGGAGACGGAGGTGGACCGATGGAGACAAACGGAGGATGGGGCGGGATGGTGTGACCAAATCAGGGTTGCTTCATCACGAATGATTCTGTATATGACGGGTTGTGAGATTGTGTGTGCGAAGGGCTGCGATAGCTTTTAACAACGGCTGGAGGTGGCAGCCAGCTGGAAATTAGTCCCGGAGTAGGGCATGCACGGTGAACGCCTCTCTCTGAAGAAGGGGGATGGAGGTGCGAACAGTTACGGTTGTTGACGACATCGATGAAGCCATGGGATAGAACCGTTGGCTCCTGAGCGCTGGGCTATGTCGCTGCTTTAACCACCACCACCAACCACAATTGGCGATGCTCTGTTCAGATGTCTCACCAGTAGCCTGGTCTTGGAGGGTCCTGGGAAGGGCGGCGAGACAGGGTGGTGCATGGTGCCTGGTGCATGGTGCATACATTGTGTGTATGGTATTTCGTGTGGTTGGTGTCACTGTGTAACCGTAGCGTACCCGGTGCCGCCAGGACTGGTTGTTTGGCGCAAGCCATGCAGTGCAGAGACGGAGAGCATGTTTGATGAACCAGCGTGTGTGAGAGAATGGGTGACTGCGAGAAGCTGGTTGCGTGCGAGTTGTGTGGGATGGGAGTGTTTGTGCGAAGGGTGTGAGCGGGGTGCGCCCTTCGGCTGTCGCCTCCACTCCACTCCGTGGGTACGTACCAGGACTACCAGGTCCCAGTCAGCCCCATCAAGCCCCCATCAGCCCCAGTGAGCCGCCGGCGACCCCCAGCCAAGCCCCAACCAGCCCCCGCCATTGGCCACTAGTGCGTCTTCTAGCGCCCTTCTAGTAAACCTCAATCCACCAGGAGGCCCTGTGGTGGTCCAGCCGTGGCTGGTATTCGTCAGACCCAGGGCAGATGTGGAGAACGGGAGCAGGCACTTGGCAACTGTAAGTACAGTACGGTTGGCAGAGTACGGTACCCGGGGATTCCTGCGTCACTATGGGCTGGCATTGTCTTGCCTGGGTTTTTTTTTCTCGCCACGCCTGACCAGCTGGCTTTCTTTCGGCCCTGGCCGGCTCCTTGCGTGACTGAGGTGAGTGAGAGAGTGAGGGCGAGGAAGAAACGGACTGATTTCAAATGCACTATGCAGTTGATGATGCAGGTGGCTCAGCGTGCCACATTTATCATCGCCAAGCTTCACCCAGGGCGATCATCTACTCTTCTGCGGTACGGATAGTGCGGAGTAGCTGGCTGTGGATTTGCTTCCTCGCTCAAGGAGTGCTTTGGGATGAAGGCCAGTGTAGGCAAGTAGTTATCAGTTTGCCAGTCGGTAATTATTTGTCCATCTAGCACGTATCCTCACAGCACTGCGTCGCCGACTCTGGCGTCTCCCCATCTGGTGTCTAGTGGTAGTGGCCTTACTGGAGTACCGGCACCTCGCCTGGAAGCAGTCTCCCCTTGCCCCATCCCTCAGCTTCCCTGTTGCTTGCTCCCTGTGTTCCTTCCCCTGTCGTATTAAGGCGCTTGACAGGGCCGGGGTACGTACCTTACGTACGTAAGGTAGTGTGAAGATCCATCCCTCCAACCCAATCGTGGTTCGTTTGGCCTCTCGTCGTCGCCGCCGCCGTCGCCGCCGCCTCCGCTGTGTCTGGATTAAATCGTCCTGGACTAACAATGCCCTGGCCTGTCTGGCCTGGTCAGCCCAGCGCTAGACCCAGTGACCCAGCACCAGTACCAGCGCCTTCCGTCACGGACCCCAGCGGTCGTCGCTGCCCTCGCGCACTCCGCACTCCGCTGCCCATCCCCCATCGAACAGCCGGCGCCAGAAGAACTTCGGCCGTCGTCACAGTCACTACACCCACACCTCTCTCTCGTTCCCTTGGCCGTCCCGCTGGCCTTTGTCCACTGACCCAAACTCCAGGGACGTCCCATGCGGCTACTGGATGTCTCTTAAAACAACAAATCCCCCATCTGCATCGCCAATCCCCTCCTCTCCGTATCCCGTCCCGTCTGGTTGCTTCTTCTCGGTCGCTCTTCGCCAATCTCCCCAGTGACGACACTCACACTCACACTCACACTCACACTCACACACTCCGAGAGACAAAGACGCCCGCACTCACCTCTCCCGCTCTCTCCAATCGCTCAATCCATCACTACAACGTCATTCAGCCAAAAGCAACCAACCCGCAGCCCCATTCTGCCGCCTTTGGATTGAACCTTGCCCTCCGCATTCTTCGCTTAATCTGGGCCTGGACCTCTGTTATACTTTGAGGCCCTCATCCCCATTCCTCACCACTTCACTCCAGTCCCAAGTCGGCGCCCGTCGCAGAACAGACTCGCAGCTGCCCTCCCGATAGACTCTCGGCCACCTGCAAGCCACCGAAGTCTCCCCCTCCGACTCCTCTTTCTGCTTCACCTCCTGCTTCAACCGCCAAGAATCTGGCACGATCCGCCCGCGATCCGCCCACGATCCGCCCGCGATCCCTCCACGACTTTTTTGACGCCCCATCGAATCCATTCGCGCGTCCTTCAACCTTCACATTCCAGTCCCTTGGCTCGTTGCATCAACCTCTCGACGGCCTCGACCCGGCCACGCCAACGCCGCATTTGGGACTGACTGCCGCCAACCACGCCAACCTCACATCGGCGACCCCAGACTACGACTTCCTCGACTGTCCACGGCCGCCTCCGAAACGGATCATTTCCGCTCTTTCGAGTTGTCCATCCCCCGCTATTCGTCGTTGGCTCCGTCGCTAGGCCTCTATTATCCTCGTCTTCGTCGTCTCCCTCCGCACTCGACTCGCTGCAGTTAGTGTCGTCCTGCAAGCCACCTTCCTCCACGCTCTTGTTCCCTCAACGACCACGACCACGTCCTTTGCTCGTTTCCGCCCTCAATCGCTCCAAGCCAGTTCACCATATCGGCGGACCCTCTTGACGGCCTGCCCAACCTCCCTTCGGCAGGGCTAATTTAGACTCGGCGCCGCTGCATGCCCAACATATGAGCTTCTGTGCCAACCTGCCCGCTTCGGACGCCCACGAGACGCCACGGCCGACAACTCCTCTTCCTTGAGGCCGCCTCCTCAGTACTTGACCTGGTGCATCCCACCTGGTCTTGTCAATTCTGCTTCCTGCTCCGTCTGCCTCAGTCGCCTGTGCCCATCTCGCGCACATCCTCCTCCGAGGCGTGGGACGTGTCAAAGCGGCCCAACTCGAGAGATATGGGAAGGTCGCGGATGTGGAGGCAATCCCCCGAGTGTGTGAGCCACATCGCCCATCCGCCATCTCCTCAGCCATCTTCGGCCTTCGAGGGATTCTTCGATGTCGATACTCCTCCCTCGAGGCCACTAAGCGAAGCATTCATTTCTGGAACCTCGACCCCGACCGGCGCCATGGGCTCACGGCCCCCAACCCTTACCGAGATTCTCCTCGATGTCTCCTCACCACCATGGACCCTCAGCGCTTTCATGGCCTATCTCTCCCAAAACCACTGCATGGAGACCCTGGAGTTCACCCTCGACGCCCAGCGCTACTCCGCCTTTTACAATGAACTCATTATACAAGCCACTTCCCGCTGTGTGGACAGCGACGACCGCGTTTGCTCCCTCTGGGAGAAGCTCATGCAGGTTTACATCATCCCCTGTGCTCCCAGAGAAGTCAACATCCCCGCCCACGTGCGAGATCACTTGCTCAGTCTCCCTTGTGGTCCCTCTCCCCCCCACCCCTCTCAACTGGACGAGGCCGGCCGGATCATCTACGAACTAATGAACGACTCACTCCTCGTCCCTTTCCTCGAATCAGTTGCTCCTATGCAACTCGACGGACCCTCCGACGAATCTGCACGCTCACCTAGGTTTGCATCACACAACAGAATGTCCGGCCCAGTTCGGTCCACGACTTCCATGCAAGGTCTCGAGTCGGACAGTCTCACTGATGACAGTGACTGTAACTCTCCCCCGGCAATGGAACCCATGACCCCACCCACTACCCCTCCCACCTCCGAATGGACCTTCAACAATCCATCACCTGGAAGTCTTCAACGTGCTGTCGCCGCACATAATAAGGGCTGGAAAAAGATGGGAGCCAAGCTGGGCTTCTCTCGCAAGAACACCAATCGCCGCCAAACCCCTACATCTTCGTCATCACCAATCGACGCCGATGTACATCTGCATGACCACTTATGAAGGTTGCAGGCCGCGCCGCTACCTATTTCATCGAACAACCAAGCCAACTCGACCAGCGATGCCTCTCCGGATATCTCTGATTCCGAGGGCTCGAATACTGGTCGTCAGTCGCCTGGGCACCAGAGGGAAGAGGACGAGTTGACCCGTCACTCTGACCTCGGACAATATGGTGAACATAGGGACGGCACGACCGCAAAATATACAGCCAAACGGAACAGACAGTCCATGTCTCTGGTGAAGAAGAGTATCAGGGTTAGAACGAGGATGCTCGTGGACAAGGCCGTCGAGCCTGTCGCAGGTCACTATCATCCTACTCGCACCTCCTCAGCGAATTCACTCAAGGATTTGTCACCAATTGTGACCTCATGTCACTGTCTCCCAGCCATGGCGTCGCTACCTGCCCAAGAGATGGAAGTTGACTGCGAGGAACAAAGTCGCCTGTGGATCGGATCGCAGGACTTTAGCGATTTCTCCCACTACTTGCCGAATCCATCAGCCAGTTGCGAGAGCATGATTACTTCCGCAACCACTATTGATTCACAATGCTCCTGTCCTGCTTCCCAAGGTGCGTCCCCGGATGACACATATGGATGGGAGGCTGAGCTCGACCGAAGAGCGGCCTCAGAAGAAGACGATGAGTGTGAAACAATCGCTCTGACATATCGGCGGGCCAACGGAAGCAAAACGAACCTGCTACAACGCGTCTTCAAGGCCGTATCATCATCTTCGCTAGGGAAGTCCGACTCGTCTTCTTGAGGTGGTTCCAACCACAGTGCCGCTTCAGGTACTTGAACAGAGTATGGAGGCTTTCCATTCTATTACATATCTATGAGAGAGACCCTCTTGATAAAGGGTGAAAATGGGTGTTTTTTTGCGAATCATTTTTGACCATGGCTATCGCATGTTGCATATACGGGTTACATACAGGGCATAAACGGCATGGTGGTGTGTCGTTGGCGAGGCGTTTGTGTAATATTCTAGTTTCATCTGGTGGAACGTGTGGTTTATTTTGGGTGTTCTGGTTATTCTCTTCTTCAGCGAGACTCTTTGGTCCTGTGTGTACGCACCAGGCCGCGCATCTGGGGCTTTCGACAAGGGGCTGCATTTTCCCCATTGGGTGGGTGACCGAGCGAGGCATGAAGGCTGCCTACGGGCTCGGTCTTACGATATGAACGGACTTTTGGAATGAAAGGGAAAATGTCAAGGATGACTGTCTAGAGTCGAAATAGCTCGAGGCCCCCTCCTCAAGAAGAGGAGGGGCTCTAGGCGTAATGTCTAAATGTCAAAACACATGGTTCCCATGCACAATTAGATCTCATCACCTACTGCACATGACCACGGTGCTCGACGAGCGTGGTGGTACATTGGTACATTTGTGTGACTCAAGCAAAATGACTCGTAATAGTGAATGGGCAGTGTAGGTCAAAGGAATACAACAGACACAATACGATGACACAGGAGAGGGTCATTAGTGTTGAATATAGATGTTTGACTATCAACAAAATGTACACGGCAGTGTGTCAATTGTCCTCATTATTTGTGAAGGCCCATCTTTTGATTGATTGAAACCCGGAAAGACGACGCCCGTTCGTTTCTTCCACCATTGTCTGTGCCGGATAGGACCAAGTCCATCAAGGTGGCTTCCACGCCCCCTCCATCCATGCTTTGTGTATGTGTGTTTGCCTGTGTGTGCTATGTGGCATGCGCCATTTTCTCCTTCAAGTCTTGGGTCTCCCAGTACCCCTGCTGTGTGGTTTTGTTCCGTCTCATTAGGCACCCGCGGCTTCTTCTCCTACTCCTACTCCTACTCCATGGGCTTGTCATGCCGAGAGTACATCTTCCACTCGAGAGAGCTAGCAAAGTCGATCTTGCCCTGCTCGACCTGCTTACGCGTTGCTGAGAGCATGGGCTGTGGCAGGCCCATCGACTCCAGGAAGGCAACAGCTAAATGAGAGATCAGGTGTTAGCAAATGGGGAGCCACTTTAGGCAGAGATGTATAGCAAACACGTACAATCTTTCCACTCGCGATCTTGTCGGCGGCCGTCCCACTTCAGTTCCTCGGCCATGATGTCGATGACCTTGGGAAGAGCTTCAAGCGCAGCCTGGGCGTTGAGGAAGGCCAATCGGGTGCGACGGGCCAGAACGTCGACGGCAGTCTGGGCGTACTCGTGTCGGACGGCGTATCGAATCTCGCCGTCGACGAAGGGGTACAGATGAGAGATGCGTTCGCCCCGGGCAGGGAATCGCTTGTCAGTTAGCTTACAGAGCGCAGCGACAGTCCAGGCGCGATCGCCGTATGATTCAGTCAGATGCTTGGCGACCTCAGTCTCGACTCCAAAGTGTTGGATCAGAGGGATGAAGAGGGTGTTGCTGAAGCCGTGCGCACCGACAAGGCGGACCTTGTGCGTCTGGCATGTACCATCAAGGATGGCACCATCGTCAATCATCTCAGTGCCGCTGACGCGGGGAGCGTCATTGACGGGCATAGGCTTCAGGCCAAACTCCCCAACCGCCGCGTCAACGCACTCCTCAGCCATTTGGCGGTATGTGGTCCATTTGCCACCGGCACAGGTGAGTAAACCTGAGGCTGAGATATCAATCAAGTGGTTGCGGACCAAGGACTCGGTGTTCTTGGCCTTCGGGTCCTTGACAAGGGGGCGGATGCCGGACCAGGCAGCCAGGACATCGCCCCGGCGCACGTTGATCTCAGGGGAGAGATAATGGCCAACCTCACTCAGAATCCACTCGATTGACTTCTCATCGGGCAGGGGATTAGGCGAAATAGTCGACGGGGAGTCGGTGGTGCCTGCAATGGTGTTTCCTTGCCAGGGGAGGAAGAAGATGACACGGCCGTCGGATGTGGAGGGATCGATTAAGCCCATCTTGCCTGGGCTGAAGTAACCAGGGAGGATAACATGAACGCCGGAAGAAGGGGCAACGATATCTTTACAATCTTGGTCGTCCATCTTGCGGATAGAATCTGTGAAGGGTCCAGTGCAGTTGATGATGCTCTTGGCCCTCACAGTAATCTCCTCCGCAGGACGTCCATCCTTGACTGCAACCAAATCCTTGACCTTGGCACCACACAGCCGGCCCTGGTCGTCCTTGATGAGACCCGTGACCTCGGTGTGGTTCGCAACAGTAGCACCGTAGAGAGCAGCAGTCATGGCGATAGAAACGTTCATTCGCGAGTCGTTGTGGGCACCATCGTAATACACGAGAGCGCCAACCAGGTCAGTCTGCTTTAGCATGGGGAAGGCCTCAAGAGCCTTGCTGCGGGTTAGGAAGTACGAGCTTTCGATACCCTCACTACCGGCGAGGATGTCGTAGAACTTGGTGCCGGCCCAGTAGTAAGGAGCTTTCCACCACTTGTCGAGAGGGAGCATGATGGGTAGCCATGAGCTCAGATGAGGGGCTGTCTGCAAAAAGTACTTGCGCTCCTTGAGGGCTTCCTTAACCAGCTCATATTGGCTGTAATCAAGGTTCCAGACGGCCTTTTCAAGGTAGCGCACGCCGCCGTGAACGAGCTTGGTGCTCTTGCTGCTAGTGCCGCTGCTGAAATCATCGCGCTCGATGACAGCGACCTTGAGGCCACGAGTGGCAGCGTCCAATGCCACGCCGGCACCGGTAGCACCGCCTCCGATGATGAGCATGTCATACTCGGGGGCCTCAGGTTGGGAGCTCCTTCGTAGGTCGGCCAATTGCTCGTCGCGGGGCTTGGCGCGGGGAAAACGGGGGAGTTTGAAGCTCCCATCTGCGCCGAAGGTGGGTGGTGGGACCGCCGGGGAGGAGGAGCCGGGGATATCTCGAGGGCGGTAGCTGTAAAGGAGGACGGCGCCGGTGGTGGCGACGGCGCCCGGGAGGAGCAGGCGGCGGATGACGCCGGATCGCGCACCTGCGATTGGCGACATGGCGGCGAACTCGAGTGTGGGCGCTGGAGCCGGCGCTGGAGCTTTCTACCGGCCAGTCAATTGGGCGCCTGGACGAGCCCGTGAATGCGGCGAATGGGCCGGTCGACGAATACTAGAGCTCTGCGAGTGCGGTACGTAGACGGCTGCGGAGGAGGCAGGTCCACAGGCGCGTCCAACAGACAGACACCCTCCTGGGCTGGAGGTAATGTATACTGAAAGGGATGACGAGGACTAAGAGAAGGACGAAGTTCGAGGGAGAAAGTAGGATGACGGAGGAGAAGGAGGAGGAGAGGGAAGAAATGAAGGAGGAGAAGCGGAGCAAAAGAGAAGAAAGAAAAATGTCGCGGCGCGTTGTCGACTCCTCGATGTGCTTGGGCGGTTGATGGGCGGCATGGTGGAAGTACTTACTGGCCTACTGGGCTGGATCTGCCTATCGACTCCAAGACTCTGACACATGCAACGCCAACCGCGCAACGAGCAATGACGACAGGGTGGGATAAAGCCCATTGCTCAGTGGCGGGCGCCGCCCGGCTGTGGGTAATAGTGGGTGGTGGGCTGTGGGCTGTGGGGGAATAATGAGTGCTCCAGCGGAAGCTGGGTGTGCTCCGAAGCCGCTCGGCCTCCTTTTTGCCGCTCAATTCCGGCTTGTTACTGGCCCATTGGCCCATTTCCCCATTGTTCCATTGCATCCCCGCGTGTGGGATTGGGGATCGTGGACAATGGGTTGGGTTCCGGCCGCAGGGCATCACGAGGTCCAATGCCGGCCCATGGATGGGTCAATTAATTGCCGTGCAGAGTGGCCCGGACTCCGTGGAACTGGGTGAGATGCGATCTGACATGGTATCCCGGTGGAGCCGTAGCAAAGCGGCACATGGTTCCCTCTGTTGGGGAAGTTGGGGGTACCATGCGAAGCGTGCCATGCGATGCGGCCAATCTTTTTGGGGATTTTGGGGGTCTTTTTCCGGATGGTCTCCCGGCCGGTCCCCTGCATTTCGCGGTTGCCCTTGCCCTTGCCCTCCATTCTCCGTCCTATTTGCTTGGGACCGGGTAGGTAGTTAGGTAGGTAAGGTAAGTACTCTTGTGCTGTAATTCCTCCGTATTAGCTACCTAGGTACGCCGTGTTGTGGATCCGTACCTAGGTACCGAGGAGATGTGGCACTGAGGCAGGAGCAGCTGACCGAGAACAGCCGCACTTCTCACTCTCTTTCCTTCTCTCTCCCATTTATGGTAGTTTTGGGGGCAGGTAATTAACTACATGCCTCCTACCTCCTGCTCGGTGTCCTCCTGCTCGGGGTCCTCTTTGCATTTTCCCACCAACCAGAGATAGAGAGAACCTGACCTTATTATTACCTGCCTCCTTAGCTTGCCGAGTATGAAGATATTTCCTCTGCAAGTCACTACTGACCCGAACCCCCAAACCTCGTCCCCTCCCCCAAACTAGGCGACACCACTCGTTCCACCTCCCTCTCCCTCTCCCTCTCCCTCTCCTACTGTAGTTTCCGTCGCCGGGACTCGCATCCACATCCAGTCGCACTCAATCAATAGGCTTTCACTTGCACCGTTTCGTTGTCGCAAAGAGGATTAATTAGTCATTATCATAATAATATCACCACGACCACGCTGGGTATCTCTTTCTAGCTCAGGCAAGCAGCCAATGAATCCCGCAAAGCATCGGCGCCGCGTCCCTCTCCGTTAATAGTTGCCCGCATAATAACAAACTCGCGGGACGCCAACCTAACCTCCTCTTCCCTCTATCGTCATGTCCTTCCTTCTGAATCGAATATGTACAAACAAAGCCGCTCTCAAACCTTGCGCCCGCGGCGCATTTCAAGGAGTACGAGCAAGAGCGATGAGGTGTCCACCAAAAGACCAGTCATGTTTGACCCTGCTCAACCTATCCTAACTTCAACGGCCTTCAACGCACTCGGCAAACAACACATCCACAAATGTTGCCCCTTGATTCACATCGCCGCCATGTAAGCCACGGACGACGGACCTTCCGCCACCGGCCTCAACATTGGTTCCCACATGTCCCATTGGCCGCATCTCGATATCCGCCGTTCTCGATATCTTGCTATTTGGGTGATCCACGGAAATCGTGTCCTGACTTCTGGTGCTCACCAGATTCGCCCCTGTGCCCCCCTTCACAGTCTCTTCAATGTCGATCTTGATCTCTTGAAACACCATGATGCCCCCGTAAGACGGTGGCATTGGTGGCGAATCCACCTGGCCAGGGTACATTGTCGAATTGTCCCCAGAGTCTATTGACTGGGTACGGTCGATGTTGTTCGAAGGGCAAAGGTTGATCGTCGAGCCGGTCCGGACTGAGTCGGGTGAAGACCCTCGCCGTCTCTCAGCTATCTTCGACTTGTTCAAGCTTCCATTGGTCGAAGCATCTGAACGTCTAAATGACCAGAATTTCGAAGGCAAACTCGAGGTATTGTTCCTAGACTCTCCTAGCCGATCTTCTATTCTCTTGACAATAGGTCCAAACTCTTGATGAACGCCTCGTGTAAACTCTTGACGGAACCTCGTCGGGACCTGGTGTATCTTAAAAAAGTTCAGAGGGACGAATTCGCATGTGGGGCTTGATAACACCGAGTGAATTGGAATCACAAGGCGCATCACAATCATAGTCGACTGAGCCGGGCTGTCTTCACCACCGCATGGCAGCTGAACAACCGTCGAAGTGAGAGTCGCGTCATCAAACAGCGGTTCCTGACTCCACTCTTGAAGCGCCCTGATAGTCTCTGATAGCTGTCTTGCGAATTCGCCCTCATCGCAATCCCGCGATGAGGAGTCTCTCTCGCTCAGTAGCCGAACGATTTTGGGTACTGGTAGATTCTCAAACTGCCTCAGGAATTGCACTTGCCATTCCTCGAGCTTCTGCATAGGAAGTGCCATGGACGGCAGCAGATTCCGCGCACCCCTTCGCACTAGGATTTCGAATCCGAGCGAATTGGGTCGAGCTCGAACAGCGAAGAATCCCAAATGCACGCCTGGAAGAGCTTTGTGCTGTCGGGTCGTGTATGTGGCCATATCCCGAAGCTTTTGATCGAAGCCCTGGGACTTGATCTGCATGCTCGACCGGATAATATCACTGACCTGATGAGTTTCCGCAAATCGATATCCGGCAGATACCAGTCGTTCCGCGTCGCGATCTGTCTCAATACGGCGAACCAAGAACATCAAGGAACCACGCCCGTAGTCCGGCTCCCAGACACTTTGGCCCTTCTCCATGTCGGCTCCGTACTGGTTCTCGGATTGAGTATCTTTAACGTCCGAACTGGAATGTCTCGATGCATTCTTCTGCAAAGGCCCGCGCGGTCGCTTTCCGGTAGCACCTGTTGGCAAAATCTCGTCCCAGAGCACACCCATAGTTGTAATGTGCTCTCTCAGCCGGTCGGCTAGCGAAGAGGCCGCCATGCAGAAGAGCTCTCGGAATATGATGTCATAATCATCGATCATCTCGCCATGATCATTGATGAGTTGGATGTCACCTCTATCCTTTTCACGGCCAGAATGCGGCAACTGCGCAAGGTGCTGTCTCATTCCACCGATCAGATTGGAGATCGCACTCCAGTTCCTAGAGGCGTGGAACATCCAATGAAAGAGAGGATGGCCGATGTTGAATCCCTCCTTTGCGTGCTATTATGATCAGCATTTTGCATCAAGGAGAGCCAAGCTAAGTTCTTACCTTTTCCAAGAACGAGTCTGTAACCACGGTGCTTGGGATGATTCCGTCAGTGTTAACTAGGATTCTCCCGCTCTTGTCGAAGACGGCAGCACCCAATATGATTTGCTGGGCACGGAGCGCGGTTTTTCTCATGTTTCTTGCCCGGAGGATAGCTGACCCAGCGATAATTAAACAGGCGCCGAGTGACTATGTCAAAGTTAGGAAGTTTGACACCACGCGGAGACAATAGGATTACTGACCAGGCAAATAACGACCACAACGGTCGCACTACGTGACGGCTCATTACCCTCTGGCTTGACTTTGACGAGTCGATATTGTGTCCCGACGGCGGCACACCAATGCATTCCAGACACTGCACCGGCCAGGATCACAGCTGAAATAGCCCGCTTCCACCAAGATGCTGCCCAAGTCGCTCTGAAGACGAAAAACATGGCCAGGGCGACAATACTGGCGACAACAGCGATGATCGCAGATCCAATGACGTACGCGGGTCGATATACACAGGTGTAGTTGGCGATAGAGGCATTGCCCAGATAGTGCATGCCACAGACGGCAGTACCGCAGAGGACACCACCGACCGTGACTCTCCACCAGGAAACGCAATTGTTAGTTCCGATGGCGAGGAAAGCGGCGAGGAGGACGATGATAGGGACAAAGAAGGATACGGCAGTGAAACCACTTGAATATGCAGCTTGTAGCTGTGCCTGTCCGTCGGCAAGGTCGATGGCCCGGTTACCGATGAAGTGCTACGGAGGGTGAGCATTTGGAGGGGATGAGAGGAGACACGAGTCGGGTTACGCACCATGCACCAGATGGCTATTCCGCCCATGGTGATGGCTGAGCTCATGAGCAACAAGCTGGTTTGGGTCAGCAAGTCTGGCAGAGAGATGGGTGGTGTTGAGGTAAGGATTGCCATACTGGTTGAAGAGACCTCTGGAGCCCGTCCGCCTGTTGATCAACTCGAGAGTCGAGGCAGCGCCAACCAGGCTGACGAGGTAGCTGAGAGCTACGAAGCCGGCATTGTAGTCCTGGGGGACTATTTGTCCGCGGTACTGACGAAAAAGATCTTCAGACGACATGATGGAGAGCAGCCTGTCGTCGGCCAACAGCTCCCAATGCTTCACCGTGACCGTGTTGAGACGAAGGAGGAGTTCTTACTTGATTGAATGGGGTGGGACACAAAGACGGAGACGGAGCTGGTTCTTTAACTACTAATATTACATGCAGCAACGTCCTGTCCCACCATGAGCGCCTTGCTTCTGCGGGAGTGTCTCCCATATCTGGTGCAGCTCGCCTGGCACTGGGACTGCGACTAGGATGGGGGTCTGATCCGTTACCCCTGCACGTCGAGCTCAGATAGACGTGTGACATGGGGCGGGCTAGTTCTCCCTTGGCACTTGTTGGGGCGCGTCGGGACTTGGAGTGTATTCGTAGATACGATCTCCTTGGGCCACAAGTAGCCAATGGAGGCGATTGAGGCGTTGTTGACAGAAGATACAAGCCAACCGGTGGCTTGGAGTAAGCCCTGGCGGGGGCAAGGTGACGCGCTAATTAAGCAATGCTGCTGTACTATGCATTGCTAATTCTATTGTGGTATACACCGAGAGCACGGCAAGTCTCGGTCATTTTAGGCCGCAGTGGACTTAAATTAAACCTGCCACAAAGTTTGACTTGCATGTGTTGGGCCTCAGAGCTGGCGAAATCAAACACGGAAAAGGCCCGCGACAAAGGTGTTGTTGGCGTTGGAATAGATGGGGAACTGGTTGGAGCAGGGGCATTCACAGACGCAACGTGTGGAAGTCGAGCAAGGCAAAGACTCGAGGCAAAACAACCCAATTGAGGACACTGCAGGGAGGGAGGCATCAGGCGGGCAGCAACGGCTGTATGTCTCACCTGAGGCTCGCGAGTTGTGCTCATTGTGACGAGAGGCGAGGCAGGCAGGTATGCGAAATCGGGGACGTGGCGCCGGGCAAAAAGACGACGAAAAAAGAAAACTCGGCATGCAGAGGAGGAAATAGGGAGAGCGAAAAAGCGCTCGGGGCCATGATACGACGCTGACAATCGGATTATGAGAGGGAAAAAGAAAGCAGCAACTCGCCGCGCACGCCCAAAGCGCCATTGTTAGCTTGTCACATGTCCATCCATCCAGAATATGTTTCTGAAGCTAAGCTCACTGCATGTTGGCACGCTTCGCCCTGCGTTTCTAGCGGTGTCTCTCGCTTGGAGGATCATGCCCCAGGGAGTTTTAAGAAGTCAGCGAAGGGGTCAAAAAGCAAATGTGAGTCAAGGAGTCAAGGACGGGGCAGAGGAGCTGATGGATGGATGTAGCGCGGATGCCGATGTGGACAACCAGCCAGCCATACACGGACCGGCCATGGGCAACTAACAATTGTGCAAAACAACGGTGCTTTTGTTGTCCCGTCCCGTCCCTGGATGGATCAAAGGTGCCATAGGTAGTGGAGCATCAGTCGTGGTGGCGGGCTGAGGAGATAGTGCACAACCCGGCAGTTACCACGTCGTCGGGAGATTGCAAATGAACGAACGCCTTCACAGATTGGCGGCCGGGTCCCAGCATTGCCGCGTTGTTGTCGAGTCGTCGAGTCGTCGAGTCGTCAGGAGCGGCGATCCCACGTCGATCACACGTCGATCACCATCCTGATCCCCCCCTGTTGGTGGCATCAAGTGCGGGAGAGGCCCTGCTCGCTCGATGTGACTGCTGGGTGCTTGTCGACGCCTCGTGCTGTGACGACCAAGATGAGGAGGATGGGGTGATTGGACTCCGTGGGACGGCCAACGCGACGGTGCGCCTGGGACCGCGACTGCAGCGGCGTCTCGCGTCCTGCATTGTGTGGGAGGGTCGGAAGACAAGACGTCTCAGACAAGTGCTCTCCCCGATCTCGTCTGCCGTGGTGTCTCTACCTCTGCGGCACCCGGCACCGCAGCTGGAACAGGCAAGGCGGACGCCCCCAAAGCAGCGTAGCACTTTTTCGCGCCGAGAGGTGCCATCCATCAACTCTCCGACTATCGATCGATCGCTCGGATCTCAGCCGGTGGTGATCGTGATGGGATGGTGATCGTGCTTATTTGGAGCCGAGGATTTTAGCAAGGGGGGTTAGTGAGCCGCACCAGCGAGACGCCCCAGTAATTCACCCAACACGTCATTGCGCAGCTATCCCTCCCTCTCCTCAGGTACCTATCCAATATCTCTCTCTCCTCGCCACAGACTAAGTTACTTACTGTACGAAGGAGGCGCCAATGCTCGCTCCATCAGGCACACTACAGCGCCATCCAGGCCGCGCGGAAGTGTCATCAAGGCACCATAACTGTGCTCCTCGTTCTGCCGGTTCCTGGCCGAGGCCCATTCGAGGTCGAGACCTCAGCTCTACAGGCCTCGCAGCCATTATCCTTGCTTGCATGGTAAGCGACTCTGCCCCCGGTTCCTGGCTAAGATGCTTGTCCTTCTAGCACCCACTCACGCGTTCATGAACCAAACCGTTCAAATATGATCAAGTTCCCACCCCCTTCATCTTTTCCCGCTGTCATCACCGACGGTTCCGAGGCCACGAATACTGGGTCCATCCATCCCTCCCAAAGCGTCGTTTCGCCTTTCTTTTGTTGGTTCAGCGTGCGTCCTACTATTCCCGTTGGCGCCGCGCGCTGCTGCAAGATTAACACATTCACACCTTGTTGCTTCGGTCAAGGCTTACGACAACTGGTTTGGCGGTCGGTCCCCCAATTCTCCTAACCGATGCGCCTCTTGCGTGTAGGAAAGTTTAAGAGCCAGTCTAGTCCGTGCGACGTCCGAGCCCCAGGCGTTATGGCTCCGCCCGGGCGTTTTACCCGTCGGGTGCCTGTATCTATCTACCCTGTTCTGGTCGCTTGTCAGTCAGGATGACAGAGCTAGAAAGCCCCTCCTTTCGCTTTATTAGATCTTGCACGCTAATTATACCGTCAACCGAACGTCATGTTTTGCATCGGAACATTCCTTTACGCAGGTCCTGGTTTTGCTTTACTCGCCTCATGTGTATGCCAGTTGCATGACGCATCTCCTCTCGTCGTGATCCAAACCACCCACACCCTCCCGCAGCAAATCCCATCCCTTCCACATGACAGGTTTGTTCGTATCCTCTAGTAGCGCTATCTCCATTCCCCCAAATCTCGAAACTAAGACAACCCTCATCCGGAGGATGGGTAACCCGCATTAGGGAACCGATACTATGTTTCGCATCCACACAATACGGTATCTCTAGCGCCTCATTTGGCGAACCGGTGGGCTCAAACAACCACAGTGGCATCCGTCGGCCGCCAACTATCTCTGCTCATTCAATAGTTCATCTGCGAGTCGCGCCAGATAGAACTGGCGAATCTCATGGGGGAGCTGTTCGAAACCCTTGGCGATTCGGGCCACATCCTGTCTTCCCTTTTCGTAAGCCGCAAGGTCTCTGTTCCCATAAACATCGCGTCCAGATGAATATCCGCTATGTAGGTCACGGAAAAAGAAGTTGACCGCAACGCTCATATCCGCTGTGGGTGTTGCCGTGTGAAACCACATTGGTGGCAGGAACAAGACGTCGCCTTGGCCCAGCACAGCGTCATATGGGTGAGTGGCTGACAGTTGGTGCTTCTCCAGAGCAGTAAATACGTCAAGGCTTGAGCTCGAGGCACCGGGCGCAAATGCCAGGTGACTGATATCGGTTGGCGGAAATAGCACCATACGCTTTGAGCCTCGGATTTGTGCATAGACATTGGCCATGACCTAGAACGAGGCGTAAGCCTGCATACATATCTCAGACAGTCAGAAACCAACTCACATCATAGTGCAACCACATGTTCACCCTGCCAGATATTCTCAGCACTGAACTGAACAAATTGTCCCTGACGTGGTGGAGCTCGTCTGGAAGGGCGCATTCTTCTGCTAATGATGGGAAATCGACGTTGATGTTGGCCGGTGACTCTGATGGTTTCTGTTCAGAGAGGGAGCGCAAGTATAGTCTCTGTCCATGGCTAGCCTTGTCCATGAACGCTTCAAAGGATTGCGTAACGTAGCGGAAGTTTTTGGAATTAAAGTCCATTTTCTCCGTGTCCAATTGGCACTCATGAACCACCACCTAGTCTCATTAGCTTTTCTAGTAAGATGAAGTCGGCATGAGGAGTAACTCACCTCCTTTTTCTCGCCCAGACGCTGAACCATGTATTTGGGTGTCCAATTTTCCACGCACTGACCCAAGTCTAGGCCTTCAATAATGACTGGGTTTCTGTTCCGCAGGACTTCCTTAAAGTCAGAGTCCGAATTCAACCGGATCCTGGGGATTGTCGTCATAGTAACCTTTTCCGCCGTGCGAGTTCGTTCAGCCAGGTCAGCGCTGGAGTGCGTAACTTTGGGAGAATCCACATAGCTGATGTCAATGGTACCGCACGTCCATTTGTTTGGATGCGATGGGAAAACACCTGAGGTGTTGATTGAATAAATACCGGTTTCCCAGAACGTCCCCATTGAAAAGCATGTGGCGCCTCCTCCGAGGATGATGAGATGGTTATTCAGGGACATGACGGAAGATCCGACCATTAGTGGCCACTTATCAGTGGTATTACCAGACGGCGCTGACAAGTGAATTTGCAACCCTCCTGAGAGGGACACAAATGCTACATCTTGACCTTGGGAAGACGGGTGTTGTCCAACACCGCCGCATACAGCCGTCAATGGACCACACTCAACCACCTGCGCACCAAACACAGACAAGGCATTGGCTTGGTCACTCAGATCCGGGATAATTTCGAAATTCAGTGCTGGCTGCGAGTTTGTTAGTGAATATTATTCGAACAACTGAATCACGAGGTTGGTGGAGCTGATCTAGAATAACCTACCACAAGACCGGTCATGTCAAGTTTCCATCGGTAAGCTTGAGTATTCATTGTACCATCTTGCGTCATGCCACCGGACAACAATCCGTGAAACACCCTCGAGCTGCTCTGGGACTCTTCTGACGAGGTAAGAGCGACGGACCCAAAGACGGGATTCGAGACAGAGCCCGACGTGACACATTTGAGCCAGCCCTTGGTGGGGTGGAAGAGGAAATTATCCGGTGACACTCGCGACGGTCCCACCTTGCCACCGAACACGAGCGCAAGGGCCGAGTCTCTCAGTCGAACAGCTGCATGTCGAAACAGGGGTGTTGGTAGATCTCCAGTCTTCTCCCAACATTTGGAGTCCTTCTTGAAAATCCAGCAATCTGAAAACACGCGACTTGGGGATGCTCGTCCCCCAGCAAGAAGAAAGCCATAGGACCCAAGATCAGTAATTGTATGGCACATTCTCGCAGATGGTCCAATAGGAGACATCTCCAACGGCACAGTGGCCCCTTCCAGGGTGTAAACATCGCAAGATGCAACCCTTGCATTCGTTCCCATTCCAAAAGTGTGCATGGAGTAGTGTTGTCCCTCTGGGTTTGTGACGACCATGGAGGCTCCGAATCGACGTTTGGGAGCAGCTGAGTCGTGGCGGCTGATTTCTACAACGGACGGATAACGAACGTCGTTTCGCACTCGATTCTGAGAGGATTTGCTGGTTTTCGGGGACGCTGTTGCATGCATGACAAAATAGTGTCTTGCAAATAAGACAAATTCCTCCCACTCGTCAAATGGCTCGACATCATCTAGTGCGATCTTTTCAGCAGAGCTGAGAAATTCTTCACTGTTCCAGGCTTCCCAGAGGTCCCAGAGGTCAACACTACGCCAGCCTCTCTCTTCGAACCGAATCCTTTGACTCTCTACGGTAGGATATTGGTGAACTGATTTGAGGGGAGTGTTGAGTTTGTTGAAATGGCTCAGCATAGTTCTTGCAAAGGGGTGGTCGGGCCCATTGGGGAGAATCTGCTCTAGGAGACAGAACTCGGCTGAGAAGTATCAGTACAAAGATCGAAACTTAATGATTGTAATCCAGGATAATACCGACCTTGGCCAATTGAGCTCGCCCATTCGATAAGGGCATCAGCCGACATGGTGTCCATATAAGTGATGGAGACTTCGGCAACAAACAGAACCGAGCACTCTGACAGAGGGAGAAACGACTCGAGGCAGTTGCGCAAAGCATCGAGTTTCCGTAGATCACACCCAAGTTGACAATATTTTTCACTGCGAAGGAGTATCTGGTCTGTGTCGTGCTCGCTGATGACCAGGTTCGGGCCTAGTAGCTCACGCAGTTGCGGGGTTCCTAGTACGATGGCGCGCTTCTTTTGCATGAGATCTGGGTAGTCGATATCCAGGAATACAGTGTTCTCGCATGCACTTGCATAACGAGCGTGACACTGCCATGGCAAAACATCGCTTTCCAGGCGTGATCAGCAGAGTGGCCCTGGTCTCGGGAATGTGACGCGATACTCACCTTCCGCACCCTAGGTTTATTACAACCTTCTTCCGATCAGACGGCGATGACTTGAGAAACCGATGAACAACAACATCAATGGCCCTAAGTCTCAGCCAATATCCGCGGTTAATGAGCGGGGCCCTTCTCTGAAATTTGTTGACAAAGTAGCGAAAGAAATGGGCCTCATCAGGATAGTAGAGCCGCTCAACGCTCCGCTTCGAGACGATACTGCTGCTATTTGTCTGTATAGTTTCTCAGTAAACCCGCTGGAACAAGACTACGAGCGCCAAGGCATGAAAATCTCCAGCCAACGTAAAGACCCAACTTACGCCCATGATCAGGTCATCAAGTGCCTGGGACCTTGACTGCCGCGGGGGCGGGGTGAGTTTCGACGAAGATGTCGCCATTTTGAGAGAGAAAACGTTCGCAGCTAGAATTCCCGGGTCGAAGGGTGAGCAAAAGGCCCTTGTCAGGCTGTTCCTGAGTATTCGCTGCTTTTTGTCACCAGGTGGATCTTGGACTTGGTGAGAGAGATCAGTCAGTGTGTGCAAAATTGTGGTTTTTACATGTGCATCCAACGATTCCAGACTAATAAAGCCCACGCCCACTCGCTCGCTGGAAGAAATGAGGGTACCTCGTGGATACGCCAAATTGCGTGCAAGGCCAGGTACCTCCAAAGCCTGCCAGAAAACCCCAAGGCCGGCAGGAGCTGGCTGCATGCGTGCTTCCCCTCCCCACCTCCGCCTCCACTTTCACCCCCACCAGCTTTCGCCGAGCTCCGTCATTCTCGCCATCATCCTCGCCGGGCCGTCGTTCGTCTCCCATCCACTCTCGCCCTCGCCGTTCCCGACCATCCACTGGTGTCTTTGTCCCTCTTCCGGTTGTTCCTCTCGATCTCGGACAAAACAGCTTCCAGGAGCCACGGGCAACCACGCGCGCAGCTCGCCTTGACGCCTGCGCTGGCCACAGCAACCGAAGCGTAGCCCTCCTGGTGCTCCCAGCCTCGCGACAGCTGCCTAGCTCCGCCTACCAGCGTCGCCAGCCTCGCAGCCCTCAGGATCATGATCACTCCCGCCTGACGTTCCCTCCACGGTGTCGTCTTCCCAGATTAACTCGCGCCCTCCATCGTCCGCTTACGCCCACCCGAACCGAATCGAATCCATTGGCGCTGCCTACCTCCAACTTGCCCCGTCCACCTCATTTCCGGCCTCCCGTTGACCGACCGACCAACTTGGCAACCGATCTCGCCCGCGCAACACTCACGTCTCGATTCATCTCATCTGGTCCCGGCTTGTACGCGCATCTTCCGGCATCATGGCCAATCCTACACTCAACTTCATTACCTTCAACCAGGATCACAGCTGCCTAGCCGTTGGTATGTCTATTCCATTCCCGAATCCCAGCAGTCTTAGCTAACCATGACGCTTCTCCTCCCCTCATGCAGGAACATCCAAGGGCTTTCGAATCTATCACACCGATCCATTCTCGCGAATATTCAGCAGCGATGACGGTAACATCGCCATCATCGAGATGCTCTTCTCGACTTCTCTTGTCGCCCTCATCCTCTCTCCCCGCCACCTAATCATCCAGAACACCAAGGTATGGGCCTCCATTCGCATTGCGACCTCAGACGACTGACATCCCCCATCAGAGAGCCTCCGTCATCTGCGAATTAACTTTCCCATCCGCCGTCCTAGCTGTGCGACTGAACCGAAAGCGCCTCGCTGTTGTCCTTGAGGAGGAAATTTATCTTTACGACATTAGCAACATGAGCCTCCTGCACACCATCGCCACATCCCCCAATCCCTCGGCCATCTGTGCTCTGTCGCCCTCATCTGAGAACTGTTTCATCGCATATCCACTCCCAAAGCCGCGGGAAGATGCAGATTCCAGGCGGCCTGCTCACGCCCCTCCCCAGTCTACCTTTGTTCCCCCAACATCGGGCGAAGTTCTCGTCTTCGATACCTTGACTCTGAAGGCTGTCAATGTCATCGAAGCCCATCGGTCACCTTTGTGTTGTATATGTCTCAACAATGAGGGCACTCTACTCGCCACAGCCAGCGAGACAGGAACCATCATTCGCGTTTTTTCTGTGCCGAGAGGCCAGAAGCTCTATCAGTTCCGGCGTGGGACCTACCCATCCACCATATACAGCATGTCATTCAACCTCAGCTCTACCCTTCTCTGTATCTCCTCTACATCCGACACAGTCCACATCTTTCGTCTTGGAGCTCCTCCAGGTAATACAACCCCAGCCGGCGCGCCTATTGAGTCTCCCACCTCTCCACGACAGGACAGATGGTCACGAGCTCGAAGCCACGAAGACTCTGAGTCACCAGGGAACAGTGCGGCGGACTCTCCTAAAAGTGACGGAGCTGATAAGACCGGGACTGGGGACAGCAACAACAGTGCAGGCCATCGCAGGCAGAGCGGCTCTTTCAGCAGCATGCTGCGTCGCTCATCTCAGCTTATGGGTCGCGGGGTTGCCGGGGTTGTGGGCTCATATCTACCCCAATCCGTCACCGAGATGTGGGAACCATTAAGGGACTTTGCCTACATCAAGATACCCAAGTCGACAGCGCCGTCAGGCCCTTCGCGGACCGCGGGAGAATCACCGGCTGGCCCATTGCGCAGCGTCGTAGCAATGAGCAGTAGCAGCCCGCAGGTCATGGTCGTTACTAGCGACGGCGGCTTCTATGTCTATAACATCGATATGGAACATGGCGGGGAGGGTTACTTGGTCAAGCAGTTTTCGTAAGTTTGTCATATTGTCTCTAGAGCTTTCGCCAAGTGCAGTACACTAACCGCGGTCTGCAGCGTCCTGGAAGGAGATGACAAGAGTGACATCTCGACCTACGGGAGTTAGACATTCTCAATCTCGGCGTCGGACAGTACTTATTGCAACTTCGAACCATCCCCCTGATTGAGGAGGATGATAGTGCATCACACAGGCGTTTTGCGTTCAGTGGGGCTATGTCATTTCTATTTCGTTGGGGGTAATGTAATCAGTCATCTTAAATACCCTTTTTTGTCTCTCGTACCACTCTCGAGGGCGTCTGGTTTAGTTACTCAGACTGGATCTAGCTCCCTGGTAGTGGTAATACGGGAAGCCGTCGGGTCGGCAGGGGATTCCTGGGACTTTGTTCTTTTTATCGAGCTTGGTCAATCACTTCGTAACTTAATCTTAAATAGCCGTTATACGGATGTACATCTCTCTGCGGATAATTGAGCATCGAAGAAGCGTCCTTGGCTTTCATTGTCGTCGTATCTCATCATCATATCCTAAGCGCAGCTTCGACATCCCAAACATGTGACGCCTCCTTTGGTCAAAAGCCTTCTCTGTCAACAAACGCCGGATACAAAAACTTCTCGAAACCCCTGAGAGAACATTTGAGACCCTAAAAGACCACCACGTCCAAACTGAAACAAAACGCCGGCGCGGCCCCAATCCATAATGATCAACCAATCTGTCTGTCAAACAAGACTTGAGTCATGAAGTACTCTTTCATACCCCGCAGAAGAAGAGGAGAAGAGTCTTGCAGCACTCCTGGTGCTGTTGAGATGGGAGCCCCCACCAATATAAAATATCCCCCCCCCCCCCCAGAGATTACTGGGGGAAGGATTTTATCCCTCGCAGAATCGCATATCTATGTCCCCAACATGGTTGCTGGATCCAGAATCTACCTGGAGTAAGGGCTGTTCATGAGTGCAATCGCTCGTGTGATCTCTCCCCATTCGAGATCTCTCTTCACTGACATGTCTTCATTGCCTTTCCGCTGGAGCGTCTCCTCCCACCTCAAAAGTTCGTAAGCGAATCGTAAATGTGGTTGAATGATGACGTTGAGTCGGCGAGCCCTGACAAAACAGTATGCGCGAGGGAACGACATATTCATGGCCCGCATAACCTCGGCAATACAAATTGTGGCACTTCGGGAGACACCAACTCGGCAGTGGACCAAAGTGGCCGTGCCGTTTCGTCTTCCGCGATCTACATCGAAAGAGAAGCAAATCGATTAGCCAAGGGGTACATAATTGGCAGGGATTTGGCACCATTACTCACCAATAAATTCGAGGCATCGAGAAAACTCGTCAGTCAATGGGTCGATACCATTATCCTGAACTCCCTGAACCACGCAGACGTTCTCTGCTCCCCACTCTTCCATGTCCCCTTCTCGCCACATGGCAGTCTCTCCAACACTAAGAATCTGACGGATTCCGAGTGCCTTCAGGAGATCTGGGTTATTTGCGTGGCCGAGATTCCCGAGGTACATATAGTCGAGGACTCGACTAGGGAACGAGCCATCCAAGCCAGCGAACCAACTTGGTTCATCCTTAGTAAGTGTAGTAATTTCTGTCAAACTCATACCAACACAGACGGGGGATTCCCGAAGTAGTCTTGGGGTGATTGCTGTCAAAAGAGCCACATCGGTCGGGTAGGCAAAGAAGTTTCGCTTCTTAGTAGTGTGAAGGTGAAGCCATGCTTCGGGCACAGCTCGCCCAGTGCTATAGCTGAAGTATGCAATGCCTAGCATCGTCGACTCGGTGTAACCATCAGCACAATGAAGGAGAATCTTCCGAGGACGGACCTTGAAGGTTATTTGTGGTTCAGATGGCATGGGTGAATCTCCTTCCACGTCGTCTCTTGGCTCGAAGTCTGGTTGGGGGTATGAGCCATGAGCAAGGTGATACATCCATTTACACGTCTCGAGAATGCCGTCAGCCTCCGAATGAGACCACGTAGGTGGAAGGATACTACCCGAGGAGGGGAAGTCAAGCATCTGCTGCTTTCCGGTCTCATCGGGGCTCTCGGCGATGACTTGCAAGGTCAGAGGATTCAGCCGGCCCAAATCGTTGCACTCAATCAAAATGTCAAACTGCTGTTCCTCCGGGGTGCCCGGCTCCGGGGTTGGGCCCATAAAGACATTGTGGGATATCTCAGAAGCTTCTGTCATGTTCCACATTTCTCGTCTTTCCTGGTGGAAAAAGTCTAGGACATTTCCCGTGAGACACCCTGACGAGTCAACTGCCACGATTTCTGGGTGATTCTCTTCAAAATCGCTGAAAGGGCTTGTGCAAACAAACGTGTTGTACTCCGGTGCGCACACACCCTGAACAATTTGCATCTCGCGCCATCGCTGTTGGCCAGTGGCAATATCCCATGCCAGTTTACGCGTCTCAGTTAAATCCTGGCCGTATACAATAATATCCGAGGTTCGGGCAACTTTAGCGGTCTGGATCTGGAAATTTCGGACGGAGAACCCCTCGCGGGGATCAGCCTCGACAAAGTCAGGGCCCTCACCAGATTGCATAACGTCTTCCGGTGCGACAGCACCCTTGAGGCGAGCGCATGTAAGGACACCATCGGCTTTGACAATAGTTATTGCACGGATACAAGACGGAGTCTTTCGGAGAGTGCGTTTCCGCGCAGCAAAGAATGCCTGCTGCACATGGTTCTGAGGGTGCAGGCCATGCAGCCATGGAAAGACGAGAGACGGATCTGGTAGCGGTTGGCGAGACGTGAAATCGACGGCCTCGGAGACTTGGTTGGCGTCAATCTCAAATATGGAGAGAGAGCCATTGTCAAGGCGTTTGAATCCGTCCGTGGGGTAAAGGGCAGAGCCCTGTTGTGAGCGGTTGAGGCTCCGGGGCGACGGCGGCGATGGTGGTGGGGTGTTGGGCTCATCTGCACGAGCGGGTCCGGTGGGACAGACCGGGATGTGCTTATTCGGGACCGGGACAGAACATTGTGCAGGAGAAGAGGAGTTGATGGATTCGAGGGAGAGGGGCGGTGTGATGGTTGAAGATGGACGATGCGGCGGGATAGGTCTGGGGAGGGCAATGGTAGCCATATCAGCGGGCGCGACGAATGTCTTGAGCGAAGTCCGATCGACGGCGTAGGTAATGGTTTCGGGGAGCGCACGGGTGGTGATAGTGCGTAAGGATGTACGGCGAGGCGACGATCGGGCCAGGGCAGGTCAAACAGACGTGAGGCCTTGGTGGAGGGTATGTTGATATTTGGCTTTAGCCGCAAGATGCTGGATGAGAAGAGTCAGAAGACTGGCCTACGGATCAAGGGACTGGCAAGACGGGATAGACGCACACAGCTTCTTTCTTACTGCAGGCTGGCTTTTGTCGCACATGCCTGAGCCCAGGATGAGGAGCAGGTACGAGGAGCAAGCGCGAGGAACAGCAAGCCGGATGGGCCGAATAAACTGGAGATATAGACAAAGGAAGGGGGGTTGGGGACGAAGGAGGGTCGGCACGAAGCTGTCCCGGATCGGACCTTGCGACCTAGTGTACGATCGGACAAGATGATGAGGGAACAGGGGGAGGGGGAGGCTCCAAGAGATCTGGTCCTTGTGTGGTGAGACGAATTGCAAGATAAAGTAGACGCGGTGATGCGAGGACGGAGCTACAAGAGCTGCGGACACAAACAGTGATGATAGCGCGCGTTGGACGGCCCTAGAAGGGAAGCAGACGGTGCTGTTGCAGGGAGAACGAGCAACGAGCAGATGGGTAGACAAGCAAACGAGCAGACGAGCAGACAGCAAACGGCCGAGGCGGCTGGTGGTGGCTTCTGGTGTTGTCACGTTCTGTGCAAGGATGACGGATACCAAGATAGCCTGATTTGCGGGGGACGACTGCGAGTGAGACCGATGACGACGACGGTAGACACAGGGGAAGAACAATGTCGCGAGGACAGAACGCAGAAGGCGAGAAAGTATAAGAAGGAGGGAAGGGAGGGGAAGATCGGATCACGAACGGAAGTCGGGGTGGTAGGAGTAGTACCTAGTGGTGGACAATGTTTGTTGGGCTGCGTAATGTGCAATGGCGGAGGGTCACTGGAAGATGGCGAATTGCTGATAAGGCGCGTGTGGCTGTCCCTGTCTTCGTCCCGACATGGGCGTTGGTGTGTTGTGTGGTGGAAGGGTAGATTAGCACTGTATAAGTACTCCGTAGGTTAGTCTGCACATCAAAACGACACATGGGACGTACGTCCTTGTATCAGCCATGCATGGCCAGCCATTGACGTTCAGTCACCATGGATCGTCGGCCAAGGATCAGTGAGAGAAGAGAGCGCGGCGCATGCAATGCAGTGATAGTGACTGACCAGTGACCACGCCCAAGGTGGCTGATGGCTTGGTGCACGGGCCAATTGGAGAAGACTAATGCGGGTGGAAAGCGGGGAAAGGGCGCTGGCCACGGTACGCGGTTGGCCAAGGGAAACCATGATGGGCGGGGAGCGCCTACCGCCCGCGCCATGTTTGGATGATACTGTGCTGGGTCGGCGGTTCAGCACTGTATGCACCTCCTCCAGGCACTGTCTCGAGGGAAAAGCGTCCACGCAGAGAATACCTTTGGCTATCTGCAGAGTCTGTGAAGATGTGCCGTCTTAGATTTGCCATGACCCCCCTCTTTGTTCTGTCTAATTGGTGGTTGCCCTCAGAGAACAAGCCTCCTCTCATTCTTAACAACACAAAAGACTCCTGGTCCCGGTGCCGGAGGTGAGAAATTGAGGTGAGGCCATGCGTCAAGGATGTTAGTCCAGGTGTGAGGTAAGGTAAGGTGGTGGTGGAGTTGGCGCCAAGTCAGTGAGGCCACTGCATTAGTGCCAGCGACGGAGCTTGCTCCCCAGCTCGAGAATGACGCCCGCTCCGCATGCTCACACGGCCATTGCAAAGCGCAACTTGGTCGCCTACGTGAGGGTTTGTCTGCGCCCCGGAGACACAGGATTGGTGCCGTTCTATTGTTCGCGGGTCCAACCAGTCGGCCTTCCCGAAGACCGACGTCGTTTGGTTCCCCGGATACCCGCCAAAGAGTGGATTCCCTTGGTGACGTCCAAGATGAAACCACGAGCTTAATCGAACCGTCCGCTCACCCTTCACGGATCCAATCCCTCTCGATAGTTTTATCAATTTGCAACCTGATCTTTTACCCGTTCCCGGGATTGATGTCTCACCCTTGCTTCGTCTCAGCAGCCGCCATAGGACGACGCGGGGAAGGAGGGGCGCGGGGTCGTCACGCTCGTCCGTCATCATGTCTCCTCAAATGATCTCGCCACAACTCACGACTACGGACTCGGGTCAGCCGTAAAACGTCTAGCCCAACTATAAACAAGCCAAACTAGGCTCGCATGGAGCTGCCAGCCTGCTCTAAAACACAACCCCTCCCTAAGACCATATCTCCAAATCCGCCTGGTGACAGACATAGTGCCTCGACCAACACCCATTACGGAGGATGGTAGGTCAGCTTAGCTGCTTGCAATTGCCAGAATTTAGTCTCGATGCCGTCGACGCCGGCACATCGACACTAGTCTGACCTCTTGATACCGGTGCTAGTCATCTTGATATCAGCTTGCATCTAACTGGTCCACCGCGTATTCTCCCGATACCAACGGTGTCGTAGCCCCCACCCAGATTGCCCACAGCGGATCTCGGGGCTAGATTGCTCGCGTACCTCGTACATCTCTTGTCCCAGATCTGACCCTCCATTGGGATTGGGTGCCAAGTATCTCGCACAGTACATGCCCGGCAGTGCCTGGCACAGAGTCTCGCGCTCGTATGTACCAAATACAGGTGGTGAATGAGGTGCAGCCCCACCAAGCCTCCACCTCCAGGCAGGGCACAGGCCACAGGCCACCAGCCAAAGAAGCAGACCGCTGACTTATCGGGCCGCTGCAACATCGCCGCATGTGGTCACGTGATTTCGCGACAGCTTGGTTCTGCCTACAGAGCCTGCCCGTCACGCATCACGTCGTTCACCTGTTAGATCCACCATTCACCTCGGCCACATCTGAAAATCACCGAGGGCATGCCCCGGTGCCCGTTCAGTCGCCATCATGAAGTTCAACATCGAGTATGGCCTCCCCGGCCGCCTCTTGCATGTGCCAGCCCCATACTGACCCTCGCCCTAGTGATCTGCCGGTGCTCTTCCCCTACCCCAAGATATACCCAGGTGTGCCCACGAAACTCCCCCTGCTTCTAGCTATTGATTGAGACTAACCACTTGGTTTGCATCAGAGCAATATGCGTGAGTTTCGTCGAGTTCAACTGATGTCATGTCCCAGGGGCTAACCATCCATTCCATCGCAGCTACATGTGCGATCTCAAAAGTATTCCATCCCTCTCCATCATCTGTTCTGTTGACTGATTGATGTCGTTGAATAATTAGAAACCCTAGATGCCGGGGGTCACTGTGTCTTAGAGATGCCTTCGGGCACTGGCAAGACTGTATCCTTGCTTTCCCTAATCGTTGCTTATCAGCAGTACATGCCAGAGAAGCGCAAGCTCATCTACTGCTCTCGTGCGTTTTCCTCTCTCCACATGCAGTCCACACATTTACTCACGTCCGCTACCCCCAGGTACCATGTCGGAAATCGAGAAGGCCTTGGTCGAGCTGAAATCTCTCATGAAGTATCGGGCTGAACAACTTGGCTACGAGGAAGAGTTCCGTGGTCTTGGCTTAACTAGCAGAAAGAACTTATGTCTTCATCCTTCAGTGAAACGGGAGAAGAGTGGCTCAGTTGTTGATGCTCGATGCAGAAGTCTCACAGCTGGCTTCGTCAAGGAGAAGAAAGATCGGGGTGAGAATGTGGACGTTTGTGTCTACCACGACGTATGTATAATGAACGCTACCATGTCCTTTTTGTAACTCTAGTTAACCCATCGGACACAGAATCTCGACCTCCTGGAACCCCACAATCTAATCCCGAATGGCGTTTGGTCCTTTGATGACATCCTTCGCTACGGTGAAGAGCACAAGCAGTGTCCGTACTTCACTGCCCGGCGTATGGTGAGTACCACATGGCACATCAACTCCAACGAAATGTTTGAGTCGCTGATAACCATTCGCAGATGCAATACTGCAATGTCGTCATTTTCTCTTACCACTACCTACTCGACCCCAAGATTGCGGAACGAGTATCTCGGGACTTCTCCAAAGATTGCATTGTCGTGTTTGACGAAGCTCACAACATCGACAACGTCTGTATCGAATCTCTTAGCACTGATATTACCGAGGACTCATTGCGCAAGGCGACGCGCGGCGCCCAAAACCTCGAGAACAGGATCGCTCAGATGCGGGAGACTGATCAGGAGCAGCTACAGAATGAGTATCAGAAGCTCGTTCAGGGTCTTCGTGACGCGGATGAGGCCCGCCAGGAAGATGCGTTCATGTCGAATCCCGGTACACTGCCCCTTATTCTCCCACTAATTTTGTGCGTGTGAGCGTCACTAACGATTTCATAGCTCTGCCTGAAGATCTCCTCAAAGAGGCCGTACCAGGCAACATCCGAAGAGCAGAACACTTTGTTGCCTTCCTGAAACGATTTATCGAATATCTCAAGGTGCTTTTCCCGGATTCTCTATTTAAAGTAGACCGACTCTGACCCCAACTCCAGACGCGGATGAAGGTCCGTCAAGTCATTTCAGAGACGCCGCCGTCGTTCCTGTCTCACCTGAGGGAACACACCTTCATAGAGAAGAAACCACTAAGGTTCTGTGCCGAACGACTAACGTCGTTGGTGAGAACCCTCGAACTCACCAATATCGAGGACTACCAGCCACTACAGGAAGTGGCAACCTTTGCCACGCTTGTATCAACCTATGAGAAAGGATTCCTTCTCATCCTGGAGCCCTACGAGTCTGACACTGCCGAAGTGCCCAATCCCATTCTGCATTTCACCTGCCTCGATGCCGCAATTGCTATCCGGCCGGTGTTTGAGAGATTCTATTCCGTCATCATCACATCCGGAACCATCTCGCCTTTGGAAATATACCCCAAGATGCTAGACTTCACGACAGTCATCCAGGAGTCTTACGCTATGACGCTTGCTCGGCGATCGTTCTTGCCGATGATCGTCACCAGAGGAAGTGACCAGGCATCAGTGTCAACCAGCTTCCAAGTCCGAAATGAGCCGAGTGTGGTTCGAAACTATGGCAACCTATTGACAGAATTTGCGAAAATTACACCTGATGGTATGGTCGTTTTCTTTCCATCATACCTCTACATGGAATCCATCATCAGCATGTGGCAGGGAATGGGCATCCTGGATGAAGTATGGAAATATAAGCTCATTCTAGTCGAGACGCCCGATGCCCAAGAAACGTCACTTGCGCTAGAGACGTATCGCACAGCATGCTGTAACGGGCGAGGAGCCGTCCTTCTCTGCGTCGCGCGAGGAAAGGTTTCCGAGGGAATCGATTTTGATCACCAGTACGGCCGGACTGTGCTCTGTATTGGAGTGCCCTTCCAGTACACCGAGTCACGTATCCTTAAGGCCAGACTAGAATTCTTGCGGGAAACATACCGCATCAAGGAAAATGACTTCCTCTCCTTCGACGCCATGCGCCACGCTGCGCAGTGCCTTGGTCGAGTCCTGCGTGGCAAGGACGATTACGGGATCATGGTTCTGGCCGATCGTCGATTCCAGAAGAAGCGGACACAACTGCCCAAGTGGATCAATCAAGGTCTCCTTGAAGTCGACGTGAACCTGAGCACTGATATGGCTGTCAGTAGCGCGAGGAGGTTCTTGAGGACTATGGCACAACCCTTTCGGGCCAAGGACCAGGATGGAATCAGCACATGGGGTCCCAGAGACCTGAAGGAGCACAAGGAAAAAATGGACATGGAGCGGATCAAGGAGCTTGAGGAGGCGGCCCAGAACCCTCAGGCCACAGCCCAGAACTACGATTACGACGAAGAGCTAGATCAGGATATGATGGAGCTGGAGGAGGGTTTCTAGATTTCTCGGTTTCTCGGTTTCTCAATTTGTAACCCGGTCCCGTCTTTCCAATGAAAATTGCCACTTAGAAGGGAAAAGGACGTAATATTGTATAACAAAATTGTCGGTCTATCTAAAAGCGCGTCATCAATACCATCTATTTGTGCCGTGGTTCCTCTCCGTGGGGTATTCTATGTAAAGGGTCTCTCTGTATCTCGTAACTCCAAATCTTTCAAACACTCGCTCCATCGCGCCAATCTGGAAAAGTAAAACAATACGTGCTCAGCTAATAGCTGCGGTGGTGCTACAAAGTGACAATCTAGTTGACCAACAATCTCTTGGTGACCTTGACAGCTCTCATGGCCGGGAGTGTGTGCGCCCGGCCCGGTCGTCTCCCAATTTCGATGCATAGCATACGGATAAAGTCGTTGTTGGTCCAGTAGCTCGTGTGCGCGCTCAACATGTTCAGGTACTGGATCTCCAGCGGACCGCCGCCGGAGCGTAGATACCAGTCGATCTGGCCATTATCGTTGAGAAGGAAAGCCTTCTTCTCGGCAATCTCCTCACGAGTGAAGTCGTGGACTTCAAGCTCGAGCTGCGAGGGGAGGCGGATCGTCGTGGGTCGTTCCGGCTCCGGGGCGAGCGTATTCGGTGCCGGGGTCATCCCTGGCACGACATTGCGCATCGCGTCGCCGACTGACTTCCAGAGCGAGCTGGCAAGGCTAGGAACGTAGGCTGACTTGAGGCTCGAGGCGTAGACGGGATCTACAGCTCCGTTGAGGAGATAAGCGATAGGATCTTCTTTAGCAAGGACGTTGTAGATGTTTTCGACAGCCAAACATCCAAAGGTACCAGCCTCTCCGACCACACTATTGGCAACCGTATCGCTTGAGTCGGCCCCTGGTTTCATCCGTCCATACCGAGGCATCAAGGTGCCTCTCTCTAGGAGCAGGAAGAATCCTGCCGGGCTCCCTGCGAGAAATAGGTTTGTAGTGTCAAACTCGAAAAAACGCGACTCGGGCTCTTTCAGTGACAGGTCGATTTTTGGCACCATCGTCGGCTGGTGCGATAGAACCTCGAGCGCCATCGCGCTGCCCAGAGAATGGCCGATGAGGTGAACACGCCCATTTTCGGTAAAGCCTGGGTTGTTCCGACACCAAAGGCGATAGACCCTATTCGCTTCCAACACCAGTGCCTTGATCATCTTTCCCTTGTGATGAGACATGTAGAACGGAATATCAAACATGACATCCGATATCATACTGCGGACGGCGGGAATAGTATCAGGCTCAATATCTTTCAGTCCAAAACCTTCGGGTGTGTATGCCGCCTTGTCTTCCTCCTTCATTGGGCCTCCGTCTTCGAAGGACAGTCCCATTCTCCAGTTCAAGGGCAGAATCATCAGGCCGTTTTGGCCATCGCGGAGCACTTCCTGGACAATTGGGCTCTGGAGTTCCATATTCACTGCTCGTCGGAAGCCGCTTATAGCATGCGTGAAATGGAAACTCTCTACCCGCTCTGCGAATTTCTGGCCAATTCCGTGGGCAACAAGAACCAGATCAGTCACCTGTCCTCGTTCCTTTTCGGCCCTGCAAGCAGAGCACACATCTGGCCCGGTGCTTTCATGCGACTCATCCGCTGCGGAAGCCCCTGGCTTGTTAGGCGCCTGCTTCTTGTGGTGGACACGTTCCCAGGCATTGCGGTCAAATCCCCGCACAACCGGGACTCCGACTGTCAAACCTTTCATGATCTTCCAGACGGGTCGTCTGCCATAATATGCAGAGGGTTTGAGGCTGGGTTTCAAGAGAAAGGCCTGTGTTGAATTCTTATAAATAACATGGTAGTTCAAAAATGGGCGGTTCGGTGACTCGGCTTTGTCCACCGAGGTGGGCTCAATGATTCCCTCAGCGGCCGCTTCTCCCCGAAAGCAGCGGGCTGCACAGAATGAGTTGGAGGATATGGTGTTCTCGGTCAATCCGTCGTCGTCTTCGGAAGCAAACTCAGATTCCTTGGGCCATAGTCGGTGCGAGACCTTTTCCTCGCCAAGGGGCCCCACGTCGATAGCACAGCGTATTTCATCGCTCCAGGTCTCCGTCCACGGCTTGAGCTCCTGGAAACCAGCCTCGAGTTGATTTGCAACAGCAGCGGGAATTGGAAGCATCGTGTCCCTTAGCAATGTCAGCGCGATCGCCCGGACCTTCACCTGCATCAAGAACTCACCTGTAGAACCAAGTAGCTCTCATAACCACTGCAACATCATTCACTGGTGACCAGTAAATAGGCTTCATCTGAAGCGTGGGCAACGACACCATATGCAGTCTCGATACTCCCACGGCGATGTCAACAGTATCTGGTCGATGCTTGCCGCCTATTGCAATGCCCGTCATCTCCGTCGTTCCCACTTCACTATCCCGTCTACCTACCACATCATGCGGATCCTCATGGTGAGTCCCACCTGGCAGGGGACTATCTGCTCGGGGCATAAGAGTATCAGGGTATGAGTCAGGAGTGCCAACTCGGACAAATGGTTTTCCTGAGATGCCATCGTCAAGAACCGGGGGTCGAGTGAGTGCCGGACTGCCAGTGGGGGTCTGTGTTCGAGGCGATCGGGTTTTGTGATGGGATGCCGATAGTGCATGGCTCTTGATATCTATTCCACTGTTGAGGGGCGATGTTCCTTGGTTTCGGCTTGTCGCGCCTCGAGATTCGGTTGTCTTGAAAATTCGAGATATCGGGTGCGCGATTGGGTTAGCATTAGATCCGGCTCGGGAGCGGCTGGTTGTGGTATCGACAGTTGAAGGACGCCCTTCATGGATACTCGCTGCCTCTTCTTTAAGACGGCCGAGCGCTAGAACAACCTGGTGCATCACTTCATCGAGACTAAGAGCAGGCATCTGCTTCCTAACCAGGGCACAGAATGTATTTTCGAGCTCCTCCGACACATCAACTACCAGCTCGGAACAGCAGGCGGGTATAGGGGTTGCCGGTAGAGCTCCATGTGAAGACATCGATAGATCTTGGGGTTGGTATTTGCTTCGATGCCTATCCCAGTGAGTAGACGCGATATCATGTATAAGCGATTCCAGCTTGTCACTGTTGGTATGCAATGAGCGGGCATCCAAGGGTTGGCCACGCCTCACATCTTCATGAGCTCGTTGATCATCATCAGACGTGAGACTCAGCCAACCCTTCTCCAGTGCATTATTATCACCTCGGGCAAACGGACGCAGCTGGCCCTTGGCGTACCTCGACTCGGGCGGACCAGTAGCGGAGCTGGTTGACAGCGGGTCGTCGATGGGGATAACGGACGAGTAGAAGAATTGGGCTTCCACAGGGGGCATTTCATCTTCTCGGTCGACGCGAGTGACGGGGGCCAGGCGGCACTTGGCCCCATAGGTGTGGTCGTGATTGTTGTTGTTTGCCATGGTGTCTAGAATGTCGTCACTAGCAGTAACAATCCAGTGGCACTGGGCCTCGAGCAGCTGGGTGCAGGCGGCTTGGCTGTCGGATGGGCCATAGAGGCAAGGCGATGCGAGGGCTTGTTGCTTGTCATGCAAGTTGTTAGGCAGGAAAAAATGGTCGACTGTGGACAGGCAGACGACGTAGTGTTTGGTTCACCGACCTTAGTCCATCAAGTTGATGACGTGGGAGCTGCTCAATCTCATGCTGCCTTTAAAAAGTGGGCCTCTATAATGCGAGTATCAGAAGGTACCCCGCCTGCCATGCTAGGTATCTATGACAACTATGGGCACTCTGGGGGGCGTGGGAGTACTTAGATTAAAGCCCGGATACATGAAGGTGCGTTTTCGCCTGAAGCTAACAAGTTCACATGCAACAGAACAGGCACCATAACTTATGCCAACAAATCGGACCTTACCCTGGACCTGAACGTGATCCACGAGTGTCTCCATCCTGCCTCAAGCACTGATCATTTGAGCAATAGCGACAATACGATTTCCTTTGAGGAGAATTCTGTCAAGGAGGGTAGTGGTCAGTCCGGTTCGTCAGCCTTTGTCTGCGTTGGTTCATCGACAAGTTGGTCGCCACGGTACCCAAGAAACTGGCGGCGGTCGCTTGGACATGGAGAAAATTCATCAAGCCCAAAAACTCCCGCCGATAACAGGGGAGGATTGTCTGGAAGAATCCAAAACCAGTGACCAGGCTCTAAGATATGACACAGATTCAGAACGGCCATTAGGTTTCTAGGGGGGGTACTTGGGTTTTGAGTCAGTCATGGATTTTCGTGTCGGCAATCGGGTTTTCGGGTCAACCGATCGGGTTCTCGGAGAGCATCGTCTTTGTCTCCTTTGCCATGTGAGTGAAATGGAGTTTGCCAAAGCCGATGTTGATGATCTGAAACGAGACACGACGCTTGGAAAGCCCGGCCGTGATGTAATATTCTGCTACATGAAGCCTGAAAGGTTCAGCGACAAATCCCGAGGCTTCAATATCAAATATCTGTTATGGCATGGAAGCACATTACCCGCATGCAACCACGGCAGCACGGATGCCGAGCCGGTACAGGCATGCGAAGCCTCGGGGATTTTTATTCTCTTTGCCTCGGGGAAGACATCTTGATCACTCTTCCGTCGGCCCCACCCTTCCCGGAGCATCAACTCCACACCAGAGCGGCGAAGAGACGAGGGAGATCAGCAAGGGCATCGTTCCGGGTGTCACAGGTTGGTTTTCATGCATCTTGACCAACGCGGTATGTGCTTTCCGCATTTCCGAGCTTCCATAAAAACAACCTATGATAGATCTCGACGGCGTCGAAAGTGCGGGGAATCACTTTCCGAGGTGGGGATAAAGCGAGTTGGAGAGGGGAGCCAGATGAGTCAACAATCAACGAGTTGTTGTTTCCCAGAAACAATTATCGATACATCTCTCCTTGTTCCCGTAACCAGAACCGACCTCCAAACACACAAGACACAATAAATTGGAGCAAGATTTGTGACATCGGCACGACAGGTCAAGATGGAATACACGAGGTAGAACCTCATGTTTCGAGTTGCGACGCGACGCCAATTCTGACAATAGCATGTCAACTGACTTATCATGATAGGCTCGGAGAGAGTGGCCTCAAGGTCTCCAAGATCATCATGGGATGCATGGTCTTTGGCAGCTCCAAGTGGGAGGGGTCCCCCTGGACCCTGGACGAGGAGGACGGCCTCGAGCTGCTCAAGAAGGCTTATGATCTCGGCATAAATACATGGGTATGTACGTCCGTACACTTCTGTGAAAACGGCGAGGAGCCTGCCAGAAAGAGTTGGCTCACCTATGAACCAGGATACGGCCGACTTTTACTCGAATGGAGCGTCCGAGGTCATTGTTGGCAAGGCCCTCAAGAAATACAATATACCTCGGAACAAGGTCACAATTCTTAGCAAGGTTTACTTTCCTATCACTGAAGGAGAAGGTGTCCGGGTCGCTCCCATCAACGACGGAGCGATAGTGAATCAGATGGGCCTCTCGAGGAAGCACATCTTTGATGCTGTCGACGGGTGCCTTCGACGCCTCGATACGGATTACATTGGTACGTGCAGTGTTATCCCCGGTGTTCTGTACGTAGGCGTCGCCAGTGATAACCGCCAAGTGGTGGGCAATCGAATCCTAGCAGGTTCCCTGGGTTCGTCGCCTCTGTTGTCGCTGTCGCTGTTGCTGTTGCTGGTGATGGTGCTGTGCGTGCTGTATCCGCAAATGGTGCTGATTCGGCTGCGGCCCATGGCATTCCAAAAGCAGAAAGCTGTGCAGGCGACCAGGGTTTATTCCAAATGGATAAGTGGTGTTCCTCCAAGGAGGCCCATGCGCTGAGAGCGCGCCCGAGCTGTATCGATCCATGCTGATGACTGGGATGTGGTTTATTAGATGTTCTCCAGATCCATCGCCTAGACCGGGACACGCCACCTGAGGAGATTATGAAAGCCCTGCACGACGTGGTTATGTCTGGCAAAGTGCGATACATCGGAGCCAGCTCCATGTGGACATGGGAGTTTGCCCAGCTGCAGCACATCGCAGAGCTGAAAGGGTGGACCAAGTTCATCTCCATGCAGAACTTCTACAACCTGGTCTATCGAGAGGAAGAGCGGGAGATGATTCCCTTTTGCAAGGCGACGGGGGTCGGCATCATCCCTTGGTCGCCAATGGCTCGGGGATTGCTCACCCGGCCCTGGGGCACGGCCGAGAGCGAGCGAGCCCGCGGAGACAAGTACAGCGCCGTGTGGAACGTGGGAGCCAGCGGCGAGGTTGTCGGCCGAGTCGAGCAGCTGGCCAAGAAGAAGGGTGTCAGCATGGCCGTGCTGGCCACG
This sequence comes from Ilyonectria destructans, assembly GCA_020740775.1. NCBI lineage: Eukaryota > Fungi > Ascomycota > Sordariomycetes > Hypocreales > Nectriaceae > Ilyonectria > Ilyonectria destructans. The sequence goes on from JAHEWK010000014.1 coordinate 1,001,015, forward strand.
GCGTGGGTGCTGCACAAGGGCTGCTCCCCGATCCTAGGCCTGAACAAGCCCGAGAGAATCGAAGAGGCGGTTGGCGCGCTGCAGGTTCGGTTCACCGAGGACGAAGTCAAGTTTCTCGAGGAGGAGTACAAGCCGCGCGCTGTGCAGGGCCATTAATCCACAATCCCACAATCCCACATCACATCGCCATCCCCAGGATGTCTCCGTAACGTTTCTGGGACGTTTCTGGGACATCTGACGATTACTTGCAAATAGCAAATTTAGCCACGGCAAAGCAATGCATGCCTACATTAGCAGTCCCACGTCGCCGTCGTGCCCCGTGTTGGCCCGTGTACGTGTACTTAGTACATGCGTAGCTTCTGTAGGGACACAGACCATCTCAGACCCTGAATGCCATACGAACCAACCCGAGCGAGGTCTCTCGTCTCTGTGGGCAGAGTGATTCAGGCGCCCCGGCGGCAAAACGGGCGCCTAGTCATAGGCTCGTCGACCGCCGGGTGGAGGGGAATCAGTCGAGACGGAAGCAGGCAGAGGCAGGGAGGACCGATCGGGACAATGCTCCTGCACAATGCTTCAGCCGCCCCCCCCGCTCGCAGCGCCGTCAAAAGTGTCCCGCCTGCCTCTGCCGGTCTGGCTTGATCTGGTGGTGTCAGGCCACAAATGACTTGCGTGGTCGTTTCGACGCGCCCCGAGGCGCGTACTCGGCGCCTGTCCCCTCTCGTTGAAGATTTTCAAGTCGCACAGGCGCTAGATTCAGCGCCATCGCCGTTGTTTCTGCATCGTCCACGATCCGGGGGGCGCGGGCGCACGCGGGCGTGGGCGGTGGGCGTCGGGGGGGGGCGATATCGCAGCGTAGTATGGGAGACGTAAACAGGCATCCATGCCCGTCATGTCCCATCTCCACAAGGCGGCCCGAGAGAGCCACAGCCCGCAACCTTGACAGCCACACGGCCCACCCCAGAACAAACTAAAGGCACCAGTCCGAGCAGGGGTGTGCCAACAATAGCCCGGACATGGCCAAGCACGGCCAAAGCGTGGCTAATTATGGTAGTACGTATTGGAAAGCCCATCGCCATCGTCCCCATTTCAGTCTCGATCCGCAAATATTCCGAACATGTCAAAGGGTCATAGGGTCGTCGAGAGCAGGGTCGTAGGGCCTAGGGTCGCGCTACAGGGGGTTTACAACAAGGGTGCCCCTTCGTACACTGGGTGCCCGGACCCCTCGTGCTCTAGACCCAAGCTGACCAACTTGACTTTACGAGCACCGAGGTAGGTAGGAGGTAGGAGGTAGGTACTTCCCTGTATGGAGACCCTACCAACTGCACGCAGGTTCCCAGGTAGGCAAGTCCCGAGGCAGGCAGGAGGGTGCTTTCCCGATGCGGTCTGGAGAGGTAAGGGAGCTGGGCACATGGAGGGAGGACCTAACCGCAAAGAAGGAAGGCTGCCGCGTCACGGAAATGTACACTGTCGCCAGCCGTGGAATTCCAAGTACACAATGACGGCTAGGGTTCTTCAACGGCCAAAAAAAAAAAAAAAAAAAAAAAAAAGGCCCCGGAGAACCACTGGGGAATACCCAACGGTCTTCCTGGGTTGCCCGTGGGTCGCCCTGGGTCGCCTGGTGGGATCCGTGCTGGATACCACTGTGACACACGGTGCCCGTGTTACATCACAGGCCCTAAAGTTCTCAGCTAGCAGGGACCTGTCCTGGAGGGATCCTTTCTCTCCCAGCCAGGCCGGAGCAGCGGCCCTCATCGTTCTTCACTGGCCAACAATCCGAGCGGCCGACCAGGGTCTGTCCTGTTTCGTCCATTGCCCTCCTCTCGTTCGCCCCGTCCGTACATGTACGTCAAGGCCATCATATCTGATCTAGTCCCGTCTAGGATTGGACTCGCATCGCCCTGCCCCGACTGGCGCCACATGATCCGTTTCTCGACTCTAAGGCGGCAAACCAGCCCGACTGTTCACGGAGTACGGAGAACAGGCCTACCTCCCTGGTACATAGTGATGACAAGCTCGCGTGCGATCCATCCCCTTGATCGATGCGCGCCTCTGGGCGTTCGCTTGTCGAGCACTATGTAGGCAAGGCGCCCTGCCTTGCCTGTCAGCGCAAGGGCCGAGTGGTCCCTGTCTGCAAGGCGTCGTCCAGGCTCAAGTTCAACCTGGGACTCAACTCAGGCTCAACCCGTTGGCGAGCCAATCCGGTATTATCCAGCTATTTTGGCGGTGCTCGACTTGACCGTCTTGGGTTTGGGTTTGTGTCTGCTTTGACGGCCCATGGGACTGTACATACCCGCCTGTGCCTTACCTTGCCGCCCGCCATCTGCCGTCCCTCGTTTGACAGTCCGTCTTCCAGGAAGTCCCTTGCAGTGATGATGGCTACACCACCACCCACCCGGACCAGGCGTTGGGGCATGGATCATCGAGCCCATGGGGGCCAAGTGTCATTGCATGGGGAGCACACTCGGACGGTTCTGTTCAAGTTGGTTCCTCATGTGGAGAAACCTCTCGGTTTGTTCATGGGGACCTAGTCCCTCTGGACCCATGTGGCCCCAATCTGTGGTTGATGGGCCCCGGTGCTCTATCACCATCTCCCCTCTATCGCTCTCTCTGTCTCTCTCTCTGTCTGTCTCTCTCTCTCTCTCTCTCTCTCTCTCGGCACGCTCTCCGTTGCCTCTCTCTGCCTCCCCCACCTCTGCTTCGCTTCTCCCACCCTACTTCTCTCTTCATCCTCTTTGCACCCACTTCCTGTGTCATCCCGTTATAACCCACAGCTCCTACTCTTTCCGTTGTAGTGAGGAGATGGGTTCGATATCCTACTCTGTGATGTGTCCTTAGCCTGAGCTGATTTTGACGAATGTACGGAGTACAAGGAATAGACCTGCCAAAACTGTTATCTCTTTGGAACACACACTCACCCATCAAGATCTGTCAAGTCCAAGATGCCCCGGCCTTGTGGTTGGCGAACAAGACCCCTGACCTGGTCCTCATTTCGCTCTCGGCCCCGGCCCCATCACCCGCTTCATCACACCTCCCTACTGGCCTGGGACGCTGCGAACGCAAGCTGTCTCCCCATCATCCTGCCTGTTTCTTCTGACCCCATGTCGGCGGAGTCTGATCCTTCGCACTACCCTCACCCTCACATGTGTTTAATTCATCGACAACGGTTTCGTCAACGGCAGGCTCCGCCTTGAAGTGTCTTTGTAAATGTTGCCCACTCTGGCCCTCCCCTCTGCCTCCCCTCCTCCTTTCTTATACCTATTCCCGACGGCGGCCGGCCATACACTCCTCGAGGCATCGCCTCTTGTTTCGTGCCGATCATCTCTGCTGCGAAACCTGCTTTAAACGAGTCTGCCTGTCAATTGTTTCCTGGCCTTCCTTCTCTACCCACTCCCCGGACCCAACCGCTAGCTCTCTTTAGCCCTCGACGTCCCGTGTTGGCCTGTCTGCATTGTCTCACTGCCTAGCTGCCGTTCCGAAACCAAGGCCTTCCAGATGCGATTCGATTCTCCATCGTAGCGCACCGGCCGTCGTGGTCTTTAGTTCCCGCGAGTCTCTTTCCTGGGCCGGGTGCGCGTGTCCAGCTGGATCTGGCAAATCTTGGCCTCGTCAAGGCTTCCCGGAACAGCCCGCACGCCACACAGCAACCTCGACATGGACCTCACACCTCCCTCGTTAACTACATCCCCAGTGCCACCACATCAGAGGTCCTTCAAATCGCCGCCCTCCCTGTCGCAGACATCTTGTCCCCCGGGGGGTCCAGGCGCCAGTTACCCGTCTCCATCTTATTTGACCAGACCACTCACCATACTTGCATCCCACAACTCCATATCAACCAGTTTCATGCCCCAGCGCCTTTCGGATCCAGAAACTATCCTTCTCCCATCGGCCGCCATGAGCCACGCGACCTGGGTTACGCCAGACGAGATGGCGGCTGCGCCCGCACCTGTTTCTTCCTCGACAGTTCCTAACATCTTACCGGCCGACTACGATTCATTTGCGACTTACGAGCCCTGTATTCCAGCATCCTTTAGTACCCACGAACCCTACCTGCCGCCTCCTCCAAGCCACTCCTTCCCGCACCCGCACCCGCCACCGCCATCAACGGGCGGCTCCGCCAGGGTGCCCTCCATCCCCACCAGGCATCCATACGGCTATCTTCACGATCCATCTAGTCAAAGGATGCGGATGGAGAGCTCTGCTACTTACTGCCAAGGCTTTGAAAGGCAGCACTATCCAGCTGCCGTTCCAACAACTGCGCCATACAGCTCGGAAGGGTCCCCATTTGCCCCGAACCTCCAGCCGGACCTAGGTGACAGCCCAGTTCCCGTGTGGCCTAAGCAAGACTGCGACGCGTCCCAGATATACTTGGATCCCCAAAGTCAAGGGTCTGATTTGGGGCAGGACAGGCGAATGCTGAAGCCGACAAGAGCGCGACGTCCGCCACGGAAACATACGACGAAGGAGGAGGCTAACTTTCAGTGCGAGGTCAAAGGGTGCGGGAAGTTCTTTAGTCGCAGCTACAATTACAAGTCTCACCTAGAGACCCATGACGAGAAACGCGAATATCCTTTTCCCTGTCCCGTCGATGGCTGCACCAAGAAGTTCGTCCGCAAAACCGACCTGCAGAGGCATCACCAAAGTGTCCACATGAAGGAACGCAACCACAAATGCGACTTCTGTGGGCGACTTTTTGCTCGAAAAGACACCCTCAGGAGGCAAGTTTACATGTTACCTGGCAGCGAAGATGTATTCATACTAATTCAGGTTGACTATACAGGCACATGGAAGATGGCTGCTCCAAGAGATTCGACATTGGTACACTCAATCTCCAAGGGGAAGGGTTTGGGACCATGGGCATGGTGAATCGACCAGAGCGACCCAACACTAGCTCTCGCCATCTTTCCTAGCCTTGCGCTTTTGCCTTGATGCCTTGCACCGCGTCTCCTGGTAGGGTCTAGATCACATGGCACCAACGCGATGGCCTCATTTTGACTTGGTGTGCAAATGGCACTGCGGAATCGGAAACGCGCTTTCAGTTCGCATCTCAGCGTTTTCTCTGCCGAAGATTACCATTATCATCATTGGACCGAGTTGTGGTCATGGATTCACGTGCATTCAGAGTAAACTAGGTTCCTCGGCCACAATTCGGGATTGGTAGCTAACTGGGGCCAGGAGCAGGATTTTCGAGACTACGAAACCTAAACGACGTGGAAGAGACGAATTTCTATAACCAATCGATGTCAACGACTTCCGTACTCTAATTGTCGGTCTCGATCCAGGTTGGAATACCACCATTCGACTTTTTGATCGACCAAAAGAATCAAACGGCCACTTACGCCCAAGCCAGAAACCATGTGAAGTTACTCTGGAAGGCCAGCATGGACGCCGTTTGCGAACTCGACCGATTTTCCATAACCCAGGGCGTACGACTATCCATCTAAGAATACAGTGACTAGGCTACTATCGCGGCCTTTGTATCACGTCGAGGATCGACTGACTGATTTCATCCTCCGCCAAAAGTTGGCACGTCAGAATTACCAACCACTACGCCTACCCCTATCCACCACCGCGAGTTTGGGGGCTTTCTCTCCTAATGGTTCCCACCATGTCACGCATGCCTTGATTGAGCACTGTTTTATATTTTCTTTTTATATTTTTCTTTTGTTTCTGGATCCACTATGACTCTCGGTTTCTGACCATGGCCTTTGGTGTTTGGAGACAACCCACCAACCCAGTCCGTTCAGCTCGTTTTGCTCGATTTTTTGTTCGACTCAAAGACTTCCTCAGGAGGAAACATTCGATCGCATTGGCGATTTTCAATGGAGTTGGGGATATGTATCCGCGAACTTATACTTCGCTTTGGTGGCCCTGTCTTTATTCCTCTACTACCAACACCAAACGCGTTTCACGGCCGAGGAACAGCAACTACCCGACCGAGCATTTCAATTTTTATGGCATTTTTGGCGTTTTAGGATAACGGCATACAAGGTTCAAAGGGAGGACCTGGGTTATCAGACCCCTGGATAGAGCAGGGTCGATCATTCTGGATAGCTCCTTGATTTCAGATTATGCACAATTCTGTAGGATTTTATGGGGGTAGTCAAGATTCATGGCAAATAATGAACCCGGGGGTTTCATTCAGAGGTCGCTATAGAAGTCTTTGGACAGAGAAGATGGCCTCGAAATCTATGATCCGGGAACTCCACCATCTTCACACGTCTTTGTCGACTGCGTAGCAATGAAGCATTTTGGCGTTTTCTTCTTGCTCAAGATTTAAACTTCTTCTAGCCCGGTATCCTCAACTGTTGTAAGAGGACACGCGAGAATGTCAAATCCGCCCAAGTCTTCGTCAGGCCAACGGGAATGCGCCGGATGGAATCATGCACATCCATCCACTACAAATAGAAGGGGCGCATGACTTGAGACATTAAAATAAACATGCGTAGCTTCGTCGACACATTTACCCTCTAGACCAACGGGTACCAAACGGGTCTACGCGTGGACAACTAAAATAGATCTAGCTAGTAGTGTGCTAAAGTCACCGTGGCTGTCGACTCCATGGGGAACAGCTCCACCCGCCGTATCGAGAACACAACTAATTAGCTAGGGTAGAACTCTTAAGGACTGCATCAGGCTACCTCAACTCCAAGGTTCATTGCTAGAGACTTTGTGCCCCGGAGGATTCCATCGAAGAGACCTATGGCGAGGCTTGATACGCTCTGCACGTTGGACGGCGAATGGTTACGGCGGCCGCCTAATCCCAACTTCGCTTACAAGCACGTCCTGAGAGGAGTGGAGAGCGAATGAGCAATCTTCCCAGGGGAAAAACACAAGGGTGTGCAATTACGGGAATGGTTGTTAAGTCCGTTCCTTTCAGTGCGTTGGGACACACAGGTTTCCAAACCCAGGCAGTCTAGGACCAAAAAGTGCATAGCTAAAACATGCTTCATTCGGCTCACAAATCGACCGTGTTCAAGCCCTCCGCACATGTAAGCAGACAGCTCGGTAACAGTATCATACACGTACATCATTCTCCCTGTGTCTTCTTACTGGCATCAGTATGAGTCCACAATTTAGGCACCGCGTATTCTGGCCATCTTTGGCGTGGGTGCGTATCTCCAGCCGCGAATCATTATTAATGATCCCAGTCCTAAACAAAGCCTTTGGCCAGCGACCAGAAATTATCCATCTTGGTACGAGAAAGCGTCTCCCGAGCCTCAGCGTCCGTTTCGCAGACCTTACTTCCCCATTTGCGGAAAGCCCGCGCCTTTTGCTCGCCTTCGAAGACCAACTTGCATCCGTTCAGTGACATGTCTTTGAGCTCGCCCTTCTCGTTTTCGGCAGCAAGCCAATCGCGGACATCCCCCTCCTTCCCATCACGGTCCCTCGAGGGCGAATTTTCCGTCCAGTCGATGCGATTAAGCATGAGCTTCTTGTATTTCTTGATGCTCCACTCCCCCCCTTCCACGATCACCAAGTTGAACTTGGGGTGCATGACACATGTACCCGTCAGCGCCATTTGCTCGGCATTGACACCGATTTTGTATCGGTGTTGTCCGTTGGCTAAAGTATCAATCTTGAACACCAGGATATGGATTCCCTTGTCTGCGTCTTTCTGCTGGTTGGTGGCCAACTTTTCGTGCTTCTGTTCCTTAGTCAATTTCCGGTCGTCGTTTGCCTCGACATGCTTTTGGTGGCGCTCTGCGATTTCGCGATTGACTCGGGCCTCGACGGCGGTAGGATCCTTGACGGCAACTGTAGGTATGTTAGCATCAAGCATGCTCCTGAAGGGTAAATAATTAAAATAATAAAGGACCACGTACCATCACCAAGGACTCGCATCAGGTTGCCCTTCTTTACCTTGGGTGGTGGCGCCGGCACCAGTCCCAAGCGAATCTTTGCTTGCATCTCCTTCAATTCTGCCATCCTGCGCTGCCGCCGAAGCTTTGCTTGCTCTCTAGATGTCAGGAACATAGCCTTTGGTGCCGGAGCAAGGCGATCTTGTGGTGGTTCCAGGGCCACCGGATGTTGGATGTACTCGGTGATGATGCTATCCGCTGTGTTGATTTTGAGTTTCGAGGGGTCGTCCGCCACATCGTAGCTTGTGCCATCCACGAGCCCTTGATCCCACCATTCGATATCTGGGGGGGAATCCACGACAAAGTTTCTCTCTACATCCAGGTCCTCGTCGATTCCCGCCTTTCGTGTTTGCGCCGCAATGCGCTTCTTCATCGCCTCGAGCGCGGCCTGACGACGTAGAGCATTCGCCTGCTGGATATATTTGCCCTTCTGATTGAAAACCAACTGTCGCGACTGTCGAGGCTTGCCGCTACCTCCCTGCGCGGACGCATTCGGGTCAAAGTAAGGGTTCTCGAGCGTGTCTCGGTTGTTGGATTGAGCGCCAGAGGATCTGAGCGAGTCCTGAGTCCGGGACTGATCCTGCCGTGGGCGTGATGTCGCATCTCTGCTTTTACTCGGGGGTTTCCATGATCCGAGGTCTTCCAAGGCCGGATGCAGGCCCACATTCAACCCACCCTTTGCTTTGCTCCCTCCGATAGCAGCGGCAACACGGGCCTTGAGAGCGGCCATCCGGTCTGCGGCAGACTCGGGCTTCTGCACTCGAGAGGAAGAGTCGTGCCGAGGCCCAAGGCCTGGGGACTGGCTCTTACGATCCATGGTTTGGACTGATGCGCAACGGGGGCGATGGTTTCTGGCTTCTGATGGTCCTGTTGCGTGTCGACAGTATGGATGTGGCCAGATACAGCTTTTAAAGCAGGTTGTAAGCTATACGCGCGGATCGAAGGCGACGGCTGCGATAATGGTTGCTGGCAGGATTGAATCTCGAGAGCAGACGAGGTGGTGTTTGCGCGCGTGTTGAATCAAATGATGCATCAAGTCAAGTAAGGTGGGTACAGCTGGCGCCAGTGCCTCCAGCGTCGGCCTAAAATTCTGCCACTCCGCACCGCCAAAAATTTGTTCACCTCCAAGCTGCCCCCACCACTTTCACCTTCAACTTGCGATCGGGAATGGACTCGACCAGTTGACCCAGGACTTCGCCTGGCCACCAATTCTCTGCTCTCAACTGAGCAACGATTTCTGCACCATGAATATCGCACAGCCGGTCCCCTCCAATGTGGAGAGTGTGGAATTCGAGTTCCTCTCGCCCAAGGAGATCCGAGCCATCTCCGTCAAGAGGATTGAGAATGACAGCACCTTCGACAATCTCTTGAACCCAGTCCCTGGCGGTCTCTACGACCCAGCCCTTGGTTCTTGGGGCGATGCACCGTAAGTCTTCTCGCTTCTCGGTGCAATTGTGTGCATGCGCTCACAGCTTCCCTGCCCAGATGTTCCACTTGCAACCTGAACCAGGCTACTTGCCCCGGCCATACCGGCCACATCCAACTCCCCGTCCCGGTCTATCACCCCATCTTCATGGACCAAGCATACCGTCTCCTCAAGGCCAGTTGTGTTTACTGCAAGGGTTTTCGAATGCCTCAGAAAGACTTGCACAAATACATTTGCAAGCTGAGGCTGCTGCAGCATGGTCTGATCCAGCAGGCCCATATTGTGGGTTCCATCGGCGAAAATGATCTGGCCATCGAGGCTGGTGAGTTTTCCGGGTTAGAGGACGAGGCTGAAGAAGAGGGCAATTCTTCAATCGACAATGTGACTCGTGCGAGGGATAAGTATGTCGAGAAGTGCCTTCGCGGCATCAAGGTCAAGCGAGGCGACACCAAGAGAGGAAAGCATGAAGGCGCCAGCGAGATGCGGCGCGAGGTCATCAAGGAGTTTCTGGCCGAGATTACCAAGAGAAGGCTTTGCGCCAGCTGTGGTGGTATATCACCCTCTTATCGCAAAGATCGATTTGTCAAGGTTTTTGAGAGGTCCTTGTCGGACAAGGAGAAAGCCAAGATGGCTCAGAAGAATTTCAAGCAGCGTGATGCCATGGCTAGAGTCCACCAAGTCACATCAAAGCAGAAACCTGATGGATACTCATCCGACGAAGGTGTTGCAGATGTAGGATCACCAACTCGCGAAAAATCACCGACCGAAACCGACGCGGGAGATGCCGAACAGGATGTCGATATGCTAGATGTCGATGCCGCTTCCCCTGCTGTTCCACAAAGATACATCAGCACCATGGAAGTGCAAGCACGCCTAAACGAACTTTTCGTCAAGGAGCAAGAACTGGTCTCACTTCTCTACAGCGCCAAACCGCCCACACGAAGCTCGCCAAAGGTCACACCTGAGATGTTCTTCATGACGACAATTTTGGTTCCACCCAACCGATATCGCCCCGAAGCCAGAACTGGAGAGTCTCAGATTTCCGAGGCGCAGCAGAATTCTCTTTACAAGAACATTCTCAGAGGTTGTGGGAGAATCGCTCAGTTACACACAGCCCTCAAGGAGGAACGAGCGGATGTGAATCAACTACATCAGGCATGGACCGAATTGCAGGAGGCCGTCAACTCGCTCATCGACAAGGATAAGAACCCTATTCAAGGCGCTGCCGGCAAACGCAACGAGGACGGTATTAAGCAAAAGCTGGAGAAGAAGGAAGGACTTTTCCGAAAAAACATGATGGGAAAGCGAGTCAACTATGCCGCCCGAAGTGTCATCTCTCCAGATCCGAACATCGAGACCAACGAAATCGGTGTCCCGCCCGTATTCGCAAAGAAGTTGACATACCCCGAACCGGTGACGAGCCACAACTTCAGGGACATGCAACAAGCCGTCATCAATGGCGTTGACAAGTGGCCCGGTGCTTTCGCGATCGAGAATGAAAACGGCCAGATCGTGAACCTTCGAAACAAATCGGTCGACGACCGTATTTCATTAGCGAACCAGCTTCTTGCCCCTACAAGCAGCAGTGCGGCACGAACCAGAAACAAGAAGGTCTATCGTCATCTTACCAATGGTGATGTTGTCTTGATGAACCGCCAGCCCACTTTGCACAAGCCGTCAATCATGGGTCATCGAGTCCGAGTTCTCCCCGGGGAGAAGACGATTCGCATGCACTACGCAAACTGCAACACATACAACGCCGATTTCGATGGCGATGAGATGAACATGCATTTCCCTCAAAACGAGGTTGCTCGTGCGGAAGCCTTGCAGATTGCCGATACTGATCACCAATATCTTTCTGGCACGGCAGGCAAGCCACTCCGAGGTCTCATTCAGGATCACATTTCCGTGTCCGTCGCTCTCTGCAGCCGAGATACCTTCTTCAATCAGGGTGACTACCAACAACTGGTGTACAATGCTCTGCGCCCCGAAAGCGGTCACATCGTTGGAGAAAGAATCGAGCTTGTCCCTCCGGCTGTTATCCGACCTGTTCGCAGATGGACTGGAAAGCAAATCATCACCACTATCCTCAAGAACATGCAACCTACGAACTGCGGCGGCCTTTGTATGCGAGCAGAGACTCAAATCAAAGCTGAGCAGTGGGCTAAAAACTCGGAAGAAGGAATGGTGCTGTTTCAGGATGGCGAGTTTATCACAGGAATTCTGGACAAGTCGCAGATTGGCCCCAGCTCCGGTGGCATCATCCATGCCGTCCATGAGATCTACGGTCCAGCCGTCGCTGGCAAGCTCCTGAGCAGTCTGGGACGATTGCTAACGAGATACCTCAACGTTCGAGCATTTTCTTGCGGTATTGATGATCTGAGATTGACTCCTGAAGGGGAGCAGGCGCGCAAGGAGGCGCTGAAGGCTGCTGACCAGGTTGGCCTCGACGTGGCCTCTGGTTATGTGTCTCTCGAGAAGAACCCAGGGCCCAATGACCCGTTACTTCTTGAGCGCCTGGAAGAGGTCCAACGTGACGACAACAAGCAGGAAGGCCTAGACATGTTGATGAATCAAGGAACTGCGGCCATCACAGATCTCGTTCAGAAGGCAACCATGCCAATTGGACTCGAGAAGCCATTCCCCAAGAATCAGATGCAGGCCATGACGACTTCTGGTGCCAAGGGATCCAGAGTCAACGCGTCTTTGATTTCCTGCAACCTTGGACAGCAGGTTTTGGAAGGACGTCGTGTACCCACCATGGTCAGCGGCAAGTCGCTGCCATGTTTCCGGCCATTTGAGACTCACGCAAGGGCCGGCGGCTACATCGTTAACCGCTTCTTGACGGGCATTCGACCTCAGGAATACTACTTCCATCACATGGCTGGACGGGAAGGTTTGATTGACACTGCCGTCAAGACTTCCCGATCAGGCTACCTTCAAAGATGTGTGATCAAGGGAATGGAAGGCCTCACTGTCGCGTACGATACCACAGTTCGTGATGCAGATGGGTCTATGATTCAATTTCTCTACGGCGAGGATGGTCTTGATGTCACAAAGCAAAAGTACCTGACCGACTTCAGCTTCATTCTCGAAAACGTCACCTCGGAGGCTGCCCAGCTTCGATACGACCCCAGCGTCGGCGAGCGGTTGGGTGCCAACCGTGACTCTATTGCCAAATACATGAAGAAGGCTATCAAGCATGCCAAGGCAAAGGATCCTAAGGCACACGATCCCCTCTCCAGTCTCTTCAACCCGGCCACTACCGCTTTTGCGACGTCTGAGAAGTTCTACGAAGCCATGACCAACTATCTCAAAGACAACAAGGACGGTCTAGTCCGAGACAAGAAAGACAAGAAAGAACAGGCCCTCTCTCGGGTGAGCCTCAACCGAAAGAATGCAGAGATGTTGTTCGCAATGAAATATCTCCGATCTCTCGTGGAGCCGGGAGAGGCTGTGGGCATCGTGGCAGGACAGTCTGTGGGTGAGCCGTCGACTCAGATGACGCTGAACACCTTCCATTTGGCTGGACACTCGGCCAAGAACGTCACCCTAGGTATTCCACGACTACGAGAAATCTTGATGACGGCCAGTGATAAGATATCGACACCATCTATGTCTATGTATCCGATTGACGAAATGTCGACTGAGGATGCCGAGATCTTCGCCAAGTCTATCTCGGTACTACCGCTTGGGTTTGTGTTGGATGACGTGACGGTGGAGGAGAAGGTTGGACGTGGAAAAATGTTCGGAATGGCGAAGATGTACCAAGTCCGACTGAAGTTCTTCCCGTCGGATGAGTATACCAAGACGTATGCCATCAGCATCTCAGACGTGATGGGCGCGGTTGAGAAGAAGATGATTCGCCGTCTCTTAACGCTGGTCAAGAAGGAGGTCAAGAAACGACAATCCCAGACTACCATGGCGACACCTGAGATCGGAATAAAGGCTGGTGTGGTTGAAACGGCTGCACCTAACGCGGAACGGGAGGCGAACCAGGATGACGACGACGATGATGATGAGGGCGACGACGATGCTACAAATGCCAAACAGCGGGCAAACCGCAGTGAGGCCGTATCCTACGGACCCAATGACGACGAAGACGATGCCGTCCAGAGGGAGGGCGCAAGAGATGCGGCGGATGAGATGGATGACGAGGGCTTCGGAGGAAGCCCTCCCCCGGCGACCCGCGCAGAGGAAGCCGACGACAACGACGAAGACGACAATGGCTCTTGGTCAGCCAAGGCTCGTGCGGAGCGTGTCATGGACGAGTATGCCGAAGTGACAGACTTCCAGTGCGACGACAAGACAGGAAGCCGGTGTAACTTCACGTTTGAGTTCGACTCGGCAATCCCCAAGGTCCTAATGCTCAACCTGGTGCAGGAGGCAGTGAAGAAGACTGTGATTCAGGAAATCTCTGGTGTGGGAGCCTGCACATTTACTGTGGAGAAGGACGTGAGGGTCATTCACACAAGCGGCGTAAACCTCCAGGCGATGCAAAGGTACAGCGACTTTATCAACCCGAACCGAATTCAGACCAACGATGTTGCGGCGGTGCTGGAGGTGTATGGCGTTGAGGCGGCTCGCAACAACATCGTGCAGGAGCTGGCAGGTGTCTTCGGATCTCACGGCATCAAGGTGGACAATCGCCACCTGAATCTGATTGCAGACCACATGACGAGGAACGGTGGGTTTACCCCGTTCAACCGAATGGGTCTCAAGGGCAATGTCAGTCCGTTCACCAAGATGAGTTTCGAGACAACCTTGTCATTCCTCAAGGACGCCATGTTGGACGGTGACTGGGATGATTTGACGACGCCCAGCAGTCGGTTGGTGATGGGTAGGTTAGGAAAAGTAGGCACAGGCGGGTTTGATGTTTTGGCACAGCTTCCGACATATCATGTTGATTCTTTGGCGTAGATAGGGTTGTAGGTAATATGTATGCAATTGATTTCGTCTGACACGGCACCAGGAAGTTCCAGCCAAGTCACCATGATGTTTTAGTGTGCAAGCAGGCGGTCATCTGGACGATAGTCACCAAGGTGTTGCATCCGGGATAGGGTCTAGCTTGTTGCTGTGCCTGGCTAACCATGCCTGGCTATCGTGGCTGATTAGTTAGCAGATGTAGGCAACAACAGTAAGCGGAGAGGTGTGCCATAACGGATGAGTCAACTCAGAGTATCAACCCAACGGATTGAGTAGGTTTCGCACCACAAAACACTCGCGCTCTTGGAAAATAAAATTCTAGCAGTGACAGGCCATGGGGAAAGGGCACCTGACAAGTAATGATGATATATTCTTTGATATTGGATCAGATGCAGCTGATCAGGCCAGAGCGCCACGACCTGTCTACGATCTCTGTGCTCCGTGGATAGCTATGATGGACCAACACGAAATGGCGTCATTCAAGTGTGTCACTCGATATTATCGCATCATTGGGTGCGGTGGACTCATTTGTTTACGTTGCGGTCGCGTTATCGCGTTTGTTTACGATCGTGAGAGGGCTGCGTAGGGGTCAAAGCGCGTGGCGGTATCAATTACATGGTGCATCGGGATGAGCAGTTGAAGTGATCATAGACCGGTGGTCTGTTGCATTGGGCAGTGCCAAAACGGCTGCCTCTGAGTAATGTACATCCCAACTGTAGAGTAAAGCAAGTTTCTCATCGTAACGCCATGATTATCCCCTGAACCATGATATCCCTCGTGCCAAAAACAAATTCGTGAACCGCCCGGTTTAGCCAAGCATCCGCTTAGTTGCGCTCACCGCGGAGGCGGCGGGCCAGCTGGATGTCCTTGGACTGGATGGTGACACGCTTGGCGTGGATGGCGCACAGATTGGTGTCCTCGAAGAGGGAGACGAGGTAGGACTCGACGGACTCCTGGAGGGCGCCGATGGCGGAGGACTGGAAGCGAAGGTCGCTCTTGAAGTCCTGGGCGATCTCACGGACCTGTATTGAGCGTGTTAGAGTGTGTGCTTGATGCAACATGTGTGGTATGGGTGATGCTTACCAGACGCTGGAAGGGGAGCTTGCGGATGAGGAGCTCGGTCGACTTCTGGTATCGTCGAATCTCACGGAGAGCGACGGTACCGGGCTTGTAGCGGTGAGGCTTCTTGACACCACCGGTAGAGGGGGCGCTCTTGCGGGCTGTGGTAATGTCAGTATGTGAGGACGATGTCGGGTATGTGCCATGTTGCGAGACGCGTCGAGCCGAAGACGGGACGGTCAGGTCGGCACAGGAGGGAACTCACCAGCCTTGGAAGCCAGCTGCTTGCGGGGGGCCTTGCCACCAGTGGACTTGCGGGCGGTCTGCTTAGTGCGAGCCATTGTTGATGATGAAAGAGTTGTTGTTGATGGTGGGGTTGTTGGGTGTGAGTGTTGTAGAGTGGGTGTGTGATGCAGGAGGGAAAGTCGAGAGAGAGGGCAGGCGGGGGGAGTGCTTTAATACCTGTGGCTAGATCTTTCCAGGCGCGGCGGCTGATCTGAGGCAGCCTGGCCCGTGCGCCAGTGCTTGGAATGCAATCACCCACCAAAAAGCAACCCGTTTTGGGCGTCTTGGAAAATGGGAAAAAGGTGCCACATGTGTGCTGATTTTCCATTGGCCAGAATTGACCGCTCCGCCCTTTTTCCTGTATCTGCCCCACTACCAGTGGCACTGGCCACTACCGCGTTTTGCACGAGACGCCCGCTCCGACCGCCCTCCCTTGCTGGATCTGCTTGTTGGGTACCGCGCCCCTCCTCCCGATCGTGCCTGCGAGCGCGTGCCCTACGTGGTTGAGGCGAGTTTGGGTTTGGCAGCCTGGCAGCCTGACGTCGCAGCCCGGCTGGCGGGGCCGGCGGGAAGAGGCAGAACCCCATCGGGCCACGATCCCGCCGCAGACGATACAGTACATGCGCGATAATGACTGTAGCACTGTAGTCCGTACGTAGCAGAGTTCATCATGTAGTTCGCGGCATTGTGGAGATACCACGGTTCACTCCTGGTTGCTATTCTAGTCTTGGGCAGGCCGTTGTGGTCTTCTCCCGGAAGTGGGTATTTCGCTCATTCTTCAGTTGGCGGTGAAAGGCTGCGATAGAGTCGAGCAACCAACGTGTGAATCGGGTTGCATCTCGAGTGGAAAAGTATCAGTGCTATTGTCTGCATTGGTCCGGACTTTGGTAGGCGAGTAATTGTTATTGTTTACGGGGATGTAGTGTTAACAGGCTGGACCAAGTTGATCTCAGTGTCTACCTGCATCATGGGTCACAGGCACATACAACATCGACAGATGATAGCAGACTCTCAAGCAGCCAACACAACATTTAGCATAGCCAAGTAACCCAGAAGATACCACACAAGTCCCAGATCATAATAAAAGACACACGAGCATCCTACGAGCCATAATGTTGTTGCACTTATCGATCATTCACCGATTGATCAGTGTACACTCCATTTCCGCCTTCATCTACCCTACACATTCACCCTCCTGCTCTGGTGGCGGCTGACCATTTTCGTCGGATCCAAGGCTGTAAGCGGCGAGTCCTATTTTCTCATTGGTCCCCAGCCCCTGATAGTAAAACATCTCCACTCACCGTAGCCTCCCAAAAAATCACCACTGAACCCCCATGTCCGGCCAGGCACTGGGGCATGTTTTTTTTTCTGGGCTACCCATTTTTTTAATTCGCGTCTGCTTTTCCAGATCGCGTCGGACAAGGGGGGGCGACGCAGAAGTGGGTCCGAAAGCCAACTGATCTGGAATCTGGCCCACTCGTACTTAAGCTCGCCCGCTCCCACCCTCCAAGCTGCATCTCATAGCCTATTCCATCCAACAACTCCCCATCATCTATCTTTCAAGTGTGCTTTGCACCCGTAACAAAACAACTCTCCCACTTCACACCTTCAACCTACTATCAACATGACTGGACGTAAGTACATCATTATCATGAATACCATCACCACTTCCGCACACGGGGCGTGTCGCATTGCTTGACTTTGCTTCGCCTCGGGTGTCGCGTACAACATTGACGCGTCTTGTCCACCACCTGCCTTGGCATCCCCGGGTTTGCCACAGACATGTACTAACATTCATATGTAGGCGGCAAGGGCGGCAAGGGTCTCGGCAAGGGCGGTGCCAAGCGTCACCGCAAGATTCTTCGTGACAACATCCAGGGTATCACCAAGCCCGCCATCCGACGTCTCGCCCGTCGTGGCGGTGTCAAGCGTATCTCGGCCAGTGAGTCACCACTCCTCGACCCGGCCTCGTGGCAGTAGCTAACCCATCACGCAGTGATCTACGAGGAGACCCGTGGTGTCCTCAAGACCTTCCTCGAGGGTGTCATCCGTGACGCTGTCACCTACACCGAGCACGCCAAGCGAAAGACCGTCACCTCGCTCGATGTTGTCTATGCACTCAAGCGACAAGGCCGTACCCTCTACGGTTTCGGTGGTTAAGCGTGTCCTGTTTTGCATGTCTGTTACGAATCTTGGGCACCTGCGCTTGTCGCGTGGGGCCATGTAGGGTGTTCATGATGACTACGGTATCTGGTCTTGTTTTTGGGTGTTATGTATCATAAGGGAAACGGTGGTTTACATCTGGGGGTTAATCAACTCTGCCCACGAGGCCATTTTGATCATGTTGTGTTTCGTTCGCGCTATACCGCCCTTTCGTGTGCTGTGACCGTATCAAGTGTCTCGTCCCTGTCGCCTTAACATTGCGTGGCCCTGGACGTGCCGCCCCTGTCCAGTGCACGCGGCCTGGCGCTCGTTGGGCTGTGCATAGTTGGTGAGTCGGCTGTGCTGACGTGGTTGTCCGTTTGGCTTTCTCGTATCGTCTATGGGCCATGGTTCAAGTTATTCGTGTCTTTCGCCCCCAGCCTTCCGTCTAAACCTCCACCCGACCTTACTCATTCTAGGGTCTTTGGTTGGTTTCTCGATCTTACTCAGCCTTAGCTGATGTGACCTACGCTGTTCTTTCCGCTTACCCTATACCTTCCAAATGTAGACGCGGGAGAACTTTACGAAATTTCCTTGGACATCTCCCCAGACCATTGACGAGGTTACAACCCACGCTTTGCGTGTATCATTGCTAGGTTTCGTTTTTCTCTGACTTGCGGTTTGACGGAACTTCTCGTTATCTGAACCGATCAGTAATCCAGTCGTGTTCACAAAGCACTAGAAGACAAGGCTTAGTTGGGCAATTTGACAGTCGTTAGACCTCAGCTAAGAAGTATGGAAACCCGTCCGTCATACCGAGCCATATCCGAAGAGGGATATTCATCGAATGGGGCTGCATGCCATCAGACGTGGCTGTTCCTTTACGCACAAATGTCACATCCATAACTTTTCTTTTCCACATCCTACCCTATACACACGAGTATTCTGGAGTGCCTTGGCGTTGAACTTGGTAATCTCGGACGTGCACAAATACGACAATGGCGCCGACAGTGCTGGGAGCGCGTGTGATAGCCCGCTGAAGTGATATTTTGGATACTTGAATCCCGCTGTGGTGACAAAGGCATCCCGAGTCCGAGTTGCCGGGGGCGGACAAGACTCGGCATTTGTCACGAAGGGAAGTTGAAGAACATACTGGTCAAGCCGCCACACTTATGTCACAAGCTAGATTGCCAGACCTGGGTAACTAGGCAAACGGGTAGATCGGACGGGAACTATGGCCACCGCCTCCCCACCAAGAGCTGCAGTAAGTGGCGAGAACCGACAGTCCGGCTCTCGTTTGCCAAAGGATAAGTTACCGGTATTCCGGATTAGAGATGGGAGATGCCAACAACTCGACCGAAACCTTGGTAGATGGTGGCGAATAAACCCTCCGGAGCGACACCTACGTCAGCAGTATGTTGTTAGGAGCTGAGAAACAAGCCAAGCGGACGGAACGGCGAGGAAAAGACGGCATGGCGGAGAAAGCCACACAAACTGGATTCTGGGTCAATCGGCCGAAAAACCCGGACACGGAGCGCACTGGCTAGAACTGGTGGCGAAGCCCCAAGGCGGGCAAGGACTCATGGGCCACCCACGTGGGTGGCACTAAATTTAGAGAGCGATCTGCAAGCCGCCTTCCGCCCTTGCTTTGGAATCTGGGGGTCGCCAACCCGAACCCAACCCGGGCACTGGAGTGTAGGGTCCCCTGGGGCAGTACGTACCGGTACTGCACCCCCTTCGCACTCGCACACGCACACCCTCCCTCGTCTTGCGTGCGTGGACAGGCTGAGAATCGGTAATCCAAAGCATGGCATGCGACAGAAAAAATTAGAATGAAAAATACGATCGGCACGAGCCACCCCTGAGCGAACCACGATTGCGATCCCTGGAAGCCACGTAGTACAGCCACATCTGCATCGCGAAAATCTCGGTGCCTGCTGAGTTCGTTGGGTCTGTCTCTGGCTCGCTAGCTGAAGCCCCCGGAGGAAAATCTTCTCCGGGACGATGCCTCGGCTCGTTGGTGGGGGACGTGGCTTTCAGTGGTCGGCGGCGCCAGGGCTGGCCGTTTCGTTGGCGGACCCCACCGCGGTAACGCGGACAGGCCGAACCGCGCTGGCTGGAGTCTGGAGAGCGCCGGGCAGCGAGACATGCGACACTGATGAACGCGAGACGTCCCGTGTGCGACTGTCCCATCGGCCGCCATCTCATGTACGTGGATGGAGCACTAGACCTAGGCCCGAAAGAAAAAAAAAACCCCCTTCGGAGTAGAGCGGTTACCTGCGCGGAGATGCAGCCCTGTCGGTTGACCATGCATGGAAGCTCCGGATGGAAGCATCAGATGGAAGTATCGGACAGAAGCCATCGGCGAGCGGATGGGCGCGCCGAATGACCTGTGTCGAATGGATGCGCCGGACTGACAAATCTAACACCTCCACACATCCACCACAAACGCAAACTCACACGCCCACAAAGACTATACACTTGCACACCCTCTCTAGAAATGTATGGCTGGTTGCTCTCAACAGCTGAAAAAAGCCAAGCCCGACAACCCGCAACGTAACATGGCCTTTGTGGTGGAATATTCTTCCTGAATGGTGGTGGTGGTCTGTGTGATTTCCATCATCCCGACTGCAGCCGTAGTCGGGGACCTCGGCCTGCTCGAGCGATGACGGATGCTTATTGTGTTCTTGGTGAGAAAAGCATCTATCTACAGATAGATGCTAAACAACCGCACACGTGCATTACGTGAATGCAATTTTCCCTTGCTTTTCTTTTCTTCCTGAACGGGATCCCCAAGACCAACGTCTCAGCAGCGAGCGGGTCTCGTACATACACGTCCGCGTAGGGCTGGGCCCGCACCGGCTGCGGCTGGCCCCGGGCGGTCTCTACGAAGTAAGGTCAACGGACAGGTAGCGTCGTCCTTTTTTCGGTCTGTAGTACCCAGGCTTTCCTTGCCGGGTGGATCGCGATGGCTCCCGACCTAGATCTTGAGCTGTCGAGGTGGCTCCAAAGTTCTCACTCCCTGGCGGGTAAATGTTGGTGGGTAGACCAAGCTGAGAGCAAACCCCGGAAAAAGGAAACTCGTCATCCATGAGAGTTTGGAGAAGATAGCTGTTGGTCAACTTCCCGCTCTGGGTGCTCTCCTCCGTCACCGGCCCGCCTTCGCGCCCCGTGAGCCATCCACAGATTGTTTAAGTGATGTCTGTGCTCTTGTACGACATATAAGTAAAATTTCAAGCCATGGGCGCCGGGGCCGGAACGGGTCCGGATCAAGTGGGCGGCTGGAAAGAAAAACCTGGTTGCGCATTAGACACATGGACTACGACGCAGGGTCACCGAGTTTGGTAGCCATGACCGGACCAACGATGGGTTTTGAGGCAGAAATTTTTTCCTGCATCCTGTCGGGACCCCTATGTGGGAGGACTTAAGCAGGATGGAAAAGGAGTTGACCAGGGGGAGGGGGGGGGGGGGGGGATGCAGTACGATAGTCTGCGGTAGGGTATGCAGGATTACTGGAGGTAGATGGGACATAGGAGGGACCGTTGTTCGCAAATAGACAAGTAAAGACAATGGCACCTATGTACCCTTCCACCGACGTACAGCCTATGAACAGGCTACATTAAGGTGCGCGCATAAGGGGCTGTTGGTCTCGAAAAAAAGGTTGAGTCGGGTTCCTGCAATGGGCCGGACTCCCGGGGACAACGAGATCGATCTGCACACCTGCACGCACGGCTTGGGCGGGCTGGGCTGGTATGGGTTGTGGCCTGGACCCTGGCATCTAATCCTGCTTTGGCATTCTCTTGGCTCTTGAGATGCGAGCCCTTTGCGCCCCAGGTTGGTGGCTGAGCATGGGTCAGCCACAGTTTCTCATTGGTTGGGTACTGTATTCCGACCAAGTCCGAGGGACGGAGCCGGTCGGCCAGGCCGAAAAAACGCTGTCACGCACCTCCCCTACGCTTCGTACCCACTTCCCGTGCTCCGTACTACCTCCATCTCTCCAGACCTGGTACCGATCAATGTGCACGTTCCGGGCGCTTGCTGGATTTTGACTGGAAACCTTCCTCCTGGGTGGGAGGGCTGGCCGACTGGATGGTTGGAGGGTGGGAGGGCGACCGGCTCGGTTTCTGCGCGCGTGCTTGCTCACCTTATCCCCGGAAAGAAGTGAAAATTTTTCTTGTCGTTCCGCATTCCCCCTTCTCCTTGGTCTCAACCGATTTTTGATTTCCTGGGCGAGTGCCGTTGGGATCGGGGATGGCCAGTCACACCACCCCGTGTGTCATGCGATTGCGCCAGGCCATTGCGATTGAGTCACCACGGAGGAGGACAAAAAGCATAGATGGTGGCTACTATCGGTCGATGGCTCTAACAGCGAGCGAAGCCAAGCTTACCTAACACGGGTTGGTTGGCAGGTTGGCAGGTTACCTCCGCAGACAGACGACCCAGAGACCCAGCGACCATACGATCAGATGCTCATGTGACGGCCTCACCCAGTGACCAGTGAGCCCAGGCCCCAGGCCAGTAGAGCACAGCACGGCACTGGATAGGAAGGCCGTCATGTGACTGAAACAGGTGGAACGCGGTGGAGTGTGGCGGATGTGCGGCGCTGGACGATGGCCGCAGGGCAAGGGGGGGGGATCCATGGATTACAGAGAGCCATCGTGGACCATCGAGGGCCGTCCAGGGCCGTCCAGGGCGATCGAGCGCACCAGAGCGGCCACCCGGAGAAGCTAGGAAAAGCAGGAAACCCCAGAGGGAGGGACAGAGCAAACGCAGAGACATGCATTACTAACGGCAATTGTGGCTGTGCGAGGACATTCCGCGCTGAACAGGGATCGAGGAGATCGGCGGGCCGAGATACGTCAGTGGTGTCGGCCAAAATCAAGTCCTAAGCTGTGCCAGTCCAGCGGCCCCAGCCAGTGACGCAGTGGCCTGCACAGGGATTTGGGCCCCCAATTGGCGGCGGCTGGCGGGTACAGGCATTGCCCAACGAGCGTTGCTAGGTACCTTGGGGGGAGGGCCCTGTACTGCGCGTACTGCACTGCGCGTGCTACGTACCACGCTGGGCTGCGCGTACCGTAGCCCTGGGGCGGGAGGACTCCGGCCTAGGCAATGCCAACCATGGGCTCGTACACTCCGGAGGTACCTGCCCCTACTGCACAGCTTGCACACTGCGCCGGGGCACACCCTCCCTCGCGCTCCCTCCCTCTTCGTCTCTTCGGGTCCGCCTTTCGGCGTCGCGAAGAGCAGGCCCGATATATCTGGGACGAGTTTTCCCCCCATCCTAAGATCTGACGGACTTTGAACTATTTGAAATCATCAGCTCAGCACAACAAGCAAGCCAACAAGCCAAAGCAACCTGACTGAGCAAATCAGCCACGGCATACCGATACCGAAACTCCGACACCGAACCCTGCCGAAGCACCCAGGGTCATCACCAAGTCATCAAGTCATCAAGTCATCAGTCATCACCGTCCATCACTATCCATCATCATTACTCATTAATCCATTCCACCCACCACACACACCCGCATCCAACTGGTCTAGATACTTGAGCCGACCAAAAAGAAACATCCGTCTCCCATCCATCGTCAATCGAACATCGACCATCGCACATTGACCATCGCACATCGCAACACCCACACACTGACACTACGCACCACCTTTTACGACGTACTTCGTACCTCCAGCAGGCCTTCGTACCAGGACACCCACACCACCCACACCACCCTGCGCTCTACCACACCATCTCCCGGACTTGGGCTCCTGTCTGTGCATCATCAAGTGGGTCCACGGCTTTTCTTGGGGTCTCGGCCTGTGGGGACGCTCCATCGCTACATCGACGCCAGTCTCCACTCCTCTCCAGTCTTCCGACTCTGGTCTCCAGGGTTCCACGGTGCTCTCCAGACAGACTTGACAAAGTCCTGACTGACCAGCGGCTCCTGCACCGACCGGTTCGGCCGGGCCAGCTTATAAAGGCCAGCCATCCCGTCATTTTGCCACTCCTTCCCCAACCTTAAACAACCCATCTCCATCCTGCCTTCGACAATCATGATATCTCTTCCTCAGCAATACCAACATCAACATCAACAGCAACAACATCAACATCAACTTCACTTCCAGCCATACTCATACCCCGCCGACTACCAACCCGAATATCACAACACCTACTCGCCCTCTTCCATTGACCTCGCCCGGTCGGATCTCGACGAAAGCATCGCCATTCTCGACCAGCAGCTCCCCGCCGAACTGATGCAGTCCGAACACTGGGGAGCTCTCGCCCAGCAGACCCCTAGGTTGGCTCGGTTTGCCCATCAGCGCGAATCCTCCTTGTCGTCTCTGGCGTCCTCTGGCGCCGCTCCTGCCTCCCCCTTCGCCCACGGCAACTCGAACCCTCAGATCGCCATCACCAACCCTGCCCACGACGGCTTGGCCGACCACACTTCTGGCAACAGCCAAGGTTCCTACTATCACCTTGCAAAGTCCGGGGGTCCTTATCCAGGATACCAGAACTGCGGTGGCATGGAGCATGTCATGCCCGAGATGGCATATCCGATCACCATCTCTGGCCCTGGTGGCAAGCCGCGATTAGACAGGGCATTCATTCCCGCCCCCGACTTCGCTACTGGTTCATCGCGGTCACATCCTGCCTCGGTGGCGAGCTCTATCGCAGGTGACTCACCTGCCACTCCTACGGTTGGTGAGTCTGACATCTCAGAGAGGAGGCGGAAAGGTATTACCTCCGCCCCTTCCGGAAACGCCAGCAGTCACTCACACTTTCTTTCTCCAGGCTTCGCCCACGTTCCAAAGCTGGACAGGACGATGACGGATGTCTACAACGACGAGCTCTTCAGCCCCAACTTCGCCATCACCTCCACGCCACCTTCGCAACCTCAGATGGCTGTCTCGCCCAGTAATGATCTCTTCAGCCAACGACTCCACGCCGCCAACAGCCAGCATCTCAGTGCCGCGCACTCGCCCGCCTCGACCACGTCTCGGGGCAGGTCGCCCTTCCTCGCCGGGTCTCCCCTTGCTCCCTCGCCCACTCACGACTTTGGAACTGGCTCAGTGGCTCAGAACATGCCCTTCAACACGGCCCAGCAAATGAGGGAGCAGAACAAGGCGCAGCAGGAGGCGCAACTCCTGCACCAGCAGATGACTCAGAGAGCTGAACCAGAGACTCCCAAGACTATCTCGCCCAAAGATGCCATTCTCGAGTTCAATGAGCCTGACGGAGAGGCAAACTTCCCGCTCTTCCCTCAAGACCCTACCGCCTTTGAGATTGACCAGTTCTCCAAGGCTATGGCATCCCAAAGCTCACAGGATGTGAATGGCCATGATGGCAGCAGCAGCAGCAGCCAGTTCAACTACCTCCACTCTCAGCTGCCAAGCGGTATTCCAGTGCCCCAGCAATATCCATTTGTCGCGCATTCCCGACACGCTCATGATACCCCTCCACGACTGAGCTCCGCGGGATCCAGTTCTACGGCGTCGAGAACCAACACGCCTGCCCATCTGGGGCGACCCAATGGAACGGCGGCGGACGGCGGAACTTACACATGCACATACCACGGCTGCACCCTGCGATTTGAGACTCCAGCCCTTCTCCAGAAGCATAAACGGGAGGGCCATCGCCAGACACAGACACTTGGCGGGCCCCGACCGCGCGAAATCGTGGGCATGACATCAAACATGCTCAATAGCCAGGCTGGCCCTCACCGATGCGACAGGATCAACCCCAGCACAGGCAAGCCTTGCAGCACGGTATTTTCAAGGCCTTACGACTTGACGCGACACGAGGACACGATCCACAATGCCCGCAAGCAAAAGGTGCGGTGCAACCTCTGCACCGAGGAAAAGACATTCAGCCGAGCGGATGCCCTGACGAGGCACTACCGGGTGTGCCATCCCGACGTGGAGCTCCCGGGAAAGCACCGGCGGCGCGGAGGAGCCTGAATTCCCGGAGCTCTCCCGCAGCTGGCCTGGTTTTCTGGTGGCCTCACGCAACTGAACGGATGATGCTGCATGACGTGGACTGTCCAAGGACTGACGCTTGGCATTGGGCCGCTCGATCAAGGCTCTTGCAAGCGCAAAGGGCTGAAAACGGGTGGTGGGTCAAAGGGTCCTGCAGGGTCCAATTCTGACGTCATAGCGGCACACTGACATCACCGCCCCGCCCCCCACCATGCCCATCGCTCCCTGATGATGACATGGCGTCGGCAGCGGATGACGATATGCTTGCTGTCTTGCTTTGATCCAGTTTATTTCTGGTTTCTGGCACCTAATCGAAGGAGGTGGAATCGACACTGGATGTTACTTCCTACGCTCCAATGTAACTCTACATTCATACACACGCAGTACGGCGCCGCCGAGCCCAGGTCGACTTGACTTAGCTGGCCTAAAGCGCCTGAGCTTAGGGGGGCGCAATGGAAGGACCGGTCTAGACAAAAAAGAAAGAGGACTTTTCAAGTCTGTTTACATGTACAATGCATTTCTTTGCCTCGGGTTTCAGGGTTTTCTTAGGTGGGTTATTGCCCGCAAGGGTTGGATGCTGCCGCACAGGGATGAATTTTGCATTATGGAGTCATACGATGTCATGAGGAGATGGGAAATGGAAAGCTTGCCGATCACGGATCATGGATTTTATTTTTGTTTTCCTTGTCTTTACACCTAGCGGGGCTCAATTGCAGATCAAGATAGACGATGTATGATATAATCTGAACAACGATTAATGACTTCAGCTGCCGTTGTCCCGCAAGTCTCCACTCAATGTTACCCCTAACATACGGACACAGCTAGCCTACAATGCCATTGTCTCACAATAAAAATGCGCAACTCGTAAATAGCACATTGAACTTTTGTGTCTCGTCTAATATACCTTTTTTTATAACTTAGGACCAGTAACCAACCAGCTATCCCAATACCCCTTAATGCACTATAGAGATATAGGATCTCCACGTCACCACGGGCAAATCAAGAGCCCAGGACGGCAGCGCGGGCATCGACGTAGAGAGGAGTGATTCCTGTCCAGCTTTCAAACTATAGAAGGAAGTTGATTAGCATTCACTAGTGTAGCTTCTCGTTTTGTGCTAACTCACCTGATACCAGCCCTGGGAAGCCAACACCTCGAGGCCAGGAATGGTTGTCCAGTTGCCAGCATCCTCGGCAAGCTGCATAATTGGCGTATGACGGGGTTTGTAGGCCATCTCAAGAAGAACCCGATGCGCTTCATTCGCCGGAGGGCGACTAAATACGAGGGCGACCAGATTTTGCAGGCCTGCATCAATTGGGCGATCGGCTGGGATAGTGCTGATGACGACCTGGAGGTTCAAGGAGACCTTGTCCGCGGCCGACACGTCGCTAAGGCTCTGTAGACCATACTCAACAGGGAAGTCTGCTGTCAGCGCCTTTGCCTTGTTCAAGTCCCGGGCGGCCACGTAGATCGGGCTGAAGCCTAGGGAGTGCAGCGCGAAAATGGCCGCTCGGGTTGTGCCTCCAGAACCGACCACCATGGCGGCGCGGTTTGCATCTGACTCTTCTTGGGTTTCAACACCGGCGTCCTGGAGGGCGTAAACCATGCCCTTCCAGTCAGTATTGTCACCAAGGAGGCGTCGCCGCCCGCCGGCATCCGCCTCGCCGATGGGAATAACGGTGTTCACGGCGCCGATGGTTTTAGCTGCGACGGACAACTCATCGACATGGGCCATGATATCTAGCTTAAGGGGAATGGTCACTGACGCACCGCCAAAGTCTGGAGATTGGAGGACATCTCGCACGTCTGTGACGTCGTCGGTCTCCAGCAGATGGTACTGGTGCGGCAGTCCCACCTGGCCAAACAGGGTGTTGTGAAGGGCCGGTGAACGTGAGGTGGAGATGGGCTTTCCGAACAGATAGAAGTTCTGCGAGTCCAAGTCGCCCAGAAGCGCAAGGCCGCGGCGGATCTCCGCGGCGGACATCTGACCCGGTGCAGCCTTGAACGGGAGTGCGGGGTGGGAAACTGGAGTCAAGAACTTGTTGAGGATGCGGCTTAGCTTGCCAGCCTGACCCATGTTCATGGTAATCATGGGTGTCTTCTGAGCAGCCAACATCTTCGCCTTAAATCTCGCGAGATCAAAGTTGTCCTCGTCACTGCGGGCAATTCCAATCAGCTTGATGATGTCGCCGTGTTGCAAGGCTCGATTGTAAAACGTCATCCACGAGGCATTCTTCCAAGACAGTGTACCGCATGGATCATGGTGTGAGGCAATGATGCGGGAGTTACCACGGGACTCTGTGACCGACTGGATCACGCTCTCGGGGAGCGTCATTTCGACGTCGATGTACTCGATACCTAGCCTTAGGGCGAGCCGGTAGAGCTCGAGGCCCTCCTCAATGGCATCATCTGGGAACTTCCCGCCCTGTGACTCGGTGCGTAGTGTGAAAACGACCGGGATCCTGGCCAGGGAGCGTAAGAGAGAAACTTGTCGCACAATCGAATCGATGGAGCGATCCCGCAGGAGGTCTACCCGAAGCTCAACGGCGTCAGATCCAACCACGACCTTGGGAATCAAATCAGCGGCCTCGCTCAGATCAGGGAGCGTCAACGAGACAAAGAAGCTGTGGTCCTTGCGCATCACCTCCTCGAGATGATTGTTTCTCCCCGAGACCGAGGCCACAAACTGTTGGAAGTCGTGAGGAATCTCTTGCTGAGTGTCCGACGTTTCTGGGTGAGGGCTGTAGTAGAGAAGGTTGCAGCATTCATCGTACCAAGTCTTGCGGCGGTGATAGACTTGTCTAATCTCACTTGTGTAGGCAGGTCGGGTCTTGTCTCGCATCAGGTACTCCACGACCTGGTCGGTGTCCCTGTGAACCAGAATGACGCGGCCACCATTCTTGCCGTACTCTTTTAAAAGCTGTCTCGCCTCTGGCGTTTCCACGATGCCGCCGCCGCAGGAGAAGATGTGGCCTTGGGGTTTATGCTCCACAACGTCCCGCAAAAGAGCCATCTCATCTGCTCGGAATCCTTCCCATCCCCGGTCCCCCCTAATCATCTCGGGGATCGTGCAGCCAGCCCGTCTCTCCAACTCCTGATCCAGGTCGATGAACTCCCAATCAAGCAATCTCGCCATCCACCTGCCAGCAGTAGTTTTGCCAGCCCCTCGCATTCCGATGATGAAGATAGATCGGTCCTTGTTCGTGTCGTTGTTGGCTTCGTCGTGGGCATCGGTGCTTGGCTCCACCCCCTCGAGTTCGACCTTGAAGGATTGGGACAAGATATCCCACCATCCCGGCCACGTCTTTCCAACGCATTCGCGTTCCGTTACGACTACGGGGCCCGATGACGCAACAGCCAAGACGCTGAAGCTCATCGCAACACGATGGTCATCATAACAATGGATACTGGCCTTGGGTGCCAAGAGGCCGCCGTCTTGTGACTTCCCGTTGACCTCAATTCCATCCTCAAGTTCGTTGCATACCACGTCGAATTTAGCCAGCTGATCCTTCATTGCCGCGATTCGGTTGCATTCTTTAACACGCTGATTCGCGATTCCAGTAATTTGGGTTTTCCCAGATGCCACAGCAGCTAGGACCGAGGCCGTGAGGAAAGCGTCCGTCATCGGCTCCATATCGACGTGTGCCAATGCCTTAAGCTCACCCCGGGGAGGACCGGTCACCGTTGTAGAGTAGTCGGACTGAGCCACAGTACAACCCATGGGGCGCAATACGTCGACGGCGAAACGTGCGTCGCCCTGGAGTGACTTGGAACCAATGTTGGGGATGGTGCACGTAGTTCCAGTAATGGCAGCAACCGCAAGGGGGTACGTTGCTGAGCTGGCGTCGCTTTCAATGGTGTACTCAGCTGGGTTCTGGTAGACACCCTGAGGGATATGGTAGGTATTCGGTTCATCGGATGAGGGCGTCACACTAACGCCAAAGGTAGCCATCATGGAGATAGTCATGTCGATGTAGGGCTGAGAGATGGGCTTTCCGCCGACCAATCGCAATGTCACTGGGTTTTTGGCGTAAGGTGCGGCCATGAGGATAGACGAGACGTACTGAGATGAGACGGTCGCAGCCAGCTCAATGACGCCTCCCTTGAACCCCTGGGCGGCATCAACACGAAGTGGGAGGCTGTTTTCCTTGCCAAGGTATTCAATGCCAACGCCATTTGATCGCAGGGCATCGACTAATGCGCCAATGGGTCGGACCTTCATCCTGGCGTTTCCAGTCAGGACGCTGGATCCTGCGGCGACGGTAGGAGAGCAAAGGGCAACGACAGTTGTGAGGAAACGAGACGCTGTCCCGGCATTCCCGAGGTAAAGCGGCTCCTTGCTGGCCTGGAGCTGACCACCCTTCCCATCGACAACCAAGACCTCGCCAGCTTCTTGCCAGGAGTAGGTAGCACCGCCAAGCTGATGGATCGCCGACAGCATATATTCGGTATCGTCTGAGTGAAGAAGGTTCTTGATGCGGCAGATACCTGATCCAAGAGCAGCGAGCACAAGAGCGCGATTGGAGATGCTCTTGGAGCCAGGGGGGGTGACGGTGACATTGAGGTTACTTGGCACTCCGGGAGTTACTCGAGTGGCAGGCGAGAGTACAACTCGTATTGTTTTGTCATCGACGACACTGGCCCTGGGTTCGTGGGTTTTGCCAATGGCAGAAAGCAGCACAATCTTCTTCTTCTTACCATCGTTCTTCTTGTCGACTCCCATCTTCTCGAGGAGCACATCCACAGGGCATTCCTTGCCAGCTGTCAATTTGACCACACGCTTATCTTTGAGGGAGGTTGGCAGGTCGTAGCTGGCAATGCACTTGACCAGTCTGGCGACGGCTCCAGGGCGAAGGACTCCTAAGTAACGCGCGAGCTCCGCTTCCTTGACCATTCCAATGGCTACGGCTTCACCATGGAGAAGCTGTGGGGTAAGGAGAGCCTCAATTGCATGCCCAATGGAATGGCCAAAGTTCAGGAGGTTGCGGAGACCGCCTTCGCGCTCGTCGCTAGAGACAACCTCAGCCTTGACCTTAGCGGACCCGACGACTATCTGCTTGAGAACATCTCTGATCGGGTCCAGGCGTCCAGCGCCTTTGGCCCTGACGCATTCCAGGATCTGGGCAGCGGAGTCTTCTAGAACGGTAAATTCGGCCTCGTTCCAGATGGCAGCCGTCTTGACGACCTCGGCCATGCCGTTAATGAACTCGCGAACAGGCAACGTCTCAAGGAAAGCCAGGTCAATGTATATGCGCTGGGGTTGCCAGAAAGCCCCTATAAGATTCTTGCCCATCGGTGTGTCAATGGCTGTCTTGCCGCCGATCGATGAGTCAACCATGGCGAGCAAGGTTGTGGGCACCTGAACGAAGCGGACTCCGCGCATGAAGGTTGCGGCGACATAACCGATCATGTCGCCCATGACACCGCCGCCCAAAGCAATTATGACGGTGTCGCGCGTGCATTGCTGCGACAACAACCAGTCCTCAATTTCGGCCTTTGTTTCGCGGCTCTTGGACGCCTCGCCCGGCGGAATGGCATAGGTGAGCAAGCGGGTCGGCTTACCCGCAGCGGCGGCCTCGAAGCGAGATTGAAAGGCAGGTACGTAGGTGTTGAAGAGGTTCGTATCGGTGATGAGGACGTAGGTGGACGTCGGGATGTTCTGAACGAGGTCTTCTGCAACGAAGTCAAGCCACAAGCCGTGCTCGACAATGATGTTGGCCTCGCCGAGAATTGAGATCCTCTCGGGACCCTGCTCCTTGGCTCCAGCCATGCCGAATTGCGCGTATATGACAGACTCTTGTCGTCTGAGGGGCACAACGAAACTTGCTGGTGCTAATTGCCCGTTGAGTTGATGGTGGACTCGTGGGAGGCGGGTGTTTGGCATGAAGCGATCGATCTCACCAAGGCCCGGTGAGTAAAAAATAGAGGGGCACCGATCACGGCCTAGTGACTCGCTATGACTCTGAGAGTGACTACCGACCGACAGCTAGGTACGGTGCCCTGACGGTTGCATTGGGGCACGGCTCTGGTACCGGCCTATCACGTGGGGTGAAGTGCATACTCCGCAGTCGCTCATTTTTAGGGCTATATTACTTTCGGTAATGGTGTGTAGTGGTTGTTAGTCTGTTCTTGCAGCGGCTAGAGTGCTGTACTTAGTGCTGTACTTAAGTATCTATGCTACTCTATAAGTATAGTATATACTGTTTACTTTAATAGATAAAAAGTACTTATAGAAAGTATTATAAATACTATATTAAGAGGTTAAAGTAATTTAATATATATATATATATTTAAAAAAGAAATTAAATAAATTAATAATATAAATTAAATTAAATAAATTAAGATTTTAAATTTAATTAGTAAATTTAAGTTTTTTAATTCTTTAGAAATATAAATTATTTAATTAAATTCTTATTATTATAGCTAAAATTAAAAAAAGAATTTAAGAAAAAAAATTTATATAAGAAATTAAATTTTTTTAAATTTTATTAGTTTTTTAATTATAATTTAATTTAATTTTTTTTAAAAAAAATTAATATAAAAATCTATTTAAATAATAATATTATAATATTATAATAATAGCTATTATTATTAAAATTACTATTTTAATTATTATTTTAAATTTTATATTATATTTTTATATAAGTATAATAAGAATTTTAATTTATTAATTATAATTTTAATTATAATTTTAAAAGTAGAAATTAAAATATAATACTATTAAAGTAAAATAAAAAATAGATATTTAATAGAAATTATAAGCTTAATTTTTTTTAATAGATTAAAAATATTAAAAAAGTAACTATAAAATATTATAAAATATTATAAATTAAGCTTAAAGTAAAAACTTAAGTATAAATTTAAGCTAGAAATAATATAATCTAAAAGTACTATTAATAAGTAGAGTTTTTATTATAATTTTTTAATATAATTTTTTTTCTTTTTAGCTTTAAATACTTGTAAATATAAAAACTCTATTATTAAATAAATTTAAAATTTTATAAGAATATATACTATAGAGTTAGATAAGCTCTATAGACTTCTTATATCTAGATATATAATACAGTCTCTATAGATTATATAGATACTAATTAATCTTTTAGCTCTATAAATTAAAGGTTTATTACTATAGATTTAATATATTACTCTATTTCTTATAAATTTATTTTTTATATTATTTAAAGCTTAATTATTTTATATTATTCTTATAGTAAGTAAATAGTAATAAAAGATCTATCTATAAAATCTACTAATTAAGCTATTTAATTATAATAGGTAATTTATAAAGCTATTTATAATTAGATTATATTACTATAGAATTAGTTAGTTTAATTAGATATATTATACTTTATTTTTAATATTATAGTAATAATATTAAATAACTTTAATACTTCTATTAAGAATATACTACTAATTATAAAGAAGCTACTACTTTTAGAGCTTATAATTTCTAATAGAAAAAAGCTACTTTTAAATCTCTTTAAGTTTTTAAGTATTTATAGTAACTATATAATATAGATATAGTAAATATAAAATAAAGTTTAAATTAATAACTTTATTATTAATAGTAATAAGTATATATAGTATTTTATTAATACTTACTTATTAATTAAGCTTTAATATATTATAGCTATTTTTTTACTATTTTAAAAGTCTATAGAAACTTTATAATTTTAAGTAATTTATAATTTATTTTAACTATAACTCTAAGAATAAAAATATCTAATAATAAACTATAGAATTACTATAAAAGCTATAGTAAAATAATAATATTATATTTTCTATTTTTCTTTTAATTTTTAAATAGTAAATCTCTAAAGCTAATAATATTAATTAATATAATAATATAAAGATAATCTTTCTTAAGAGAGTATTTAACTTATAGCTATAATATAATTTAATTACTATAGATCTCTCTATTAATTTCTTCTTCTAGTTAAATAAAATATAAATAATTACTTAAAAAATAAAAAGCCTTAAGGTAAAATTAAATTAATCTTACTATAGATATAGTTAATTTAAAAAATAGAATATAAAAGAAAATATATTAATAACTAATATTAATTAAAATTAAAATATTCTAAAGAAAGTCTAAAGAAATATAGTAAAAATACTATATTAATTAAAGTAATACTGCTATTATATATATACCTCTTTAAATTATATAATTTAAAGCTACTTAAATTACTATACTAACTTTTAAATTATAACTATTAAAATTACTTTCTATAATAAAAAGATTATAAAAAAGTAAGTTAATAGTAATAAGAATTTATTTAATAAGAAGTTAGAAAATAAATAGCTTTAAGATAAAATTAAATTCTAAAGTTTTATAAGATATTATTAAAAAGTTAGAATACCCTAATATATATATACCTAAAGAGGAGACTAAAAGCTTAATAGTAAAAAGAAAATACTAATAATAATATTAATAATATAGACTATATATCCAGTCTATTTAAAGGTTAATAGTTTACTTAAATAGACTAAAGTTTCTAATCTAACTAGTTACCTTTTTTAATATCTTAATAAGCTATAGAAATAGCTATATCTTAAAAAAGCTAGATTTACTAAAAAAGCTAAATCTACTAAAAAAGCTAAATCTACTAAAAAAGCTAAATCTTAAAAAAGATAAAATTATAATAGATATAAAAGCTCTATAAGCCCTCTTATATTCTAATTATCCTTTTATTCTTATATATATCTTAACTAACTACTTAACTAACTACTTAACTAACTGAAGATATCTACTTTCCGCTCTATACTACAGACTGATATAATCTTTTTTAATTATTAGTATACTTATAGCTTCTCTTTTAATCTTTATTACTTAATTTTAAGTAATTTAACTCTTATTTTAAAACTGTAAATTACAGCTAAAAAGTTAGAATTTAAAGATATTATAGAAATTTAAATTAATTAATCTAATAAGCTTTATTTAGTGCAGCTAATAGTTTTTAGCTATTATCTAATTTAAGAGCTAGCAGGTTAAGATATAGCTTTATAACTTTAGGTTACTATAGAGTTAGTCTATCTTAAGGCTTTAATTTAAAAATACTAAAGGTATATACTTTCTTCAGCAGAAAGGGTATTTATTAACAGTTTATATAGTACTATATAGTCTATATAGCTGATAAATAATATAGTATT
The DNA here is from genome assembly GCA_020740775.1 of Ilyonectria destructans. Lineage (NCBI taxonomy): Eukaryota > Fungi > Ascomycota > Sordariomycetes > Hypocreales > Nectriaceae > Ilyonectria > Ilyonectria destructans. The sequence continues at coordinate 1,035,831 of JAHEWK010000014.1, forward strand.
AGTTAACTTATAGCTAAAGAATTAATATAAGAATTAAAGGGAATTTAGTTGCCTCTAATAGTAGTTATAAAGAATAAAAAGATATTATAGAGAAGGTTTAAAAGAGGTAAAAAACTGTAATTAGATTTATAATTAATAGATTAAGTTTCTTATTATACTTATATAAGTATATAACTATATAGAATTTAAAATAGTAATTAGAATAGTAATTTTAATAATAATAAGATATTATAAAGAAAATAAATTAAGTAAAAAAAGTAAATAGTTAATAAGTTTACTATAATAAAGATTTAAATTAATAGTATTTAAATTTAAGCTTTTATTAATAGTAGCTATAATATCTATACTCTAATTAATATTATTTATACTTAAAAATTATATTTTCTATTTATAGAAATTAAATTATAATATTTTAATAGCTTTATTAAAGTAACTATATTTATTACTATTAATAGAATAATAATAATAAATCTTAAGATTAAAAATTATAAATAGACTCTTTTTATTTATACTATATAAAATTTAAGAAAAAACCTCTTTTTAAAGAAACTTTAAATAAAATAATATAATATAAGCTATTTTATTAAAAAAAAAGTAAATATATTATAAAGTTATTAATTTAACTTTATAAATAAATAATAAGAAGAAATTAATTTAAATTTAAAAGATTTATACTATTTAACTAATTATAAAGTTAATAATAATAAAATTTTACTAATAGCTTTACTATAAGTATTTTTATAAAGATAGTAAAGTAATTCTTATAGAATATATTAGCTTAATAGATATTAATTAAGCTTTTTATAAAAAAGTTTCTATTAATTTAAGCTTATATATTAAAAGGTTAGAATATTCTACTATATATATATTTAAAGGGGAAATTAAAAGCTTAATAGTAAAAAAGAAATACTAATAATAGTATTAATAATATAGACTATATATTCAGTCTATTTAAAGATTAATAGTTTACTTAAATAGATTAAGGTTTTTAGTTTAATTAATTATCTTTTTTAATATCTTAATAAGCTATAGAAATAGCTATATCTTAAAAAAGCTAAATCTACTAAAAAATCTAAATCTACTAAAAAAGCTAGATTTTAAAAAAAATAAAATTATAATAGATATAAAAGCTCTATAAGCCTTATTTCTTATATTCTAATTATTCTTCTATTTTTATATATATTTTAACTAACTACTTAATTAATTACTTAACTAACTACTTAACTAATTAAAAATATCTACTTTCCGCTCTATACTATAGACTAATATAGTCTTTTCTAATTATTAGTATACTTATAGCTTCTTTTTTAATCTCTATTATTTAATTTTAAGTAATTTAATTTTTATTTTAAGACTATAAATTATAGCTAAAAAGTTAGAATTTAAAAATATTATAGAAGTTTAAATTAACTAATTTAATAAGCTTTATTTAATATAGCTAATAGTTTTTAGCTATTATATAATTTAAGAGTTAATAGGTTAAAATATAGCTTTATAACTTTAGGTTACTATAAAGTTAATCTATCTTAAGGCTTTAATTTAAAAATACTAAAGGTATATACTTTCTCTAATAGAAAGAGTATTTATTAATAGCTTATATAGTACTATATAGTTTATATAGCTAATAAATAATATAGTATTAATTAACTTATAGCTAAAGAATTAATATAAAAACCTAAGGGAATTTAGTTACCTTTAATAGTAGCTATAAAGCTAAATAGAGGGATATTATAGAGGAGGTTATATACTTAGTAGTTAGAAGAAGTAAAAAACTGTAATTAAATTTATAATTAATAGATTAAGTTTCTTATTATACTTATATAAGTATATATCTATATAGAATTTAAAATAGTAATTAGAATAGTAATTTTAATAATATTAATATAGCTATAATAATAAAAAAAGATATTTTTAATTTTAATTCTTTTTATTAATTTATATATTAACCTTTAGAATATACTAATAACTCTTACTATTTTTTTAATTTAATATTATTATAAATTAAAATTAAAAGAATTATAATTTTACTATTAAAAAGTTTTTACTCTATAGAGAAAATCTACTTTATATATTATAAATTAAAGAGATTTATAGTTACTACTTTAATAGATATTATTTATTCTAAATATTTAAAGTAAATTAATTAATATTTTCTTTAAAAAGTTTAATTTTAATAAAAAATCCTTATTACTTTTTATTATATTATTCTAGCTATCTATAAGTTCTTTAATAATTTATATTAAATTATAAATATTAATTAAGATTTTATTTTAAATTCTTATTATTAAATTTTAAGCTATTTTAATTATACTTTTTATTATAATAGAAAATAAAATAATTTAAAAGAAAATTATAATATTAAATAAGAAAAATATTTTTTTTTTTTTTTTTTTTTACTTTTTATTAAAATTTATATTATTATATTCTTAATTATTAGCTATTTAAAAATAAATAGATTTAAATCTTAATTATAAAGATTTTTTCTTATAGATATTAATAGTTTTTTTTATATATTTTAATATTAATTAGATTTTAATTTTTAATTTTAATTAATTAAATATTAAAATATTTTATAATTTTTTTTTTATTTAAATTTTATAGCTATTTTAATATATTTCTTAATTAATTTTTATATATCTTCTATATTATTTTTAATAATCTACTAATTATACTTTAATAATTAGTTTTTTTATTTTATTAAAAAGTAATTTATATTTTATCTTTATTATTTATTTTTTATTTTTTTTACTTTTTATTAAAAATTAATTTCTTTGAGATTTAAAATTAATAGTAATTTAAATTAATTTTAATTCTTAAGATATTAATATTCTAAAAGGCTAATATAGAATATATTATAAATATAATTATATTTATTTAAAAATACTAATTAGTAAGCTTATAATTTAATTTTTTTAAGTATTTAAAATAAACTAATTCTTTTTAATATTAATTTATATTTTTTTTCTTAATATTAAGATTTTTTATTATAAGACTAATTAAGCTACTAATTATAAAGAAAATATCCTTATATTATTTATTATAATTATCTATTTATTTCTTTATAATCTTTTTTTAATATTCTTTTAAATTCCTATATAACTCTTTAAGATAAAATACTTTTATATTAATTTTTACTATTTCTACAGCTTATTAAGGTATTAGAAAAAATAACCAGTTAGACTAGAAACCTTAGTCTATCTAAGTAAACTATTAACCTTTAAATAGACTGAGTATATAGTCTATATTATTAATACTATTATTGGTGTTTTTTCTTTTACTATTAAGCTTTTAATCCCCCCTCTGGGTATATATATACTAGGGCATTCTGACCTCTTAATATTAATCTTTAATATTTTTCTTTTAAGTATATTATTCTTAATATATAAATTTAAATTAAAAAGATAGTCTATTATAGGAGAAATTATAATAATACCCACTTACTTACTTATATTATTATTATAAGAAAATTGCCTTAAGAAATAAAAATCCCCTCTCTCTTTAAATCTCTAAAAGCCTAAAATTAATTATATATATATAGAAATTAAACCTCAAGCTTAAAACTAGTATATATATACAGACTATAAAGGTAATATTTCTCTTTACAGCTTAATTATAATTTCTATAGAGAGTTATTACTCTATATAATACCACTAGAAAATATATTAAGGTATTATCTATTAGCTATAAAGTTATCTATTTAGTTACTTTAACTATAATAGTAAAAAAAGATAGAAGATACTAATTATCTTTAGTAGTCTTTATTACTTAATTAATCTATCTTAAGGTTTTTAAATACTAGCAGACTGATTAAATTTTAAGAGCTTGAAATTAGGGGTTTTCTATTATATACTGGCAAATTAATATAAAAATAGACTCTACAGATAGAAGATTAATACCCTCTAATTACTAAGTAGTAATACCTCTAGTAAACTGAAGCTTAATATAGCTTATAATTCTTTAGCTAAATATATATAATAACTTTAAGAATAATAATATAATTTACTTAAGGCTAATACTATTATACTATTTATTATATAGAAATATAAATTATTCTAGAAGTAAAAATTAAAGTAATTTTAGTATTTTATAAGAGTATTATTATTATTAAAATTACTATTCTAACTACTATTTTAAATTCTATATAGTTATATACTTATATAAGTATAATAAGAGACTTAATCTATTAATCTTAAATCTAATTACAGTCTTTTACCTCTTCTAACTACTAAGTATATAACCTTCTCTATAATATCCCTTTATTATTTAATTCCCTTAAGTTCTTATAGTTATTAATTCTTTAGCTATAAGTTAACTAATATTATATTATCTATTAGCTATATAGACTATATAGTACTATATAAGCTATTAATAAATACTCTTTCTGCTAGAGAAAGTATATACCTTTAGTATTTTTAAATTAAAGTCTTAAAATAGACTAACTCTATAGTAGCCTAAAGTTATAAAGCTATATCTTAACCTACTAGCTCTTAAATTATATAATAGCTAAAGACTATTAACTATATTAGATAAAGTTTATTAGGTTAATTAATTTAAACTTCTATAATATCTTTAAATTCTAACTTTTTAGCTGTAATTTATAGCCTTAAAATAAAAATTAGATTACTTAAAATTAAATAATAAAGATTAAAAAAGAAGCTATAAGTATACTGATAATTAGAAAAGACTATATCGGTCTGTAGTATAAAGCGGAAAGTAGATATCTTTAGTTAGTTAAGTAGTTAGTTAAGATATATATAAAAATAGAAGAATAATAGGAATATAAGAGGTAAGGCTTATAGAGCTTTTATATCTATTATAATTTTACTTTTTCTAAGATCTAGCTTTTTTAGTAGATTTAGCTTTTTCAGTAGATTTAGCTTTTTTAGTAGATTTAGCTTTTTTAAGATATAGCTATTTCTGCAGCTTATTAAGGTATTAGAAAAGGTAATCAGTTAGATTAGAAATCTTAGTCTATTTAAGTAAACTGTTAACCTTTAAATAGATTGAGTATATAGTCTATATTATTAATACTATTATTGGTGTTTTTTTTTACTGTTAAGCTTTTAGTCCCCCCTTTAGGTATATATATATTAGGGCACTTTAATCTCTTAATAAGGGTATTATAATATAATAATATTATAGAAGGGGAATTTACCTATATCTATATTTTTAATATATATAAAATATAGCTTTATAACTATATAACTATATAACTTTCTAATAGTATAATCTATACTCAATACCTTATATCTTATACCTTTAGGTCTTTATAGCTTTAATATTATAGCTTTAATTTTTCTATTTAATAATATATAAATTATAGGCTTCTTTACTTTTTAATTTAATTATCTATAAAAGTTTTTAATTTATATTATATTCTCTTATAGCAGTATATACTATTATTTCTTTATTAAGATCTTATAGTCTTATCTTTATAGCAGCTATATTTTTAAAGCTTTAATTACCTATTAGACTCTTTTTATATACTTTTAATAGTAATATAATATTACTTAAAATCTAACAGTATAAAAGTTATATATAGAGATTATAAGGGTTATATTAGCTTAGTATATTAATTCTATTAATTATTAGAGATTAAATATCCTAAAGCTTTAAGCTAATATAATTTAAAGTGCAGCTTTAGATTTTATAGTTAGTATAGATAAAGGCTGCTATATAAGATATTCCTCTATAAAAGATATAATATAATTACTATAGTCTCTTTTTCCTTTTTATAATTTTAATATTTAGTAGGCTTAATAGAATTATCTCTAATAGTATATTAATAAAATAGAAATCTTAAATTAAAGCTAAAAATAATATAATTACTACTAGAGGTTTAAAATATATAATTACTACTAGAGAGATTATATAGCTAGAAAAGTTATTATCTATAATAATTTCAGTTATTCTATAGTTAATACTATTTACTACTTTTAATCTCTAGTAGGTATTTTTATTTATAACTATAGGTATTTTCAGTATATATATAAATATTACTAATATAAGAATATTACTATTATTACTTTAGCTTAATATTATAATAGCCTCTATCTCTATTAGCTTACTATTAATCTAATAGTATTAAAATAAAAAGATATAGATTGGAGATTCTTAATACTTTATAAAGTTTATAATTACTTCTATATTAAGATTCTAATAATTCCAATTTAATAGTATTACTACTATAAGTCTACTCTTCTATAGAATTTTCTACTCTTACTGATAGTAATATTAACTTAGTAACTAAATATCTATACTATTTTATATATCTAATTATATATAGTAAAGTAATTCTTATAGAATTAAATTACTAGCTATATAAACTTACTTATTCAGTATAACTATAATATTAAACTTTAGCTAGAGAGTATAAGCTTTATTATACTGAAGTTACTATTTAGATTTAAAGAATCAGTTTTAATTCTAAGGGAACTTATTACTACTTAGTATAATTAGATATTTCTAGACTGATTAAAATTAGTAGAAATTACTACTAAATAAAATAATAGAAATACCTTTAAAATCTTCTATTATTTCTTAAAGCCAGCTAAATTATTTATTAACTTTATATAGTATTTATATATTAAGTATATTAATTTTATTAATAATAAATATCTACTTATCTTACTAATTTACTTATAATAGCCTACTAATAAAATAACTACTAGTAATTTAAAAGAAAGAATCTATCTTATTAGTTATATAATTATAAGAGAGTATTTACTAAATAAATTAATAAGTAGAATAAATTATAATTCTATTAATTTATACTGTTATAATACTAGATATTACTATAATAAGTAATTAATATATTTTATTTTTTATATTAAAAAAAGCTATAATTATCTAGATAACTTATAATTTTTTAATTTCTTTTTTACTACTAAGGAAAAATAAAAGCTACTATAGTAAAGAGTCCTTTTAATTACTATAAAGATATTTCTTATAGATATCTAGATAACTATAAATTATTAGAAATACTAAAGATTAATAATAATTTAGAAAAGATTAGCTAGTAAGTGCCTTGAGGGACGAAAAGGTCTATATGCTGCGCGCCTATTTTACCCTACATATTGGGCCTGCTGATTTGCTTGCCGTCTGCCTTATTTTGCGGGGCTTTTTGCTAGCGTGTACATGCTTATCACCTGATGCGGCACCTGACACATCACCTGACCTATCTCGCGACGTACTACGTACGTACTCGAATGTACTCATCATCAATCATCATCTATTATTCCTTATATTAGAATTTTAACTACTTATCTTCTTCCCTATCTATATCTAATTCTGGGCTGCGAGGATTGTTTTATCACTCAACCTTATCAATCTCTCTTCTGCCCTTGCCATCGCCTCCGGAATGCAGTTGCCGACGATATCCCTCTCCCGGACCTCAGACAGCAGCCTGATATTGCGTAGCCTTTGGCACTGCGACAGCTGTACATAGAGGCTATACGGGTCGCATTGGCTCGCGATGCTGATGCCCTGGACGACCGTCGAGCGGTTGCCTCGCAGCTCGAGGCCCACGCGCTTGAGCGTCTGGCCTTGGATCTTGTAGTCAGTGCAGGCGAACGCCGGAACACAGGGCAGGCCTCTGCGCGAGACTGTATGTCGCTGCCAAGGCCGTTTCCGCTGCCGCTCAATCTTGATACTGAGGGGCGTTAGCAGAATCGTCCCGGGAGCCAGCCCGAGAAATCGGAAGTCTGCAGTCGTCTCGGATTTCAGTATGATGCCAGCGGGCGGTCTAAAGTAGAGTATGACTTGCTCAGATACAGCAAACCCCGGAAACGCCTCGTCGAGAATCATATCAACTGCTATGTAGCTTGCGCCGTTAACGAGCTTGAGCCCCTAGTGTATATTCTGGTTCACGATAACAGGTATACCTGGGATAAAGGGGAAGATAGCGGGTACGGGGATACTGCTGTCGTCGCCCTGGCTCATAATCATGACCGCCTCCTCTTCTGTCGGCTGGCCTTCCTTCCACTTGTGGTCGGTTAAGAAGATGCGCATCGGGACCCCCTGCTGCTGCTGCTGGAACGCAATGGCGGCTTCAAGATTGAGGTTCCAGCGATTCCGGTTTAACGGGGTCACGACGACAATGCCCGTCTCCCACGGGATCCGTCGATCATCAGCATAATAGCAGCAGCTATTAAGGAGCTCGACGTCACTCCGATCCTGGCAGCCCGTCCGGATCCGCCGTAGCAGCCGCTGCAGGACAGGATCCCCTGCCGCGCAGACCTGCTCGTCGAGCATAACGACGGTGGTGAACTTCTGCCACAGCCTGTGCGCGCCGTCGTGTTCGCGTCGATCGCTGAGCTTGAACGTGCGGTCGACATTCCAGGGAAACTCGCTGCTGGGCAGCAGCATCGTTCGCTCAATAACAGGACGGAATTAATGAAAATCGCCGCTGAAGAGGATGATCGGGATCCCGCCGAAGTCCTCATCAGATCCCCGCAGCACGCCGAGCTGGCAGTTAACCAGGGCCAGAGTGCGTGCCCCAAGCATACTGACCTCGTCGATAACTAGCAGCCACTTGTCGAGCCAGTCTGACCGCAGCACGCCGCTGATAATGCGGTCTTGACTGGGCTGGGACGACGAGGCAAAGCCGTCGATATCATGTCCGCCGCTGCCGCACCGCTAAAGCATCTGCTTGCTGAACTTACACGCAGAATGGATCGTGATGCCACTGATATACGCTGCGGCGGTCCCCGACGTCGCCGTAATCAGCAGCCTATGCGCCATGGCCCGTATGGCAAAGAGCTCGACAAGGACGGCAATAATCCGTAACTTTCCCGTACCGCCTTCACCACCGAGGAACATACAAAGCTGCTCGGGATGGGGATGGGGATGGGGATGGGGACACAGACGGCGTTCGTGGCTATCGCAGGCCTCTCGCTCCTGGGCCTGCTCCTCTGCATCGAGACGTCAACAGAGGAGGAGCAATGCGATAGTCTGACGCCCATTCAGCGTGTGGCGAACGGCGAGCTGCTTGCCCAGGACAATAAAGGATGTAGACGGTCCTAACTCGACACGCGCCTCCGGCCCTACTAGGAATGGCGCCTCGGCCAGCGCAAGGTCAGTGGCTGCTACATCAACTACGTCGTCGCCAAAGCCTATAAGGATATCGCCTACAGCTACGCTGTGGCCAGTAGCTCCAGTAAGAGCCAGAGCGTTATCTTCGGACGCGCCTGTATACTGTATCCCCTGGATCCTCTGCTCGACTTCCTTTGACGCGCTGATCTGCTGGCCCTTAATAGATCGTAGCTGGGCTTGGCTAGGCGCTCCTGTCAAAGCCTCCTTCGTTACCAAAGGCGTCGGGTATAGTCCATCGACATCGGCAGCTGAAGCCCCATCGGCAGACCAGTCTGCATGGTCTTGAAAACGCCCGAGCTGCTGCGCCATTCTCGCGAGCTCGCTAGAACCCACTGTTACTTGATGCTGGCCCAAGCCCCCGCGGACAACGTCGATGAGCCGCGCCAGGGTGCCAACTTTATCAGAGCGGAAGATACTGGGGGCACTGGCGTCGACGTCAACATCAGCCGCATCGCCTTCGCCACCCTCAGCTGCCAATTCGGCGTCGCCGCCAGACGAGGCCGCCCACTGCTTCGCATCGCGCTTGGCGTCTTCAGCAGACCGTCGCAGCAGCTGGATGTTATCGGCCATAGCGGCAATCCGATAAGGGATACAGCCTTTCCAATCCGCCCAAATAGTATTGATGTCGAGGTCGGATGGCTTGATGAAATCTTCCCAAGGAACAAAGAGGCCAAGATGTTATACAGCAGCCCTATACTAAAGGCCGCCGGCCCCCTATCTATTAGCCAGTCCTTATAAGACGCAGAGGCTGTGCGCGAAGAGAAGAGGAGGGGAGGGGAGGAGGCCTACCTTCGATAATACAGGCCGCTACTCTCACTCTCATCGTCGAAGTCTATGCTCAAATACCCATCGAAACAGACAGCTACGTGGGCGTTAGATGGCCGTATCTGCTGGACGAAGGACTCGCTAACAGAACAGCTCGGGTCTAGCGGGATAGCGATCTCATCTGCGCGTAGCCGAGAATTCATCAATCGTATCTGGATAAATGCCATAGAGTCATAGAGACAGAGGCTTCGCAGGACAGCGCCACGATAAGGATATACCTCTACTGGCATTAGTCGCCGCCCAGCCTGGTCAAGCAGGACAGCATCAGCATCAGCATGGCTGTAATCAGCTGTCATGCCTACCGCTTCTTGCAGAGAAGGCCAGTGCTGAAAAATAATCCAGTATAGCCGGTTTGTATTCAGGAATGTCCACGATTTAGCACTGGAGAATTCCATCGGATATCCTAAGAGATAGGCCACAACCTCGACCTGCAATACAGGCCGCTCTGTGAAGATCCGGTTAGCCACTCTCATCAGAAACTGCCGTGTCTTATTCCGGCGTGCCCCATCAGACACATCCGTGACTGCACCATCAGCACCCGCCTTGTCTCTGCTCTGGCCGTGGCCAACATCGGTATCTAGCACAGGGAGACATTCGCCAGCCGCGACGACCCGTTTCCACACAGGGTCTTCGACCTTGGTTGTGTAGTTTGTGAGATAATAGATCAACGCCAGGCTCTTTGACTGTGTCACAATAAATAAGAGATCGTGGTTATGACGAAGTCCCACTGCAAGCGCCTTATTCCACCGGTTGACGAGGGAGTGAGAACGGCAAATATACAAGACGCCATTAGCCGAGATGTGCGTCTTCTCAACAAGAGGCCACGGTGCATTAAAGCGACATCGTTTACGATATGGGCTCGTCTTCATCTTCGTCTTATTAATTGAGTATTTGACACAGGTCGGGTTGTGAGTGTGGATCTGCATCGAGCCGCTGCAGAAGTTGGCCTCCTTATCAAAGCCCATACTGAACTGCTCATAGTTTGCCATATGACTCGAAATGTCAGCTGAGACTGTTCTTTCAGCTGCAATAGCCCGAAATGAGGTCTTATTGAGATCCTAAGACAGAGAATTAGCGCAGTCTATAAGCTACACTGTATTACGATCCTCCTTTTACCTCGCAGAAGATACTATCAATATATTCTAGGATCGCGTCTCGACTAGCTACGCGGAATGTACTATGTTCATCTCCAGATACATTCCCCTCTCTCCTCGCAGCTTCAAGCGCCGCCTGGAGACCTAGATTCCCATCAAGCCATAGCAGGCCGTGGAAGTATAAGGCGCCACGCTGGTTCGTCTCAACAGCGCCGAAATACTGGCCAATGTGTCTAAAGATCGACGGGCCACCGATATTGACAAAGTGTTCGAAGAAGAGGGCCATCTCGCAATAGAAGAACTCAGCGGCGCTCATCGGGTCGCCGATAGAAAGCCGCATCCGCTTATACGCAGCATCAAGGCTCTACAGGAAGTCCTCGGCAGCTGCTGGAGGCCGTATTCGATATGCGGAGAGACGCAGCTTGACCTGGTTCGTGATATCGTTCGGGCTGAGAGTATTCCAGAAGACAGGGATACCGCCTCCGATAATGTATGACTTGATCTTCCGTCGCATACTGAGGCAAGACTCTCGCAATAGCGGCTGTCGATATCCATACATAGAAAGGGATTGGAGCAGCTCCTGCACAGCGACGTCATCTGTCTTACCACCTGCTTCAAGATCGGCCTTAGCCCGCTCCAGTCGCTCGGGGCTGAGCGTCGACAGCATCTCTTCCACCTTTGTAAATGAGGGCCTCTGGATGCTGAGCATACTGACCCGTCGATTTGCCGATCGGACTTCCATGTTGAAGATCAGAAAGGGGAACACATAATGGCTAGCAAACCGACCGCCGTGGCGCCGCAACACGGCGGCTGCCCACGTTCCCAGACTCATATTGCGCGACGCCACGAGCTCCCGGACAGTGTCAAATGTGCCTGTGCCATCAGTGAGATTCGTGCTCTCGCGCCTGTCTGCACGTGCGTGCGCGATCGCCTCCTCTGCTAGCTTCGGACCGCCGCGGCCATAGGGGAATAATGTAGGAAATGTTTTGGGGAAAAAGGACGGGTCGAATGAGTCGGCAAACTGCTCGCCGCGACAGATATGGATATACAGCTCCATCCCAGCTGTGCCTTCGACAGAGGCAAGAGCGCTGCCATCCCTGGCCGTGGCTTCTTCTTGGCGTGACACGACGCCCCCATTTCGAGCTGCGTCTACGACGAACTGTAGCTTATTGGCCTCGCTTGCCTCGAGCCGCCTGTCAAGATCGAACATACCCGACGACGTGGTCTCGTAGATGACCTGGCTGCTACTACCAGGGTCGCCGAGAATAGCGTCGACGGGGTCGTATTGCTCGCTGTCGTCGCCGACTTCATCAAGAACAACTGCACCCATACCTACTGCTGCTACCGCCTCGTGCTGCTCTTGCTGATGGCCAAGCTCTGCGAGTACGTCGCTGATCCCGACAGGTATACCAGTCTCGATCCCTCTTTCTGTTGCGGGAACGACGTGGGCTGTCTGGATGATATCTCTCGCCGAAGGTTCCTCGTGCTGCAGGCGTTCATAAACAACGAGCGGAACCCCATAGTCAGCCGGGGCCCAACGCTACATCTCCGCCGCATCGATTTGAATCTCCTGATAATGCGGATTATAGCGAATAAGCCAGACCAGCGCTCTCTTAATAACAGTGCGACGGATGGAGAACAGCTTCGACAGGTCCTTAGGAGCCGGCTTCTCGCGACTATGCCATGAGATATGGATTTCATCCAGGACGCAAAGTAATGGATGTAGCAGCACCGTTGTCACGACCTCCTGTACGTTATTTGGGAAGACAGTAATATGGCCTTTAATATGGCGCGGATATCGCAAGCTCTCTTTGCCCCCAGGTTTAGGGATGGAATAACGAACGATCCAGCCGTAGCATGTATTTAACGCAATTAGCTTCTCCTCGATAAGCGTCAGCTCTTTAAGTACGGCTGGGTATAGGTGCTCGCACTTTAATAGAGAATGTAGCTAGGCCGATACAGTTATATATCTAGACTCTATCTGCTGCTGGCAATCGACACAGCACGAAATCGAAGCTAGAGGGGGAAAACACTTAAGGTATGAAAAGGGGGATCCAGCGACTTTAGGGATATGGTTCATCACCCAGCTAGCCCAACTAACTGCCTTGAGGTCTGCCTTAGCATACTTGCAGTAACAGACAGCGCAGGTATAGACAGGCAGGGTATTTATGTCGTGGAAGGCCAGATAAAAATTCCGCGCAGCTTGAACCTGCCTCTCTCGCGGCACGGGCTCACACCATCGCCCAGAATACGATAGGTCCTTGCGGTCTGCGAACTGCGCATCGAGCTGGCTGAGTCTTACTGCGACGTCACGGGCCGCATCGTCGAGGTCAAATTCCCGGAAGACCCGTGGACGCGTACGCTGTCGACGATCTGTCCTTCCATGCTGGGCAGAAATCGATGGCCGTTTAGTGGCACTAGTGGGAAGAGGGACAAGAGGCTAGGGTTGCCTCTCGCTAGCAGCGGCAGCGATTGTCGACTCAGCGTAGTACTTGCCAGAGGAGTGTCTCCCAGCAGGCTCGAGAGCTCTTATTGTAGCTGGCGCTGGCTCAGGTCCTATATCTTTTACAGCAGCTGCCTTTGTAGTAATTGGACGAGAAGCAGTCTGCATTCTCTTCTGAATCTTGAGATTAGACCTTGTAAAGAGGATACTACTCGCCGTGGGATTAACTTCCAACGCTATGGAGTGGTTCCCTGTATCCCTTAGTTGTTGATGGCTTAGGCGAGCCTCATCTTCGTAGACGTCATCGAATGTCCGGAGCCCGAGTCCAGCTAAGATAGGTGGTATATGTAGTGTAGATGTGGCCAATTCAAGCTGCAGTGCCTTAGGGCCTTATGCGCTCGGCTGTAGCGGACTTCTCTTTTTGTCCATGATTGCGCAATATGGGACATAGACGGAGTTCTCGTTCCCAGAGCTTCTATCTTACTCCTCTTCCGCATCCTTGTAGTTTCCCATCGTCGCCATTGTCGCTATTGTCGCTATCGTCGCCATCGTCGCCATCGTCGTCATCGTCGCCATCGTCGTCATCGGTTGATAGGTGGCGCCTAAGGCCTAACGCAGCTGGGCTAACTTGGTGCTATCTAGGCTCGATGAAGCTCTTACATCAATCCGGACCCCGCACCATACTGTCGTTTCTCTTCCTCTTCCTCTGCCTCTACTAACAACCTCTTATTTTTCTTTAGCAGAAATAAATAACAGATGGCTACTCCAGAGACTTATCGTCAACCTCTGCCCTCCCAGAGGAATATAGGCAGTGATATGACTATGTTCTTCTTCATCCAGCCAGGCTGTCCACAGAAATTTCCGTCATCAGACCAAAGCTATATTCGAGGCCTTAACTCAGAGGCTATCTCCAAACTGTATCTTCCTGCTCCAGCCTGGCTCCAGCGAGACGAGTTCCAGCCGCTACGTACACACAGAGATGATGACTGTCCAGGCGTCTTCTTTAGCTTGAACCTATCGATCTATAAGTTCGATATCATCCCGGACGAATGGCGCAATACATGGTTCTTTATGTTCGGCCGCGTCCATCTATACGCGTTAACATGGGAAATTGAGCAGGTAGATGGGCTTGAGGAGGACGTTGGCAATACTGTTGAATATACAATCCCGGCAATGGTCATACGGGACTTTGGATATCAGCCGTAAGTGGTCTCCACTCAGTCGTCTCTGGCGTCGCTGGATAGGGACTGACAGAGAATAGCGTGTCGTCTCGGTGCTTTGCAGCATGGGATCGATTCCCAATGATCTATCCCATCGTCAGCTTTGTCGGGCCTATTGTTAATTCAGGAACTTTACTACTAAAAACAGACAAGTGCCCCGGCCTCGACTGCGACCAGCTACGATGCTCTGGCTTTGTGACCTTATCAATATATCTAGGGCCCGGCAAGGCAAATGCGCCTCCCTATACGGGATTTCATCCATTTCAAGTCTTCGTCCTCTTTCCTATCCACGTCACCCCATGGCAAGCTATTTGCCAGAAGATGGTAGACAGACCAGACACGCCTTTCCGACCAAATCAGATGTTTTACTGTATCGGGCACGTCGCTGGTCTTCTAGACCACAATATGATGGTCAACCCGCCAGGAAATGTGAGAGACTACGTCTTCATCATCGCCCCCCATAACTGGTCCTTTGTATCCTCAATAGGATCCGGCCCTAGGCTTCAAGAATCACCTTTAAAAGGGAAGGGCAAGGCTTCAGACCCACCTCCAGACTGGGATAAAAGGGCTAGCTTTATATCGCCTTCTAAGAGGAAGGCCCCTCGCACACCAACTCGGTCTTCGCAAACGATTCCTGATTCTAGGCCCCCGTCGTCCTCAAAGCGACAGAACGTTATGGATACAGCCTTTGGCCCTATTCCTGTGTCAATGTCAACAGATACCTCGAATTCTATGGAATATGCCCATTCTGAAGATGAGCTAGGTACTAATGTAATACCAGAATCGTCGGCGAGGTCTACCCGAACAAGACAGTTAGCAAAGAGAAGTTAGGTTGTATTGAACATATCAGATGGACTATCTTTTTTAATAATTAATAATATCTCTCTTTCTCTCGTTCCTCAAGGCCCTCCTAAACAAATTCCGCGAGCTGGCGAGCGACTTTTGTTTTTTCTCCTGTATTTATCTAATAGTAAGGGAGAAAGTTAATAGTACTAATTTAATAAAAATCTGTAGCTTAGCTAGTAGTTATTCTACTTTAATTAAGTTAGAGGCAGTAATATTTAAGTCTATATTGCTATTATTAAAGTTAGTAAGAATAGATTAAATTATAGCTTTATAGATATTATTATCAGTTATTATAATATTGCTATTTAGGCTTTAAATACTTTAGATTCTATTTTTAGTTTCTTTAGAAGAGCTTATTTATTAAGATTTAATACTGTAGATTTATTACTATATAGAGATTAAATTATTAGTAAGAATTAAAAATAGTATTAATAACAGTAAGATAGATAAAGTTATAGTATATTAAGTATTTATATTATAAGTTATAAGCTTACTAATAATTTTAATTAATTTAATAGATACTTTAGTAATTTATATACTGCTTAAAGTATATTTAAATATATTAATTAACTGAATAATTATAGTAGCCTTACTTAAGGTACTACTATTATCTTTAGCAGTTAGTATTTTTTTAGTATTACTATCTATTTTATTAATAGTATTAATAGTGCCTAAAGCTGCTACTTATTACTTTATATCTTATTATATATTTTTAGCTAAGCAGTAAAATAGTTAAATATTATTAGTAATAGATATTAGCTTTAACTATAATTTATACTTATAGTATATCTAAATACTATTAATATCTCCAGTTATTATTATAATAAAGTCCTTCTATAAAATAAAAAGATTAAGATACTATACAGTAGTATTAAAACTACTATATTAGTAGAGAACTTAAGGAAATTATATAATATATACTATTTAAATTACTACTTATTATTATTAGCAGCTTTAAAATCTGTACTTAAATATCTATATAATACTAATAGAGAATATTACAATTTATAGGAAATTTAATAATAATAGTCAGATAGTAAAAAGATATATTCCTTATAATAATAGAATTAAAGCTTATTTTTCTTCTTAATTAGAGGGGTAATACTATTTAATTATTTAAATTTTACCTTTTAGTTAGGCTATATATCAGCTAACTATTAATTTCTTATTTACTACTAGACCTCTATATATTCTCTTTATATAAAATCCCTCTATTAATCTATAGTATTCTTATTAAATAGTTAATAGCTTTAATTATAGAAATTATAAATATCTTAAAGTAGCTAATCTACCTAAAGGTATTAAATTTTAATTATCTGGAAATAGTAAGTTTTAAAAATAGAGACTCTAATTATAAGTAGAGTAATATTATTAATATAATTAGTAGTATTTACTGGGGAATTAAATATATTTATAAATTATAATACTAATTTCTATTTTTTATAGTATTTAAATTCTTATTAGTTTAATTACTTTTTATTTAGAAAGTAATTATATTAAAAGTAATTAAAATTATATAATATAGTAGCTATATAAATATAGTTATATCTATTTAAATTTAATTTTTTTCTCTTTTTATTATTATTATTCTATAGGCCTATATTATTTACTATTCTTTCTATTTATTTTTTTCTTTTTAATTTCTTTTTTTTTATATATTATAGTATCTTTAATTTTTACTTAAGGCTATATTTATTTAGAGTAGATATCTAACTATACTTCTTAAAGTATTTTTTAAGTTTTAATTCTAATTACTTTAGTTTATTTATCTCTATATAGAAAGTCTACTAAAATTATAAATATTTAGTATATATTCTATTTTTATTCTATTTTATAAAATAGTAAGGCTAATTAATTTTAATTCTATATAGATTAAATTTCTTTTAATTTAAAAATAATTTTCTATTTTTATAATAATACTATCTCTAGTTATTATTAATATTATATTTAGACTAAAGCTATTTATAAACTATAAGTTTTTTTTTTCTTTTTAATAATATTTTTACTAATTATTTTAATATAGCTATAATAATAGAGGGAGATATCTTTAATTTTAACTCTCTCTATTAATTTATATACTAGCTCTTAAAGTATACTAATAATTCTTATTACCTTTTTAATTTAATTTTACTATAAATTAAAATTATAAAAATTATAATTTTACTACTAAAGAGTTTCTACTCTATAGAGAAGATTTACTTTATATATTATAGCTTAAAGAAATCTATAGTTACTACTTTAGTAGATATTACTTATTTTAAATATTTAAAGTAAGTTAATTAATATTTTCTTTAAAAAGCTTAATTTTAATATAAAATTCTTATTAGTAATATTTATAAGAATAAAAGTAATTAAAATTAAATTTTTCTTTTTATTTAGAGATAACTACTAGCTGAGATTTTATTTTAAATATCTACTATTAAATTCTAAATAGCTTTAACTATATTTTTTATTATAATTAAAAATAAAGTAATTTAAAAGAAAATTATAATATTAAATAAAAAGAATAAAAATAAAAAGAAATTTAAGTTTTTTATAAGGGATAGTAGCTAAAGGCTATAATTAGAAAAGAAATAGAACTTAAAATAGATAAAATAGTATAATTAGACTTTAACTTAATAAGTCTATCTCTAGAGGCTTATCTCTCTACTTTATATTAATCTCTAGCTTTAAGTAGGCCTACTTAGGGCTTAAACTTATAAACTAATTTTAAAGAGTTCTAATAGTAATTTACTAATATTCTTATAATTACCCTCCCTTTAGTAGGCCTAATCTCTTAGGCTTTATATATAGACTATATATATATATAGTTCTATAACTATAGAGTTTAATATTTTAGGATTAATATAGCTATTCCTTCTATATATATAGTTATTTATCAGTCTGCTAGATATTTAGTTAATCTTCTGCTAGCTATAAATATTTAGCTAGCTTATATATATTTACTATATTTCTTATATCTATTTTATTTTTATTTTTCTTCTTTTTTATAATCTCTATTTATAGTAATTCTATAATTAACCTTTTTTATAGTTTCTTTTTTCTCTTTAGTATTTTAATTATAATATTAAATCTTTCTTTTTTTAATATTTTTTTATTATATTAATTTTATTTATTTTTTATTTTATACTTTAGAAATTTTTTAAAGTAGCCTCTAATTAGTTTATTAATTAATATAAAGATAAGATTCTATATTTTATCTGCCTTTAGGCTAAATATTAATATCTTAATTTAATATATAGCTATTTTTCTTTTTCTTTATAATATATATACTATAAGTATAATAAGATTAAATATAATATAGTAAGTATATCTATCTTCTTTTTAATAGATATTTAGCTAACTTTCTATAGATATCTAAAGAGCTAATATCTATTATAGTATAATATTAGAACTTTCTTATATAATTTAGTTATTAGTAGAATATTTTATTAATTCTTAAGATACCTTTAGATATATTTAGATAATAGTAGATATATTATACTATATATATCTATAGAAATATATAGCAGTTAACTACTAATTTTATTATTAATTCTATTAATAGAATTTCCTTAATTATTCTAATTTAAATTTAAAAATTAATTTTAATCTATAAGCTTCTTATTATTTATTATTTTTATATAGTAAGTTTTTTATTATTATTATTTTATTAAATTTATACTAATTATTTTATAGACTAAATAACTCTTTAAGCTAAATAAACTTATAGTTTATCTTTAAGCTATTTAATCTATTTACTTTCTTATTAATTTAATTACTATAACTTTAATAGTATCTTTTTAATAGTTATTTAATATTTTTTTAATTTCTAATTTTAATACTATAATAAAGAAGAATATAGATGTTTTTATATATATTTTTTTTACTCTTATTATATAATCTTTTTAATTAGAATATTTATAATTTTACCCCTTTTATAGTAATTTACTATAAAGATATTAAGCTCTCTTAATATAGAATTTGTAATTATATACCTTATATTTATATTATATCTTTAGATATTAATTCTAATATTATTAATTTTCTAATTTAATTTAAAATTAATTTAATAATATTAACCTCTTATAGTATCTTTATTCTATTTTTAGCCCTCTTAAAGAAATATACTAATAAATTTAAAAAGATTTCTAAATCTATTAAATATATAGAATCTAATAATAATAAGAATATTACTCTAGTAGATATTATTTTAATTTTTAATAATATTTTAAATAATAATATTTATATATTTAGATAGTAATATTCTCTCTTTAGTTTATTTTTTATTAATATAAATAATAATATCCCTTTTAGTAATTTTTTTATTTTTAACCTAAAGAGTTCTATTTTTATATTTCTTTAGTCTATTAAGTTTTCTTTTATATAAGATTTCTCTTTATATAAGAAAGTATTTATCTTTATACTTACTATTTATTATATATTTTATAATTATAAAGTAGCTATTTTTATAATTTATTTTAATCTATTTTTTTATTAATATATCTTAAATATAATTTAACTATTTTCTTTTAGTATTTCTATTTCTAATATTAGTTTTTTATTTAATATAGAATTTTCTATCTTTAAGGCTATTATTATATTTTTAGATAGTTTATTTAATAGTAATAATAATAATAATAAGTTTATTAATAACTTTAAGATTACTATATTTCTTCTTTTTAGTTTTTTTAATATTAATAATAAGTATATTTAGTCCCTTAAGAATAATAAGCTGGCTGCTATCTAATATATTATTACTTAATTATTAATAAATAAGACTATAAGATATCTTAATATTACTATACTTCTACTAAAGAAATACTATTATAAATCTTTTTCTATTAAAATCTCTTCTATAATTAAATATTCTTTTAAATCTTTTTTTAATAAGATTTTTTCTTTTTTAGTAATTATATTTATTACTTTTTTAAATTTAAAGAAAAAATATTATATTAAAATTAGAGATTTTATACTTTTTTTTTTTAAATATAATAAGATCTATCTTATAACTTTTTATTATAATAGCCTTTAATCTATTTTATTTTTTAAAAAATAATTTCTTTTTTTTCCTTTATAATTTTTTTTTTTTATAATTTTAATAGATTTCTAATTTTATAATTTACTCTTAATAGTTTTTAATAGCTTTTAGTTTCTAGAGTAAATAGAATAGAAATTAAATATATAAATTTTATACTATTTATTCTATTTTTTATAAATATTTATAGATTTATATTATTTAAAGTATTATTTAATTTTTACTATTATATTTATTAAATAGATTTTTAATTTCTATATATTATATTCTACTAATTAATTTATTTATTTTATATAATATTATATAATATCTCTATTATTAGTATATTCTATAATTTCTTCTGCTTTTTATTTATCTATTTCTTTTTTTAACTTAAGAAGTAAATTTAATAGATTTTTAATATTTCTTTATTCTTCTTAAGATTTAATTAAAATTATTAAAAATATATTATATATTCTATAATACTATTTTAATAGATAAATTTAATATATCTATTTATTAATATATTTAATAATTATAATCTTAATATATTTAGATTTTAATTTTTAATTTTTAAATTTAAAATTTTAAGTAGATAAATTAATAATTTAATCTTTTTAATAGATTTATAATTTATATTATATATTATAGTATTTTATCTATAATTCTATAGTAATATATTAATATTACTATATTTAATTTTATATCTATTAAATTATTTTAAAAAGATTTTTAAATTTTTTATATTTAGATTTTTATATATTATAATATATATTCTACTATATATAGATAATATCTATTAAGTATCTATATAGAGAATATACTAATAGTACTATAGTAGCTATTATTATATATAAATTCCTCTTTTAGTAATTATACTATTTATTATTTTAATAATTTTCTAGTAAAAATATATAAATACTTTTTTAGTATTTAATATATTTATTCTATCTAGCTATCTATTTATATATAATATATAGTTAATAGTTATCTATAAATATATTATTTTTTTATTAGATCTTTTTAGAATTTATTTATAAGTAGCTTATTATAATTACTTATAATTTCTTTTAAGATTCTAAATTAATATTTAATTTATTTATATAGAACCTATATTAAATATATAGTAATTAACTGCTTTATTATTAGTATAAATATTATATATTTAGTTATATAATATATTATAATTAAAATAATATTATATTATTTTCTATTTATTTTAATATTTATAGATAGTTTTATTATAAAATTTAAATTAATTTTCTAAAAAGAGTATAATAATAATAATAATAATTATAATTATCTATATAATCTATATTTTAATATATATATATTTTAATACTATTAATAGCTTATAATATAGAGTTTAATATTCTTATTAATTTCTTTTTAATAGAATTTATAGCTAATTAATTTAGCTATTTTTATAGCTTTTATATATTCTAATTTAAAGTTATTATAATATTAATAAAAAATCTTTATTTATAATATTTTTTATTTTAAAATTACTAATCTATTTTTAAAGAATAAAATTCTATTTCTATTTATAGTATACTTTTTATATCTTTTAATATTCTATTTAATTTTTACTATCTAACTCTAATAATTTTAATTTTAAACTTATAGTCTATAGATTAATTTTTCTAATTTCTATAGAATTTAATTAAGAAATATTATTTTACTCTATATAAATTCTATTATAATTAGATATAGAATATACTACTTTAAAATAATAATTTTAACTTCTAATAATTTCTTTTTATTTAAGTTTCCTTTAGATATCTATAAAACCTTTTTTACTTTTTTATTAAATATATTAATCTTTATATTAATATAGATAACTATAGAGATTAATACTTTTTTAAATATCTAATTAGCTATTATTAATATATTATATTAATTAAAAGAAGAAAAATCTTTTTATATAGAATTAATAAGATTTATTTATACTATTTAAATAAAAACTTTAGCTATTTTAATTTTACTTTTTATAATACTAATTATTTATTATATATTTAGTAGAAGCTTATCTATAAGCTATAGCTTTCTTATTAATAATAATAGAATATTATAGTAAGAAATATCTTTTTTTATATAATTTAATCTTTTTAATAATCTATTTATAAAATTTAAAATATTAGCTTAATATTAAATATTAAAATTAAATACTATTAAATAGTATATTTATTATATAAATTTTCTATAGAGATTTTATATTAATATACTAATTACTCTCTTAAATATAATATAATCTATTAAAAGTAGAAATTTTTAAAATAAATCTTAAAGATAATACCTTTAGTATTTTAAGCTTTTTATAATAGCTAGTAATTTCTATTATTCTATATTTTATTATTATTTTATATTAATAAGCTTCTATAAATAGTATACTATAGATTACTATTAATTACTAAAAAATTAAAATAATATATTTAAAATTACTTTAATAGAGATATCTATTTTTATTTTTATTAGTAATTAAAATTTCTAATATTATAAAATATCTATTAAATAGAATTTTTATTTAAATTTTTTAAAATTTACTTTAATTTCTTTTAACTATATAAAATTATCTATTTTTTTTTCTTATTACTCTTAAATATTAATAAAAATAATTTAATATTTTTTATATATTTTAAAATAAATTTCTAATAGAAATTCTAAAATTCTAAAAAAATCTATATATCTTAAAAAAATATTAAAATCTTCTATTTAATAATAATTTAAATTTATATAGAATCTATTTTAATATTATTCTAATTAATAATATACTTTAAGAATTTAACTTTTTATTAATAGAAAGTATATTTTAATAGTTTTATATATAGCTAGAAATTATATAATCTTTATAGAACTTTCTTTATATTCTTTATATATTATTTCCTTAAATTAAAATAAACTATAATATTATTAAAGTAGAAAATATAATAAGTATCTAATAATTTAATTAATATTTAGTAAATATATATTTAAGATATTATAGATATATTAATTAATTTAAATAGTATAACTATATATTTATAGTAATTATATTATATTTAGAAAGTAATCTTTTAGTAATTATTTAATTTAATTTAAATTTAATAATAGATATTTCTAATATTAATTTTTAAAATCTATTTTATTTTAAAAAATTAATTTAATAGATTTTTAATAAGAAAAAAAGAATATTAATTTTTAATAGTAATAGTATTTAATTCTTAATAATCTATATATAATTAAATTAATTTCTTTTTTAAATATAAATAGAACAAAAAATTATATTTTACTTATTAACTCTATAATATAGCTATTTATTAGATTTTTATTAATATATTATCTTAATATCTTATATTAATCTCTATTTAATAAGTAAATTAATTTATATAGTAGTTTTTTATCTTTTTAAATATTAATAGTATATTTAGCTTCTTTTAGTAGTAATAGTATTTTAGCTATATTCTTATTAAATATCCTCTTTTTATTTTTTAATTTAATTAGTAATATTAATATTACTATTTTTAGTTTTTTATTAAAAATATCTATTAGATATTTATTTAGTAAAAATATACTTAAGATATAGTAAATATATATCTTCTATCTATTTTCTATAATCTTTTTTATAAAATCTTTTAAAATAATAATAAAGAATATTTTATACTATTAGATATATTTAGCTATATTAATCTAGATATTTTTTTTATTCTATTAAATATAAAAATAGAAGTAAATTATTAGTATTTTTATTTTAATCTACCTCTATAAAAAGCTAATAGATTTTATATAGATAGTCTATACTATTAATTAAAAAGAATATTAATTAATATATTTAATCTAAAGATATAATTTCCCTATTATATACTCTTAAGGTCCCTTAATAAGGAAACCTAATGTTTGAATTTACTGTATTTTCGTTATGCACGTTACAGTTGCTAAGGCCCAAGTTTGGGTTTTAAGCTGCTTTTTTTCTTCTTCTGCCGGAATCCTGTCTCTTAAGGTTGTTAACTGCAGATAATAGAGTTATTAACTGACCCTATTATCTGCAGACAGTAGGGTTAAAGTTAGAAGAGTTAAATTGAAGCTTAAGGTAAAGACCAGTATGTAATAACCTTATTATTTAGCTACTATATCTACTGGTGCTGGGTGTAGTACTTACTATTTAACTTTACTATTTAAGAATACTATATAGCTTTAATCTATCTGATAATATTAAGTAAAGCTAAAAAAAAAAAACCAAATATACTCTTAAGGTAGAAGCCTATTAATTATCTTATAGCTTTAACTTTAGCTACTTTATTAAATAGATATTAATAATATCTATTTATATATAAATATCTATATCTATATTTACTTTCTCTATCTTATAGATATTTAATATTAATATTTTACTTTTAATAATTAAATTAATTAATATTATTTTACCTTTTAGTATAAATAGAGCTAATTCTCTCTTTATATCTATTTATTTTTGAATAAATTAAATTTCTTTACTTAAGTATTTATATTCTAAATATTTACTATAAATCTATTAGTATTTTTTAGAATTTAAAATATCCTTCTCTATATTTCCTTATAAAATAGCTTAACTTACTATATTTATAATAGATATAGTTTAAAATTTTATTTCTAGCTTTTTATATTAGCAGCTTACTATTTAATCTCTATAGTATAATATCTATAGATTTAAAGTTTATATTCTATAATATTCTCTTTTTTAAGTAGCTTTATAATAGAAAATAGCTTTAAAATTATCTATTTTTATTTTTATAATTAAAGCTTAAAAACCTTTTAAAATTCTTTTAAATTTAGTTAAAATAGCTTTTTTTATAATTTATATTCTATATAGATTTACTATTTTAGTTAAAATATATTTATAATTACTCTATTTTATATACTATTTTATAAAATCTCTTAAATTTAATTTTTATTTAATTTATTTTACTTTTTAATTACTATTTAAGCCTATAGTAATACTAATAGATAAAAATAAAGCTTTTTTTCTATTTAACTATATTAAAAGAGATATATAGAGAACTCTATATAGTAAAATATTCTATTAATATTTATCTATTAATCTATTTAAATTCTATAAGCTTATAATAAAGCTATTATTTATATAGAGTTAAATTAATATATTATTTTCTAATAAAAACTAAAAAATTATTTTATATAAATTCTAAATAGCTTAATCTTCTAATATAATTCTACTATTATATCTATATTATATATATAAATTTAATTATTATCTATTTAATTTAATATACTACTAATAAGTCTAATTAAAAATTATTATTAAATTTAATTATATAAATCTAATTATTAATTTTAATACTAATAGCTTTATTAAATAGAAGCTTATAATTATAAGCTAAAGGTTTTTTATATTCTTAATATAAAATCTATAGTCTTTTAGTAATATTATATAGTATCTTTAAGTAAGCTATTTATTACTATAATAAGCCTTAAAATATCTAAATTAAAGTACTCTTCTAACTCTTATAATATTTACTTTATAGAGATTTTAATTAGATTCTATAGTATCTATAATTATAGTTTTTTATTATTATTATTAAATTTAAATTATATAAGCTAATTTTAAAATATCTCTAAAAAGTTTTCCAGTTCTACTAAAGGTTTAATATTTCTAACTAAAAGCTATCTTTAATAAACTTAAAGTCTTTTAATAAACTTTATATTTAATATTTTTATCTAATTATTACTTTTTCTATAATTAATTACTTAATAGAGTTTTATTTCTTATTTTTATTTTTATTAGCTAATAAAGCCTCTATAGAATCTATAAAAAATTACTATAGCTTATTTAAATTAAATTTAATAATTAATTAGTTAGATTTTACTAAAGCTTTAATTTAAATAGATATTTATATAATTTTCTTTATTTGATATTTCTATATTAATCTTCTAAAAGGAATAAAAATTAAAGAATTATAAGAAATAGCAGCTAAAGGCTATAATTAGAAAGAAAATAGAACTTAAAGTAAGTAAAATAATATAATTAGATTTTAATTTAATAAGTCTATCTCTAGAGGCTTATCTCTCTACTTTATATTAATTTCTAGCTTTAAGTAAGCCTACTTAAAGGTTAAGCTTATAGATTAATTCTAAAGAGTTCTAATAGTAATCTACTAGTATTTTTATAATTAGCTAGACTTTAAGCTTTAATTTTAATTAATTTATTATTAAAGCTTTTTATAGTTTTTTTTATTTTACTACTAACTTCTTATTTTATAATTTTCCTTTTAGGTAATTATATTTTAACTTAAATTTTATAGCTACTTTAGTATACTTTTTAATTAATTTTTATATACTTTTTATATTATCTTTAGTAACCTACTAATTATACTCTAATAGTTAATTTTTCTATTAAATTAAAAAGTAATTTACTTTTTATTTTTATTTTTTATTTTTTATTTTTTTTACTTTTTATTAAAAGTTAATTTCATTAAGATTTAAAATTAATAGTAATTTAAGTTAGTTTTAATCCCTAAGATATTAGAATTCTAAGAGATTAATATAGAATATATTATAAATATAATTATATTTATTTAAAAGTACTAATTAGTAAGCTTATAATTTAATTTTCTTAAGTATTTAAAATAAGCTAATTTTTTTAATATTAATTTATATTTTTCTTTTTTAATATTAAGATTTTTTATTATAAGACTAATTAGACTACTAATTATAAGGGAAATATCCTTATATTACTTATTATAATTATCTATCTATCTCTTTATAGCTTTTTTATAATACTTCTTAAGAATTTTATATAGCTTTTTAAGGTAATATATTTTTATATTAGCCTTTAGTACCCCCCTTTTAAATATATTATTCTTATTATATAAATTTAATTTAGAAAGATAGCTTATTAAGATTTTTTAAAAAAAGGAATTTAATTATATTATTTTTAGTATTATTATATATATATTATACTGATTATAATAATACTATCTAATTACTTTATTATATAAATAATAAAATATCTTAAGTAATACTTTAAGATTTAATTTATTCTTTCTATTTATCTATTAATTTATAGATAAAATACTATTAAGAGATATCTTTTAATATTACTTTAATAGTATAATTTAAATTAGAAGTTACTTATAATTCCTCTAGGGGATTTATATTTTAATTTAATCTTATTATAGAAGAATTCTATTACTTTTACTATATTAATTATTATTTAAATAGAAAAAAATACTATATACTTTATATATTAATTAATTATTATTAAAATTATATTAATTTTTTTTTCTCTTTATTAAATTAATAGAAATTTTATAATAAAATCTATTAAAATTTCTTATTAGAGTTAATTTAATACTTAAAGTAATATAAGCTTACTAAAGAGTTTATATTTTTTTACTATACCTTTTTAATAGACTATATATATTTATATTTAGTTTTTAATATTTTTATCTATTTCTACTTAATAGAAATATCTTTAGAGGAAAATATAATTTTTTTTAGCTTTAAAGTAACTAATAAATAGATAATTAAAATATAATTATAAAAAAATATATTTTATAGTCTTTTTATTTAGAATAAATAACTATTATTTATAATAAAATTATCTATTTTTAATAGATTAAAATTTACTTTTTTAAGATATTATTATAGAATTATTTCTCTTTTAATATTATATCTTTAGATTTTTATTCTAAAGAAATTAAATTAATTTTATAATTAGATAGAATATTACTATCTTATAAATCTCTTTTTAAAATATAGCCTTTTTAGCTATTAAAAGAAAAATAGATAGCTTATAGTTTATTTTCTTTTAGATTTAATAAATTTAAGTTTTTAAAATTAGTTTATTTAATATACTCTTTAGGAGATTTATAGATAAATTCTTCTTATTTATATTAATATCCTTTTAATCTTAAGCTTTTTATTTTATCTAATTAAAGTTCTTTTTATTCTTTAGAATTTAAATTATTTTAATTTTAACTAATTAGTATTTTAATTAGTTAAGTAATTTAATATTTAAAAGCTTTTTACTTTTAAATTTAAACTATCTTAATAAACTATTAGCTAAATTTATCTTTTTAAATTTATACTTTATTATAGAATTATAAAATATAAAATAAATATACTATTTAGTCTGCCCACTATTAAGTCTAGAAGTTTTTATAAAATTTTATAAATTAAAATAATTACTTAAAACCTTAATAGAAATTATAGCCCTTTTAAGATAGTATTACTAATATTTAAATAACTCTATAATAGCTATTAATTTCTAATTTAGAGTATTATATTTTAATTTAAATTCTTTAAATTTCTATAACTAAAAGGTAAAAAAATAATATAATTCTTACTTATTAAGCTAAAAAGTAATTTTAGCTATTATAAATCTAAAGGTATTAGTCTTTAAGTAAATAAAAAGAAATAAATTATAATACCTTAAGAATAATATCTTTTAAAAAGCTTAAATAAGCTAGTAAAATACTCCTCTTTTAGCTTTATCTAGTAAAATATACTTTAATTTTTTTCTATTTATACTTTCCTTTAGTAAATTACTTAGGAGTATAGTAATCTCTAAATACCTATAGATAAATCTATAATAGAAGTTATAAAATTCTAAAAATATCTAAATTTCTTAAAAAACTTTAAATTCTTTCTATTTAGCTATTATTTAAACTCTTTTAGAGTCTATTAATATCTTCTTATTTAAAAGAATAAACTTAAGGTATTTTATTTTATATTAGTAAAAAGAGTATTTAAATAGCTTAATAAAAAGTTTAGCTTTATAAAGTTAATTAAGTATCTATTAGAGATATTTTATATAGAAATTCTAATTCTTTAAAAAAATAAAAATATTATTTAGATAAGCTATATAAATAGTATTTAATAGGCTCTATAAAGCCTAATAAATATAATCTTAGAATATAGTAAGAATATTTATAAATTTAAATAGTATTATTAAATACTTAAAGTAGCTATATTAAATATAAAATACTATTTTTTATTTATTATTTTTTTTAAATATATATATAATAATAGATATTCTTAATATTAATCTTTAAGAAGAATTTTATACCCTCTATATAGTCTATAATCTTTATTATTAGAGGTAAAAAATACTAATTTCTTTTAGTAATAATATTTAATTTTTAGTAATTTATATAAAGCTTTAAACTTCTATCTGATTTTAATATGAATAGTATAGAAGCTTCTATTAGACTTTTTAAGAGGCAGATATAGCTATTAGTTAGGCTTTTTTTAATATAGTCTTAAAGAGTCTATAGTTTTTTTAGAAATAGAGGGTATATTAGCCTAAAAGGGGGCTTCTTATTAAAAAGTAACTTAATATTATAATTTATAGCTTAATAGGGAGATAAGATTTTAAAGTTTTTAGTTAAGAAAATATCTTAGTAATTTAAAAGCTTAAAAAATAAATTAAAACTTTCTTTCTTATTCTAGAGATTATTATTAGAGATTTAAAAGAGTTTATTTAAAATTATAATTCTATAGATCTTTATAGTATTTTTATATAGTTATTTAAATTTATATTTAGGAATAGTTTTTAGGCTAGCTTAAAATATTTTAAATATCTATATTTAATTTATTAAGTTCTAGTAGATAGTTAGATTTCTTAGGGTTAATATTAATAATAATAAGAAGCTCTTTAAGAAAGTTAAATTCCTTTTAATTCTAATTATTATTTATATAAAGATTTTAATCTAGCTCTATATATTTATTATCTTAAGAGGGATAATTTAAGCTTATTTTATTTAGATTTTATATCCTCTAATAGCCTTTAGATTTAAAATTTAAGTTTTTTTCTTTTAAAGGTATAAATAGATAGCTAGCTAATTACTAATAAAGTTTATTTCTACCTTTAAATTTAAAACTCTATAGATCTTAATAGGTTTTTTATATCTAATTATAATTTTAATAGTTATTTAGAATTTAACTTTAAGAATTAATTTATTAGTTTTTATTAAATTATTTATATTAACTAATTATTTTTTCTCTTTTTTTTTATTTTAATTTTATTAACCTTAAGTTTCTTTTTTTTCTTCTTAAGATATTTAGATATAAAATACTCTTTATTATTATAAATATAGTACTTTTAGACTTTATTATTATAATTTTTTAGGTTTTTTCTCTTTTTTTTTAAATTAAAATTATTTCTCTATTAATTATCTTAACTATTATAATAGTTTTTTATAGAGGGAGAATCTATACTATTTTTTCTTATAAACTTTAGAAATTACTTTATATTATTCTAGTTTAATTTTCTCTTCTTATTATATTTATATTTAGTATTCTAAATTTAGATAGTAAAAATTACTATTTCCTTTTATTTCTTTAGAATTTAAATGTTACTTTAAAGAAAAATAGCCTTATAAAAACTTAACTAAAGTTTAATAAGAAAATAGTTAATTTAATATTTATTAGTAGCTAGTAGGCTATATTTCTTAAGAAAATTAAAATAAATATAAAAATTATATAGAAATTAATTCTTTTTTTATTTAGCTGCTTCTATCTTATATATAATATTAATTATATAATTTTTAGAGTTTTTTACTAATTCTTCTATTTATTTTTTAAACTTATTCTAGCTATTTTAAAGGTATTTAGCTATAATAGAATTTTAGATATTAAAATATTAAAACTAATAGATTTAGCCTTTAGTTTCTATATTATTTAATATCTTAAGAATCTTCTAGCTACTTAGGTAATATATTCTTAGTACTTTAATAAAGATTTACTTTATTTTCTATAGCTATTTAAATTACTTTTAAACTGTAATTAGAATTTTAAGAAGTATAATATTTTTTACTTTTAATTTTAATTTATTTTTTAAGCTTAACTTAATAGTAGATTTATAGTTTTTCTATTTTCTTTTTTTTTTAAAGTAAAGTATAGAATTAGGATTATTTTAAAGAGGTTTTAGCTAATACTACTTTAACCCTCTTAAGTTTAGCTTAAATTTTTTTTTTTCTATAGCTTCTTTATTTATATAGTCTCTATACTAATAGGCTTTCTAATAGATATTTATACTAGTAATTATATAGACTTTTAGATATATTTAAATTTAGAATCTAAAAGTTCTTTATTATTAGCCTCTTTTAATATATAATTAGAAGGACTTTTACTTATAGAAATAGTTAATATCTTTTTAAATTCTCTCTAACTTTCTTATAGATTAGAAATATTCTAAAGGTAAGTATTACTAAAAATAGTAAATTTATTATTATTTTTCTATAGGTATATTTAGATACTATTTTTATAATTTAGATAACTATAAGAAAAACTTTAGAATATAATATTAATAGAGGGTATTATAATTTATAAGGGATTTAATAATAATAGTTAGATAGTAAAAAGGTATATTTCTAATAATAATAGAATTAAAGCTTATTCCTCTTTCTAATTAGAAAAGTAATACTATTTAATTATTTAAGTTTTATCTCTTAATTAGGTTATATATCAGCTAACTATTAATTTCTTATTTACTATTAGACCTCTATATATCCCCTCTATTATATATAGCAGAAAGCAGTAAGAGTTTTATATTAATATTAAGCTTTTTAGAGAAAATATTAGCTAACTTACTTTAAGTATTTAGAATAAATAATATCTATTAAGGTAAGAGCTATAATTCCTTTTAATTTATAATATATAGAGTGGATTTTTTCTATAAAGTAGAAACTCTTTAGCAGTAGGATTATAGTCTTTATAGCTTTAATTTATAGTAAGATTAAACTAAAAAGGCAGTAAGAGCTATTAGTATACTTTAGAAGTTAGTATATAAATTAGTAGAGAGAGTTAAAGTTAAAAATATCTTTCTTTATTATTATAGCTATATTAAAATAATTAGTAAATAAATAGTTAAAAAGAAGAAAAAACTTATAGTTTATAAGTAACTTTAATCTAAATATAGTATTAATAATAATTAAAAGTAGTATTATTATAGAAATAGAAAACTATCTTTAGGTTAAAAGGGATTTAATCTATATAGAATTAAAACTAACTAATCTTACTATTTTATAAGATAGAATAAAGATAGAATATATACTAAATATTTATAACTTTAGTAGATTTTCTATATAAAGATAAATAGATTAAAATAATTAGAATTAAAATCTAAAAAATATTTTAAGAAGTATAATTAAATATCTACTCTAAATAAATATAATCTTAAGTAAAAGTTAAAGGTATTATAATATATAAAAAAGAAAATAAAGTTAAAAAGAAAAAAGTAAATAAAAAGAATAGTAGATAATATAGGTCTATAGAGTAATAATAATAAAGAGAGAAAGAAGTTAAATTTAGATAGATATAGCTATATTTATATAGCTACTATATTATATAATCTTAATTACTTTTAATATAATTACTCTTTAAATAAAAAGTAATTAAACTAATAAGAATTTAAATACTATAAAAATTAGAAATTAATATTATACTTTATAAATATATTTAATTTTTCTATAAATACTACTAATTATATTAATAATATTACTCTATTTATAATTAGAATCTCTATTTTTAAGACCTACTATTTCTAAATAATTAAGGCTTAATATTCTTAAGTAGGTTAATTACTTTAGGGTATTTATAATTCTTATAATTAAGATTATTAACTACCTAATAAGAATACTATAGATTAATAGAGGGATTTTATAATAGAGGGGATATATAGAGATCTAGTAGTAAATAAGAAATTAATAGTTAGCTAATATATAATCTAATTAAAAGGTAAAATTTAAATAATTAAATAGTATTACTTTTTTAATTAAGAAGAGGGGTAAGCTTTAATTCTATTATTATTAAAAATATATCTTTTTACTATCTGATTATTATTATTAAATTTCTTATAAATTATAATACCTTCTATCAGTATTATATATTCTTATTTTTATTAACTAATAAGGCCTCTATAAAGTCTTTAAAGAATTATTATAGCTTATTTAAATTAAACTTAGTAATTAGTTAGCTGGATTTTACTAAAGTTTTAATCTGAGTGGGTATTTATATAATCTTTTTTATTCTATATTTCTATATTAATCTCCTAAAAGAAATAAAAATTAAAGAATTATAAGAGATAGCAGCTAAAAGCTAAAATTTGAAAAGAAATAGAACTTAAGGTAGATAAAATAGTATAATTAGACTTTAACTTAATAAGTCTATCTCTAGAGGCTTATCTCTCTACTATATATTAATCTCTAGCTTTAAGTGGGCCTACTTAAAGCTTAAACTTATAGGTTAATTCCTAAAGGTTCTAGTAGTAATCTGCTGGTATCCTTACACTAAAATATATTAATAGCCTAATAATCTAATTCTATATAGAATATATAGAATTTTAGGCTTTTTTATTCTATAGAAGAATCTCTAAAATAATATTACTATAATACCCCTATAAATATAGTAAGTAGATAGTTAAATATATATTTATATATTACAGCCTCTTTAGTAGAAATAATCTCTTTAAATTAAAATTAAAAAACTATAGAAATATAGAGTATTACCTTAGTAATAAGTATATAGTTACTATAGCAGGATAATAGTATAGTAAAACAGTAAGATTAATATAATTTAAATTAGTAGTAATACTTTAGATATAGTAAAATAAAAAAGAAAGAGTAAAAGCTATAGTAATTTTATAATAAAGGCTAAAATCTAACTGCTAAAACTACTAAAATTAATATAGTCTTATTACTATAAATAAGTAAATAAAGATCTATAGATACTATTTAATCTTTTAAATTAATTAGACTTCTAAAGTAAAAATTACTTAATACCCTAAGAAGATATTATAGTAATACTATAAAAATATCTAAATATTAATAATACTCTTACTATTATTAAAATCTATAGAAATATTAATATTAATAGTAACTAACTAAATCTTAATAAAAGTAATAAATTAGTAAAAAAGGCAGTTAATTTTAGTAGTTATAAAGCTATTATTAAAACTAGCTAGAGCTAATCTAATAGTAGATACTTTCTTCTTTTAAATATTACTATAAGTAGTAATTATATACTGGTTATAGTAACTAAAAATCTTATTAATCTTTACTAGCTTCTTAAGTTAAAATCAGATTAGTAAAAGCTAAAGTAAAGCTATAAAAATATCTATATAAAGAAAAATTCTAAAAGTAGATATTAAAATATAATACTATTAAAGTAAAGTAAAAAATAGATATTTAGTAGGAATTATAAGCTTAGTAAAAGTATTAACAGACTAGAAGATATTAAAAGGGTAACTATAGAGATATTATAAAGAAAAATCTATATAAAAATAAATATACTTACTCTTTATATAGTAGGTATAATATCTATTAAAACCTAAAAGAAAGTTAGCTACTAAATAACTATTATAATAATACTATAAAAAGAATATACTATAGATAAAGTAGAAGTATCTAAATAGAATATAAATTAATATAAATTAAGTATAATAGAGATATAGATTAAAGTAGTAACTTCTAACCTTTTAGAATAAAGTTAGTATAGATATTATAGTAGAAATAAAAAAAGATAACCTTAAAATAAAAAATCTTAAAAGCCTTATAGAGAGAGGTAAACTTAAAGAAAAAAACTAAAGTAATAGCCTTTTTAAAATTATTACTATTAGTAAAAGTTTATATAGCTATATTAATAGCCTACTAGATAGTCTTTTTAGCTTACTATATCTTAATATAAATAGCAGTAATAGCCTTCTTTTAAATAAAGAATAGATAAAATATAATAGTAGAAATTAAAAAGAAGTTATAAAGAAAATAAAATAGTAATAGTAGAATATTATAAAGAAGAATAAAATTAAGTAAATAATAGAATAAATAGATAGAAACTAAATAAATATTAATAAGAACTAAATAATATTATAGAAAGTATATAGCAGAATAAAAAGAATATATAAAAATAGCTATAGTAGGAATAATAATAGGGATAATAATAAGAAAAAAAGAAAAAAAAGAAAAAAATAAAGAGAAAAAAAGCTCTTTATAAAGCTAAAAAAAGAAACTTTAAGTAAATTTAAAAGCTTTAATTTAAAATCTATAAAAAAGAAACTATAAAAAAAGTAATTAAATATCTAATTAGAAAGTAAGAAATAAGTAAGAATAGATATTAATATAATACTACTAAAATAGCCCCTATTATACTATATAACTTACTCTAGCTAGAGATAATAAAGCTAAAGTATTAAATAATTACCAGTATAAATTTAATATCTAAATATAAGTTAATACCAGTTAGTATATAATAATTATATAACTATAAGAGCAGCCTAAAGAAAGAAGAAGCCAGCCTAATATAGCTAGTAGTAGCTAGAGGGCTATTATACTGCCTGCTAAGCTATAAAAGAAAGATAGAAGTTTAATTCTAGCTGTTATAACTCTAAAGAGACCCCTTTAATAGTGTTTTTATAACCTAAAGGTATTAAATTAAATAGAGGGTAATTTATATATATATAAATCTAAATAAAGCTAATAATAAATTTATTAGTATAAACCTAATAATAATAAGTAGCCCTTAGGGGTAATAAAATAAAATTATAATATGATTTTTATTTTATAGCTAGAAATAGCTTTTAGGTTTTTTCCTACTAATTTAATAAAAAGGGATTCTATAGACCTAAATATAGATAAAATAGTATATACTAAATAAATAAAAATATTTTTATTTTTTTAAAAAAAATTAGAATTTCTATATAAAATATCTCTAATAGATATTTAATTAATTCTATAAAGCTAATTTTTTTATTAAATAATTTAAATATTTTTTTTATTAATATAAAATAAAATATTTTAAATTTATTCTTTTAAATAAAAAGATTTTAATAGATTTTAAAAGAATTTAAATAATAATTAAATAAAAAGAATTTAAAATCTTTTAAAAAATTTAAATATTTTTAGAATTTTATAATCTTTTTTATAAATTTATCTATAAATATTTAGAAATTACTATATCTTTAAGTAATTTACTAAAAAAGAATATAAATAGAAAGAAATTAAAATATATTTTATTAAATAAATTTAAAAAAAAAGATATTTTATTAATTTATTTAAGCTTTTTAAAAGATATTACTCTTAAGATATTATAATCTATTTTTTTTATTTATTTAAAAATTAATATCTTTATATTTATAATAATTAAAATTACTTTTTAATTTAATAAATAAAAATTATATTATTTTTTTACCTTTTAATTATAGAAATTTAAAAAATTTAAATTTAAATATAATATTTTAAATTAGAAATTAATAGCTATTATAAAGATATTTAAATATTAATAATATTATCTTAAAGAGGCTATAATTTCTATTAAAATTTTAAGTAATTATTTTAATTTATAAAATTTTATAAAAACTTTTAAATTTAATAGTAAGTAGATTAATATAATACTAATAGAGAGTATTACAATTTATAAGAGATTTAATAATAATAGTTAGATAGTAAAAAGATATATTTCTAATAATAATAGAATTAAAGCTTATTCCTCTTTTTAATTAAAAAGGTAATACTATTTAATTATTTAAATTTTACCTTTTAGTTAGATTATATATTAGCTAACTATTAATTTCTTATTTACTACTAGACCTCTATATATCCCCTTTATTATAAGATCCCCCTATTAACCTATAGTATTCTTATTAGATAGTTAATAGTCTTAATTATAGAAATTATAAATACCCTAAAATAATTAATCTATTTAGAGGTATTAAATCTTAATTATCTAAAAATAGTAAGTCTTAAAAATAGAAATCTTAATTATAAGTAAAATAATATTATTAATATAATTAGTAGTATTTATAAAGAAATTAAATATATTTATAAATTATAATATTAATTTCTAATTTTTATAGTATCTAAATTCTTATTAGCTTAATTGCTTTTTATTTAGAAAGTAATTATATTAAGAGTAATTAAGATTATATAATATAGTAGCTATATAAATATAGCTATATCTATCTAAATTTAATTTCTTTTTCTCTTTATTATTATTACTCTATAGGTCTATATTACCTACTATTCTTTCTATTTACTTTCTTCTTTTTAATTTTATTTTCTTTTTTATATATTATAGTATTTTTAATTTCTACTTAAGGCTATACTTATTTAGAATAAATATCTAGCTATACTTCTTAAAGTATCTTTTAGGCTTTAATTTTAATTATTTTAGTCTATTTATCTCTATATAAAGAGTTTACTAAAGTTATAGATATTTAGTATATACTCTATTTTTATTCTATCTTATAAAATAGTAAAGCTAATTAGTTTTAGTTCTATATAAATTAAATCCCTTTTAACCTAAAGATAATTTTTTATCTCTATAATAATATTACTTCTAATTATTATTAATACTATATTTAAACTAAAGCTACTTATAAACTATAAGTTTTCTCTTTTTCTTAACTATTTATTTACTAATTATTTTAATATAGCTATAATAATAAAGAGAGATATCTTTAATTTTAGCTCTCTTTATTAATTTATATACTAACTTCTAAAGTATATTAATAGCTTTTACTACCTTTTTAGCTTAATCTTACTATAAATTAAAATTATAAAGACTATAATCTTACTACTAAAGAGTTTCTACTCTATAGAGAAGATTTACTCTATATATTATAGGTTAAAAAGAACTATAACTTTTATCTTAATAGGTATTATTTGTTTTAAATACTTAAAGTAAGTTAGCTAATATTTTCTCTAGAAAGCTTAATTTTAATATAAAATTCTTACTGCTTTCTGCTATATTATTCTAGCTATCTATAAGTTCTTTAGTAATATATACTAAACTATAAGTATTACCTCTAACTTCTTAATATAAATATTACTAATAGTCTATCTTAAAAAAATAATATTTAGAATATCTAAAATTAAATTAATTACTAATATTCTTAATTACCTATATTAAATATAGAGTTTTCTATTTAAATAGCAGTTAAGGCTATATTTTATTAGAAGATTAAACTTATTATTAGTAATATCTATAAGAATAAAAGTAATTAGAATTAAACTCTTTCTCTTATTTAAAGATAACTGCTAGCTGAGATTTTACTTTAAGTTTCTATTATTAAATTTTAAGTAGCTTTAGCTATATCTCTTCCTACTATTAAGAATAAAATTATTTAGAAGGAAATTATAGTATTAAATAAAAAGAATAAAAATAAAAAAAAACCTAAATTCTTTTTTACTTCTTATTAAAATTTATATTATTATATTCTTAATTATTAGCTATTTAAAATAAAGTAAATTTAAACTCTAATTATAGAGGTTTTTTTCTTATAGATATTAATAGTTTCTTTTTTATATACTTTAATATTAATTAAACTTTAAATTTTAACTTTAATTAATTAGTTATTAGAGCTTTTTATAGTCTTTTTTATTTTACTAGTAACTTCTTATTTTATAATTTTCCTTTTAGATAACTATATTTTTACTTAAGTTTTATAGCTACTTTAATATACTTCTTAATTAATTCTTATATACTCTCTATATTATCTTTAGTAACCTACTAATTATACTCTAATAGTTAGTTTTTCTATTTAATTAAAAAGTAATTTACCTTCTACTATTATTATTTATTTTTTACTTTTTCTACTTTCTACTAAAAGTTAGTTTCTTTAAGATTTAAAATTAATAGTAATTTAAGTTAATTTTAATTTCTAAGGTATTAGAATTTTAAAAGGCTAATATAGAATATATTATAAATATAATTATATTTATCTAAAAGGGCTAAATAGTATATTTATAATTTAATTTTCTTAAGAATTTAAAATAGACTAATTCTTTTTAATATTAATTTATATTTTTCTTTTTTAATATTAAGGTTTTTTATTATAAGACTAACTAAACTGCTAATTATAAGAAAAATATCCTTATATTATTTATTATAATTATCTATCTATCTTTTTATAGCTTTTTTCTAATACTCTTTAAGATTTTTATATAGCTTTTTAAAATAATATACTTTTATATTAGCCTTTAGTACCCCCCTTTTAAGTATATTATTCTTAATATATAAATTTAAATTAAAAAGATAGTCTATTAAGATTTTAAAAAAGAAGAATCTAATTATATTATTCTTAATATTATTATATATATATTATACTAACTGTAATAATACTATTTAATTACTTTATTATTTATTAATAAAGTATCTTAAGTAATACTTTAAAATTTAGTTTATTCCCTCTATTTATCTATTAATTTATAGATAAAATATTATTAAAAGATATCTTTTAATATTACTTTAATAGTATAATTTAAACTAGAAATTACTTATAAATATTAAGCTTTTATTACTTATAATTCCCCTAGGGGATCTATATTTTAATTTAATCTTATTATAAAAGAGTTCTACTAATTTTACTATATTAATTATTATCTAAATAGAAAAAAATACTATATACTTTATATATTAGTTAATTATTACTAGAATTATATTAACTTTTTTTTCTTTTTATTAAATTAATAGAAATTCTATAATAAAGTTTATTAAGATTTCTTATTAAAGTTAATTTAATATTAAAAATAATATAAACTTATTAAAAAGTTTATATTTTTTTACTATAGATTCTTAATAGACTGTATATATCTATATCTAATTTTTAATATTCTTATTTATTTCTATTTAATAGAAATATCTTTAGAGAAAAATTTAAGTTCTTTTAGTCTTCAAATAGCCAGTAAAGAGATTATTATAATATAATTATAGAAAAATATACTTTATAATTTCTTTATTTAAAATAAATAATTATTACTTATAATAAAGTAATTTATTTCTAATAAATTAAAATTTACTCTTTTAAATTATTATTATAAAGTTATTTCTTTTTTAATATTATATTTTTAGATTTTTATTCTAAAGAAACTAAATTAACTTTATAATTAAATAGAATATTACTATCTTATAGACTCCTTCTTAAAATATAGTCTTTTTAACTATTAGAAGAAAGATAGATAGCTTATAGTCTATCTTCTTTTAGGTCTAATAGATTTAATTTTTTAAAATTAATTTACTTAATATACTCTTTAGGGTATTTATAGATATATTCTTTTTATCTATATTAATATTCTTCTAATCTGAAGTTTTTTATTTTATTTAATTAGAATTCTTTTTATTCTTTAGAATCTAAATTATTTCTATTTTAACTAATTAATATTCTAATTAGTTAAGCAGTTTAATATTTAAGGACTTTTTACTTTTAAATTTAAACTATTTTAATAGACTATTAGCTAGATTTATTTTTTTAAATTTATATTTTATTATAAAGTTATAAAATATAAAGTAGATATACTATTTAGTCTATTTACTATTAAGCCTAAAAGTTTTTATAAAATTTTATAAATTAAAATAATTACTTAGAATCTTAATAGAAATTATAGCCTCTTTAAGATAATATTATTAATATTTAAATAACTCTATAATAGCTATTAATTTTTAATTTAGAGTATTATATTTTAATTTAGGTTTTTTAAATTTCTATAATTAGAAAATAAAAAGATAGTATAATTCTTATTTATTAAATTAAAAAGTAATTCTAGCTATTATAAACCTAAAGGTATTAATCTCTAAATAGATAGAAAGAAATAGATTATAGTATCTTAAAAATAGTACTTTTTAAAAAGCTTAAATAAGCTGGTAAAATACTTCTCTTTTAATTTTATTTAATAAAATATATTTTAATTTTTTTCTATTTATATTTTTCTTTAGGAAATTACTTAAAGATATAGTAATCTCTAAATATCTATAAATAAATTTATAATAGAAGTTATAAAATCCTAAGAATATTTAAATCTCTTAAAAGATTTTAAATTTTTTTTATTTAGCTATTATTTAAACTCTCTTAAAGTCTATTAATATTCTTTTATTTAAAAGGATAAACTTAAGGTATTCTATTTTATATTAATAAAAAGAGTATTTAAATAGTTTAATAAAAAGTTTGACTTTATAAAGTTAATTAAATATCTATTAGAGATATTTTATATAGAAATTCTAATTCTTTAAAAAAATAAGAATATTATTTAAATAAATTATATAAATAGTATTTAGTAGGCTTTATAAAGCTTAATAAATATAATTCTAAAATATAGTAGGAATATTTATAAATTTAAATAGTATTATTAAATACTTAAAGTAGCTATATTAAATATAAAATACTATTTTCTATTTATTATCTTCTTAAATATATATATAAAAATAGATATTCTTAATATTAATCTTTAAGAAGAATTTTATATTTTTTATATAGTCTATAATTTCTATTATTAAAGGTAAAAAATATTAATTTTTCTTAATAATAATATTTAATTTCTAATAATTTATATAAAGCTTTAAACTTCTATTTAATTTTAATATAAATAGTATAGAAGTTTCTACTAAACTTTTTAAGAAGTAAATATAGCTATTAGTTAGACTCTTTTTAATATAGTTTTAAAAAGTCTATAGTTTCTTTAGAAATAGAGAGTATATTAGTCTAAAAGGGGGCTTCTTATTAAAAAGTAACTTAATATTATAATTTATAGCTTAATAATAAAATAAGATTTTAAAACTTTTAGTTAAGAAGATATCTTAGTAATTTAAAAGCTTAAAAAGTAAGTTAAAATTTTCTTTCTTACTTTAAAGATTATTACTAGAAATTTAAAAGGATTTATTTAAAATTATAATTCTATAGACTTTTATAGTATTTTTATATAGTTATTTAAATTTATATTTAGAAATAGTTTTTAGGCTAGTCTAAAATATCTTAAATATCTATATTTAATTTACTAAATTCTAATAGATAGCTAGATCTCTTAGAGTTAATATTAATAATAGTAAGAAGCTTTTTAAAAAAGTTAAATCCCTTTTAATTTTAATTATTATCTATATAAAGATTTTAATCTAACTCTATATATTTATTATCTTAAAAGAGATAATTTAAGCTTACTTTATCTAAATTTTATATTCTCTAATAGCCTTTAAATTTAAAATCTAAATCTTCTTTTTTTAAAGATATAGATAAATAGCTAGCTAATTACTAATAGAATTTACTTCTACCTTTAAATTTAAAACTCTATAAATCTTAATAAATTCTCTATATCTAATTATAATCTTAATAGTTATTTACAGTTTAACTTTAAGAGTTAATTTATTAGTCTCTATTAAGTTATTTATATTAATTAATTATCTTTTTTCTTTTTTTTTACTTTAATCTTATTAACTTTAAGTTTCTTTTTTTTCTTTTTAGAGTATTTAGATATAAAGTACTTTTTATTATTATAAATATAGTACTTTTAGACTTTACTATTATAATCTTTTAGATTTTTTCTTTTTTTTTTTAAATTAGAATTATTTTTCTATTAATTATCTTAACTATTATAATAATCTTTTATAAAGAGAGAATTTATACTATTTTTTCTTATAAACTTTAGAGATTACTCTA
Source organism: Ilyonectria destructans (assembly GCA_020740775.1). Taxonomy (NCBI): domain Eukaryota; kingdom Fungi; phylum Ascomycota; class Sordariomycetes; order Hypocreales; family Nectriaceae; genus Ilyonectria; species Ilyonectria destructans. The sequence continues at coordinate 1,078,738 of JAHEWK010000014.1, forward strand.
TATTATCTTAATTTAATTTTTTCTTCTTATTATATCTATATTTAATATTCTAAATTTAAATAGTAAAAATTACTATTTCCTTCTATTTCTTTAGAATTTAAATATTACTCTAAAGAAAAATAGCCTTATAAAAATTTAATTAAAATTTAATAAAAAAATAATTAGCCTAATACTTATTAGCAGCTAGTAGGCTATATTTCTTAAGGAAATTAAAATAGATATAGAAATTATATAGAGATTAATTCTCTCTTTATTTAGCTACTTCTATTTTATATATAATATTAATTATATAATTTCTAAGGTTCTTTAGTAATTCTTCTATCTATTTTTTAAATTTATTCTAACTATTTTAAAAGTATTTAGCTATAATAGGATTTTAAGTATTAATATATTAAAATTAATAGATTTAGCTTTTAATTTCTATATTATTTAATATCTTAAAAATCTTCTAGCTGCCTAAATAATATATTCTTAATACTCTAATAAAAACTTACTCTATGTTTTATAGCTATTTAAATTACTTTTAGACTGTAATTAGAATCTTAAGAAGTATAATATTTTTTACTTTTAATTTTAATTTATTCTTTAAGTTTAACTTAATAGTAAATCTATAGTTCTTCTATTTCTTTCTTTTTTAAGATAAAATATAGAATTAGAATTATCTTAAAGAGATTTTAATTAATACTATTTTAGCTTTTTTAAATTTAGCTTAAATTTTTTTTTTTTTATAGTTTTTTTATTTATATAGTCTTTATACTAATAGGCTCTCTAATAGGTATTTATATTAGTAATTATATAGATTTTTAGGTATATTTAAATTTAAAATCTAAAAGTTCTTTATTATTAGCCTCTCTTAATATATAATTAAAAGGGCTTCTACTTATAGAAATAGTTAATATCTTTTTTAAATTCCCTCTAATTTTTTTATAGATTAAAAATATCTTAAAGATAAATATTACTAAAGATAGTAAATTTACTACTATTTTTCTATAGGTATACTTAAATACTATTTTTATAATTTAAATAACTATAAAAAAAGCTTTAAAATATAATACTAATAGAGAGTATTATAATTTATAAGGAATTTAATAATAATAGTTAGATAGTAAAAAGGTATATTTCTAATAATAATAGAATTAAAGCTTATTTTTCTTCTTAATTAAAAGAATAATACTATTTAATTATTTAAGTTTTATCTTTTAGTTAGATTATATATCAGCTAACTATTAATTCCTTATTTACTATTAGACCTCTATATATCCCCTCTATTATATCTTAGTAGGTATTATTTATTCTAAATATTTAAAGTAAATTAATTAATATTTTCTTTAGAAAGCTTAATTCTAATATAAAATTCTTATTACTTTTTACTATACTACTCTAGCTATCTATAAGTCCTTTAGTAATATATACTGAATTATAAGTACTACCTCTAACTTCTTAATATAAGTATTACTAATAGTTTATTTTAGGGAAATAATATTTAGAATACTTAAAATTAGATTAATTATTAGTATTTTTAATTACTTATATTAAATATAAAGTTTTCTACTTAAATAGTAATTAAGGCTATATTTTATTAGAAGATTAAAATTATTACTAATAATATCTATAAGAATAAAAATAATTAGAGTTAAGCTCTTTCTCTTATTTAGAGATAACTACTAGTTAAGATTTTACTTTAGATTTTTACTATTAAATTTTAAATAGCTTTAGCTATACCTCTTTCTATTATTAAGAATAAGATTATTTAAAAGGAAATTATAGTACTAAATAAAAAGAAATTTGAATTTTTTTTTACTTTTTATTAAGATTTATATTATTATATTCTTAATTATTAGCTATTTAAAATAAAGTAAATTTAAACTCTAATTATAGGGGGTTTTTCTTTTATAGATATTAATAGTTTCTTTTTTATATATTTTAATATTAATTAAATCTTAAGTTTTAATCTTAATTAATTAGTTATTAGAGCTTTTTATAGTCTTTTTTATTTTACTAATAACTTTTTATTTTATAATTTTTCTTTTAAGTAACTATACTTTTATTTAAATTTTATAGCTACTTTAGTATATTTCTTAATTAATTTTTATATACTCTCTATATTATCTTTAGTAACCTACTAATTATACTCTAATAGCTAGTCTTTCTATTTAATTAAGAAGTAATTTATCCTCTATTTTTATTATTTATTTTTTATTTTTTTTACTTTCTATTAAGAGTTAATTTCTTTAAGGTTTAAAATTAATAGTAATTTAAGTTAGTTTTAATTCCTAAGGTATTAAAGTTCTAAAAGGCTGATATAGAATATATTATAAATATAATTATATTTATCTAAAAGGGCTAAATAGTATACTTATAATTTAATTTTCTTAAGAATTTAAAATAAATTAATTCTTTTTAATATTAATTTATATTTTTCTTTTTTAATATTAAGATTTTTTATTATAAGGCTAATTAGGCTGCTAATTATAAGGGAAATATTCTTATATTATTTATTATAATTATCTATCTATCTTTTTATAGCTTTTTTTTAATACTCTTTAAGATTCTTATATAGCTCTTTAAGATAATATACTTTTATACCAGCCTTTAGTACCCTCCTTCTAAATATATTATTTTTAATATATAGATTTAAATTAAAAAGGTAGTTTATTAAGATTTTAAAAGGGGAGAATTTAATTATATTATTCTTAGTATTATTATATATATATTATACTAACTATAATAATACTATCTAATTACTTTATTATTTATTAATAAAGTATCTTAAGTAATATTTTAAGATTTAGTTTATTCTTTCTATTTATCTATTAATTTATAGATAAAATATTATTAAAAGATATCTTTTAATATTACTTTAGTAGTATAATTTAAACTAGAAATTATTTATAAATATTAAGTCTCTATTACTTATAATTCCCCTAGGGGATTTATATCTTAATTTAATCTTATTATAGAAGAATTCTACTAATTTTACTATATTATTTATTATTTAAATAGAAAGAAATACTATATACTTTATATATTAATTAATTATTATTAGAATTATATTAACCTTTTTTTCTTCCTACTAAATTAATAAAAATTCTATAATAAAGTCTATTAAAATTTCTTATTAAAATTAATCTAATATTAAAAGTAATATAAGCTTACTAAAGAGTTTATATCTTTTTACTATAGCTTTTTAATAGACTGTATATATTTATATTTAATTTTTAATATCTTTATTTATTTCTATTTAATAGAAATATCTTTAGAGAAGAATTTAAATTCTTTTAGTCTTAAAATAGCCAATAAAGAGATTATTATAATATAGTTATAAAAGAATATACTTTATAGTTTTTTTATTTAGAATAAATAATTATTATTTATAATAAAGTAATTTATCTCTAATAGACTAAAATTTACTCTTTTAAGTTATTATTATAGAGTTACTTCTCTTTTAATATTATATCTTTAGGTTTTTATTCTAAAGGAATTAAATTAACTCTATAATTAGATAGAATATTACTATTTTATAAATCCCTTTTTAAAATATAGTCTTTTTAACTATTAGAAGGAAGATAAATAGCTTATAGTCTATCTTTTTTTAGGCCTAATAGATTTAATTTTTTAAAGTTAATTTACTTAATATACTCTTTAGGAGATTTATAGATAAATTCTTCTTATTTATATTAATATCCTTTTAATCTTAAGCTTTTTATTTTATTTAATTAGAATTTTTTTTATTCTTTAGAATTTAAATTATTTTAATTTTAGCTAATTAATATCTTAATTAATTAAGTAATTTAATATTTAGAGGCTTTTTATTTTTAAATTTAAACTATCTTAATAAACTATTAGTTAGATTTATCTTTTTAAGTTTATACTTTATTATAAAATTATAAAATATAAGGTAAATATACTATCTAGCCTACTTACTATTAAGCTTAAGAGTTTTTATAAAACTTTATAAATTAAAATAATTACTTAGAATTTTAATAGAAGTTATAGCCTCTTTAAGATAGTATTACTAATATTTAAATAGCTTTATAATAGCTATTAATTCCTAATTTAGAATATTATATTCTAATTTAAATTCTTTAAATTTCTATAATTAAAAGATAAAAAGATAGTATAATTCTTACTTATTAAACTAAAAAGTAATTTTAGCTATTATAAATCTAAAGATATTAATCTTTAAGTAGATAAAAAGAGACAGATTATAGTATCTTAAAAGTAATACCTTTTAAAAAGCTTAAATAAATTAATAAAATATTTTTCTTTTAACTTTATTTAATAAAATATTTTTTAATTTCTTTTTATTTATACTTTCCTTTAGTAAATTACTTAGGGGTATAGTAATCTCTAAATATCTATAGATAAATCTATAATAGAAGTTATAAAATTCTAGAAATATTTAGATCTTTTAGAAGATTTTAGATTCTTTCTATTTAGCTATTATCTAAACTTTCTTAAAGTCTATTAATATTTTCTTATTTAAAAGAATAAATTTAAAATATTCTATTTTATATTAGTAGAAGGAATATTTAGATAGCTTAATAAAAAGTTTAACTTTATAAAGTTAATTAAATATCTATTAGAGATATTTTATATAGAAATTCTAATCTTTTAAAAAAATAAAAATATTATTTAAATAAACTATATAAATAATATTTAGTAGGCTCTATAGAGCCTAATAAATATAATTTTAAAATATAGCAGAAGTATTTATAAATTTAAATAGTATTATTAAATACTTAAAGTAGCTATATTAAATATAAAATACTATCTTCTATTTATTACCTTTTTAGATATATATATAATAATAGATATTCTTAATATTAATTTTTAAGAAGAATTTTATATTTTTTATACAGTTTATAATCTCTATTATTAAAGATAAAAAATATTAATTTTTTTTAATAATAATATTTAGTTTCTAGTAATCTATATAGAGCTTTAAATTTTTATTTAATTTTAGTATAAATAGTATAGAAGTTTCTACTAAACTTTTTAAGGGGTAGATATAGCTATTAGTTAGATTCTTTTTAATATAGTCTTAAAGAGTCTATAGTTTCTTTAGAAATAGAGAGTATATTAGCTTAAAAAAGAGCTTCTTACTAAAGAGTAACTTAATATTATAATTTATAGTGTAATAGAAAGATAAAATTCTAAAGCTTTTAGCTAAAAAGATATTTTAATAATTTAAAAGCTTAAAAGATAAATTAGAACTTTCTTTCTTACTCTAGAGATTATTATTAGAAATTTAAAAGGATTTATTTAAAACTGTAATTCTATAGATCTTTATAGTATTCTTATATAGTTATTTAAATTTATATTTAGAGATAGTTTTTAGGCCAGCTTAAAATATCTTAAATATCTATATTTAATTTACTAGATTTTAATAGATAGCTAGATTTCTTAGGGTTAATATTAATAATAGTAAGAGGCTCTTTAAGAGAGTTAGGTCTTTTTTAACTCTAATTATTATCTATATAAAGGTTTTAATCTGGCTTTATATATTTATTATCTTAAGAGGAATAATTTAAGCTTATTTTATTTAGATTTTATATCCTCTAATAGCCTTTAGATTTAGAATTTAAATCTTTTTTTTTTAAAGATATAGATAAATAGCTAGCTAATTACTAATAAAGTTTATTTCTACTTTTAAATTTAGAATTCTATAGATCTTAATAGATTTTTTATATCTAATTATAATTTTAGTAGTTATTTAGAGTTTAATTTTAAGAGTTAGTTTATTAGTTTCTATTAAGTTATCTATATTAACTGATTATTTTTTCTTTTTTTTTACTTTAGTCTTATTAATTTTAGGTTTTTTTTTTCTTTTTTTAAGATATTTAGATATAAAATACTCTTTACTATTATAAATATAGTATTTTTAAACTTTATTATTATAATTCTTTAGGTTTTTTCTTTTTCTTTTTAAATTAGAATTATTTCTTTATTAATTATTTTAATTATTATAATAGTTTTTTATAGAAGAAGAATCTATACTATTTTTTCTTATAGACTTTAGGAATTACTCTATATTATTTTAATTTAATTTTCTCTTTTTACTATATCTATATTTAATATTCTAAATTTAGATAGTAAAAGTTACTATTTTCTTCTATTTCTTTAGAATTTAAATATTACTCTAAAGAAGAATAACTTTATAAAAATTTAGCTAAAATTTAATAAGAAAATAGTTAATTTAATACTTATTAGCAGCTAATAGGCTATATTTCTTAAGGGAATTAAGATAGATATAGAAGTTATATAGAGATTAATTCTCTTTTTATTTAGCTGCTTTTATTTTATATATAATATTAATTATATAGTTTTTAGAGTTTTTTATTAAATTTTTTATCTATTTTTTAAATTTATTTTAGCTATTTTAAAGATATTTAGCTATAATAGGATTTTAGATATTAAGATATTAAGATTAATAGATTTAGCCTTTAGTTTCTATATTATCTAATATCTTAAGAATCTTCTAGCTATTTAAATAATATATTTTTAGTATTTTAATAAAGATTTACTCTATCTTTTATAGCTATTTAAACTGCTTTTAGACTGTAATTAGAATCTTAAGAAGTATAATATTTTTTACTTTTAATTTCAATTTATTCTTTAAGTTTAACTTAACAGTAAATCTATAGTTTTTTTATTTTCTTCTTTTTTAAAATAAAATATAAAATTAAAATTATTTTAAAGAGATTTTAGCTAATACTGTCTTAATTCTTTTAAGTTCAGCTTAAGCTTTATTTTTTTTCTATAGCTTCTTTATTTATATAGTCTCTATATTAGTAGGCTTTTTAATAGATATTAATATTAATAATTATATAGATTTCTAGATATACTTAAATTTAGAATCTAAAAGTTTTTTATTATTAGCCTCTTTTAATATATAATTAGGAGGGCTCCTACTTATAGAAATAGTTAATATCTCTTTTAAATTTTTTTTAACTTTCTTATAGATTGGGGATATTCTAGAGGTAAATATTACTAAAGGTAGTAAATTTATTACTATTTTTCTATAGGTATATTTAGATACTATTTTTATAATTTAAGTAACTATAAGGGAAGTTTTAAAATATAATACTAATAGGGGGTATTATAATTTATAAGGGATTTAATAATAATAGTTAGATAGTAAAAAGGTATATTTTTAATAATAATAGAATTAAAGTTTATTTTTTTTCTTAATTAAAGAGGTAATACTATTTAATTATTTAAGTTTTATCTTTTAGTTAGGTTATATATTAGCTGACTATTAATTCCTTATTTACTATTAGACTTCTATATATCCCCTCTATTATAAAATTTTATTTTTTTTATTTTTTAAAAGTTTAAATATTACTTTAAAAAAGAATAAATTTATAAAAGCTAAATTAAAATTTAATAAGAAAATAATTAGCTTAATATTTATTAGTAGCTAGTAGGCTATATTTCTTAAGAGAATTAAAATAGATATAAAAGTTATATAGAGATTAATTTTCTCTTTATTTAGCTATTTCTATTTTATATATAATATTAATTATATAGTTATTAAAAATTTTAATTAATCTTTCTATTTATTTTTTAAATTTATTCTAGCTATTTTAAAGATATTTAACTATAATAAGATTTTAGGTATTAAAATACTAAAATTAATAGATTTAATTTTTAATTTTTATATTATTTAATATCTTAAAAATCTTCTAGCTATTTAAATAATATATTTTTAGTATTTTAATAAAGATTTATTTTATTTTTTATAGCTATTTAAATTACTTTTAAATTATAATTAGAATTTTAAAAAGTATAATATTTTCTATTTATAATTTTAATTTATTTTTTAAATTTAATTTAATAGTAAATCTATAGTTTTTCTATTTTCTTTTTTTTTAAGATAAAGTATAAAATTAAAATTATCTTAAAGAGATTTTAATTAATATTACTTTAGCTCTTTTAAATTTAATTTAAACTTTCTTTTTTTTTATAGCTTTTTTATTTATATAGTCTCTATACTAATAGACTTTCTAATAGATATTTATACTAATAATTATATAGATTTCTAAATATATTTAAATTTAAAATTTAAAAGTTTTTTATTATTAATCTCTCTTAATATATAATTAAAAAAGCTTTTACTTATAGAAATAATTAATTTCTTTTTTAAACTTTCTTTAATTTCTTTATAGATTAGAAATATTCTAAAGGTAAATATTACTAAAAGTAGTAAATTTACTATTATCTTTCTATAGATATATTTAGATATTATTTTTATAATTTAAATAACTATAAGAAAAGCTTTAAAATATAATATTAATAGAGAATATTATAATTTATAAGGAATTTAATAATAATAATTAGATAGTAAAAAGATATATTTCTTATAATAATAAAATTAAAGCTTATCTTTTTTTTTAATTAGAGGAATAATACTATTTAATTATTTAAATTTTATCTTTTAGTTAGACTATATATTAGCTAACTATTAATTTTTTATTTACTATTAGATTTCTATATATCCCCTTTATAATAATATAGAGTTTAATATTTTTATTAATTTCTTTTTAATAGAATTTATAGCTAATTAATTTAGCTATTTTTATAGCTTCTATATATTCTAACTTAAAGTTATTATAGTATTAATAAAGAATTTCTATTTATAGTATTTTTTACTTTAAAATTACTAATTTACCTTTAAAAAATAAAATTCTATTTCTATTTATAGTATACTTTTTATATTTTTTAATATTCTATTTAATCTTTACTATTTAATTTTAATAGCTTTAATTTTAAATTTATAGTCTATAGATTAATTCTTTTAATATCTATAAAAGTTAATTAAGAAATATTATTTTACTTTATATAAACTCTATTATAACTAAATATAAGATATATTACTTTAAAATAGTAACTCTAACTTTTAATAGTTCTTTTTTATTTAAATTCCCCTTAAGTATTTATAAAGCTTTTTCTATCTTTTTATTAGGTATATTAGCTTTTATATTAATATAGATAACTATAGAAATTAATACTTCTTTAGATATTTAACTAGCTATTATTAATATATTATACTAATTAAAAAGAAAGAAATCTCTTTATATAAAGTTAAGAAGATTTATTTATACTATTTAAATAAAAACTTTAATTATTAATTTTATTTCTTATAGTACTAATTATTTATTATATATTTAATAAAAGCTTATTTATAAGCTATAGCTTTTTTATTAGTAATAATAGAATATTATAATAAGAAATATCTTTTTCTATATAATTTAATCTTCTTAATAATCTATCTATAGAATTTAAAATACTAATTTAATATTAAATATTAAAATTAAATACTATTAAATAGTATATCTATTTAATAAATCTTCTATAGAAATTTTATATTAATATACTAATTACTTTCTTAAGTATAGTATAATTTATTAAAAAATAGAAACTTTTTAAATAAATTTTAAAGATAATATTTTTAATATTTTAAATTCTTTATAATAATTAGTAGCTTTTATTATTATATATTTTATTATTATTCTATCTTAATAAGCTTTTATAAATAGTATATTATAAATTACTATTAATTACTAAAGAATTAAAATAATATATTTAAAATTACTTTAATAAAAATATCTATTTCTATTTTTATTAGTAATTAGAATTTTTAATATTATAGAATATCTACTAAATAGAATTTCTATTTAAATTCTTTAAAAGCTACTTTAGTTTTTTTTAATTATATAAAATTATTTATTTTCTTCTTTTTTTTATTACTTTTAAATATTTATTTATTTATTTAGTATATACTATTTTATCTATATTTAGGCCTATAGAACCTCTTCTTACTTAATTAATAAGAAAAAACCTAAAAGCTATTTCTAACTCTAGAATAAAAATCTTATTGCAATTTTACTTTACTGCCTCTAAAAGCTACTTATTATTATTAGATTTATACTAATAATCTTATTACCAGCCTTATCTAGAGTTATATATATATAAGTTGCCCTCTATTTAGCCTAATACCTCTAGATTATAAAGGCACTATTAGAGGGTCTCTTTAGGGTTATAGCAGCTAGAGCTAAATCTCTATTCTCCTTCTATTACTTAGTAGGCTATATAGTAGCCCTCTAGCTACTACCAGCTATATTAGGCTAGCTTCTTCTTTTTTTAAGCTACTCTTATAGTTATATAACTATTATATACCAGCAGGTATTAGATTATATCTAAATACTGAGTCTATATTGGTAATTATTTAGTACTTTAGTCTTACTATTTCTAACTAAAGTGGGCTATATAGTACTATAGGGGCTAGTCTTATAGTATTCTATTGGTATCTATTCTTACTTACTTCTTACTTTCTAATTAGATATTTAATTATTTTTCTTATACTTTCTTTTTATAGGCTTTAAGTTGGGGCTTTTAGGTCTGCTTAAGGCTTTTCTTCTAGCTTTATAAAGAGCTTTTTTTCTTTTTATTTTTCCCTTTTTTTTTTTCTTATTATTATTTCTATTATTACTCTTACTGCTACTATTCTTATATATTTTTTTTATTCTACTATATATTCTTAGTAATATTACTTAAATCTTATTAATAATTATTTAGTCTCTATCTATCTATTTTATTATTTATTTAATTTTACTTATCTTTATAGTTTTTTATTATTACTATTTTATTATTTTTATAATTTTATTTTAGTTTTTACTATTATATTTTATCAGTTTGCTACTTAAAAAAAGACTATTCTTACTATTTATATTAATATTTAGTAAGCTAAAAAGACTACTTAATATATTACTATTAAAGCTACTTAGAGTTTTACTGGTAATAATAACTTTAAGAAGACTATTATTCTAGCTTTTCTTCTTAAGTTTATCTTTCTTTATAAAATATCTAAGATTTTTAACCCTAAGGTAATTTTTTTTTATTTTTACTATAGTATCTATATTAACTTTATTCTAGAAGGTTAGAGGTTATTATTCTATTTTTTATTTCTATTATATTCAGTTTATATTAATCTATATCTTATTTAGATGTTTTTATTTTATCTATAGTATATTTTTTCTATAGTATTACTATAGTAATTAACTAATAGCTAATTTTTCTTTAGATTCTAATAGATATTATACCTACTATATAAAGAGTAAGTATATTTATATTTAAGTAGGTTTTTTTTATAATACCTCTATAGTTATCCTTTTAATTTCTTTTAGCCTGCTAATATATCTATTAAGCTTATAGTTTCTACTAAATATTTATTTCTTACTTCTCTTTAGTAGTATTATACTTCAGTCTCTACTTTTAGGCCTATTTCTTATATAGATATCCCTATAGCTTTACTATAATCTTTATTAATTTAGTTATAGCCTAAGAATCTAATAAAAATTAATAAGATTTTTAGTTATTATAATTAGTATATAATTACTACTTATAGTAATATTTAAAAGAAGAATATATCTGCTACTAAATTAACTCTAGCTAGCCTTAATAATAGCTTTATAGCTACTAAAACTAACTGCCTTCTTTACTAATTTATTATCCTTATTAAAATTTAGATAGTTACTATTAATATTAATATCCCTAAGGATTTTAATAATAGTAAAAATATTATTAGTATTTAGATATCCTTATAGTATTACTATAGTATCTCCCTAGGATATTAAGTAATTTTTACTTTAAAAGCTTAATTAATTTAAAAAGTTAGATAGTATCTATAGATCTTTATTTATAGTATTAAAACTATATTAATTTAAAGATTCTAATAGTTAGCTTTAAGTCTTTATTATAAATTTACTATAGCTTCTACTTTTTCTTTTATATCCTACTATATCTAAAGTATTACTATTAGCTTAAATTATATTAGCCTTACTATCCTACTATACTACTATACTACTATAGCTACTATATATTTATTACTAAGGTATTATTCTATATTTCTATAGTCTTTTAGCTTTAATTTAAGTAAACTATTTCTATTAAAAAGGCTGCAGTTTATAAATATATATTTAACTATCTACTTACTATATCTATAGAAGCAGTATAGTAATACTACTTTAGGGACTCTCCTAAAGAATAAAAAGGCCTAAAATTCTATATATTCAGTATAGAGTTAAATTATTAGGCTGTTAATATATCTAGATTGGTTTTAATATAGTTCTCTATAGTTAAGTTTAAAGGGGTAATAGTCTAAAATACTAATATTATTATAGCTACTTTATAACCTTCTGGCTTCTGCCTTTTAAGTTCAGTAAGTTTTCCAGTCTTATTTAAGAGCTTTCTACTTTTAAATATTAATAAAAGTAATTTAATATTTTTTATATATTTTAAAATAAACTTCTAATAAAAATTATAAAATTTTAAAAAAATCTATATATCTTAAAAGAATATTAAAGTTTTTTATTTAATAATAATTTAAATTTATATAGAATTTATTTTAATATTATTCTAATTAATAATATATTCTAAAAATTTAACTTTTTATTAATAGAAAGTATATTTTAATAATTTTATATATAACTAAAAACTATATAACTTTTATAGAATTTTTTTTATATTCTTTATATATTATTTTCTTAAATTAAAATAAATTATAATATTATTAAAATAGAAAATATAATAAGTATTTAATAATCTAATTAATATTTAGTATATATATACTTAGAATATTATAGATATATTAATTAGTTTAAATAGTATAATTATATATTTATAGTAATTATACTATATTTAAAAAGTAGTTTTTTAATAGTTATTTAGCTTAATTTAAATTTAATAGTAAGTATTTTTAATATTAATCTTTAAGATTTATTTTATTTTAAAAAGTTAATTTAGTAGATTTTTAATAAAAAAATATATTAATTTTTAATAATAATAATATTTAACTTTTAGTAATTTATATATAATTAAATTAAATTATTCTTCTTAAGTATAAATAAAATAAAAAGATTCTATCTTACTTATTAATTTTATAATATAGCTATTTATTAGATTTTTATTAATATATTATTTTAATTTTTATTTAGTAGGTAAATTAAATTATATAGTAATTTCTTATTTTTTTAAATATTAATAGTATATTTAGCTTTTTTTTAGTAGTAGTAATATCTTAGCTATATTCTTATTAAATACTCTTTGTTATTTTAATATTTAATTAGTAATGTTAATATTACTATTTTTAATTTCTTATTAAAAATATCTATTAGATATTTATCTAATAAAAGTATATTTAAGATATAGTAGATATATACCTTCTATTTATTTTTTATAATCTCTTTTATAAAATCTGTTAAAGTAATAATAATAAATACTTTATATTACTAAATATATTTAGCTATATTAATTTAAATATCTTTTTATTCTATTAAATATTATTATTAAAATTACTATTCTAATTACTATTTTAAATTCTATATAGTTATATACTTATATAAATATAATAAGAAACTTAATCTATTAATTTTAAATTTAATTATAGTTTTTTACCTTTTTTAACTACTAAATATATAACCTTCTTTATAATATCTCTTTATTAATTCCCTTAGGTTCTTATAGTTATTAATTCTTTAGCTATAAGTTAATTAATACTATATTATTTATTAGCTATATAAACTATATAATACTATATAAACTATTAATAAATACTCTTTCTATTAGAGAAAGTATACATCTTTAATATTTTTAAATTAAAATCTTAAAATAGATTAACTCTATAGTAACTTAAAGTTATAAAGCTATATTTTAACTTACTAGCTTTTAAATTATATAATAGCTAAAGACTATTAGCTATATTGAATAAAGCTTCTTAAGTTAGTTAATTTAAACTTTTATAATATCTTTAAATTCTAACTTTTTAGCTGTAATTTATAATCTTAAAATAAAAGTTAAATTACTTAAAATTAAGTAATAAAAATTAAAAGAGAAGCTATAAGTATACTAATAATTAGAAAAAACTATATCAGTCTATAGTATAAAGTAAAAAGTAGATATCTTTAGTTAAGTAATTAGTTAAGTAATTAGTTAAATAATTAGTTAAGATATATATAAGAATAAAAGGATAATTAAAATATAAAAGAGCTTATAAAGCTTTTATATCTATTATAATTTTACCTTTTTTAAGATTTAGCTTTTTTAATAAATTTAGCTTTTTTAGTAGATTCAGCTTTTTTAATAGATTTAGCTTTTTTAAGATATAGCTATTTCTATAGCTTATTAAAATATTAAAAAAGGTAATTAATTAGATTAAAAACCTCAATCTATTTAAGTAAACTATTAACTATTAAATAAACTGAATATATAGTCTATATTATTAATATTATTATTAATATTTTCTCTTTACTATTAAGCTTTTAATTCCCTCTTTAAATATATATATACTAGAGTATTTTAACCTTTTAATTCTATTAAATATAAAAATAAAAATAAGTTATTAATATTTTTATTTTAATTTATTTTTATAAAAAGCTAATAGACTTTATATAGATAGTTTATACTATTAATTAAAAAGAATATTAATTAATATACTTAATTTAAAGGTATAATTTCCCTATTATATACTCTTAAAGTAAAAGCCTACTAATTATCTTATAGCTTTAATTTTAGCTATTTTATTAAGTAGATACTAATAATATCTACTTATATATAAATATTTATATTTATACTTACTTTCTCTATTTTATAGATATTTAATATTAATATTTTATTCTTAATAATTAGATTAATTAGTATTATTTTACCTTTTAATATAAATAGAATTAATTTTCTCTTTATATCTATTTATTCTTTATTAAATTAAATTCTACTACTTAAATATCTATATTCTAAATATTTGCTATAAATCTATTAGTATTTTTTAAAATTTAAAGATACTTTTTTTATATTTTCTTATAAAATAGTCTAACTTACTATATTTATAATAAATATAATTTAAAATCTTACTTCTAGCTTTTTATATTAGTAGCTTACTATTTAACTTCTATAATATAATATCTATAAATTTAAAGTTTATATTCTATAATATTCTCTTTTTTAAGTAGCTTTATAATAGAAAATAGCTTTAAAATTATCTATTTTTACCTTTATAATTAAAGCTTAAAAACTTCTTAAAGTTTTTTTAAATTTAATTAAAATAATTTATTTTATAGTTTTTATTTTATATAAATTTACTACTTCTATTAAAATATATCTATAATTACTTTACTTTATATACTATTTATAAAATCTTTTAAATTTAATTTTTATTTAATTTATTTTACTTTTTAATTACTATTTTAGTTTATAATAATACTAATAGATAAAAATAGAGCTTTTTTTCTATTTAACTATATTAAGAAAGATATATAAAAAACTCTATATAGTAAAATATTCTATTATTATTTATCTATTAATTTACTTAAGCTTTATAAGCTTATTATAAAGCTATTACTTATATAAAGCTAAATTAATATATTATTTTCTAATAAAAACTATAAAATTCTTTTATATAAATTTTAAATAGCTTAATCCCCTAATATAATTCTACTATTATATCTATATTATATATATAAATTTAATTATTATCTATTTAATTTAATATACTATTAATAAGTTTAATTAGAAATTATTATTAAATTTAATTATATAAATCTAATTATTAATTTTAATATTAATAGCTTTATTAAATAGAAGCTTATAGTTATAAGCTAGAGGCTTTTTATATTCTTAATATAAAATCTATAATTTTTTAATAATATTATATAGTATCTTTAAATAAGTTACTTATTACTATAATAAGCCTTAAAGTATTTAAGTTAAAATATTCTTCTAATTCTTATAATATTTATCTTATAGAAATCTTAATTAAATTTTATAGTATCTATAATTATAAATTTTTATTATTATTATTAAATTTAAATTATATAAACTAGCTTTAAAATATCTTTAAAAAAATTTCTAGCTTTACTAAAGATTTAATATTTATTATAGATTTCCTTAGAAATTCTATTTTAAAAGTCCCTAGAATTTTCCAGTATATTTCCTAATAGTACGCCCAGAAAATATAGAGTAATATATACTTAGACTTCCCTAGAAATCTAAATCAGACTGAATAGAGATTTCTCTGGGATTTCCCTAGGAGATTAAGTAGTAATTTTTATCTAACTTTCTAAAGATTTCCTTAGGATTTCCCTAAGAAATCTATAGATAAATAGTAAGTAAATATCCAGATAGTTAGAAGGAGGGTATATCTATTATAATATATTTTTATAATCTAAAAGATCTATTTTTAGAAGAGATTCTATTATATTTAGAAGGCTAATACTACTATATCTAGAAGGTTAGTAATCTATTTAATCTAGCTATATTTAGAAGGTTAGCTTTCTAGTAGTATTAAGTAGAGACTATCTTTAGAAGGAATTCTTTATTATTTTTATTTCTTTTTCTATTATAGAATTAATTTCTATAATAATATTTCTAATTAAAAACTATCTCTAATAAATTTAAAATCTTCTAATAGATTTTATATTTAATATTTCTATCTAATTAACTTTTTTTTTATAATTAATTACTTAATAGAATTTTATTTTTTATTTTTATTCTTATTAGCTAATAAAGCCTCTATAGAATTTATAAAGAATTACTATAGCTTATTTAAATTAAATTTAGTAATTAATTAGTTAGATTTTATTAGAGTTTTAATTTAAATAGATATTTATATAATCTTTTTTATTTTATATTTCTATATTAGTTTTTTAAAAGAGATAGAAGTTAAAAAATTATAAGAAATAGCAGCTAAAGGCTCTAACTAGAAAAGAAATAAAATATAAAGTAGGTAAAATAGTATAATTAAACTTTAATTTAATAAGTTTATCTTTAAAGGCTTATCTTTCTACTTTATATTAATCTTTAGTTTTAAGTAGGCCTATTTAGAGCTTAATCTTATAGACTAATTTTAAAGAGTTTTAATAGTAATTTACTAGTATCCTTATATATATTTAGTAGTTAAAAAATATAAAAAACTGTAATTAAATTTATAATTAATAAATTAAGTTTTTTATTATACTTATATAAGAATATAACTATATAAAAATTAAAATAGTAATTAAAATAGTAATTTTAATAATAATATATATATATATATATTAAAGTATTTTAACCTTTTAATATTATAATAGCTATATTATAATACTATAATACTAATATTATTTACTATATAGCCTTTAATTACTATATCTATATTTTTAATAAAATATTTAGTATCTATTTTATCGTATAATATAGTACTCCACTCCAGATATATTCACTTATATAATAATACTTAGCTTAATCTAACTCTCTATACTTTTATAGAAACCTATTAATAAAGACTTTAAAGAGTATAATAATATTAACATACTAGAAACGTCTGAGAATGAGGAGGACTTCTCTGAGGACAAGGTCCTTCGCTCCTAGGACGGCGAGGGTATTTCCGACGACAAGGCTCTTCGCTCCGAGAATGAGGAGTACATCTCCGGCGACGACGTCCTTCGCTCCGAGGACGACGAGGACATTTCCGAAAACGAGAATGACCTCTCCGACGACGAGGTCCTTCGCTTCGACGACGAGAACGAGCTCTCCGACGACGAGAACGAGTTCGAGGGTGACGACCAAGAGCTCGAGGGCGACGAAGATATCCCCGAAGACCCACTCGATGTCGCGGAGGACTCTGACGATGATCAGAGTGATGATCAGAGTGAAGTCCCTGATCATCACGGTGAAGATGACGGATTCAATCTCTTCGATTGTGCAAAAGTCGTAGACCATGAGAACTTGACTCTGGTCTACGACATTTGCACTCTCAAGGAGTGTAGGCGGTCCTTTAGTAGCCGGACGGGGTGCATAAAGCATGCAAGGGCTTGTCCGGCAACCAAGGAGATTGCGGCGACTGTGAGATCCGTCCCAGTAGTAGAGAACACAGGCAAGCAGCAATGCAGCCAGTGTCAGCAGGAGTTTCTGCTCGCTGCCTCCCTGGAGATGCACATCAAAGCCTGCCATGCCGAGGCAGAGTTTGCGTGTTCGCACCCGGACTGCCACCAGGATCCAACACTATACATGGAGTGGTCCCTCAACTTCCACCTCCTCGATCAACACGACGACGCGGTGTTCTCGCGCCGGTTCCCCGGATGCGGCTTCTTCAGCCGGGGTCGGTTACGCAGACAAAGGGTGAAGAGTACCATTTCTCACCTTGTTCGACGACATGCAGTTAGCACCAGAAATATCCAGAATCTTCAACTACTTCCTTTGAGAGAAGTACACGACAGGGAGGCGATGACCGACCCTTCGTGGGCGTACATCAACGTCTGTGCGAACGTAGCTGTCGAGGCGCCCTTGGTGCCGCTTCCACCAGGCATTGTCAACGACTGTCGACCGGCTGGGGTCAAACGCGACGTCCAAACAGACTGCGACGGCATCTACGAACAGGTTTGTCAAGCTGCAACGGGTTTCGCAGGTTGTGACAAATACTAACAAACCAAGTTGTGTGAGCATGCCGACTTCCGAGCCGGAGATGAAATATACAACTTCAATCTCTACAAAATGAGTAGGTCAAAGCACGTCCCAATTTCAATCATATGCTTACCAAGTGTCACTAGGATCCCCGCGATACGATGGTCAACTATACTATCGTGAAGGTATACGATGTGCCGGTGCCACAGATGCAATTAGTTGCGCAAAACGTTGTATCATCTCCCTCAGAAACACCATCGTGCGCACTAGCAAGAAACAGAACGTCAACGGCCTACCTCAACTCACAATGGTCCTACCAATGATTTATGAGACATGTAGGGGAGTTTGTGAGCTAGTGAATGGCATGTTCGCAAAAGGGCAAATGGCAAGAGCAATTGACCGAAGTCACGAACTGCGAGAGACTCGGATGCGAGAGGCAATCTTCCATTGGCACACAGTTTTGCCAAGAACACGCGATGATGGCCGTCGACTTGAGTGTCTCTGTATCACATGTGCGAAACGTGGTCCGGGAGAATTTAAATCGCAACACGAACTGCGATTTGCCAACCCCAGATGACGTTAGACGGTGGTTTGAGGACCCTTTGACGACATTTGGAGTCTTGTCGGAGGATGAGATCGAATGCCTCGACAGAACTCGTGACTCGAACAACTTCTAGTGTTGAATCCATAGGGCTCCGAAGAGCATTTGGATCTCCATCCACACAGCCCCCTCAGGGGTATAGCGTGGCCTGGCTCAACGAGCAGCGGAGGCTGCTTAAAGAGAAAGCTCCGGACCTACAGATCGCGGAATGGTCAATGCATCCGCATGATCGAGTGCTGTACGAGAGAAACTTGTCAAGGGCAGGATATAATCCTGATGTGCTACCGGAGACCACCAGCTGGGTCTCGCCGATGCAGTGGCTACAGTACTCCAGTCCAAGTCTTCCCGGTTACCAACTTGGATATGTTTGCGCCCTATACGCGCCGTCTAGCTTGGTATTCCGATGGCACGATGCCCTAGTCGATTCGCATATGCTGATGGATATTATGTCCACTCGACAAAAAAAGTATCATCATGGCAAGGTGACAATTCCAAAAGCTGCCGTTCCGATTTTGCGTCTTTTGACGAGGACCATGAGAGTCCCGAGTCTGGCTATGCTGTACCTGTGGGCTCGATTCGTTGGGCAGCAAGAGAGGAATCATTATGCTGCTCTTTTCTGCAGACGCAGATGCAAACGAGCCCCAACGATACAAGGGACCAGCTACTGCGTGCGACAAGTGTCTACTTGGTAACCGAGTGCTACTTTCGCAATCCTAAACGCATCTACATGCATCTCCGGGAAAAAGCGCGTCACCTTGGCTTGCAGAGCGCATACGTTTCGCGCACACAAAAGCAAGACGACTTGATCACGTCGACATGGGAGGCGCTACGTGCGTCTCGGACGTCGCTCCCGCAGCCCCTGCCTCCACTCGTTGTGAGCCAAGCCGCCGAGAGCCTGGTTCGGCAGGTTTACCAAGACGTCAATGCAGCATCAAATGGGGTACATTTCTGGCATCAATATCGAACCCATGCACATTACCTTGCCAGATTTGCCACCTACGATGGTGATGCCAAGGAGATCGACATGGCGTTGCTTGGCTTATATGAGACTACCAGTTTGAAGCATTGCGACACATGCGGTACCCGGTGCATCAAGGCGGGAAACTGCCGTAAATGCAACCCCATCAAGTGTGTGTCTTGTGGCGGCAACACACCTAGTTGGCTAAAGGAGTGTAGCCGTTTCAACGACAAGGCCAAGCGGCTCCGGGGCAGGACAAGCAGTGGCGCCGATCAAAATCGTTGTATCGACTGTGGCGTGGCGCAGAACGGAAAGCAGCGCAGATGTCCGACTTGTTTGCTAGCCATGGAGCGTCGCATGGAGAAGGAAGACAGCTCGAACGCCGATGAGGAGGGGCGTCCGCGTCGTTCTCGCCGTCCGGAGCACCAGCTAGGAGACAGACTCCGTTGCGATTGCAAGAAACCAGTACCACCCGAGCGTTGTAGGTGCCAACAATGCCAAGAAAATTTTACCAAAAGGCGGCGAGTGGAAGATTCGGAATTGAAAAAAGCCAAGAGACGCGCTGAAGCCGAACGTTGCGTTGACTGTGGCGTCAAGTTTTTGCCCTTTCCTGGAGAATCGATAGGCAGGCGGCCAAACCGGCCCGGCCAGATCCAGTCTGCTGCGACTGCAGAAAGCCATTACAAGTTGGCATTAAAGGTCAGCTTCAGAAGAGGTGTGCACCATGCCGATTGGCAGAGCACAGAGCGAGAGCTAGGAGACGTTACCACGAAAAGCTCACGGCCGGATTCTCTCATCGTCGCTGACGAAATACCCTTCGCGTCCTCTTGCGTGAGCGCCGACGCTTACCGAGGCCGCCCTTTGATCGTTCCTTCGGCCATGTAAGGAGAATGCTGATCTCGTTGTGCTCGCCAATCGGGGATGTCTTAAGGCCTCAAACATCTCCGGGCCCTCTGCCACCAGCACAATGGTGTGCCACGCGTTGTCGAAAGGCTGCTCCTGGTCGTGCGCAGGAACTTGTTAAATAGGCAGAGGAAGAACAGAACAGTACTACGGCAATCACCATCGCTGTAGTGTAGGCCCGTCCCTCCGGCCCGGGCTTGAAGGCATTTTCGGTTTCATTAGGGAAGGACAGAACATGGACAGGGCCGAAGTCTAATAAACGATGTATTCTCCTAACGCTTTAGATCTTTGCGAGCACCTTGATCCTAACCGTTTCTATACTGCTGGTGTTCCCCCTTAGTCTCCACGTTCACTCGTAGTAAATTGAGCCCTCGTACTCCGAAATGTACTACCGTCCAGCTGCGGCAATCTTCACGCCCATCTGCCTCGCGTGCTGAGCCATGAGGGCGTCAGCAAGAGTCAGAGCGGCCATGGCCTCGACGATAGGAACCGCGCGAGGAGCAACATTAGGGTCGTGACGTCCCTTGGCGGCCAGGATGCCCTCGCCTGAAGCGTCGTAGCGAGCAGTAGTCTGGTCCTGGGAGATTGTAGCGGGGGGCTTGAACGCAACGCGGAAGAAGATGGGCATGCCGTTGGAGATGCCGCCTTGGATACCGCCGGAGTGGTTCGTCTTGGTCTGCAGGCGGGAGGGAGGAATGCCAGCGCCAGCGCTCGGCGCCGCATCGTCGGCGGCGGCGGTAGACACGAAGGGGTCGTTGTGGCGGGATCCGCGCATCTCGGCGCCGCGGAAGCCAGAGCCAATCTCAAAGCCCTTAGTAGCAGGAATAGACATAATAGCGTGGGCGAGGAGAGCCTCAAGCTTATCAAAGCACGGCTCGCCGAGGCCGGAGGGGCAGCCGCGAATAATACAGGTTACGGTACCACCAGTAGAGTCGTGCTGATCGCGGAGCTCGGCAATCTTATCCTCCATACGCTTCGCGACGGTAGTATCAGGGCAGCGCACGGGAAGGAACTCATCTACCTTCTCGCGGGTTAGGGAGTCAATAAGCTCGAGGAACTTAGGGTTGCTACTAAGGGAGTCGATATCGTCGCTATCGGTTATAGGCCTGTCCTCAAAGAGCTTGATGTTGCCAACCGAGGAAACAAAGGCAACGATCTCGACACCGTAGGCCTCGCGCAGCCACTTCTCGGCAACAGCGCCGGCGGCGACGCGGGCAATAGTCTCACGGGCGCTGCTCCGGCCGCCGCCAGAGGAGGCCTTAATACCATACTTCTCAAGGTAAGTCCAGTCGGCGTGGGAGGGGCGCGGGTAGAGGTCGATGGTCTTGGAGCCGTAGTCGTGAGGGCGTTGATCCTCGTTAGGCACGGTCAGGAGTATGGGTGTGCCCAATCTGCGACCCTAGGGTATTAGCATCAGGCAAACATTATGACTTCCTGTAGGGTTGTCACACGTGCGCCCAAACTCGCATCCAGATCCTATAGTCACGCGGTCCTTCTCGTCGCGCGGGGTGGTGATGGCCGACTGGCCCGGGCGCCGGCGGTTGAGCTGCGGCTGGATGTCGGACTCGACGAGGTGCAGGCCTGGCGGGCAGTTCTCGATGATACAGGAGACGGTCTTGCCGTGGGACTCGCCGGCGCTGTGACGATGGAGGTCAGTAGGCTGTTGTCTTGCGTTCCTAGCAGTTTAGTGGAGGGAGAGGACTCACGTTGTTACGCGAAAGTAGTTGCCAAATGTCGACATGGTGTCTTTATCTGTTCTGTATGTTCACTGGGTGAATTGATTGACGGAAGAGAGAGAGGTTGGAGGGGGAGGAGTGTAGCGATGTCGCAAAGATATTTTTCTTTAGCAGTGACTAATTGCGGAGCGGTGCGTTATGAGATGACATACCCACTTCCCGGCTACTTCCTCCTTCTGGCTACCTTTTTACACTAAAATACTACTATTTTAAAATTCTATAATAAAGATAAATAAATATAGAATAAATAAAATAAATAAGATATAATAAAGATTATAGCTATATATACTATTTAAGGTAAAAGCTTAATTATATATTTTTTTCTATATTTAATTATAAAGATTTTAATTTAAAGTAAAATTTTTTTTTTTTTTTTTTAGCTTTACTTAATATTATTAGATAGATTAAAGCTATATAGTATTCTTAAATAGTAGAGATAAATAGTAAATACTATACTTAGTATTAGAAGAAATAGTAGCTAAAAAATAAGGTTATTATATATTAGCTTCTATTTAAAGCTTTAATTTAACTCTTTTAATTTTAACTCTACTAGTATTTATAAAGCTTTAATTATAACTATTAAGCTTAAAATATAAAAAGAGAATTTTCTCTTATAATTATTAATATTATTATATAATATTTATTAAGTATTTATATTAAAGCTAGCTTTATTATATAACCTCTTAATATTACTTATATATATATATATATATATATTAGCTTTACTTAATATTATTAAATAAATTAAAGCTATATAGTAATTCTTAAATAGTAGAAATAAATAATAAGTACTATATTTAATATAAGAAGAAATAGTAGCTAAATAATAAGATTATTATATATTAGTTATTTTATAATATTATTTATATCAGATTTAATTATAATATATTTAATAAAAATCTAAAATAATATAAAAATCTAACTTTATTAAATAATAATCAACTATAAAAAGTTAGTATATTTAAATAATTATTGTATAATTAACATACCTCAATAAGCTTTTCAGTTAACTCCAAACAGTCACTGTTAATATCATCCATAGAACCTAAGGAGCAAGATCGCCAAAGGCCTCCGAAGCCCATATTATCCAAAGTCTCTATCAATAATGACATTGAACCAACGGCCCGGGAGAGTTGGGGGTTGGATGACAATGTCCGTAGAAGGATATGGGCCGCCCCGAGCGTGCTTGAGTTCTGGCCGTGCAACAGAATGTCGTCCAACAGAGATCGGATGGCTCCACACCTATTGATGATTTTAGCTTGACTGTCGTGAGTGAGTATTCAGGGGCCATAACTAACAGGTGGATAGCAACAGAAGGCCGTTTGGTTGCGAGTTCATTCAACCGCTGTAGGCTGCGTGTCTGGACAGTGTCCTCCAAGTACTGGAAGTCCACGATCTCAATGGCTGTCATTAGTAGCAGGTTCTTGTCCTGGATTGCCCCGATGTCTGGCAATTCGCGCGACTTGAGTACCGTGTTGACCTCGCCGGGGTTGATACCGGCAGACCACAGGCTATCCTTGAGCTCCTCATGGCCCACGGCTCGGGCAAGAAGGAGCGCCAAGTACGCCGACCCTTCTGGGACATCCCTCACGCTCGTGGTAGGTTTAGAGCTCCACGTCGTCATTTCAAGAAATGATGATAAAACTCGCATTGCGGTTTGTCTTGTTGTAGTGTCTGTAAGACCGCGAGAAAGACACGCGCATACAGCAAACTCGAAGGTGTCATGGGTGAAGTGAATGCCATATACGTCCTCCAAGGGTAATGCCGCTTCGTCAAGTGGGACTCGGCCCTGAAGAAGCAGAGGCACCATCTTCGCACCCCTGAAGTCCTCCCCAGTGCTGATATTGGCCAAAACTGCCTCAAGGAATAGAGCAGCACAGTTGAAAAGGCTTGCTGGCACCAGTCGTACTAGTGACATGGCGAGCCAGAACAACTGCAAGCCGTATCGGGAGGCGGACGGCAGCTTTGCCATCATTTTGGAAAGCGAGGTCACAATTGAGACGAGCATCTCGCTGTTGTGGTCCTCGCCAAACCGCCCCACGCTGTTCCGCAAGGCTACGAGCACTTGATAGAGTAGGTCATCATCCACCTCTTCCCGGGCAAGGCAGCCCATGACTGTGAATGCTCGTGGTTGGATGGCTGGGTTGTTTTGAAACGCTGTGCTAGCCACGAGGCTCATCCACCGGGATCGCCAAGCATTGGACAAGTCGACGGTTGGGGCTGCCACTGAACAAATCTCGAACAAAGCAGACGCCAGGTTCTCTGTGGCTGACAACGCCGGGCCAGCTTCCTGTGAAGTGGATACTGATGCACCGTCGCGGGCGAAAGCAGGAGGTGCCGAGAATATATCGCTTCGTGGGTCGCACAAGAAATCCAGGCTTGCTCGGAGTTTGCTGGATTTTGCATCGTCCAGTTCAAACGAAGTGCACACGGCATGAACTGAATTGACCAGCAACCGGTACACAAGTAACCGGACGTCCTGGCTGCCGGTATTGGCCAACATCGTCACGACGTGGAAGATCTCGGGCAGGAACAGCTGAGATTGCACCCCACTGTCGAATGACAATGATAGACAAAACTGCAGCAGGATGCAAATCTCTGTCCAGACAGCATTATCTGGCAGGTACTTGGTTGGCCTCAGAGATGAGCGGTTTAAAGCTTTGCGGAGGCGAGAGAGGATTTTCCCTCGCAGCGTCACGGTGCCAATGCCGACCACGATGGACGAAATGACCTCCAGGGGTTCCTCATGAGCCCCATAGCTCATCGCTGTCTTCAGAAGCTCATCCAAGAAAATTTCGAGCAGAATTTCGTCCTGGACAATCTTCGGCCACACAGACTGCTCAAGGGAGTAGATGAGGGCGTGATCTTGAACCGTGACATCAATCAGTTTTCGGAATAAAACAGCCACCTTCTCCCTTCCCTTCTCGCCATCCATTTCGTTGGCTAGAATATTTGTCCGTAGGCCAGGGAGCCAGGGAGCCATGTATGCTAAGCTCAATGGCTTCTGTTCGTCGGGGAAACTTTCCCACCCGACGAAGAATTCGGTCAAGAAGTCAGAAGTGAGTTGAGGTTCTGCCAGTGCCAGCTCCGTACTCATGTTGACAATGAATCGCATCGGGTCCAAAGGAACCGATACATCTAGCGTATTTGGTGAGTATTCAAGTACAATGATGTGATATGCTTGCACTTACCTTTCGTACATACAAGCCTCGAGGCAGAGCTGAACTTGAAGGCCTTGCAAAGGGCACCAAGCAAATTGTATGAGGAAAGTCTCAAAATGTGATCAGGACTTGATAGATTTGCCAACGCCAGGTTAAGCAGCGTCCCCGGCACGTCCTGGGGCCGGATGAGCCTTTCGATGGATTTTTGAGTCCTACTGTCCTTCCCATGTTTCGCTTTGGCCCCTCTGATGGTTTGAAGCACGTCCGACTTCTTAGGGCTCGTGAAGTACATGACGATCTTTCCATTGTCTGCTCTCAAACCAAAAGCTGAATCGTCCTCGGTTTGAATTGAGGTAGGGGCCTCATCGACCTCGCCCAGTCGGAAGATGTCGTTGACAGTGGTGCCTAACCGAAACCCCGCGAAGATTTCCTGCTTTTTGGTTGTCGTAACCTGGACAAACTGGCTGCCGACTTTGATGATGACTTCGATTTTGCCCTTGGATTTGGATAGTCGTGTGATCGGTTGAAATACATATCGTGTGTCTGTGACAACACTGATTGTTTCTTTTGGTAGGTGAAGTTGGCTGAGGTGGAAGTGGGCCTGTAAGTCCTGAAGGCTGCCTATCAAGTGATACTCCACGTTTTTCGGATTGAAGACGCCGTTCTCATTCTTCGTGCATACTCGTAGAAGCCGTCGAAAACATCGCCTAATATAGGAGTTAGTGGTGGCGGAGGGAGGGGCTGCAAAATGCTAACGAACTTGAAAGCGCTATTCATGTTGTAGACGTAGATCCTAGTCAAGTTACATGAAAGTTCAGAAGGAGTGAGAAGCTCCAACTTCTTGAAGAGATCGTCTTGCGGTTCATTCCTCCCATTATAGCAGGTAGCATCTATGAGAAGTCCAAATGGCCGATGCCATAGTCTACTCGCGATCTGGTTGAGTGTGAGTATGAAATCTGGGTAGTTTCGGGATTGACTTCTTGTGCAAAGCGGAACAGAAGAGGTGAATGGCGGAGAATGTAAAAGAATTGAGGATAGAAAAATAGGCCACTTACCTTTAGATAGCAATAGATGAGGGTGTCGTAGTCAATGCTCTCTGTCTCGATGTGGCGAAGAATGATGCAGATTATTGACAGGCCGTCCTAGAGATTATCAGCTTACAACGGTGCGAAGCAATGTGACAGGGCTGCTTACCTTGCTCTCGCCTCCGTCATATACTGCCCGCGCTGTCAAGAAAGACTCGGTACTTCGGAATGCGTTACGAAGCATGAAATTTTGAAATCGAGAATACATAGGGGGACTGTTGGCTGAAACCTGGGGCCGGTTCCACGAAACAGCAAGCGGCGGAGGTCCTAGATTGGCGATGAGGTTCCTCAGTGGCTCTAAAACTGGCGAGCGAACCCGAGCAACGTCACCCGACGACCTCATGTATTCTCTCCTTTCCCGTGAAACCAAGGTTTGGCGTACGTGGTCCCAATGGTCGTATAGAAATCGATGAAGTGCAACACAAGACCCAAAATCAAACGATTCTGTGGACTTTTGAACCTCTAAGTGATGAGGGGCCACCTGAGACTAGTGAGTAATTGCATTTGATATTTGGGTTAGTACTGACCGAAATCTCCCGGAGGAAGGTCGTGACATGGTAGATGTTTTGAGTTAGGAAGTCGTTGAGTGGAAACATGTACGGCTCTTTTGCGCCAAAGAGCACGTTGTTGGCGAGGTTTTGAATAACCTTTGCAATGAGAAGAAGGCCACGGCGCATTTCCTTGGAAGGAGCCGTTGACACAAGGCCTTCGACCTCGGGAGCTACAATAGCCGGGCAGAAGAAGCGAAGAAATATGAAAGCCCCCACCGCGGTATATTTTGCATCTGGGAATCTGGCCACAACCGCATTGGAAATCTAATGGGATCATGAATAACCGCTCGTAATGGAGAGTTCGTAGGACTTACAATATTGCAAATCTTTCGAAATGCCGGTGGCATGCTTGACGAGGACGCACAGATATCGTCAATAAAAACCTTGGCAACGATTCGCAGCTGTAGAGCATTCTTCTGAAGTTCCTCTGTTGAAGCGACCCTCGCTGGGTCAAGCTCTAGGTCTAGGTCCTTGGAAGTTAGCATGAGTCGTTCCAAAACTTTCTGTAGTGTTGCTCGCAGATAGGACGATCCTTTCCACTTGGCATAGACAGAAAGGGTCTTGGTTGCGACACAGCTCCGGCGTAATAGTTCCGCCTCGTTTTCTAATCGATGTTAGCAACGCTAGCGGGCATTGAGGGACGAACTCGAGGGAGCACACATACCAGTGTCCTCTATCTCCTGCTTGACAAGGGCCTCCAAGAGCTCGAATATGAGACCTCGTTGCTCAAAAACCGTTAGGAGACATATGGTAAGCTCATCCACATCGGTGCTCGGGCAAGCTACACTCATTGACATCGCGAGTGAAAGATCACTTGTCAACAACTTTGGTATGTTATTAGCAACGTCAAACCTCACAGCAGTGTGGTTGAGTACGAACCTCTAGTAATTCCTCATACTTCTCACTGACAGCGGAATCCGTTAGGTTGCTGAACTCAGTGCCTTGAATCAAGATATTGTACAGGACTTTGACGAATGCTGTGCGAATCTCGACATTGTCGTGATAACCGATGTTTAAGGAATGCTTGAGACCGACGTCGATATTGGCACTAAGAAGATTCGAGAGGATAGTGATGGCTAGGTCTGAATTGGAGATCGTTTCATTCTGAATGGTTACTCCAAGAGAAGGATCGGACCGACTGGAATCGGAGGGCTCATGGTTGAGGAGTGAAAGAAACCGATTGAAGTATGTGTGAAACATTTGCGACTTCATTTCACTCATCCCAGCATCGGTGTGGCTATCGGATGGTTGCAGTGGGAGCCGAAAGGTGAGATCGGCCAGCGACTTGAGGCAGGCTTTGTCTAAGTCTTTCTGAACTCGGCTCATGTCGTCCGGTCTTGCACTCAGCCCATTTTGATCTGGCCGTGGGGAACGAGGTCGTGCTATCCAACCAAAGATGTACTCAAGCAGTTGATTTCTGATACGTACGTCGTCTCGCAAATTCAAATGCTCTTTCCTCTTAGTCACGACCTCAGACAAGTGACAGACCCGAATCTTCACTCGCAAGGTATTGGGCGTGTCTGATACACCATCCAGGAATTTCGCAAAGTTTAGTGTCAGGGCGCCGAGGTGGACTGAGGATGCCGCGCCGAGGTCTGATGGGCTCTCTAACCGTTCCACCAATGCCTTCAGCAAAGACGCAGCCTGTTCCGCAAACACGACTTCACTATCTTGGCCTTTGTCGACTGGAGCGAGAGCGCCAGTGAAAAGAACCTCAAGCTCGGACTCGAGGGCTTTGAACAAAGGGTGATAGAGCGCGGGTGAAACTTCGCTCGAAAGGACATCCCGCATTGCCTCACGCACCCGCACGTTGGCACAAGCCAAGAGTTGGATACTCAACCTCAGGTATCGTGTTAGGAGAGGCTCTTCGTAGTGCTCAGAAGAAATGCGGTCGATCCACCTCAATCCACCAAGAGCTGGCTCTTCCAAGATGATGGCTTGATCAGCGGTGCAGATGCCGCCCAGTGATGCTAGGAATCCTGAGTAATTCCTCCATTCGGAGACCAGTTTCTCATCGACTGCGTCAATTGTTGAGGTAGATACATCCTTAGCAAGATGAATCCACCGATCAAACGCAGTCTCCCAGGCATTCAAGATACCAGTCGTCGGAAACTGCATCCGACGCAAAAGACCTCGAACTCGTTTCTGAAAAGCCACTAGTCCGGTGAACCTAAAAGCACGGGATGCAATCTCTTGAAAAATCTCACCGTTCCGGAGGACAGAGGCTGAAGACTTGGCCGACTCAGCATGCTTATCCACGATCGAGCATTCCTGGAAAAAAAGGCCGATGCATGATGTGACGAGCTGACAAATGTCAATGTTGGCAGAGCATAGTGAGATAAGGAGAGTGGTTTCAAGCTTCGACGACGCGCTCACGACATCTGGCGTCTCTGCTGGTATCTCTGCTAGCTCCTATACACATTTAGAAACAGTCATATATATCAAGAGTTGTGATCCGACATACTGGCATGTGCTTTAGTAAGAGAAGTCGTGCCTCTAGGTATTCTTGAAGGGCATCTAGTCCTTGGTCATCCTTTTGCAATGCGATACGCTCACATAAGCCAAGTAAGACTTTCGAACTAGCAGCATGTTAGGAACAGACACAGTATCAAGTTAATCGACTGACCTTCTACTCCATAGCTCCCCTCGAAGTTGTTGCGTCCCAAATTGATGGCCAGTGTCGAATTGTCGATACGCCTCTAGATGGCCCGTGAAGAGTCTATCTGCGACGCCGGTAGCAAGTCGTCGGACCGAAGGCTCGGCAGATAATACGCAAAGAAGAAACGATTTGAAGAAGCCGCTGCTCGGATCATCACCAGAAAGGTCGTCGAGCAATCGTCCGGGGGAGGCATCTAAAAACTGGAGGATGCTGCACACCATTTCCATCCCATCAATGCCTCCTTGGGCTGGGGTGCTAGTTGATTTGGAAATTTCGATCTAGACTCCACAGTTACAATGGTCGTTCTTCACCATTAAGATATCGACTCACCTCTAGCTGAGAACGCATGAATGGCACCGCAAGATCAAATAACTCATGGTATCTCAGGGCGTAAGGCTGTTGCGCAAAGTAAGAGCAGCTTTGGACAACGGCTAGTTTGAAGCTGTTGGGCGCATTGGGTGAAATGCAAGTCTCGACGAGGGCATTGACACCGTCAAGGTTGAGGTGAGCTAAGCTAACGAAGGCAGCAGTCATCATGTCTTGCTCAAAAAGGGTTGGCTCGGACGAAGAAACACGGCGGAACACTGCATCTCGGACCTCGTCTTGGACATCCTGAGCGTAGCTGACAAGAGCTGAATCACTTTCAGCATCAAAATGGCGAGCTGCACGGAGTAGAGACACCAGGCAATGACCAGCCTGCTCATTTCGATTCCTCAACGCCTTCCTTAGTCCATCAAGGAAAGAAACCTTCTTGACCATGCTGCCGCTCTTGGCCTCTCGCATGTTGCTGGCAACCTCAAAGACATCTGGGAGCAGGAATAACAGAGTTGTCTGTAGGGGGTAGATGAGAGCCTTCCGCCTGCCATTGTCGGTTGCGGCCTGCGTCATGTCAAATAAGGTGTCTGCGCCGCCGTCGAGCCGCTTGTGAAGGAGATGAAGCTGGACGAACTCGCGGGGGAAACGATCGAGCCACCTGGTTATGAGCAAGGGAGTAACTACAGCAATGGTGTTCTGATAGGGCTTTCGGAAATGGAGGAAGCTGGAGCAAATTTCCTGGATGACCTGGCCAAGCTTGGGGCCGTCCACCCAGAAGAATGACAACAGTCTGAGGACAACAAGAGCAGCCTTTTCAGCATCTTGGAAGGACCCCGACGCTGCGGGGCCCGACTGGGCGACAGTGGTCGTGCGGATGTTGTATACAACATTCCTGAAGTAGTCGAAAGCGACGGCCCAGCTCGAAGCGGTGACATATTCGATCACAGTCTTGACATAGGCGTCCATCTCGGCTAGATGAGTTCCAAGGCGGCCATCGTCCGAGGAGTCATCGTCTCCAGTCATAACGGAGGAGTCGTCAGAGCGAGGAATGGCTACATTGCGCGTGGACACCTGGTCGAGAAGGGTCTGAGCGGGGAGGATATAACTATCCGGAATCGGCTCGAGGAGATGCTTGAGCGCGTCGAACAAGCGGCTCACGAGAACCTCGTCAAGAGGAGGCGGTGCGGGAGCTGGTTCGGCGTCGCTATTGCGGCCAAGCGAAACCCAGTGGGCAGAACAGCAGTCGGCAATAATAGCGAGGATATAGAGCTCTGAGTGGAGGACGTGGCTGGGATGCGAGGCCACGGCAGTGTATGGACGCGCGAGATCTTCGAGTAAGGACAGGAGGGAGTCGAGGACGGTGGATATGGTTACGTTGCCGAGCTCGACCAATGTGGCCCTTGTGACATGAAGGATATCATCTTGTTGCAGGCTCTGGCCGCTGGTGCCCGCTCGATGGGGGAGCTGGTCCGCGATGTCAGTTCAGCGCGTCCAGCATCGGTAGAGCATGATGGGGCTTACTCTGGTGGCGAGCCTGTCGACAAGACGGCCGACCAGGCCTGCGTCTCCGTTCATAACTGCGGCAGCATTGAGCGATGTCGGGAGAATTCGAATTGGTTAGGTATCCAAGCCTGCGCTGGTTGTGAGCCAGGGTCGTGGCGGTTGTGGCGGTCGTGGTGGTGGTGGTGGTTGGTTGGTGGTGGTGGTGGCCTCGTCGTGACCAAACCCCGCGAGCATTCCCCACAGCACCGCGTGCGGCCACTTTATAGGTGGTAGTGAGCTACCCTAAGGGAGGTAGGTAGCTACGCCGTAATTAGGAGAATGTACCGATCCTTGCTACTTGGGTGGGTGGGTACCTGCTCTAGACAGCTTAGGGACGCTGGATAACTGGAGCACGTCGGAGCTCAATTCCATTTTTGTCCAAGGAACAAGGGAAAGGAGATGAGTTAGGCACAACACTAAGGACGCAGGGTGCCCGAGACTGAGGCGCACTCGAAACGGGGTTAAAAAAAATATACACCACGCATTAAAACTCTCGCGCCTGTCGGAGGTGCCAACTTGTCAAGTCGGATACACGCCCCTCAACTTTACAAGTAGGTGTTTGTCTAGGGAGGGTAGGTATTTCACAATTCTGGAAATTGCCCAACCACAACACGGCTCTTGTCTGAGCTTCCTTGGCTATGTCAGGCATCATCCACCGCCTGTTCTGACCCGCACTTCCAATCTTCATCTGCGGTCTCTCCCTCCTCGGTAATAATTGCCGGAATCCCTGTTTCTATTATAAGAATTCCCGCCAGGTCCCTGGTACTGTCCAGATGGGCCATGCGGCGGCGGAGGCTGGCCCTGACCCCATGAGTTGTTGTTGTTGTAGCCTTGGTGGCCCCCATGCTGGCCATCCTGGGGCCGACCGTTGTAGTAGTGTGCAGCAGGAGGAGGTGGTGGCAGCCCAATACCAAAGCCAGCAGCCCCAGGTGGGGGGGACCTGTGCCAGGAGCATGAGAAGGGCGGTACCCATCCTGTCGACCATAGCCGTTCTGCGGCCGTCCAAACTGATTTCCACGCCCGCCACCAGGTCCATAGTGGATGCCCTGTCCTTGTCGACCAAGGGGTGCGCCTCCATAGCTTCGTCCACCCCGGTTGGATTTTCCTCGAAGGACTTCAATGTCACTGTGTGAGAGGGCTGGTCGTGGTAGTTGCACCCCTCGTAGTAGCATCGACTTGTGAGTATGTGAGGTCTGGGGGAATTCGTAGTTCACACTTGGTCATGTTAGCCAAACAAAGTAAAACAAAGGAGGAAGAAAAAGGAAGAAAAAGGAAGAAAAAGGAAGAAACTCACACAAGAGATCGATCGTACTCAAGATCTGGCAAGGACCGTCGCTCTAGGGGATACTTCAGCGCCCCATGCGGGACGTACCCATCTTGCTTCTCGACTTTACCGGATAGCCCATCACTATTCTTGGGGTTTAATTTGAACTTGGGTTCTCCTTGTCGCTTCGAATAAAACTTGGTTGAGATATCATCGTACAAGCTTTCGTGGCCGTCAGATAGGATGAGAACGACTTTGCCCATCTCGTTGCGAGCGGAATCCTCGGGGCTCAAGAGAGGGTATTTACTCTGCACTGCCGAGAGCAGCCGCGGCATGTCGATGAAAGGAAGTAGCGCAACACCTTGCCAGGCAAACTTTTTCCCGTTTAGATCGATTTCGAAATCCTCGGGGTAGAAATCGATTATCGGGCTGTCCTCGTTCAACATTAAGTCGTGAAAAACTTCCGGCAGTACATGACGAGAGGCCGCAGGCTGCACACTCATCAGTTGCTCGAATGGTTTGGATGTTCGACCCTTCTCGAAACTGATTTGCATCTGAGAGAGATTCTTGAAGTCGGCGGCAAACGGCGCGTAATGATAAGGATAGTACCATTCCCACGAAGGACATCCTTGGAAATAGTAGAGGAGGACCCAAGCCAAACCTTCTACATATGCCCGGCCAACTGAATGGCGGAATTCGATGTCCTTTGGGTCTTTGTGGAATTTCTTCTCATAATAACGGTCCGCATAACCATCTTCCCAGAGTCGGACATCGTCAGTCGAGCCTTCTTCTTCACTCGGTGCCGTTGGGGTAGCGGTGCCTACTGAGTCGGTGGCAGCAGTGTTGCTGTTCTCATCCATGCCGGATGCCTTTCGCTTTCCGAGAGCCGAAGGAGGTGTCTGGGCATCCATGACCTTGGTGGTATCCGAAAGGGACTTTTGTGCTTGAAGTTGGGCCTTCAGGACACTGGCGGCGCTCTTGTTCGCCACGTTCGTGTCCGTGGCGGTGCTGCGATTGACGATCATGTCATGCGTCAGGGCCGTTGCTGGCTGTGCCGGATAAGATGCAATTGGGTAGAGCGGTAGCCCAAGCGAAGGGTTCTCATGACCGTTCTTTCGGGGTGTGGACGCTCCACCCTGGCGCCCGCCTCTGCCGTTGTTCTCATGAAGTTTGCGTCGTTTGAAGTTGGCTTCACGACGATCTTCTTGCTCTTTTCTTCGCTTGAAGATGGCATCCTCTTGCTTCGCTAGGCCATCGAGAATGTATTGCGCTCTTTCCAAGTCAATGTGTCCATCCTTGGTCACATACCCGCCCATGGATGGTAGATTGTCTTTCCAGATCGTGGTGAGGGTATCAATTCCGTGATCACGAATCTCGAGAGCTGGGAGATGAGGCAAGAAGTCGTTGCCCACAAAGCAGCACAAAAATATCCAGTCGTCGATCGCACGTTCGAGGTCAAATCGGAACGGTAAGCCAGGAATAGCCAGTTCGGCGGCAATGTACTCTCGTAACACAGAAACATGAAGCCAAATGAACGGCTTGAGGGCAAGGGCATTATCTTTCTCGTCGAACTCGCCCTCTTTGGGCTTCACTTCACCGCGGCAATTGCGAGCCTCGTGTCCCTTCTGTCCACACAGCTTGCAGACGCGAGCCTTGCTATCTTGAAAGAATACGTCCTCGCGCAGAACGCGGAAATGAGGTTCATGAGTGGCCAGTCCCAGCATGATAAGGTCGGCGTCGAGACCGTAGATTACATGGCGCGTGTTTGGATCGTGGTCCGGGGATGCGCGCTGTGATCGAACGAAGTCCATGATCTTGTGCTCTCCTTCTCCGGGAACGGTGGCATCAGATATGATGACTTTGAGCTTAGCCCAACCAGGATCGGTGTTCAATTTGTACTGGCACCAGTATCGCAGGCTCAAGGCGAGGGTGTCCATGAATGGGGTTCCAGGCGTGATGGAATTGGAATCAAACGCCTTTTTGGTGACACTTTCCATGCTCTCAGCGGGCAACGAACCTCCATTCTGCTGCTTCATCAACTTGATAAGTTCTTGCTTGTCCGCCTCCTTCTCTTGCGCTTCTTGGGCCGAGCGGAATCGTCTGGATCTTTGCTGGTTCATCTTGGCTCGTGGGGCAACTCCATCTGCGATGGAAAAGAAAAAAATTAGCAGCTGTGCAATGTACAAGGGATGACAGAACCACGGGGTGGCCAGGCGCAAGCGAGGCTGTTTACGTACCCACGGCGATCATGAGGATCTTTCGCGGCCGCACCATGTTGACGACTCGGTCGGTGTACCTGAAAACCTCCAGCATCATCTCTTCCTCATCCTTGGGTGCAGGCCGGTCCTCGGGGTGGGAGCAGGGATGAACGATGCCGTTCATGTCAAGATAAAGATTGTCAAGTTCTTCGCCATTTGGATTCGGCCTCGTAGTGTCGACGGGAATAGTCGAGCCGTCTTCCATTGTGATGGGTTGATCCTCAATCACTGGCGAGATGATCTTGGGATATTTGTTGGAAAACCATCGGAATGCCGCTGGGATACCCATTTTGATGAGGTCGTCGGGGTTACTCGGCCAAGCGCGTATTGGGGTGCTTGCGCAAACAAAGGCGTCAGCGCAGAGGGAGACTGAACAGGCAGAATGGTCTGCGAGGACGAATGGTAGGTAGTGTCCACAGCGGAAGGCGTCGCATGGGTCTTGTGGGATTGGTGGCAATGCAGAAGAAGGTGTGCGCAGGCCAGTGCAAAAATGGCCTGGAGAAAGTTGAATGTAGAGGTGAGCTCAAGATGGTTGCCTGTCGCAGGTTTCTTTCAGAACAAGGCTGGCGGCGAGCTTGGCTTTTCCGCGCCGAAGCTTGCAGGGACCTCGTGGTTCTCCTGTGGCGCGGAAGTGGGGCTGGTGTGGAAATCTCGGCCCCGGTAGAAGCAAGCGCCGAGAAAGGAGAGCTTCTATGCAGTTATCGAGTGGACGCATCGTCCTGAAGCCCATATCCTGACAAGCTGTCCATAGCTGGTGAAA
This sequence comes from Ilyonectria destructans, assembly GCA_020740775.1. Classification (NCBI taxonomy): domain Eukaryota; kingdom Fungi; phylum Ascomycota; class Sordariomycetes; order Hypocreales; family Nectriaceae; genus Ilyonectria; species Ilyonectria destructans. The sequence continues at coordinate 1,114,963 of JAHEWK010000014.1, forward strand.
TAGGTAGCCTGCGTGTACTTTGCACGAACCCGCGACGCCGACCCTTCACAAACGACGCATCGGTGCGTTCTCCGACTCTGCATGCCGGAGACGGCTGTTTGAGCCCCTACGAGCACCTCCCCGAGACCAATGGCACTGAGACGCCGCGAACATGTTTTCGATCGCCACCGCACCGGCGAAACAGTCAGTTAGTGAGACCATCACCGTCCTTAGTGGGCGTCTCAGCTCTGCAACTCTGCTCGAGGACCGACGGGCCGCAATATTAGGCCTCCGGAGCTTTGCCAAAGACTTCCCAGCATCCGTGGCGTCAGGTGCTCTGAGGAGCTTAATTGGAAGCCTGAGTAAAGATGGAGAAGACGTGGACACTGTCAAGGTTGTGCTCGAGACGCTGTTGATGCTCTTCAGCCCCAATGAAGATAGCCCTGAAGCTTCAGAGGAGATTGCCTTGTGGTTAGCCGACGAGTTTACCCAACGGCAGGAGAATATTACCCTGCTCCTCGATTTCCTTGAGACTGCAGACTTCTACTCTCGCCTCTATTCGCTTCAGTTGCTTGCTGCCATTCTATCCGCGCGTACCGAGCGTACCGAGGAATGTGTATTTACTGCTCCCCTGGGGATATCCCGCCTGGTTTCTGTTCTCGACGACCAACGCGAAGCTATCCGAAACGAAGCTATTACGCTCCTGACCTACCTAACGCCGACATCCCTCGAGATACAGAAGCTGGTTGCCTTCGAGAATGCCTTTGATAGACTGTTTGCTATCATTGAGGCCGATGGGTCTCTCGCTGACGGTGGGAGGACTGTTGAGGACTGTCTGATACTTCTCGCTAACCTCCTGCGTGGCAACACCTCTAACCAGTCCCTGTTTCGAGAGTCGGGTTGTATTAGTCGCCTGGCAAAGTTGTTGGGCCAAGTTTTGCAACCTCAAAGCGAAGCTCCAGACATCGCATCGTGGGCGCAAGCACAGAAGAATCGCAACGTCTATGCGTTCCTGGCCATTATCCGACTCTTTATTATACCCGGCTCCTTGGGGACGTCACAGAACCAGACAGCAATCTGGCGACATGGCCTGGCCTATCACGTCCTCCAGCTAGCCTTTAGTCCTGGTGCGCAGGTGCAAATCAAGGCCGAGGTGCGAATTTCCAACCACCAGATTGGGAGAGTGTAAAATTGACGAACCGGACAGGCTTTGGTCACCTCTGGTGATGTGATACGAAAGAACGCTGCCCTTCAGGAAAGCTTCGCTCAGATCATGGTTCCCTCGCCCTTGGACGGGGGTGACGGAGTTGCGGGAAAGGCCAACGGACGAGCCAAAGTCTACGTAATTGATGCATTGCTTGACTTAACTCTATGCATGCAAGACCTGCAGGAGTTCGACGTTCGCTTTGCCGCGTGTGGGTGTCTTCAGGCCTATTTTACGCACCACGCTGAGGTGAGGTTGCATTTTCTTGGACGGGCTATCGAGGGGCACCAGTCTGGCCGAGACGAGTCAGCCAACGTCCTTTCTGTTTTGCTGCAATCTTCCGCAGAGGGACCGGTGACCGATCCTTATCGGTATTGGTTCGCAGCTGTCATAACTTTTCATTTGCTGTATGACAGTCCTGAGACTAAGGCCAAGGCAATGAGCCTTACCGAGGGCGACGCGACGAACGGCGAAGAGGTCGTGACCGGTATTCAAACCATTGCTGCGCATGTCATCTCGGGCCTTCGTCGGGGGGATGACGCACGTATTCTGGTGGGGTATCTCATGCTGCTTCTTGGCTGGCTGTTTGAGGATCTCGACGCCGTCAACGATTTTCTTACTGAAGGTAGCAATGTACAAAGCTTGATACAGGCTGTCTCGCAACCGGCTGCAACCGGCGGTGAGCTCGTACAAGGTTTGTGTGCGATGCTACTGGGTGTTGTATACGAATTCTCAACCAAGGACTCCCCGATCCCGAGGGCCACATTGCACTCCATCTTCACATCGCGACTTGATCGGGATCATTACTTGGATCGGTTAGCGAAACTGCGCAGTCACCCATTCATGCGGGACTTTGAGGTCACCCCCCAAAAACTCGATACTACATCCCCTGGAAGAGTCGCCGATGTCTTCTTCGACTCTGTCTTTGTGGAGTTCTTCAAGGACAACTATAGCCGCGCAGCACGTGCTATTGACAGAGACCCTGGCATGGAGATACCTGTAGTCACGAATGGCGTACAGCAAGGTATTTCCAGGGAGCTTGTGGATTCCCTTCGCGTTCAATTGGAGGACAAGGATCGCGCGATACAGGACGCTCAATCGGCGATAGCTTCAATCGAGGGACAGCTTGGCCAGGAGCGAGCGGATCACCGGCGCACCAGGGAATCAGGTGCAGTTGAGATGTCGAGGATCAAATCCGTCAACGAGGGCTTGCAGAAGCACCATGGCGAAGAGTTACGGTTTGTCACACCCCCCCTCCTTTGAATATTGAGTACGACTAATGGTTGTATGCACAGTAAGCTACAAGCTCAACTGGCTTCTAAGGAGAACGATCGCCGAAAGCAAATTGCACAACTTCAGACACAACAGACGGCCAAGGACAGTGAGCATCAAAAACAGTTGGTTCAGGCCCGGAAGGGGGCCGAGGCCGAGGCGGAGAGAGTGCAACGACGGAAAGATGCTGAGATGGCGGACCTGCGGGCAACTATCAGCCGACTCGAAGTCGATGTGTTGAAGGTATTATCCCCGTTGCATGTTTGGATGACACTGGCTTACGCGCACTCCCATTCAGGCACAGAAAAGCAAAACTCAAGAACTGCAAGAGTTGCGAGAACGGAGCACAACTGAACTGCGGGCCCTCGAGATGCGGAGGACAGCTGAGCTGAAGGACCTTCACGAACGAAACGTCGCCGAGCTTCGGGCTATTGAAACGCAGAGCGCAGCTGAGCTGAAGGATGTTCAAGAACGCAGTGCAACTGAGTTGGATGAGCAGAGATCCAAAGCCCAAAAAGCCGAGACACGGAGCCAGGGCTTAGAGAAACAGCTCCGTGAATCCAGTACAGCGACTAAAGGCAGCCAATCCAAGACTAAGGAAGTGAGTACCTTGATGACTCGTGATCGGCGGAATTATGCGACTGACGGTGGTTAAAGTTGGAGTCGAAATTGGCCGAGTCGAACAAGGCAAAGGAAGCCACGCAATCGGAGCTTGAGGATCTTCTCATGGTGTTCGGAGACCTGGAGGAAAAGGTGGCGAAATACAAGGTACGCCTCACTGCTTGCGGAAGCAGCATGTGCTATGACTAATCGCAATACAGGCTCGGCTGGCTGAGCTTGGTGAAGTTGTGTCGGATGGAGAGGATGATGACGAAGACGAAGAAGATGACGAAGATGACGAAGACGACGAAGAAGACGAAGGTGAAGACGATAACGACAAAGGAAAAGTCGCCTAACAAGTCGGGGCTGTGGAGGTTGTGTAAAATACCCCTTACAGAAATATTGAGAGGGTGCCTCGCCAGATTGCATTGCATCCATTACATTGCATCGTATTGGTTGGGGGACCCGGAAAATTCCCCAAGAGGGCATAGCCTCCTCCTCCAGTCGCTGTGATCCCACAAAACGCAGTCAAGCTTAACTGCGACGGTTCTGACTGATATTGGTATTGGCCTCGGTATTGTTCCAAGTTCGGCCACAGTATCCTGTTGCAATTTTGTGAACGTCAAACCCAGTAATCATGTCACTGCATAACGACTCCGAAGGCTCTGATGAGGGCGAGTGGCTCGACATGGAGCCTGAGGAGGAAGAGACTGTGGCCATCACCTCCTTCTTTGACGCGCAGACTTTTCCCACTGTTGTGGCCATGCTGGACCACTGCAAAAAACACCACGCATTCGACTTCGCCGCTTGCTTGAAGCGCCTGAGCCTCGATTTCCACGGCGCCGTCAAGTTGGTCAACTATGTGCGCGATCACGTCAAGCAGGGCTTGTCGCTGCCTGCAGAAATCTCCCTGGGCGACTTTGAAGATGAGCGATTCCTCCGGCCAGTGCTGGAGAACGATGCCCTCATCTTTTCTCTCGATGAGATTCTCGAGACTATTCAGGGCAGCGAGGCTGATACGGAGACCAAGGACGCCTCCGTCGATAGTCTGTCGACACGGAACCGGGAACTCGAGGAAGAGCTCGAGAAAGTCCGCGGCCAGTTCGCCAACTATCGTCTGGCTGTCGAGCAGACTCTTGACCGTCGGTGGGGTGACGAAGCCGACGCAGTTCCTGCTCAGAAGAAGGATGACTCTGCGTATTACTTCGAGTCCTACGCCGCTCATGGTATGCCTCTCCCTGTAACTATACGTCCACAAGCGCTAATTTTCATCAGAGATTCATGAGACCATGCTCAAGGATGCGGTGCGGACGGACGCATACCGTGATTTCATCTACGGAAACAAGCACATCTTCAAGGACAAGGTTGTTTTGGACATTGGATGCGGTACTGGTAAGAGACAATCTATCATAGCAAAACTACTATTTGGCCTTTAACTAACCATTTTGATTAGGTATCCTGAGCATGTTCTGTGCCAAGGCCGGCGCAAAGCAGGTCATTGCCGTTGACAAGTCAGACATCATCACAAAGGCCAGGGAGAATGTCTTCAACAATGGCTTGTCCAACGTCATCACGCTGCTCCGAGGCGCTATCGAAGACGTTCAGCTGCCGGTGGATAAAGTTGATATTATTGTCAGTGAGTGGATGGGCTACTGTCTGCTCTATGAGGCTATGCTTCCTAGCGTCCTCTATGCCCGAGACAAGTATCTCAAACCTGATGGACTGCTGGCACCCAGCTCCGCTACTATCTGGATCGCCCCTGTCGCAGACTCGGAATACGTCTCTGACCACATCTCCTATTGGAGAGACGTCTATGGATTCGACATGAAGTCCATGCAAGAGGGAATTTACAACGAGGCCAGGGTCGAGGCCATGCCCGAGAGCTCCGTCTGCGGTGAAGCATTCCCATTCAAAGTACTGGATCTTCATACGATTAAAACCTCGGACCTTCAATTTACGGCCAAGTGGTCGTCGAAGCTGACTCGTAAGGTCGACGGTGTTGATGGCTTCCTGATCTGGTTCGACAATTTCTTCGCAACATCGCGGAGTGAGCCCGTCCCTGCTCCCGAGACAACGCCGACAACATGGGACAAGACGGCTCAAGGCGGTGTGGCTTTCACTACTGGCCCATACGGTACCGTGACGCACTGGAAGCAAGGACTGCTTATTGCGCCACCGGAGGAGTCTCCGGCAGGTACAACGTCGCCGGCCAGCCTTTCTGGAGAAATCACATTCGAGGCCCCCGAGGATAACGCCAGGGCATTGACGTTGAAGACCTCCTGGACGGACCCCGAAGGTCACACAAGGACCGAATCCTGGCAATTGAAGTAGGCGAACTTGGCAACTGGAAAGCGAAGGTCAGAATAGGTTCAAGAGCATGGTTCAGGCAGAGGATTCGGCCCTGGGTTGCCACAGGCCTCAAAGATGAGGAACGCTGAGGCCCTGCAGGATTAGGTTCACAATGCTTAGGAATCCTTCTCCGAGGATAAAGCCCTGATCCAAAAGTTAGAATCTGCCAGCTTGGAGGTGGGTACCTATACGTACGGATGCGAGAATAATGAGCGGAGTGTTCGCTCGTCGCAGGACGTGGACCCAATACCATGCAAACAAGCCGCCAGCTGTTCGAGCCAACGTAAACGACGGGACGTTATACATGCCTTTTTTACATATTAGCAAGATGGTGATTTGTACCAGCAAGACCTTGACTGACCAACGGCGACAGCGATTCCTCCTGGGATGAGAGGCCGCCATCTCTTTCCCATGGCGGCGGTCCTGACAATGGTCGTTGCCGCAAAGAGAACACCCGTTCCGATAGCCCATTCTTTGGCCATGTAAGGCAATCCAGCACCTGTGACGAGTCTGGCGGTGAAGATCCAAACATAGGCGGTCGGGACCTGGAAGAGCTCTCCAGGGATCTCGTAGACGCTGTCATACAACCCATGTCAGCAAGTCTCAACGCCTGCAGGACAACGTCGACAGAGAAAGCACTGACCGAGTATAGACACCGTAGATAAGAGCGCTGAGAACCGCACCAGCAGTGGCTCCAATGACCTGGCCCCAGAACTGAGCCTTTGGAGCTGCTCCTAGTAAATGACCTGTCTTGAGATCCTGCATGAGATCACCTGCTTGTAGTGCACCCTAGCTCTAACAGTTAGCGATTCAAGTCCGGAATGAGACACAGCGGGTTGGGTTGGCTTACAGCTTCAGACTAATAAAAAAAAGGATTACTATCAGTTGACTGTTCATGGTCGTGGAGTAAGGGCAAGACCTACCACAGCGCCAGCAATGAGGTTGATGAGAACACTGGACTTGTGAGTTTGAGGAATAATGAAGGCGAAGAACAATTGGGCGAGCTTGCTAATCCCTGAGACTGGGTTTAAGTCCGTCTCACCCAACGCCCTGACACCCATGATGCTCAAAACCAAGGCCATGAGAACAGCGATGATGGTGGCATAGAGGGGGACAAGGTTGCCAAAAACAAAATGAATCGTTAGAACACAGATTGCGATTGATGCGACGAGGCCGATAGACACGAAACTGCCGCTGATGCGTTGCTCCGGCGGGGCATCCTCGTCCTCGTCCTCTTCCACAGGGTCAGGGTCAGTTGGAGACTCCTCTGTTCTCGTTTCATCCAAAGAGGTTGGCTCGGTATCGTCGTTGCGGAGTAGAGAGTAGTCATGGGAGCGCCGCTTCCACAGCCCTATGATCCCATGCTCCTGAACTTGGTGTCGCAGCGAGGCCATAATGCCAAACAGATCCTTGGATAAGAAGGGTCTTAAGGTGACGTATGCGAGGCTAACTACGGCGTCCACCAACATGATCGCCAGTGAGATCCAGATGATCCAGCCTTTGCTGCCATTTTCCCAATCGTCAACGTCACCAGGAGCCCAGCCTCGATACTTTGCGAGGGGGCTCAGGATGCCCCAGCCAACGACGGCGCCAATGGTCATGTGGAGCGTGGTTTCCGTGCCCATAATGATTCCCTGGCCGACATATGCGAGACTGGGGTTCAGGGTCCAGAGCCAGGTGTGGGCTGCAACAGAGCCGAAAACGGGCAGGTTGCGCAGGATAGGGAAGAAGTAGGTCAGAAGTGTGGATAGGCCAGAGCCGACAAAGCATATCAGCAGGAGGCGCATGTTCGAGGCCCAGTCTGTGCTGTCATGAGTCTCCTCGAGCGTTCCCGGCTGCTCTTCGTCAGTCACAGCTGGGCCAGCATTTTCTGTCTGCAGGGATGCGTCGTGAGGCACGAGGCTTGCGAAGCCACCCTTTGCGGCGGCATCGAGCTCTTCCTTAGAGGACTGCTGCCCGTGCAACACTGAGATCAAAACAGCAGTACTGAAACCACTGGGGAACTTGAGACGTTCCCTAATGATGACTTGATGTCGCCTGTGGGAGCGTAGGACAGCGGTGAGCAAGATTGGGATACAGGATTGGGGCAGGGGCGAGGCTCACAAAGGAACGGCAAAGACAACGCCAAAGTAGCAGAGCCCAAGGGACCAAATAATAAGCTGCCAGGTGCTCAGAGTAATCGGGCCCTGTTCGTCAGCAGCCAGCAGGTAGTTCAATGCCGGGATCTACAGCTGGTTAGCGCGTGTCCCGTCGAAGGGGTTGGGACGGGGAATCCACTGACAACGCCGACGAAGCCGCAGCCAAGAGGCATGATGGCCATGCCGCAAGCAACGCTCTGCAGGAGGACGTTCTCGACGGGAGAGAACGGGAAGCGGAGGTGCGGAGAAAGCAGCTTGAAGATGCCGAAGCCCATGAGGCTGGCGGGCATCGACATGATGGACACCCAGCCCGTCTGCAGGCCAAAGTACATGTTGGAGAAGCAGATGACGGTGCCGACGGCGAGCCCGGCGAGGACGGCCCTGACGGTGAAGCTGCGCCCAGGAATCGACTTGGTCACCATGATGCCGAGGTTTCGATGCCGACGCGAAGCTGCTGCTGATGCAATGCTTCTGGCAGTGTCGTCGTCGGCCGTCGTTCTCGCAGGGAGCAAGCGGGTTGATGTACTAAATAAGCAGGGAGCCCACCCCTGTCCCGCTGCCGCCTCCGAGCCCGGTGATTACTAATGCGGAAGAAGATTGCAAAGCAGCACAACTTCACGAGAAGATAAAATTAATTCAACCCCATTTGGGCCGAATTGTCGCAGCCAAATCAAGCGCATGAGACAAGTACACCAGGAGCTCTAGCAAGGCATTGTCCATTCTGAGGGAGCCAAGCCGACGGATATGTACAGTAGGAATACACAAAATGGTACAAATATACGCTTATCATCCCGAACTCCGTATAAGTTCCAATCAAGTTACACCATCCTCCAGCAGCAGCCAGGGTTTAGGATTCCCCTCGGCCCTTGCTGGTGCCCCTACAACTGAACACTCTTCACAACTCTACATAACAACTATACACAACTCATCGACATGTCCCCAGCCTAGAAGCCAAAGCTATCCAGCAGCGAGCTTGCATCTGGCTCCTGGAATGTTGTTGGCGGCGCCTGGGAGGTCTTCTTCCCGCTGGTCTGTGTCTCAAACTGCAGAGAAGGCGTTGGCAGATCAGCCACCACAAGCGACGCGCGACGGCGAAGCAGCTTCAGCGGGTTGACCTCCCCACCAAAGCCGGGTAGCCCTGGTTGCTGGAACTCCCAGTTGCGCACTAAAATAACATTAGCATTCTAGCGATGTAGAAGATCGGGTTTAATAAATACCTAGGTCTAGGCCCAACAGATCGCAACCCATGCGGTCGTAGAGTTTGGCGCTGTGCAAGACAAACTCCCACTCCACCTTAGGTGTGACTTTGGATGCGCCCCGCAACGTTTGCAGCGTCTGATGTCGCAGGTGTGAGTAAAGAACAACTAGAGCCGGATCATCTGTGAGGAACAGCCGTGATTTGATGTCAGGTGAGCAGGGGGTCTCCAGCAGAGTGTAGACAGGCATCTGCGAGAAATATTAGTTAAGAAGCCATCACGAGTTCCCCGAGGGTGCCATACAATCAGCGCCCGAACCGCCATATCTTTGCGGCCTAGCAACCAGAATGCCCAGGACGCAAGCCAGCGGTTGCCTTCCTGAGCTGCTAGTGGAAGCACCTCATCCTGAAGCAATCTCCGCAAGACTGGACCATTGTCTCCTTCATAAACCCGTGCTATAGCTATGGCGAGTTGCATGTCCTTGAGTTGCTTCAGACAAACCTCCACGGCGTCGTGGAGGTGGTCAGCTAGGAGGAAGAATGCAGCAGCATATTCTGTTCAACGTAAGCATCTCCCTGGGAATATTCAGTTCAGGCTGTGGCATACCGAATCGCCGCTTGCTAAGCAATGCATACGCATTCTTAAGAGCCGTTGTCTTCCACTTTGGATCCTCAAAGTTATTCGACAATAGCCGTTGGGTCGCTCCTTGTTCCTTGTTCCAGTTTGCCATTCGCCAAAGACCTTGAAGCACTGTCTTTTTGCGGAGTGCAAGGTAGTACAGGCTACAGTTCACGGGATTCTTCACCTCGCTCCTGGTATACTCATTACGAGCAATCAGTTCAAACTGAGTTTTCTGCAGGACGTCAGGTCATAGTGATTATCATATCGCGAAGAAGATATACTTACCAGGGCAGCCGCATCAGAGAGCCACATAAAAAGGCCGCTTTCACGAGCGTGTTCCCAAAGCATGGTCCCGTGGTTCTGTCGAGACACAAAGTCCACCAAAATGTCTTGGCTGTTCGAATGATACGCCCAATTGATCTCACGCCATGACAGATGCATTTCGTTGGTTCTCCCCTTGCGGAGTGCATGCTGGCGGAAGAAGAGCATAAATCGAGCGCCATTCTCATCCATGGACCGACGATGTCGTTCCACTAGAGATACACACTCGATAATGTCCGCCAGCTGTATCTGTTCGTGGCCGGACAATTGGGGAATTCCCAGCTTGGTCAGCTTGTCGTTGATGGCAACCGCGGTTTGTTCGGTGAAAACGTCATCGTCTTCACCATCATCTTCGGAACCGCTCAGGTACGAACCCGAGGCCTTCTCGATGGCCCGAGTATGGGATTGCTATTGGGCAATGTGAGCGTCTGCAAATGGATGCGAGGCTTCAATTCACTTACCATCGGGTCATAGAACTCCCCCTCATCCATTCCCAAGTAGTTGTCAATAGTCTCGCCTTGAATGTGGTACTTCAATATCTTATGAAGTGCCACGAGGGTCCGTCTCACTAGGGTAGTCTTCCCCGACAGTATGCATTGACTGAGAAATTGTGGGTGGAATACCGGCAGAGGGCCGTTGAATCGTTGAACTGCCTCGAATATGTCCCATGCTCCATCCTTGCGAGGCGGTAGACGAAGGTCTGCCCGATGAGACTCGGCAACACCAACCTGTCTGTCCTGTACGAACATCTGGTTGCCTGCTCCAATGACCAAATGGCCATCACCTAACCAAGTTGAGTCGCCAATAGGATGCGGAGTAAGTTCACGGATACTAATCTCCCGTATCTGGGCCCAGGCCGGACCCTTGTTGAGATAGTCAAACCGCATCTGTGACAGGAGAATCACTCGATATTGGAAGCCAACGGCCAAAATGGATTGCGAGTCAGGCGTTGATGTCCAATCGAGGTCTCGGATCATATTGTGTGTCTTGAAGTCGTTTTCGTACTCAAGTCGGGAGCTGCCTCCGTCCCATATTGTGAGTTGTGACCTTGTCGAGTTCACCAAGGCGGCCTTCTTCAGGGTGCTCCCGCTGACCAGGGCAGGCTCAGACAGGCCAGTTTCTGTGGAACATGTAGACAGCCACCCAACCTTGTTCTGCTCGGGATCGACTCGTGCGGTCCAAAAGTCAACCCGGCCGGTCTGACTATACGAGATGGCAACGTCACGAGCGAATATGTCCAGAAACCCAGAGACAACCGGGGATGAGCCTGCAGGATCTACTGGAAGAACATAGGCCAAACCTTCGGCATCTTCCAGCTCAAATCGACAGAACTCCTTTATATTAGCCCCGGTAGTTGTGTTTGGGTCATCGAAGTATCGGGGGAGGTTGATTTCCCACACAATTCCCTGTCGCTCTGACGTCACGGTGGCAATGTGTGCGACAGTATATTCTTTGACTTGTCGCCGTGGTAGAAGAATGAGGCATAGAGGCTTTCCCGATGCTTGATAGTCGCATTGGGCAATGGAGCGAGCCTGAGCTGACCGACAGTCCCAGAGCGAGATGGTATCTTGGCAGAGGAAGACAACGAACCTGCCCTTCCGCAGAACGCATATGCGATGAATATGGCGCTTCTCTGGGATGACACTGGCACGAGACAAGCCGAGGCCGGGATTCTTTTGTGGATTCAAGACGTGCTTCCATACGATGCTCTCGCCATCTCGGGTCCGTGAAACGACAGCTCGCCCACTGAAATTTCGCACGATTTTTGTAATGGAGCTTGAGTGGCCGGACCAAACCGTATGTAGGGCAAGACGCCTGTCATTCGTTGTCGGATCAAAAAGATCTGCAACGCTCCCTGTGAAGACCCCTATTCTTCCATCGAAGGAATGCAGCAAGATATGAACCTTACCACTCTTCCTGTCACAGTAGGTCTGTACTTCGGTGTGGGGTGTCTTTTGGGATGCCAAAAACTGGCCGAGGAGCTCGAAATGGGGGGATTTGACCTGTGCGACATTGAAGATGGTTGGCGTGCCAGCAGAGCTGCTGGAGACATTCTCCATGGCCCAGGCAGACATCATTCCTCGGCCATCAAGGGCAATACATATCTCCGGGTTTTTGTTTGCAATGGCGACCAGATGCTCAAGTGCGACTTCGTCAGTACTGGGATCATCAGACATGCGGTCCTCCACTGCTTTCTCCACAGATGCCGTGAAGTCTCGACCATCAAGAATGAAGGCCCAGCGCATATCTTGCGGGCTAGGGTAGTCCCGAGACGGCGCACAAATATCAACCTGGCCCCAAAGCTGCCAATGCTTCCCGTCAGGGCTCTCCGTCGGTATCCAGACGCGAACACACTTGTCGAGGCAAATAGTATACAGGACATTGTCGGCGGTCTGTTCGATGTGGAATGGCTTGCGCCACCTGGCCGAGGTCACAACGGCCGGGTGACGGAGGTATGTCAAGTCGAATCGGACTTCATCGGAGCCATATGTCAACCGGCGCCAGACCTTGACGAGGCGGTCGTGTTGGCCAGCAGAGGCAATATATGCGGAATCGTAGGAGAGCGAGGCGTACTTGACAGGGCTCGGGAGCTTCTTCTGCCATATACATTTCGGTTCGGATTTCGTTCCATACAGAGAGAGGGAGCTGGTGGCGACGAGAAGCTCCTCCGAGCCACCCCAGGATAAGGCGCATGTCGATTCGGGATTCGGGTGGGGGATGTCGAAGGTCGATTCCAGCGCCCACTACCAAAGCTGTGAGCACTCCCATCCACTTTATAAGTCACATCAGCATTGGGGAGATGGACGAACCTTCAGCGCATCTTCCCGAGATCCAAACGGCCGGTAGACTCGCACTTGTTCCGGGGTGCATGTAGCTATCTTGCCCGAGGCTTCGTCGAAGGCGATGGCTTCCAGGGGCTGCGGGTCGTCATCGTAGATTGTCTGGAGGACCCCGTGGGATCCATCGAGGATTGCGAAAGCGCTACCGGTGATGTATGCCTGTGAGGGGACGCGCATTTAGCTAGAGTCGGGGTAGGAGTCGTCGTGGCACCTACGTTGATGTGTCTGGCGTCCCAGTAGCCCGAGGCCAGACCTTGGAGCCTCGACTGCGGCTTACCAGGCAGGACGGCTTTCATGCTACCAAAAAAAAAATCACGGATCGCGCATCTCCAGGAGGTTAAATAAGGAGTCGGGCAGCCTGATATGGCGGGTGAGGCGATTTGGATTGGATTCGTAGGAGCTGCGCTTGCTTGCTGTGGTTGAGGTCATCGGAGCCTGGGAATCATGCAGTAAACGGGAGTACAGGTACCTACTACGTAGCCGCATCCATTGCAGTAGCGTGACGACGTGACGTGACGTGCGCTCTGCACGCCCCACTAAATATAGACTCACAAGCATCGCTTTTACTTTGTATATTACCGGTATTAAGGTACAGACACTCTGTCTGCCATTATCCTATTGTCGAGGTGTTGACGAGCAAATACTGTGACAACAAGAATAATACAAGGCTTGCATTCGTCAAACTAGCAGGACTGGCATTGGTCACAGGGTCCTCAAGCTCCTCATTGAACGAGGATTACCAAAATTCGTCACAATGTCGAGGAAAATAGGAAATGTTCTCAAATGTCTTTGCCTCTCCCAGCAAAGGGTGAATTGCTTCATATCTCCAACCGAAAAAGAAAGAAAAAACGCCCCCAGCTCCTTGCCATGTAGTATATATCAATAGTAAGGGTATCCATTGTGAGCCCGTCATCCAACATCAAAAAGTGCATCCAACTCTTCCCAGCCAGCGTAGCTCGATTGCTTGAACCAAATCCCCTCCCCGTTCCCCCATTTTCATGTGCAGAGGCTAAAAGTCCCATTTACACAATTTATCCATTCATAGCATTATGATTAAGTCGTTGGCCGTTTCTAGGCATTTCCGCTGTCGGGGCAATTGTTGACAGTTGTGTTGTGACAGAAAATGACTTAGGCGACTGGAATCGTACAGAACTAGTGGGAGGTGTGAGTCGGGACGATTGACTGACACCGTAGCGCAACCCTGATGGCCTTCCCCCAACGGACTTACTCGCAACGCCCCGAGAAAGTGACTGAGAGGGTGGTTGCGACCCCAACGATCTCTCATTCATCGGACGATATCCGACAGGCTTTATTGACGCGGAAGGACGCAAGAAAGAGGTAGCAGGCTCAAGGGTTTCAGGCATGGCTAACTCGGGTTGTAGTGAAAAGCTCGGGGCCATTCGCTGCGGTATACCAGTTGGCATGCGCTGGCGCGGTCGGCCCATCCTGCTCCTCGCGATTGACTCGGGCTCGCTGCTTCGTTCCTGAAAGTCATGCTCGAGATGCAATGGTACTGGAGCTCTTGGAGTTGTCGAAGACAAAGCCGAGAACCGATCAGCTCTCCGGTCCTGAGGTCGTTTCGAAGGGGACGTCATCATTCCCAGATCATCGCCAGTTGTGGAAGATGCACCGTCATCTTCATCTGCTTCCCTAACAGGAGCCATTAGGGTTTCAGGCAAGATGCCCGACATTATAATGGGCTGTCCAGTCCACCGAATCGGCGTCTCGACTAGGCTTGTAGGGAAGTCCTGGCCTTTGTCGTTGCGTCTAATAACAGAGCGCCTTCCAGAGAGCGCTATCCAGCTACCCCTATAGCTTCCGGGAGGTTGTGTCGTTGAAACACGTTGAGAGTCAACTCCAGTGATGTGTGATCGAGGCCGGTCACCAATTTGTCTCCATAGTTGCAAATACCGGTTCCGTCTCTCTCGGTTGTGCTTTTTGTGAACCTCCGAGGCCGTATGCGCTTGTCCGCTTTGTTGCAGTGATGAGATCGACCATTCCTTCAAACAATTACGCTGCCTTTCGACTGCCCACAGCTGCCAGGCTTCCATATCTCGCTGCTCGAGATCTCCAGCATGGTCCCTCCAGACCTCCAACCAGCCTTGAACGTGATGAAGCTGGGCTTCGCGTAGACGTTTCCCATCCATCTCCGCCCGTTCGTTCCACAGTTGCAACGAAGCCATCTGCCGCTGGGACGTGTTTCTTGCTTTGAGCTCGGAAGCAATTCGAGTGTGCCCCTGGTCCTGAAGAGTGAACGCCCTCCATTTATCAAGAGCAGCAAAGAAATTTCGCTTCTTTCTCGTGGATGACATTTCGGTGTATCTTGCCATCAGATATCGCTTGACATGCTCCTTGTCCTGGTCCCGACGTTGCTGTATTGCCTTATTAAAAACACTCAACAAGCGAGTTCCCCTGATGTAAAGACGTGCTCGACTCTCCAAGTGCGACAATTGTGATGATTCCTCGCGTAGATGGCGCATGCATCGTAGAGCCTCGGACTGTGTTCGGTTTCGATAGTAGCTGACGGCTTTGCGTTGGAGTTCTTCCCTTTGGACAAGGCTTTGGCACCATGTCTCAAATACACGAGTAACAGAGACATACTCACGCCGCCAAATGAATGCCTGGGCTCTTGCCTGCAGGTTCCACTGATCAAAAGCAAAGCACGCCCTTTTTATCAAAAGATACCGACGATATGCTGCAGCACGCCGTCGAATTTCCGTTTGGTCCCACCACTCCTGTAGATATACGAAGGATTGCTGAACAACACCAATGCGTCTGGAAGCCGCCGTTCGCTTCAACTCCTGGTCAGTGTGACCCTGCCACTTGGTTAGAGCATTTAGCTCATATCGATGTCTCGATTGGGTTGTAGTAGCTTCCGAGAGGACCAAAGTGGCAGAGACCAAGGACATCCAGGTTGAAACCGCCTTGGTCTTACTCCGCAAGGCTGTGATATCGCGACCAACGTGCTGAAGACGATGATATGACCACTGGTTCAGCACTCGTTGCATTGTCTTCAGGCGATATGCTTCAGCAGCCTCCTTAGCGATGCGTGCGAGGTTTTCGTTTTGCGTTGCAATGCGTTGCCACTTTTTGACGGTCAAGGCGCTTCTCATGTGGTTGGCTGTGGGTTCCCGGAAAGCTGGAGCTTGGCTCCATGTCCGAAAGCAACGAAATCGGATCATATGTCGTCTTGCGACGGCGTCTCGTTCAAGTCGGCGGGCAGTACGATCAGCCCAGTGGTGAAAAACCTTGCTTGCAAGATAGAGCTCACGAGCGCGACTCGCCTGTCTCATGAGTTTCTGATGCCTCGCTTCTAGCTCTGCTGTGTTGGCTTCTTTCCGGGTTTGAGTAGGAGTATGTTGAGAAGGGCTAACGTTCGGTTGCTCAGTGGGTGTGAAAGGACGTTGCGTCAGATCTTGTTCCTCGTTTTCTCCTGTCGTGTCTGCCTCCAGCGCGATTCTTGGAGGAACGGCTTCCTGTCCATGGGGAATAACGGGTGGAAAGATTCCTTGTATCACCCTATTTTCGGGGTGCTCGACTAAGTGTGCCTGCTCAACCTGAGGTACTCCCTCCTCGGACTGCAATGGCCATTCGGCACCCTCAGCTCCTTGGGCCTGATCAATGGGTAGGCCTTCGAGACTGATACCGGGCAGGCGGGCAGGGTCCAGCAAGGAACGCAAGGAATCGTGATGCGAGCTTTGACCAAGGATTGCTGGCTTGATCGAAGTTTGGGGTTCTGGTTCTGGTTCTTCCTCCCGGGTACCAGAAGTCGGCATGTCGCGATCCTCTCGATCCAGATGATCCTGACTAGGAGGCCTTCCTACATCGCTGATCTGGGGCACCTTCTCGGTGGTGATCTTGTTGGATTCCTCTTCCTGGGCCTGTCGTTCTCTTCGTCTCAAAGCCAGCCCACGCCAACGCGCCATAACAGCAGACAAAGCAGCCCGTCGAGCGACTTCATTCTCGGCTGAGATTGTGTGGGAAGATATACCTGCTTCCCGAGATGCTTCCCGAGGTGAGGTTGTGGCTGGGACAATAGGCGGGTTGGGGAAGTCGATCTCGTCAGTCATTTGGTCGTCGGCCTCTCTTCGCCGACGGAGATATGCTTGCGGGCTGGAAGAAGAGAAGGCCGGGGATGTGTGCGGAGAAGGCCGGGATGACCCAGAGGTGTTGTCACCGAATTCGAGCACAATCCCCATCCGACTGAGGATCGCCTGGAACTTGTCGACCAGACTGCCATCGCCTTTCTCGCCGCTTATTCTGAAGAGGAGTGCGGAGAGGTGGTGATCGGTGTCGGGGTCGATGCCATAGCTGGGGAGTACAACATCGTATGCCTTGAAGAGAGCAGCGACAGGCAAGGGTTTTGGTTCTACAGAGGAATCGAGCAATTTCTGGGCGGCGGCGGCAACTGCATGCAGCGTAGCGATGTCTACAATCATTAGCACAGGTCACAGGCGGACTGAGACCAGGAGACGGACCATCGTTGGAGTAGTAGGGGTCTTGGCTTGAGGGCGCTCGGCTGGCATTGCTAGAGTGGTCATCGTCGTCGTCGGATGGCGAGGGAGGTCGATGGATCTGCGGTTGCATATGTGCCACGAGATGGTCCGCATCTGAAGGCAATCGGTCGAGGGACATCAGCGGCGTACTATTGGCAGGTTGCCCAGTTCCGTCATTGATCCATAGTCGAGAGAGGGAGGCGCGCAGTCGCTGGAGCGGGTTGCCGTCTCGGGAGCTGGGCAAGGAGTTTGCGACAGCTACAGAGACGAGATGCACGCGCGCAGAGAGTGTGGAATCAAACGGTTCGGGTGGGCGCGTGGAGGAAAAGGAAGCCGCAAGAGTGGGTGAGATGCGCGCGCAGCACAGCGACGAACAAGTCTGTAGCCAAAGGGGATGTGGGAACAAAGCGGAACAAAGCGCAAATCCAGTACCAGCCCAAGGAAAACACCAAGCTTCGCGGATCGCGTCCAAGTTGCAGGGGATGCTTCGCGCGTAAAGTGGGTGGCTGGTTCAGTTTCAACGAGTGCAAGCCGAGTGGGGCCGCGAGCTACGAAGTACGGAGTACATCGGTCCCCACCAGTCATTGGGGCCGTGTGCGACGCACGGCTTAGTCACACTGTATCGCTATTCGGCGAACAGTACCGGCACGCCTAGGCGTACAAATACCAACACGTGACATTTGTACGCCTAGGCGTGCAATAAAGATCGGTCATACAGTGAGTGATTTTTTGGCCCTTGATAACGACGGCAAATTGGCCCTCAATCTAATGATTAACGGCTTCTACGGGATTAATTTAACTTGCTGTGTCTTTCTCCTGCTATAATGGACCCAATTGATACTTCCAATGCCCGCCCTGCGGCTCCTATGGTCTTCCCCGATGATGCCCTTCCCCCCGAAGGCCAATATGCCTCACAAGAGGAAGTCTGCGTTGCAATTAACGCTTGGGTAGCGTCACGAGGTTATGCCTTTGTGGTCTAAAGGTCTAAGAAGACTACAAGTAAAAGAACTATCGTCACCTTTATGTGTGACCGTGGAGGGCGCCCTCCTCTCTATAAGGAGGGAGTGGACCAGCAGAATTTACGCCGTATGGGATGCCTCTTCTCTGTTATTGTAAAGGAAAGTCTATGTCAGACTGTGTGGAGTCTATAGTATCGTCCTGATGCTTCTTTTAGTTAATATAATTATAAACTAAGTCGCTCTTAATGGGAATATCCTGCTTATTGTTAGCTGTTAGATAAGCAGAAAGGTACTATCCAGAAGATAGCCAGAGCTGGTATTGCGCCTAAGTAGATTAAATCCTTCTTATATAATAACCTACCTACCCTTGCTGCAAACCAAGATATCTATAACTGTATTGTATAAGGCAAATGGAATCTTGCTAAAGGTTAAAGCAATATATATGCTCTTGCTGAAGAGCTTAAAGCTGAGGGCTTCTGGAGTCGATTTAACCTTGATATAAGTAGTAGAGTTACGGCAGTACTATTTGTATATCTGCAGTTACTGGTATACCTTAAATTATACCCCGAAGTACTTATTCTGGACTGTACCTATAAGACTAATAAGTATAAGATACCTCTTCTTAATATGGTCGGCGTTGATACTTACTAATAAAGCTTCTATATAGTATTTGTATTCCTTTTCGGCGAGGATGAATCTGATTATATATAGGCTCTTAAAGAGCTACGGTATATATATTAGATCTATAGAGTGGCCCTTCTATCTGTAATTCTTATAGATTGCTATCTTGCTTATATAAATGCTATTGCCTCTCCCTATTATTTCCCTAAGTTAACTGTAATATTATGTATATAGTATATTAATAGAGTAATACTGACCTATTATCTGCCTTTATTTACTTAAGAGGATAAGACTAAGGGGAAGGAGAAGTGGGAGGAGTTCTATACCTATTGGTATGAGCTTGTAGGCTTAGAAATAGAGGGTATCTATAATTAGAATCTGGAGAGGTTTAAGGAGTATTACGTCCCTAAGTATATTAATTAAGTAGGCTATATACTGGATATCTGGCTTGATTCCTATAAAGAGAGATTTATTAAGGTATAGGTTAATTAATATCTTTACTTAGAGCAATATATTATATCATAAGGCGAGGGTATTTACCAGCTTATTAAATCTTATATAGATAATATAAAGGCTGACCTCTTTAAGGCTTGAAAGACTATCAGGTGTATTCTGATCAATTAGATCTCCAAACTTAATTACACTTAAGGCAGACAGTATAGTAGTATATCTATTTGACTATCTGGGGTTCTATACGGTAATATATATAGTTAGGTCTTATATTACGCCTTATATAAGATTGATAGTTAGCGGGAACAGTTATTATAGGACCTCCCTATATATATAGAGGTCTTTACTAAAATACTTAGTCTGCCTTATACTTATATCCTTTAATTCTTACTGAGGCAGAATCAGCCTCTTTAATTATATTATTTCCATTCATATTGGTATCTCTAATAATTAGGAACCCCCCAGCTTCTTATTAAGCCATACAGTCAGTTTAATTGTCTTACGGCTAATTTGATACTGCCACCAATAAGTATATAACGTGAGCTCTATCTATTTGAAGCTGTTGAGAAATCGGTATGGGTAAGGTCAGCGCCAATATATTCAAAATGTTATCAATCGGGCTATATAATAAGGTCTAAAGTATGCCCCTTACGTTACGACAAACTATTAGAGGGTCAGACTTAGCTTCCTACTCAGCCTCCTGCCCCAATATCAACAGATATACCAATCTATATATATTCTCGCTCTGGTATCTGCTTATTATCTCCTTTATCTCTGACAGAATACTCTATGGTATCTGAGACTATATCTGAGACCCTATCCGAGACTATATCTAAGACTGGAGCCTGTATAAGAAGGCAGACAAAAACGATATACAGAATAGCTTACCGAAAGACCCCTCCTGCTGCTATATCCGAACCTCTATTGCAAGCTGATAACCCCCATGCTATCTTCTAACGGTATAAGGCAGCTCGAGAGATCTGGTTTACTATATTACCTTAAGGAGCCACCAGGACCGATTAATAATACTATAGGGCTATAGGGCTGCCCCTATATTACAGTAAAGCTGAGTATGTCTGGTATATTAACTATAAGTAAATAGGGAGTTGTTGTAGGGCGGGAAATCTCATTAGGGACTGGACCCAGGAGGAAATAATAAGTTATCTTGATTGGGATAAAGCTGAGAATGAGTATATTGAACAGGATGTTGGGGTTAAGATGGTATAATAGTCTTTCTTATGGCAGCAAGGGATATAAGATATCTGGGCTGCTGCTAAAAGAGATTCGGAAGTATAGGTAAGAGTATATAAGGGGGAGAATACCCTCTATTAAAATCTGTATAAGTAACAGAAGATGCAATTAGTATATATTATTTAAATAAGAAAGAGAAGGCAGATTTCTGAGTATAGGTTTTATAATTTAATAGCTTAATCTGATAGAGTTGTTCTTGAGTTTAGATGCAGAGTGAATTTGACTTAGTAGTTACTTATATTATAATAAGAGATACAGGTATAATAGCATAATATTATAATATTAAATAACTCTATAATATTACTGTATTTCCTGCTATATCTATATAATATACCCATTCTGATTGATATTCTAAATATATATCCCTGACCTCTCTGCTGCCTGGAGTGCTGGTAGGTTAGTAGTTATCCCTATAGTAGCTATTGGCTAGGTTGTGCCTGGGACTGTAATATTCGTATTCCGATATTTATTATCGATACTTTGAAGCTAATTGTAATTCTATATAGGAGTTATATCTAGAAGAGGGTGCTATTACCCTTAGTAAAGAATATTATTAAGAAACCCAATATACCACTCTCCAGTAAGCTGATATCTAAATGGTATTATCTCTATAATAACAGACTGCTCTTAAGGAGGATATTAAGTAGCTTAAGCTTTTATAAGTACTTGGGGGTCTGTATAGAGTGTGGTAGGAGATATTAGGTCTATTAGTAGGGTTATAGTAGCCCTCTAATACTTAACTGGAAATGGCATTATTATTAGATGAGCAAGTTGGGCTGGGGTCTGTATTTGTTGGTTATTGGCAATAGGGCGTAGGATAAATAGATTGTTACTGTTAACTTATGGTATTCCAGTAGGTATTGCTGAATTATCCATAAATATAGAAATATTCTAAGGGTTTTAATGCTGGCTTTAATTATAGTTATATATCTTAATATCTTAAGACTATTATTTGATGCAGAAAGAGGGCATATTTTAAGAGGAGGAATCCTGCTTCTTATACTATATCTATTAAAGTTATTCACTTATATATAACTGTATGCATTAAGGTTATCTACCTACAGATAATAGCTATAAAGTTATTTACTTCCTGATAACTGTACGTATTAAAGTTACCTACTTACAGATAATAGCTATAAAGTTATTTACTTCCTGATAACTGTACGTATTGAAGTTATTTACTTCCTGACGACTGTATATATTAAAGTCATTTACTTCTATATAACTGTATGCGTTGAAGTTACCTACCTACAGATAATAGCTATAAAGTTATTTACTTCCTGACGACTATACACATTGAAGTTATTTACTTCTATATGACTGCACGTATTGAAGTCACCTACTTACAGATGACAGCTATGGTATTATGACCAAATTATATGTTATTCACGGCCTTCTGCAGAGTGGTATGTTGCCTCCGGGTTAAATGTGATGCCTCAAATGGCTGAATATGCACCAAATCATCATATTCATTTAATGGCATCAAT
The DNA here is from genome assembly GCA_020740775.1 of Ilyonectria destructans. NCBI lineage: Eukaryota > Fungi > Ascomycota > Sordariomycetes > Hypocreales > Nectriaceae > Ilyonectria > Ilyonectria destructans. Next base: position 1,136,747 of record JAHEWK010000014.1, read on the forward strand.
AAATGCCCCGTAGGTGTGCGTAAAAGAGATATCCCTCGAAGTCACTGTATGACCGATCTTTATTGCACGCCTAGGCGTATAAATGTCACGTGTTGGTATTTGTACGCCTAGGCGTGCCGGTACTGTTCGCCTCGCTATTCCCACTCCAGAAAGCATCTCGGCCTTGGTGTTATCAGAATCTTCCTCTTCTGTTAGTTCTCCCAATTGCCATCCCCGCCACCGCCTATGTCACCATGACTCGTCCAAAAACCCGTCCCATCCAGAAGTTCGCCAAGGCGGTGTCGCAGTGCTCGGCCGAGGTCAGTGATCGAAGCTTCGCCCTGCCAGCTTCACCATGCCACATTCCCAAGCTCCCACTTTACTAACAGACACAACCTATTCAGGCTGCGGTGTACGGCAAGTGTATTGTAGCCGACTACAGCTCTATTCACAAGGACAAGTGTGCCAAGGAGTTTATGAAGCTTAAGGACTGTTATTTGGTTTGTTCTCTGCCCCGTTCTCCCCACCATGCGCACGTTTCACATGTCCTAACTCGATGTTCATGTATAGGCAGCTTCAAGAAAATAGGGAGCAACCCATATCTGTAATATAAAAAAAGACATGTTCTACATTGCAGTCATCCACTCAATGTCATTTCTACTTTTCTATGCCTAGCTAGCAATCATAGCTTTAATAGGCGCAGTAAGAAAACAGCTTGCTGCACCTCCTGCTCCTCCTCCGCAATGACGGACTCTGGCTGTGGTTCCTCGCCCACCTTCTCGAGAGGGCGGCGCAGCGCCTTGTCAAAGACTGTGCCTTGCGACGTGAAAACCTCCTCGAGTCCTAGGTTCTCAGGGTCCGAAAGTACACGGTACTCCATCCTCACATCATCCGTCGGCTTCAGACAGGCCTTCTTTCGAAGCCGCTGGACTCGGTTGATGATTTCACGAGCAAGGCCTTCCTGAGCCAGCTCGGGGTGCAGCTCAGTGTCCAGAATTGTGAGAACATCGCTATCCGTATTGGTCTCGAGGTTCTTAGACGACTCATCTTCTAAGACACCTCGGCGCACAACCAGGTCACCTTCCTCAAGGCGGATGCCATCTACCAGGATGTGCTTATCTCGCACGTAGGCCTGCACATCCTCGCTAGTGAGACCAGGCAGGGCCTTCTTGACACGTATCATGTCCTTCTTCAACTTCTTACCCAACACAGGCCAGTCGGCGGTGACGCTGTACTGGACGTTGTACTTGGCCTCGTCGCCAGAGAGCGCCAAGTCCCGGACGTTCAGCTCCTCGGTAATGTACGACTCAAGTGACTTGACATCCTCCAAGTACTGAGGGTCGTGGTGAAGAACCACCAACGTCTTGAGAGGGGTCTTGAGACCAATCGTGCGACGCTCGCGCGACACTCGGGCAAGCTCGATGACCTTCTGCATGCGTCCCACTCGGCGCTCAACATCGGCGTCGAACAATTCCTGTCGAACATCGGGGAATGGAAGGAAGTGCACACTTCGGGCATCCTCGCCTTGCAACTCCTTCGGGATGTGGGGAAGGAGCTTCAGGTAGATCTCGTCGGTGAGGAAAGGAGTGAAGGGAGCCAGTCCACGGCACAGAGTGAAAAGAACCTCAAAGAGGGAATTCAACGCGTGCAGGGTGTCGTTCAAACCGTTCTCACCCTTGAGTCGCTTTCGGTTGAACCGAATATACCAGTTGGTTGTGTTATCAATGAGTCCGAGTAGTCGGGGAACGACGGTGTAAAGGCGGTAGCCTAAGCAAGTCACGTTAGCCACACTGATATCCAGAACTAATAACAATCATCTTACCCTTCATTTCCTCATTGACAAACTGTAGCAAGCTCTGACAGCTTGCCAAGATCCACCGATCCATGACGTTGGTGTTGCTGGACTCCATGCTTGGGTCCCACTTGTAGTCAACATTCTCCACCTTCTTCAGAAGTTCGACCTGGCCCTCAAAGAACTTGTAGCTGTTCCACAGTGGCAATAGCACCTTCTGCACAACTTCTTTGACGCCGGTCTCCTTGAAACGTAAGGGTTCGGCACGGACGACCGGCGAACTGATGAGGTAAAGACGCAGAGCGTCCGAGCCATATTTCGAGAGGACAATTGTGGGATCGGGGAAGTTCTTGAGTCTCTTCGACATCTTCTTACCATCCTCAGCAAGGACGATACCGTTGACGACACAGTTTTTAAAGGGGGAGCACCCGAACAGATGGGTACCCAACACGAGAAGAGTGTAGAACCAGCCTCGAGTTTGATCGAGTCCCTCGGCAATGAAGTCTCCGGGGAAGGATTCGTTGAACTTCTCGACATTCTCAAAGGGGTAATGTTGACTGGCGTAAGGCATACTGCCAGATTCAAACCAGCAGTCAAACACCTCGTCGATACGCTTCAGCTGGCCCTTGCCCATCTTGCTGGGAATGGTGATGTGATCGATCTTGTCGCGGTGAAGGTCTGTGAGGTCTCCCTCGTATCCACTCAGCTCACGCAGCTCAGCGACGCTACCAATGCACACTCTCTCCTCCATGTCTTCACTGACCCAGAGGGGGATCGGGGTACCCCAGTATCGGTTACGGCTGACGTTCCAGTCTCGAGCATTGGCAATCCAACTAGCGAATCGCTTCTCCTTGACAGATGTAGGAACCCAATGGGTACCCTCAATGTTCTTTAGCATATCCGGGATGATGTCGGGGATGCGGATGAACCAGGACGGGACGGCTTTATAAATCAGGGGCGTATCGGAGCGAGGGCACATGGGGTATGAATGCCTAAGCTGTGACTCGGCGACGATACGGCCGGTACCCTTGAGGTGCTTGATGATGTGCTTGTCGGCCTCCTTGACATGCATTCCCGCAAAATCACTGATACGTGCTGAGAAATGACCGGTATCATTGACCGGGTCGGGGGGCGGGCGCTGCTCGTTGATGACGCCTGCGGCCATAGCGACGTTATAATCATCCTCACCAAAGGCCGGAGCTTGATGAACAATTCCAACACCACTATCTGCCGTCACGTATTCGGCGTTGAGAACCTTGAAGGCAAACTCCTTGAATTCCTCGTAGTAGTAATCGAAAGGAGGCAAGTACTTCCATCCAAGCATGTCTTTACCCGAAAGCTTGCCAACGATGGTGAACTTGGCCTTCTTGGGGTCCTTGTAGAGGGTGCCGAGCAACTTCTCTAGGAGAATGAAAACCTTGCCGGTCTTTTCGTCGAGGATCTTGACGTATTCAAAGTTGGGGTGGGCGGCGAGGCCAAGATGCGAGGGGAGGGTCCACGGCGTTGTCGTCCACGCGAGGAGGTTGGTGTTGGGGTCGTCCACAAGGGGGAAAGAGACAACAACGGCAGGGTCGGTGACGTCCTGGTAGTTCTGGTTGGCCTCAAAGTTGCTCAGCGCGGTGGTGAGGGCAGTCGAGTAGGGCATAACTCGGTGGCCTTGGTAGACTTGGCCCTTGTCGAAAAGCTGCTTGAAGACCCACCACTCGGATTCCATGAACCTGGGGTCCATAGTCTTTGACGGTACAGGTCAGTCATCCTGAATGGCCAACGTGAGAAAGGGGGGCTAGACACCTTGTAATCGTTGTCAAAGTCAATCCAGCGTCCAAGACGCTCAATAGTGTGACGCCATTCAGCGGCGTAGCGCATGACAATAGCGCGACACTCCTCGTTGTACTTGGCAATGCCGAGTTCCATGACAGCTGCCTTGCCGGAGATTCCCAGCTTCTTGTCAATTTCGTGCTCGATGGGCAGTCCATGAGTGTCCCAGCCGAAGCGACGCTCAACATGGAAGCCCTTCATGGACCAATAACGGGGGATGACATCCTTGATTGTGGAGGCCAGAAGATGGCCATAATGGGGCAATCCGGTTGCAAAGGGAGGTCCATCGTAGAAAGTGTATCGCGGGCGGCCCTCGGAGAGTTCAACCTATTGTTGCTCGAGTGTTAGAGAGATTGCTCGATCGAGCGATGCGGGGTGCACGAGGGGCAAGGGAACCGAAGGGACCGTAGAGGTGGAGAGGGCAACGAACCTGACGTTGAAAGGCATTGATCTCGCGCCATCGCTCGATAGTGGCCTCCTCTTCCTTGGGAAAGTTGATGGACATGATGCCGGTGGCTGCAAGGAGACTTGACGTTAGTCGGAAAGAAACCGAGGGAAATCGGACATCAAGGATGGAGACAAGAGCACGAGGACGGAGGGTGAAGGGGAATTGTATCGAGGAGCAGGAGCGTGACTCACTTTCAATGACTGTCACCAGGTAGGTCTGGTCAGCACGCGGAAAGCCTTGGAAGCAGGGTCCCCCAGCTTCGATCGAGGATTTTATGGAGGGGCGGATTTCAAAGGAAAAGGGCAGCTCGCGATGGTGGGCTGGATGGTGGGATGGCGGGTGAGTCAAGGTGAGGTGGGGGAAAAAGTGTGCCCCGCCATCGCTCGTTGGTGATGGCTTTTGGTGGGATATGCTGGGTCAAAGTGACATGCATTGCGTCGCTGGTTGAAGCAGCCCCGCACAGGGCTCCAGCCAGCGGTCAGGTAGAGGGTACCTCAAGACAACCCCCTGAGTCGGCCGCTACCCCTCCAACAGCTGCCCGGCTCAGCGGCGCGATGGGCTCCAGTCCAAACTTTTAGGCGCGATGAAGCACTAGCCTGCTACACAAAGTACCCCCTAACGCTGATGGCCCTACCGCATAGTGCGCCGCCGTTGGATCGAAACAACATCAAACAACAACAATAATAAAAACAAGGCGCCGATAAGTACCAAGCAACGGGATCCCCCACCACCGCGATACCAATAATATGAGTATGGAGATGAGGCATACTGCCTCTGCTCAAGCGCCAACGGTGTGTATTCCTCATATCAGTGTACCTTTAGTTAGCATATGCATAGGTTAGGTAGGTAGGTAGTAAGAAACCTGTCTTTTCCACGCTGTCAATGTTTGTTACTGGACGACCTCCCGAGGCCTGGAGCTAGTGGAATGGTTTCCACGGTGCGCGCTGGCCACTCCCGTCGCCCCTGCCGGCCGTCACGTAACCAACAACAACCCACCCAGCTAAGGAACTGGATGTTTGCGCAGCCCATACTTACATTTGAACTTCATTTGCTTGCAAGTCGACTTGCCTGCCCTGCTTCTACCTGAGAGGCTCGATCGACTTGTGCTAGCTTCCGTAATTGTCTGCAGACCCCACCCATTCGTTGGAGCTACCTCCTTCACGACCCCATAGCTCGAGCTGGTCCGACCTCCACCATCGTCTTACCAGACTACAATATCGCAACACAACGATTCCGAAAGTCCTTCGCCAGCCGCCTCGTCTTGCGCCATAAGACCCTGTACCTCTATCCGACGCGACACGCCTTACCACCATGTCCTTCTTATTTGGGAGGGCCCGGACACGGACCGTCACCGACTTGCCCAAGCAGGCCCGCGAACACATCTTGAAGCTCGAAGGTCCCAATGGCGCTTCCAAGGTTGTAACCCCAGGACGTCATGATCCAGTACCCAAGACTAACCGACCCTCTCAGGCTGAGGAGCTAGCCCGAGTCCTGAGCCAGATGAAGGTCATTCTCCAGGGAACTCACGGTACGACCATGCGCCTCCTATACCGCCTCTGGCCATCACGCATCTCTTCCTCGATCTAGCCCACTTTCCCCTGCCTCCGTACAAATGGAATCGCTAACATACGTCTCAGAAGCCGACAGCTCCCCCGAGCAAATCTACCAGCTCGTTACCGGCCTGATCGACGAAGACCTCCTCCACCTCCTCGCCGTAAACCTCTTCCGCCTACCCTTCGAATCCCGCAAGGACACCCAGGTCATCTTCTCCTACGTCTTCCGATTCCGCCCCGCTACCGCTGCCCCCAAAAGCGACCCCATCGCCCTATCATACGTTGTCTGCAATCGACCACAAGTCCTCGTCGAGTTGTGCCGCGGATATGACCACAAAGAAAGCGCCACCCCCGCCGGCTCCGTCCTCCGAGAACTGTTAAAGAATGAAGCAGCTGCCGCCATCATTCTATACGACGACGGAGATGAGCCCGGATCCAGTTCCAAGGGCCTCAATGCTATCGATCGCGATCGCCCCCAGAGTGGTAGGGGTGTCTTCTGGAGGTTCTTTGACTGGGTCGACAAGAGCTCATTTGAGGTTGCCGCCGATGCGTTCACTACCTTTCGGGTAAGACAGAGCCATACAGCCAAATGCTCAAAGAAAACGTGAACTCATGACTTCCTAGGAACTCTTAACTCGACACAAGGAGTTAGTACCCAGATATTTATCTGCCAACTTCGATCTCTTCTTCGACAAATACAACAACATTTTGGTTCAGTCCAACAGTTACGTCACCAAGCGCCAATCTATCAAACTGCTTGGTGAGATCCTCCTGGACCGTTCCAACTACAGCGTTATGACTGCCTACGTCGATCGCGGCGAGCACCTAAAAATATGTATGAATCTACTCCGCGACGACAGAAAAATGGTTCAGTACGAAGGCTTCCACGTCTTCAAGGTCTTTGTTGCGAATCCCCACAAGTCGATTGCCGTCCAGAAAATCCTCCTCATGAACCGCGAAAAGCTCCTCACCTTCCTCTCCCACTTTTTGGAGGATCGCACCGATGATGAGCAGTTCATCGATGAGAGAGAATTTTTGATCAAGCAGATTCGCAATATGCCAGCAGTTCCCGTGCCACCCCAGCGGTAATAGACACATGGCTAGGCCAATGCTTCATCCTTACGTTCTTCAGGTTCTTTCCTTGCCATGTCTCCACTTCCGCCTACCAAGATTATCATTCACATCGGCGTTGTCCTTTTTTCCATCATCGAGCGTCAGTCTAGGCCCATGGATGGGGCGTCTTCAAACTCGGTCATCACAAAGTAAGGAGTTTTTTGGAACACAAAACCTCACAGGCATAAGCAGCGGACACATCAAAATGCGATGGGAAGCTCCCTGACCGTGCCAATGCTGTGGCTCATGATATTATTGTACACCAGACGCGCTCCCAGCCAACGCCAATCGAGTCCTACATACTTGGGTCAAATTGACTCATAATCCTAACTCCTGAATGCCCTGCCAACCCTGAACTCAGAGTCTTCGCTATCATATCAGCGTTGCTTAGAGAGCAAGACATTGACACTCTCCCGGGCATTCTGTGTAGCCCACACGCTATCCTTGCCGCCCCGACGCCATTCGTCGCCAGAGGCATGCTCACCACCGCCCCTCGAGGCTTCTCCCATAATCACCTCGAGATCTCTCTTCTGCGAACTCAACCAGTTCTTGACGAAGTTGGCGGGGTCTTCACTTAGCGACGTGAAGAATGAGTGCTTGGCCTTAGAGACGGCGATGGCCTGGATGACCCGCGCGAGCTGATCGTCAAGAGTTGTCACATCCTTAAGCATGGCGGCGTACTGCGGGTTGTTGATTAGAGGCAACAAAGAATCCCGGAATGAGTCTTCCACCGAAACCTGGATATCGTAGATGGTCGGTTGAGGGTCTTTATGGAATTCTTGGTCGATTCGGATAGTGTAAGGGAGGCTGATAGGGGGGAGGGGACGAAGGTGCTGTGTAACGTATTCGTTAAGCATGGGGATGTATCCAACATCTCCGCGTTTTACGACCTAGCCGAGAGTTAGTCCGGCCTAGAAACGGTGGGCAAAATGAGACCAACCTTCTTCAACAGCTCATCGCAGCGGAAGTTGCGCTTCTCCTCGTCCTCCTGCAAACCCAGGAGCTTGATATATTCCCACAGTCCCATAACAGCTTCTTGCTGCGTTGCCTCGGTCATGTCGACCACTTCGGCAAGCTCTGGGCTGAGTTGATACGTCTCGGGGGACTCCTGTCGGTGGAGGTTGATGGTGATGTTCGAGTTCTCGTCTCCATTGCGCTTGAATGTGAGTTCATCAAAGTCTGCCGCGGCGGGCAAGTTCGTGGGAGGTTGGTTCCTGGATGCAGCATCTGGCTTCTTCCACTCCACGGTCTGTTCGGCACCGTTTCGGAATCGTGAACGGTCAAAGTCAACGGTCAGGGCCTTGAAGAAGTGCGAGAACCGATGTTTCTGCGGCGTTTGTGTCTTAGCCTTCTGGGGCGAAGGGCCTGCAACATCCTGTTCTACCTTATCCCCAGTCTCGTTCTTGGCGACTAGGCCATCCTCGTCATCGAGTAGGCGGCCCTCGATCTTAACGCGATACGAGGCTTCCATGCTAGGGGCGAAGTCGAAGGCGTCAACGTTAAGTCCGTTGCTCTGCCAAATCTGATCCTCGACCGTGTTACTGATCCAGACCCGAAGAGTCTTGTATCGCTGTTCGGGGGCGCTCTTGTCAGCATACTGCTACTAGGTGACCGAACAGGCAACTAACCTTGGAGGTACGGCTCGCGTTGTCGACAATGTCGAGGCGCTTGCGCGTCATGGTGGCATCGAGTCGGCGCTCGACATCCTTCAGGTCCTTATACCGTTGAACACCCTCTGTATCAACAATGCTGTCCTCGACGCCGTCAGGCATGTTCTTGTCGGTAGGCCTGCGGCTGCGTCTCTTAGCAAGCTCACTGGCATGCGCCTGAGCTTGTTGTTGCTGGGCAATCTGAGCTTGAGTAAGAGGGACGGAGGGGTGGGGTCCTGAAGACATCATGGGCCCTGGATAGACACCGGGGGTTAGCAGACGGGTTAGAGTTGACGGTTTTGGAGTCGTGGATTTACCGATTCCGCCTCGCCGCTGGTTAGTCGCATGAGGCGACCGCTGAGGCACTTGTTGTGCATAGGAACGGTACTGCTGCTGCATTTTCGAAGTGCTTTTTTCGGACGTTGAACAGGGATCAATTGCGGCCTCCGTTGGGGGTCAGTTAACATAGGAAGTTTGATGAATGGGCGTGTCGCGTCGCATCGCATTGCACTGCGACGCGGGAAAACGCTAATCCTCCGGTCTCCGGTCACGTGTTCTTCACTCGGCACATGTCCGATAAGATAAGAGATGTTCAAGCATATTTCATGGTCGTTCGACATACATAGTACAATATTCCGGAGCACATTAGGACTCCTTTTGGTGCACGATAATAACCCCGTTGAGATACAAGGAGACTGCTTCACATTCATTCTTGCACGTTAACAGGGGTAAAGGGGAAGTTTTCATTCTCAGTCACCACATCCCAAGCGATGCATCCAGTCCGAGGAATTCGATATTAATGTTGCCGACAGTCAGAGCCCTGGTACCAAAAACCACAGGGTTACCGTATTTCGACTGTGTGACTATATATGTAGGACATTGCCTGTTCGTAGATACTTATGTTTAGTAGGAAGTTGTGGTTGAGAGTGACTGGTAATCTCCTACCCAACCTCCTCCCGTGTCCTGTCCTGTCCTGTCCTGTCCAACACAAGACAACATTATCCCACCTTCTAATCACCGACTTTTGCGTGAGCCACGATCCTTTGATTTGATCTTCAAGGTCTGACAAACCCATGGTTAATATTGGTCGTCTCCCGAGACCGCATGCGGCCTGTATACACCTTTGCATTAGGCCGTCTGCTTTCCGTTTACAGCGGTCCAAGTTGCTCGATGCATACCCAGGAGATATCCACTCTGCTGCAGTTTGTAGCGCCTATGGCATCTAGTCCTTTCGACTGCCATGCCCCCTTCAATGCTTATGCACCAAGAAATGCATCCACCACCCTTCACAAGAAATGAAACTCCACAGTAGTGCGCCTCGCTGCCAATGCCCATAACCGTACTGAATATGATAGGTAAGAGGCAAAATGTCAAGGGGATCAGTCCCACAGCCTAAGCGGCCGTGTATCAGTCAAGTCTACCTGTGCATTACTCATGTTTTGATGCCTCTTCAAAACGCGGAGCCCAGTCCACTCCTCGATTGTCTCTTGCTGAAGCGATTCCTTTTCGGCGCTGGATCTTCGGCGGCCTGGTTTTTGCTCAGATGATTGCGACCTTGTCGGTCACTAACACCAAAGCCATCGGGATAATTGGCTCGGCCTCCGAGAGTGCTAGCAGGGCTGGACACCGTGGATGACATGTCGGCAAATCCGTTATCACCGCCGTAACCTACAGGCATGCTCTGAGACATGGCGAGATCTCTTGCCCGTTCTAAGCACTCAATCCATTCGGCTGCCACGGATGATCCACCTTCGAGAGGCGGTGATGAGGACTTCACTTCCTCAAAGGTGTAGTGCTGTCCACCCTGTTGACAAATCATTAACACGCGTCCCAAAAGAGGAACAGAGGGAGGCTTACCGTGTCCACACACCAGACAATTTGGCCCTTTGCGTCTTTTTGGCTTCTCCACGAGCAGTCTTGAGCCATGAGCGAGATCTCCTGCTTAGCTCGTTTCTCTTCTCCACCCGCTGGAGCAAGCACAATACGACCGCTAGACGTTATCATTACCAGCCGCTGTCGTTTTTTGGTCGTGCTTCCTCCAAAGAATCGGGATAGCTTCTTATGTCCCTCATCCGAACCTTTACCGTGTGGACTCGAGGGCAAGGGCGTTGATACAACCATCAGGTCGCCTAACTTTAGGATACGCTCATTGTTCCTTGTCAGGACTGGTGACCATTCAATGTCCAGTTGCGTGGGAGGAGGCAGCTCAGTGATGATCCGTGCTGGCCGACTGCTTCCATTGGTAGTGTTGGTCTGTGACTGAGGGGGGCCTCTCGAGTTCGAGGTTGCCATTGGCGTACTAGAGAAGCCATTGAGCTGAATGACGTTCGGCTCCTGGGCGGGCGGGATATATGGGCGAAGTCTCGGCGCCTTAGATCTCCACAGTCCCTTTCCAAATGGCTGGCCGTCAAAGAATTCGTGGTTCTTGATGTGCTCTATGGTGAGTCGTCGGGCTGGGTCGAGGACGAGACATCGATCCACGAGATCGCGTGCCGCCGGGGGGAAGCCTGCGGGGAACTCATACTCGAGGTTGACAATCTTCTGGAAGGTCAGGTACTCACTGCCCCCTTTAAATGGAGGCCGTCCGGCCAGGAGCTGGTAAATTATGCATCCAAAAGCCCACAAATCACTAGCCTTGCAGGCATTCTTGTGTGTCAGGAGCTCGGGACTCACGTACTCGGCAGTTCCCACAAAGGATGCCGCGCGATTGTCATCTTCACCGTCTCGCCCCGGATCGGGCACCCCACGGTCGGTCGAGTCTGGGTTCCTGGTGTCACGAGGGTCTTTCAGTAATTTGGCGGTTCCAAAGTCTGTGATCTTGACATTCATCTGGTCGTCGAGGAGAACGTTCTCTGGTTTCAGGTCCCGATGGATTACACCCCTCGAGTGCATGTAGTCAATGGCGTCGAGGATCTGGGCGCCGTAGAATCTGGTACATTCGACGTCGAAGGTGCCTGTCTTCTTCAACACGCCCAGTAGCTCGCCGCCATTGCACAAATCGAGCACATAGTAGAGAGATGTCTCATCCTGGAAGGTGTAGTATAGTCGGACAATACCCGGGTGCTCTGTGAGACGGTTGAGAGTGTTCTTCTCGATGTTGACGTATTTAATCTTCTTCTCCTTGATGATGTGTCTCTTCTCGAGTACCTTAATGGCATATTCCTTGAGGGTCTGACGGTCGGTGGCGAGGTATACACTGCTGTAGGAGCCTTCACCAAGGACGCGACCAAAGTTGAAGTCGCGGACACCCTTCTTAACCTGTCGAACAACAGTTCGGCCGGTTGCGTCGACCTCCCGACGGACACCTACTGCAGCACCGCGGTCCTTCCATTCCTCGCTGCTGGCGGGCACTGGGGCCTCGCCGACGTAAGGGGAATTCGATTGGGAGCCGCCCGGTGCTGATGCGTAGCCACCGCCCATCCCTCTGGAGCTCCTTCGGGGCGGTAACGGGGCACTGGTCGGTGGGAGAGGTGCTTGACGGTTCGAGTTGTAGGCCGACTGAGGGTCTCTCTGGCTGCGCTCGCGAGTAGGATAGGTTGGGCCGGGTTCGGGGATATTGGGCAGGCCGTAGATGGACAATCTCGACAGGTCGGGCTGAGGGGATTGCTGGAATGTGTCGCTAGCCCCAGTGTCTGGGGTGAGATCGGGCTGCCGGGTGGCCGGGGCGAATCGGGGGTCGCTGAGGAGAGGTTCGATACTAGCATCGATGGGTTCGAGATGAATGGTATGGGCGAGGGATTCGGTTTGAGGATGAGAGGCGGATGCAGAGGCAGAAGCAGAGACAGCCTCAGCACCATCGTCGGGGTTGGCGATGCGCAGGCCGCCCAGGGCCTGAGAAAGGCTCAGGTCCCCATTCATGGTGACAATGTGATGGAGGAGCCCAGGAGTCGTCCTCAAGGGCAGTGGGATGAGAGGAGGAGAAGCGCTCAGAGAGAGTCGCTCGAAGAGAGAGGCGCGGGTCGTGGACGTGGACGAGGGACGGTCGGCCACTGACGACGGCGTATCCGTAGACCATGGAGCATCACCGGTGGTGGTGCTGTCGGGGAAATTGGTTAGCAGCAACGCCTGCTGGGACGGGAGTGACAGTCCAACTGGGCCCGCGGCCCACGGGCGTCTGGGGGGCTGTACCTTTCTCTCTCTGGTAGGGACGGAGCCCAGGAGCGCTGCTGTACGAGGGACGCCTCAGGCTGCCGGATCTCCAGCCAGGATGGTTCTGTACGGCGTAAATGCTGGAGAGAATGCACAAATGTTGGTCGGGGAAAGGTACTCCGTCCGTAGAGTGCTGGGTGTGTTGGTACTCTTGCGTGGCTGGCGCGTGAGGTGAGCCTGCGAGATGAGGTACCTGGACTACCTAAATTTACCTTAGCTTGCCTGCTTACCACGGCGTACCCAACTGTCCAGCCTGTTCAACTCGATGGGGCCAGCTTAAAAGTACGACTCAGCCAGCCGAGCCACAGGCACCCTGCCAGCGTACCAAAGTTCGGGCAGTGCGTGCGGCTGGGTGAGCCATCACGGAGCCTGCTTGGGGTCCCTGGTAATTAATTCCAGCCTTCTTCTCCCACCAGGCCAACAAAGTCTCGTACTGCATCCAACAGCCAACCGTGAAGGTGTCAGTGACCACGGCCGGGTAGCGTCAATAGCGTGCTCAACGTATTCGTTTTAATTTTACCATCAGATTACTGCTACTCCGTACTTCGTACAGCGTGCACTCGTCGTGTCTAGGTGGAAGCTCGGAGGACGCGCGACCAAGCTGGGCTGGGACGACGCGTTGCACTCCTGTCCTGTAGCAGGCTATTAATGGTTCCTCGTTTAGGCGGCTGGTGGCACACTGTTGGCACTGCTGGGCCACAGCTTAGTTGGCATGGAGTTGCCTCCACTGAGGCGAGGCGTCGCACGCCCCAAACATGGGCGGGAACCTTTCCTGGAACTGAGAAGCCCGCCTCGTGTGTGTCAAGCTGGGACCGCCACACATCCGTTGCATCCCGAGTGAGGTCAGAGGTGAGAGATTACGAATATCCTCCAGCCTTTTTCGCCGTCGACCCGTTCATTCCGTCCCAGCTTCAGTACTACTACGCGTAGTACTCCGTATGTACTATGTAATTCTAATTGCCCCCGGCACCAGGTTCCTATTGCGGCACCCCGTAATGTACCCAGAGCCAGAGCGCACGCGTTAATGGCTCCCAACGCGACCAACCACTCATTCACTTGATGACTGAGAATTACGTTTCTTTCCTAAGCACCGTCTATTACGGAACTAGAGCCTTCACACCTCGTACTGAGCCATTCTCGCCTGGGGGAGATGAGTAGACGGGTCCTTCCCGTGGATCCTGGCTCAGGTCCAGAGCAAATCATGCCACCACTTAACGTACTCCATACGAGGAACCACCCACTCCAACGAATCCGCTTATTATTAGAGCCTCAGCTCCGGAGCGCGATCTCTAGCCCTGTCACAACGGCCCAGGAAGTCGTGCTCACTCATCCATTGCCGAGAGATGATCAGAAGCTGGATTCGTTTGGCACGCACCTGACCTGGTGGACCAGCGAGCAGGCAGTGGAAAGCATAAAGTCCTGATCCATATAATGTACTGCATCGTTCGCTTACTTGACACAGCTAGCGCATATTGCCGCTTTACTCTTTGCTCTATTTAAACAGTATGATAAAATTATATTAATATCTATCTTTGACCTATATAAGAGGTAAATCTATTGTTTGTTTATTTATCTATGTACTAAGTAATTTTTATGAGCTTTAGGAATTTATTCAAAGATCTTTCTCTAACCCTAACTCTAACCCTTAAGATAGCAATATATTATATCCTAATGCAGATTAGCGGTCCAAAACCCAGTGCAAAATTTTGGATTAGGACTTTATGCGTCCGATTGTACCACGTACCTTAGGTAGTATGCAGGCAATTCTTCCTGGCCAGCAACCCGTTTCCTGCCCAGTTGTCCAAAGGGGGGCACTTACCCTGTACATTTTCTTAGCCCGTGATCGCTTCCAAACCAGGTATGTGTCCATATTCTGGTCGGTAGGTAGGTAGGTAGGCACGTCAAGGTGATCAGGAGGGTAGGTACGATGCGTAGGTAAGGGTGACAGATAAATACATTATCATACAGGAAAGCCCAAGGCTCTCGGGAAGAAATGACACTCTTTCGTCAAGTCTCCTGGCTCGCTTGTGACGTCCATCACCCAACATCACAAAATGTTCCGACTTAATCCATCGATTATCACATTAACACATGCCGAGCTGAAGGATTTCGAACACCGAAGAAGGTACAAGCATTATCTGACAAGCGAAGACGACTCGTCAGCGACCCGTGGAAGAACTTACGCACCAGATAGCCATGCATTGGTTGACTCCTTCAGACTACAGATGGCAGCCGTTGGTGAGGATGAGTTGTCCGCTGCCAGGCGAGATGATGGGGATAGATGGAGATACTCAGAATCCGTCCCCAACCACGAATATCTTGATCCGACTAGTCCCCAGGACCCAAGATCGATGACAGCCTTTGATCTGAATCTACCACCGCTACGTTCCTTGCGGCGGGGTGTCTCGATCCACAATCGAGTCATCACAGGTGAGTCGCAAGAGATGCACTCCCAGATGATGTATCAACAAAATCCTAGGAGAATATGATGGTACCGCGGTAGAGGCAGTGACCCAAAACGACGCGCGACGAGGGCTTCAAGACGACCTGCAGGATAGTCAAAATGAGCCGTCTACTTTCGATCTACCACTGCGAGGGGTAGTTCCGTCAGTACTTCCGACGGCACCGAGGACAATGCCTGTGAGTCGAGGCCTTCATCACTCTTTCCAGCTCATCAACTGACAACAACGGTGTCCAGGTCGAGACGGAGCAATCAATCGATCAGCTGCAATCGGGGAGGGGTCGCTTTCTGGGACACTTCAATAGCCTACCATCCCACGATGGCGAAGGTCGCCTTGGGGCCACAGTGGTCAGTGACGCCTGGCAAATTCAACCACGGATTGAGCATATGATCCCAGCCGCCCACCCCCCCATTGCACATGCACGAAGATACAGGAGACGATCCGCGACACTAGAAAGGCCTCGTACAACACCGTCGCTGCCACCTGCAGAAGGAATCGCGGCCGAGTCAAACGCCAGAGCCACCACGCCACGAAGGCTGCCTGTGTACAACGACGGATCTTTGACGACTGAGCAGCCACAGACACCACGGCACCTGCCAGAAGCCCGTCACCAGAGCATATTCGACGGGTCTTACACGGCGCCGGCCGGAGAACTTCGTGGGCGACCTGGAATGGAGACCACGGCCGCCCATGTACGGGGAGTGCAAGCAAGGCGCGATGGCAGTCCCTTGGGGTTGAGGAGGCCCGGATTCCAGGGATTGTACGGCGGAATAGAGAATGCGGAGCAAGAATGACCCATGGCAAGACGCAGATGCAGACAGAGAGACAGGGAGAGAGCGGGAAGAGCACTAGCCTAATGAGAAGTCTCAATGGCGGATGGCGGAGTTGGTGCGAAGCATCCAGGGTTGCTGGTCGCCGGTTTGCTCAGGACTCATGTCAGCAGGGAAATTCACTTGGCTGGTATGATATCCGGTAAATCACCTCGACGACATAATTACGAGTACTTTTTCTACCTACTAAATTGAGAGCACCCCGTCATTCCTGGTACGAAACTGCTTTGAGGACGCCTGTCCCGGCTCGGGGAAAAAGGGAACCCTTGCCAGACGAGCCATTGCGGGCACTGCGACACTGTGACACTTCCAATGAAATCAGTCGAGTCGTGTCTGACCTGAGATGGTGGGCTGTCGCGTTGACCTGGGCAGAGCGCCGAACAAGCAAGTCAGCCAGCCCGCTGAACGTTGACCATCCAACCAGACAGCGACTCGGGATGTTCCCTCCAGGGTTATGCCTAATATGGGCCTAGTCGGTCAGGGACCCTAACAATTACGCAAACCAGAAGTGGGTGAGTGCGTCGGGAGGTACGTACCATGCTGTGCAGGGTGATTTAGTTCGGCGCTAGGCCGTTTTTAGGGCCGGCACGTTTGCAACAAGCGGCCGATAAGCTGATGCCGTGCAGACAGTGCGGGAGTTATTCGCACGCGCCCAGAAGGCCCTCGCTCGGCGCGTCCCTCCCCACCTCATAGCGAAACGCAATCAAAAGTGAGATTCGGCTATCGCGGGACAAGTACTGTGACACGGAGTTCGCCGTCTGCGCGACCAACACACAGTGCCAAAGTCTTTTTTACCCCAGGTTGCCCATGCAGCCTCACTCCGATCTCCTGCAGCTAGAGCCAAGAGCCACTCGTGCCCCTTCCTCTCACACTCTACCTTCCTCTCGTTCCCTTCTCTCTCTCGCATCTAAATCTCTCCTTCCTACACCCACACAGCCAGACACACATCACACTCCGGGCACCTCACACTCACATTGTTGCCCCAGGTCGATTCTTCTACTCCGACCTTGTCCATCAACCATCCATCAAGCCTCACCCGTCGCTTCTACCCTCCACACTCTCGTCTACCTCGTCCTCACCAGGCGCTCGACACCTTTTGTCAATTGACCACCTGCCATCCTTCTCGACACACTTCCTCCTGACGACTTCCCCGGCGTCGACTATCATCTTCGCCTTCACCCACGTACTTACACGCGACTCGTGGACCTTGTCGACAATCCTACAACGTTCCTGGAACTATATTAATGGTTTGTGACTGTGTTGACTACTAACCTCTCATCATTTCCAGTTCATCCACCTTCCAACCGCCTCCCAAGATGGCCTACTTCAGCCCCCAGTTCTCGTCTTCCTCTCCCGTCCTCATCATGTCCCCACAACCTCCCCACCAGACACCTCTGGGCATGGCAAGCTTTGCAAACCACCATGCATCACCGCGATCCTTTGGCTCAGGGCCCAATCAGTTCGCGTCTTTTCAGTCAGCCCGACCTGCTGCGGCTGGAAGAAAGCGCTCCCGCGATGAGGCATCCGTCAACCTGGAGCCCGACGTCTCTGCTCTGCCAGTCGAGGAGCCAGAAACTGAATGGGTGTACGGACCTGGCATGACTCTCATCAAATCGAAGACGCAATATGTCGCCGATGCCGGCACCCAGTCCGGAACTTGGCTTGAGGAGAAGAAGGCTGTTGAGGAGTCAACTATCCAGGAGCTGCGAGCCCTCAAGAGAAACCACAAGTCGCAACGCACCGAGCGCAGCTCTGGTGTTCTATCATCTGCGCCCGCCCCAGTAACCACCTCTCCTCTCAAAGTCAACCTGGCGCCTTCATCTCCTGAAAGTCGCCAAGCTCCTGTCATTGACGACTTCACCCTGCATCTCGGCATCGGCTGGAGAAGAATCAGCAATGACGAGCACATTCAGGCTGCTGCTCGCGGCTGGGCTCGTTTCATTGAGAACCATTTCGCCCTCTCCAACGCTCGCATAGTTCTGGAAAGCAACGGTCTTCAGTCGTACCTTGTCGAAACATCCGAGGGCTTTTTTCTATTCGCCGAAAACCTCCGCCAAGGCCAACTTGTCAGCCAAACTGTCGAGGGCACACTCAGCAACCTTCAGTGCTCGCCCCCCAAATTTGACGGCGCTGAGACGCTCTCAGCTGCTGAGTCGCCGAAGCCCGTTGACATACGCCCCGTCGTCGCCCTGGCTGACACGGAGATGAGGATGGACTAAGCCCCCGTCGAACGGGAACCTATTAAAATCATGATATTTAATGTTTTTTTGGAGTTTTGTGTGTTTGCCATGCTTGGAGGACTGGTCCGGGGAGGGAGAAGGGCTTCGGTACTATCGGATTGGGAAATTTTACAAGGGGACAATCGCCGTGAACGGGGAGTTTTTATCATGGCCGTGTACCAAACACATATCTCGGGTTTATTCATTCATCTACTTGTTGGGTCTCGAAGACCGCACCTAAGCATTGTTTCTCTGCACTAGTAATACCTCGTGAAGAGCCACCGTGATGGTGAAACTTGTCGAGCGCCAGCTTTCGTCGCGCCCGAAGCCGGCGTCTTGTCGTGGTAACCGCGCCAGCCTGGATAGGGTGGTTGCTTGGCACCGGACTAAGTATTTCGGCACTACCGGAAGGCAATCACCTCCGGTCTTTTCATTCTTGTCGGCTGACCCTGGTTAGAAAGAAAGTAGTCTATGTGTGATTAATTAAATGGGCGGGCATAGTGGCTTGGAGGGTCTCATTGATTCCATTCAAGGAAAAGTGCAGGAGGGTGGCATTTTGCTTCATCGGGCGTGGCGTGGTCTGGGACAGTCAGGAGTTGCTGGTGCTGCAAGATTATGTTGGTTGGGAAGGTGGAAATTGCATGGTAAGAGGTAATGGATTATATTGATTTACTTGTTCCGCTTTGTTGAAAAGGCGACGACCTTCAATTCGCCTAAGACGGAACGATTCGGCTTGTGATGGCGAGACATAAGTTACTGGAGCAGCGGTGATGGATACAGTACCAAGGGGAACCGCTTACCCTGTACCGATATTTCACCACCAGTGGGATGCTAACCAAAGGTGACCTTGTTCCCGGTGGGTACTTGTATATAGCCGGACCAATATACGGTGTCCTAGGTACCTATCGAATTGCGCCTCTGCCATGACCCAAATGGTATCCGACCCCCCTCTTGGCAGCTGGCCCTCGCGCAAGCACTGCACTAGCCACTTGAGCGGCCTACGTAGTCACGGAATAGGTAACCATCAACGACACAGCGACTGCGTCCATCCCAGCTTCGCAACCATTCAGTCCATCGTATCGGGATCCCCCCTGCCAGCTCTCCATTCACCGCTGCCTGCGTTGTCGCGTGCTGTGTCTCGACTCCATTGTACTAGTGCTTTCCCGCCCGCGGTGTCGCAGGTGGTTTTCCATCCTCCCCCCCAAACCCGTCCGCCAATCCATTCCATTCGCCCATCGAATTGCCCGCCATGTCGACGCCGAGCCAGCTCTTCCTCCTCTCCGATCACATCAAGCTGTCGCTGCTGGAGCGGAAGCGTGCGCAGAGCCTGAACCTCGAGGACGATACCCAGGATGGCCACATCTCCCGCTCTCTGGACCAGTTCCGCGACGGCGTCGCAAGTCTCGGTAACGAGCGACAACGCCTGGCCGACGCCGGTGATGCGACGTACGTCGTCCCGCCTCCCCAAGCCTGCCTCTGGGGAATTGCATATCTCTCTTCCGCCTTTCCCAACCGCTAACACACACTCGCAGTGGTGCCTCGAACATGGCAGAGTCCATCGCAACACTCCAGAAGCAGCTGGACGACTTGACAGCTCAGTTCCACGGCTTCGCCAACCCCTCAACCACGGCCACTCTCATTCAGCCCAACTCGGAGGCCCTCGCCGAGGACTTCGCCCATGCTGCCTCAACATCACCCTCCGGCCGCAAGCCCAAGACGGTGCGCTTCAGCGATACGCCCCCGTCCCCCTCCGACGAACTCTTCGGCCGCTACCGCGATGACCCGGCCACCGCCGACACGGCCGGCTACCAGGACGAAGCCGCCGACATGTCCAACCAGCAGATCCACGAGTACCACTCGCAGATCCTGGACCAGCAGGACGAGCAGCTCGATCAACTGGGCGTGTCCATCAGCCGCCAAAGAGAGCTGAGCATGCAGATTGGCGATGAGCTCGACAGCCACGTTGCAATGCTTGACGAGGTCGAGGGCGTCACCGATCGCCACCAGAGCCGCCTGGACCGCGCCAGCCGTACCCTGGGCAAGGTTGCTCGCGGTGCCAAGGAGAACTCGCAAATGACAGCCATCGTCGTTCTTATTATCATCCTCATTCTGCTCATCGCCATCTTGAAATAGTCGTCCGTCTTCGTTCAGGGGTAGCGGGCGCAATCGCATGGGTCGGTGTTTCGGAGTTGTTCGTTTGGCGTCCTTCACACAATCATTCTGGCCCATTTTGGGAATTCAACAATCTTCTTGAGTCAAATCATCCCTTGTCTACAATCAGACGAAAGCCATGCATTAATTACTTGCTTGTACATATCGCACGTAGGAATGAGTATTTAGCAGCCTCGGGAGGCTAGCTATCATGCTACCATTCTCTAAACCCCAAGTTTGACTCTGCGGCCCTATACTTTGTCTTTGTTTGCCATCACGAGCAACCTCTAACGGCTCCCCTCTACCTTACTCATTAGCGAATAACGTCCCCTTCCTTGTCGATACCCTCCAGTCCTTCTAGAATATCGCTGCCGCCCAACATCCCCCTCCCGCCTACCGTTGCTCCCCTCTCACGCGACCATACTTCGTGAAACTTGATGCTTTTATCACTGGACGCGACGACAATGCAACCCTCTTGGCCGACCGAACCACTCTTCTGGTTCTTTTTGTACGCTGGCCCATGAGGATACGGAATGGCGTAGAGAGCTCTTAACTCGCCCTCCCAGGGAATTGCCGCCACCTGCTTGCAATCAGGCCAACTGAATATGGCAATTCGGTATGGATGCTCCGGCTGAGCGTACCCAAATGTGGCCGCAATTTCGCGTCGCGTTGTTGACCAGATTAGTGACGTGACCTGCGCCGAAACAGAGATGGTAGCAAGAGCCGTGCCAGAGGTAGTGTGGAAGAAATGGATGCACTTGTCGTTAGAGCCGCCTCCTGTAGCAAGCAATCCTCGCCGCCAGGGACAGAAAGCCATTGCCTTGACAGCAGCACCATGGACCCAACGGTGTCGTTCAAGGCCAGACCCGAGGTGGCGGAGAGAGTCGAGCGAGGTTCGGAACGTCTCGACCTCGGCAACGTTCTCGTCCGCCCTTATATTCGAATTGGGCGCCGCCGTATTGTAGCTGTAGAGGCTTGCCTCCTCTCCTGCGTCTGATCCCACGCCAAGACTGAATGGTTCTGGCCGCGGTGTATTGTCGTTTTCATTCTGGGCTGGATAAATCAGGCTCTGTTCTAGGATGCGATCCACCTCGAAGAGACAACAGAGGTTGTCATTGCCCCCAGATGTGAAGAGCTTCCCATCAGGTGCCCATGCGAGGCCACATATCTGCTGGCTGTGGATGGTGATCTTGGCAACAAGTGATACGGCGCCTGGCCAGGCGTTTGCCGAGACTTCCGAGCCCATGGGCCATTCAACCACATAGTAGTACAGAGTTCCCATCTCATCCCCAACAACAAGGTCCTCCGTCTGCACAAGCACGCCAGGGTTGAAGGGATTCTTGGACTGACGCAACGTGCATGTTGGGCGCCAACCCACACAAGCGATGGGGAAGGGTTGCTGTACCTCAAAACGAGGCAACCCATCATAGATTGATCTGAGGACTAGCGAGCCGTCCGACTGCCCGATCCCAAGTATGGCCCTGGCACCCTGTTCGGACGAGAATGCGATGGATGTCAACCAGGTCTGTGAATGAGCACCATGTATCATGTTGACACCACCTTCTTCGGTCCAGGCATACAAAATATTACCCAAGCAGATAGCAAGAGTTTGGGATACGAAAGAGTATGCCAAGGGTGAACAGTAGAAGTCATCCTTCAGGTTTGGCGCATCGAGAACCCTAAGTCTTGTTAGAACCGTAGTTGAGTCCGTCTTCGAGTCACCACGTACCTGAACGGTGACGTAGGAATGATCCGGTTCCTTGTTGGTATTGAAGAAACTATGTACTGCGTTAGCTATTTCTCGGGGCTTAACGCATTTATTGTCCTCATACTTGAGGACCATCCTTGATTCACCCATTGATAACCATTCCAGGCTGTTCGGGTCTTGTCTTTGACCTCATATTTCTGGACGCTCGGGAAAGATCGTGGAAATGCGAGCCTCTGGTCAAAGTCAAAGATCTTTCGCACCCTGTCAATGTCCAAGGCGGTAGCGATTCGGCCCTCATGCTTCTCTAGTTCATACTGTGTGCCTGGGTTGGTGGCATAAAACGAAGTCGAGAAAACGCGGGAGTTAGTGCCGCGTTGATACGAATTCCCTTGTGTATCGTCGATGGGAGTTGGTCCGGGGATCAGCCCTCCAACCGACCAGACTGCGCCGCGGCTTACTAGTCTTCTGCTTCCATGGTTCTGCGGCACAGGACCCAGTATGGTACCAACTGGTGCAGTATGTTAGATAATGTCCACATGAGAGAATGGATCTACGAACCTCTGTTGAGGGCCCTATCGTCGGTCTGAGATAGAGAATCTCGATCCGGTACCATAGCACCCCCTTGGACAGAGAAGGGATCTACAGAGGCACTGTCGTTCCTCATTATTCTTTCCTGCACCGAAAGATCATGGGATGTCTTGGTCGTTCGATATCTCTGGGCAAGGAGTGACATGGGGTCTCGCCTTGGGACGTATCGGTCCAGTGCCCGCCCATTTGCGTCGAACTGCCTTCTCTGGAGAGATGAGGAGATGGGTGAGGTTCGATGAAGAGACGTAAAGGCACTGTTTGCTTCCTATTCACTAAGTGGACGTCTTGGAGCTGACGTGGCTCTGGTGGACTTTGACGGTTTGCGGCAGGGAGTATCTGGTTCTGCCTCCTCGATCAATTGGTCTGCGCCATCGTAAGATCCTGACCCATCGAAACGAGGTATTTGTAAACGTTTCGCCGTTGGTGACAACGCGGGGGAGTTTTCAAGCGAGTCGTAACCAGAGTCTGCGGGACTGTGTGACTGAGGACTAGCACGGCGGATTTGTCGAAGCGCCCTGTGTGAACGAGTCGGTCGTCGCATCATTCGGGTATCTTCCAGAGAGGCAAGAGACTTCTCATCTAGATCGGCAGATTTGGGGGACGGTAGTGATTGAGGTGAGCCTGGTCGTCAAGGCCTGGCAAAATTGGCCGGAGCTGCTTCGGCTCATGGAGAAGAAATGAGAACGAATGGACAGGAATATTGATAGAGGCAATGACAAATGGGCCTAATGAGTAATTGGTATGATGAAATCCACCGAGACCGGATCTGCCGACTTGTTTGAGAAACGGTATGGATACTTGTCGATGGTTGTTGTAGGGAGGACGGGTCTTAGGTAGGGGGAGGATATATGTTCAGGGGAAGGAGTTACAGCAGTAACACCCAGCTACCTACTTGGTGGAGAGCGGCATGCACGTGAGATTCGCTGTTTTGATCTCTGACAAGGTTTTATGACGCCCGAAATAAACATCTGCGGCATTGGGAAAGATCAAATCTGCCAGGTGGTGATGTCACTGTTGCAAGGTCGGAAGGCGCGGTGATGTCGCCGAAGCGGATGAGCTCAGAAGCAGTATTCGGCGGACTGGAAGCCAACAGCATCTCCCTCGATAGGCTAGTGCGTTAATGAAGTCCATATAATCTCTGCTGTTGAAGAAGAAATACAATGGGCATCTCGGTGAAAGAGGAAGAATGATATGTACAAAGTTATTTCCACCTTTTCGTCACAAAGTCTTTGGGTTGACCACCACTCCTGTTACGACATTCCTGCGACAATGTTCGCGTACTGTGAGTTCGGATAATTAAGCCAATTCTCAGTTGTATCTAACGACCCAAGAGACTCAAAACTGGTACTGATGAGTGAATCTGTACCAGTCTTGTCGGCTGAGGCCTCCCAGAACATGCTGCCACCTAAGCTCAGATTCTGGAGGTATGATACCTTCTTCTGGACCACGTCAGGGGTGTCGAAGGAGATGAGCTCCTGTGCACTTGAGTCGTAGCTGTAGTAAGCCTGGGCAACATCGTCGTACTGCATTGTGGCACCGGCTTTGGGCAATGCCTTGTAGTCCCACACTCCGGCCTCCCAGGAGCCAGAACCGACTCCAGAGAACGGCTGGCCAATGCCGGAGGTCGCCTCAAACGAACGGCCGTAAATTGGCATACCGAGCACAAGTTTCCCTGCAGAGACACCGCCGTTAACGTAAGCCTTTACGGCGCTATCGGTGTCGAAGGGCGTCGAGTGTGGCTTCGCGGCGTTGGGATATAGGTTTGCGGAGTGGCCGGAGTAGGTATCCCAAGAACCAGCGTAGTCATAGGCCATCAAGTTAACGTGATCGAGAACACTCCCGAGTTGGGCCAGGTGAAGTTTTTCGTAGTTCGTAGCACCAGCAGGGGCTGCGATTGACAACTGGAAGTGGTGGCCAGGGGCGTATTGTGTCGCGTACGAATCCAGCTCATCACGAACAGCCTGAAGAAGAAGTACCATATTGGCTGCCTGCGTTTCATCCCCAGGGTACTCCCAGTCGACGTCGATGCCATCAAAACCCCAGTCTTTCATAAGCGTGACTGACGACTTGGCGAATGTAGCACGCGTTGCAGCAGTGCTTGCGGCGGCTGGAAAATTGCTGGACCACGTCCATCCCCCAATGGACAGCATGACCTTGAGATGGCGGTTGGCCTTTTTCAGAAGGTATAATTGCTTGACGCAGCCGTATGCGTTGGTTCCAGAATCACTCCAGGCTAGTCATCTATAAGCGGATGTCCAAGCGGCATAGAGGGGGTGATTCTTACAATCGCCAGCATAATGCTTCTCCAGGTCGGCATAAGAGTCCCCCGTGTACCTTGGAGAAGGAATTAGCGAGTTACTCCATCAAAGCTCAGCTTGTCTCACTCACACAGTTCCGTCAGCTCGAAGATTCATGAAAGAATAAAGCACATGAGAGATCTTAGAGGCAGGGAGGTCTTGAGGTTGGTAGTTCCTTCCATAGATACCCCTGGAATGTATTAGATTAGGGATATGCATGGGCGATTGGGAATTCACAAACCAGTTTGTAAAGTAAACAGCGTTAACATAACCATCTCCTCGCTTAGACACGACAGCCTGGTGTTTGTGCTTAGTGATTGGGGTCGCCAAACTTAGCGGAGCCTGAACCAAGACGCAAATCGCCAACACTAGGGCCAAAGGAGTGAGCATAGCGAGTTTGGAAGGAAAATGGAGTCAATGAAAGAAGGAGTGAATAGTTTAATGAGTGAGGTAATTTAAGTATGAGGCAGAGCGAGGAAGGAATGTGATAGAGGAATGTAAAGTGGTTGGAGACAGGGGAAAGCTCAACACAACGGGAAAAAGCCATGATTATATCTGTCAGTCACGATAACACCGAGCACATATGTTGGAGGCAGCCAGTCTAAAACTTCACCTTACGAGTTGCTTTCGTAGGGCTCTACTCGAGCAACTGGATCGTTCCACTTCCTAACTGTGGGTGTGTCATGTTGCTGCACAGCTTGGTCCCATCCATCTAGCATCATGGCTGTGGTGGGAAACCATGATGGAGATGATGCTAACCCCCAGCTCGTCAGTCGTGGGCACGTTTATCTGCAACGTTGCGCATGTCAATTTCTCTCCTGGACCTTCTTTACGGTTTGATGTATGGAACGAAACGTGTGATGCCATTCAAGGTAGCTGGTCGAAGAATGCTTCCAGCTTGGTCATTCCGGAAGTTGAAGGAGAGACATTGTTTTGCTAAAGTCTTTCATTGGTCAAAATATCTAATCAAGTTCACTTGCAACTCCGACGGCGAGATGGAGATAACGGGCGTGATGGGGATGATGCATGGCATTGGTGAGGCTGTCATCAGGGGTGATAGATCAAGCACACTAGGCCAGGATGTTCGCGAGAGACGTGATCGTCATATGAGACTCCTGGCCCGGGCGTGACGCGCTCAGCAGACGACCCTGGTCACGACGCTACATAACATGATCATGGAGAAGTGTCCTTTTTCGACACGGCCTTGGTTCGTCCGAACTATCGGTATCTATGTATGTGAGATTTTTAGCACACATACCTTGAGTTATTTGCACACACCGGAATATACGCCGATCCTAAAGATAATTATCAAGAATACACCTCGTATATTAGTTTAGGAATGGTGATTTTTTTTTAATACTACGAATGCTCAGTATTTATCGTCTTATTTATTACATTGCATAGGGAAGACCCCTTTGGGGGACCGAAACAAAAGGCTCTCAGATACAACCATTCAGTGGTTTTGGTATATTATCATTGTTTGATGAGTCTCTGTCAACGGATGTTCGACATGCGATAAGGTTATGGATGATCATGGTCCACGGGACCGATGAACCGGGGTATCTTGAAACACAATCGGGGGGAAATCGAGGGGTTCTGGGTCCATGTCGATCATCTTGATGGCGCAGTCAAGCTTGAGTTGGGGAGCCTTGGGTGGCACGTTACCAGGAAGGGATATCATATGGTGTAGCATTGGCATCCTAGACTGATACCTGCCTCATTCGGGAAACCAAACCACCTTCCGATCCTGGTAATTTCAAATAATTTGGGAGATTATGCCGACTCGGCATAGCGGGGGGTATCACCACCTCGTCTATATCGCTTCTCTTGTGTAATAGTTCATGTTGGATAGGTTCAACTGGCTTGGTGGTGTAGGAATTAAGGAGGCATAGGCCAAAAAGTCGTCGAGGGAGGTACAGCCCCAAACCCGACCCCGATAACCAACTACTGCAGAACAAGAGTCACAAATGACAAGGCATCCATACACAACTTCCGAGCTCGCCGAGTTCGCGACATGTGTTAAATGTGGATGGCCGAGGTTGAAAGGCCTTTTCTAAACTGTTGCCTACCTACCCTATACTGCTTTGGACTGCGCCGTCCCCGCGCATCCCCGCCACCTTTAACATTGTCACAACGTCATCCCGCCGCATTCCGGATTGAAGCTCAACCTGAGTGCACAACGTTCCGAGCGAGCTCCGTCGCCAATCGCTCAACTCAAGCCCTTGCGCAGCTTGCAGGATGACCAGCGTGAGTCCTCCCGCCCCTCAGTCCGCTGTTCAGCAACATTATTGACTGATACAAGGGCGGCTAGCACGGCGTAGCCCGCACCGCGCGGTTCCGAACTGACGAGCAGCGCCAACAAGACCTCGAAAAGATCCAGAAATACCGATCCTTGGAAGACCAAGTTCGCCACCAGGTCAGATATGCTCCCTTCCAGCTTCAAGAGGCGACAGGAGGAACCCCCTCTAACCCGACACGACACAGATCACCGAGAGCCAATACGGCCTGGAGACATTCCAACTTACCTCCAAAATCCTTCGTCTCAATCCCGAGTACTACACAATATGGAACGCCCGCAGGCGCTGTCTAATATCTGGCTTATTATCCAAACCATCGGCTGGGTCGTTGCCCTCGAAGGCGTCGCCGAGTACTTCAGCGACCGACACTCCCACAACCTCTTCCGCCGCCTCGTTGCCCTCATCCTCGACCGAGACCCCGCGAGCCCCCGACCCCCCGACAGCTGGGAAGACTGGTACAATAGTTGATCAAGAATCCGCGGCGGCCGCAGATCATGTGTCGCAACAGGAGCAAGATACAGGCATGATCCGCGCCGAACTGGGCTTCACGATCCCGCTGCTCATGGAGTTTCCCAAGTGCTACTGGATATGGAACTATCGACTATGGGTCCTACAGCAGGCAACTGAGAGACTCGACGTCGCCGCCGCCCGCCGAATCTGGGAGGAAGAGCTGGGCCTTGTAAGCAAAATGTTGACCAAGGACCGCCGCAACTTCCATGCCTGGGGCTATCGCCGCCATGTCGTGACGCAATTGGAAAGCCCAGTGCTGGACGGGCGAAGCATGGTTGAGCCTGAGTTTGAGTACACGACTAAGATGATCCACGTGGATCTTTCGAATTTCTCGGCATGGCATAACCGCAGCCAGCTGATTCCCCAACTCCTCGCCGAGCGTAAGTCGGACGATAACTCCCGCAAGGCGTTCCTCGATAAAGGTTTCTATGGCTCTATTGCTGGTAATATATCGTCGCTAACGCATAAATATAGAACTCGACCTTGTCCGTGAAGCCCTGAATGTTGGCCCAGAAGACCAGTCCCTCTGGTTCTATCACCAGTACTTGGTCCTGAATCTTGTTGAGCGAGCTGGCAGTTCGCCAATAGCACCGCATTTGACAGTGGACGAGCGGAAGTCGTACATCCTTCGCGAAATCGTCGACATCAAAGACCTATTAGAAGACTACGACGATATTAAGTGGATATACGAGGCGCTTGTGGAGTACACTACCGCCCTCTGGCAGTTGACAGGCCAGGTTCGAGAACAACAGGAACAACGCGATGTGGGGGTCTGGCTTGCAAGACTTAGAGAGCTGGATCCCATGCGAAACGGACGATGGAATGACTTGGAGACGCAGCTTGATCTCACAGAGATTCCCACGGAGTGAACCAGTGTTGGGCTAGTTCACCATACAAACAAACACTCGTGTATATGAGCATTGCTTGTATATTATAGAAATAACTGGATCCATCACATTGCGAATGACTGACTACCTGACCCTGAACACCAACAGGAATACGCAGTCGTCGTACAACTGGCTTGTGCTTACTGCGGACTCGTTGGACCACATGGTGTTCTATATCTTCATGCAGTATTAGAAGAGTGGAAACGAATGAATAAAGCTAGAACCACATTGCAAAACAATCAAGTTTGGATACGCCTTTCATATTTTTGTCCGCCGTTGCTGGATCTTGCCGCCTCTCGCTGTCCACCCGTCAGCGACTAGGGTAGCGTACCTAAGACACAGCCGCCTCACAAGCTGACAAGCCTCCTAATCAAGGTTCAGCTCAGCGATCCGACGCATGGTGCTTCTCTCCCATCCAACCTCGCGCCAAAAATGCGGCTGTTGCACACAAGAGAGGTCAAGACATGCAACTTTGAGGGTTCTGACCGACCGCCGTATGCGATTTTATCGCATCGATGGGGTGACGACGAGATCAGCTTCCAGGATGTCCAGGCCATGCGGGGCAAGTACTGGGCTGCCGCGCTGGACGAAGAACAGGAAAACGCCCTCATCACGTCCAAGAAGGGATTTGACAAGCTGGCCAAGTCGGTCCAGCTAGCACAGCGCAGTGGGTTTGAGTACATCTGGCTTGATACCTGTTGCATCGACAAAACGAACAGTGCCGAGTTAACTGAGGCTATCAACTCCATGTACCAGTGGTACGAGACTGCAGATGTCTGCTACGTCTACCTTGCCGATGTGAAGCCCGCTTTCGAAGAGGACATGCATGCGAATCCGTCAAGCTTTCGGCAAAGCCTCTGGTTTCGGCGAGGCTGGACTCTCCAGGAGTTGATTGCTCCCAGTGAGGTTGAGTTCTTTGCCTGGGACTGGAGCTACCTTGGAAACAAGCGGGAGATGAAGCAGCTTACCGACCTCCTCACGGCCATCACCCGCATTCCAAATGAAGTTCTTTGGGGCGACACCCACCCATCAGAAGCCAGTGTCGCCTCGCGGATGAGCTGGGCCGCAACCCGGGAGACGACTCGAGTCGAGGACTTGGCCTATTGCCTCCTCGGGCTCTTCGACGTCAATATGCCGCCACTCTACGGCGAAGGTGAGAAGGCTTTCACCCGGCTGCAAGAGCAAATCTTGTCTCAAAATGACGACGAGACAATCTTTGCTTGGCACACTGAAGTGCCCTCGAACGGTGCCTTCTATGGCTTGCTTGCAGAGCGACCCTCATACTTTGGCAACTCATACAACTTGGAGCCAGTTTCCCGCCTAACTCTTGGTGAGCGTGGGGTCATGACAAGCAAGGGACTAAAGGTAGACTTCAGCCTGCATCCATGCACCGACACCCCCGGTGCCGATTGCTTCGTTATCCTGCACTGTAAACCACCGAGTCTTGACGAGGTGTCTCCAGTCATTTACCTCAAGCGCATATGGGTTGATGAGTTCGCACGAGTCTTTCCACACAGGGTCGTGAGTAGAGGGTTGCAGTCTGCGGAGGGTGTAACCGAAACTGTCTTTGTAAAACAGAAGCCCTCGCGGAAACCCAAATTCATTCGTATCATCGCCGAGAAGACGAATGCTGCCACTTCTTACAGCCCCGGATGGGACATCCTCGACGTTTATCCGAAGACAGGTTGGTCCGAGTCGGGTATAGAGCTGAGGCCTAGTGACTTTCGCATAGGCCAGGCGTTTGCGTTGTTGCGGGTTCGGGTCGACGAGTGTGGGACGATTGACATTGCAGTCGGCTTGAAGGTGTACAACCAGCGGCAAATCAGGAGCTGGTGTGTTCAGTTCCGCTCCGAATTAGCGACATGGACCGCCGAGGACAACTTTTGGATCATTAGTCAAATTCTTAAAAAACGGCCGGATCTTGAAGGTCTCGAGTCGACGTCAACGGAGGACATCAACGGAAGAAGAATGCCCGTGTCGATCACCGTGGCGGAACGGCACGGAGTTCGAAACATAGATCTGGTTCTCAGCGTTGAGAGGCTATCGCCTGTTGGCAATGGTTTCGAGACCGAGGAGGCTATGGAAGACGACTTGCCTTTTCAAAAGGCCTCAAGCCTTGAGGTGGATGTAAGGGGCGTCACCTCGATTGCGACTTGCGTACGACGGGAACCCCAGCGCCCGGTTTGGGGGCTCTCATTCCCGACTCAAAGGATTAACTTAAGGCCACTGAAGGGCATGGGCGAACTAAACCACATCTACTTGCCTCAGGAGACGCCTAGTCATACAGAATTATGGTCAGGTTGGGCGCCAAGAACCGAGCTGCTGTACGTGTGTCTGAAGGAAAGTAGCTTCCCGCCCCCTCCCTCTGGCTCTTTTCATGAGTTGTGTTATAGTGGCGACGTGGCCGAGGCTTTGTTCACCAGCGAATCTGAAGTGTCTGTTCGTATGAACCGAGACACCTGGATCGGGTTGACCCCTTTTGCCTGGGCCTTGGCTGGAAACCACCTAGACCAAGCCATGTTTCTGTTAAAACACAATCCGTATCAATTAACCAAACTAGCGGCCGGGGGATTTTCAGCAGTTCATGTTGCGGCAGGGCTAGGGCAATCGACGGCGATATGCAACTTAGTCAAGTTTATTCTGGACGAAGAGTCCCTCATTGCTAGATACATGAGTCATGAACTCAGAGAGAATATGCTCATGGCAGCTTCAGAGTCGACCCACGACACGCCGTTGCACATGGCCGCGGCGTTCGCAACCAAGATTGGATTCTGGCACGGGCTGGACACAGGAGCTTGGGATTACTTCGTCTCCGGGTCGAGAGTCGCCCGAAACAAATGGGGAGCGACACCTCTTCACCTCGCAGCATTTACGGGGAACCTGGCCGCTGGGATGGCCATCCTAAAGTTTTGGCGAGATGAAGAGATCCAGGTCTCCCATAACTGGGGGAACGATAAGGTAGCTAGGATGTGTCATGACAGAGCCCACAGCGTGGACGACATGGGACGGTCATGCGCCTGGTACGCCGCGTATAGTGACTCGCCAGAAATCATCAGCTTGATTTGTTCGGAGGATCCGCCCCTTGACCTGGCCGATGACAATGGCTTCGCCCCAATACATATTGCTTGCTGTCTCGGGAACGTCTCGAGTCTGAACAAGTTGCTGGAACTGGGCGCTAATATCAACGTCCCAACAAGTGACCTACTGCTTCTTCCGTCGCACTTGGCTTCGATTTACGGGAACCTAGAGTGCCTAAAGGTCCTCGTGGAACAAGGGGCAAAGATGGATTGGAACGATGATGCAGATTCACCTCCATTCACTGCTATTACTCTTGCTGTGGCAAATGGTCACTTGGAGTGTGCGCGGCTCCTCTGGGACGCTCACCAAGTACCGGTTTCTGGAGTTGTTTCGTGCGTTGTGGTCCGCAACACAGGAGCTGCTATCGAGCATCTGGATATCGTCATTGACGGCGATGAGTTTCGATTCGAAAATTTGCTTCCTGACCGGCCAGGGACTGCTCCGGCCCCCATCCAAGTTCACCAAGAGCCCGACGAAGCAGCGAAACGTCATAAGACCAGGTCATCATGGTTCCCGTGGAACAGCTCTAAACGTACATAGCTTGACAGGCATTTCCTACGGGATGAGTGCGGTATCTGGGGTTTGCAGTCGCGTACGGAGGTAGCAAGGAGAAGTTTCCGGCCCAGGATGGATGTCTACTGTATTATACACATCACTTGCATGTAGCTCGCTATGGCGAGCAACAACCTTTTATTTTGGGTCTCATGATAAAACACTCACTTCGCTCAGTTATTAGGAACTGGAATTCAGGACCAAGACTGGCTGTAAATTCGGGCATAGCCGCATCAGATGCACAAACAGTCGAGTCAACCCAATACAGCAACATGTACATATTAATGTGAGATGGATATGTTCATTACAATAACAGTCCTACCAACTGTCCTGTCTGCAATTCCCGAGCTGTTACATCAAGAGAGCCCGTTCACTACCTGCTCACACTACCGAGCATACTAAGCAGCTCATCAAAATTACCTCCCTCGACCACGGGGCCGTCCTCTCCCCCTGCCACGTCCACGTCCACGTCCTTGTCCTCGTCCTCGGCCAGAAGCCCCCTTACTGGCAACACGGCTTCGGGCAGGGATGTCCTCGGCACTACTAGAATCCGAGTCTGAGCTGTTGACTTCACTGTCCGCCTCCGAGTCCGATTCAACGAGTCGAACGACGGTTGGCTGGCCAGTTTGTCTTCTCGCTCGTGGAGGCGATGGACTTCGCGAGCTTTCACTCTCTCTCTCTGATTCTGATGAGGGCGTCTGTTTGGATTGGCTCTGGTATTCAGTGTTCGAGCTCGACCCGCGACTGGGACGTTGCCGCACTGCACTGGCCGACCCTGTACGACCGCCTCGAGTGGAGAGTGTGTTGGCTGCTCGATTTGGGGATGCAGGCGGAGCTGCCGTGATGGTGTCAGAAACAGGCTGAGATTTCCGCTTGCCCATCTTGAATTTCTTGCCCCTGAGTGCCATGCGCTCCGCCATGGATAAAAGCTGGGTGCTACCCAGGCTTGTGCTTTTAGTGACAGGCGGCTCTGGCGTCACAGCTTTTGACTGTTTCGCACGGCGAGCGGTTCTGGAAGCTCGACTATCTTGAAGGGTTGGCGCTGTGACTTCAGGCTCGTCACTAGAATCATGCACGGATGCTGTAGCAGCAGAGATCGTGATAACTCCGGACTTCCGGGGTCGTCCTCGTCGTCGTGGCTCCTTACTACCTTCTGCGGCCAGGTCCTTTGAAAGCTGTGCCTCCAGTTCCTGAACAGCCTTATCATGTTCGTCATCGCTATTGCGTGATTCTGGTTCGGCCTTGTCGCTTTCGCCTGCATTCCTATTATCGCCCTGTTTCTTTTGAGCATCCTCATCTGCAGCAATGACTTGGACCAGGTTCGACTTCCTTGGCCGACCTCTTGGTCGTTTCACTGACCCATTGGGTGTGGGGGAACTCTGCGATGTTGAACTCTTTGCCGGTGAAGGCACTGCTGACAATGCATTCTTTGGAGGGCGGCCACGTCTTTTGGGTATCTTGGGTTCAACTGGTGACCCGTTTTGCGTGGACAACTTCCCCTCACTCCCAGCTCCTCCAAACAGAGCGCGGACTGCATCGGCAGCTAGATCAACTGCTGTCCTGCCGGTTTCCGTAGATTCATGTGGTGGTGAACCGACCGGGTGTAGCGAATCCTCTTCCTCGAATTCATCGGAATCCGCATATTCGAGTTCTACGTAAGACGCTCTGGGCTTGGCATGTCGCAACTCTGGCTCATTTGCGTCGAAAAACCGAGACATGGTCGTTTTCTTCTCAATGGGCTTCTCCGGACTTTTCTCCACAACTTCCGAGTCCCTTTCTTCCTCAGTCACAGGCTCCTCCTCATTGTCCTGGACAGGATCATGCATCAGAGCCTCGGGAGCAGCAGTTGGGGTACCGCCGAACAATGCCGGGTCCATGCTTTCCAAGAAGTCTGGCTCAGCTGTAAGACGAGGTCTTTTATGGTGACTCTTCCCGACGACGAAGTCTGGATCCTCGTTCGCTCGCTTCGCCTTCCTCTTTGCCGCTCGGATGGACTTCTTGACGAACTCTGGTATATCTGATTCTGGTATTCGCATGGCCTCTTCGGAAGGAGCCTGGAAAGGGTCGAAAAGAATTTTGTCGGGCGTATCATCTTGTTCATAGTAGCCCATGCCAATACGCTGCCGACTGATCAAAGATGGATCAGGATACATGGATGTGTCAAGATCTGCCATCTGCGACATGTCGGCATTGGCTACGCTGTCGTTCGTAGGACCATGAACCCCTTCGGGGTAAGGTTGGAATGGCCCATCGACAGTAGCTTCCACCGCGGGGGGATCGTCCAGCCCCAGGACATGGCTTTGGTCTCCATACCCATTCATGACAGGAGGATGGAGGGGGTTGGTAGAGCCATCCTGTGCCTCGGGCTGATTCTGCATGGTCCGCTCTGCCTCCACCTGTTCGGTGATATCCTGGGCTTTGGCATTATCAGCTTGCTCCCGTAGCGCCTTCATCCGCTTGCTGTCCTTGCTGCGACTCTCTTCTCCGGCAGCCTTGAGCCAGGACAGGTTGTGAACGCGGAAATCAACTAGCGCTTCTACACTACGATCATCGGCAATCGGCCTTGTGTCATGTCCGAGTAGTGTGTTCTTGGGGGTGTAAGGATCTGTGTGACCTACGCGTCGGCAATATGCACAGTTGCAAATGCCTAGACACTTCGGGCATTGCCACTGCTCGTCCTCGAGCACCTTTTGTGGCATCATGTCGAACGCCCTGTAAAGAACACCATAGCAGTAGGACTCGGTACAACCAGGGTTTGTGCACGAGTGAACCCTGTAGCTGTAGTCTTTGTGACAGCAAACGTGGCATCGTCGGAGCTCGCCTCTCTTCTTCTTCCGTTTTCGCTTCTTGGGCTTGTCCTCGCCTTCTGGCTCTGATTCGCTTGGTGTGTTTTCGCGTTCCTGCTTCGTAATATCCTTCCACGGTCGTCTCCGCAATGCCTCTTGGCAGATTTGGGCCACCGCCTTCTTCCCTGCCCTCAGGCGCGCGACCTCGAGTGGTTGGGGGGACGACTCAAAGTCCACGAACCCATCATTGAGGATAATCATGGATCGCCACGCCTCATAGTTGTTAACCAGCTCAGACCACGACCACTGCTCGCACCACTGGAGACCCGACATGCATGCACAGGATCGTCCCATCGCATAGCATTCCATACACACGTCGTATGCGTCCTCATCCCCGTCGACCAAGGTACGGGCGCAATGCTTGCAGGTCAGGAACCGATTGAAGATGTTTGACCGGCAGTAGGAGCAGGTGATGCAAGAGTCGAACGGAATTAGCTCCACATCCTTTTCCTTGTAGCCAAACATTTCATCTAAGAGGATTTCTGTGAAGAGACTGAACAACTTCTTGAAGTCGCCAGCTAGTTGTTTTGCGCGCGGCGAGTTGCGCATGATTTCCTGGCCGAGGCCCAGGAAACTCATCTGGGCCAGTTCTGCGTTCTCCTCCATTTCCTGCAGCTGGCGATAGTATTTTTCGAGGGTGAAGTAGATAATCGCTTTGTTCTTGTACTGCTCGTCGCGACAGACAAGTCGTGCTTTGGGAAGTGCTTCATGGAGCGCCATCTCGAGCGTCTCAGCTGTGGTGCGGTTCCAAGCGACCTTTACCGTCCTCGTTCCCCGATTCCACACTTGATGAGCAGCTAGGGGGGGCACCAAGATGAAATCCCCAGCCTTTTGTTCAACAACGTAAACATCAAACGGAGCTTTCTTCCACGCGTTGACCTGAGCAAAGTGCTTCTCAATCTCAATGTCGTGCCCAAGCATAGAAAGGAAGTATTCACGGACGACCTCACGGTCCTTGCTCTCAGTCATGAACCAAATGGAGCTGCCCGGTTTCTCTCCGTTTTTGTCACCAGAGGCGTCGACCATAATATTCTGGCCCAAAGAAGCGCACATCTCACGATGGGCTGGAGTGTATGTTCCCTCATGCCCGATGTAACACATCAGATTCTGGGCTCGCATATCATGGGGTAGACTAGACATGAGGTCGCCTGCCGGTGCAGTTGTTGCCTCTTCCCTGAAGACATCATCTTCTTGGGTTTTCGCGCCTCCGTGTTGGCTTGCGTTTTCGTTTAGGTAGAAGAGGTTTGGATGAATGGCCCTCTGTAGCGCATCGTGCCATTCGGGCGGGCAGTCGATGTCCTTGAGATACAGGCGCTGACGGCGCTCATCGCGAAAGTTGTTCGGTGTCCACTGGTCGGTGAGCTGCTTCATCGATCGCAAGTAGTGCCCAGTCGTCATGGGAATATCGTTCGCAGCAGTGATGTCCCTAACGGTCTCCTCTATGAAGAATCAACGTTAGCAACTTGGGAACCAAGGTTGCCAAGAGGAGCACCTACGTTTCTTGTCGTATGTCTTCTCTAACCAACTAGAGTCGAAGAGCCATTTTGGCAGCACGGCATCCCAGCCGTCAATAACCAGAGGCTTGCCTCCAGCGACAACGTGGATCAGCACGAGCTTCTCAAACTCCTGTTGCCCCAGACTGCGAATCTGCGCTCTCGACACCCGCTGAACCCACTTGAAGTTGGGCGTTCGATCGACTAGACCAGCCAAGTCAAGGTCCGGGGGTATTGGATCGAAT
This sequence comes from Ilyonectria destructans, assembly GCA_020740775.1. Lineage (NCBI taxonomy): Eukaryota > Fungi > Ascomycota > Sordariomycetes > Hypocreales > Nectriaceae > Ilyonectria > Ilyonectria destructans. The sequence continues at coordinate 1,173,411 of JAHEWK010000014.1, forward strand.
TTGGCCTGTGGATGGAGTGAGGTCGGCATCTTGTCGAGTGTCTCGGGAGCGTCGCGTTCGATGCGACGCCGAGGGACGTGATGGCGGGACCCTTAGGAAGGTCGGGTAATCATGAGGAACAGTAGACGTGATGAAATCGATTAGGGTAGTCGAGCTACGGTGGTGGCAATCGCCAATGGCGGTGCGGGTTGTGCAGCCTTCTGTTCAAACGCCCCGGCCATTCAGATGGCAGAGGTGTTTGTGTTTGGTTGTGAATTAGGAACAACAGCCTCGTTGGATTGATCAAGAGACAGCCCTTCCGACGTCAACTGGGCGCGTCTCAACGTGCATTAAATGCGCAGCCAATCAGAGGGAGAGCATACGCCACTGGAAGAGGCGGATGTCCGTGCAATTGTGCAGGCTGTCGTCACGTGATCTCACCAAAGGCAGTTCTGGCGAATAAGCTTAGCATTCCTGTACCGGAGTCTCGGAATCCCGGGCTTCAAGATTTCGGACTCACAGCACTTCTCACTCCTATGGCTGGAGGACTGGGTGTCAAGCACACGGTTCGGCTGGATTCGCCTCGGATATATTCAATTGTAAGTATAATTCCCATGCCTGTCGTCGCGGAGTGAATAAAAACTCATCTCCGTTCAGAATATTGGTTATCAATGAGACTCGCAGTTCTTCCTAGGCCTTCGGTATGGGCGCAATGCCGAGCCATATCTGGGCAGACCTCAAGAGCCCTGGGGCGAAGAACCACTCGTCCATCTCTCACCCAACTGTCGAAGACGTTGAACCAGTCACGGCCAAGCCATGAACGGGTGCTTGGGTTCCACGAGGCAGGCAAGAAGTCCTCGCCGCTTGTTGGTGAAACACCAACGCCGGAAATCGCCATACCGACGTTGGCGCCCTATCAACCACCACAATCTGGCATTCTGTCGAAGCTTCCAGCCTCATGGGTTCCATACGCTGAATTGATTCGCCTTGACAAGCCAGCCGGAACCTACTATCTCTTCTTCCCATGTCTCTTCTCAACTCTCTTGGCTGCTCCGATGGCCGTCCCGATGGCAAGTCCTGGATCCGTCATTGGCACTTCACTCTTGTTCTTCTCGGGCGCTCTGATAATGCGGAGTGCAGGGTGCTCAATCAACGACCTCTGGGACAGAAACCTAGATCCCCATGTCGCCAGAACTCGCCTAAGGCCGATCGCCCGCGGTGCCATCACACCATTCAAAGGCCTTGTCTACACGGGAGGCCAACTCCTTGCTGGACTAGCCATCCTGCTTCAGTTTCCCCTCCCCTGCTTCTTTTATGCTGTTCCAAGCTTGCTCTTCGTCGCTAGCTACCCGCTTGCGAAGAGGGTCACCTATTACCCTCAGTTCGTTTTGGGACTGACGTTTTCGTGGGGCGCAATCATGGGATTTCCCGCTCTCGGAGTCGACCTGTTGACACACTCGTCAGCTTTGACTGCCGCTGGTTTTCTCTACGCCTCCAACATTGCATGGACAGTGCTCTACGATATGATTTATGCCCACATGGATATCAAGGACGACGTCAAGGCAGGAATCAAGAGCATTGCGCTGAAACACGACGCCGAAACCAAAAAAGTCCTGGCTGGACTTGCTGTTACTCAAGTAAGTCTCCTGGCGGCGGCGGGTGTGGCTGCTGGTGCTGGGCCAACTTTCTTCATTGGAAGTTGTGGAGGAGCCTTGCTCACACTTGGGGTAATGATCAAGCGAGTCAACCTCAAGAATGTCAAGGATTGTTGGTGGTGGTTTATCAATGGTTGTTGGATCACTGGCGGCGTCATCAGTATCGGAATGGCGGCCGACTATGGCGTCAAGTACATCCAAGAACCAGAGGAAAGTGGCTAGTCGATCAAGTACCAAGACGGTGTAAAATACTGTGCCATAAGTCATACATTTAGATTGGGGATTAGACCCCGGACTGTTCGTCACATGGCATGTACACATATTGGTGAAGACTTTTGATCTATTTTCCTCAGACCTCGTCTCCCATGATCAGAACCCTAACCTGTAATGCCGATGCAAGCAAGCCGATTTGACTCCTCGTGCCGAAATATGACTTCGTTTCCTTCCCAGAGCTCCGTTTTTAAGATCGGGGCTTCTCCTTCTTCTCCTTCCACAGAGCGAGCAGACCGACACCAGAGACCTTGACGACCTTGAATCGCACACCGGGAATATCACCCTTGGCCTTGCCCTTGCGACCGAAACCAGCCAGGAGGACCTCGTCGTTCTCGTCCACGAAGTTGAGGCAACCGTCATTGGGGACTGCAAGCACTCATTAGTATTTGGTCGTCGATGCGTGGTCATTGGGGGTTCTCGTACCGAAAGCAGTGACCTTCTTGCCGTTCTTGATCAACTGGACTCGGACACACTTTCGGATGGCGGAGTTGGGCTGCTTGGCCTCGACACCGACCTTCTCGAGGACGATGCCCTTGGCGTGCGAGGAGCCACCGAAGGGAGAGGACTTAAAGGCAGTGCCCAGGGCACGCTTCTTGTAGGCAAGGTCGGCCCATTTCTGGTCCTTTCGGTTCGTTCGCAGCTTTCGCGCGGCGTTAAGACCACGTGGTTTGCCTCCAGCCATTTTTGCTATGTGTCGTTAGTTGGATGTCGAGGATCGTAGACGGCCACAATGGGTTCGGCAGATGGAATGGGTTGAAGGAGCACCTACCGACTTATCTGTGTATCGCGACGACGGTTGGTGATGTGATTTAGCGGAGACAACGAAAAGTTGGAATGTCGGCCAACGAAAATTGTAGGTAGGGTTTGAAGGCCCTAGAGAGGGTGCTGGGGCAAGTTGTGGGGGGAAACCACATGACGTGTCACGTGCAGAATCGAACCACCACACATTGCCCCACCAGACTCTTAGCGTTAGTTTAGCGGGTTCCACCGAGGACTTGGCTGGAGCTCATGGCATGTCCAATGAGGCGACGGTAGGAAGCTCCTGAGTTCAACAGTATTCCCGTCATCTACATCGTGGAAGACGAACAGTTGACCATGTCTCAAAATCCTCGACCACAAAGCAGGCAGCGTGATCCACCTCCCGCCCTGTTTCTTCATCCATCGCCAAATGTGTCCAATATCTCACTTCCCGGTGTCCCAGCACCAGGGGCTGCATTCCCAGGTCATTCAAGCTTGAACCGCACCAACCTCGAACGCACCCCCTCAAACCGGTCCGGCACCGTCGTGTCCCCTCATTTGCAGCGACCAGGCCGTAGGTTCCTTGCGGAGGAGAGCACGCGCAGTGCTGACAGGACGGATGCCCTGTGGGCGGAAATGCAAGCAACTCTGGAAGAGGTGGAGTTGTCGGCGACTGGCGGAACTCACGTATTTGGCGCGGAACATGATCGCAAGTTGGCGGATCTACGAGCCGCCCAAATTGCATTGGCTCAAGCCTGGGCCAGGAGCGAAGCTGACGAGGCGATCGAGACTGGACACCGGGATCTCGGTACTTCCGCCGCCGGTGACGAAGTTCGCAACTTGAAAGGCGCTTTGGGAGACACGTCAAAGTCTGGCGTTGCTGAAGGGACTGAAGCTGGAAAGAGCACAGCTGGTACCGGTAGTATCCCTCGCCCTGGGAGCAGTGGGACAGGTGTTGAGGGACTGGGCGCCAAACTGGAGGAGGAGACAGAAGTGGATATCCTCCTCGCCAGAAAGCGACGTGAAGCGAATGACAGATACTTCCAACGAGTCAACCAGGGAGTCATTGATGTCGTCACTAGGCTGGAGGATGTTGCGGTCGCTATGCGTGCCGTTGAGCAAGAAAGCAAGGATGTATGGAGCGACCACGATAGCATCGCAGGGATCGCCAGAGGATGAAAATTCCGGTTTAGGAAAATTTGTTACTTTCACATTCAGCTCGGCGTTTGGGGCAAGTCTTCCTATCTGGTTTAATAAAGTCTTCGGGGTCTGTGTTCAGCCTCATTAATACCATGTTGTGTAGATAACACAGATTTCATGTGGTTTCTTAGGTGACAAGGTGAATTATTTGAGTGTCCCATGTTGGAAATACCATGACTTGGTAGGAGAATGTTCGATACACCTAAAACATTTGGCGTCATGGTTAACAGCAAGAACCCACAGCATTCGATCTATCTCCTGGGTTGATGGATCCTCTGTCATCCTGGACTCCACTCGCCGACCCAGGCTTCCCAAGTCGGGCAACCACAGCTGGCTCAACGACTGGGCGTGGATACTGCAGACTAGGTACCGAGCGGAGCAAAAAGAAAGGATTGGTAGTTGAAGCATTGCGGCCATGGGGAGTCGAACCCCAATCTATCGCTAACAATCCACTGTTAGATGGAAGGCGATAATGCTAACCGTTACACCATGGTCGCTGACTAATTGATGGAAGAGATGACTCTATTCGGGGTCAATAGGTCTGCGAGACACAAAGTGGCAAAGAGTGATAAACGCCAATCATTCCGACGGCGAGAATATTGAGATGGGAAGGTGTTCAAGAAATGCGTACTAACGCCAGTATATCCCTCTTAATCACACTAAGAAGGTTTCTTTAAGACTTCAGTTAAAACGAATGTGCTAGTCATTAAGCTAAGGAAAAGTTGTCTGTACTACGAAAGCTTGCATAGCATTGCAGGCCGAACACAAATATATATATCAGAAGTCGCGAGAGGACGTGGGTCTGAGCGGGAATATGCAAAAGATATTAGGAGCTACTGTCTCAGACTCACAAAAAAATCATTGCGCGACATCACTGGAGGACAACTCAGATATAGAACAGAGATTTGGAATGCAGCTCCATCAATGAGGGAAATAATCTCGACACGCAAAAAAGAAATCTGGTGTTATATCGCATTGCGACCATCGGGAGTCGAACCCGAATCTATCGCTAGCACTCCACGGTGAGATGGAAGGCGATAATGCTAACCGTTACACCATGGCCGCTTATTCCTGAGTATGAAAATCTAGCTCCAGTGTGGCACTAGATACTCTTGGGCGCTTACACAACCCTCATTACTCCACAATCTTTCCGTAATATTCCCCGCATTCAGCTTCCGTGTGGTCAAATTAACAAGGGAGGAGGAACCAAGGTAGTGGAGACGTCCCGCCCACCGAGATCCATCGCATCTATCCGCATTTATTAGGTTGGAATGCGAGGCGGCATGCTCTCGGCGAGACCGCACTTAAAGGTCGCACGCACTTTGGTTCATGGGTGGTGCCACAACTGGAAAAGGACTGATCAGGCACCCGTGTAACTTAATGCATTAGTCCCTTCATGGTTGGGTGGCGTGCCTGAAAGGGAGCGGTTATTCCTCGGGTGCCTCGGTTTCCGCGTGACAATGCGTCCAGTGGACAGACCCGTGCCTTCGCTTCCGCTGCCCAGTGCCCGTTGCCAGCCTTTACCTGATCGCATGCGACCTTGACTCAGGCACCCTCAACTTGCGTTCCCCAACGACGTCCATATAACACACACCCTATTCGCTCCGTGATTCAACACCCCATCCGACTCGCTTCACCGACAATCAACACGACAGTCATCGGAACCATCGCAACTACTGCAGTCACCCTTGTCGCCAGACCCCTTTGATCACCATGAAGCCCTTCACCATCCTCGCCGCGACTCTCGCCATCCTCCCCGGCGCTCTTGCCGTTGACCAAAAGAAGTCGGTTATCGTCTGGTTTGAGGACGAATCTACACCTGACTCCGCCATCAACGACGCCAAGCAGTCCATCCTCGATGCCGGTGGCAAGATTACCCACATCTACAGCCTCATCAAGTACGCCCATCCCTCCCAACGGATATGGCGTCTGCCATGAATAGTTTGCTGACTGACCTTCAGGGGATTCGCTGCCATCTCGACAGAGAAGGCGCTGGAGCAGGTTCAGACCTGGGGCAACAAATACGAAGTCCACATTGAGGATGACGAGGTCGTCTCTACGAACTGATGCCACGGAGACATGAACAAACAAACCGGCGATTATTTCGAATTCGATGGAGCGCGGCCTGGGAATTGACAACTGCCACTTTGGCGGCCAGAACTGTTCGGCGTTTAGAGACAAGTTCCTCAACAGGGAGCGAAGGAAGGGGAAACACTCGTTATCAGAGCTTGAGTTTGTTTGAACTCAGAAAGAGCAGTGCCGCACGGGCTGGATCGGTCGCGGAATCATTGCGTTGTGCACATATCTCACCCTGTATTCGTAGAGAGTCAAAACTTGAGACCCTACGCTTTCCGCTACCAAAATTCTCGTGATGATGTCCAAGGTTTATGGCTTGCCAGATCTCCAACGTGCTACAGACAGCATTGTGGCTCTTATGTGAAGACATACGTCGACTACATGAATCTTCCGAAGGGAGATAAGTCCTTTACTATGATCTCCTGGTCGAAGCGGGTGCACGAGACTGCCTCGCAGGCCTGGGCGCAATGCGAAGCAGGTTTGGGGGGGGGGCCGGTGATGTCACCAGTTGTTTTGCCAGCAGTCAGCTCGCGGTTCTTCAGTGCCTCCGGCTTTTCTCCCGAGCCAAAGCCAAAGAACTCAACAGGACAGAACCCTTCCAACTGTCTCACTTTAGTGCATGACTCGGTTCGAGTGTTCCGTCAAGTGCATTCAGGACTTTGGGAACGTTGTTTGCAGAACATGCATGGAAGCAAGGAACAAAAGGCCAGCCAGGCACTAGCGCAGTCTCGAGGTGGCATTGCCTTTTGTGGCTGTCGATTGGTGCATCGAGGCGTACGCATCAAATTAGGGGTGTTGACTACGTGTGCTAATAGGTGTGCCTCATTTGCTTCTTCGGAGACGCTGCGGAATAGAGACCGAGTGCACCAACGTCAAGGATATGTACAGATGTCGAAACACGTCGTGAGCGAGTAAGTGTCTGAATGTGCTGGCTATGTCATGCGCACCCCAGCCTACAGGACAGTGGAGGTCGGTCAGCGCGCATCGAGAGCCCACCCGGGCACCCTAGATTCGCCGTCAGTGGGGTCGCTCTGCAGCGGGAGCTCACTGTCAATGCATTCCGTCCTCCGTAGACTCCGCTGCAATGCCCCCTGGCTCCCTACATGTGGCCCCTGTGCCCTGTGCTCAGGGCGCCGGGTGGAATCGATAAGCCCAAGCTCACCCCCTCAAGGGACTACACTCTGATGTTCAGAAGAATGCCCGCTGCGGCTTTCAACTTGTGATTCGGAACACTCGAACAACCACCAACCCGCCCCAGGATGGAAACACGGCCAGCTCCATCGACATTGCCCTGACGCTTCCCTATAAATCACAACCCGCCGGACTCTGCCCCCTCGCTATGCGGTTGCCATCCTCCGCTTATTCCCCTGTACTCGACACGCGACGCGACCCCCTACACTATCACCGCCCTTCGCCAACTGCGACCGCATCGACGACTGCTACGTGCTGATTGTTCCAAGTCCCAACACCATCATCATCAACCTGCACAATGCCGACCTACAGTCCCAGCGCGCAGGCCGCGCTGCTCAGAGCTGTCAGTATCTTCCGCCCGCCCGATGAACCCCCGTCTCTCTGTCTGTTACTGAGTCCTGATTCTTCCCAGTCCAACCGAGTCTTTGAGCCCAAGACCACCGCCGACTCCCTCGCCGAACTTGCCGATGGAATCGTCCTCGGGCATATCCTCCATGAGCTCGATCCGGAGTTTAATCCTTCCGAGCTCGATCAAAGCCCCAGCACAACCAGATACCTCACCAACAAGAGAAATATCCAAATGGTCTACAAGGGCCTCTTCAGGTTCATCCGACGCCAGGTTCCTGAGCTTGGGTGCCAGGCCAAGAAGTTTGACTATCATGGCATTGCCGAAAATCCCGAGCCCCAGGGCATCAGCCAGGTATGTCTACCTGTCCACATCCGACCACGAAATCCATTGCTAACAGGATACGCACTCCAGTTGCTAGCAGTCATGCTCTCCGCTGCTGCCATGGGCCCTGATAATCAGAGATTTGTTCCCCGAATCCAGAATGGTCTTGACAAGCAGACGCAGGCAGAAATTATGCAGATCATCCGAACCATGCAGCTAGATATCAACAATTCCAAGGGCGACGACGATCTCGACGAGGCCATTGACGCTGTCATGGAGGCCCGGGACATTGATCTCCTCGTAGAGGAGCAGAATGCGGCATTGAGGCAACAACTAGATCTGACCAAGAAGAATCTCTCAGACTACATCACCCGACTCGAATACCTACAACAAAGTCACGAAGAGCTCAAGTACGAAAAGGAAAAGAACGACCGCGAGCTCGAGGTCTTGCGAAAGGCAACGCAAGATGGCGCCAACAGCGCCGAGTCGATCAAGGTCCTCGAGGCCCAGGTCCATGAGCAGATGGAGATCATCGCGAGGAACGAGGAGCTGATTCGTAAATACGAAAGAAACTTGGCGCACCTCGAAAGCGAGGTTCAAAGGCTAACCCAGAAGAGTATCGAAGCTGACGAGCTCCGCGACCAAGTGATGGAGTGGAAACACAAGGCTGAGGAGTTGGAGAAGAAGGCCAACACCGCAGAGCGATACAAGCAGAAGCTAGAGTCCCAACAGCACCTTGTCAGGGAAGTCCAGAATCTGCAGTACGAAAAGGCCGAGCTGCAAGACCAGCTCAGATCTCTCACAAGTGACCATGAACGAAGCGATCGCACCAGGAAGGCTGAAGATGAACTGACCAAGATGATAACCCAGTCAGAGCAGCATCTGTGGGACGAGCGCCACCAAAAGACGCAGCTGATGAAAGACATGACAGCCCTAGAGGAGGAGGTAGTCCGCCTTCGGGCTCGCCAGAGTCACGATGAGAACTTCATCAAGGATCTCCAGGAGCAACTGCAGAACAACTCTGAACCTCAAGGTGGAATTCCGGGCGACTCAGGTGCAGCCTTCAACCTAGAGGACGAGTTGAACAGCGCAGCCGAAGATGGCCAGGTTAACCTCCCTTTGGAGCTATCCCGCCTCAAGGCCGAAAACGCTCTGTTGCGCAGCACCGTCGGTTCCACCGGTGACACCATGACGCTTCGAAAAGAGCTAGACGAGGAAAAGCGCCAACGTGCACACCTACAGCAAAGTTTCAACGATATATTCGAAAAGCATGCTGTTGCACAGGACCAAATCGAAGCCTTGATCAAGAATATGACCGACGAAGGGTTAGTCAGAGCTCTCGAAGAGTCCACAGGGACAAATATACTCACTGGCGAATACTACAGGACACAAGCCTTCGTTAACCTTAGGACCCAGTGTATGCAAGCCAACTTCGAGCTCGAGCAATCCAGGAAGCAAGCAAAGGACCTTGAGGCTCAGGTGGCCGATCAAGGTCGCGAACTCCTCGATGCTAGGACACAGCTATCTGCTCTCGGAAAGGATAGTATTGAGGCACTAAATGAGTTTAAGAACACTGATAGGTTGATTCGTGAGTCGCTCAAGGGTGAGCTGGATCGTGTCCGCCAAGAATTAGGCTACTCCGGTGCTGAGCGAGATGCCCGAGAAACCCAGCTTGTCGAGGCTCTCCTAGAGAAGGACAAGCTTCGAAAGGCAGTTGAGGAGAGCAAGGAACTTCAAGACGCCACTCCTTCTGACGCGGATAATTCCGAGGCTGGCAAAAAGAACGGCGAGAAGGTCGAGAAACTCCGCGCTCGTCTCATCGAAATTCGCAAGGTGTGTTACAGTCTCCTCGATGCTGTGATAAAAGGAGGCGACGACTGTGAGGATATCATAGGAGGTGGCGACTTCGACCAAGCGGCCGGGAGTGGTGATGTGGGACGAGGCGTCCAAGTCAACAAGTCAGAAACCAGCGCCAAAGTTGGCGAGACGGATGATGACGACTTGGAATTCTTCTGCTCCAAGCCGACCAAGAGGCGACGTCTAAATGTGACGCCGCTTGAACACAGCAAGCCCCAGAACCTGGGTCAGCCCACGGAGCTCCAGGGTCCCAAGCGCGCAGTGCTTAGAGGAACTCCACGCCATTTCGGGACCCAGTTCTCAAATAGAATGCTCGCTTCTTGATAGTCCGAGGTGGTTGCTAACCTTTCGATACTCCAGCAACTCGAGACATCCGAACAAGACAAGATCGATTTACAGCGCAAACTCAAAGCTGCTCATGATGGAGAAGCGGCAGCAGCGCAGAAGGTACGTTTATATTTGTTTTCCCTCGCCCGCTACCCTCGCCATTGCGTCGCTGCAATCAATGTCATGAGCATGAATTATATCCACATATACACATCCCCGTCCCCCTTCTCACTCCTCCTTAATGGTAACTAACTGTACAACAAAGGCTGCGAGCGACCAAATCATCCGAAACCTCGAGAGAGAAAACGGTCTCATCGCAACGGCATGGTATGATCTCACGAGCCGACTCCAGAGCAACCACGTCGTCCTCCAGAGGCGACACGACGCTCCGAGGAGTTGGCTCAATAAACAGAGGCAGATGGTCAATGGTCAGTTGCGCCACCGCAACTCGCTCTACCTCTACTGACGTCCCTCGCCAGCCACCCCGCGGCGATAGGAACTCGTGGGGTGAAACCCCCCGCCGATCAAGATGAACTCGACCTATGCTCCTCGCTCGGCGAGCATCGAAATGTCCTGGGGGGCTTCAGGCTCGAAACCGGAGCCTCAAGTCAACAACAATCCCTCCGTAACCTGCAATACGCCTGCCTGCGGCCGGTGACCTTATTACATGATGCTCTGCCATCTTCCATCTTCTTTTTATAATCCCTTTTTGAGCTGGGTATCGAAGCCAACCTCGGAGGCACCGCGTTACCCGGCTCTGCTCTTTTCTTTCGTTATTCTGGTTTGCACGCATTGCGAGGGAGCTTGGGGAGTTTCGTTTCACGGGCATCACTAGAATGGGTGACGGAAGATATGTCGCCATGGGAAGGAGGGAAACTGCATTCCTAGAGATCGGATGGATGGGCTTTGCGGGTGCATCAGTATATACCCTGCGTTTCGCAATTTTTTTCGCAGGCATCTAATGATGGATCGAATTCAATCAATAGTGTCCCGCGGATTTTCTATCTCAGTGATTGTGAAAATGAGTTTGCATGTGAAAAATGTGGCGATATTGTTACATGACCCGCGTCAGGATGGAGGTATCAGAATGGGTGAAACATAAAAGCTCGGCGCTTTGGATGGCCACTTTTTTAACTAGGTAGTAGAACAGCGATACAAACAAGCGTCGTCGTGTAGCTTTTTCTTACACAGGACCCCATGACCACATGGAAACCTCTACCGTAACGCCCCAAGGCCTGGAGGACTCTCCTTCATGCCAGTCATACCATTCATATCCAAGACGCTGCAGGTCTTGTTGGCGACCTGGTCCCGTAGCCCCTAGCCCCTGGCTCCCGGTCCTTAGTTCTTGGTGAGAATGTTCAACATAGACTTCCACACTTGGCCAGGCTCCTGGCTGGCATCGATACCACTCCAGATGTTGTGCTTCTTGTAGTAATCCACAACAGGGGAGGTCTGCTTGTGGTAGGTGACCAGGCGCTTCTTGAGGGCCTCGGCGTTGTCGTCGCTTCGCTGGATGAGGGGCTCGCCAGTGATGTCATCCTTCATATGCTGCTTGGGGGGGTTGAAGGTGGTGTGGTATGAGCGGCCGGAGGCGGGGTGGACCAGGCGGCCAGTAATTCGGGCGACGAGGAGGGAATCGTCAATCTCAAGCTGGACAGCATGCTGGAGCTTCTGGTTTCGCTCTTGGAGCATGGCGTCGAGGCCCTCGGCCTGAGGGACGGTTCGGGGGAAACCATCCAGAATAAAACTGCAGGGCGCGAATAATCAGTATGCGGCGTTTTGGTTAAGACTCGGCTTCCGGGGAAACCTGTAGAGGAAAACAATAGACCTACCCGCCCTGACACTCCTGGTTGTTGGTGAGCTCCTCCTTGATCATGCCGATGACGATCTCGTCGCTGACCAGGCCGCCCTGGTCCATGATCTTCTTGGCCTCAACACCAAGGGGGGTCTTCTTGGTGACCTGCGAGCGCAGCATGTCACCGGTGGCCTGCGCATTGGAAAATTATGGTTAGAGGCATGGTTTCGCAATCGGGTGGTGCGTGCGACACGGATTGACATACCAGATGACAGCAGGAAAAGCGCTCCTTGATCTTAGGAGCCTGAGTTCCCTTGCCTGCGAAAAGGCGTGGTCAGCAACTACGAACGCCCACAAGACGGCGGGAAACCGGAGCGGAATACGAACCAGCGCCAGGAGGACCGATGAGGATCATGCGAATGTCCTCGGTGGTGGCGGCAGAGCCGGTGGCTCGCGACTCGAGCTTCTTGATGCGCGCATCAAGGTTGCCCAAGACACCCTTGAGCTGCTTCAGTTCATCCTCAACGAAACCCATGGTTGCGGCGGCGGCGGCGAGGCGGGAGCGAGAATTGCGAGGTGAGGCGGTGGCAATTGGAGGGGAGATGGCGGAGGAAGTGAGGATGGGGAGGCGGCGGCGCAGGTGGTGGTGAGAGGGAAAGCTGAGCGAGATACCGGGAGGAGGAAAAGAGAGGGCAAAGTCGAGACGGGCGAGACAGGAAATCTTGGTGCGTAGCCGGAGGATGGGAGGTTTTTGGGGGGAGCTTCGGCGGTTGGTGATTGGCTCGGCGCAATCGTTCCCAGGGATCGCGATAGGGCCACGGCATTGGAAAGCTATGGACACGCCGCATCTCAGGTCTGAGCGTCTTTGCACTTTGGAGCGCGGCTTTTTTTCCGGCTTCTGTCTACGTATCCGTCGGAATAGTTGTAATGTGGCCCTGCCTCTCATCTCCATTGGGTGGCTGCGGGCAGTGATAAATCGTATTTTATGTATTAATTGGTTCTGGTACCGACTATACTGGTGACGATGGCGTGGCTAGAGCATTGTGCCTTGTTCTTGCAAGGCCTGACCTGCTCCGTGTTCTTTGCGCTCCGTGCTAGTGCGACGTCGATTCAGCAAGCACACCTCGATTATTGATTTACATGACAAAAGTAGTAAAAGAGCCTCTGATCCCAACACTTCAATGAACAAACCCGAATACCTGGCTTTGATTACGAGCCCCATAAGTATACCATTGAATTTGACCCACGGAGACGCTCGTTCCACCTCCTGGATTTCCTTTTTCCCCAACTACCGACCGTTCCAGGGTAAGCAGATCCTCCCGGAGCACGACCGATCAAGCAATAGTTCGGGACACAGATATCCAGCATTGGCAGCCGGCAATGGACCTGGTCAGGGCCAATAGAGGCCGTCTGTGCAATCGCATCCTCGAGCATGTCCATATCAACATCCGGTCATCAGGGCCGAGGCTGGTTGTAAGGAAGCACCGAGCGAGTGCCCAGGTCCCTTGATCCGAATGTCGCAACGCCGGCCGTTGTCTGCGGCCAGAACTAAGCAATGCCGACACTCGTTCGGTCGGCATCGCGCAAAGGGGTGCGGGAGCGGACCGTAGACAGGTGTGCCCATAGCCGGCTGGATTTCAATTCGCTCCGTTTAGCCTCCATCTTTCCGCCTCTCAAGGCTCGTGTACCGTACTCACTGCGGTCTGCAGCCAGCCCTGGTACCTCTTCCCCTGGCGTCCGGCGCCGAGGTCCAAGGTGTGGATTCGGGCCCAAAAACAGAACATCCGCGCCTTAGCACAATGCACTATCGGTATCGAGAAACGGAAACGCTCCCAACTTTGCCTCCTTCGGACCCGGTTTTCGAGTCGGAGTGTACATGTTGGGAATACCGCCGACTCGGCTTTTGGTACAAGATCACCTTTCCACTCCTTCGGGAGTAATTAAGTGCATTCTTGAATTATCTCCAGCCGCATTCTAGCATGTGTCTCTCTCACCACAATGATGTCAGCTGAATATCCGGGAGAGAAGAAGCCACACCGCTTCCTCCCTGCCGAACTGAACCAGCCACTCACTCAGTGGGGGTTCGCCAGGTTGGCATCCATTGTTGTGGCGTGTGGCTGAGCTCCTGGAAGTTGTGGCTTAGCACAAAAAATGCACGTGACTGCATTTTCTACGAGGCTCCAGCGCTTGTGCCCGCCAGCCTGACCCAATCGGGAGCTAAGCTCCAGGACGAAGGCAGCCTCAAGTGTACGTACGTGCAACCACACATCATCCACCACGACGTCAAACTCCCATTTTCGCCCTCTTCTTCGCTGCTCTCGCATGAAATCAATCGCACTCCCCTCATAAGATACGCCGACGCTGTGACCCCCCACCTCAACGACTCTACGATGCCTACCACGACCGCAGAAACCCTCTCCCTCGTCACCCGAAACGTCACCGTTGCGCCTCTCGTCCTCCTCTCCGCCGTCGACCATTACAACCGCACTGTCTCTACCAAGACAAAGCGGCGAGTAGTCGGTGTTCTTCTTGGCCAGAACGATGGAAAGAACGTGAGAGTATCCAACAGCTTTGCTGGTGCGTTGCCTGATGCTCTCGAGAAACCGCCACCAGGTCGGGCGCTTACAAACATATCACAGTTCCCTTCGAGGAGGATGACAAGGACCCCTCAGTGTGGTTCCTCGACCACAACTACGTCGAGTCCATGAATGACATGTTCAAGAAAGTCAACGCCCGGGAGAAGTTGATAGGATGGTACCACACCGGCCCCAAGCTGCGTGCTTCCGATCTGGAGATCAACGAACTCTTCAAGCGATATACCCCCAACCCTCTTCTCGTCATCATTGACGTTCAACCAAAGGAGTCTGGCGTTCCAACTGACGCTTACTTTGCTGTCGAGGAGATTAAGGATGTGAGTTGCGCCGTGCCCATTTCGAAAAGGGCACATTGGATAGCTAACGCGACCGAACAGGATGGTACGACAACTTCGCGAACCTTTGTACACACGCCGTCGATTATCGAGGCCGAGGAAGCAGAGGAGATTGGTGTTGAGCACCTGCTAAGAGACATCCGCGATGTGGCCGCGGGAACACTGTCTACCCGAATCACCAACCAGCTCCAGTCACTCCAGGGCCTACACCTACGCTTGCGAGACATCGGTGCTTACCTTCAAAAAGTCCTCGACGGCCAGCTACCCGTTAACCACGCCATCCTCGGAAATCTGCAGGATGTCTTCAACCTGCTCCCCAACCTGTCCACTCCTGAAGGAGACGGCAAGTCTGGCGCTGGCGAGCTATCCAATGCCATGAGCATCAAGACCAACGATCAGCTCATGACTATCTACCTGAGCAGTTTGATACGCGCTATCACGGCCTTCCACGATTTGATTGAGAACAAAATCCAGAACCGACAACAGCAAGAGGAGAAGGAGGGTAAGAAGGACGACGTCAAGGCCGACAAGAAGGACAGCGCCAACGGTGTGAATGGCGAGGCCAAGGAGGGTGACAAGGATAAGGACGGCAAGGATAGCAAGGAGAGCAAGAAATAGGTCAACGGACCCGGTAGAGGAACGTAGACTTGGTCGCGGAGGTTCTCGGCGTCTGGAGGATACAATCAGGGCGGCATGGTTGCCGGAGGGGGAGGGCAAAAGCCTTTGTACATTGAGCATATCATGTCGGATTACTAGATGAGGTCGCGGGGATAATACATGCCAGCCACCGCCTTGACGTCCATCTCACAACGCATACAGTGCCTCGTTACATTTCCGCAGCGATGCCCGCCATGTCTTCCCTCGAGTTATCCCGGTCCTCAACGTACTGTCCTAGCATGCTCGGCCACCTCTCAACTAGTAGACACGCGAGGAGATGCTTACAGCATGGCACATCGCCAGCAGATACACTCAGCCCGTCTCGGCTCGCTCCGCCAAACGACCATTGCCCCGAAAGCTGTGGCGCGTCCTCCTGTTCTGAAGCTGGTCCTGGATGGCTCGGGAAGGCGTCGAACGTGAAGCTCGCGCAGGAGCAGTTCCACACGTCGAGGTGGACGATGTAACGCTGCGACGAGAGGGCGACATCGCGATTCCGGCGCGTCAGCGTCGTGGCCAGTGACCGCACGAGGAAAATGCCATCGATTGATCCTCCAGCGGCGGGGTCCTTGGCCCCGTCTATAGATCCATCCCGTTCGGCGTCGTTGCCTAAAGCGCCCGCCTCCGCACGACGCAGCCGCGTGACGAGCCCGCGGTCAAGAAGGTCGAGCGCCGGGAGGAGGAGGCTTGGGAAAAGCACGTGCAAGGTTAGTAGCAGGGGGCGCTGGGCCTGCGCGATGGCTTGCAGGGGCGACGGAGTAGTCGAGGATGGAGGGGCTGGTGGTGACGATGCGGCGTCGGCGGGCGGTGCGATGTCGGAGACGGAATTGATAAGAGTTGTTAGGAACTGGCGATGGGAGGGGAGACTCTCCATTGCCGGCAGCTTGGGCCGGGTGTCATTGTGTTTGTAGATGGAGGAGTGAAGAGAAGAGGTTTGGTTCTTATGACGATACCGGAGTGGGCATTGGGTGTTGACTTCACGGTCCACTCCAGTTCATGACTTGCTAATCCCCTCTTCAGCCTCCAGCACCACCAGCACCACCAACATAACAAACATTGGTAGATATAACGGTATTTATTTTATTTTATTTTACTATCCTTCGCGCCACCCGCTTTCTTGTGTGATTTTTATTTATACAGCCCTGGCATCCATCTATTTTACCACATCATATTTTACACTCCATCTGAAATCGTGACCTTGGGCTTCATGCGTGGGCAGTACAACATTAGCCCAAATATTCGCTTACACCCAGTCCTTGGGATCCCTCAGCACTTCCACGAGACGCTGCTCGCGGCTCTTGGGTTCGGGCTCGTGCATGTACTTCCAGCTCGCCGTCAGGGGCAGGCTCATGAGGATGCTCTCGACGCGAGATCCGGGCGTGTTGAGACCAAAGGCGGTACCACGATCGTGGACCAAGTTGAACTCGACGTACTTGCCGCGGCGGATCTGCTGCCAGTCCTTCTCCTCCTCAGTGTAGGGCATGTCCTTGCGCTTCTCGAGAATGGGGATGTATGAGGGCAGGAAGGACTTGAGGCAGTCCTGGATGAAGGCAAAGGTGTTCTCCTGGTCGCGCTCGCTCTCGTCGAGGTCATCAAAGAAGATGCCACCGATGCCACGGCACTCACCTCGGTGCTTGTTGTAGAAGTACTCATCGCACCACTTCTTGAATCGAGGGTAGTACTCCTTGTCGTGGGAGTCGCAGGCATCCTTGAGAGTCTTGTGGAAGTGAATGGCATCCTCGTCAAAGAGGTAGGACGGGGTCAGATCGCTGCCGCCGCCGAACCACCAGGCCTGCGATGTGCCGTCGGGGTTGGCCGTCTCAAAGTATCGGTAGTTGAGGTGGACGGTGGGGGCCATGGGGTTGTAAGGGTGGAGCACCATGCTCAGACCAGCGGCGAAGAAGTCGAGAGACTCGACATTGGGGTCGAGGGTCTTGTGGTTGGCACGCATCTTCTCAATGGCAGGCTTGGGTAGGGAGCCGTAGACAACGCTGACACCGACACCAGCCTTCTCGAAGACCTTGCCCTCCTGGAGGACGCAGGTGATGCCGCCGCCGCCATTGGGGCGCTCCCACTCATCCTTGCGGAACTTCATGCCATCGGCTTGCTCGAGGCCCTCAACGATCAACTTCTGTTGCTCCTTGATAAACTTCTCCATGCGGAGGCGCATGGGCGACTCGGTGCCGACACCGGATTCACGCTTCTTCTGGGCATCTCGGTCGGCGAGACTGGCCGCGTCGAGGGCAATGGTGTCATTTTCAGCCTGAATGGAAGATCCGTGAGCAATTGACCTTTATCCGACCTGGAGAAGGTAAAGAGAGCTCTGGCGGGGGCGAACAGAGCTTGTAAGGAGTCATACCATCTTGTAGGCCAGAGGGGCTGCGACGGCTACGGCAGCCGCGGCAAGCCACACAGGGAGAGGGTTGAAGGACGGAGCGCTCTTGGAGGAGCCGGAAGTGGTCGAACTCGACAACCAGCGCCTGGAAGGCTTCAATTGGGTCTGGGAGAGGCGTGTGAGGCGTGTAGAGGGAGACCCGAGATGCGCGGTAAGGCGCTGGGCATACCGGTTGGCAGCCATTGCGACTAAATATCTGGGACGAGGACCGGCGGGACCGGGGAGTAGAGGCCGAGAGGCACAGGAACTGACTGATCGTCGCAAGGTGGTGCTATGCGACGTGCATGAGGCCACTTGCGCAACCAGTTGGGGAGCGGTCAGGGCCGAATTGACTCGTGTGATGGTCAGAATCGAATGTTCAGCAATTGGCTTTCCTGGCGCGGCACTTGGGACTGGGGATCTGGACCGCGCTGTCCTTGCCTGGGATGTCGGGCTTGCGCTGCTCGGACAAATCGGCTGACGTCGGTCGTCGGTACATGGTACCTGGTACGTACCTCCCGGCTCTTGATGTCGTCCCCTCGGATTTTCTTTCTTTTGGTCAGCCGATTGTCCATGTGACATTTCCCGTGACCATGGCTGCCGACTTCGGGACACGGAGATACAGATATTGCGAGGACAGTATGAAAGCGAAGATAAAACTGTGAGGGGGGCGTCCTCGGTGACGCGCTTGGACAGGGACTTGATGCGTGTGCAGGCAAGCTATCCATCACTGCCCTTCCTCACAGGCTGGAGTGCTACTTGCCCCTGCCATGTAAGCAAGCAAGCACGCAAGAGCCGGAGGAAACAGGCGAGGAGGCGGGATGGCTTGTGGTGGATGCTTCTAGAGAGCACGTTCTGCACCTTGCCGAGTACGCAGAGGTTCACAAAGCCAACGTGTGTCACCTCCCATCGGACCAGTCCTGCTGACTGACTGGCTGCCTGTCCGACTGACTCACTTGGAAGAGAGGAGCTAGGAACTCGTTTCTGGGTAGGTACGGTACCTAGCTACGATGCCGCACATAGCTCATGTAGGTACCAGCTGAACGATGGAACAGCACCTACAGCCCGACCTCCCTCTCGTCGCAGAGGAGGACAGGCCCGTCGGCTTGATGCAGTTCACGGTCACGGGCCCTTGGGATGATACAGTGCGACGCCTGACTTGCTGCGACTTCCCCGCCATAATCACCTGGCTGGCCTGCAGCTGGCCCTGAGCGCCTCTTGTGATTCATTGCACAGGGCGGCGCTAGTTCATATAAAGACTAGCGCAACAGCCCCGCGCCTGCCTTGCCCTGTCACTGTCTCGTCTGCCTGCTGCTCACAGTGCCTCCAGCGCCCTCCGCCTCCGCTGCCTCCGCCCACTGCCCGCCACTCGTAGGCAGGTGCCTCGCTCGCCGACCGCTCATCTGTGCCGTCGGGTGCCACCTTCTGACTGTTCCGGCCGTTCTCCTGCTCCTGACGCAAACTGATCGCAACCTAATCCGTTTCTCATCTTCCATCTCCATCTCCATCTCCGCAAACCATTTCTCCCAAAACATCCCCAAAGCAACATCCACAAACTCCCTCTCTCGAGTCCTCGCATCCCGTATCTTGCCTTCGCTCCTATCAGTAATCACACCTCCCACCGCCAATATGCGCAGCAAGTTCAAGGACGAGCACCCCTTCGAGAAGCGCAAGGCCGAGGCCGAACGTATCCGACAGAAGTACGCGGACCGCATTCCCGTGAGTATTTTTCTCTCGCCTTCATTTCCTCTCAGCTCGTCCATCGTCTCTTGCTTCGCGACGGCGGGCAAGCAGTCAGCAACCAGCAAACGCAGCGAGCGAGAGGTACCTTGGCGGGGTGACCGCCTTACTCTCTCGCCCATGCTGCCAGCCTTCTTGCCCACCAACCTCAGCCAAATGGGCTTCCTGCTAACAACGATATTTCAATAGGTCATCTGCGAGAAGGTCGAGAAGAGCGACATTGCTACGATCGACAAGAAGAAGTACCTGGTTCCCGCCGACCTGACTGTCGGCCAGTTCGTCTACGTCATCCGCAAGCGAATTAAGCTCTCCCCCGAGAAGGCCATCTTCATCTTCGTTGATGAGGTCCTCCCCCCGACCGCCGCCCTCATGAGCAGCATCTACGAAGAGCACAAGGACGAGGATGGGTACGTTGCTCCCTCCGCGCCATCGAGGCTCGAATCACATTGCTAACTGGTTTCGCAGCTTCCTCTACATCACCTACTCCGGCGAGAACACCTTCGGTACCGCTTGAGTGATGTGTATTTGATCAGTCATCCATTCCATGTTGCGAATGATGCGGGCGTTATGGTCGTACGTGGGGGAATCTATTTGTTGGAGGGCACTGGCACTTTTTGATGTTACGGTAATTTCGAACCGTGAGGCTTTGGAATGGAATAGAATCTTGCACTATTCTCTGCGATGGGCAAGCTCCATTCTTGGCTTGCCTGGAACTGGACCTGGGGGCGCCTTTGCGTGCGTGATAAAGGATCGTTGCCAGGCGGACAAGCTTCATTGGATCTTACGCGAGAAGACTTGGTTCTGGTGATTTTAGTGATGGTTTCCCTAGAATGCACCCTTTTCAAACTTGACGATTCGTCGCATTTTGTCTCGCAGATGCAAATCATTGGCTTTAACTCTGCAACAATGGCATGGATGGGTTAGGATTATGGTTCATTTTTGTTCAGAGGATGGGATAGTCAAAATCGAACCGTCTCTTAACTTATCGAAGGAAGTACAACAACTATGTTACCCTACTATGCACTGTTCCTGCACCCACCCCTCTTGGGATCTGGTAGGACCTGTAAAAGTGGCCATGTGAGACGAAGGCGTTTGATACATTTCCGTGGGCTGACAACGGATATGCAGCCGCTATTTGCCAGATTGGATGCCATTCTTAGGCAGTTGCGAAAGTGACGATGAAGCCTTCTGAGTACAGGACGAGCATTGCAACCTGACAAGAGACTGTACCTGTAGCGTTGTTTGAGGGATGTGAACCGTGGAAGATGGACAGGACACCCCTCGGTACTGCTGGCATCGTATATCCTGAGTGTGATAGATGAAGATCTTCCCACAGCAGAGGGGGCGTAGGCCGCAGAGAGCGGCTGCCATCATTAGAACACACATGGTGAGTGTAGTACGCTTTGGCAAGAAGTGTTGTGATTTGGTGAAATGTGGACGAGTGAGTGAGTGAGATATGATGGAAAGATGATTTGAGATCTCCTATGCAGAGGGTCCTGAATAAATAGACGAGGGAAAGAAGGTAGCAGGATTAGTTAGCTGTGAACTATGTTTGATACTATGTTTGTCGTGAAGCGTTTGCGAAGTTCTGTCTTGAATTCTTTCAATCCACGACCATGCATAAGTGAATGAAGGTTGAAGTCCAACCAGTTCAACAGGCAGCATAGAAACATCCAGTCTAAACTGATCACTTTTTGAAAGCCATAACAGCGTACCGGAAGCTTCCGTTGGCGTATCCCCGTCTCATGGCCCGGAACGACTGCAGAAAGGCAATGCCATCGCGGCCTTGGGCGAAAGCGAACGCCCACAGTGAGGGGTTTTGTACGAGTGACCATGTAATGTCCCTGAGTTTTGTAAGCGTTTGACCCGATAACGTCTAGGGCATCTGACTTGCCATGTTTTCCGGACTTCCTGGCTGATATCTTTCGGCTCCGCGAACACCTGGAGTCCGGCTTGGGTAGCTAAATCTACATAACCCCGTTGCGTACAAAGAGGAGGCAGAAGCATGCCATCTATGTTTGGTTAGTATGCATATTTGTGTGTAGTCATCAAAGCTCTTGCCTTCGATTGGTTTGATGTCGTTGACAAAAGTTGTCTCGTCTATGTTCTCGGCCTTGAACCAGTCCGCCAGTACTAGTTTTCCTCCTGGGTTCAAGACCCTCTTTGCATTCTCAAAGAATAAGGGTTTGTTGGGAAAGTGACTCAGAGCCTCGCTGATCCAAACGGTGCCAAACGTGCCCTCTTGCCCGACAAAGAAGTCTGCCATCTTCTCTGCGTCTAGCTCAAGGAAGCGGACCTTACCGGAACCAAGTTGGATGAAGCCATCGGCATCTGGGATTCCGGGAGCTTCGGAGGACGTCGACTCAGCGGCGTTCTGGCTCTCGCCTTCTGCGGCGGCCTTGGTGAGTCGGTTGGCAATTTCGACTTGCTTGGAAGATATGGTGATGCCAGTCACGGTGCATCCATACTTGGAGGCGAGATGCCGAGACGTGCCACCGACGCCACATCCAACATCAAGGACGGCGCCGTTGGCAGGGCATTTCGAGACATCGAGGAGGAGTTGGATGAGGTTAGTCTGGGCCTCCTCCTTTGTGATAATCGCCTGGGACTCTTCGGTTGGCCAGTAGCCGTGGTGGATATGCTCGCCCCTGATGACCCAAGGAGATGGTCAGTCAGCAGGATGCTACAGACTACAGGTTGATTCACAAGGATTTCATTGCTAAAGCGGAAAGAGTGTGATGCTTTGAATGTACGCACCACAGACTGAGGTAGTAGTCACTGGCAAGATCATAGTGGAGCTTGATTCTATCTTTGAGAGCCTGCATAGTTGAGTGGGCCATTCCAAGTGGAGTGTCATATTGCTTGGCTAGGTCCGTCGAGGCCATTGAAGTTGTAGCAGTCGTCATTGCGAGTGGTACTTGGACAGAATTAATAAGGCAAAAGACAAATGTGCACAGCCTCGTTCGGTTTGGAATTGAGAGGAGGGGATGGTCAGGGATTTCGACGCCCTTTGGAATGTCAACGTGGACCAGAAGCGTGGCAAAGAGATGGTTGTGGTTGAGATGGCGGGGAACATGGAGGCGGCTTACCCCGTGACGTCGCACCCAGCTACGTACCTTAGGTAGTCATCCACGAAACTCAGGCAACCCGCGTCCTGGCCCGGTTAATCAGCAACGCCGCTCTTCTTCAGGCTATCCGCGCATTGTCAGAGTCGCAGACGCAAGCGTTCAAGTGATCGGCGGTCATGTCCAATCAGGCTCATCCATGATGATGACTGCGGTTCCCGCCACCTCCACCACCCTCGACGGGCCGTCCCGAATGACCTCTTCAACGCTCTGTGTGGTTTCTTCGTAAATAAAATTGATACAGCGTTCGGACAGGGTTCGGGTTGCATTTATGAGGGGTAGAACGCGTGTTCGAAATGGAAATTCTCTCAAGCAACGAAGAATCTAGCATTGTTGTGGATGAAGAGTCGTGGAAATGGCTGAACTTGATCCCGTTTTTCTCGCCGATGAGGAGGTTGGGTCTCTTACTATGTCAGGTTATGTTGCCGGCTAACCAGTATCAAGGTCGTCAACGATACCGACTCGTCGCATCATCGACCCAGAGCATATCGAGCTCCATCGTTGAGTATCGCAAAGAGAATGGTCGAACGTATCGTGCGTACAAGGATGGGAGTAAGTGATCTTTCTGACACTGAAATGAGCCAGTATTAACTCCGATAGAATACAACCTTCTCAACGACGAGGTCGAGAACGAGAGACTAGGTAAGTAGGCACGACACAATCCGAGATGTCTTCAAGCTCACTCGGTCAGACCTGCAGCACCACCTGTTTCTTTTGACCTTTGGACACAGGCTGGGCCTGGGCCCCCCCGAACGAGCCGGGCTCCAGCGTCAAGTGAGTCTTCGACATTGGCACCGGCACCGGCATTTGGACCATGGACTTTGGCGATGAGCACCCGGAGGCTGAGGTATTGGAACGCTGCAACTTGGCTTCGTTGTGGGGTGCTAATGAGAGCCATAGGTGACTGGTGTTGATATTTCTCCATTTCAGCCCAACTTGTAAGATTCCGGTTCGGTTTGATGGATCACCACATTGACTGACGTCGCAAAGTGTCCCGATCAACGTCCGGTTCATCATCGACGACATTGACGAAGAATGGAACTATTCCGAGCCTTTTGACTACATCCACAGTAGGATGATGAATTTCAGCTTCCAGGACTGGACCTTGTATTTTCGCAAGATCTTTGAGTAAGTCGGCAGAGGATGAGACCATGAATTACTGTGCAGTCGTCGAGTATACTAAATTGATTAGCAATCTCACCCCGGACGGGTACGTCGAGGTCCAAGAGATCGGCGCCGATATCACCTCCGACGACGGCCCCCTCACGGAGCAGCACGCGCTGTACAAATGGTCCCGGCTCCTCAAAGACGCATCCGTCAAGCTCGGCCGGCACTTCATGGCCTTCGAAATCATGAGCGAGTGCATGGCCGACGTCGGCTTCACGGACATGGCGGACCGCCGCTTCAAGTGGCCGACCAACCGCTGGCCGCGGGACAAGAGGCACAAGGAGCTGGCCGCGTGGAACAACGAGAACAGCAGCGTGGCGCTCGAGTCGGTCACCCCGGCACCGTTCACGAGGGCGCACGGGTGGATGCGCGAGGAGGTGACGGTGATGCTGGCGGATGTGAGGAAGAACCTAAACGACGCGGACATCCACGCCCACTGGCCCATGTATGCGATATCCGAGCTTGATTTTGGAGGGTTCTACGGGCTAATTCTCGTTGCAGTTGTTCGATCTATGGGAGGAAGCCGGAAGAGTGAGCACAAGACGCAGATGATGTGACAAAAAACGACCGTCTCCTGCGAGACGTATGGGGACCCATATCCTTTGCGGTGTGGCACGCCGCGACTAGGCTGGTTGTGGCTTGCGAGCGCAGCTGTACCCCGTAGAGCCATCCACCTTACTCCGTACGTACTATGGCGTTGATGAAGTAGCAATGACGTTTTGTTTGCTACGAGTCGGGGTGAACAACATGTTCTTTACTTGAGGGCATGTACCAATACGCAGTCCGGAGTACGGAGCCTGTATGGTCTCAAGCGCGAGGGGAGAAGGCGACTTCGTTTCGAGGAGGCGCCCCCGTCACCAGCAGCCTGGTTCTTGGTGCCTCTGGGCTTGGATTTGATCTAGACGAGCATCTGTATCCGTAGTCTGCGAAGGGCTGCCCTTCAGCCACGTCACCGTGGTCCATGTGCTCTGGCCTCCTCTGAGCGTCATCTCTCAGGGTCTAGGCTCGTCAGTGGCGGCAGGGAGAAACTAACGCATTAGCGTGTGAGACCCTGATTCCTGCTCGTCGCGGGCCTCTTGTACATATCGGATCGCAGTCAAGATAAACTCTTTGCTAAGCACCCAACAGCGCGTTAGAAGCAGCTGGGCCGGTAATTTGATTATTCATTAGCCTGCGTCCGTACCTGCACCTAGTGTATCGCTGGATCTACGTCTCTAGACCGCAGTAGGTATCGATTTTCTTGCCCGTGTGGATGGGATAGCGTTGGGGAGACACATGACTTGAGGCGCAAAGAGAGTCGGTAAGAGGGAGTGGGCGTTAGTGAAGAGGGATGAGAGTACAGAGATGAGTGAAGAGAGAGGACAGAAAACAGAGAATATCGTTGGTCGAGGTGATGGACTCGGGCCGGATACTCTGTCAGACCTAGTTACTCCTGCTCGTATCTGAACCGCTCACTCTCATCCCCTCGGCCAACGACACCCGAGAATACGAAGAGATGCAAACTTCGGGGACCTCCCACAAGGGCCAAAACGTTTAGCTTTGAAGCGGTGATTATTCGCGCAGGCGCCACCTCCTTTGTTGGAGCCACGCACATGTTTAGTGGAAATTCTAGAGCCTCCCAGCCCGTCTGGGGCATTGGCGAGGCCAGCTGAGAAAGAAGCGTCGGGGAGGCGTTTTTAGAACGCTGGGAGCTGAAGCTTAGCCCTGGAAGTGCGGCCTATGAAAGGCGCAAACATGGGCTTCGTACATGCGAGGGGGACTAGGGCTGATCTTGGGTCTAATCAAGGAGAAAAGGGTTGTTTCGATCATGGGAATTGCAACTTTAAAATATATAGCCCGTTGTTGGCTATGATGACACCAGACGACCGTTGATCATTGCCTCTTCGCTCCGCATTGCCAAGCAAGCAAGCGTCTTCCCCAGATCTGGCCGCTGGTTTCCAGGAACCGTCGCCCAGCATGTCGGTTAAGCTCCTCATCGGGGCCGTCCTCTTGAACCTTGGGCTCGTTCTCGCCCACCCCTACGGATACGGATACAACGTCTGCTACGACCATCCCTACAAAGAGCTGCTGCCTCTGTCCCATTACCCGCCTGCACAGTCGTACTGCGCGGTGAAATGTAATTAGATGCCGAGGGAGAGTGGGAATCGTGGTGCTTTGGTTGACGGTTGTGTAGATCCCAAGCCGCCTTGTACTTCCACGAAACATGTAACGGCCAAGACGACAAAGATAATCACTCGCCATGCCACTCAAAAGGCCACGGTAACGACTGGATACTCGACGGACCTTGTCCACACTGCGACCACTGCATCGTATATTTATACGACGACCGTTGTTGAGACTTCCACCACTACTACCTCGGTAGGTTTTTGGATACAAGTAGCCTATCACCGCTAACATGTTGGTGTCCACAGACCGCAACGACCTACACGGCGACTTCCGTCGAGACCGTTTACACCAACTCACGATACCCCGTCGAGTACACGAAGACCTTTACCGAGTACACGGTCACCGGGACAGACGTCGAGTAAGCGCTTCACGAAAACAATGGTTCGGAGGAACGACTAACAAGACGCAGCACGGTCACAGTCGCGACTCTCCCGACTACCGTCATCACAGGCACGACCATAACTACGTCGACGATTAAGACCACGACGACGGTGTCTTCCGGAACGAAGACGGTGACGACCAATGTCGACCACGGCCTGAGAAAGCGTACGGCGGCTCCCGAGGAGACCAACGAGCCTACGAGTGGTCCTTGCCGACGTGGATACCCTCCTCCTCCCGAGCCGTCGGATTTGTTCAAGAAGCTGAAGCGCCTCCAGCCTAACAAGATTGAGACA